>CM028129.1:232376250-233685000 GCA_016271365.2 Neoceratodus forsteri | reverse complement strand
GAACAGGCAAACATTTTCATGTGTGACTTGCACTTTTCAAGGCAGCCTTGAGAAAGTGCAGGCAATACTAAAAATGTTTAGCTGTTTTATGGAAAAAGGCATCTGTATTTTCACTGCTAGTGTTCTCAATAAAGTGATTCTTATCCTAAGCTATGGAGCTTGGTATCTTTAATCATGGTGACTGGAAGTCGGACTGGCCTGTTTTTTGTAAGTACCTCATTTTTCTGCCTCCTGTCTTGTTGTTTTGTAGCCGCCTGTGTCATTTTGGTTTGGTTGAGACCAGCAAGTTAAACAGTCCTAAAAGTAAAAGTTGTCAAAGACATTCTGAAGGGGTTTGATTCTCTGTCTGCTTGCTTTAGACAGTGCATTGAATTTCTTGTACAAACATTGTTT
The DNA here is from genome assembly GCA_016271365.2 of Neoceratodus forsteri. Taxonomy (NCBI): domain Eukaryota; kingdom Metazoa; phylum Chordata; order Ceratodontiformes; family Ceratodontidae; genus Neoceratodus; species Neoceratodus forsteri. Next base: position 233,684,607 of record CM028129.1, on the reverse strand, counting down.
GCTTTTCACATATTTAAAGGAAATATAAACAATGCTGTTTACATTGTTTAATATAATTGCAAATCTGAGGATGTGGGAAATCTGTTTTATCACCCCAGTGCATTGCTTTGGGTCCTTGTGAAATAGTTCTGTTTTTTCTTATTTAGGACCCCATATTAATGCAGCCTTTTCCAGCCCAATATTCATTTTTAATTGCTTAGCAGTTCCAGAACCCAGTGACATCAGCTGAGCTGAAGACTACAGTGATGTGGAACAGAATGATATCAGCTCAGCTGATGTTACTTTGTTCCACTTCACTGTAATCTTTGGCTCCACTGATGTCACCGCGTGGAACTGCTAAGTATAAAAAATGAATATTAAACTTTGAAAGTGAAGATGTGTCTGTGGTCCAGAGAGGATTACGATGTTGGACCCCGATGGGTAAGTAAAGGTTTGAGTGGGGTGCAGGGTGGTGGGTGCTGAGTGGGAGGGTCAGGTGGGGACAGGAATGGTCACAAAGATATTGATGGACATTTTCTTTTTACAGGGTTTAAAAACTCTGAGGATTCCAGATCCACAACACTGGGGTTGGGCACCCCAGTGTCACTCTTCATGTTCTGGGAGGGAGTGGGTGTTGAGACAGAGGGTCGGTGGGAGAATATGGAAAAAAACATGGAGGAGTCCTGATTGTGACACTAGGGAATTGTGCACCCCAGTGTCACTCTTATGTTCTGGGGGTGCTGAGAGGAAGGGTTGTGTGGGGTGATATGTATAATTTAAATTAAAAATCAATGGTGTCCTGATTGTGACACTGGGGGATTAGCCACCCCAGTGTCACTTTTATCTTTCGGGGTGCTGAGAGGGAGGGTCGGGTGGGGGCTATATGTTGTTAAATTAAACAATTGGTGGCATCCTGATCACAACACTGGGGATTAGGCATCTCAGTGTCCTCTTATGTTTCTGGGGTGCGTGGGGTGGTGGGTGCTGAGAGGGAGGGTCCAGTGGGGCAATATCTATAATTTAAAAGAAATAAAATGGCAGTCACTGCGGAACCACGGCACACTCTACCATGTCCAAGATAGCCACTGCACTCTACTGCACATGTGCTACCACTAGTGCATGTGCAGTAGAGTGTGGCAGCCATCTTGGACAAGGCAGAGTGTGCCGTGTTCTGGCCATGATCACAATTTATTTTTAATTATAGATATCCTCCCATCTGAACCTCCTCTCAGCACCCACCCTCCCCCAGAAACATAAGAGTGACACTGGGTGTGCCCAATCCCCAGTCTTGTAATCAGGATGCCACCAATTTTTAGAGTGAAAAATAGTGCAGTGCATCTGGAGACAGTGAGCAGAGTGCTCTACAGGCGTGGAAGTGACTGTGGTGCATGTCCAACATATTGTTCGGTCAGAAGGAATGCTCTAAGTCCTTTTTGATAGCAAAAGAGGTCTGCAGGGCTACAACGCTGCAAGCCTAAAAATGTGAACAGCATAATTTATGCTCCTTTCAGTAGATGACTGCCATGCTGTGCAGATTTCTGTTATTTATTAGCCACTCATGAGTTATAGTCCCACCCCTCACACTTGAAGATAACTTGCATATTCTGAGTCAGGCAGTTGCATATCTCCTGTGCATGTATTTACACTAGCAACTCATTTTAAAGTTAAAACTTTTAAACTGTTGTTGTGGAAGTCAAAAACTCAATGGTTTGATTCAAATTCACAATTTATCTTCATGTGTCCAAGAACTGGGCTTAACCCATGTGTGGCAAACTCTTTAGTGGTATATTTGTGTGACAAAGGTAACATGGAAACATAGAATTTACATAGAAACATACAGTTTGAGGCTGGCCCACTGTCACAGAGGCAAGGTGTCCAATGCAATGCCGACATCCTGGGTTCGGAATTAACCTGGGAGTCGGAGGATCAGCTGGGTGGGGCAGGATTGAGCATCCGAGGATGGTTCTTCTGGTCTGAGGGGCTCTTGGCATCTCAGTGGCCTCTGGTGGAGGCTGGAGGACCCACAACATCCAGTGCCAGGCTCATGTGGGAGGCGGGACAGATGCTGGCATCATTGCACCCACTCCTGGGAATTGCCACAAGTCAACAAAACATTCTGGCCCCGAGCATGATGCCTGCTCTGCAACCATCCCCTGCCACCAGTGTCTGCCAGGAGGTCCCACTCTATGGCCCCACCCTGGGGGTAAGCCAGGGCAAGATGCCAATGATTGTGGGGAGGGTGCCCACCCGTTGGCCCTGTCGGGAGTAAGCCTGGACACGGGGTGGCATGCAAGCATGGGCTGAGTTCCCTTCTGGGGTGGGGGGACCAGACCAAAAACACTAAAATAAAAAAAGAAACATACAATTTGTTGGCAGATAAGGACAGCTTGGCTCATCCAATCTGTCCATTTAGTCCTACCTATATTGTCACTTTCTGTGCTCACTTTATTCTAATGCATGCTACCAACCAGCAGCAGTACTTGGCAGTACTCATAAGCATGAAGCAAGCAGCAAAAGTAGAGTGCTTCCTGTGAGATAGCAGCAGCAGTATTGTACATCGGTAAGTCCGGACTGATAAAAAACACCAGAACTTTCTTTTCAGATACTGTAATTGAAAAAATATACATATATATATTGTGATACCTTAAAACCAGAGCCAGAACTAGCATGGTTTGAACTGTGCATTCACAGGGCCCCAAACAGAAGGCCCCCAAAAGCATCAGATGTTCAGTTGGCCTCCTTTCTTCCTGGTTCTCTATGTTCTAATTCAAGTCAAGTGCAAAAGTGACACAAAACCAGCTGAAAATGAAGATCTAGGGAGGCCATAGGAGAATGGAATGTTCCTTGTGAACTTCATGATAACCGATTTGGGGCCCCAGTAAGGAGGTTTGCACAGGGCCCTGGGATAGCTAGAACCAAGCGCTGCTTAAAACCCTATTCTGGAGGACATGCTTCAGAGATGGGTATCAGTTTCATATGTGTATTTTTCCATTAACAGGAATTTTTTGAAAAGTGCTCAGCATAAGGCTGATGCAGCCCAAATCTCCTGAACAGTAGAATGAAGACACAGACTAAGAAAAACACGTAAATAGAACAGAATTTAGGTTTATAAATAGGATAGTGTAGGCGTCCAATACACAACAAGGCTATTCTTCCTTGGAGTGTTTTCTATGATGGCTGATGACCTCAAAAGCGGCTTGGAAAGTCCCTCTGCTATCATATAGAAAACATGAGAAGAAGAAAAGTAGCTATGAGTTGCTGTATAGGTGTCCCACCACACTATTCTTTATAGTGTATGGTCCCTGAAATGAAGAAGAGTTTACTTTTCTTGTCAGAACAGTCAGCGTCTATGGTCTGAGAGTGGCTCTTCAGGGGCATGCATGTGTGGCGGCGGTGTCTCTCCCGTGCAACAGTTCAACTGCCTTCTCTCCAAATGAACTGCACTGATCGGGAGAGTCATACTGTGATGTAGCTACTGCAGCAGAACAATAAGTCATGCTGCTGCAGTAGCTACGTCACTACTGAAGCAGAACGACTTTTTATGGTATATAGAATTCCATATCTAACAATGCAGGACCATACACTATATAGCACCTTATATATGTAACCCATAGGTGGCACTATCCCAGGGCTACTACCCCTGCCTGCTTGGCTAGTTGCAGGTTGAGGGGCCTGGGTGCTGAAACGGGTGCCTCCACACAGAGGTCAGGGTTGATAGTGGTCAAGCTAACCTGGGCACAGCCCTCTGGGACACTGTAATCTCCCTCTGTCCCTTTTAGTGGCCAGAACAATATACAGCAATCACTTTTGCAATATCCTTATTCACCATGCAAGTACCCACACTGTTTGCACTTACCACCAAGGCTGGTCCCATCAGTTTGACCCTGGAGAACCCCTGTAAAACAAGGTTATACACAGCAAACAACAACAGTACAGTGCTTTCAATACAAACTGGAACCACAGTCAGGTTAAATACAAAAGAGATCTGATTTATTCAGGGGACTTGAACAAGAAAGGCGTGATCAGGTCGATTGGCTTAAAGGCTAAATCAATCAGTTATGCATGTACTTAGAGTCCCTACACAGTCATACACTTTGGGTACCCAGGTAGGAAAAGGTGGGCTAGCCAGGAATGTTGCCAGGGTAGGCCGGCGTCACAGCGGTGGGGCCTGTGATGGAAAAGCAACATGCACAACACACACAATTTGTAATCCAGAGCCGGAGGGCTCAGTTCATGAAAGAAAAGACAACAAGGCAATCAGATGATAACACTTTAGATTTAGCTGTTGTTGCAGGGAGCTATCCTGATGTTTACTCACAATACAATACAGGACAAAGACAGGATGAAATCGAGACTGCAGGTTGTTGAGCTGAAGTGCCAGGAGAAGCAGGCCCACACGAATCACCGAGGCGTTGTTCCTGTTCAAAGCATTGAGCAGGGGCTAATCCTAGCCAGGTTTCTCATTGATGGCTTTCTCTGTGTAGCTGGTAGTCTGGCTGGGCCAGTGTGGCAAGGCCCAGGCGAAATGGAGATGAATCTGATTCAGTCCATTGGAGCTGGAAGCAGCCTCCAGCAAGCAGAACACAGTTCAGTACACAGTGTGGAACCAAATCACGACCACTAACAGCACACAGCACATTTACATGTAAAGAAATTCCACTGTACCAGGCAAATGGCTCTCGGTCGTGGTTACAGGGTCTCTGCACAATCCGGGAGTTCAGAGGTGGCTAGAGATCCTGACAGGCCAATCGCATTCAGCAAATCTTTGGTCTTCTTCAAGTTGACAGCCTGGTCACAGTGCAGTGGCTTATGTCGCTCTCACAATTCGGATGCAGTCTGAATAAATTCTAATTTCCCTCTCAGGGACAGTAGGCAGACAGACAGGCCAAAACTCAGCCCTTTCACAGTTCTCCCACGACGACTCCACGGGACTGCTGCTTGACTATCTCGAGCTGTTACCTCTTTCACTTCCCAGCTCAGACTGACTGAAGCTACAAGCAGCCTGGGACTTTCTCCAGGATCCAAAAGGTTTGGTTGGCTGATCTATCAGTCACAACAAGGGCTCTCCTCCAAGTCCATTTGAGCCAAAGTTCCAAAACTACAATTCCTAGAGTTTTGCTCCACAAGACCCTGGGGACAGGCTCCATTTAGAGTCCCCAAAGGTACTGATTGGCCCATTTCAGCAGTCCAGGACCAAGATGGTGGTGACAAACAAAACTGTCCATGCTGCAAAGAAGGCAGGTTAGACAAACAACAATATCATTACCACTCTAACAGAGCTCCCTCTGTGCAAATAGCGATGGCAAAAATGGAGCGATTATCTGGCAGTCTGGGTGGGACTTGAACATAGAAGCACTCAGCCCCCAGATTAATTATAACTGTGATATAGGCAGCTCTTAAAGAGGCAACACACAGAGGCTATACAGGCACTCTCTGGCAATAATGTTTAAGCTGCTAAAACACAGGACACCAGCCTGGCAGTGAGCATTTAAGCAAGCTGAAGGAAGACTTTTCGGAACCCCCATTGGTAGGGGGTTACCCTTCCCTGCCTGGAGAAAACTTGGCATCTCGTCAAGTCTGTACCATCACAATATTGGAAATGCAATATAAACGAGACATCTATACTATTAGCATGCTATGCAAATAACATCTGATGCATCAGTTAACGTAAACTTATACCCTTACTATACATATTCACTACACTTCACAATACTATATCCATAATGACAATACTTATGCATGTTTCATACATGTGATACTGATTCCACTATGATTAACATACTTGTAACATTACAATACTGATTCATTTTATAACTTCTTGTACATTAAACAATGTAGGAAGGGCCCTTCCCTATCAGCTAACTTGGGGCTGGATGGGGCAGGGCACCATACTGAGAAGGAAGAACAATCAACCTGGAATTGGCCATCAAGTTCAGTTTGGGTAGTGAGCTCTGAGAAATATAAACACCCTTGTGGACCACATTGAGAGGCAAGTCCACAGGCCTCCCAGGAGAATCATAGCTGAACGTAGCACTGGCTTAACAGGTCGCACAGATTTTCTGGGGGACCAGACACAGGCTCTGAGCAGTCAACACTGGCACCGAGTTCTCCTGTAGTGAGGAATGCCTCTGCACTGGTTGAAATGTTCAGATTGAGAACACTATCAGTCCCTGGCTCTGCAGACTCTGTCTCCACTGCACTTTGCTCATTATTTCCTTATGGAGAAGGCCCAGGTTGCTCATTCTGAGTAGACTCTGGCACACTTAGGTTTGGTGGCACTGAGGGGGTGCTATCAATACTTTCATATTGCTTTTCAAATCCTGGCATGTCCCCAGGGAGACTCAGACCATCAGCCCCTTCTTCGGGCAAATCAGACAGTTCTATGAGACACAGAGAGTCTGCAACCTCAGACAGGATACTTTGCATCTCACTTTCAGGGGCACTGGGTCCAGGAAAGAAGCTGGGGGTTAGGCAGTCCAGAAGGCCCAGCTTCATCCGCATGATTCTGCATAGGATTTCCTCAAAACAACTGACTCAGTTCATATGAGGGATAATAGGCATTACCATAGTCACTTTCATCAGAGGTGGATTGACAGTCACTATCATTCAAGGCCTGCCGTGGAGAGGGCTCCGAATCTTTAACAACTGAAGCAGATGGACTCTGTCTCCTCCTTGCAGTAGCATGAGTCACCGGCCCAGGGAATCAATTTCTGATGGTTCAGCCTCAGTTATAACTTGCCGATAGGTAGCAAGTGGTTATGGTGCATGATCTTGACAGCTTTGGAGTTATTCTCTGGGCGCACCTTGTACACTGATAAATCATCCAACTTTCCAACTACTACATGGGGAAGATGGTGCCACCAATCAACAATTTTGTGTTTGTTATAGAGTCCCAAATTGCGTAACAAGACACGGTCTCCAGGCTGTAGTTTTTGAGCCTTTACTTTCTTATCATGCCTCTCTTTGTTGGTGAGATTTCTCTTGGCGGCCATTGTCTGGACCAGTTGATATGCATGGTTCAATTGAGCTTTCAGTTTCTGTACATACTGCAGGTAGTTTTCAGCTCGGACTCCATCTGGAGACTCCAAAGCAGACATCAACTGGCAGTCGGGCCTCCCTCCCGAACATGAGGCAGTAGGGAGAACCCAGTAGCATCATTTTGGTACAATTGTATGCATGTACCAATGTGCTAATCTGCTGGCTCCACTTACGCTTGTCTTTTGGATGGAGGGTGCCCAGCATGTCTAGAAGGTGTGATTAAAATGTTCTGGTTGATGGTCCCCTGCGGGTGATGAGGGGTGGTTCTTGACATCCACACCCCCATGAGAGAGCATTTCTTTGATTATCTGACTTTCAAAGTCTCTGCCTTGGTCAGAGTGGATCTGCTGGGGGCACCATAGTGGAAGAAGAAATTTTCCACTAGCACCTTGGCCACAGTAGAGGCCTTTTGATCTTTAGTTGGGAAAGCTTGTGCTTACTGTGTGAAATGAACTGTAACCACTAACACATTGCCAGTATTCCACTGATCAGGTTCTAAACACAAAAGTTTATATAGACCAGTTCCATGGGTGTGCTGGTAGTAATATTGACAAGGGGGCAGCCCTCTGAGAAAGGGATTTCTTTGGAGATAATGACTGCAGGTCTTTACATGGTGCTCAAAATCAGTCCCCATCTTGGACCAGTAGAATCGAGATTGTACAAGGTCGAGAGTCCTGTCAATATCGAGGTACCCCATGTGATTGTGGAGGGACCTCAGTACCAGATATTTCAAGGCCATGGGCAGAACAAATTGTTGCTTGTCTACTTGACCACTATGATCCACTGTCTCTCTGTATAGCAACTGATTGAGTAACTTCAGCCTGGTGCCTTCTTTAAACAATAGGGCAGTTCACAAGTCAGGGGAACGCAACTTAGACACATCTGTCTCACACGCGCGGGGCATCAAGTGCTGGCTGAGTCCTAGAATCTTGGTATTAAGCCCACTGAATGCTGTCATTGTCAAATTGAGGTAGTGCACTAATATCTAGAGCAGAGAAATGGCAATAGGCAGCCGGTATGCAGGCATCAGGAGGGCCCAAGCAATCTACTAAACAGTCCACTGTGTCCACAGACATCTGTTCATCTCTGTCAAACTTTTGGCACAATGCTCAGATGTCAGGTTCAGACAACCTGACCCAATCACTCTTGGAAGTTGGCCTTTGTGACAGGGCTTCAGCATCAATATGGTTCAGTCCCAGTCAGTATTCAACAGCATAATCATGGGTTGATAAGGCAGAAAGCCACTGGTGTCCAGTGGCATCCAACAGCTGAAGTCTGTACATAGGATAATGGGTTATTGTTGGTCTTCACCAATATCTTTGTCCCATAGAGGTATTCATGAAACTGGTCAACAATGGCCCATTTTAGGGCAAGGAACTCAAGCTTGTGCACAGGGTAGTTTCTCTGATGGGGTCAAGCTCCTACTGGTGAAAGCCACTGGTCTCAAACCATCCTCATGGTCTTGATACAGCACAGCTCTTAGGCCCTGCAGACTAGTGTCCATATGCAGCACACAGGGCTTGGTGGGGTCAGCATAGGCAAGGATGGGGGCATGGGTGAGCTGGTATATGACTTCGTAGAAGGCTGCTTCACATTTGGGTGTTCAGAGGGCCCAAAGGTTTACGGTTTGGAAGTATACTTTCTCAGGTTCTATGACAGCCCCTTTTTGTACTTATGGTTGGTAGGGGTAACCCTGGGTAAGATTCAGAAGTGGTCGAATCACCTTTGAATAGTCTTTGATAAACCTGCGGTAGTAGCCACAGAACCCCAGGAAATGCTATAGTTCTTTCAAGTCATGGGGCTGGGGCCAAGCAGTCAGTGATTCAACCTTACTGGGATCGGTCTCTATCCCTTCTGTAGATACTATGTACCCCACATACTTCACAGAGGTTTGAAAAACTGGCACTTGTCAATGGACAGCTTGAGGCTGAAGTCTTCCAGTCAGTCTAGTGCTTTAAACAGTCAGGTCTCATGCTCCTGTAATGTGCACCCAAACACAATGACATCATCTAGGTACACTAGACACTCCAGCAAGTTCATATCTCCCACTGCACATTCCATCAGTCACTGAAAGGTGGCTGGGGCACCCGAAATCCCTTGTGGCATTCTCGAAATTCTGAGAACCCCAAAGGACAGATGAAGGCTGTTTTCTCATGGTCCTCTGGGGCCATCTGAATCTGGTAATATCCACTCGAAGATCCAATACCGAGAACCATTTGCTCCCATTCAAGCAATCCAGGGCATCTTGTATACGGGCATGGTGTATTGATCTGGGACTTTCTGCCGGTTCAGGGTTGATAATCAACACACATCCTCACAGTCCCATTCTTCTTATGCACAACCACAATGGAGAGGCACATGGGCTTCTTGATTCTTGTATCACACCAGCAGCGAGCATTTCCTGCAGGTGTCTCCTAACATCATCTATGTCCACTGGGGCAAGGCATCGGGATCTCTCTTGAAATGACCAGTCAGCATGAAGACGTATGTGATGCTCTGCGCACTGGACACACCCCATGTCCCATTCTTTTAATGAAAACACTTGGTCTCTCTGGGCAGTTTCTTGCTAATCCTAGCCTTCCATTCAACTGGCAATGGGAACTCACCAAAGTTAAATAAGGCGGGGTCTCTCTCCTTCTCGTCAGAGCACTTGTTACTGGGCAATACTGCAGTGTCTGTGCAGTGTACTGTAGCTAGAGTGCACCCTCTATTCACCTGAACCTTCGATCTGACACATTCGAATCTGGACCATCACTCATCATGCATAGGCATGGGCATGGGCAGAGCAAGATGCTGGGCTTAACAATAATCCTTTTGGCAACTTTCCATCTCCTGGTGCATCCAACATTAATATTTTGTTCTTTACATCTTTCCAGAGGTGAACTTCCCAGTGAATGGTACACTGGGCATTGGGTCCAGTACCAGAGAGTCAGGATCCTTCTTCCACCACGATCATCACAGGTTCATCCTGGTCTACTTCCTTGGGTTTCCATTGCAAGTCATAGGCCCTTTTGATTAGAGCCAGAATTCTTAGGGGCCCGCCTAGTCTGTTGCCCTTGTGTCTTGTGACAGAGCTGTGCCAGTCTCCCAAACATGTGGGCGTTTGTCCCAATTAATAGAGGAACCCCATCATACAGTCCAGTTAGGGGGCACACTAAGGCAAGAGTCTCGACTTGTATATCTACTCCAGCCACTGAGGTAGGGAAAGGCAGCCAGATCTGAATATAGCCTGAATACGGATAAGACTTCTTGCTCAACCCCACACATGTAAGCCTTCCAAGAGTTGTAGGGACACATCCAGCAGATGCTTTTGATATCAGTCTTGGAATACTATGGTCATTTGAGACCCACTGTCAAGCATGGGCTGGGTAGACACACGTTCACTCTCACTGTAGTTTCCATTGAGCGACCCCACCACCTTGGACCATTCGGGTGGCGCAGACTTGGATGCTGACTTGTCAGCGGCCTTTGAAGAATAACTTTTCGAGCAGCTCCACCTGGCAGCCGGTTATTGCTCCATCGAATCAAGGCTAGTAGCCTAATGGTAACCTTTCTCAGGTTCTCTGGTGAGCGACAAGTGAACCAGGTGTGCCATCCTCCCGCAGTGGTAGTAGAAATTGGGTTCTCTAGAGTCTCTGAGTGGTAGCAGGCCATCTCCTGGCTTGGGTACATCAGGGGCACCACGGGTCCTTCTCTGACTTGTGACTTGCATCCTTGTCCTCTGGACTCCCACCAAGGTTAGTGGTTTGTGTGGCTCTGTAGTAGGTCCCCACCAGGCTATCAATTCTCGTAATTCCTCCAGTAGGTTACCCGCATTCTGGGTTTCCAAAGAGATGACATGCACCCCACCTCACTAGGCAGGGCCTCGCTCTTTGACTCAGGGGGTGCCTGATGGAGGTTAGTATCTCTGGCAGCCTTGGCAGCTTGTTGGCTGACTCTCAACTCTGTCAATTCTTTAATTAGTTCTCTCATTTGCTGCACCTCAACCTTGTCACTTCTCTCAGGGGTCTGGCAGGTATGGGCAACCTCAGCATAGGGCTCCCATCCCTCTTCGTCATTCTCTGCATCACAAATCTCTTTCATGAGATGACAATACTGGAAGGGTTAGCCTTCCTATCTTGCAGCTTAAGCTTTAGCAGCATCACACTAGAGTACCTGGCTGACCTGAGAATATGGTGCAACCTGACCTTATTCAGTTCACTAGCAGGCACCCCTCCTTTTCTGTAGCCCTCTGCAGAGCCCTCTCAGTTCTGATAACAAACATAGAAAACTTCTCATTCTTCCATTGCTTGGCAGATTTGAATTTCCACAGTAAATCGACCCTGATTCAGTGCTTCCAAAACCCCTTCCAATGCAGAGAGGTATTCAGCCGCAGTAGCCTCCAGGCTAGTGGCTCATAGGAAGTGAATGGCTTCCAGTACAGGGCCCCTCAAACTTTCCATGAGGCTTTTTCTTTCTTCCTCTCAGAGCACTGCCACTCCTGGACCAGGGGGTAGCATAGTCCATCCATGTTTCAGGTCATCCTTCCCTACGGGCACTGGGACTGTGCCTGAAAAAATCTAAGTCTCGGTAAGAGTCCAGGTGCATAGATGGAATTACTATGGGGGTGACCACAGGGGAGACCTAGGGAGGCAGGAGACACTGTTGGGGACTGCAATGGTGTGGTTCTTCAGAAAGGGTTTAGCACCTTCACTAACTCTTGGTTGCCCCTCAGAAACTAACAACTAAGCAGCTTGTCCTTGAACCCTCCTATGCTGGGAGACCCTCCCGAGTAGCGGATCACTGTGCAAGTGGATGACCCTCCACCCTTCTGGGCCCTTCTAACAGAATAACAGGGTACGTTCTCTGGGTCTGTGGAAGAGCTGCAGGAGAGTAGGACCACCATGGTCTGGTCAAACAGGTCCGAATCACTCCCTTCACTTCAGCCTTCCCCAAACACTTAACATGCTCCACAGCTTCCACAATAACATCAGTAGTGGTCCCTAATGGGACATTCATTAACAGGAGAGCCTATTGAGGGTCTACCCCTCAGCCTCACTCCACCCCATCATTTGGTGTACTTACAGCTTATGGGGCGATTTTGAGCTTAGGCGTGACAAGCTTCTCCATTTCGTCACCAGTTTTAAACATAATGGGGTAATTCCCACCTCTGGCCACTAGAGGATGCTAATCCCAATGGTGCCTCAAAAAGTGTAACTGCTAGGTGGCACAATCCCAAGGGCAACTATCCCTGCCTGCTTGGCTAGTTGCAGGTTGAGAGGCCTGGGTACGAAACAAGTGCATCCACTTGGAGGTTAGGGTTGTTAGTGGTCAAGCTAACCTGGCACAGCCCTCCGGGACACTGTAACCATACCTCTCAAGTGTCCCTGATTTTCAGGGATGTCCCTGATTTTGCCTCAAAATTTTACTCTGTCCCTCCTAAAATTTGTGTTTTGTGGTTAAATGTGGAACTGTAGGCACAAAACAATGTCAAGCATTAAAGTTACAGACTTGTTCTTCTTTAGAAAATGCATTGTGCACTAAGCCCCATATTCTACCAGCTTTCTGGGTGGATAGCTCTAATTTTGAAGCTGTGTCCCTGATTTTGGTCCTTTGTCCCTGATTTTTAAGCCTTGTCCCTGATTAATGAGGCAGGAGGTTGAGAGGTATGACTGTAACCCCTTCTGTTCCTTCTAGTGGCTGGAACAATATACAGCAATCACTTTTGCAATGCCCCTTATTCACCATGCAAGTGCCCACACTGTTTGCACTTACCACCAGGGCTGGTCCCACCAGTTTGACCTCGGAGATCCCTGTAAAACAAGGTTATACACAGCAAACAACAACAGTACAGTACTTTCAATACAAACTGGAACCACAGTCAGGTTAAATGCAAAAGAGATAAATCTGATTTATTCAGGGGACTTGAACAAGGAAGGGCATGATCAGATTGATTGCCTTAAAGACTAAATCGATCAGACAGTTATGCTTGCACTTCAGAGTCCCTACACAGTCACACAGTCCAGGTACCCAGGTAGAAAAAAGGTGGGCTAGCCAGAACGTTGCCTCGGGTAGGCCAGCGTGAATGTGGTTGGGACCCCTGATGGAAGAAAGCAACATGCACAACACACACTACTTGTAATCCAGAGCTGGAAGGCTTAGTTTGTGAAAGAAAAGGCAACAAGGCAATCAGTTGACAACACTTGAGATTTAGTTGTTGTTGCAGGGAGCTACCCTGATGTTTACTCACAATACCCAATACAGGACATAGGCAGGACGAAATAGAGACTGCAGGTTGTTGAGCTGGAGTGCCAGGAGAAGCAGGGTCCACATGAATCACCAAGGCATCGTTCCTGTTCAAAGCGTTGAGCAGGGTGGATCCTCAGGCAGGTCTCTGTCGATGGCTTTCTCTGTGTAGCTGGTAGTCTGGCTGGGCCAGTGTGGCAAGGCCCAGGCGAAATGGAGATGAATATGGATTCAGTCCATTGGCGCTGGAAGCAGCCTCCAGCAAGCAGAACACAGTTCAGTACACAGTGTGGAACCAAATTATGACCCACTAACAGCACACAGCACATTTACATGTAAGAAATTCCACTGTACCAGGCAAATGGCTCTCCGGTCATAATTCGGGTCTCTGCAGAATCTGGGAGTTCAGAGGTGGCTGGAGATCCTGACAGGCCGATCGCATTTAGCAAATCTTTGGTCTTCTTCAGGTTGACAGCCTGGTCACAGTTCAGTGGCTTATCTCGCTCTCACAATTCGGATGCAGTCTGAATAAACTCTAATTTCCCTCTCAGGGACAGTAGGCAGATAGGCAGGCCAAAACTCAGCCCTTTCACAGTTCTCCCATGTGAATCCATGAGGACTGCTGCTCGACTATCTCGAGCCGTTACCTTTTCACTTCCCAACTCAGACTGACTGAAGCTGCAAGCAGCCTGGGACTTTCCCAGGATCCAAAAGGTTCAGTAGAATGATTGTCTGTCAGTCACAACAAGGCCCCCCTCCAAGTCCATTTCGGCCAAAGTTCCAAAACTACAATTCCTACAGAATTTTGCTCCCACAAGACCCCTGGGGACAGGCTCCATTTTAGAGTCCCCAAAGGTACTGATTGGCCCATTTCAGCAGTCCAGGACCAAGATGGTGGTGAAAAACGAAACTGTCCATGCTGCAAAGAAGGCAGGTTAGACAAACTACAGTGTCGTTACCACTCTAATAGATAATCAGCAAACAGGTACATCTTCTAACAGAGCTTCCTCTGTGCAAATAGCAATGGTAGAAATGGAGCAATTATCTGGCAGCCAGGTGGGCTCAAGCATAAAGCACTCAACCCCCTCCCAGATTAATTATAACTGCAATATAGGCAGCTCTTAAAGAGACAATACACAGAGGCTATACAGACACTCTGTGGCAATAACATTTAAGCTGTTAAAACACAGGACACCAACCTGGCAGTGAGCATTTAGGCAAGCTCAAGGAAGACTTTTGGGAACCCTGATTGGTAGGGAGCTACATAAACACACAGTATCCCAAAGCTCTTTAAATGGTGATCAGTTAAAGATGCTGGTAGTGCAGTGACTATATGTGACATACATGCAGCAGTTGTTTGGCGTGCTAATCATACACACACACACACACACACACACATTTCATTAGAACATGTTTTATCATTAGAGTGAATATGGTCCAGGAGGACATTAGGAATAACTCACCTATTCATGTGCAAAGTACTCAGATTTTAGCTTCGACCTTGGCAGCCCCAGGCACGGAAGAAGTGACGCAGTTTGTCTCATCGAAAAGGATAGCACCTCCAGCAGTGCAGTATACCCTGGCCTAGGAACATAGGATGCAAGAGGCAGAAAATGACTATAGGGCACTTCAGTCTGCCCTTTTCCATCTCAGCAGATGCACCCTTGATGTGATTTGTTATAACTGTAATGCAATTGCATACAAAGTATTGTACTTGAGCAATAAGGCATAACAGGGTATGAGTTACTGTGGGATAATGGAACGTCCAGGAAGTGAGGCACAAGGCAACACCAAGTGCCTTACTAACTGAAAAGTGCCATTATCCCACAATTACAGACACCATAGAGTTTCGTATTGTGATTATAAAATGGTTCCTCTGATATTTATTTTAAAACTGAGTAATGAGGTAAGTTTTTCTGACCTGTGCTGGTTTGGTAGAATAACTCATGGTCATGTGATCACATCTAACCAATCACAGGTCTTGGTTTCTCATCCCTATTTTTATAGTATATTATTGTGATCCTGGTGCTGCAGAGAATAAACAAATGCCTGGGGTGAAAACCTAAGTTGAGTGGATTCACCTCCTAGGCCTGCTACATTATGGTTTGTTAAGCTGATGCAAAGAAGTTGTACTTTTAACCTGTTTCACTGAATACTGACACCCCTTTTAAATAAGCTGCAGTCAGATGAATTAGTAAATTCAGTATTCTGTAGCACAACCACAATGCCACTGCCTAATCCGCTAGCCTGCTGTGGAGTAGAAAAAAGCGGATGACTTTAAAAGCTTCTTGTATCAGTCTGTAGAATTAATCCTGTCTTCCTTTGTCCCACTGAACAAGACTTTCCTTTTGTATTAAATTTGTTCAGAAAAAAATTTACGTTTGATAACACTGTTTTAGTTTTTTTCAATTTAATGAAAGGAGCATTCATATGAAAATGTAGGCCGATGAAGGCTTTCATGGCAACTATTGTGGATTTCAGGCTGCAACTTGTAATTATGAATTGAGTGAGAGAAGCAGCAACCAATTTTTTATTATTAAGAGTTGATATCTTACAATTAAAAGAAAAGCTAAGTATATTTTGTTGACACTTGTAGACAAAGAAATAAATGTGTTCATGAAGGTATTCGAAGGAAGATGATGACTTTGGGTGAAGTAAAAGCTTATTATGAACAGCACAGCCCTGGATTTTGAAGGCGGAAGACCAGCTCCCAGTGAATGCTGCTGCAACTCAAACTGAATGACTTAGTGCAGCATCATGGGGTTACAGAGACTTTATATATGTAGTCAGTAAGGAGTGGGATGTGAAAGTGCCAACACCATCATGGAGACAGTACTGTTCCCCTCCCCATTTTTCTTTCCTGGTTGAGCCACCTCTTAACACCATACCCGATAAGGCACTGCAACAATGCATGTGCATGTAGCAATCCCAAAATATAACAGGAAGCCCCAGGCCCACCACTGGGATTCACTGTGGCATTAGACTTCCAGTACCAACCCTCCTTGCCAGGGGACCACTGCGATTCTTAGCATCTGCACCACGTGATCATTAGCTCAGCTGAGGCGGGAGCCAGGGACTCTGTTTGTAACAGGAGTGGCTGTTTGGGAGGAGGGCTCCCGTGCTGTCAGTGCTGGGGTGAGGCGAGCTGTAGCATTCCTTTGGAGAGGCTGACTGAGCCATGGTTGTATGGAGAGCGCTCCGGTTTGTAGGCTGTGCTTGTGGAGCAGCCGATAGTGGGGCTGGCTGGGGAGTAAAGCTGGAGGGCCAAGGAGTGGCCGGCATGGCAGTGGTAAGTCGAAATTGCTGTGGTTGGCAGGGCTGGCCGTGTTTCTTTATTATTCTGTGGGGCAGTCTGTTCTGGAGTGACTGTTCCAGGCCACCGAGGAAAGCGGGAGAGTTGGCACTGAATGCGGGTGGGGAGCAAGATTGTGTCAGGGAAATACATTTAGAAATAGACACCAGTTGTTTAGTTAAGATGTTCATCAGCAGTTTTAGATCCGTATTCAACATTCTTAGAGGCCTCCAGTTATTTAAATCAGAAGCGTTTGCCTTTTCAAAAGTAAAACTTGGATGGCCTCAGCAAAGGTTGGGACACAGTGCCCTCCAAGAGAGACAGTTAAATAACTACATCAGAATGACAACAAACTGTGTACAAAAGTGTTTGTAGAAAGCTGAGGTGAGGCAGTCAGGATCAGGCACCACTGAATATCGAAGGCAGGTAACTGCCTGTTTAACTTCAGCAGCCGTAATGAAGAATCAGGTGAAAGAGAGCTCACTAGGGGAATAGAAGGGACTGATACAGTACTTAAAATGTTGCCAGCCCTGGAGGGACTGGATGCCAAATAAAGTAAATAAGTGTGAGTTCATGAGTGACATGATACCTGTTAGTTCTGTGACCTCCGTGGCCTCTGGTGTACTGGTGTACTGATCTTAGTCATATGTCTGTGGTGTACTGTATTTTTACAGACTGAAAAAGGATCCCATGTAGATGCTTTATGCATTCCCTGAGGGTCGCTATTAGTGGGCCATAGTTCTCATTGCCTGAGTGAGACAAAGTTAGTGCCTTTGCAGGTTTCATTCTGAGGAGAGATATTCAATATAGGCCATCTTACATTTGGAGCGTGATAGATGCTTAACCATCTTCACGGCAGCAAGTTTTGTATCAGTCCACCAGTCTAATAAGCTATCCTCCATGCACATCAGTGTTTGAGGGCAAGGAGGAGATCCTCTAACTCAGGGCTGTCCAACCTTTTTTGGGTGGGAGCAACATTTGAAATTTAAGAAGAAGGAAGCAACATCACCATCGGCACATGCCGTTCAACATGAGTGCACCATATTAGTCCCATATTTAAGATTTTTACACTTATTTTATACTTATTTATACATATATTTAGTTTTAAATAATCACAGCTCTAGTCAATATTAATTTTGTAATCTTTATTTATAAAACACTTTTATTTTTAAAATCTGCATTGTAATTATATCTATTCTAATGTGAGCTCTGGCACTGGATCAAACAAGCACTGCTCTGCAGCATGAACATTAAATGAGTTTCCCCAAACCCACATCATTCTGCTTTGTTGCACCTCTCGACCTCTCCCTTACTATGTGCTCCATCATTATATGACCCCCACCACCACCACCACCAGCACACATCAAACAAGCACTGCTCTGCAGCATGAACTTTAAATGTTCCCCAAACCCACACCATTCTGCTTTGTTGCACCTCTCTAACTCTCCTTAATATGTGCTGTGCTCTTATAAAGGTGCCACATCAAATTTACTTACTAGGAAGCAGCAAAGTCATTTAACTCAGACAGCCAGCCCTAGCAGTGTACAGTTGTAGATTTGATGCTCAGGAATTTTGGACTGCAAAACTATAGTGGCGTGGCAGCTGCAACAGATGAACATTTTGCTTTTCAGAAAGAGTCTTAGAGAGCAACTGGCGTACCACGCAGTGGAAGGAGCAGAATTAAAACAGCCGGCAGCATGTTTTGCTCTTGAAGGTGGACTGCAAAAAATGAATGTCCTCAGCCATCAGCACACAGCAAATCAGATGTAAGTTGTAAGTCCCGCAGCCCACAGCATTGCAGCAGTTGTAGAAATCAGACTGTGGTTAAATGGACTGTAATTACTTAACACTGAAAGTTGCAGTGTGTTTGAACTAACTGTTGTGGTCTGTGGTGTGCTAATTATCTCTTGCTCCCCAGACAACTACTGCCATTTGCACCTAACGGAGACAACAGCTTCACTTAGAAATGCAGTCAGGAAGTGAAACAGCCACAATAATCAACCGGGAATGCCTGTTTTTAGCACAAAATGTAGATTTAATTAAAATGAATGTTCATTTTAGAAACATCATTCGAGCCACGTGTTGCTTCGCGAGCCATGGGTTGGACAGCACTGTCCTAACTTGTTATGGATATGGGCATCATCCAGCAAGGTGTCGTTCAGGCACCAGTACCCCCTACCATGTGGGAAAGCCAGGAAATCAGCAAAATGCCACCAAGCAAGAGGTGATCCAATGTAACTTATCAGTTTGGGCACCCCTGTCTGATTGTGTAAGGTAACAGTTGATAGTCCCCCAAAGATGACATGACAAGAAGTGTTTAAATATGGTTGGACTTTGGTCAGGAGATCCTCCCAGGTTTTTTTGTCTGTGGGGTGGATGTTAATAAAAGGATAAGGGATCCTTGAAACTGGACATTCAGTAGAAGGACTCTACCTGATTTAATGTTCACTAGACAAAGTGTGCAATAGGCTAGGGTTCATGAATAAAATGCCCACCCCATCATGAGTATACAAGCCAATCGACCAAAGGATGAGCCCCAACACCAATGGTGCTGTGCATGAGCCATTTCACTGGAGGAGATCAATTGGGTTTCTTGAACAAAACTATTTTAAAGGCCAATTCTTTAAGCAATGCGAAAAGCTTAGTGCATCTGGCCACATTCTTAATTCTGTTTGCATTAATGGTGGCTAAGTGGAATGGGAAACCATATAAGAAACATAAGAAATAAAAAGGCCAAGTCATTAAGATTCACAATCCATAGCATGGTTCGATGTACTTCTGGTAACCATCTTGAGCTTCTTCCAGTGCTTCAGTTTAGTCCGAACTGGAGGAGGGTTGTCCTCAGTGTCAGAAGAGTTTGGCACAGCTGTGGATAAGTTGGAGGATGTCTCAGAGTAGGAACTGGTATCGAATCCAAACATTCCTTTCCAAGGCCACAAACTTTTCTCCAGCAGGAGTGGAGATGCAATGGAAGCAACCTTCAAAGGCTGAAGTCCAGTTCTATGAGAATGGAGGGGCGTTTGTGGTTCACAACAGTGGGAGGCTTAGGCAAAGTGGGTTGTGGCGGGAGCTGGTGTGGAGTTTCAGCCAAGTAGGAAGGAGTCATTGAAAGAGATGCAGTATCCGGAGATGTTGGTCCTGGACCACAGGAGGGTCTGGTGGGAATTGTCCTGATGTGCCAATCAGCTGCCACTTCTTTGTGGCATTTCTGTTACATGGTTGTGCAGGCTTTTGACAGTAGAGCATCCTGGGTATCAATGTCATCTTTGTTATGCATGGCCCATTTACAGTTCCTATAAGAATGACCAGGCGATTCGCATAAATTGCAACAATGCACATTAGTACGATGTGTACTAATGTACCCCAGAAGTCAAACAAGGATTGCAATGTATTTTGTCACAAGCATTGCTGAGGTGACCATTAGAGCCACAACAGAAACAGGTTTTGGGTTGCCCAGGATAGAAACATTGGTCTCTGTCTCTTCCCAAGAAAAGACAGTTGGGACATGTTGCAGGCTGGAATGTGTATGTCGGAGCTTCACCTAAAGCGCCAGTGAACTATCAAAACAGATTAGTGTCCAGAATTGGTTCAGGGCACCCAGAACACCACATCTCTGAGACAACCAATAGTAGATGTCCTGCACATTAACCCTTCATTTTCAACATGATCATGACAGTCCTCACTGCAGGTTTAGTAAGCAGGATAGCTTTAAAAGGAAGCCAAAGAGGTGAATCCTTCACCTTAGGAAGTCCAAACCTATCAGGGTAGACCGTGTCTGAAAAGTAAGGTAAAAAATCTGTCAGGAGGAGAGTGCAGAAGAGCATATAATTTATTAGGATGAAGAGTAGTGACTCCTTGAGCAGTATCCTCCCGATATATCCCCTGTCGGGTGGTGGTTCAAGGCCCCAGTGTACAGGAGACATACCGCATTCCGTCTCTGTGCAGAAGCTGGAGACTGAGAAAAGCTGATTTTGTAGAAATTGGGACCAAACTTGCACTGGAGGAGGGGTCGGAGGGGGAGCAGAAAAGGAATCACGGTGGCCAACCTCTGCCAATTCCACCTAGTCAGCCACGTAAGAGGGTCAGCAGTGTCTAGTTCTGCCATCAAAGCTGGGTCTGAGACTACACCTTGGCCACCTTTCCCGGACAGGTATCTCCTCTGCTGAAGCTGGTGGGACTTGCAAAGCAGGAGTCGCTGGAAAAGATGCAGAGGTCGTTCAGAGAAGGTAAATTACAAGGCATAGGAGGGCAGGTACTTGTATCAGGAGCACCATGACTGACTGAGAATTGGACAAGGAAAAGCCACATTTGTAGCTGGGTCAGCTGGATGACAGGAGAGTGAAACCAGTGGAGTGGTGATCTCAGGAGGGGCAGCTGAGCGGAGATGTTCCTCATCATATAGGATGGCATCCAAAGGAGAGCATGAGAGTAATCTCCAGTAAGCAGGAAGGAGCTGGAGGTTCCTGCAAAGTCTGGGAATGCCATTGGCCAATGGAATCAATGTCCAGCCCACTGCAGCCAGTGCCTGAACCAGCGACCAGTCCTTGGGTGGGTAGAGGCAGATTCCAGGTGGCGGGGGTAGTAGGAGCCATGGGAGAAGCACTGTGGCATTCAAAATCCAGGAGACTGAAGCAGAAACAACCTGGGCTGTGTGAGCAGCAGTTATCATGAGACGGTCCCCAACAGCTGGAATCATTGTGCTGAGGCTCTGAGAAGCAGTCAGAAGCAATGGAGGATTGCTGGAGCAATGGAACAAGCACAGCATTGTCCAGCATTGCAGACCTCCCAGGCAGACTCAGAACTGGATCCAGGACCAATTCAGGGCAGCAACAATGGGAGCATGTAACAGGGTCAACAGAAAAGTATCTATCGAGGTAGCAGCTGTTGTGCAGGGAGCTGATGGTACATCCTTATCCACCAGTATGGTGTCCACGAACCAGCGTTCGTCAGCAGGCCCGTTGGAAGAGTGGAGAAGGGCCTTAGAGGGCAAAGAAATTTTCCTTCTGGCAGAGGTAAGCCGTGTCTTCATCAGCTAGAAGTCCCAGCAAGTAGGTTTTCTTTCATCAGAGGGCATCCTGTAGTCGTAGGGCCGCAGCAAGTAATGTAGTAGCTGGTGCTTTGACAGGCATTGGGAGTACAGTTGGAGACTCAGCAGCCCCACACAGATCTAAGGCAGGTATATCCAAAAGAGTAGAGTTAGGTCATTCTTCTGTCCTAGCAGTGGAGGTAGCGGGAGAGGGGCCAGGTCTCCCACACCTAAAACACTCACATCACCAACTGACTGTGGAGCAGCCGCTGTGAATGACAGCAGCACCACCTACCAAAAAGTAGGGCTTTTATTTGGGATAGAAAATCAAACAAACACAACTTCACTAAGTATGCAATGACTATAATCCAGCATGAAAACATGAAAGAAAAATCTATAAGCAAAACATTATACAAATCCCATGCAATAGTGAGGTACATATATATAGGAAATAAACGTAATCTTTTTACCTCAGCTGAAAAGAAGAAATTATAACAACATCTTATAAGGTTAAAAAACATTATCAGATATAGAAAACTAGTAAACTGTTATGTGTGGGGAAAAAATAAAATTATATAAGAAATTTAATAACATTTCAGGTTATGGAACATCAGATAGATAAAAGATAGATAAAATCTTTATTTTTGTCTGGAAGTAACTTTTAGGACTGTAAAGCACTGTTTTACAAAGTTGTCCTGAGTATAAGCATATGGTTACATAGGGTGCAAGTTTTAGTTACAACAGACTCACGACACACATTTAAGTAAAAACAATTGTGTGAATAGGAGCATGAGATACACATATTATTTTGTTCCCCTCCCCCACCAGCAAATCATATTTCCTTTGGACAATGCTTTGTTTTGGGTCTAACATACCATATAAACAATATTGAGCCTAATATACTCAGTTACAAATCCCACCCCTAACTCCCAACCCACCCACCATTGCAACTCGATTGTTTATAAGCAGTACTTACTGTAGGATGGGGCTTTAGGGGAGGGCCAATACATGATCATAGGAAATAACTATGGTCCTGTATTGAAACAGGAACATTCATCTTTCCAGATGGTATCTAAAATTCATTTAAAGTAGCCTATATTTTTTTGTGGTTCGTGTTTCTGGGGCTATCTGTTCCCAAATCTTTGAGAAGTAAAATCTTTTTGCATCCTACTATATGCGTTGTTCTCAAATGTAATATCAAGACATCTATGTCTTAAATCTCTAAGTTACATTTTTGAGAGTTTGTGTTTTATTTCTTTTATCTAAATTAGGCCTCCAAATTTGGGTACGCCTTTAGTCCTGTATGCTTTTTTCTTTGATTTCTAGGGAATCCCAATTTAGTTGTTGCAAAAGACTACAGTGGTGGGTAGTGTAATGGCATTTTAGGACAAACCTAGCCATTCTGTGATGAGTCTTGTCCAATTTGCTTAATAGAGTCTTAATGGCATGTTGATAAAGTATACTGCCATACTCTAGTACTAGTAAGAACAAATGTTGTGCTGCGCTTTTCCTAGTTTCTTCTAGCAGTATTGATATTTTTTCTGAGTACACCCGTCTGACATTTACTTTTCCTATAGCTGGTCATATGCTCTTTAAAGTTAATTTGTTATCTGTTAGCACCGAGGTACTTAAAGAATGTTACCTCTTCTAATTTTTGTTTATCCAAGGTGCATATGGCCAGGTTGGTGTTTTGTACATTAGTTTTACGCCTGAATCAAATATCATTACCTGGGTTTTTTCTTACTTAGTACAATTTTGGAATGTAAAGCCAGTGTTGCAGGATATCAAAGTCAGACTAGAGGATGCTCTGCAGACTATCATTATCTTTTGCTCTTCCTATTAGGGCCATATCATCGGTATAAAGATAGATCTTACTTCTTTCAGTTAATTGTAGAAGTGGATTATATATATAAGAAACAAAGCGGGACCCAGAATCGAGCCCTGGAGCACTCACCTATTGATCCCTCTATCTGATAAGATTCCATCATGCATACTGCTGCATATGTTCTGTTCAATATGATAGCATTCATGTCTGCACCCATTCAGACATGCCAGCTGTTGCCAGCCCGTTGCCAGAATGTTATAATTAACCAAATCAAATGTCTTTGAGAGGTCGACGAACACTGCGCCGACAGACTCCCTTGCCTCCAGCCTATTTGCTACTGTGTCACAGAAGTCTGCCAGGGCAGTGTCCGTTGACCTCCCGTCCTGAAGCCCACCTGGCTATCAGTTAGCAATTTATACTTTTCAAGATATTTATATATTTGAGCACAAACTAGTCTTTCAAAGACTTTCGGATGGTGGACAATAAGCTACTGGAAAATAATTTGTTAGTTTCCTTTTTCCTCTCTTTAAAATTGAATAACCTTTGCATTTTTCAGAATTTGGAAAATATTTTGTTGTAGACTTGCATTAAATAAACTAGTTAGGACTGGAGCTATTTGTTCGGTTGAGTATTTTAAGAATTTTTTCAACTATATCTGGCCCTGCTGCCTTTTGGAGTTTAGTTTATTCATTTGACATTGTACTTCCTTCAATCTGATGGTTCAAAATGGAATTTAGGCAGTTTGTTATCAAAATTTGTTCCTTATTTACATTTTGTTGAGTGATACTAGCATCATCTACAAATTTGTCTATTTTATATCTGGAAGATGACAAAATAATGATCTAAACTATTGTCCATTCCCTTTCATCTTTTAGGGAGATATTTAATTATTTTTGGTATTTCCTTCTAGTTGCTTTATAAGCTTCTAATACTGGGCAGGATTTTATGTCTGATTTATTTTTTCTGTTAGTACTTTTTCTGGCCTTTTTATCATGCTTTTACACTTATTTCTTATTTTCTTAAACAGGTCCCAATCTTCTATTTTTAGAGTTCGGTTTGCCTTTTTCTTGATCCTATCCTTCCATCTTATTTGCTTTTAATTTTCTCATCAACCCATGGGTAATGTTGACCTCACTCTTTCAGTTTTTAAATGGGGATTTCTATCACAAATCTCCACAAAAGTCTTAGTAAACTCTCTTATAGCCAAATCCATGTCCAGTACTAAATTTATACATGCCCAATTTAATTGCCTTAGTTGTTGCTGAAAATAAATTTTATTGAAGTTTCTAAAGTCTTTTATAAATTTATATTTTGGTGGATTTACAATTTCACTTTTGTATTCCAATTTGCATTCTGGGTAACAGTGGGCCCACAAATCTGGTGACTCTGCTTTGTGGTCCAGTAATTTAATTCCTCAGACTTAAAGATCAAATCCAGGACATTTCCATGGCTTGAATATGAACTTTTACATTTTGGGTATTTACTATTTGTGCAAATCCTAATGGTTGGAATTCAGTTTGTAGTTTTAAACCTCTAGCAGCTCACCATGCTGCATTAAAATCACCAATCAAAATAACTTCTTTCCAACCAATTAATGTATCCAGCCTCGAGGACAATGTCTCAAAACTGAAACTTTTATTTTAGGATGAGAATAGATTACCCCAATACACATTTTTAGCTTTATAACTTTTTAGGATCAGTTCTACCCTTCAATATTGCCTAAAAAGGATATCTGTTTGCCCCAGATCACTTTGAATGTATAGGGCTACCCTCCTCCCTCTGCATGGTCTATCATATTTGATTAAATCATAATTCTTAATCTTGAGTTCTGAATCAGGGTGTTTATTTGTAAGCCATGTTTCTGTAAGTCATACTAAAATACTAACATACTAATTGCCAGCAGATTAGGCCTTATGGTCTATCGAGTCTGCTCGAACCTCAGATCCCTGTTGGGAACCGAGGCCCTCCCCTGTGTTCGGATGCCCTTTCTATATCTGTCCCGCCTCTCTTGAAGCCCTCCACATTGGAAATCTGGACCAGCTCACCAGGCAGTGTATTCCAGGGATCCACCACCCTCTCTGTGAAAAACTTCCTCCTCTTTCCCCGATCCTGCCTCCTTCCAGCTTCAAACTGTGCCCTCTGTTGATACCTCCTTCTTTAGTCTAAGATCCCTCCGTGTTTACTCCTATTTATTCCTTGAGGTACTTGAAGACCTCAATCATGTCCCCCATCTCTCCTCTCCTCCAAAGTATACAGGTTGAGCTCCTCAAGTCTGTCCTCGATGTCAACTCCCCAGTCCTCGAATCATCCTGGTAGCCTCCTCTGTACCCTCTCCAGGAGCTGTATGTCCTCTTTATGGTGGTCTCCAGTACTGTACACAGTACTCGAGGTGTGGCCTCACCAGCCCATTGTACAGCGGCAGAATCACTTTCCTGTTCCTAGAGGTGATCCCCTTACAGTGCATCCCAACATCTTGTTTGCTTTGCTAGCCACTCCTGCACTGCCAGAGTCCCACTTTCATACTCATTTTCTTTTACCCAGTATTCCAAAAAGCCTGTTTTCCCACTAGGCTTCTGGCATTGTCATGGGCTATTTTAACAATGCTATCTATTGTGCAGGTCCTGGATCCATCTCAATATCTTCATTGACTGATAGAATAATTAAAAAATTATCAGTCCCTACCAAGATCAGCACTACCATGTTTTAAATTAAAACAACTCTGGGCTATTTTATGAATTTTATAAGATATGTTGCCATAGTGGTTTTGAAATGTATTTCTTTGCTTAATTTCCTTTGCTTGAGCTTAGTCTTTGAGTCCCAGTCATTGCAGCTAAAAAGTGCTGGGTTTGGCCTGGATTCCCAGATTTTGTTTATCAAAAGCTGCCATGGCTGTCAGGCTCATCCACAAGATAAAAGAAATCATTGTAGTAGGACCAAGATAGGTCTTAACTGATACTATGGTAAATTAAATAGTATATCTGTATAATCTATGTTAATCTAAGGTGGGGAGTGTAAATTCTAGTAACACTCACAGTCTAAAGTTGGGGGAATTAATCTCTAGCAACAATTACAGCACCTAATATGTTAAAATAACTCTTTTACTTATGCTTACACAATCATACTTTCAGTTACTTCCTGTTAGAATATAAATAATCTTGGTACTTTCCCAATTCAAATAAAAAGTAAAAATAGTACAAGGTTATATCTAGAAACAATGATAAATTCTCTTATCCCACACTTTTAGGACTTACTCAAAATTACTTTAAAAATACATAACCTTGAGGGCCCCAGGTACTCCACACTTACCATTTTACTTCTTCCAGTTTACATAGGAAAGATTTGTAGAGCAACTAATTATGCCCCTTAGCCTTGCAAGTGGGGGTATCTGAGGCCCCTAGGATAGTACAAATTATTAACAGTATGTTTGAAACACAATTTAGAACTTTTTTCCTATCTAGATTTTTACCAAGTGGCACAGCCACTCTACACTCACGCCACATGCTCACACTGGGCTGCAGCACAATGTTTTAAAGTTGTTATACCCTGCCTCCACACACCAGTGCCACACTGTTACTGGCTCACTGCTGAGCCCTCCCTCAGTGGCCACAGGTGATCCTGGAAGCAGCAGGGCAACTTAACGTAGGAATCAGCAGATGTAAAATGCAGCAAGCAGAGTGTATTTAGTTCAATCATTTGCTGAAATCAGCAGGCAGATGTAACAATGCAGCAACCGGTATGCATTAGGTTCAGTCAGTTAGTCGTAATGTCTCTTGCAGGCTCACACATTCCACTCAGCAGAAATAATTTCTAAGCAGGTACAAGGTTCATTCAGCTCACCGTTGAGATGTTTACACAGGAATCTCTGCTTGTTGAACGCCTTTGAGTGTGGGGTCAGTAACCCATGGCATATTCTGCCAAATGGCTCTTAAAACCCTAGTAAACATCTGTTTTGCTTCTTGTTGGTACATATGTCTCAATTCAGATGTTATTTTCTCAATTAATTCATGGTGTGAAATTTGCTTCTGCTGTATACTAAATGAACTCCTCGTGTTCCAGATAAACCATTCAATACTTGAGAAAACAATATGTAATGTGCTGTTATCCTATTTTTGTATAGAGCCTGATAATTCCCATATATAAAATCTTCAAAGTGAATACAGAGAACCATGGTTCTCTCCAGCCAGTGGCAAGATTCTCCCCAAACCCTGTAATGTAGTACAATTAAAACAAGCATTCGTCAATGCGAATGTTTGCTTGCTGTATTAGCATTGGTAGTGCAGGAGTTAGAGATTCATAAGAGGAATGGCAGTGAAGTATTGAAGAAATGTCAACTCACCCACACCTGCAGAGACTGGACAGGCATTGGGGGTGTGCCTTCAGGGTTGTTGGCTATAACACCATGCCATTCCACCTCACCACAACCTGCAGGCACCGACAGGTATCAGTGTGCCTTGAGGTTCGCCTCACGCCACCCCATTCCATAAGGAAATAAGCCGCGATGGTGCAGTATAGGAGAATGGGGTGAACAATCGGGTTGAAGACTCCAAGGCACACCCTCGATGCCTGTCAGTGGCTGTGGGGTGGGGTGGAATGAAAGCGAGCATTGTGACCGATAACCCCAAGTCACATCCCCGATGCCTCATCGGTCTGTACAGGGCGGGCATTATGGTTGGAAACTCTAACACCCCGGGCATTTGTTGGTATTTTTCTCCAAATTTCAACATGGGCTTTTTGAGACCCCACCTCATGAACAGTGGCAGTATAATTTTGTTACTCAGTCCCAAAAGGTGATTTCACACAGTGAGTGAGCCATCTGGTGCCACAGGTGTGAAAACACATTTCGGGCAGGATGTGAAAAATGACAGCTGTACTGTTCACGAGGAGGTGTGAAGAAATGTCAGTGTTGGAAATCTGGAGTGTATATATTAAAAGTGGTGAAATTATGAGTGTGCATAGAAACTGTTCACCAAATTTTCAACATTGCCTTTTGGGACCTCCCTCATGAACAGTGGCACTATGATTTCATTAATCTGTCCCGAAGTTGATTTTGCACAGTGACCATGCCATTCTGAGCCACAGGTACAAAACTACATTTCAGGAAGGATGCAAAAATGGCAGCTGTACTTGTTCATAAGGGGTGTGAAAATGGCAGTGATGGAAATTTGGAGTAAAAATAATAAAAATTGATGAAGTTTTGAGCCTGTGTAGAAACTGCGCAATGGGTGCTACGTAATGCAGTCATTTTGGGATTTTTTTCATTAAATGTGCAACAAGGGCTTTTGGGACCTCACCTCATGAACAGTGGCACTGTCATTTCATTATTTGGTCCTGAAAGGTGATTCCACACAGCGACTGAAATCACCTTTCAGAACTGAGAAATAAAGTGACAGTGACAGTGCCAGTGTCCACGAGGTGGGGTCCCAAGAACCCCATATTGACAATTTGGGACCAAACTCCAAACATTGGCTGAGATATCTGGGGCTGGCAGTATAGTCTAGAGGTTAGAGTAATGAGTTGTGAAAGAGCTTCATAAATCCAGCAGACAGACCTGGGTTTGATTCACAACCTCCACTTGCACACTGTGTTACTCTGAGCAAGTCATTTAACCTCCCAGTGCTCCCAGATCGGCCTGAAAACAGGCACCTGTGCCTAGTGGGCCTTAACGTTAACAAAAATAAAAAATAATATCAACTAGTTGAAACCCCCACCCAATGACTGCCATTATAGGGCTTAACATAATTTCTTCAGTTCCCAATTGGTCTTTGAAGAGTGCAGATGTGTTTCCGGTCCACAGAAGATCACTGCTCTGGAGGTAAGTATGGGTGAGTGAGGAGGTGTGCAGAGAGGAGGTACTGGTTGGGGAGGGGCTGGCGGGAACAACGAAGGACTGTTTTTCTTTTTTTTTCAGGTTTAAAAACACGTTGTGGGACTGTTTTCTTTTTACAGGTGAAATATTAACAAAACAGATACATGCTGACATGGGGATTGAGCACCCTATGTCGGCAGGGATGGAGAACGGTGGGGCAGGCAGCAGCAGTGGGAGGAAGCTAACATTTAAATTTGTTGTCCTGCTGTGTGCCTGGTTGAGAGGGAGGGGACTGCTGCTGCAATGATGAAACGGATATACTGTAATATCCTAAACTCAGTTGCCTGAGTCCTGGGATACCGACCCCAGTGGTTTGAAAGTCATTGTGTTGAAAAATCAGATGTCCAAAACTACCATTTCGGGCATCTGATTGTAAAAGCTTCGAGAGAAAATGGGAGGCTTTGCCTCGAACCCCCATGTGGGTCGCCACCCATACCCCCGTAACTAAAATATCTAACTCGAGGGAGGCGGACCTCAGTTAGAAAAACAGTTATGGGGTGCAACAACGAAAATGTTGCAGGATGCAATGCGGGACAGAACCTGCACCTCCCAGAACAAGTTGGCTGAGCTGCCAGTGGTTTAGCCCTCAACACCACTGGGGCAGCTCAGCCAATCTTCTGATTCCTGCACTATTTCAAGTGCATGTACAGGGTAAGGTAGCAAAGCGTTGCATCAGCTATCTTAACCCTGTAACGCTCTGTCGGGTTTCCTCACTGTTGGGCTGCTCACTCTTTGGCTACTTGAACCTGTCAGGCAATATTGCCTGGGCAGGACAGTGTCGAGACAGTCAGCCTCAGCAAACCATAAGGATACCAATGAAACTGCCCCTGATTACAGTGGCAGATTTCTTTCATGTGCAGCTGTCTCTCTGAAACTGCCATTATCGGCAGCTTCAGCATTAAATGGTGGCCAAAGGGATGTGCCCATTAAAGCATCTGCTGCATTGGCCACAACACTGCCACACCTCTGCAATGTTGTACTACCTCAATATAGCTTAGGCCTGCATGCAAGCAAACATAAAAGGTGGTCCAAGGTTTCTATCTGTTGAGCACAAAGTGGTTTGCTACAGAACTTTTCCTTCAGTGCCTTATGTTTTTGGTTGTCTTTACATTAATCTTTTGGTGACAGCTA
The DNA here is from genome assembly GCA_016271365.2 of Neoceratodus forsteri. Lineage (NCBI taxonomy): Eukaryota > Metazoa > Chordata > Ceratodontiformes > Ceratodontidae > Neoceratodus > Neoceratodus forsteri. The sequence goes on along the minus strand of CM028129.1, from coordinate 233,654,225 downwards.
AGCCAATGGATAGCCCACATTTTAGGAGGGCTCACGTTGCTCTTTCAAGAGGTGTTGCAGATCAGGCAGAAATTGTAATGGGCATGTTGGGAATGTTACTGGTTCTTTAAAATTATTTTCCTGTATCCAGTCGTACAGTACTTTCCTTGGTTTTGTCAGAACCGTTACACTAGTTATCTTCCAGCCTTTAAGCTTCACAAAAGTATTCTAATGTATATAGGAATTGGAGTCTGTCTGCTGAGTGGGCCTAACCTACCCCTTTCCCATTGTTGGTGCCAGAAATGGCATGAAAATAGAACATTTGCAACCAGCTCTGCCCAGTATTACTTAACAAGGGCCTTATGTTAGTATATATGAATATACAGTAAAAAAAAAAAATACAACGGGTTTATCATGCTCTGACCCTCCTGGGAAACTGGTAAGTAAGTAATAATCCTTTTCAATGGATTCAGCCTGCTACCCCAGACTGCCTGAAAAAATATACTCAAACCCGTAGTTTCTTGAGTCGTGAGGTGGAAAAACATTGCTAATATAAAGAAATACAGATAGTAGATAAGATTTAATAAGATATGCCATCTTCTTTTTCCTAATCACCATTTATTCCATTGGGACACAATTTTGCCTTGTTAAATTCTAGTAGTACAGTTTTCTAGATCATCTTGTGGTATCCCAAAGGTAATCCCCAGCAACTTAATTTTCTCATTTCTAACAGTAATACCTGCTACTGTAGCAGATGGGACCTGAGGCTAACCAACTCAAAACATGTACATTTTGAATATTCATAATAACCCCAACACTAAGCTATATTGCTTGTTGACACACATAACTTCATCTGCTGATTGAACATCAAGTACTAACACACAGATCATCCGCATATGCAATAACAACATAAGGAATGCTAAAGTCAGGTGTAGTAATCTGGACGTATCACTAGGAGAGGAATTTAATGCACAATAGTGGATCTATACAAAGCTGTAAAGTCATGGGCTCATGGGTCACCCTTGCCTCACTCCCCTTAGAACAGAAATCATAGGGTACACTCACCCATTTACCACTGGAGTGGTTATGGCAGTTCTATACAGTCCACTCAGCCACTTATTAAATTTCTGAGGAATCCCACAGTGTTTTAACACTGCCCACAAAAGGAATGACCCACTGCATCAAATGCCCTCTGTTGGTCTAAAGAAAGCAGGAAGCCTGACATAGTACCTGTAATGATTTTGCACAAAAGTTCTGTAATAAAATTAAGTGTTCAGTAATGGAGCGACTAGGAATGGCACAAGTCTGTGCTGTAGAAATGCTCCTTTGCCACTATCAATAATCTCTTATTAAAATTTGTAAATAATATTTTGAAATCTGTATTAAGGAGACTAATTGGTCTCCAGTTGAGAATATCCTGTCTATCTCCTTTTAAACAGAAAAATCAGTCTGCCATTCACCAGGCACAATGAAGGGGCTGATGATCTAAAATGTGAGAGTAAACTTCTGCTAATTCAGGGCAAGCTCTTTTCCTATACATTTATAAATTTTCCTGTGAGCCTGTCCCCACCTGGAGCTTTTTTTCTTCCCAATTATTTAACCAGGTGAGACACACTAAGCTGAAAGCTTGTTTACAGGTGCAACCTGGGAGCACAAAGAAGTTAGAACTACAAATCCTAGATCTCTGTAGTACATCAGAGCAGGACTGCAGCAGTGGGAAATTCAATAGCTTGCAGTATATATTAGAGCTTTTATAAGTTCTAATCGGATGTTTGCTGGTCCCGTTGTCCTCCCAGGGCTCATGCAGTGCTCCGTGATCGTGACGTGGGCCCTAGGAGGACAGCGGATAGGCAAACAAAAGATCAGTGCTTATATAAACTCTAACGCACTGCAGGCTATTGAATTCCCATTGCTGTGTCCTGCTCTGATGTCATCTGCAGGGTTTCTGGGATGGGTAGGAAGCGTAATTAGAGTTTTATGCACAACTAAGGTTTGGGATGCTACATAATCCCAAGAGTATAAAAGCATCTTACACTGAAGGTGTGTGTAAAATTATGTTTTACATACTCTCCATGCTTTGTTTTATATAATAATTAAGCTCCATTTTTACCCCAAATTATTGATAATAATAAAATGGCTTGAATCAAAAAGCAATCTGATTGGTCAAAACTGGTCATATGACCATGCATTAATTTCAATTACCACACAGCTAAAATTTTACTTTCTTTTTCCTGCTTCTTTAATCCTTAAAACCATTTTATAAGCACAATAACAAACTCCAGGGTGTGCAGTTATGCCATAAATTACTGCCATTCTCAGGTTGGTTGATGGCACTCGGCTGCACCTTGTGCCTCACAACCCACCTGGGGTGTGCAGTAATTTAGCATTACCACACACCCTGTCATGTGTTGTTTCTTACCTAAAGACTGCTTTGCAAATATGTCTGTTTCTGGGTATTTACTGGTGTATTCAAACACATCTGCCCAGAAGCTGTTGAATTCCTCCTTGCTTTCCCATCCGATTTCTGATCATGGGAAGCAGATTGCTGTGCTGAGAATGAGGTGCAATTGTAGCATGTGCTCCTGACCCTATTGTTGCTGTTCTTCTGTCCAGGAGAGTAGGAAAGGCAGTGTGGTTTGCTGGCCACTGAAAGTATGGCCATACTCAGTGACAGGAGCTGTGTGCATGCGGTGTGCATGTGTGCATGTGCGTGTTTGTGTGTGTGTGAAGAAATGGCTCTTGGGAAGCTCTGGAGGAGGTGGCAGGAAGACCTTGCTCCCAATCCAGAGCTAGGGTAATCCCCCATAAATTTATGCCCTGTCGCACATGCATCATGCAGGCCATGGCTTGAGCTCCATACTGGCGGGGAGTTGAAGGTGCCTGTTAGCACTTTCATTTTGCACTACGCTAGGCCACTGTAGTGTACGTACATGACAGGAAACCTGCCACATGAATGACATTATAAGGAAAGGCAATGCGTAAGGTTTGAGTGGGCAGCAGAAACTAGCCACGCCCCTTCCTGAGCCTTATAAACCAGCTTCCTTCAGCCTCAAACTCCATTTCTTTGCTGCATACAGAAGCTCTGCTTTCCTTCCTCCTTGTGGTTGCTGCTCCCTCTCAGTTGTTTTTGCCTTTCTGTTTGATTTCTGCCTTTGGCTTCTGTTTGGTCTGTGCCTTCTGTAACTCTGGTTTACTAGGTTTTGTGTTCTCTGGCTGTACCAGTGGGCTTTCTGCTTTTCTCTAGGGCAGCCCCTCCTGCTGCTCTCACATCCTCACTTACCTCCAGTGCTTACTGCACCTATAGTGTGTTTCAGTGTGCTGAATCAATTCTATGTCTTGCCTCTGACATGCTGTTGTATTTTTCCTGTTTTTCTCAGCCTGCTTTACTTGCTGTTCATACCCAGCACCAGCAGCCTTATCACTGCAGTCCCTCTGCATGCCTTGCATTCCTGCCGGTAGCTGCAGCCACTAATCCTAGCCATTTCAGCCTGTCTTTCCCAATCATTTAGCCACCACTCAGTCAGTATGTTTCAGTTTCACTACAATCATGGTTGTACTACAGCTTCCTGCAATTCCTGTCTATGACTGAGTGTTCACCTTAAGTGTGTGTACACTACCTGCAGAGTAGCATTGCCATCTCTTCTGCTTCACCGCTGCTCTGCCCACTGTGCTCCTGATGACTGTTTACACAGGTGCCCATCTACACTGGTGTAACCTCAGGCTGTGCTGCATACAGCAATCCTGGCATTTCCCCAGCATTTCCACCAGCTGACAGTTGATATGTGGCCGCCACAGTTAGCAGTAATGTAGGGGAGCAGAGGAAAGTTGGGGTGGGTGGCTGAATAAGTCCAATCAGAGTCAGACAGTACTGCACCCTTCTGCATTTGTAGGCATGTACCAGTCAGAGAACTGACTGTGCAATAAACAGCAAACATTTGGAAATGCACTTGGAGGGTGGGGTCTAAAGGTAAAGCAAGCGGTGCTACAAACAGTGCAAGAGGAGCGTGTGTTTGCATGTCATCAAAAACTGCTGCACCGATACAGCACCAGACCAGAACAGTGTTCACTCTGTTCCACAGTGGAGGCATCTACAATGCTCCACAAGCTGTCTGCATGACCTAATCTGCAGTGATACAACTCAGCTGCACCGCTTGCAGTGGTACAGATCAGGTAGTGGAAATGTGTCTTATGATAATGGCCTTTGATATGCATTCCCATTTTCAATGCGTTATCATTCAGTTCATTTTCTATTATACTATTCATTCTTCAGCAGATCTCATTCAGTCCAATGTGTCCCTTTTGAATTACAATTGCCTCATTGAGATTACAAAATTGATTTTCAAATACTTTCCTTTTAGGGTTTCAGGTTCTAAATTGTGCAAGCACACCATGGGCTGTTGGGGGTATTAAATGCAAGCTTCTAATTGTTGTAACAAGTGCACCACAGAAAGAAGCCAGGCAACACAGATCTTCATTGAGGACATCTCTTGCAGCAAGCCACACCTTTGGAACTATAGCCATCAGGCGCCAGGCCCACATGGAAACATTTCAGCTAGCAGTCTTCTGGGGCTGCCTATGATGATGTCAGCTGACATTGCTCCGCCTATATATGTGGTCGGCCCCACTCCCTCCTCAGTTCTTTTCCGCCATTGACCATCACACATTGATTCTACAGAGACCTCGCTACGCCTCAGTCCACCGCCAAATTTTCATTTACTTTATTTATTTTCCTTTCTAATCACTTTGTTGTTATCTTTGTGATTTTTGTTTGCTCTTGTTTTTGGTTATTGTGTCTTGTCAACCTGAGCTTCTGTTTCTTCGACAGTGGTGGATTTCCTAGCCTTACAACCATTAGGCCCACTTTCTCTGCCTGATCTTCTAACAAGCTTTCTGGTGATGTCTACATCCAACCATGCTTGCTTTGGACCCTGGGCTAACAGGTCATCTTATGCCAGTGTGAACCTGCTCAATTCTCTTCTCAGGCTTCCTGGACTTCGGGGCCTTTACGTCAGCTTCATGCCTTCTGTCCCAAGGTGGAGACCCCCAGAACTCTCCCCGGTTGTCGCTCCTCGTGGCACCGACTGTGACTGAGGCATTATTTGCTCATTGGCTAACGCTGGCCTGCCTTCCAACACTTTCTTCCCCACAAGGTACAGCTTCAGAGAGTTTCCTTCTGGCTCACTTGCAATTGGTGATGCCCTCTGATGTCAGGGTTACAACTGATGTTGTTAGCCCTGCTGCTCTGACCTCAGACCCACAGGTTGGCTCCCACAGTGATCTTCACTGGTCCTCTCTCAGCCGCAACTCCCAGTCAATGCCGGGCTCAGGTTCCCTGTCTATGTCGCGAGGTGCCCTGCAATGCAGACCACCATTGCCGCCCCTGCAGCCTGGACCTCTGTCTTGTGGGGTTGGCTCTGGGTGGCAAACTCCACTGGTTCTCATGGCCGACACTGACCTATTGATGTCAGGGCTCCTGTCTCCCATGTCAGTACTTTGCAGCACCTTCTTTACATGCAGGATACTGCTGCCACCAGTTCCCCTTAGGCCCTCCCTCTGCAGTATCACTGTGGGCTGTCAGCTCTGCTGGTTCCTTTCACCAGCTTAGGCCTGTTGATGTTGGGGCTTTAGTACCCCTCATCATCACTGCATGGTACCCTACTGCCATGCAGGCTGCCCTCTGCACCTCCTGCTGCTCAGACTTCATCACACACCAGGTCAGTAGCAGTGGGAGGCCCCTCCAGGCCTGTTGATGTTGGAGCCCCTGTCTTCCCTGTTGACATCACAACATTCCCCAGCTTTATGGGTTGCTGTCATCGCTTTCGCCATCAGAACCTATTGTGGTGTCTAGCTAGTAGACTGCCCTTGAGGTGGTGAGGCAGACCCAATCACAAGTGTTGAATATTGCTTGGAGAACTGTGTTTCTGCCAATTTAGTTTTAACCCATGTGCATCATATTGTGGGAACTCTGTGAAAGAGGTGCTGGAAAGTGTAGTCCTGGGTGATTGAACTAGGACACTAGATTACATCATCAGCTGGGGACTAAGCTCTGTTAGAAGGAGTGGTGTTTCTAGTGTATTGAACATCTATTTTCTGCAGATTGGCCCTTTTCACACCCTTGAGCTCTACAAGTGCAGATTAGCTGCATTTAGCTATTGTTAAGGGAATGAACAAGTGCTCCACAGAGGTCACATGACCAGACAGACTTCCGGGACTGCTGGCTTATCTATAGACCCGAGAGCAGGATGCATGCTCATCATGCACGAAGACATGCTTAAGACATGCAATAAAAGAAAAGTAAGTACAAACCAGGCAGAAATAAGCAGCATGGATCCCAATATTTTAAAATTAGAAGGAGGGAGTATAGGTAATAGATGTATAATATGTAGAAATTGAGTACAGAATATGTTAATGAAGTATTAATTTACACATGTAGTGAATGTATGGAAATAAAAGACGAAGACAGAAACTTTTAGAAGAATAATAAGAATAGTGACATTACGCCAGGAGAGAATGCTTCATGACACAAGAATTGGTCTAGTGGAGGACAAAAGTGTTAAAATTTGGCCTATGCAAGAAAACAGGAAGAGAGGTAGGGAGATGAGTATGAAGATGGTACTTATGAAATACGACAACATAAACTCAGGAAAGGAAGGAGAAGGGCAATGGATGGTGAAATAACACTAGAAAACAGGTATGAAACCCTGTTGTTATCAGAAGCAGAAAGTGAGCAGTCCATAGAGTCAGTACAGGAGCAGGAAGGAGGCAGCAATTTGTTCAGCAACAGAAATACTTACTACTACTCACTGCAGTACTATATTAGAAAGAGCAATTCTGAGGCAGAAACATCTCAACAAATGTAACTTTACTGTGCCCACTGAGGTTCAGAGAGAAATACAAATGGTATCAGTATAAAAACAAAGCCAAAACAATACAAGAAAATAAGGAGGAATTAGAATTGCTCATGGATTTTGAAATCAATATTTCAAACAATAGTGGAGGGAGGTCAAAATGAGATAAAAAGTAGCAGTGGAAAAAGGTGTATATATTAGGAGATTCTATCACTAAATACATGGATAGATACGCAAATGTTTGTGAATAAAGAATCTGTAACCTCAGGTTATTTTTCAGGGCAAAGATTGAGGACATTAGGAATATGCTGAAAGACATAATTAAGAGAAAGATGGAACTGCAACTATAATATTACATGCTGGAGTTAATAACACAAAAAGACAAAGCATATCAGACAGGATTATGGAATTTAAAGATAGAGAAGCAAACAACTTGAATTGCACATAGTATTCTCAGAAATATTGCCAGTTCCTAGAAAAGGACACCAAAATATGGAAAAACTTAAAACAGGTTAATAATTGGCGCAAATAATGGACCTTGTGGGAAAATATTTGATGCATAAGACATTGGGAAGACTATTTGGACAGAGCAGAATATTATAGCATTGATGGGCTGCACTTGAGCAAACATGGTAGTAGAAAATTAGGAGTGACTTTAAGACAATATGTAGGAAAATGTTTAAACTACAAACTGTGAAGAGAGGAGTTGAGGTTTAGCAATAAAAATAAGAGTAGTTGGATATCAAAGGGGATGGTTGGAACAAAACTCTGGTCGCTCATTACTAGGAGTTTTAATAACAGTAAAAATTCAAACTAGAAGCCTTCTATATCAAGAAAATGTTGATATTTGTATAATAACTGAGACATGGTAGGATAAGGATATAAAATGGGACAGAGAAATAAATGGGTACAACTTGTTCCAGAAAATAGGCAACATAAAAAGGGTCAGGTACAGCTGTATATGCAAGAACTAATGTGGACATAGCATTATGGACTAAGTTACCAGAGTCTCAAGTTGAATAGGTATGGCTCACTGTCCAGAGACCCTTTGAGAAACAATTATTCATGAGAATTTATTATAGACCTCCCTCAACCACAGGATATAAATAATATCACTGAATCTGAAATTTCAGAAATGGCCTTGATGGGAGATGTATTAGTCACAGGTGACTTCAATTATCCGGAGATAAACTGGGGACAACAGAGCAACACATACATATACTAACCATCATCATTTCATGGACATGATCCAAATGCAGGTTTATATCTATTAGTTTATGTTTCAACAAGAGGTAATAATGTTCTGGACTTGGTCCTAACATACTGTAAGAAAATAGTTAGCAAAATAAAAATTAGAGAGCAACTTAGTAACAGTGATCAAAACATTGTTGAATTTATAGTTTCAAAAGGCTTACAGCAGAGAGTTAGAGGCACAACCATAATAAAAAATTACGGAAGAGCTGACTTTGAAGATATAAAAAAGAACTGTTGGAATGGGACTGGTCAGTTGAATTAGAAGGGAAACATATAAATGACATGTGGTTAATATTTAAAAATAAACTTTTAAGTTAGAAGACAAATATGTGCTGAATTTGAAACTATATTCAAAAAAAAAATAAGGTAAACAACCTGTCTGGTGCACCAGTAGGATTTTGAAGTTGAGTACGTTAAAAAGAAAGCATATAATGCAATGAAAGAAAATAATTCTGAGATTAACATCACACAATATAAAACATATTTAAAACACTTAAAAAGGAAATAAAAAAGGCCAAATGTAAAACAGAATTCAAATTATTGCATAAAAAGATGGAGGCAAGGGGTTTATAATACCTTAACATTATGAGAAGAAGCGAGTGTAATCTAGGACCAATTCAACATAATAGTAAAGAAATAAGAGTCCAAAGGAAATGGCAACAATATTTAATGAATACTTTGGCATAGCATATGATGTTAAAATTGCTAAAAAGGAGTAATTCAGTACAAAAATACGATTGTTTGAGGCTCAAACTTCTGCCAAGGAGGTATTTGATCTCTTGCTAAAACTTAAGGTAAACAAAGCAGCAGAAGCGGACGAGCTGACAAAGTTAATAAAAGAGACTGCAGATTATATTAAATATCCAGTAGCATACTTGATAAATACATCTTTCAAAACTGGTATGGTACCTGAGGATTGGAAAAAGAAGTAGTTATACCACTGTTTAAAAAGGTAACAGAAACATAACATCCAATTATAGACCTATAAGCTTAACCTCTATATTGTGTAAAGTTGCTGAGGCAGTTTTGAAAAAAGGATCGAGGAAAATTTGAAAATATTAGGCTTAAGGATAGCTGCCAACATGGATTTAAGCAAAATAGAGGTTGTGATACTAATTTAATAAGTTTCTATGATTACATCCATAAGGAATTAAATAATAATGTACTAGTAGATATAATCTTTCAGATTTTGAAAAAGTTTCGAAAAGTTTCCCACAATGGTCTAATAAAAAATAAGTAATTTAGATATTGATAGTAGGATTGTTAAGTGGATAAATGACTAGTTGGAGGGTAGAAGTCAGAGGTTGAGAGTGGTCAGAGAATTGTCTGACCCCATTGATGTGAGCAGTGGTGTGCTGCAGGATTAGTATTGGGGCCAGTCTTATTTTCCATTTATATAAGTGATGCAAATCACCACATAAAAAATAGATTAGTGAAATTTGCAGATGATATTAAAATCGAGGACCAGTGGCAACTGAAGAACAACAGAACAACCTGAAATGGATTTGGAAAAATAGAGAGTCAAAAGATAACATTCCTTTGAGTGTCAATAAATGTAGAGTGATGCACATGGGCAAGACAAATACAAGACAAAATATAATTTATATAATAAAGGACTATTAACCTTCAGGTTGGAGAAGGATTGTGGAATATGGGTGGATGATCACTTAAACTTTAAATCTTAGCAGCTGTCATAAAAAAAAACTGCATGATTAGGAATATAAGAATGGGTTTATAAACAAAAGCATGCAGTGTCTTGTACCATTGTACAAGATGTTCATTAGACCACATTTGGACTACTGGCTCACAATTGAGGATCCCACACAAACAAGATGACATAGATAAAATTGAAAGAATCCAAAGGAGATATACAAAATTGATAAAACCTATTAGGTCACTTGGGTATGATGAAAGGCTTAAGATAACAGGACTGTTTACACTTCAAGAAAGGAGAAAGCATGGGGATTTATTAATGTTATATTAAATCATGAAAATGAGAAATTAAGAACAGAAATGGGGATAGAGTTGCAAACAAAACCTATAGGATTAAGGACACACAAACAACAAATAAAACTTATTACAGCCAAAAATAATACTAGCTACTTTTCCTTTATAAATAGAAGTGGTAGATTATGGAGCATTACCAACCAACGGTAATAGAAAACCATCCTCGGGAAGATAAGGAAGTTATTGATAAATTGAACATGTATAATCAGGGAACTGTGTACCACTGATGTAGAGAACGGTGAATATGGGGAATTTGCCTTCACCGCTTCTAGCACCCAGCATAAGAACTCAGTATAAGAAAAGGTCAGCCAGGCTAGATGTTGTGTTAGCCTAATCCTGGCTGGTGGTGGTCCATTGAGGTAGGGGCTCTAGCCACCACCACCGACATTGCACGATGCTGCTCCTAGGCACAGTGCACTCTCCTCCTATGGAGCCAATCTTCCCAGCACGCTGATGCCAGGGCCTCTTAGCCTGCACCCATGTTGTTGCCTGTTCTGTCACTACACCCTTGACCTCCAGGGTGTCCCCATCCTAGTTCCCTATGTACGGTCTGCAGAGCCAATCGACGGGGTCAGGAGTATCCCCCTTTTCACAGTTGTAAAAGGGAGTGCTTGAGGTTGGGAGTCTTCATTAGGCTGGCCCACATCCTTTTCCTTCAGAAGTGGGGATCCCATGCATTGGATACCTAGGGGCCCTTCCTGTGGTCCTCTCCTTCATCTCTAAGGGGTGCAGCTACAAACTACAAGGAGCTTTGATGCTTAGAGCAATGTATTCCTGGTAGACCCTGGTAGGGGTTCCTAGCTCTTCCCATTTCTCCACCTTTCTTCTCCCTCCTTATGGGCTGCACCCTGGCCACTGTCACTGATGAAGACTGTTCCTGACATGACAGAAAAGTGGTCATGTAGTACTGGGCCCCTTAGAGGATCCATCTATTCCTGCAGGCCCCTGGGGCTGCAACAGGCCTTCTTGTCTCAGGGTGTCTGGGTTTGTGACTGATGTACACCAGTCCATCCTGAACGCCCCTTAGGGCCACAAGCCTTGGGGCTGATGTGCAGGACATACTTTCTGACCTGCAGGCCCTGGGAAAGACTCTGCAGTCAGTCCACCCTCTGTTTCACACCCAGCCAAAACAGTGGCCAGGAGAGGCCCTTTCACTGGGCTTACCATAAGCCTAAGCTGGGCAACAGGCTCCAGGACAAGCTTTGGGCAGCAACAGCCCTGCCTCCCCCACCTCCACCACTGGAAGGTCCCCAGAGGAGATGTCATGGTCCTGGCTGCAGGTGTTACTTCAGCATGATTCCTTGTCAGAGCCCCACCTTCCAGCACTACAGGAGGGTGGTATTCTCCTCCACCTGGACAGGTGGAGGGATCTCTCAGCTGCGTGGGTCATGCAGCTTATAGCGCGCCAGGCCACGCTGTAGGCCTACTAGAGGGCCTCAGATCTACCTCCAGTTTAGTGACATTACCCACCAACCCGCATTAAAGTGCTGCAGGGAAACTTCATGCATTGTGGCAGAAAAGAGCGCATAGAGCATGTCCCCAAGAATCAGACGAACAAGGGGTTCTCTTACCACTTCTTTCTAGTCCCTAACTCCACAGGGATTTATGACCCATCCTAGATCTGAGCAACTTCCATTTCTACATCCAGTATAACAAATTCAGGATGGTGACATACCTAACTTGGCCTGCTGCCATGGCTGCACCAGAGAGACTAGATATACTCTCTCAACATGCAGGATGCATACTTGCATATCACGGTGTGTGCTCCCACTGGCAGTACCTCAGGTTTTAGTTCCAGAGGGAGCACTACCAGTTCTGAGCCTTGCCCTTTGGCTCGTATTGCTGTGCTGCAGGGTCTTTACCAAATTCTTGGCACTGGTTGCAGTGGCCCCCAGAGAGAGATGCTGTCGTCTTCCCTTCCTGGATGACTGGTTGCGCAGCACAGTCCAGGAGTCACTGCTCCAGACCCTAGAGCATTCCAGGTGGTTGTCCCATGCCCTGGGAAGCTAGATACAGCCTGCCTAAGTCAGTCTTGGCCCCTTGGCACTGTCTCCAGTACATCAGGGCAGTACTGGACATAGCTCTGGGCTTGGTGTTCTTAGTGCAGGACAAACCTGTTTATTTTCCAGAGCATGCCAATTCAAGGTAGGCGTTGCTCCATACTTTAGATGTACATAGAATTCAGGCATTATGTCCAACGATGAAGGACATTAGGAAGCCCTCATAGGGAGCATGGCTTAGGTCCAGCTGCTTTACAACAGAAGATGTATCTCAGCCAGATCCTTCTTGAGGCTCCTGAGCCTGCTGGCTGCAACCCTTGACACTGTACCCTTTGCCGGCCTGCACATGCAGATTCCCGGGTAGACACTGAGGGTCCAGTAGGATCAACACACTGATGAATTAAACAGCAAGTTCTAGTCTCCTGTATGGTCAGGTGCTGCTGTGGTGGATGGAACCCGGCAACCTGTTGAGAGGGTTCCCTTCCTCATTCCTTCTCCACCACAGATTCTCACCACAGATGCCTCCAGGTTAGGATGGGGAGCACATCTGGGACCCCATCAGACTCAAGGGACATGGTCTGCAGTGGAGGCCACCATCCACATCAACATCCTGGTAATGAGGACTGTTCTCGATGCTCTCCAAGCCTTCCAGACCCATTGGTCCCTGGTCCATTTGTTGGTGCAGACACACAAGATCAGTGTGGTCCACTACATCAACAAACAAATCGCGACTCACTTGTATCCTCTGTGTTGGGAAACAATGAGGGTCTGGTACTGGGCTCGAACAGGCGGCCTAGAACTGTTGGCTGCCTGTGTTCCAGATGTTCAAAACATCCTGGCTGACAGATCCAGCCACTCCTAGTCTTGGATACACAAGTGGGAGCTCCTGACCTCGGTTGTGAGGACCTATTCGACAGGTGTGGTCGGTCCAGAGCTGGGCCTTTTGCATCCACACTCAACACAAAATTGACATGTTTCTGCTCACTCACCGCTCCAGGATCTGGAGTTTCTGGTGAGATGGCTGTCCCTCTCTGGAAAGGGAGGTTTCTCTATGCCTTCCCTCCTTTCCTCTAATTCAGAGGATTGTAATCAAGCTTCAGATGGAAGGAGCCACTCCAATCCTCATGGCTCCTTTTGGCCTCATCAGATCTGGTTCCTTACTGCAGCAGTTGGCAGTGGGCTCCTGTACCTCTGCCCTTTGCCCCAGCTTGCCATCACAGAAGCAGGGCACTATAATCCACCTGGACCGAAGTCTCTTCACCTTCATGCACAGCTCCTGAAAATATAGGCATTGCAAGATTTGGAGTTGCTCAGAATGTGGCTAATATTTTGGTGGCTGCTAGAAAACCCTCTACCAGGGCCAGCCCAGTGGCATGGAGGTTGCAGTGCTGGGCACCTTACCTTCTGCCACACCGGTGATCTGGGATCGAGAACGGACTCGGGTTGCACGGGGCTGGTGGGAGAGGAAATATTGAGCGTCCTTAGGACAGCTCTCCTTTCTTGAGGAGGGAGTTTACTGTGGCTGCTGCTTGCCTGCCACTCAATGGCTACTGGATGGCAGCACATGTGCATCTTCACGTAAGTAAAGGGGATCCGGGTTCTGGATACGGGGCCGTCTCCATGGAAGTGGAGCTTGGACATCTCATCCATTGCACATCCATGCATCCTAGGAGAGAAAGCAAGGTGAAAATATGGAGGCTATGCTTAATGAAGCCCTCCCGAGAGCACCAATAGCCCGCCTGGTCTAGGGAGATGGAAGGGGATCAGGACGCCGGTGAATATGGGGCAGGCTGAAACAGCCACCCAGCCTGCCAGAGAGCAGAAAACCTCTATAGAAAAAGAAACCCTCACCAGGGCCACTTATACCATGATGTGGAAGCGCTTTGCTCTGTGGGCTGCTTCTCATTATCAGGAGCCCTTCACCTGTTCAGTAAATAAGATTCTGGAGTACCTGTGCTCCCTCTTTGATGCCAGGTTGCTTTGGCCTTTCACGTGCCTTTTGATGGGCATACAGTGGCACAGCTGGATGTGTCCCTACGTTCTTGAGGGGCACTTTTCATTTGAAGCCACCCATTCACAATTCTGCCCCACCTTGGGATCTGAATTTTGTTAGGAAAGCTTACAGAGCTTACTTTGGCTCCATTTGAGACCACTGCAACTTGCAAGCTATGCTTTCTGTACGTGGAAAGCGTTATTTTTAGTTGCCATTATTTCTGCTCGGAGATTTCCAAACTTCAGGCTCTCATGTGTGAGCCTCCTTATTTGCATTTTCACAAAGACAGGGTGTCTTTGCATACCAATCTTAGTTCCCACCTAAGATGATGTCTGAGTTTACTTTAAATCAGTCCATCCACAAGCCTGTTTATTTTCCAGAGCATGCCAATTCAAGAGAAGCATTGCTCCATACTTTAGATGTATATAAATTTAGGTATTATGTCCAATGTATGAAGGACATTAGGAAGCCCTCACAGCTGTTTGTTCCTTTTGCTCCTGGGAAAGAGGGAGTTCCAATTTCAAAGCAGTACTTGTCCAAATGGTTGGCCAACTGCATTACTTTTATTACAGGAAGTACAGTAAGGAATTTCCTGGAGCTGAGGTGGCTGCTTCTACTGCCTGTTTCAGGAATGTTTCAGCTGCAGAGATTTGTCAGCTGCTACCTGGAGTACAGTGACAGTCACACTTTCACTAGACACTACATAGAAACATAGAAGTTGATGGCAGATAAGGACCGCAAGGCCCATCTAGTCTGCCCATTTCTTTTCTACCTTATAAATGTGCCATCGGCCTTTGCTCTGTCAGTGGCTCTATCTATTCATAGTCATTTGTATTGCTCCCTTATGCCTATCCCATGCCTGTTTGAAGCCCTGCACTGTATTCATAGCCACCACTTCTTGTGAGTAAGCCATTCCATGCATCCACCACCCTTTCTGTGAAAAAGAATTTCCTCACATTCCCCTTAATCAGCCCCCTCTAATCTCATGCTTGTCCTCTTGTTCTGCAATTTTTCTTATATTTAAACATGTTAGACTCTTTCACCTTGTTAATGCCCTTAAGGTGTTTGAATGCCTCGATCATATCACCTCTCCCTCCTTTGCTCAAGGGTAAACATATTGAGCTCTGTTAATCTGTCTTCATATGTCTTCTGATGCAGTCCCTGCACCATTTGGTTGCCCTTCTTTGGGCCAGGCGTCAATTTGGTTAATGTCCTTGTGAAGGTGTGGCCTCCAATACTGCCGCGAGTACTCAGATGGGGGCCTAACCAGTGTCTTGTAAAGAGGATTATTACCTCCCTCTTACGACTTGATACACCTACTAATACACCCTAACAACCCTAGCCTTACCTACTGCTTTAGAGGTCTGCTTGGATGATTTCAGGTCATCAGTGATGATGATGCCCAAGTCTCTTTCTTCCTTTGTGACTGCTAGCAACTCCCTCCCAGCCTATAGGTGGCTTCAGGGTTTCTCTTCCTTATGTGCATGATTTTGCACTCTTTGCATTAAATCCCAGTTGCCACTCTTCTGACCATTTGCTAGTTTATCCAGGTCTCTTCTCATTTTACCCACCCCATCTGGATCATCTACTCTGTTGCAGATCTTGGTGTCATCTGCAAACAGACAAGCCTTACCCTCTAGTCCATCTGCAAGGTCACTAATGAAGATGTTGAAGAGGACTGGCCCAGGACTGATCCTGAGGTACCCACTTGTGACTTGCATCTCTTCTGACTGTATACCATTTACCACCACTCTCTGTTTTCTGCCCGTCAACCAGTTTGCCACCCAGTTGACCAACTTCTGACCACCCGAGCCTACCCAGCTTATTTATCAATCTTCTATGTGGAACAGTGTCAAAGCTTTGCTGAAGTCTAGGTAGGCGACATCAACTGCTCCCCTTGGTCCACCACTCTGGTTACCCAGTCAAAGAAATCTATGAGATTAGTTTGACAGGACCTTCCTTTTGTAAACCCATGCTGTCTTGGATCCTGTGCACCTATGGATTCCAGGTGTTGCACTATCCTTTCCTTAAGGTGCCTCCATAATCTTGCCCACTACTGAGGTAAGACTGACTGGTCTGTAGTTCTCCCCTCCTCCCTCCTACCAGTCTTGTGGGCGGGATCACATGAGTCCTTCTCAGTTCTGGGACCTCTCCTGTGCTCAGAGACTCACTAAGCAGTTCTGCTAATGGCTCTGCTAGTTCCACCTTTAGCTCCTTAAGTACCCTGGGATGTATGCCATCAGGTCCCATTGCCTTATCCACCCTGAGCTTAGCAAGCTCTTGTAGGACCTTTCTTTTGTGAAGGAGTAGTACTCACCTCCCTACAGCCTGGACATTGCTTCCTGAAGAGGGCAGGTTTTGGCCTAGATGTGCTACTAAGGCCTCCTTTCTTGAGCTTGTTGCTTCAACCACCCAGACTATTTTGATGTCAGAACTGCTTGGGACTCATTCCAAAGGTAAGGCTTGCTGCAGGAAATATCCTCGATGAAGATAGTACAGTTACATAAGAACTTACTGTAACAGTAGATCTTCGAGAGAATCTCTTCAACAAGCCATGCCATCCCTCCCTCCTTTCCCTAGCTTTCTGTTTCTGTCTCCTTCTCCAGAATACTTAACCTTCTGCTTTGCATCCTACTGTGGCAGGAACCTCAGCACTCCTTGGTTCCTTCAGTGGACATCCTCTGTAGATGGGCCCTGTTGGGAACTGAGGAGGGACGGGGTTCTCACGTAATATAGGAGGAACAGCGTCAACTGACATCATCGTGGACTGCTAGCAAGAAAAGTTTCCATGTGGTCCTGGCACTGACGTGTTATAGC
Organism: Neoceratodus forsteri; assembly: GCA_016271365.2. Classification (NCBI taxonomy): domain Eukaryota; kingdom Metazoa; phylum Chordata; order Ceratodontiformes; family Ceratodontidae; genus Neoceratodus; species Neoceratodus forsteri. The sequence continues at coordinate 233,637,327 of CM028129.1, read as the reverse complement.
TCCAAAGGTGTGGCATGCTACAAGAGATTCTCTGAAGATCTGCTGTTATGGTAAGTTCTTATGTAACTGTACTCTACCAGGCCTGCACTGGAACTTAGTGTCAATCCTTGGTACCCACAGTCATTGGTTACTGTTTCATATTTGATATTATAGTTTCGTACTGTAACATCTTAAGGTACATTGCATCATGTGTAGAGTAAGTCATACTTAAGGAAGCAAGCATTCACCTGTTTGCTGATGACACGGTGCTCTACATAAGCCGTGAATCTCCTGATGCTGCCTGTGCAACCTGCAAACCGGCTCCTCAGCAAAAGACTACTACTAACGCCAAGAAAACCAAGGCAATGCTATTTTTACCAACTGGCCAGGGGTATATTCTGCGCTGCTGGTTCATTACCTTCTATCTCCACTTTACTAGGTGAACATCTTGAATCCCTGCCGAAATTCAAATATTTGGGTGTCTGGATAGACAATAAACTCTCCTTTGTGGAACATATAGAAGAACTGCTGAAAAAGTTGGGCAGAGGCTTGGACTCTTCTTCAGAATAAATCACCTCCTGACCGCGAGCGCCAAAAGACAGCTCGTCCAATCCAAGTTCCTCTCATTAATTGACTATGCTGACTTCACATATGGCCAGTGCCAGCCTCACACCTTGCTGAATTGGACGTACTGTATCAGAGCTCTGAGATGTATAACAAGCCTCCCTTTCCACCCACCACTGTTCATTATATGCAGCTGTGGGTTGGCCCTCCCTTCAACACAGGCGTATAGAAATGCAGCCCTCTAGACGCTCCAAGCCATCACAGAACAAACTCCTGCAATACATTGCTGACTGTCTCCACTAAGCCTGATTGGGAATTATGCCTTGAAAGTCACTCGCTGGTTTCTGAGTACCTATGTAAGATTCCACTTTAGAAATGCAGCCATAAGCTTTGTCTGCCCACGCTTTGGAATAGAATACAGAAATCACTGAGACTTAGCTCCCTGTTAGTCTTGCTATGTTCAAAACCCTGTATGCCAAAACATTTGTGGAGCTCTGTAACTGTTTCCACCGTTCCTAGTTGTCCAGCTGGCGTTTCCGCTCAATCTAAGTCCTTCCGTTCAAACTAAGTGTTCCTTACCAAGATTACTCCCCTCCTCAGCCCATTCTAGTCCCACCGGTACTACTGGTTCACCTCAGTCCATTCCAGTCCCACCGGTATTATGTACTCACTGCAACACACACCCCATTGTCCACTCTTATGCCCTGATACCACCTGTTTAGTATCTCAGAATCTTTCTGCCAGTGTCCCTGCCTCCCACGTGTGCACTTTTCCATATCCCAGGGACTCCTTTACAGTCTATGAACATGTTATTGATGGATAGGATAATAAAGACATCTCTGTATATATTATTTACCTTTATTTCTACACTGTATATATTTTGTTGTATACGTATTGCTACTGTTGTTTTATGTATATTTTACTTGTACTCTATTCTGTACCTTGTCCTTGCAAACTGCAGATCCACCTTGTAAATGAGCCTGCTCAAAAGTGATCTCCTGGGTAATAAAGATTTTGATTGATTGATTGATACTATTGTGCCTTTGTTTGGGCAGGTGCATCAGTGATTGTGTGGGGTCTAGAGTGTGGTAGTGGCTCCCAGGAGTACTGTTACCATGTGGGAGTGCATAAAGTGACATGCAACTGGTTAACCCCATCTTCATTTCCAGCTTTCAAGCCTGCACTACAACATAAAAGCATTGTTAATTTGTTGAATTCTACTCCTCCTTCTTGTGGGTAGCCTGGGCTGGACCCACAGGCTCTGAGCTGGGGTCCCAAAGTGGAAGGCCAAGCCCAGTCCTCTGTCTCCTTTGGTATGGAATTATATGAGGATGGTGTTTTGCAGTAACTAGCAGGGGTACTTCAGGTGAGAAATGTTAGATTTGGCCATGGTAGAGATGACTGCAGAATCTGGGCGGCCTTGGGAACAGGCAAAAGAGAATGTATTAATGACTCTACTCCCCTGGTCAAGGCCCTGAGTACAGCAGGCAGTACTAAGGTAATAGGCGGCATTATCCATTGGGCAAGGGAGTCCTCACTTTAGCAGGCGCTAAGATGACTGGTGGAATTGTCTCAGGTGAGTAGGATTCCATAAGCCACATGAGGGAGGCCCGCTCCCTCTCCTCAGACATTGAACAAGCCACCTTTATTAGCTTTCCTCTGAGATGGTCAGGGGCTTTCTCATGTCACCCTGCATACACTTCTGGCTATAACGTCACCCTTGTGGTGACAGAAGTCGCACAGTGGGATGCACCACCCCAGCTAGGCATTGTACATTCAGGCCCCAAGCATTTTCTCCCATGGGGCCATCTCCTTAATGCACACTTCTTTCAGTGCCAGCCATTCTACTAAGTTTGTGGGCAGGGCCTTTCTCCCTTCTGACCCACTCCTACTTATTATGGTCTTCTCACTGTCTCTTGGGTGCTCTACAGGGGCCTGGCAGTTCAGGTTTAGTTTCTTTCTTCAGGTGACCCTTTTCCTGGTCCTCCTTGCATCCACTTACATACATGTTCCCATGATGCAGAGGGTCCGATACCAAATTACCCACCTCCCCAATACAGGAGAAATCCCTCTACCCAGTAGCCTGGGGAGGTACCAAGGCACCCTAATACATTTCCTTTCAGTGTCCAGAACAATCACATTTCTACAACAGAGGCTGCACACTTAGCTTTGTGAGTAAAATAACTACCCTTGAGGTTCTGCAAATGGTGGGGTAGAATCCACCAGGTGATCAACTGCTCAGGCTGCTGCCACAATCCAAAGACTTGGGTGAGTCTTCCTTCTTGGCAGGCCTTTACATTTTTAGCTGCAGGTTGCAACTCTGCTCCTCGTCTCCTTCCAAAATTGAGTCAAGAACCACACCTGATGATTCACCAGTCACAGGAGCTGGCTACCCCGAAAACATTCAGCCAATCCAGCCAGAAGGGAGTCTTCAGGCTGGCTAGAGTTAACCTTTGAGGCCTTAGAATTACTTAGTGGCTAAAGCCACCTGTGAGTTACAGTAGTATGTCAGAAATACATTATTACTAAAAACCATTGGATGACATTTTATGTTGATTACACGCAGCGCAAGAAACATATTGGCACAGCTTGCTGAGAAGCAGGTTGTGGAGGCATGCCACTGTTGTGGCTAACTGCTCCCACAGCCTGCAAAGGCTTGTTCCACTTCCCCAATGCCTTTGCAGGTTGCTGGTGACACAAGTTTGGAACGTTCGCACTAACTGTGACAAATCAGCTGCTACAATCAGGGGCCTTCTCATCATTGCAGCGTGAAGTCATCCGCTGCAATGAGGGAGCGTACCCGTCATTGCAGGGCAGATCTAGCAAGCCTGATATTGTTTTTGAACATGGTGGTGGGTTTCGCCCTGTTCTACAAACGATATAACCCCCAATGTTTATCTGCCGACGGGTGCCCAATCCCTGTCGGCAAAAGGAATTCCTCCCTTTGTTGTTTGCTGGCTGGGTGCCCAATCCCCATCGGCAGAAAGGATTCCCCTTTGTTATTTGCCTATGGTGCCCAATCTCACGGGCAGAAAGGAATCCCTTTTGTTTGCCGACGGGTGCTCAACTTCTCGCAGAAAGGAATACCCCTTTTTCTTGTTTGCTGACGGGGTACTCAATCCTCGTCAGCTACAGCCTCAAAAGTGAGACTCTGGTGGCACGCTTGGGAGCCCACCCCAGCATGCCAAATGCCCTGTGAAGTGCAAAACCATCTCGCATTGTCTTTTTTTTTTTTTACCTGAAAGAAAATATGGTCCTCGCTGTCTCCCAGACCCCTCCCACAATCTGCGCCACCCACTGCGCACTTGCCTCCCCATACTCTCTACCCCATACTTACCTCCAGAGTCTGGTGGGATGATCTTCGTGGACTGGAACACGCTTGCACTCTTCAAAGGCGACCGCGAACTGAGGAAATGCTGGTTAACTGTATAATGGAGTAAATAGGGTTTTCAACTTTGCTGCATATCTCAGGCATTTTTGGAACTTTTCACCAAATTTTCAACATGGGGTTTTGGGACCTCTCCTCATGAATGCTTTAACTGTCATGGCGTTAATCGGCCCTAAAGGTGATTTCATGGTCACTGTGCGGAATCACCTTTGGGGGCTGATTAACGAAACAACAGTGCCAGTGTTCATGATGTGGGCCTCAAAAAGCCTATGTTGCAAATTTGGTGGAAAAATCCCCAAATGATCTGTTTTACAAGCGCAGTACTGCATGCAATTGCGACGCCATATTCGTGAATTTGCAATATTTTGACGCTAGATTTTCAACATTGCCATTTTGTCACACCTCCTTGTGAACAGTACAGATGTCATTGTTCACATCCTGGTGGAAATGTGTTTTTCACTTCCGGCGCAGAATAGTGCGGTCATTGTGGGAAATCAGTGTTCGGGACAGATTAAGAAAATGACAGTGACACTGTTTATGAGTAGAGGTCCTGAAATGGCTATGTTGAAAATTTGTTAATGATACTCCATTAAATGACTGTGTTACGGCGTGTGTTGCGAGTTTGCACGCACGCTCATAACTCACAAATGTATAATATTTTCACTCCAGATTTTCAACATTGCCATTTTCCCACACCTACTTATGAATAGTGCAGCTGTCATTTTTCTCATCCTGGCCAAAATGTGTTTTCAGAGTTCCGGGCGCAGAATAGAGTGGTTGCTGTGGAAATCACGGTCTGGGACAGAGTAATAAAATGGCAGTGATACTGTTCATGAGCAGAGGTCCTAAAATGCCTATGTTGAAAATTTGGTGATGATAGCCCATCAAATGACTGTGTTACAAAGGCTCGTGCACTTTCCACACACCCTTGTAACTTTGCAGATTCGTAATATTGTCATGCCACATTTTCAATAATGGCAATTTTTCACACCTCCTTATGAGCAGTACAGCTGTCATTTTCACATCCTGAGTGAAATGTGGTTTCACAGTTGTGGCACAGAATAACACGGTTGCTGTGGGAAATCAGTGTTCGGACAGATTAAGAAAATGACAGTGGCACTGTTCATGAGCAGAGGTCCTAAAATCCTATGTTGGAAATTTGGTGTCAAAACTCCATAACATGACTGTGTTACAAGCGTGCATTCAACTATTTTCACGCACCCTGGTAACTTTGCAATTGCATATTTTCACGCCACATTTCAACAGTGGCATTCTTTCACACTCCTTAAGAACAGTACAGCTGTCATTTTCACATCCTGGCTAAAATATGTTTTGCACTCCTGACGGAGAATAGCACGGTCGCTGTGGGACATCAGTGTTTGGGATAGATTAAGATGGAATGAGTGAGAGGTGGAGTGACCGAGCTCAACTGAGCTCTGTTGGGACTGCTCCAAAATTTGTTTGTGGGCAGAAAAAGGCCCCAACACAAGAGACCAGTACAAAAGGGCAGCCTGCAGCACTGGGAGAAACAGAATGAGAGAGTGAGGGAGGGGAGTTAGCGAACTCACGGGTGCTGTCAGGACTGCTGCGGTTTCTTTGTGGGCAGAAAAGGCGTCAATGCAGGCAGGGGCCCAGTAGAAAGGGCCAGCCTGCAGCGTGGGAGAAACAGTATGAGTGAGTGAGACAGGGAGACTGAGTGAGCTCAACGGAGCTCTATTAGGACTGCTGTGGATTCTTTGCTGTCAGAAAAGGCACCAATGCAGGCAGGAGCCCCATAAAAGGCCCACTTGCAGTGCCAGGACAAACAGAATGAGCACGTGACAGAGGGAGACTAAGCGACTCAATGGAGCTTTGTCAGTACAACTGCGATTTATTTGTGGACTGACAAAGGTGCCAATGCAGCCAACAGTCCCATACACAAGCGCAGCCTGCAGTGTCAAGAGAATCAGAACAAGTGAGTGACAGAGCTAGTAGGAGCGCAGCCTAACGGAGCTCTTATTGTGATTACTGTGGATTTCTTTGTGGGCAAAAATGCGGCAATGCAGGCAGGAGCCCAGTACAAAGGCCAGCTTGCAGCGCGGCAGAAACAGTATGAGTGAGTGAGACGGGGAGTGAGCGAGCTCAGTGGAGCTGTGTCGGGACTGCTTCAGATTTCTTTCTGGCCAGAACAAGCCACCAATGCAGGCAGGAGCCCAGTACAAAGGGCAGCCCTCCAGCACCCATCATTGCTCTCTTTACATGGCAGTCAATTGGACATCCCTACAGCACAGAAGAAAAAGGAATGCTGCAATCTGGATCTTTAAAGCTTAATCAGGCAAACTCCCTCCTATATCTCAGACTGTTTCACCTGAATCACATCTAGGCCATACACCTTAAGGATCAATAAGCTCATTATGCTAAAGATTCCCATTACCTGCACTCGTTTGGGAGGGCTGCTATCAGCTATTCCTAGCATTTGTCTGGAACTCACTCCAAAAATCTATGAATCTGAATACCTCTTACCCTTATCATCCTTCAAAGATTATACACGCCTTTTTCCAGAGTTGTGCAACTGCTTCCATAAGGCCTAGTCTCCCATCCAACCTACACCCTCCCTTCTGTAATCCACTATGTTTAGTTCCTTCTTCTACCCAGTCAGTTATCACATTTCATATAAAGCCTACAAAAGCCCTATTATTTGATTATTATCCTGCTATATCTATTATCCTCTTCATTTTACAGGTTAAGTTATTTTACTGTGCCTTGTATATCTGTAAATTTTGTATATATCTCTTGTTTATTTGATTGTACTAATGTTATGCTATTCTCATGTCTTTGTAAAAACTTGTACTTATTTGCATGACCACTCAGGTCCATCTTGTAAATGAGCTACGCTCAATGATGTTCGCCTGAATAAATAAAGATTTTGATTGATTGATTGATTGATTGTGGCTGGAGACACAGAATGAGCAAGTGAGGGAGGGAGTGAATGAGATCAAAGGAGCTCTGTTGGGACTGCTGCAGATTTGTTTATGGGCAGAAAAGGCAGCAATACATGCAGGGCCCAGTACAAAATGGCAACCTGCAGTGGCAGGAAACCAGAATGAGCGAGTGGGAGAGGGGAGTGAACGCCCTCACGGAGCTCTGCGGGACAGCTGTGGATTTCTTTGTGGGCAGAAAAAGGCACCAACAGAGCCAGGAGCCCAGTACAAAAGGGCAGGCTACAGCCCCAGGAGAAACAGAATGAGTGAGTGGACGTAGGGGAGTGAACGCCCTCAATGGAGCTCTGCAGGGACAGCTGTGGATTTCTTTGTGGGCAGAAAAGGTGCCAACACAGGCAGGAGCCCAGTATAAAGGGCAGCCTGCAGTGCCGGCAGAAACGGGAATGAGAGTGAGTGAGAGGGGAGGACTCCAGCAGGCTCAACAGACCTGTGTTGGGACTGCTGCAGATTTCTTTATGGGCAGAAAAAGCCACCAACAGAGGCAGGAGTCCAGTACCAAAGGGCAAAGCCTGCAGCGCCAGGAGAAACAGAATGAGTGAGTGAGAGAGGGGAGTGAGCCACCTCAACACAGCTGTGTCGGGACAGCTGCAAATTTCTTAGTAGGCAGAACAAGGTGCCAATGCAGGCAGGAGTCCAGTACAAACCAGCAGCCTGCTGCACAGGGAGAAACAGACTGAGCGAGTGACAGAGGGGCATCAGAGCTCAACACACCAGCGCAATCAACATTCAGCATTGACAAATGCTTGTTTACTGAGTAACAAATGCTATTTAAATGTCAACATTTTGAAAATGGTCTTCCATCACGTGTAAGCTGTATGACACAATTTGAACAAATATACATCTGCCTGCGTGTTTACTCTGCCTGTCCTTACAGTGCTGGGCAAACCTGGTGTGATCGTCCAGGAATCCTATTAATGTCAGCAGCCTATAATCTGAGCTAGGCTGCTGTAGCCATGTCTTTCATAAATGACTTGCTTTCCTTGCTGTTTTCCACCTTGGCACTTATCCAGCTAGTTTTGTCTGGGTCAGTCAGGCCCAGCCTTTCCAATCACATTTTCACTGAATTGCTACAGTTATCTGCAGTTGTTCCTAACTGTGCCTTATGATATTTACATATAGCAATGACAGAGAGAGAGAGAGAGAGAGAGAGAGAGAGAGAGACATATTATTAATATGGATACATGCAATTTAACTTGTTTATACTAATTTAATTGCATTCAAAGTACAATTCATTTCAGAACCACTGTAGTGTAGGTGAAATCTGTCTGTAAAATATTTACCACTTAAATATTTCTTCCACTCCTTCATTTCTGATTCTAGTACAGAATCCTGCACGAGGCATAGAGTGTAGTCTATCTGAAGTGTGTTAACTAAAGAAAATGAATGACTGCTATTTTTGCCTGATTGTGCTGCAGTGTGATGGCACTTTACATGAGCCCTGCCAGGCTCCACTGGCAGAGTGATGACGGATCGTACTGGCATGCTGATGACAAGGCTCCACCCTCGAGACTGGGACATCAGAAGCAAAGGCTGGCAGGAAGGCGCCAGCAAGTATCTCGTGACAGGGAGATCCTGCCACCTTGGGGACCGACCTTTTCTTAAATCTATTGCAACAGTTCTTGTATTTCTTAGCCTAATCTATCCTTTACAATTTCTAGTCCATAAGGCTGGCCACCTATGTGCACCCCTCCTTTCTTGACTATGCTATAATGTCCTCTTTAATTTTCTTTTCCCTCTCGGGTCCTCGTACAGGAGGTTATTGTTGTGACCTCCGAGCTGATGTAAAACAGGCTGCGTTCCTCATTATTGGATTTAGTGTGCAACGGCACTATGTCATAAAATACCTTGATGTATATGCCTTATGTGTATGATACCTGCAAATGTTAAAATACCACGGCACTAGGTGTTTTGATAAAGGTAAAAGTAACTTGGGACTGTATTATACAAATTAAATTAGTTGTGATATTTTAAATGCATGAAAATTACAAATTGTTTGATAGGCCTTTTGGCACCATGCATTTCTGCTGTAAAATGAGCCAGTCTGAAATGTCATGGTGATTTGCATATACATCCATGATGCTTTGCATTATGGGAGTATATGTGATGTGTTTCTTTGAAACTTGGCTTATTGCCAATGCCCTTTGGGATAACTCCTTGCCTCAGTGCTTCTGCACTGAGGTTCTTGTCTTTGCTTGTTTGTTTTTTATTTGAGCTCCCACCATCCAAGCAATTGGGAAGCTGAATCTCAACTGAAAAGTTAGATCAGTAGATCAGTGGGTTAGTAGGTGCTGACTAAGTCCACAGGAAGGACATGCATAGTCTGTTGCTGCAAACTGATGTATTGAAGAAGGGATATGCCATTGCTGAAGGTTATCTATTGTATTTTAAATAAACACTATACAGAGATTGTGTGTTGAACCTGAAGTTCAGTGTCTGGTCCATCTGTTATCCCACAACCCTCCACAGTATCCAAGGGATGCTCACCTTGATGGGGGGTCTGCCACACTGCTCTTATACCAGCTCCTGGTGATGGTGTAGGCAGGCGCCATTGATGATGTGGGTGAACAGACTTCATCAGGCACTCCCGAGGCTAGCCGTGAGCATGTCTGTGATTGTGGGTGAGGGCAGGAGAAAAATGGTGGCAATGCTAACTTGCATGTTGGAATGTTGGTCCTTGTTGCCCTCATCCCATGCAGCCTTCCAGTACACCATCAGGACCCCTCTAGCTGGGATCAGGGTTTCACAGGCATGTCCTGCTTTTAGATCGGGAAGCTCAGTAGAGACAAACTAGCATTGGAGGGAAGTTTGGAGCGTGGAGGCACTCTTCTCTGTGCCAGAGGAGGTCCCTCAGCAGGGCAAGCTGGCCCGTGGATGCTGGGAGTACTGGAGTACTGTAGGCCAGGTTGGTGCCCGATAGCAGTGGGGAGGAGTGTGGTAGGGTTGGAGGGGCAGTTATAGGGTCTGAAAGAGTAGGGTGCCAGTGGGCAAGCATGGTGTAAAAAAAAAAAAGAAGAAAGGAGTCCCACCCAGAAACTACAATCCTGTGTTTTCTGAAGAAGCTGTTTGTTTAAACACTGGTACACATGCTGTTATTGCTCCACATTTACTGGCCATTCTATCAACTCTGTGGATGATTTTTATTTAACACAGGTGGAAAGGACCATTTCAGAACTGTATGATGTACTTTATGTCCTTTTGAGCTTTTTACGAACAGTGGTAGCTATCCTAATCTTCCACTGTACCCCAGAACAGTATACCACATTAAGGTACTGCATTACAGCACTTACCCCATCACAGTGCCTCTGTGTTCTACTGTAGAGTTCTCTGAAAACTGGCATAAACTACCTCATCCAGTTCTAAAACTGTACTTTTGTCTGTGTGTAAATCAAAGCATTAGGTTCATTAAAAGCCAGTTGAGATGAAACAACAACAAAATTGGAACCAGTGTTTAAAATAATGCTTCTGTAGGGAAAATCACTTAGTGACTCACTTAGTGAGAATTACTTAGTGGTTCAGTGCTGTTCTACTTGGCAGTATAGCCTAGTGGTTAGAGTAATGAGCTGTGAATGAGCTTGGTACATCCAGGAGACCTGGAATAATTCCCAACCTCCACTTGCATACTGTGTGACTCTGAACAAGTCCTTAGCCAGCCCAGTGCTCCGGGTCACCCCAGCACCCCTGAAAACAGGCATTGTGTGCCTAGTGGGCTTAACGGTTGACAAAGAATAAATCAATAAAGAAATACTTTGAAGAGCAGCTCTGCACTTCAGCAGGTACTTTCATAAACAGGTTGTTTCAGAGCCAGCCCTTCATACTGTCTGCTACTACAATTACTTTGAGAATACACATTTTAAATTTCCAATTTCCTTTCCAGCGTTTATAGTGCATCCTGGTAGTATATCCGAAAGGCCTGTATGAAGGCATTTGCCTGTCCCAAGCTGACCCTATAGTGCCTTTGTCTATCACATCAGTGCACACCATGATGCCAGACTGATGTCACAAACTGCAATTGTGAGGTCAGTTGGGAGGTTATTCAACTACAGGTCACAAGAGAATAGGAAAAGGCTGCGATATAAAGAGAATAATACCAATACAACTGATAAATTGTGTACCCACCTGCATACTGTGTGACCTTGAGCAAGTCACTTAACTTCCCTGTGCTCCCAGATCGTACCTGTAAACAAACTTTCAGCTTAGTGTGTTTCTCCTGGTAAAGCGATTGGAAAAAAAATGACAGTGAGTACTTTACAATCAAAATACAACTCAGCCCAGGACAGTCACTGAAATGCAGTCATTATATGATACTAAGATTAGCTACTCATGAGTTATGATTCTTACAGCTCATTATTTGAGACAAATGTGTTCTTGCACTGATATCTATCTTGTATTCCTTATTTACACACATACATACATAGATACAGACATATACATGGAATTATGGATATATACACATACATACTTTACATGCATATACATACATATACACAGGCTTGTAGACATACATATACATGCACAGATACATACATACACATATACTTGTGCACATATATATATATATACATGCATACATACATTCTTACATACATACATACATACATACATAATACACAAGTCGTATTTGGGGAGGCTTCACTCAGTGAAGTATTCCATTTGTTATTATCCCCTCCCTCCTACAGTACCACAACTTGCTCAAATAGAGCAACAAGCAATAGAGTGTTTGATCTGGTGTCCTGCAGTAGGATGCAGGGCAAACCTTGAAGTTCCAGGGTGGTACCTCTAGGGGTAACATTAGGAAGTGAACCTGCAGAACATAGAGATTGTGTATGCGAGCATACACAACAAAACGGATTGATTGAGAGGTTTCGTGGTAACCTGAGACCTCGAGGCGTGCTTCAGAGGTTCGTTACCACGAAACCTCAAGATGGCAAAACTGCCTTGTTGTGTATGGTGCTCATACACAATCTTTATAGTGTATGGGCAACCATAAATACCACTCGTGAACACTCGGGGGCTTACTTCTGTGTCTGCCGCCAAGTGCCGCCTTCCGTGTTGCCGTGCAGCATCGCTCTCTTACAGCATTGTGAATGTGTTCGATCTTGTTGTGCTGCACTGGTGACGCACTGGGTGCAGCACAACAAGATCATGCACGCATCGAGTGAAGGACAACAACGCTGTTCCAGGCATGGATTTCCATGCGGAACAGCTTGCCCACCATACACTATAGACTCCTTTTCTCTAGTGTCACCTCTCTCCTTCGTTTGTCTCACACTGCTGATCACTTTGGTTGCCCTGTATTGCACCCTCTTGATTGCCTCAATGTCTCTTTTGTACTGAGGACTGGAACTGTATACATTACTCCAGGTGGGGCTGACTGGGGCCTTGTAAAGTGTGGGATTACTTCCCTGCTCAACTGTTTCTACAGTACTCTTGATTGCTCCTTGACTGCCAGGCAGCTTTTCTACAGTACTCATGATCACGATCATGATCACTCACTGACAGTCAGATGGCGGCCGGCCAAGGTGGTGAGTGGAGGCTATGCTAGTCATTCTGACTTTTGCTGTAGTTTGGCTTAGATGACCAGGGTGTGGGGATGCGGGAGGAGGGTCCTGAGTAGGCGGGTCGGAGGGGGTCAGATGCTGTTGTGTGCAGACTACAGAACCACCAGAAATGTTCAAAGACAGCTACAGGAAGGGTGATTGGGAGTCATGGGACCACTAGACCACCCAGAATATTCAAAACAGCTACATGACAGGTGATCGGGGTAGGGGGACACCCAGACCATCAGAAATATTCAAGCAGCTACAAGATGGGTGCTCTTGGTGGGTTGCACCACATGCTAATGAGCTCATAATAGGATGCAAATAGTCCATAGCGTCTTGCATGCCAATGGACTCGATAGTATGTTAGGGCTGAATATGACCCATGAGCCCCGCACTGTAACAATTTGGACAGTGCTATCTCCATTTAGCTCCTGTGGACCATATTTAGTCTGGGGTTGCATCGGCACATTGTAATCACTGCACTCTATCAGTGCTGCACACATGACCGGCTCAAATATGGAGTCCTATACCCCTTAGCCTGGTGGGAACCCAAGTTCACAACACAATGGCTACTGGTGGTAGAAAAGGTCTGCCTAGCCTCAAAATACAGTACTAGTAGCCTCAAAATACAGTACCATTGTGCTAACTTGTAATAGCATTCAAGCAAACATGTTGCCACTGACAAATGCTTGTCTAAATACTGAAACTCACAGAATCAAATTCTTTGTTTAAGACACTATCAGCCTTCTGTCACAGTAAATTTAAAGGGCTAAAATCAACCTGTGAGGAGTTGTCTGCATCTCATTACCGCTCCGCTCCCCGAAAAAAGACATTTGACTACTGGTTAGGAAGTTAGACTGTATATTGATGCCACCTGGCAGGTGCTGTAAAATCAATGAACACTTTATGTTGGAAACCACAAATATTAGGTTATCACATACTGTATGTGATCACTTCTCTATCCTGTGGTTTAGAGACCACATTTATTACACAGACTTTATCAAAAACACATACTGTGTAAGTACCTAATTCATCCGCTCTCCCAGTGGTCTAGCTTGTGTCCTCCTCACGGTGGGGGTGCAATCTTGATCTTTTCTTCTTACTCCTTTTAAAACCTTTTATAGGTACATCAGGGCGCGAAGGAAGACCAAGGGAGGATAGTGAGGCTTAATAAAGGGAGGGAGGAGGGTGGGCAGAGGTGACCGTGAAAGGCAGAGATACTAAACAAATATTTTTGCTCAGTATTTACAAAGGAAGAGGAAGGTACCTAAAACAAACAGTAGAAACACTCTGGATACAGAAGTTGATACCAGCCATTCTTGGAAGAAAGGGTTCTGAAAGAACTCTTAAAACTGAAGGTGGACAAAGCAATGGGGCCTGATGGGATTCATCCCAGAATTCTAAAAGAACTAAAGGTAGAACTAGTGACACCACTGACTACCCTCTTTAACAAATCATGGGAGGATGGGGTGGTACCCAAGGACTGGAGGAGGGCAGATGTGATTCCCTTCACAAAGTGGGAGCAAGGCAGAAGCAGGAAACTACAGACCTGTTAGTTTAACCTCAGTGGTAGGGAAAATGATGGAATCACTTCTGAAGGAAAGAATTGTCGAGTATCTAGAGGTCAGAGGGCACAGGACCCAAGGCAGCATGGATTCATAGCGGGAAGATCATGCCAGACAAATCTGATAGATTTCTTTGACTGGGTGACCAAAGTAGTAGATCAGGGAGGGCTGTGGACATGGCCTACCTAGACTTTAGCAAGGCATTTGATACAGTCCCACACAAAAGATTAATATACAAGTTAGCCAGCCTGGGAGAGGGTCTCAAGATGACAGCCTGGGTAAAGAATTGGCTGGAGAATAGGACACAGAGGTAATAGTAAATGGAGTCCTCTGAGAAGGGGTTACTAGTGGTTACCGTAGGGTTCAGTATAAGGACCGTTCCTCTTCAATGTCTTTATAAGCGACATTGCAGAGGCACTGGAAGGAAAAGTATGTCTCTTTGCAGATGACACAAAGATCTGCAACAGAGTTGATGTACAAGGTGGGGTGGAAAGGATGAGAAGTGACTTGGCAAGGTTAGAGGAATGGTCAAATGTATGGCAGCTTAGATTCAATGCTAAGAAGTGCAGGTAATGCACCTGGGAAACAAAACCCAGGGAGGCGATAATGGGGGTGAGATACTAACAACAGCAAAAATGGAAAGGGACCTGGGGTAGTCATATCAGATGACCTAAAGGTGGGCAAGCAATGTGAGAGGGCAGCAAGGAGGCTGGGGGATGCTGGGATGCATAGAGAGAGGCATCACCAGTAGAAAACAGGAAGTTATTATCCCTCTGTACAGACAGCTGGTGAGACCCCATCTGGAGTACTGCGTGCAGTTCTGGAGACCCAATCTCCTAAAGACATAGATAGGATGGAAGCTGTCCAGAGGAGGCAACTAAAATGGTGCAGGGTCTGCACCGGAAGACATATGAAGAGAGACCGAAGGAGCTTAATATGTATAGCCTCGAGGAAAAGAGGAGGGGGACATGATAGAAACTTTCAAGTACCTCAAGGGAATCAACAAAGTCCAAGAGGGTAGCATCTTTCAAAAAAGAGGTGTGCAAGAACAAGGGGGCACAATTTGAAGATGGGGGTGGCTCAGAGGTAATTTAAGAAGTATTTTTTTGCAGAGAGGGTTGTGGATA
The DNA here is from genome assembly GCA_016271365.2 of Neoceratodus forsteri. Lineage (NCBI taxonomy): Eukaryota > Metazoa > Chordata > Ceratodontiformes > Ceratodontidae > Neoceratodus > Neoceratodus forsteri. The sequence goes on along the minus strand of CM028129.1, from coordinate 233,622,183 downwards.
CATGGAACGCCTTCGGAGGAGGCTGTGGAGTCAAAAACAGTGGTGGAATTCAAGCATGCATGGACAGTCATAAGGCAATTCTAGGGGTGGGGGTAGAAGAAGTAGGCTGCTGGTTAACTAGGATCTGCAGCTTATCCATTAGGAAGGAAATGGGCAGACTGGGTGGGCCAAGCGGTCCTTATCTGCCATCAAATTCTATGTTTCTATGTTTCTATGTTATTGCAGTGCTACTGTGTAGATGCATTACTTTCAGCTCTTTAGCTTGTTATATGTCTTTTTTTAACTTCATCTTTATTCAAGCATTCAATACAATCGTACAATAAATTAAAACATATACTGAACATTGTAGATCCAGAAATGGAACAAATAAGTCAATTACTTCATTGATCATGTCAGCAAAAGGCCAATATAAGCCAACAACAATAACTTATACCACTCTGAGTGTGATTGTTTTTGCAGTTGGTTAGAACTTATGGAATGGTATCATCTCCCATGTTTCTTGATTGAATCCAGTTCTTTGTGATGAGCCTCTGGGGTGTGGAATCTGGTGCATCTCATATTCCCCATCAGAAGAATATCTTGTAACTAAGAGGAAAGCTGAAATACAGTATATCCTATGGTTCCAGTTAGTATATGACTGGGACCCCCAACACGTACAGCATATTTCAGATTTCCTGTACCAACCGGGCTCTCCTGCCTGCCTAATTCACCCTACTCCTTCTGAGTCTATCTCTCCTACCCAGATGAGTCCTGTCCTTTCCCTACTCCCAAACAGTAGCTATGTCAGGGGCCCAGAGTTCATAAACTTTGCCTTATCAAGTGAAGGTCTCCAATGGTCATTTCCATCTTTCCACATCCCCACTTTACTTTGTCACATTTCTGGGTGGGTATCTCTGGCTATGACACTTATTTGTGCGCATTTCACTGCTGCCAACCTTAGGATCTGTCACAGCTTTTGTCCTCCTCAATGGGCTTGGGAATCCCAGAACCGGATCCTAAAAAGTATCAGAGTTTTGATCCTCAGGATCGTTTGCATTGCCTGGTGTATCACTCTCCAGTAGTTTCCCCAGGACAGGGCATGCCCACAAAATATTTTATTTATTTATTGAATTTTGTTGACGGGTGAGTCCACTGGGCCTCATGGAGTCCCTTTTTCAGGGTGACCAGGGTTGGTTTACAAAGAATACAACACAATTTGATAACCAGTGTAACAACAATATGGTGGAATACAGAGTGGAACATGTTTATGAAACTATGTTACAGTTGTCGGGCTAATAGTAGAGAAGACAAACAACTAAACAAGAAAATGTCTTAAAGATTTAAAAAAAGATCAATCTGTGAGTTATGCAACGATGACAATGTGATAGTTTTAAATCATTGACATACCTAGGTCCTCAATGGCTGGTAATGGGGACAATGAGATCAGGATATTTGAGGGGGGGCTATCATCAGTAACAGTTGCAAGGGCTTTGCTCTAGTAGGAGTTTGATGTGTCCCACCCTCCACTATATCTTCAACACCTGTCAGTGAATGCTGTACCTTAATGCTTGTTAGAAAATGGGTATTGAGATCTTAGAAGCTGATTGGCTTAGCCACTAGCTACCCAGTCTGATATCAGGCAGCAGAGATGGGGAAATTGAGTCCCAACCTCTGCCTGCCTGATTACCATAAAAATATGCGCCATAGAATGTTCAGTTTGAAAATACCACCATTTTTTTTCTGTCGCTTAGCAAGAAAGAGGGTGAGACTCATTTCCACAAACCATTTTCTGAAAGCACCGTGTCTCAGTCATCTGTCCAAGCAAGAACTGCAAGTCAAGTAGAGATTTACAAATAAAAATAAAAGATTCGGTCATTCTATGGAGTAGGTTGGAAGGAGAACAAATAAACAATTCTCAAACCTCCTCACAGTAATCAGCAACCACAACTGTCCCGACTGTCATGTTGTTGAAATCACTTAACGAGCAGAGTGAATGAGCTCAAACTTTTTTTTTCTATATTGTGCCTCATATTCCCATCAGCTCGATCATGCTACATAAAGCAACACCTCTCACGGACCTCACACCTCCCGTTGTTTATGCATTCTTTGGTTTTCAAGTGACTGTGCTTGAACTGCTTACTTTCTGAGCTCAATCAAACAGTAGGTACTCGTCCATGAATCTGGTGCAGGCTGTCTTTGAAGTCATGACAAGAGGAGGAAGACAACAAGGTGGCCTGAAGTGAATGCAGATGGTTTATTGTTTCCAAGATGGGTCTGCCTTCTTGTTTTGGGGTTTTGTTTCCTTCCCTTCCTCCCTCTCTTATGAATGCTGCTGCTTGTTTTGTGGATACAAACGACAGCCAGCCGTGTAGTAACAAGGATGGGGACCTCTCTCACTCTGTAATGCATAGCTATAAAGACAGCCTCTTGTGAGTGTTGAATGAATATTATTTTTAAAAGGGTTTAACTATTGCAAGCCCTATCTGGGGTTGGGTAACCATGACAACCTATTCCTTACAGATGCAGAGGCTCTAGTAGGACAGAAGTCCTTAGCTCAAAAAAAAAAAGTACAGCATTCTAATGCAGGTGAAGGAATTATTTTATTACAAAATTACATCACAAAATTAAATAACACGTTTTTATTTTTAAAAGTATTTAATTCAGTGGCCCATTTTCTAACACAATAATACCCTCCAGGATGGGTAGTATTGGGCGATACTGAACCTACAGGGTTATAAGGCCCTCTGCCTGCGGCATTGGCCCCATTATGCCCCTGGTGATCTGCAGATAGCCCACCATCCACTCTGTCTGGATTATTGCCTGTGTGATACCCAGTGAGCAGAAATATCTGGTAGTAAGCTTTCAGTTATATTCTCCCCAGGAGGGGAGGATGTCACATTCCAGTCTCTGATATGTTTCCACTGTGTGTGTGTGTGTGTGTGTGTGTGTGTTATGGGGCATCCACTTTCCCTCCCATGCCTCTTTTATCTTTACCAGTTGAAATTCTACTGTATTGTCTAGTATTCGGTACACTTCTGCTACACATTGCACTTTAACATTTAAAGTCACTGACCAATAGAAGAGGTTCTCCAGTTCTGTTTGTGATCTGCTGATCTTCTCCTGGACACCTAGAGCAGAGAGGTAATGTTTGAGCTGAAGGTATGTGGTAAAGGTCCAATTGTCTGAGACCAAAGGTGTCTGTAGAACCCCAAAAGTTAAACAACCCTGTCGTGAGAGACATTGAGCAACTCTTGTGAGTCCTCTTGTTTCCCAGTAATGAAACCCCAGGTCCAGGGCCAGGGAGGACAAAGTCATCATGGATCCTGAGTAGAGTCAGGGTCCCAAGTCATTTGAAGTACACATTAGTTCATTAAAGTAGGTGAGGAGTGTCTCATCCATGGGTTTGTTATGGGAGCCAGGTGCTCAGGGTAAGTACTGCTGTTGGCAGTGTCCATATCAGGTACCCTGGGAGACATATCTGCTTCTGTCTGATACCACCACAGTCCTTTTTATGTTCCCTGTGTGTGCATGCACAGTGAACATCTTGCTACAAGAGGGTTTGAGAGGTGTGATACTGTCAGCCCTATGCAGAGTGGTCTTCAAGGGCTCATCAGGGTCACTCAATCATCAGCCAGGCTGGTCATGACAGTGTTCTGGCTTGCTGGGTGGAAACTTCATGTAGTTAAAAGGAGAGAGACAACCACTGTTGGTATTTACGCTGGGGTTTGCTGGGCTGAGTCCCAGTAGCTATCCAAGGAATCTTGGCAGCTATGAAAAATAAATCTATGTAGTAGGGCTGTGGCATGACCCCAGTAGCTGTTCCTTCAGGTTAACCCTCATACTTAAGAAAGAGCCACGTTTGAAATCACTTTGCATTGACTTCTATTTAATTCAGGTGTGAAGGGTTAAACATGTTCTCCTGGCTTGCACTGTTAACATTGCAGTTCTGTGATATAATCAGCAAGGAGTGCAGCTAGAGATTTACATCCGACCTTGACATCCTTACAGATCTGTGTAGTGCTGGACCAGTGTGTTTCAGTTTATGAAGAGAAGAGGAGAGGAGAGGAGAGGAGAAGAAAGAGAAGAGAAGCCTGCTTCTTTTGTCCCTTGTCCTTTAGAGTGCTACTGATTGAGTCATCTATCCCTTGCTGACAACACCTTGGCCTCTGTCTTCCGTGTCCAGTCCTTCCTCTCGAATCACTGAGCTTCCCTACTACCCATACTGTGTTCTCCTGGCTGGTTTCCATTACTAGATTCATCACTGACTGGAGGGAAAAAGTAAGTTTTATATTTTAATTATTAGAGATTCAAGAAAGACAAGACCCATATGAGTGGTATGGCCAGGGCATGGATAAGAGAGAGAGGAAGGGCAGTTGACATATATCAGGGCTCCCAGATCTACAGGATTCCTGTATTTTACACTGAAATGGAGCCTTTACAGGAAAATTGCTCCCATAGACTTGCACTGGTTATATGGGAAAACAAAACAATTTGGCATCCATATGGAAAATGCCAAATCAATTTGTGAGACACTGATATATGGCTGGGCTGGCAGAATAGCCTAGAGGTTAGAATAACACACTGTGAATGAGCTCGGTACATCCAGCAGACCAGGGTTTAATTCTCCACAATCTCATAGAAACATAGAAACATAGAATTTGACAACAGCTAAGGACCGCTTGGCCCACCAGTCTGCCCATTTCCTACCTAATGGATAAGCTGCAGATCCTAGTTAACCAGCAGCCTACTTCTTCCTACCCCAACCCCCAGAATTGCCTTATGACTGTCCCATGCATGCTTGAATTCCACCACTGTTTTGACTCCACAACCTCCTCCGGAAGGTCGTTCCATGCATCCACAACCCTCTCTGTGAAAAAATACTTCCTAAATTACCTCTGAGCCACCCCCATCTTCAAATTGTGCCCCTTTGTTCTTGCTACACCTCTTTTTTGAAAGATGCTGCCCTCTTGGACTTTGTTGATTCCTTTGAGGTACTTGAAAGTTTCTATAATGTCCCCCTATCCCTCCTTACCTCAAGGCTATACATATTAAGCTCCTTAACTCTCTTCACATGTCTTCCGTGCAGACCCTGCACCATTTTAGTTGCCCTCCTCTGGACAGCTTCCATCCTATCTATGTCTTTATGGAGACTGGGTCTCGGAACTGCGACGCAGTACTTCAGATGGGGTCTCATCAGCTGTCTGTACAGAGGAAATAACTTCCTGTTTTCTACTGGTGATGCCTCTCCTATGCATCCCAGTATCCCCCAGCCCTCCTTGCTGCCCTCTCACATTAGTGCCTACCTTTAGGTCATCTGATATGACTACCCCAGGTCCCTTTCATTTTGTTGTTGTTAGTATCTCACCCCATTGTGTACTCTTCCCTGGGTTTTGTTTCCAGGTGCATTACCTTGCACTTCTTAGCATTGAATCTAAGCTGCCATACATTTGACCATTCCTCTAACCTTGCCAAGTCCCTTCTCATCCTTTCCACCCCAACTTGTGCATCAACTCTGTTGCAGATCTTTGTGTCATCTGCAAAGAGACATACTTTCCTTCCAGTCCCTCTGCAATGTCGCTTATAAAGACATTGAAGAGGACCGTCCTAATACTGAACCCTGCAGTACCCCACTAGTAACCCCTTTCTTCAGAGTGGACTCTATTTACTATTACTCTCTGTGTCCTATTCTCCAGCCAATTTTTACCCAGGCTGTCATCTTGGGACCCACTCCCAGGCTGGCTAACTTGTATATTAATCTTTTGTGTGGGACTGTGTCAAATTCCTTGCTAAAGTCTAGGTAGGCCATGTCCACACCCTCCCTGATCTACTACTTTGGTCACCCAGTCAAAGAAATCTATCAGATTCATCTGGCATGACCTTCCTGCTGTGAATCCATGCTGCCTTGGGTCCTGTGCCCCTCTGGCCTCTAGATACTCAACAATTCTTTCCTTCAGAAGTGATTCCATCACTTTCCCTATCACTGAGGTTAAACTAACAACTCTGTAGTTTCCTGCTTCTGCCTTGCTCCCACTTTTGTGAAGGGAATCATATCTGCCCTCCTCCAGTCCTTGGGCACCACCCCATCCTCCCATGATTTGTTAAAGATGGTAGTCAGTGGTGTCACTAGTTCTACCTTTAGTTCTTTAGAATTCTGGGATGAATCATCAGGCCCCATTGCTTTGTCCATCTTCAGTTTTAAGAGTTCTTTCAGAACCCTTTCTTCTGTAAATGGGCTGGTATCAACTTCTGTATCCAGAGTGTTTCTACTGTTTGTTTTAGGTACCTCCCTCTTCATTTGTAAATACTGAGCAAAAATATTTGTTTAGTATCTCTGCCTTTCACAGTCACCCTCTGCTCATCCTCCCTCCCTTTATTAAGCCTCACTATCCTCCTTGGTCTTCCTTTGCTCCCTGATGTACCTATAAAGGTTTTATCCTTCTAAACTGAGTTGGCTATCTTTTCCTCAGTTTGGGCCTTTGCTGTTCTGACTGCCTTCCAGCTTCCTTTTGCTTTAACTGATACAGTTCTCTGTCCTGCTCCTTCTGTGATTCCTTGTACTTCCTGAATGCTTTCTTTTCTCTGAACCTTCACTGCCACTTCCTTTGAGAACCATAGTGGTTTCTTAATTGTTTCATTTGTTTATTTGCTTCACACAAAGGCTTGTTACCTCTGTGATGGCAGTTTTATTATTCCCATTGTTCTTCCACCTCCTTCCTGCCCATTTGCTAGTGCATTCCTTAGGCACTCACCCATTTTGGCAAAGTCAGCCCTCTAAAGTCCAGTACTTTTGCCTTTGTATGGCTTGACTCTATTGCTGTGTTTATTAGAACCATACTGTTCGATGGTCGCTAGTTCCCAGATGGCTACCCACTTCTACATCTGTGATCCTCTCTCCATCTCCATTTGAGAGAACCAGGTTCAAGATTGCTCCTCTCGAGTGGGCTCCAATACTAGTTATCTAAGGCATGCCCCTGTAGGGCATCTAGAATAACCCCACTCTTCGAAGTGGCTGCTGCAACTGCACTCCAGTTAACATCTGGCATATTCAGATCACCCATCAGCAATATCTCCCTTTTCTGCCATTCTAAGTATACTTTCTATCATTTCCTTGTCCATTTCCTCCCCTGAGAAGGTCTGATCTAACCCTGATGCGGATTGTGGTGCCATTGCGGTCTCCAAATTTACCCACAGTGCTTCTTCTCCTCCCTGTTTACCCTTTGTTCTGTTGCTTTGATTTCTTCCCTTATGTAAAGAGCTACTCCTCCTCCTCTTTTACCCTCCCTGTCCCTCCTGTAGATAGTGTATCCTGCTATGTTTACGTCCCAGTCATGGTTTTGTGTGTACCATGTTTCTGTGACTGCCACGATATCCAGATGTTCCTCCTCCATCAAGGCCACTAATTCAGGAAGCTTGTTACTCAGACTACGGGCATTGGTACTCATTGCTCTCCATTTTTGATGGCTTTACCTTCTGTTGCAGCAATCCCCACTGACCTTTCTACCTCGGTCTTTTTCTTATTTAGTACCCTGTTTTGTAGGGAGGCTGGGATTTTCCTGCTGCTTATCAGTGCCTCCCCATTGACTAGTTTAAAAGCTTGCCAATGAAGCACTTAAACTGATTGCTCAAAAGACTTGTTCCATTCCTGGACAGATGCAGACCATCCTGCCAGTATAGGCTGGTGTCCTCAGGTGGAACCCCAGACCTAATGAAGCCAAACTCCTGTGCTCCACACCATTTTTCAACCATTCATTAAACTGCATGGTGCAAAATACCTCACCTCACCCATGCCATTGACAGGCATCACCTCTGAGAAGGATACTGTGTGTGCTACTTGTCTTAGGCCCTCCCCAACTCTACAAAGTCCTCCTGCACTGCTCTAATCTCATGATGAGCCAAGTCATTTGTCCCTAAGTGGACAATGATATCCAGCTCAGACTCCCGTGCAGCTGTTCTCGTGATCCTGAGGATGTGCTTCCTGTCCTCAAGCCATGGCACCAGGCAGGCACCTTACTTCAGTTTCCCTGCTCCCCAGTTCTATCCCCTAATAATTGAGTCCCCACCAGGAGCTGCTTCCTTTCCTGTGGTGTCCTCTGTGCCTCCTTCCTGTGGGCCTACCTTGTGACAGTTGTCCTCAGCCTCCTTAGTCTCTGTGGGTGCATCCATGGGGAGCTATGCTCCCAGAATGGTGTATGGATTGTGGAGTGGAACAACTGACTGGGTGTGCCTCTGTTCCACCATCCTCACCCTCCCTGAGCCCACTGTGGTCCAACTGCTGTGCTTTCTGCAACCTCTGAGGTAGTGGTGGTGGCTCTGGTGCTCCCTGGATGGGGAGGTTCCTTACTACTGTCCAGTGTGGCCTGAAGACAGGCAACTTCCTCCCTCAGGGCAGAGTTGTCTGCAAATAGGGCAACATCTCAGCCTCAGAAAGACTCCTGGAAGACTGCTACCCCACAGCCATTACATTTCTACTCCCCATGTTTATCTGCTTTTTGTGTGTGTGTGTGTGTGTGTGTGATTGGTTTGTTATATAGAAATGTATATATATATTATACAATGTGTATGCTTATATTGTCAGTGCAGTGTGCTAGAGAGGATATGACAGTGATATGCACCTTGCACTCTTGAGAAATGATGTCAGAACCCCAGGTATAAAGAAACCATTTCCAGGGTGGGTGGGGTGAGGGTGGGAAGGGGTTGGTCCTAAACTGTGCCCTCATGAAACAATCAGCTAAAAGCTCTGACCCACTGCTGCGATGAGTGCCTTCCTGTCAGCAAGATGCCCTACACAACAATTTGATAGAGAAATACCCTGCTAATCAAACAGAAAATCCAGACATCCAAGTCAGACACAGGTAACCCTCCCCAGCCCCAAAACAGCCTGGTGGTTTGTGCTCTGAAAGCAGTCCCAAAATAAGTCAGCTGTGCTTTAAACTCTTCCTGCACTGCAAATCTTAAGAATTGTAACAAAAATAAAGCTAGATCCACCTCCTCTGTTGCTTGAAAGACTGTCTTTTCCTGATAATTCTAAGTTCCTTATTTCATCTTTCAGTTAGAAGTAGCCTCCACCTGCAGAATATCTGCTACAAACCAAAGACAATTGTAAGGTTCACCTCCTCTGTTGTGAGCACAACTCGCTTTCTTACAAATCCTATGTTCAGTATTGCAGCTTCCAGCCAGAGGTAGCTTCACCTGAAGAATATTAGCTGCACACTTGCATACTGTGTGACTCTGAATAGGTCACTTAACCTCCTCAGTGCTCCCTGTGGCCCTGTATTGTCAATGGACTGATCTCCTCCTCTGGGAGAGGGTGGGCAAAAGCCTGGTGCTTGCCTGGCCCATGGCAGAAGCTACAGTAAAGGCAACTTGTGCCAGAAGAACTGCCAGAAAGAGAACAACAATGCAACAAGCTGTATTGTTAAGAGGTAGCAATTGCTGGCATGGATGTCAGGATTCCTTACTCTGTCCCTACCCAGAAACACTGCACTGGCTGTGTGATTTTGCTGACTCAGATGTTGCAGTTTTACGCAAACAAGGAGCTTAGCTATCTGTCTCCCCTGGGCCCTGTATGGAATCGACTAACTGGGATTTCATTCCTCCAGGGAGACACTTACTGCTTTACTGAAATCTCAAATCTTGACTCAGTAGGAAAAGCAGTGTAGGCCAGTGGTTGGACCACAGACCTGTAAAACCAGATGATTCTCTGGTTTGAATCCTGCCAGAATCACTGGCTCACTGTGCAAATCACATGACTTCCCTCATGCTCCAGTCCCTCCCCAACTTGACAAATGGGTAGTCCCTACCACTGTTAATGGAATGTGACATCTCCGCTGAGAAATCTTGGGTACAGAAATTTAAAAATAATTAAATTGTGCTTACACAACTGGATGAGATGCATGCTATGTGACTTTGATACATTAAGGCTATTCACCTCTCTATCCATGGGATGTACCACCCTGTAGGGGTAAACTACCAAGGAACACTAGGAGGGTCCCCCATAGGTGCCACGGGAAGGATTCCCTTGGTTAAGGGAAGAAGCCCACCGTAAGAGAGATGAGCCACTGGAGGAGAAGGGGTGGATGGTGGGGCAACTAGGAGATGAATCCTGGAACAGCCCAGGAGGGTGGCTTTTAAGGCCTGATTGGGAGTGATGTGTTGCTCCACCCATTGAACCTCAGGCTTAAAGCCTTCCCATTCAATTGTGCCTACGCAACTGGATAAGATGTATGCTTGTGTGACTTGATACATTGTGGCTATTCACCTGTCTATCCATGGGATATACCACCCTCTACAGGTACGACACAAGGAACCCTAGGGAGGATGTCCCCCTACAGGTGCCACAGGAATGATTCCCTTGGCTAAAGGTAGCTTAGGAAGAAGCCTAAAAGAATACTCCCCAAAAGGGTGTCGAGCATCAAAGAGGTGAGAATTCAGAAGATATCTAGACTGGAAATAAATGCAATGGACATTGATGGAAAAGACAGGAGAAGAATGAGAAAAGGCAAGGACAATGAAGAAAAGGAAATAGATGAAATGCAGAAGGGCAACTTCCTAAGGAGAGAAAGAAAAGCTGGGGCCACCATCTGACTCCATCCAACAGCAGAATCTAACTAAGAAACCTATGAAAGCACTAACCCTGACTAATATTATGACCATTGGCAAGGAGAAGTGGAAAAACCCTTTGAGAGGAAACCTCTGGGGCTCCAAGGCCTAGGTCCCTTCCTCTAGGCTGAAGGACGTTTTGATTAGGGATGGCACCACTACAGCAATTTAAAGTAGAGATGGAGGAAGGAGAAAAGTCCAAATGTAGAGGAATTTCTCACTCTGGCTGTCGAAATGGAGCATGTTGAGGATACGACCGATGTCTGTAACCATCGAAGCAAGAGAAGAAGCATGATGATGGAAAAAAGGCTTGAAGGCCAAATGGGTGAAGGTGAGACATGAAATGAACAATATACGATGATGGAAGCCTGCCAGCCCCTAGCAAGGGCATGAGACATGAGGGCATGTTTCCGAGTTGAGAGCAGGTCGAGTTGAGGTAGCATGGCCCGAGAGGATATGCTTGAGTAGTCGATGTGAAGGAGTAGAACAACATAGATGTAGGATGAGTTAGGGATGCCCAGAGGCAGACATGAAAAGACTGATGGCGATAATAACGCAGGATTACAGCAGTTCGATGAGGTACAGAAGCAGAGGACTCAATGAGAGCTATGCTCAATTAAGTGATATAAATGAATAGACCCTGAGGTCAGACAGAGGGAAGAGAACCGGACTTGGCACCTAGACACCAGGCGGATGAAGGAGAAGAGAATGATATGAATAGTGAAGGAGATGGCAGGATAGGGAAAAATCCAAAAGAAGAAGGTCAGATAAGGAGTGAAATGAGGCGGAGGGAATAGGAGGAGGAGGGCAGCCCAAAAGAAAGTGATGCACACATGGGTGGAGCGTGGCGAGCACAGCATCAGCAAACACAGTGAAGGCACAGATAAAAGGCAACAAAAGCATATAAAATGGGAAGCCACTGAGTCACTCACCCAAGGCACAGAAGACATTCCAGGAACTGCAGCAGGACAGGAGGCCTTATGGTGGAAAACTCAGGCAGAAGGGTGAAATATGGTGGAAGTCTGCCCATGATATGTGAAAGGGCTGCAATGGCCAAAGAAGGCAGAAACCAGCAGGCCGCATCACACAGAAGTGGAAAGTAGGACATATGGTGCAGCAGCATAATGGCGCATCATAGAAGTAATACCCCAGTAGACAGGCGGTGGCAACACAGGACGAGAGGTGCGAAACAGCACACCAAGTGCAGCAACAGGTCGTGACATATGCCCTGGAACCAGAAGTGTGGGACAGAATCATCAGAGCAAGCAGGTGCTGGGAGGCGGCTGCTGATGGCTAAACGATGCAGCAGCAATAGCCAGGAAACACAGCAGGCAGGCGAGGAGGATAGGCAGAAAATCAAGAAGGAGCAGGGCAGAGGCAGCGACCAGAAGGCAAGCATGAGGAAGCCAGAGGTGGAGAAATGGCAATGAGGGTCAGCACACTGGGAACCAGGAAGGGGACAGGAGGGGCAGGGAACAAGGGTAAAATACGGACAGCAAAAGGAAGGGAAGAGCTGGCTGCAAAAGTGGCATATGGGAGATATGAGGATGAGTGGTGGATGAAGGAGGTATGTGGAGGGAGGAACACAAGGAAGGGAGGAAAGCAGCGGAGTACAAGGCAGATGCCAGGGATGAGCGACAAAAAGTCGCCAAGTCAATGAGTGGGGGTGAAACAAACGGACGGCTGAAGGTGCCCGCAGGAATGATATCAGGCAGGAAGCAGCAGAGTAGGGAGGAAGAGCAGTGCTTCCTGCTGCAACAAAGACAAATCCTGGAACAGTCCAGGAGGGTGGCCTTTAAGGCCTGATGGGGGGGCAGTAGTCGCTCCACCCACTGAACCTCAGGCTAAAGCCTTCTCAATAAATGCAAAGATGGATGAAGCACTGTTTCACACAAGAGTGGTGTGAAAGTGTAATAACCTTCAAGTGAGGTATTAGAGTCATGCTTACTGTATTTAAGACTAACTTAGATAAATAGATGAGGGAGCTGATCTCTGGTGTTTAAAGTGTTGAGAACAGATACAAAAGATGATGCACTTTAGAGATGTTGAAAAATGTTTTCACTTATTTTATTACGTGCAAAATTAGATCAGTGGGATTGTTAGGCAAGTCCCATATAAAGCACCTTGACTGTATATGGGACTTGCCTGAAAAGCACTGATTACATTTTCAAACAATGTAGTCAGTGAAAACATTGACTGTACCATCGTTTATATGTATTTTGTACCTTTTGGGTATACTCTGCTTGGTGGCACAGTCTTACTCAGTCCCATCCCATTGAAACATCATCCCATCCTACGTTCACCCACCACAGGGATTAATCTCTGTCTTACCTGAAGGAGAGAAGACTGTCTCCATCCAAGTCCTCCTCCTCCTGTGGTAAGTTTCATTGTACTGCTGGCTGCTGGGATAATGTGGAGAGACTCTCAGAGATTGACCATCTGGTGATGGTGGTGGGAGGAACACATTGAATTGCTGGCCATATGGCTGGCACTGTGATTGGGTGGGATGGAATTGGGATCAGGTGGGGCAGGGTCCGTTCAGTGTTTGGGAGCTCATGGTCAGCAGACCAGTGGAGGACAAGAATGGAAAAGTGCACTCACAGCCAGCAGACAGAGTGCATGTGTGTGGTTGGTGACCGAGCTTGCTCATCATGGAGTGCTGCTGCAGACTGTCATGTCTGTGTGTGTTGCCTGCAAGTGCAATGGGGTAGGGATGGGGGAACAGACTTGGAGATGGACATACCACCCAGTCCAAATGAGGACAATTTGTGCTCTGTTCCAACTACAGAATGTCCCTTGGGATGTGCCCAGTTATTAGGCGCCAAGTCTTGATTTTGTTGTCCCCTCTTTTGCAGGGGCTGTGCCCCATGCCCCCCACCCCTTTCTACTATTCTAACTCCAGGGTGGACTTTGGGGAGGGATGGTGAAATTCCCTTGTAGCGCCCTAATGATGGGTGCATTCCGACAGGCCTGAATGGCCAGAAGGGTTTGTGTTCCCACTCCAGCCTCTGGCTGCTGTGGTTTATCATACCAGCTGTTGCTCTGCCTGCTTATAAGCAAGGCCCCTGTTTTCTGTGGTTCTGTGGCACACGCGATTACCGTAGAATTTGGGTTGGCGGCAGAATTGCACAGAAATTGCCCCAGTAAGTTAGACAGAGACTGACACCACTCCTTTCAAGCAATTCCTCTGTCTGCTTGTAGTAGGGTTGTCAGAACTAGTTTGAGAAAGATTTGAACCCTCCTCCGAACCTTGGTGTTGGAGTTCTAATTAGAACTCGAAACTACATGGATTCATAAAAGGGATCGAATCAATGACAGCTTACTTTTTCTTATACTTCTCAGCACCAACTTGGTGGGGAGGTCCCCACTCCGACTCCTCCCCACAGGCCTCCGACTCTGCCCGGAGGTCCCTTACAGCCATTGGGGGGCAACTGTTTCAGTGGCGACTCCGTCTCGTGTTTGTGCATTTTGCACTCCAAGCACCTCGGGGGCAGCTATTTTCAGTGACAACTCCGTCTCTCACTTGAGCATTTTGCACTCAAGCATTTCACCACCTGACCAGTTGATATGCAGTCAGGTGGTTTGAGCTAGGAAAACGCCTGTGGGAGCCTGGGAGGCAGAGCAAACTGTGTGGCTAGTCTGCTAGTGTGCAGGCGCTTGCCACTCAGTCTCCGTCTCTTCATTTGTGTGCGAGCTGAGGCTGCGATCTTTGACAACTAAAAATTAAAATTGAATGAAGGGTGGTGGGGAAATAAGGAACAGGCGGAGTGGAGGAGCCGCAGAAAGAAAGGAGGAATGCAATGGACTCGGAGAAGTCTGCAGCAGTACTGACTGTATAGGCCTCTCTGTAGGGGTGGGGATTCGGGACCGGAGGGAATAAAGACAGAAAGGAACAGATTTAAGTTCCTGTAACTTGGTGAGACTCTTACTGCAGCTCTCTCTCTCTAAATCCTGAATTTAGGTCTGAGTCAGAGTAGACTAATTCATCTCTCATCTTGTGGGGCCTGGGAGGAGAAGAGCAAGCTGGCTGGGGAGGGCTGAATGCAGCAACTGAAGTTAATTAATTTGATGTTTCAAAGCCAACCAACAATGGGAAAAAATCCTAAGTGACAAAACAAAAATAGAATTTGTCAGATGTCTGCTGTGCTCATGGGGATCCTCTCCTCTTAAACCTCTTTCACCCTAAAAAACTGTCCTGTCCTCTAATACAAGAGCAGCACAAGGCAATTTTTGATGCTTTTCTCTTGTGGCGTGGCCAGCTGATAGCCCTGCTGCTTTGTTCCCTTGATTGCACTGTACCCCACCCCACTGTGTGTGACCGTGTGCAGCCTAGTGACCAGTTGTGTGGTGGTGGTGGTAATCCTTAAATCATGACAGAAGCCCTGCTGCTGTAAGCACCTTACTACATTGTACCTTACCCAGTGTGTGTTACGTGTGAAATCCAGTGGCCAGTTGTGTGGTGGCATTATCCTTAAATACATGACAGAAGCCTAAAACTATATTTCCCTGTTGGGAGGAGAGACAGAAAAATCTCTTTCTTGATTAGTGTTGTGTAATTCCGTCTCTTGTGGTCAGCCCATCACCCTGCTGTTGTGTGCCCTTGACTGCACTGTACCTTACCCAGTGTGTGTTACTGTGTGAAGCCCAGTGGCCAGTTGTGGTGGCATTATCCTTAAATACATGACAGAAGCCTAAAAATATATTTCCTGTTAGAGGAGAGACAGAAAAATCTCTTTCTTCGGTTTGTGTGTGTAACTCCATTTCTTGTGGTCAGTCCATCACCCTGCTGCTGTGTGCCCCTTGACTGCTATGTGTATGCCTATGCCCAGCAGCCCAATCATTCTGTAAGCCTTGAACCTGGGATCCTTTAGTTGCAAACTGTCATATTCTTCAATTACTTTCAGTCCACTGCATCACAGTGTCACATAGCCAAAATAAAATTTTGGAGTTGTAGCCAGCGATCACAGATCACATTGCTTTCTCACACAAGAATTATGTGGTGTGTTCACTGCAGTATACTGGCAATTATTATGGCTGACACCAACATAGATGAAGCATCTGGTGCTGGTGTTGGAGCAGGTGTTGATGGCAGTGGTAGTGGTAATCCTGGTGCTAGCAGAAATAACCAAAATGTTTCACGTGATAAAAATTCAACAAACAGCAAATGAGGAACAGCGAAGTGTGGTAAGGGGACCTTTAAGAAAACCTGTGCAGCTGCTGGGGTCACATGGAGAGGCACCATAAGGTATGTCATTCCTGCTGTTAAAATCCCTGTGACTAGCAGTAATAATGCAAGTGACAGTGAATCCTCTCTGACTCAGACTCAGACAGTAGCTCTTTGTCTCAGTCCGACACCGTTGTGTCTTGCGACGTATCATTACTTCCTCAACAAAGTGAAATAAGCAAGTCTGCTGACAATGAATCAGGTAGCACTTACAAATGCATCCAGCACTGTTGGCAATGAAAAGGACATATCCATTGAATCCACCACTTCTGTGTCAGTCAGCAATGAAAATCCATCAGAGTCTTCTGCCCACTCTTCTAGCAGCAAGGAGTATGCCCGGGTTCTGTTAGGACAGGTGAAAAGATGCAAACAGTCTTTAGCTATCTTCCTAGTACTCGAACAAAATCTGTCACATCTGAGGTGTGGAATTATTTCTCTGTCAGTAAAACTGATCCATGCAGAGCAATTTGTTCCCTGTGTAAACAGAGTGTAAGCCATGGTCAAGTTGTGTCATGCCTTGGCACTACTACAGCTCTTAAATGTCATCTGAAAAAGCATTCAGTTTTGCTTGATCGTCAAAACCCATGTCCTCCATCTTCCAGATCGACGTGAGAAGGGTCAGGAATCTGAAATGGATACTGAATTGTCTGAACTTGATGCGGACAGAACCACTGCCAGCCCTAGGATCACTGTTACCACCAATGCCAGCACCATTAGTACCAGTTGCCACATCCAGTGATGGCACTGAATATATAAGTCCTAGTCCACCATCCCAGTGTCCATCTGCCCATCGAAGCATGGTGTATAATAAACCAGCAGGGACATGTTGTAAACAGCTAACACTGTCTCAGGCATTTGAAAGGAAGATTATGTTTACTAAAATCACCCAAAGACAATTCATCTTAATCACAGAATTGGTGAACTGTTAGCTGGAGCCCTTCTCCCAAACTCTTTGGTAGATTATGAGGATTTTAGGGAGCTCTTGAAATTAGCACTTCGTTACAATGTTCCTCATCAAAGGTACTTTTCCTATGTTGAAATACCAAACATTTAGCAGGCTTTAAAAGTGACAGTGATGCTTGCACTTAAAACTGCAGAGGGTGGGATTATTCATGTCACAACAAATATGTGGACCAGCACTCAAAGCGTAGATTACATGTCCCTTACCGCTCAGTGGGTCACGTTTTCTTGTGGTTCTTCAAACACAAAGACACCCCAGAAGATGCCGCTGCTGCATATAAAGAAGTTTGGGCAAAGTCATACAGCTGCAAACATTTTGCAGGAACTAAATGACCTCCTTGACAAATGGGTTTATTCTCACGGTCTAAAATGCGGCTTCATAGTAAGTGACAATGGAGCCAACATCTTGAAAGCAGTACAGGATGGAGGATTTATGCATGCCTCTTGCTTTGCACATTGCTTACATTTAATTGTCACGGAATTTCTCAGCAATGAAACACAAGAGGATGGTATGATTGCTGTTTGCAAAAAATTGTGACTCACTTTTCACATTCAACCAAGGCTATACGGACATTATACGAACTGCAAAAACATAAGCTGCCCCAGCAAAAGCTGATTCAAAATGTTTCCACTCGTTGGAACTCAATGCTTTATATCCTGCAGCACCTCTTGGAGCAAAAGCAAGCTGTACATAAGTATTGCTCCAGTTACATTATTGGAGATGGCATTATGCTGTCTGTGCTGCAGTGGAAATTAATGAAGACAGTGTGCTGCATCCTAGCTCTTTTGAGACAGCCACAAGGGACATGTCTTCTGAAGGCGCATCTGTGAGTCAGGTTATCCCACTCATAATGCTGATTTCACATCATCTTAGTGTTCTAAATCTACAAATAGAAAAAGACAGATCTGAAGCTCAGACAACATGTCTGCCTGAATCATGGGAATCTAAGTAAAGAATAATGGCGGCTTCAAAATCAATGGCGAATTAGTTGCAATGGCGAAATCAAAACACTACATCCTAGCAACTCTCTTAGATCCCAGGTTCAAGGCTATACATCTTCCAAAACCAGATGATATAGAGCAGTACAAATGTCTGTTGCTAGATGAGCTGCAGCACTCACAGGAGTCAAACACAGACCGCACAGCACCCTCAGGTTGTCATCATCACAACATGCAGGTTCATCTTCACAAAGGGATACAGAACTGGAAAAGTCACCAAACATTAACAGTAGTTGTTCCACAACTGCCACTTCTTCAACCCTTAGTAGCAAGCTAAATCTGTGGCAAAACCTTTCCCAAATTGCTGCCATACCAGCTTATGCTGATTCCTCTTCTGTTGGTCTCTGTCCATCATGGTAGACAGTTACCTGCAAGAACTGCCTATTCCTATTGATGCATGCCCTTCGAATACTGGAGATCAAAAGTCGATTTGGACAGAGCTGTATGATGAAGCCTGTAAATATTTTGGTTGTCCTGCAACAAGTGTCTCTTCAGAATGCATGTTTAGTACAGCTGAAAATATTATGACAGACACCAGAAATAGGTTGCTGCCAGAAAATGTACACACGTTAACTTTTATTAAAGTTAATAAGTCAAGATTTTCGTATCCCTACAAGAGTATACAAACTGATCCTGAAGTGACTGATGTTGTGGATGTTGATGGTGATGACAACTCAGATGGTGGTGGCTGGTAAATACTGTGTGGGACAGATCTCTCTGCACCAAAAGGAAACTTTTACAGACTGTGATGACTTTGGTTGTCTTGTCTCTCCTTTCTCAATCTACTACCTTGGACTATATACCCCCAAAACTTTCACCATTTCATAGCAAACTGCTTTGTAGCTAGGGTCTAAAGTCAACAAATTTTATATACAGGGCAATTTTAACATCAGTGGAACATGCCCAAATGTGGCATAAAAGGGACACTGTCATGTCAATCATTTCTGTATCATATTATTTATAGTTAAAGTGCAAACGTATATTTTTGGATTTACCTTCTGTGACTTTGTGGTGCATCACTATAGGCTGGGACCGGGGCAGTCTATTTTTCAATTCTAAAGAGGACAAAACAATGAGTTCTAATTGGTAGCTGTTTATTATTTTTCAATTACAGAAATGTTAGCCATAAACCAAAATGATCCATATGTAACTTATCTTACTGAATAAAAATTATGAGAAAAACTGTATTTTATATTGTCATGTTTCTGTGGGCAGCATGCTGTTACAAGTCTCTTCCGGAAACAGAGTCATCAGGAGTTTTACCTATGTCATGGTTGAGCACATATTCTGTAAGCATAGGTCTCATACCACAATAGCTCGTGTTTAACATTCTGTTGTACACAGACCATGGTGGCATAATAACAACAACTCTCAAATTATTGGTTCCAAGAAGAGGACTGTACAGAATGTTGTCCATAAGAAGAAAGTAATTGAAAAGACAGTTTTTCACATAAGTGTTGTTTATTAAGGAACAGTTAAGTATGGCTCATTTGGAGGCAAGAGTTTCATTTTTCTTGAGTAAGCATGTAGTAGTCTTAGCATTTGAGGGGGATGAAGGTAGAATGGGTGCTGGAGGGTGGGAAAGGGTTGGAGGTTGGTTTAACATGGATGCAAGAGGAGAAAGATAGCATGGATGCTAGTGCATGGGTGAGGGTTGGGGTTGGTTTTAACATGGATGCAGGAGGGAGAAACATGGCATAGTTGTTAGTACATGGGTGATGGTTGGGGAGTGGGTTTTAACATGGGTGAGGACAGAGAAAGGTGACATGAATGGTAGTTCATGACTAAGTAGGGCAGTTTAAACATTTGGGTGAGGAGGAGGGTGGAATCGTGCTTGATGGGGGTGAGGGTTGTGGGTTGGTTTTAATACATGGGTGTAAGGGTGGTATGGGTGCTACTGCGCAGATGAGGGTGGTGGAAGAAAAGTGGAATGGGTGCTGGGGTGAAAGGTGGGTGTTGTTTTAGTCTTTTGTTTACAGATTCGTGATCGGCTGGGGATGGTGAGAAAAAGATGATGACAGACCGGTGGTATGGAGGCTACCGATTGCCCACTGTGGAACCTACTATAGATATAATCTATCTATATATATATATATATATATATATTTTTTTTTTTTATTATTAAATACATTGCAAACTGCTGCCACCTAGCACAAGTGTCCTGTCCCTTTAAAACAAGCATTTGTCAATGCCGAATGTTGATTGCGTTGGTCTGTTGAGCTTGTTCAGTGGCCCTCTGTCACTGGCTCAGTCTGTTTGTCCCGGTGCTGCAGGCTGCTCTTTGTACTGGGCTGCTGCCTGCATTGGCACCTTGTTCTGTTGAGGAAGAATCCGCAGCTGTCCCGACAGAGCTCCATTGAGGTGGTTCACTCTCCCTCTCCTCACTCCCAGTCTGGTTCTCCTGGCACCGCAGGCTGCCCTTATGTATTGGGCTCCTGCCTCTGTTGGCACCTTTTTCTGCCCATTAAAGAAATCTGCAGCAGTCCCGACAAAGCTGCGTTGATCTCGTTCACTGCCCTTCTCTCACTTGCTCATTCTGTTCTGCTGGCGCTGCAGGCTGCCCTTTTCTATTGAGCTCCTGCCTGCATTGCTGCCTTCTTATGCCCACAAAAAATTGCAGCAGTTACAATGCAGCTCTGTTGAGCTCACTCACTCAGTCATTCTGGTATTCCTGCCACTGCAGGTTGCCCTTTGTACTGGGCCCTGCATGCATTGCTGCCTTTTTCTGCCCACAAACAAATCTGCAGCAGTCCCAACAGAGCCCTGCTTGAGCCCACTGACTCTCCCTCCTCACTCACTCATTCTATGTCTCCTGGTGCTGCAGGCTGCCCTTTTGTATGGGCTCCTGCCTGCACTGGTGGCTTTTTCTGGCCAGAAAGAAATCTGAAGCAGTCCCGACACAGCTCCACTGAGTGCTTCACTCCCCCTCTGTCACTCTCGCATTCTGTTTCTGAAGGCAGTGCAAGCTGGCCTTTTGTACTGGGCTCCTGCCTGCGTTGCTGCATTTTCTGCCCACAAAGAAATCTGCAGCAGTCACACTAAACTCCGTTGGGGTCACTTACTACCGCTCTGTCACTTGCTTGTCCTGTTTCTCTTAGCGCTGCAGACTGCGCTTTTGTATGGGTCTTCTGGCTGTGTTGGCACTTTTGTCTGTCCACAGAGAAATCTGCAGCTGTCCTGACAGAGCTCCATTGAGGTCGCTCAGTCTCCCTCTCTCATCACTCATTCTGTTTGTCCTGGCGCTGAAAGCTGCCCTTTTGTACAGGGCTCCTGCTTGCATTGCACTTTTTCGCCCACAAAGAAATCCCAGTAGTCCTGATAGAGCTCCTTTGAGCTCACTAGTCCCTTGTCTCACCCACTGCATTGTTTCTCCCACCGCTGCAAGCTGGCCTTTGTACTGGGCCCTGCCTGTATTGACACCTTTTTCTGCCACAAAGAAATCCACAGCAGTCCTGACAGTGCTTCAGTGAGTTCGCTCACTCCCCTCCCTCACTCATTCTGTTTCTCGCAGTAGTGGAGGCTGCCCTTTGTACTGGGCTCTTGTGTTGGGGCCTTTGCCTGTCCACAAACAAATCTGCAGCAGTCCCAACAGAGCTCAGTTGAGCTCGGTCCTCCCACATCCCAGTCGATCTTAATCTGTCCCAAACACTGATTCCCAGTGGCCGTGCTATTGTCTGGCAGGGTGCAGAAACATATTTTAGCAGGATGTGAAAATGACAGCTGTAGTAGTCATAGGGAGTTGTGAAAAATACCACTGTTGAAAATGTGGCGTGACAGTATTACAATTTGCAAAGTTACAAGGGTGCATGGAAACAGTTCAACGCCGCTTTAACACAGTCATGTTATGGAGTTTTGTCACCAAATTTTCAACAGAGGATTTTAGGACCTCTGCTCATGAACAGTGCCACTGTCATTTTCTTAATCTGTCCCGAACACTGACTTCCCACACTGACCACGTTATTCTGTGCGGAACTGTGAAAACACATTTCAGTCAGGATGTGAAAATGACAGCTGTACTGCTTATAAAGAGGTGTGGAAAAATGGCACTGTTGAAAATCTGGTGTGACAATATCACAAATCCTGCGAGTTACAAGGGTGCGTGGAAAGCGCACAGCAAACTTTAACACAGTCAATTGATGGGCTATCATCAACAAATTTTCAACACAGGCATTTTAGGACCTCTGCTCATGAACAGTATCATTATCATTTTCTTAATCTGTCCTGAACAGTGATTTCCACAGCGACCGCTCTATTCTGTGCCGAAGTGCGAAAACACATTTTGGCCAGGATGAGAAAATGACAGCTGCACTGTTCAGAAGTAGGTCTGTGAAAATGGCAATGTTGAAAATCTGGAGTGAAAATATTATAAATTCACGAAGTTACGAGCGTATGCGTACCATGCAAATGCACGCTCTGTAACACAGTCATTTATGGAGTATCATTACCAAATTTTCAAAATAGGCATTTTAGGACCTCTACTCATGAACAGTGTCACTGTCATTTTTTAATCTGTCCTGAACACTGATTTCCCACAGTGACCACGCTATTCTGCGCCAGAAGTGCGAAACCACATTTCAGCCAGGATGTCAACAATGACAGCTATACTGCTCACAAGGAGGTGTGACAAAATGCCAATGTTGAAAATCTGGTATGAAAATATGTAAATTCGCGAAGTTACAAGCGTCCGCAACAACTGCACAACTCACACTTGTAAAACAGTCATTTTTTGGATTTTCCACCAAATTTGCAACATAGGCTTTTTGAGAGCCCACCTCATGAACACTGGCACTGTCGTTTGCGTTAATCGCCCCAAAGGGTGATTCTGCACAGTGACCATGAAACCACCTTCGGGACCGATTAACGCCTTGGCAGTTCAAAATTCATGAGGAGGGGCCCAAAACCCATGTTGAAAAGTTGGTGAAAAATTCCCAAAATGCCAGATATACATAAAGTTGAAAAAACCCTATTCTTTACATTACACAGCTTACGGCATTTCCTCAGTTCAGGTCGGCTTTGAAGAGTGCCGGCGTGTTCTCGATCCAGAAGATAGTTGCGCCGAGCTCCGGAGGTAAGTATGGGGTGAGGGGGTGTGGGAGGCAGGTACGAGTGGGTGGGTGCGGTTGTGGGAGGGGCCCCGGAGACTACGAGGGACCGTTTCCTTTTACAGGAAAAAAAAGTTGTGGGACCATTTTCACCTTTACAGGGAGGGGCATGTTGTGCCACGGAGTCTTGAGCGGGGGCAGCTGTAGCCGACGGGGATTAGGCACCCCGTCGGCAAACAACAAAAGGGGATTCACTTCTGGCTGACAGGGATTGGGCACCCTCGTCGATAAACAACATAAAGGGGGTTCATTTCTGCCGACGGGATTGGACACCCCTCCAGCAAACAACAAAAGGGGGATATGTTTCTGCCGTGAGGATTGGGCACCCGTCGGCAAACAACAAAAAGGGGATACGTTTCTACTGACGGGATTGGGCACCCCATCGGCAAACAACAGAAGAGGAATTCTTTCTGCTGACAGGGATTGGGCACCCGTCAGCAGACAACAAAGTGGGGGTTACAGTATGCGCGGGGAGTGGGCTCTCCGTTGGCAAATCAACATGGGGTAGATATTGTTTGTGAATACGGCGGCAAGCCACTGCCATGTTCACAAACAATATCAGACACCTACATCCCACCCTGCAATGACGGTCGCTCCTCATTGCAGCAGATGGCTGATGCTGCAATGATGAGGCGGACCCTGATTGCAGCGGCTGATTTTCTAGAAAGTTGTGGCACGCTGGCTGAACTAGTGTCAGCAGCAGCATACCACGGCATTGGGGATGGGGAGCAAGTTTTGCAGGCTGTGGGGCATTGGGCACAACAGTGCCACGCCTCCACAACCTGCTTCTGGAGAAACTCTGCCACATGTTTCTTGTGCATGTGTGCAATCAACATAAAAAGAACAAAGGAATCAGAAATAAAAGAAAATCTGCATCAGCAGTTTTCACAGAATGTGACATATCATAAAGTGTTTTGCTTTACAAGTAGTGATAATTTGATACTTAATGGGCTTGACAGACACTGTCCTTAAACATCACATGCCAACTGCTACAGCTACATTAAATGTTCCTTAAGTTAGTATGTAGTGAGGAAACCACTTTTTTAATTATGTGACTGAAATACAGATTTTATTGATGTATCAGCTGGAAAATGTATCATCTTAGAAAGTTGTATGTATTACTTCAATTTGCCAACAAGAATGTTGGTATATGTATACATTATCTTAGAAAATTGCATGCATTTTTGCCAGCAACAATGACTGGCATATTTTTTTATTCAAATGTCTTGACTGACTACGTTATGACATAATATGTTTTGCAACAGTTCCATGTGCTGTGGCTGCAGTACCTTAGCTTGACTTTGTTACAAAAGCTTTCTTTTAAACATAGCAACTTTTGATTTACTCATTTAAAATACAAAGCAGCAAATAGCTGAAATTAGGTAATATCAGTTATTTTTCTAATAATTCATGACGATGAGTATATATAACTGAGTACATAAATGGCTACTGTGCCTCTTTCTTTCACTAAGGAACTATGATGCAGCTGCAGCAGGAAAACGTTTAACATATGGGTGGGTGGCTGGGCCTGTTACGTATTAAGTTGCTGGCTTTAGGAAACAGAAGAAACCATAGATCAACCTAGTTGTATCCCTATCAAGTAACACATGATCATTTCTCTGCCCCTTATATTAAACAGTTATTCCTTTACATGTATTTCATTACTATCTTAATTACTGGCAGCACAATTAAAAATAGGGTTCAAGTTCTAAAAGATTAGAACCCTAGAACTTTTCAAAAGTTCTAGACTAGAACTAGAACCCAGAACTTCAGAGGGTTCTGACAACCCTAGCTTGTAGTTTAGTAAGAACTAAAATTCACCTAAACTAAGCTCAGCCCCTCAAACCATCCCACCCAGTCCTGACAGCCCCCTTGAGTCATCCTATTTTTTTGTATTGGCCCCCCATTTTTGCTCCAAGGCTGCATGATGATCCATTGTCGTCTTCCTATCACTGCTAGTGGGCAGAATGTTTTTCTTATCCCAGTAGTGCTTTGTAGGGCCCACACAAAGCCATACTGAACATGAATCAGCATTTAGGACCAGCGGTAATAGGAAGAGGAAAGGGATTGTCCTACACTGTTGGACCAAAAAGGGTGCCAAAATAAAATAAGCATTTGCCAGTGCCGAATGTTGATTATGCTGGTCCGTTGAGCTCGCTCAGTGACCCTCTGTCAGTCACTTGTTCTGTTTCACCCGGTGCTGCAGGCTGCTGTTTTGTGCTGAGCTCCTGCCTGCATTGGCACCCTTTCTGTCCAAAAGAATCTGCATCTGGCCTGACAGAGCTCCGTTGAGGTGGGTCACTCACCCTCTCTGACTCACTCATTCTGTTTTTCCTTGCGCTGCAGGCTGGCCTTTGTACTGGGCTCCTGCCTCTGTTGGTGGCTTTTTCTGCCCACAAAGAAAACTGCAGCAGTCCCAACACAGGTCCATTGAGGTTGCTCACTCCCCCTGTCACTCGCTCGTCCATGTCTGCAGGTGCTGCAGGCTAGCCTTTTATTGGGCTCCTGTTTGCGCTGTCGCCTTTTCTGCCCACAAAGGAATCCACAGCAGTAGCAATAGAGGCTCCGTTGAGCTCGCTCACTCTCCCTCTCTCACTCACTCATTCTGTTTCTCCTGCTGCTGTAGACTGCCATTTTGTACTGGGCCCTGGGTGCATTGGTGCCTTTTTCTGCCCACAAAGAAATCGCTGCAGTCCCAACAGAGCTCCATTGAGCTCACTCACTCTCCTCCTCCCTCACTCTCTTGCTGGTTCTGTGTTTCCTCCGGTGCAGGCTGTCCTTTTGTACTGGGCTTCTGCCTGCATTAGCAGCTTATTCTGACCACTAAGAAATCTGCAGCAGTCCCAGCACAGCTCCGTTGAGCTTGCTCCTCTCTCTCTCTCTTTCAGTCACTCATTCCATTTCTGCCAGCACTGGAGCTGGCCTTTTGTACTAGGCTCCTGCCTGCATTGCTGCTTTTCTCACGAAGAAATCTGCAGCAGTTACAATAGAAGCTCCCTGAGGTTGCTCACTCCCCTGTCTCACTCACTCATTCTGTTTCTCCTGGTGCTGCAGACTGCCCTTTTGTACTGGGCTCCTGTCTCTGTTGATGCCTTTTTCTGGCCAC
This sequence comes from Neoceratodus forsteri, assembly GCA_016271365.2. Classification (NCBI taxonomy): domain Eukaryota; kingdom Metazoa; phylum Chordata; order Ceratodontiformes; family Ceratodontidae; genus Neoceratodus; species Neoceratodus forsteri. The sequence continues at coordinate 233,596,214 of CM028129.1, read as the reverse complement.
AAGCAATCTGCAGCAGTCCGACGAAACTCCATTGAGGGTCACTCCTCTGCCTGTCTCACTCGCTCATTCTGTTTCTGCCTGTGCTGCAGGCTGCCCTTTGTTCTGGGCTCCTACTGGCATTGCCGCCTTCTTCTACCCACAAAGAAATCAGCAGCAGTCATGATAGAGCTCCATTGAGCTCGCTCTGACCTCTCTCAATCGCTCGTGCTGTTTCTCCCTTAATGCAGGTTGCCCTTTTGTACTGGGCCCTAGAGTGTATTGATGCCTTTTCTTGCCACAAAGAAATCTGCAGCAGTCCCAACAGAGCACCGTTGAGCTCACTCACTCCGCCTCCCTCACTCACTCATTCTGTGTCTCCCGCTGCTGCAGGCTGTCCTTTGTACTGGGCTTCTGCCTGTCTTGGCACCTTTTTGCCCACAAAGAAATGTGCAGCTGTCCCGACAGAGCTCTGTTGAGGTCACTCACTCTGTCTGTCTCACTCGCCCATTCTGTTTCTGCCCGTGCTGCAGGCTGCCCTTTTGTACTGGGCTCCTGCCTGGTTGCCGCCTTCTTCTGCCCACAAAGAAATCTGCAGCAGTCACAATAGAGCTCCATTGAGCTGGCTCACTCCTCCCCTCTCTCACTCATTAGCTCTATTTCTCCTGCCGCTGCAGGCTGCCCTTTGTACTGGGCCCCTGCGTGCATTGCTGCCTTTTCTGACCACAAAAGAAATCTGCAGCAGTCCCAATAAAGCTCCGGTGAGCTCACTCACTCCACCTCCCTCACTCGTTCATTCTGTGTCTCCGCTGCTGCAGGCTGCACTTTTGTACTGGGTTCCTGCCTGCATTGGCGGCTTTTTCTGCCCACAAAAGATCTGCAGCAGTCCTGACACAGTTCCGTTGAGCTCGATCCTCCCCCACTGTCAGTCGCTCTTTCCTTTTTCGCGGGAGCTGCGAGCTGGCCTTTGTACTGTGCTTCTGACTGCATTGCCTCCTTTTCTGCCCACAAAGAAATCCGCAGCAGTCATAATAGACCTCCGTTGGTTCGATCACTCCCCTCTCTCACTCGCTTGTTCTGTTTCTTGGCGCTGCAGGCTGGCCTTTTAGTACTGGGCTCCTGACTGCATTGCCGCCTTTTTCTGCCCACAAAGAAATCCGCAGCAGTCCGATGAGAGCTCCATTGAGGTCGCTCACTCACCCTGTCTCCTCGTTCATTCTGTTTCTGCCCATGCTGCAGGCTGCCCTTTTGTACTGGGCTCCTGCCTACATTGCTGCCTTCTTCTGCCCACAAAGAAATCTGCAGCAGTCACAACAGAGCTCCGTTGAGCTGGCTCACTCGCTCCCCTCTCTCACTCATTAGCTGTGTTTCTCCCACCGCTGCAGGCTGCCCTTTTGTACTGGGCCCTCGTTGCATTGCTGCCTTTTCTGCACAAAAATCCACAGCAATCCCAATAAAAGCTCCAGTGAGCTCACTCACTCCGCCTCCCTCACTCTCTCTCTCATTCTGTGTCTCCCACTGCTGAAGGTTGCACTTTGTAATGGGTTCCTGCAAGCATTGGCAGCTTTTCTGCCCACAAAGAGATCTGTAGCAGTCCTGACACAGCTCCATTGAGCTCGATCACTCTCCATCTGTCAGTTGCTCATTCCTTTTCTACCGGTGCTGCAGGCTGGCCTTTTGTATTGTGATCCATTATGCATTGCCGCCTTTTCCTGCCCACAAGAAATCCGCAGCAGTCACGATAGACCTCCGTTGAGCTCGATCACTTCCTTTCTCTCACTACGCTCATTCTGTTTCTGCGGTGCTGCAGGCTGCACTTTTACTGGGTTCCTGCCAGCACTGGCAGCTTTCTGCCCACAAAGAAATCTGCAGCAGTCCTGACACAGCTCCATTGAGCTCGATCCTCTCCCCTCTGTCAGTTGCTCATTCCTTTTCTGCCAGCTGCAGGCAGGCCTTTTGTACTGTGCTCCTTCCTGCATTGCTACCTTTTCCTTCCCACAAGAAATCCGCAGCAGTCATGATAGAGCTCCGTTGAGTCAGCTCACTCCCCGTCTCACCGCTCATTCTGTTTCTCCTGGTGCTGCAGGCTGCCCTTTGTACTGGGATCCTGCCTCTGTTGGCACCTTTTCTGCCCACAAAATCTGCATCAGTCTGACAGAGTTCCGTTGAGCTCACTCATTCTGCACTCTCACTCGCTCATCCTGTTTCTGCCTCTGCTCCAGACTGCCCTTTTGTACTGGGCTCCTGCCTGCGTTGTCACCTTCTTCTGCCCACAAAGAAATGTGCAGCAGTCACCCTACAGCTCTGTTGAGCTCGCTCACTCCCCTCTCTCACTCACTCATTCTGTTTCTCCCTGCTGCAGGCTGTCCTTTTGTCTGGCCCATGCATCATTACTGCTTTTCTACCACAAAAGAAATCTGCAGCAGTCCGACACAGCTCAGTTCAGCTTCCTCACTACCCCTGTGTCACTCGCTTTTCCGTTTTTGCGCGAGTGCAAGCTGGCCTTTTGTACTGGGCTCCTGCCTGTTTTGCCACCTTTTCCTGCCCTACAAACAAATCCGCGGCAGTCACACTAGAGCTCCCACTGGGCTGCTCACTCCCCATCTCTCACTCGCTCATTGTGTTTCTCCCAGCTCTGCAGGCTGCCCTTTTATACTGGGCTCCTGCCTGCAGTAGCACCTTTTTCTGCCCACAAAGAAATCCACAGCTGTCCGACAGAGCTACATTGAGGTTGCTCACTAACCCTGTCTTATCGCGCTCATTCTGTTGTTTCTGCTGGCACTGCAGACTGCCCTTTGTGCTGGCTCCTGCCTCTGTTGGCACCTTTTTCTGTCCACAAACAAATCTGCAGTAGTCCCGACAGGCTCTGTTGACCTCCTCCTCCCTCCCCTCTGTCACTCGCTCATTCTGTTTCTGCCGGCGCTGCAGGCTGCCTTTTTGTACCTGGGCTCCTGCCTGCATTGCCGCCTTCTTCTGTCCACAAAGAAATCTGCAGCAGTCATGACAGAGCTCTAGTTGAGCTAGCTCAGTCCCCTCTCAGTCGCTCATTCTGTTTCTCCGCTAATGCAGGCTGCCCTTTTGTACTGGGCCCTGCATGCATTGCTACCTTTTTCTGCCCACAAGAAATCCACAGCAGTCCCAACAGAGCTCCGCTGAGCTCACTCCTCCCCATCCCTCACTCGCCTGGTTCTGTGTCTCCTGCTGCTGCAGGCTGCAGGCTGCCCTTTTTGTACTGGGCCTGCCTGCATTGGCACCTTTTTTGCCCACAAAAGTCTGCAGCTGTCCTGACAGAGCTCCGTTGAGTCGCTCACTCCGCCTGTCGAACTCGCTCATTTTGCTTCTGTTTTTGTAGTTGGCTCCTGCCTCTGTTGGTGCCTTTTCTTCCCACAAGGAAATCTGCAGCAGTCCTGACAGAGCTCTGTTGAACTTGCTCACTCCCACTCTCTCACTGCTTGTTCCATTTCTGCCCATGCTGCAGGCTGCCCTTCTGCACTGGGCTCCTGCCTCCCATTGCCACCATCTTCTGCCACAAAGAAATCTGCAGCAGTCACAATAGAGCTACATTGAGGCTGGCTCACTCACTCCCCTCTCTCCTTGTTCATTCTGTTTCTCCCACCCTGCAGGCTGTCCTCTTGTATTGGGCCCCGTGCATTGCTGCCTTTTTCTGCCCAAAGAAATCTGCAGCAGTTCAACCGAAACTCCGGTGAGCTCACTCACTCCCTTCCCTCACTCACTCATTCTGTGTCTCCCTGCTGCAGGCTGCCCTTTTGTACTGGGTTGCTGCCTGTGTTGGTGGCTTTTTCTGCCCACAAAGAAATCTGCAGTAGTCCTGACAGAGCTCCGTTGACCTTACTCACTCCCCTCTCTCACTCGCTCATTTCCGTTTGTGCGGTGCTGCAGGCTGCCCTTTTGTACTGGGCTCCTGGTATGCATTGCCGCCCTTTTCTGCCCACAAGAAAAATCTGCAGCAGTCAAAAATAGAGGCTCTATGAGGCTCGCTCAATCCTCCTCTCTCCATCGCTCGTTCTGTTTCTTCCGTCGCTGCAGGCTGCCTTTTTGTACTGGGCCCCTGCATGCATGCTGCCTTTTCTGCTCACAAAGAAATCCTCAGCAGTCCCAACAGTGCTCCATGTGCACACACTCCTCCCCTCCCTCACTCGCTCATCCCATTTCTGCCTCCTCCAGGCTGCCCTTTTGTACTGGGCTCCTGCCTGCGCCACCTTCTTCTGCCCACAAAGTGTGCAGCAGTCATGATAGAGCTCAATTGAGGCTTGCTCACTCCCCTCTCTCACTCGCTCATTCTGTTTCTCCCACTGCTGCAGGTTGCCCTTTTTGTACTGGGCCCCTGCATGCATTGCTGCCTTTTTTCTGCCCAAAGAAATGTGTACTGAGCAGGGTGCTACTGAGAATGAAGGGTGGTAAGCAGGGGAGTGAAATGGGAGGAAAGGTGCCTGGGTTCAGCAAATCACATCCACTAGGAGGGTAGGAGAGCCTGGGTCCAACAGTCACATCCATTAGTAGATGCAAGTAGTGTGTGCAGTTGGCCTAAACTGACTATGCTTAACTTCCTTTGTAGGTCTACACTAAGAATTAAGCCAGGAAGGTGCCTGGTATTCAAAGACCACTGGCCTTGCACTATACGGTGGAAGGAGACTTTGATGGAGTGGTTATGGGTGTTCCTGGTGCTTCTTGTAGAGTCAGGCAGGCTAAGGAGGTTCCTGATACCCATCAGGGGTAAGTCTGAGGGTAGCTTTTTTGCCAGCTGACAGACATGATACTGTATCCTGCAATCTAGGTTAAGCCAATTGGTCTGCGCACAAAGGTCGCAAGTATGAGTCCTCTGGGTAGCTCCCAAAATGAGCCTACAGGCCTTGTTTAGGAGGTTTTCACCAAGTTTGAGGGCCATGGGGGTTGCTGATCCATAAACTACAAGGCCATAGTCAATGACCAATAGAACTGTGCTAGTGACTGCCATTTTCAGAGCTTCATAGGTTAAACAAAGTTTGTTTTTATAGAGCAGCCCTAGCCTTGAGTTTGCTGTCGTAACAACTAGGTCGATATGTTGTGAGTAGGAAAGGGTGCTGTCAGGGCTACTCCCAGATGTTTTTATTTATTTATTTGCACATCGGTTTACAACCTTTGAGCCGAGGCTCATTTCCAAAAGTACCTCGTCACATAGTGGACAAATACAAATGCAAGCATTCTCGGTTCCAGGATATAGGTTACATAGTTTGCAGGCACATGTGATAATGAACATGACAAATACATATACAAGCATTATAGTTTCCAGGATATGGGTTACATAGATAGCAAGCACATGTGATAAAGACAATTATACAGATAACCAGTTTGATTACAATGAGGCGCACACTAATCCGACAGTAAGAGCAGGCAACAGAGTAGCAGCAGTTTAATCAGAAGTGGTACATACTTATGCGGAGAAAGGGCAAGCAACAGGAATAAATGGCAGTACAAACAGAAAGGGGTAGGATTTAAAGAGGTGTGGTAAGGATGCTGCCCAGCATATTGTCAGGCACAGAGTGTTGTGCCTCAGATCATAGACAGGTGCAACTACATGTGTTGAATAGTTCGCTCCTGAGTGCAGTTTTGAATTTGGAAATCGTGGGGCATCCGAGATGGGGAGAGGGAGCCGAGTTGTACCAGGATGGGGCTCTATGGCAGGATGACCTCTGTCCATGGGAGGTCCTAGATCTTGGTACCAGAAAAGTGGCCTTGCAGGAGGTCCGTGTACAGACCAAAGGTTGGGCTAGGTGGAGGAGGCTGTCAGCCTGGGTGGGATAGCCCAGAAGAGCTTTTTTGCTATTAGGCATGTTTGATATCCAGTCGCTCGTCTAGGTTCAGCAGTGTTGCCATATCATGAGCTGGCATGAATGGGAGGGTTAGAGCGGTCAGGCAGAGGCACATCCCAGATCCTATTCCACTCAAGAACTCATATGCCACACTGGCAAATGGGGACAACCAAATAGAGGTACCAGAGAAGTGGAAGGAAAGGATGTGAGGTTAGCCAAGGAGGTGACCTCAGCGGGAAAGCAGTGGACCCCAGAGGAGGAGCAGAATCCTGGTGGTGGACTCCATCATAAGAGGGATCTAGCTAGGAACACAGGAGGGTGAGGACAGGGAGGTGAGGTGCCTACCAGGTGCCACAGCATGGAGGGATGGAAGGAAGATCCTGGGGATCACTGGGAAGGCAAGGCGGGAGGGTGAGCTGGATGTCATTATCCACCTAGATACTAATGACCTGGCAAATGGGAGCCAAAGGAAGTTCAGGAAGAGTTTAGGAAATTGGGGAGAGGTCTCAAGCAAGTAGCTACTTCTGTCACTTTCAGAAGTATACCACTCAAGTAGAGACAAGGAGAGCATAGGGTGCATGCACCAGGAACTTTAACTCATGGTTGAAGAACTGGTGCTGTGAGAAAGGTTTGGATTCACTGGTGACTGGGGACCCACCTGGAGGGGATGGAGGTTTGTTCAAGCCTGCATCCATCCTGGAGGAATCAAACACTCAATGATAAGTTTAAATGCTACATTGACAAGCATTTTAAACTAGCAAAGAGGGGTGGCAGGCCAGCAAGGAGGGTACCATTGCTCACCCCACAGCTAGCAGTGGAACCAGTGAACCGGAGGATGGCTATCTCTATAAAGCAGTGTGCAAACATGGAGATTAGCACCCAAGAGGTGGATAGGCAGAAAAGGGCAAAATTCAGCAGAAGGGCAGACAGCAAGGAGAACCAGGGAAAGGACAACCAAGGAAGGGGCTGCAGTAGAACAACGAAACAGTCTAGGGAGGTCAAATCATGGAAAGTCATGTGTGCCAATGCCAGGAGCCTTAGCAACAAGATGGAAGATCTGGAGGCTGTCATGGTGCAGTCAGACCTGGACATTGTGGCCATCACTGAAACCTGGTCTAATGATAACCACGACTGGTAGATGGCCATACTCTGGCTACAACATATTCAGAAGAGACAGGGCAGGTAGGAAGGGAGGAGGATTGGCACTGTATGTGAAAAATGACACAAGGGCCACAGAGATCCAGGAGGAACAAAATGGGAGAGAATACTCTGGGTTAAGCTGGAAAGGAAAATGGGGCCAGCCATCCGCACAGGTGTGGTCTATAGACCACCAGCCCAGGAGGAAGAAACAGATAGGAGCTGATGCTAGCCATCCAAAGGATGGCAGACAAGGGTGAGGTAGTGCTGGTTGAAGACTCAATATTCCAGATGTGGACTGGAGCATCCCAGCAGCAGCATCAACTAGGAGCAGATTTATCCTGGACTCCTTCAGGGTGCCTTCCTCAAGCAACTGGTCATGGAACCAACTTGGCAGAAGGCAATACTGGACCTTGGCTCACAAACAGGGACAGTGTGATGGGGGTAACAGTGGGGGAGCACCTGGGGAAGTGACCACCAGTCATTGTGGTTTGAAATCACAGAAAGAGCAGAACCAAACACACAAAACATATCCTAGATTTTAGGGGCAGACTTTGGGAAAATGGGGAGATACTTGAAAGAGGCATTAAGGAATGGGGCAGGAATCAGGGGTTGAGGAACAGTGGGCAGTATTTAAAATGGGGATTACAAGAGCAACAGAATTATGCATTAAGCAGGTTAGCAAGAGGAAAAGTAAGAGGAGACCATTATGGTTTTCCAAAGAGGTAGCAAAGAAAGTGAAAGCCAAAAAGATTGCAATCAGACAATACAAAAGACACAGGCAGAAGGGGATAGGGAGAAGTACCAGGAGAAGCAAAGGAGGCAGGGAAGTCAGTAAGGAAGCCAAAGCTCAGACAGAAGAACACTTTGCAAAATCAGTGGGTAGAGGACAAAACCTTTTACAGGTACATAAGTGAAAAAGAAAGGCAAAGGGAGGGATGAGTGAGACTGAAGGAGAGGATGGGGCAGCGTGGAGGATAACAGTAAAGCTGACATATTGAACAGGTATTTCTGCTCAGTCTTTACTGAGGAAGAGGAGGGTAATGGGTCTGAAGGGAGTACAAGGGGTGAGAATGGTGCAGAAATGGACACAAGTCCTTTACATGAGAAAGGGTCCTGAAGGAACTGTAAGTAATAAGAGTTGATAAGCAATGGGGCCAGATGGGGTGCACCCAGGGTCCTTAAAGAACTAAGAGAGTGATGGCTGAACCTCTGGCTATCCTGTTTACTGATCACTGGAAACAGGAGATACCCAAAGACTGGAGGACAGCAGCTGTAGTCCCCTTATACAAAAAGTGGGAACAAAGAGGAAGCGGGAACTACAGACCAGTCAGCCTCACCTCAGTAGTGGGGAAGATCATGGAAGCACTACTGAAGGAGAGATTGGTGGAACATCTGGTTGTCAATGGACAACAGGACCCAAGGCAGCATGGTTTCACCAGGGGAGATCATGTCAGACCAACCTGGTTGGATTTTTGACTGGGTGACTAGGGAGGTGGATCAAGGGAGGGCAGTGGACATGGCCTATCTGGACTTCAGCAAGGCCTTTGACACTGTGCCACATAGAAGACTATACACAAACTGGGGAATATGGGTGTGGGCAGGACAGTAATAGAAGCGTAGAATTTGATGGCAGATAAGGACCGCTTGGCCCACCAGTCTGCCCATTTCCCTACCTACTGGATAAGCTGCAGATCCTAGTTAACCAGCAGCCTACTTCTTCCTACCCCACCCCCTAAATTGCCTTATGACTGTCCCATGCATGCTTGAATTCCAGCACTGATTTTGACTCCACAACCTCCTCCGGAAGACCGTTCCATGCATCCACAACCTCTCTGTGAAAAAATACTTCCTTACATTACCTCTGAGCCGCCCCTCTATCTTCAAATTGTGCCCTCTTGTTCTTTCCACCTCTTTTTGAAAGATGCTACCTCTTGGACTTTGTTGATTCCCTTGAGGTACTTGAACGCTTCTATCATGTCCCCCCTCTCCTCCTTTCCTCGAGGCTATACATATTAAGCTCCTTTGTCTCTCTTCATATGTCTTCGGTGCAGACCCTGCACCATTTAGTTGCCCTCCTCTGGACAGCTTCCATCCTGTCTATGTCTTTGCGAGATTGGGTCTCCAGAACTGCACAGTACTCCAGATGGGGTCTCACCAGCTGTCTGTACAGAGGGATAATAACTTCCTGTTTTCTACTGGTGATGCCTCTCCCTATGCATCCCAGTATCCCCCAGCCCTCCTTGCTGCTCTCTCACATTGCTTGCCCACCTTTAGGTCATCTGATATGACTACCCCAGGTCCCTTTCCATTTTTGTTGTTGCTAGTATCTTACCCCCATTGTGTACTCTTTCCCTGGGTTTTGTTTCCCAGATGCATTACCTTGCACTTCTTAGCATTGAATCTAAGCTGCCATACATTTGACCATTCCTCTCACCTTGCCAAGTCCCTTCTCATCCTTTCCACCCCACCTGTGCATCAACTCTGTTGCAGATCTTTGTGTCATCTGCAAAGAGACACCTTTTCCTTCAGTCCTTCTGCAATGTAACTATAAAGACATTGAAGAGGACGATCCTAATACTGAACCCTGCGGTACCCCACTAGTAACCTTCCTTTCTTCTGAGTGGACTCCATTTACTATTACTCTCTGTGTCCTATTCTCCAGCCAATTCTTTACCCAGGCTGTCATCTTGGGACCCACTCCCAGCTGGCTAACTTGTATATTAATCTTTTGTGTGGGACTATGTCAAATGCCTTGCTAAAGTCTAGGTAGGCCATGTCCACAGCCCCTCCCTGATCTACTACTTTGGTCACCCAGTCAAAGAAATCTATCAGATTCATCTGGCATGACATTCCTGTTGTGAATCCATGCTGCCTAGGGTCCTGTGCCTCTGGCCTCTAGATACTCAACAATTCTTTCCTTCAAGTGATTCCATCATTTCCCTATCACTGAGGTTAAACTAACAGGTCTGTAGTCAGTAGTGTGGTGGGTAGATAACTGGCTGGGCGGCAGGACACAGAGGGTGGTGGTAAATGGCTGTCACTCCACGCAGGAAAAGTGACCAGTGGGGTACCACAGGGATCAGTGCTGGGACCAGTCCTATTCAACATCTTCATCAGTGACATTGCTGCAGGACCTAGAAGGCAGAATTTCACTGTTTGCTGATGACACAAAGCTCTGTAACAGAGTAGACACACCAGAGGTGTAGACAGAATGAGAAGGGACCTGCAGAAACTTGAAGAATGGTCAGGGTTTGGCAGTTGAAATTCAATGCAAGTGCAGATAATACATATGGGCACAAAAACCCTGGCACAATATATCAGTTGGGGGTGAGGATATAGCATGCACCAAGCAGGAAAGGGATCTTGGGGTTATCATCTCTGATGACCTCAAGGTAGGGAAACAGTGTGACAGGCAGCAGGTAAAGCAAATAGGATGCTGGGATGCATAGGCAGGGCATCACCAGCAGGAAAAGGGAGGTCATAATTCCACTATACAAGACACTAGTGAGGCCCCACCTGAGTACAGTGTACAGTTCTGAGAGACCTTACCTACATGGGGACATAGACAGGAGTAGAGAAGGTTCAGAGGAGGGCAACAAAGATGGTACATGGATTGCATCACAAGTCCTATGAGGACATGTTGAAGGAACTGAACATGTATTCCCTGGAGGAGAGGAGGGAGAGAGGGATATGACAGAGACATACAAGTATCTTACAGGGAGGAACAGGGTGCAGGAATACACTATTTTTAAGCGAAAAAGATGTTCCAGGACAAGAGGGCATGGGATGAAGTTGGAGGAGGATGATTCAGAGGAAGCGTGAGGAAGAATTTCGTCACAGAATGGGTGTGGACAAGTGGAACACCCTGCAAGAGGAAGTGGTGGGGGCTGAAACAATCACAGGATTTAAGAATGCATAGGATAGACATAAAGGAATTCTGGAGGTCAGGGTTAAGGGGCAACAGACTTCTAGGAAAACATAAACTGAACACAAGCTCAAATGGACAGACTGGGTGGGCCATAGGTCCTTATTGCCGACACTGTCTAGTGTATCTATTGTGTGAGCCTAGGGGCCCCAGTGATTAGCCTGCATGCCTTATTTAGACGAGGCGAATTTATTGAGGGCAGTTGTGTCGGCAGCACCATAGACCGGTAGTCCATAGTTAACCAGGAATAATATAGAGGATGTCACCACAAGCTGGAGGCAGCGGGGAGACAGTTTTATAGCGGTATAAGATACCTAGCCGCACATTGGTAGCTGAGGCAAGTGCATCAATGTGGGTGTGGTAGGTGAGGTTGAGTCAAAGGTGACCCCAAGGTACTTGTAGGAGTGGACTTGCTCTAGTGGCTGTTTGGAGCAGGGGGATATGGGTGGGAAGTTGCTGGCTTTGTTTAGGGGTGGACAAAGAGCATTGTTTTTGTTTTTTGAGATTTATGACCAGTCTGTGCTCTTTAAACCAGGTTTAGGCATCATTATAGGAAAGTTGCAGGGGTCCTGGAGGGAGGTAGGGTTATGGTGGGTGGCAAAGATGACGGCGTCATCTGCATACACAGCAAATTACCCAGTGCATGCGCTGGGCAGGGTGTTAAGGTAGAGTGAGGAAGAGTAAGTCCCAGGATGGAGCCCTGAGGAACCCTGAGTGGATGGGACAAGTTTTGGAAAGTATCCCATTAATTTTGACACGTTGGGAGGCGGGCAGATAGGTAGCTGGTGCCCCAGGTGAGTGGCCAGTAGTGAAGCCAGTGCAGCAGAGGGCATCCAGCAGGAGGGGGTGGGAGACAGTGTCGAAAGCCTTTGAGAGGTCGATGAACACTTCCGGCTAGGGAGCCAGAGTCCAGGGAGGAGTGTAGGAATGTTGAAAATTCAACTAGTGCAGTGCCGGTACTGTGTCCTGCATGGAAACTGTGCTGTTCAGGGCAGAGGATGTTGTGTTTTGTCATGTACTCAGTGATTTGCGTGGCAACCAGTTTTCAAGGGCTTTGGAGAGGGCGGAGTATGGAGATAGGCGGTGGTTCCGGCTGAGGACCTGTCACCCCTTTGTGAATGGGAGCAACAATGGCAGTTTTCCATGCAGTAGGAATTGCCCCAGGCAGAAGGATTTGTTGAGAAGGCTGGTGAGTGGGGCAAGGACCTGATCCAGTACCAGCCGAAGAATGCTGGGGTCCAGGGAGTCGTCGCCGGGACTGTTGCTTTTAGTGCATGGATCAGGTGAGGTCTAGCTTCCTGGGCAGTTACCCTACGTGGTAGAAGCTAGGGTGCTGGAGGGCTGGGACCGTAGGGAGGGTGGTGGGTCAAAGAAATTACCGGGAGGATAGAGCTGAGGTCCGTAAAGGATGTGTTGAGGTAGTTTGCAATGTTTGTAGGGTCCGTAATGGTAGTGCCGTCAATGGTGATCTGGGACGTGGGAGGGAGAATGCGCTCCCGTTCAATTGTTTGACATTATCCAAAAGTTCGGGCACTCCCCAGGAGGAGGTGGAGAGTGGCCTGATATGTATGTTTCCCTACGAGTATGAGGGGATGGGGGAGGGACCTGGGGAACAGGGGATGGGTAGAGATTGCCAGGTTGGGAGGGCGAGAACGATTAGCCAAGGGGGGGCCTGGGAAGGCAGTGGGGTGGTACAGGGGTGGGTGCTGTAGAACAGTGTACATGGTAAGTGTGGGGTGAGTGCAAGCTATGTCTGGGATAATTGTTAGTGCTGGTACCAGTAATCCAGGGAGATGGCTGGCTGGTGGGACAAGGGTACTAGAAAGTAAATGAGGGGAGGCATTTTAGGAGGAGGTGGACTAACATGGCACTTATGGTGGTAGTCGGGTAGAAAGGTAGAAGTATTTAGGTTGACTTCTAGAAAATGTGGTTACCACTTTGGATTAGTGGTAGTGACACAGACTGTGGTGGATAGGGTATAAGGTTCAAGTCTCTGCCAGGGCAGCTAGTGAAGTGCCTGGGTGAGGGCAGTAATCCATGTGCTGGGGGCCTGATGCAGGCTGGGTTGGGATCAGAAAACAGCGTGAGAAATAGCGACTCCTAGTGGTCACTGGGTGGGATTCAGTGGAGCAGTATTGAGTCAGGATGTGGGCTAGTTTGTGGGGCTGGGCGTTGGGGGTAGGCAGAGGTATTGTAGGTGTGAGTTGCAGAGGAGAGAAGTGGCACAGGAGGCTGAGGGGTTCCAGGAAGTCATGGGGAGAAAGACAGGTAGTGGAACCTGAGGTGGGAGTCTGTGGGTCCCTCCTGGTGGCTGGCAGGTATAACCTGCAAATGGCAAAGTGGGGACTTAGTTAAATGAGCGACAGGAAGTGATGTCACCTATAAAGGAAATGCGTGGGTGGGGCAGTTGTTGTGTGCAGTGTGTTGATGGGCTATTCCCCTCACAAGGGTGCAGCTGTTGAAGGTGGTTTATTACCTCCTTGCTCCCGCATGTTTGTTTGCCCCAGGAGGGAGTGCTTCTGGCCAGGGATCCTGTAGTCTGGGTTGGGGGACTGGGTCAGCAACCTCTAAGGGGGAGAGAACAAAGGAGAAATTTACTATGCAGCCGGAGAACCCTAGTGCTTCACTGTTCATAAGTGAAAAGATCCCAGTTTTAACAGGCACTGAGAGGGAGAAACATGGCTAGCACTGAAAACAAGGCAGGTAAGCTGGTAATAACTGCAAGAGAGTACTTTAAACAGTATTTGCTAGGCTTTACATCAGACCACCTTACTATGTCCTGTAGTCACTAGTGAGCGTATACCCCCCAAGAACAATGGTTATACATAGCAGAATTCAGAATTACACAAGAGTCATGCAGTAATGTCGAGAGCTCAGCCTAAGCCTTTGAGGAGAACAGTGCAGAGGTCCACAGATACGAGCAATACTTTTAAAACATTCCCTCACAAAGGTGCAACTGTTGGAGGTGGTTTATTACCTCCTTGCACCCTCTGTGTTTGTTTGTCGCAGGAGGGAGCACTTCTGGCCAGGGATCCTGTAGTCTGGGGTCGGGGACTGAATCGGTAGGCCTCCTTTGCGCCTGCTTGTTTGTTCGCCCGGGAGGGAGCGCTTCTGGCCAGGGACAGTTTACTGTCTCCCAGCGGGAGGCAAGTTTGTTGTAAATTTGAATTTGGAAGGACTTGTGTTTACTATTGCTGGATGCAAATATCATGGTTTTCATCTTTTTTGTAGTTTAACAGTAGTCTCAATTTTAGGAACCATTGCTCAGCAGCAGCAAAACTAACTTGCATTTGACTTTCCAGAGCAGTAGGGTCTCGGTGGCTTGAGAAAAGTACCACGTCATCTGTACAAAAAGGATATTGTCTTTCAGTGCTGATAGGAGTTGGTTAAGGAACAAGCTGAAAGAAGAGGGCCAAGGATGGAGCCTTGTGGAACACCTGTTATTACAGGTTTTGGATTTTACCCTTTGCTGTCTCCCGAGGTAACTCCTGAACCATGGAATTGAGTCGGGTGAGAGACCAACTTGGGTTAATTGGTACAGCAACAGCTCATGGTTAATGGTGTTGAAGGCTTTGGTGAGGTCACTATAGGTTGCCCCCACCATGAGCTCTCTTTCAAGGGCATTGTGTATAAAGCCTGTAAATTTGACTAAAGCAGTAGTGGTGCTGTGCACCTTCAGGAAGCCATGCTACTGGCAAAACTGTAGCTGGTATTTGTTCAAATAGTCTGTTAGCTGACCCACGACGATACGCTTGAGTGCTTTTGAGAGGGTGGAAGGATTGAAATAGGTCTGCAGTTAGCGTGGTTAGTGTGATCCCACTTTTATGAATTGGTGTAACCACTGTGGATTTCATATGGCGGAAATACCCCAGTGATAAGGGTTAGGTTATAATTTTGGTTAGAGGGACAAGAAGGATATCAATGGCAAGCCTTACGAGCTTTAGATAGAGTGAGTCACTGCTAGCTCTACAATTGTTTAGAGCTTTAGATAGGTATTTTTGCCTTCATTGGAGTGATGATCTTCAAGTAGAAGGGGGCGAAAAGCCTGGTATGTTCCCTGGGCCTCTGAGTGTGGCTTTTCCTCCAAGGGTTCTAGGAAGTCAGGGGCAGGATGGAGCTGAAGTCTGAAAAGCATTGTTAAATGTGTCTGCAATAGTCTTAGGGTCCATAGTAGGGGTTCCATCAACATTAAGTAATGTGAGGGAGGTCTCGGTTGGTTTACCTGTGAGCTGCTTTATGTTTTCCCAGAACCTTCTGGGGTTCCCCCATGTATTGGTTAGCTCTGATCTAAAATGAAGGCTTTTTGCTTTCCTAATTGACCACTTACAATTGTTCCTGGCTGTTTTATAGTTCTGCAGGTCAGAGGGTGTGCCAGTGTACTTGGCTTTCATCCACAGTCATCTCTGAGTTTCAATAATTGCAGAAGCTGAGGTGTGATCCAGGTGTTATAGGAGGCCCGGATCCTCCGTGTAGTGATAGGTGCAAATGTATCACAAGTTTTGTTAAAATAGTTAATTAGCCTGGCAAGTGCGGAGTCTACATCATTTGTAGTGTCAAGAAAGCTCCAATCATGCTGTCTTAGGTGTGCTTTAAAGGCCTCCAACTTGCCTTTTTCAGCACTCTGTTAGTGACAGTTCTTGGTGGAAGCTTTGGGCATTTATTAGACCAGCAGCAAATTACTGATGAGTGGTTGCTAATGGAGTCAGGGAGAACTGTAGTGCTGACTATTCTTTCTGGGTGGCTTGTAATGAGCCAGTCAATGAGAGAATTTGTTCCCTGCTGGTAGTTAGACCAATGGGGAACATACCAGTTGTGACAAGTTTAATGCAGCAAGGGCATCTTTGATTGGACCAGCTTCTGGGGATAGTCAATTGATGTTGAAATCCCCATCATTATGAGCTCTGTCCTATGTCTCTGTCCAGCCAGAAAGTTATGAATAATTTTAAAGCCATTTGTTGGTCCTCAGGGCAATGTAGACAGATGCCACAATTAGTGATTTTCCATTTTGCCTAGCAAAACTTTGATTGTTAAGAGTTGGGTCACAGGAGGATGTGGACGTTAGATAGTGTTAGAGCCTGGAGGTGCTCTCTTACTAGAGAACACATCCCCCCTCGTTTACCAATCTGGTCAAGCCTAAATATTTTATAACCTGGTAGTTGGACTGCTGCATCACTAATTCTAGGACTGAGCCAGGTCTTCACAACTGAGAGAATATCTGGCTGGTGTTGGGCAACCCATACTTGTAGGGTTTTAGCTTGCCATCAGGTTGCAAATATTTATGGAGGCTAGAGTGAGCCCACCATGAATTCTATGGGTTGGTGAGGCATTTGCCATTGGGCCTGGATTGGGGTGTATATTCCCAGAGAGAAGTAGCAGTAGCCAAGACAGGTGGATAACTTGCCACTGAGTTTTGTTAGGATTTGCAATTGTTTTGGTGATTTTGCAGTCGTTGCTTAAGCTGGGCAGTTGTAAATATTAGCTCATAAGGAGAAGGGAGATATGTAAATAGTACACCTGCAGCCAAGTAGTAGCTGCAAAAGCAAGGCATTCCTAATCCTCTTTTATCTTTAGGGGCTACAACACCATTTCTACTGGAGACACGGGCATTTGCCTGCCCAGATAATGTTTTACAGCTTTTAAAAATCTGTTCCAAAATACTCTGGGAATGAGGATGGGTAAGGTTTGAAACAAAGAAAGAATTTAAGGAGAATGTTAATTTTACTTACATGAATGTGGCCCATAACAGTTAATGGCAACTCTGCCCACCTTGCAAAATCTGCCTTAAATGCATCATGTAATTGCTGAAATTGTTCCTAAAGACACAGGAGGTGTCTGCTGGTATCTGAGCCCCAAATGATGAAATGTGTAGTTCTTCAACTGTGTGTATGGAAAAGTGTGTTCAAAACAATGGAGCAAAGACCCGCTTAGAACCATTGTTTCTGACATACCCCAATTGATCCTGTAGCTCACAGTGTCCCAAACCTTCACTGGAACATGATCCAAAGCTGTAATGGACTCTATTGTACAGGGTGTCACTCTGTGCCCCCATGGCACCGAGACTAAAAAAAAGTCTAGGTGGGAATAAGCATTATGCTGGGGAGAAAAAAAGAGTAATCTCAGATTTTGAGTGTAAGAACTGCCACATGTCAACCATACCCAATTCTGATGTTAGTCTATACAAAATTTACCCCATCTGGACTGCAGTTGTCTTCTCCCAACTTATCCACATTGAGATGCAAAACAGTATTGAAATCACCACCAATGATAATCATACTGCCAATGTCAAAAACTGTATCCCGTATCATTTTAAAAGAACCTGCCTCTGTCCACCTCCCCATTTGGGATGTAAACATTAAGTATTACACATGGCTGACCCTGTATGTTCCTCTAACCTGCACATATCTGCCTTCCTCATCTGTATCCACTAAGGCAACCTGTGGCAGTGTTCTTCCTAATCAGTATGGCTGTTCCCGCCTATGGGGATGTGTAACAAAGAAATGTAAACCTCCCAACCCAGGACCATTGAGCTTGACATGTTCTACTCCTGTTAAATGAGTTTCCTGCAGGAATGCTGCTGCGCTCCCTGTCTCTGCAGTTCCCAAGTGGATCCTTTGTATGCTTCACTGGGCTAATTTTGCACTTTTTGCATTATATGTCACTACGTGTAGAACAGCCATACCTATGTAGAGAGATCAAGTTTTCTATCATATTCTCCCCACCCGACTGATATGCAAGCTGAACAGACAGAACTAGAAACCCATGGTGGCTGCAGCAGTCAGCAAACTGAACAGTTAAAACCACATTCACTAATGTCAATAGTAATACAAAACCCAAAACAAACTAACTCAGTTGAGTTCTGCTTCAGGTGTGCCACTAATACCATTCTCACTGCTAACCTGGACTTGTGGAGTGTGGGTGAGTTGGTCTGTGGGACACAGATTTGAGGAGAGTGAGGCCGAGTAATCATGTTTCTGTTTTACGGTTGGGGTTTGCCCATTGCCAATAGTTCTTTCAGTCTTTAGCAAGTGGCCATGATCAGGCTCTCCCAAAGTATGTTTGTGGCTCAGTTTGACATAAAATTGATGCAGATTGCAAAGGCTGAGGAGGTCTCTTTTTTGTTAGTTGTTTAACCAGTACTAACACACTAAGCGACCTGGGAGCACAGGGAAGTTAAGTGACTTGATCAGGTTCACACAGTCTGCAAGTGGAAGCTGTGGGATTCAAACCCAGGTCTGATCTGCTGGCTGTCCCTAGATTTGCAGCTCAGAACCTTAAACCACTGCTCTAAACTGCCTCCTGTGCTCTTGATTTAGACTACCATGCAGCCGCTGACATCTGAAGTCTGTCATCTAAGTCTGAACTGTTTTGCATCCACTGTCTTACTATTTTGTGACTACTGTTACTTTTATTGCACTGTGTCCAGCTTTAACATTAATTGTCATCCTTTTCTGATTTTGCCTTCCATTTTATTTGCATTTTATCTAGTATTGTTAATTGTTTTATGCCTACTATCTCAGGGCTATACATGAAAATGGGCATTCAGTTGTCTAGCGTGCTTACTCGGTTAACAAAAACAAATAGTATATTACAATACTACATGCTTTCTAATTACTTTTGTGTTACATAAAACATTTGCATACACTTACTGTTTTTCATAAAAAGTGCTTGTGTCAGAGAGATAAAACAACTATAAACTCCTTCCACCACACTGTTTCAAGATGTCAGCTGGACAGACTGCCTTTTCCTATGGAATAACCTCCCCTGCCTGGGCTGCTCATTCTGCCTTTTCTCTGAAAGTCCAGCTCCATGAGCTTATCATCCTGTATTGCTCCTGTTTCTAGTCCCTACCCTCTCTGTGCTTCCTCCTTCTATCACCTACAGCTATCACTTTCCTGTTGTTTCTTCTGTGCTTTCTATTCCTTCCCCACTAGTATTTCACAATTACTATTTCCTAAACATTTTAATTAATTAATTTTATTTTCAGTTATTTTTGTTTTCGTTTTCAGGCATAATCACTGTGAGAAAGTGAAAACCAAGCAATAAATACAAGAAATTCAGAATAACTAGCATTTGACATTACAATGCAACTGATAACTATTATGTGACAGAAAACCAAGCAGTACATACAAAAAGTGTTTGGAAGACCTTTGAGCTCTAAAGCCCTTTTTCAAAGGTGTCCAAGTCAGTAAATGCATCACAAAACATGATACGCATCTGTAACTCCCCTTTTACCCCTCTTTTATGTCAGGGGTCCTGATGGTAACAATGGGTGGGGGTACAGACTGAAACCTTCAGGGAGTTAAGCCATAGCACAGAGAAACAAGGCCTTACCTCAGCTTGGCTGTAACAGCACTGTGTAGAGTGCAGCTCTTATGCCACCCAACCTCTCACCAGCTACTGCAACTGTCAGCTGAGCCAGGGGAACACTGAAGGCCTAAACCAGCGTGCTTCATGTCAGGAAGAAATCATGGAGTTCATATAATATATTTCAGCACTAATGTAGCAGGAACAAGAAAAGAAATTTCATTCTGATCTTTTATTTAAAATTTATAAATAAATAAATTGCACAGCTCCATGGAGCCAGGAGACCAAACATACATAGGGCAAGACTATAGAGGCAATAGCAGTATTAAGTGATACAAATGCATTCACAGGCCTAAACTGTTAGATCAGGCACAGACTCCATGCAGAACCCAGAGCCACTACAAAGCTCAAGACTTACCTTACTCCCCACCCTGGATTAACTAACACTGCGCTGCGGCTACTCTGCACAAACCTTAACCCACCAGCTTGCCACCCTGATTTCCATCCAGGCAAATGGTGCCAGAGTTGTATTTAGAATGGGCAAAAATGGCTCCCTTTCTCAGTTGTGCACCCTGCACTTTGTTAATGAGGTCTAACATGGGTCCTGCCCCAACATGGGCACAGCAGGCCCCATACAAGCAATTCCATAAAATGCACCCTCTGACCATCCTGAAGTAGCGTCCACACTAGGTACTGGCCCTCTGAGTTGCCGCCCAGAGAAGTCCTGCCACCACCATGGCAGCCCCACTGCCATTCCATACTGTTTTGGAGCACCAGGCCTCCCGGACTCAACACTTCCTGACTTTCCTCCTACTGTTGTACTTTCCTCCGGTGAGTTCCCAGATCCTGGACCCCCACGGTCACCACACTCCTGCCACCTGTCCCTCGAATATAAATAATACATAGCCTCGATGCTCACAGGCCAGACCTCCCAGGCCAAGGGGTGTTAGCCCTCAACCCTACTTGCCCTAAATGATGCCCAGTGACTCCATGCTAAAATGGTTCCTTCCCTTTATACCTGGAACCCAGAGCAATGCCACCCACCTAAACAGGGCAGGACACATAGATGCCCCAAGCCAGGGCCCTAACCAACCAGGAAGAGCATGGATGAATAAGCCAGCCCGCAAGGTGGCTTACCTAACATTAATCATAGGAATGACAAATACATAAAACAAGATCCAAAATATATTATACAGGCATAAGATTTCCATAATTAGGCACAGGTACTGTAGAAGAACTAGGTCAACAACACAGAGTTAGTGGGGGACAACTATGTAATAATGTACTAAGGGCAGTGCTGTAGGAGGATTGAGTTTTAAGAGTAACTCGAAGTCTGGGATTAATGCTATAGGAAGCTGCATTTGAGATACTGTGAAATAAAGATTTGCCAACTGTGATTTGAAGGAATGGAAGGTTGAGGGTGTGGTCATCATTGGTGAGGCGAGTTCCAGGCTTTGTGGCCACTCTGTAGGCAAAAGAGCGCTGGCCTGTAATGGTTCTCCTGTGGGCATGGCCAATTTACCATAGCCTATAGACCTTGTGCTATAGCAATTGTTGGTCTTGGTTAGTAGGTTGCAGACCCCAGCAGGCATTTGACTTAGCATGACCCTTTTGACAAGCAGAGCAGAGTTGCAGTTGGTAATAACGTGGAAAGGACGCCATTTGGTGGAGGTATAAAGATCACACCGCTGAGCATCTTGTTTCCTGTTAAGCACAAGTCTACAGGCATGGTTGAAGGCCATACAGATTTTATCATGGAAAGTGTTGTTAGCAGACAAGTAGATTACTGACCCATACTCAATGATGGAAATGGTGACAGTGGAGACTACTAGTTTTTCTTTACCTCACAGGGAGGTCTGACCTGTTTCTGCAAAGTGAGCCTAGTTGTTGGTTGATGTTTTTGACCACAGAGTCAACATGGTGGGAGAAAGAAAGGGTGTAGTGAAGACAGAAACCCAGGTACTTAAAATCTGTACTTGCTGAATGGGTCCTATATTCAGAATGGTGATTCTCAGTCTTGGTCTGTCTTTTAGAGCACAATTAATCATGAATAGTAAGGATTTTGTCTTTTTGAGATTATGAGTTGCTTGTGTTTGGAAAACCAGCAGCATACTTTGCTGAAATCTGATTGGAGGCATCTCAGGTTGCAGTATGAGGTAATGATAACCATGTCATCAGCATACGACAGGGATTTGGAGTGCTCACAAACTTCTGGGATGCTGTTTGCAAACAGGCTGAACAGAGGGCCTAAGGTGGAACCTTGGCACTCCAATAGTCAGCAGCTGAGACCGGAGAACATGTCCCAACATTTGACCTTCTGGGTCCTGTTCATCAGGTGGTCAGAGAAGCATGAGGTGCCATCTGTTGATAATCCCAGCTCTGCTAGTTTGGTTAATAGGGGTCATAATTTACCACTTGAAATGCTTTGGATAGGTCGAGGAAAGCAGCACAAGCATAGTCTCCTCTGTCCAAGGCAATGTGGAGCTCCTCCGTAAGCTCAGCTAGCAGTTAGTAGCAGTGTGCATCTTTCTAAAGCTAGGTTGTTCAGCAGCCGGGAGATTGTGTGCCATGATGTATTCTGTCAGCTGGTCACTGATGACTTTCTGAAGGACCTTTGATGACTTTCTCAAGGACCTTTGATACAGGGGATAGAACAGATAAGGCTGAAAGTTAGAGATGGCAGTGGGATCCCCAATTTGAACACTAGGATGACATTGGCTTTTTCCAGACATCAGGGAGAGAGCTGTATCAGAGGAGAAATTGAACAATTTGTGGATGGGCAATGCCACTTCATCAGCTGCTAGTCTGAGTAACTTTATATCAATTCACAATAAACACATCCAATGTCAGCATGTACATCTTTCCATCTCAGGTTGTTGTTCTGTATTCTGTCGTACAATCAATACATGATCTGTTTTTGTTACAGTTGCTTCATTCAGGGTAGTATAGCTGAGATGCAATATCTCATTTTCAGTTTATCTCCTGCTTGTGCACATTTCCACTGCTGGGTGGACTGGAGCATTGAAAGGTTCAGCGATTCTCCCTAAGTCACAAAGTGAGTGATAGTCTTTAGTGTCGTTTGAACCTGTGATCTCCTGGTTTCCAAACCAGTGCTTTAACCACTAGACCATACTGCCTGTCATGCTGATACCATTTTAGTGTATTATTTTAGTTGTTCTGTAAGCTTGGCCAGGAGGTGAAGTGAAAGGCGAAGGTCAACACTGGATATTCAGGGGTGGGGAATGTGAAACACAAGTCGGAAGGAACAGGAAGAGCACAGAAGAAATGACAGGAAGTGAGGCACCATAATCATTGTTTCAGGTGTTCTGTGAGAAATTTTTTACATCATGCCTGTTCAATTTGTAATAGTAATGTAATTATACTGTAATTTATGCTATACAATCCCTTCTTCCTTTACAGCTGCATCCCTGTGTAATCTGTCCCTCTCCCATGTTGTACCTGGTAACAGGCTATTAATCAGCATGCTGTCTTGACCAACAATTTCAAATAAAAAATAAAATAAATACGTTTTAAGCTTGGCCTGGTGACAGCAGCTGGCAGAAATTGTTCCACTACATGGGAGACTGGGATCGAGTCATGGTTATGAGCCTCATGCATTGGGCTTCTGGCATTGGGAATGTGAAGCAGAGACTTCACACTGCTACCCAGGAGGAAGGGAAGTGGTGCATCACACTCTGAGTGTGCACCTTGTAGTGGGGAGTGAGGTTGGCATTGGTGTCATGGGTGGCGTCAGCTTGCCCAGCCCTAGGACATACACCATGGTGTACCACAGACTGTTGCCTGAGACATGGAAGGCCAGAAACCAGGCAGAAGATCCAGCTGGAGCTTCATGATGACTGAGCTGACATCCACTGACCCCAGATGCTGCAGAATGCCTGCCACCCTTCACTCCATCATCTCTAACTATGGATGTTCCTTGGTGGAGGCATCATTTATGCCATGCCATCAGAATCCCACCATGTGGGGGCAAACCCACGGAGGAATTGGACAACGGAGCAGATCTGACGGGATGTGCTGCGTGAGGTGTGTATGGGGGTAAAGCAGGTTAAAGTGCCAGAATGTAACACATAGTCTGATTTTCATAAATGTTGTACTCCCAAACTCTACAAGCAACAACAGACTGGTAATGAAGTGACTATAAGGCCCTGTCCACAGTGGCATTCTGTTAGTGTTTACAGTCTGCCTGCAGTTGGTGCCCCGACTGTCCCTAGAGTGTCTGGAGACTCTGGGCGGGTCTGAGCATTGACCCGCACCTCCCCCTGACTGACAGGGTCAGATTAAGGCAAGCATGGGCCCTAGGCCCAGAGATATCCTCACCACAACCATGTCCCTTCACTGTGACTGCACTCCTTGGTCATTGCATATCAGTTACTGAAACTTGAAAAAAATTCTTACTGTCCCTAAAAGTGGCATAAAATATAAATTGCCTAACTAAAGTGCATCAAAATTAATGAAGCTAAATATCATTATGAAAAATAGCAGTTGTCTGAATTTTGATCATGCAGAAAATGATTACTAATTGGCTTGGTAAAATATTTTTTGGGTGTGAAGTGTCAGGATTTGCACTTCTCAAGCCCCAAAAAAAAAAAACACACATGTGTGCACTCACAGTCTGGTTATTATCATTTTGTCTTGTCAGGTAGTATGGACCAGGATGCAGAGTTTTGTTGGGTAGGGTAGGGATCCAGTTCTAAAAGAGGCTAGGTCCTTGGTGGTGTAGGAGTTAAGATGGTGGTTTACTAGAAGAGTCATGAACTTTTGAGGTTA
Source organism: Neoceratodus forsteri (assembly GCA_016271365.2). Taxonomy (NCBI): domain Eukaryota; kingdom Metazoa; phylum Chordata; order Ceratodontiformes; family Ceratodontidae; genus Neoceratodus; species Neoceratodus forsteri. The sequence goes on along the minus strand of CM028129.1, from coordinate 233,572,271 downwards.
TGCTACAAAGCAAGTGACTGTTGGAGGAAATCATTCCTGGGATCGCACATTTCTGTCATTGATAAGCAAGCCAGGATCAATAAATGGTAAGATTTACTAATTATAATTTGTAAATATGTTCATTTATTCACCCTAAAATGGAGCTATATCAAGATCAGAACTTCTATATGAGTGAGATGAAGGAATTAAAAAAGATGCGATTTTAATTGTACCATTGAAGCATTGTAGATTTCTTAATTTTTGGAGTGAGATTAAATATAAAGCATACACACTGAGCTGTACTGTTAGAGAAAGACTTCATTCTAAGTAGGGATTCTAAGTGGGAATGGGAAACAAAACGAAGGGAATGGGCCTGTTCATACCTTAAGGTCACCTGGCCAGGGCTCCTGAAGCTATCAGCTGTACTTAACACCTAATCAGGAGGTGAGAGTCATGTCACAGTTCTGCCCCTACCTTGCTTAGATTACTAAGTGGCTGAGTGCTTTACAAAAAAATGCAGCTCAGGCAGAAGAAAGGTATACAGTAAATATATGTTGGGGATTGCTGGGGACCCCTGCAGACAGGGGCCCTAGGCCTGTGCCTATGTTGCCTATGCCTTAATCTGGCCCTGCCACCTGACAGGGTTGATGGGGACAGGGGCCGCCCTTGTGGACAGAATGGCTCCAGTTTCCTCACCAGGGGTTCCTCCCAAGGCACCTTCGCCCCTCCCAGTTGGGCATTCTCAGGTGTGTGTGGCCATGCAGCTCCCTCCCTCAGGAGACTTCTTCTGCTCGTTCCCACGGTCCTGGCAGAGGTCTTCTCTGGTCTCTCAGGGCCATTCTCTCAATTCTTCTCTTTTGCCCCCGGTTTCTCTGGCCTTAGGGCCCCATGACCTGGGAATAATTCAGGGTTATGGTGCATATGTTCTCTACTTAGCTCAGTTCCATTGATGAGGTCATTTTAAACCTCTGCCCTGCTGCACCTTTCTCTGAATCCAGCTCCTCCTCCTTTTCAGCTTCCTCCTCTGTGAGAGAGGATACTTCTAGCCACATCTCCTCAAATGCTGATTTCACTTCATATCAGTGATTCCTTTCGGAGGTGCTGGAGGAGCTGCATCTTCCCAGATCTTTTGGACCAATCCTGCACATGTGATGCTGTCATTCCTGGGGAATACAGGTCTTTATCTGTTGTGATACCTCTGTAGCCTCAACCCTTCACGGAGAGTCGCTAGTGCATGGCAGTACCCTCTGCCTCTTCTCCAGCCCAAGGGACTGTCAGGCTGGTATAGTGGACCCTCCGGTCTCCAGGAGCTATGCCCCACCCTCTTCAGGTTTGGAGCTTCTGGACATCCCTTACGGGCATCGTTGCCCCATCATGACCACTCCTGAGTCTGACTCAGCTGAGTTTGACCATTGGGGTAGAAGAGTTTTCTTGGCAGCGTGATCCCTTATGTGCATTTGGTGCACCAGGTAGCCTATGAAAGGTGCCTGTAGGCAATGCTGGGACAGAACCTTGCATTCCTGCCTGATAGTGGGGCTGCCCAACAAGCAATTGTATTTTCCATGAAGGGCCTGATGCTAGTGAGACACCATGCAAGGGCATTGTATGACACCAACGTGGTGGCCTCCAGATTAGTGAGAACAACAGTCTGCATTAGGTGGACAGCATGGCTTTGTCTCTGATGGTTATCACCCTTGGTATGGAGAGTGCCTTACTTTTCAGGGGCCCACTTTTTCTCCTGCAAGGTCAGGCATGAGATAGTGGGGCATCCTTCTCCCAGGCAGCGGAGCCTCTGCCTGCCCCTACTCAATCACAGGTTTGGCTAGATCCATAAGGCCTCTGCCCTTGTGTTCTTCCCTCCACAGGAGGCTGAGGGATCACTTTCCTCAGGGTTTGCCAGGCACCACCGAGGATGGTAGTTTGGTATTCTGACCCACCAGTTATGAATGGTGAAGACTTGACTCAGGTAAGATAGTAAAATGATGTACTTACCATAATTGTAGATCTTCTGGTATCTTCCCCATTCATAACTGCTCTCCTCCATCCCTCGGGACCAGGCTTCTGGGGTGTACCACCTCCTTCTTTCTCTCTGGCCCTTCACAGGCATATTTCCTTTAGCAAACCCAAAGGGATGCAGAGAGAGAGAGAGAGAGAGAGAGAGAGAGAGACAACTTCTACAACAGGCTAGTTCAGCTTCAGTCCAATTTTAATAGGGTAACATCTGCTTCCTCTCTTGCTCTTCTGGGGCTTTTATGCCCTTTGCCCTTGGGTCTGAATCAGCCCTTGGACCACCTTTATTTTTTCCAAGTTGCAGTAACACCTTGGCATCTTCGAGGCCATTCAGAGTCTTTTCAATTCTCCTGACCTCTTCCTTTTTCCTTAAAAAAAAAAGAAAGAAGGAAAGCGGAGAAGGAGCTACTCTGGCGCCTCAGGAGGAGCCGGACTTTTCCCTCTACTGTGAGACAGAGAGGGTCACTGTCCTCTTATTTATCTATTCTCTTTACCTTCTTGGTGCTGCCTAACACTTCATTCCAGTAGTAATACCAGAGATGGCACCACACTTCTGGGAGTCTGTGAGGCTACCTCTCAGTCTCTCTTAAAGCAATTGAAGTTGTTGCCCTCAAGTTGGACTCTTTGGCTGTTGCAACACCTTCTCAGCTCCTTCTCTTCTCCTTCTCTTCTCCTTGTCTCTCCTTCTCTTCTATCCACAAATTCCTTACGCTAAAAAAAAAGAGGGTGGACAACAAACTATCTGGCACAGAAGCAGCAGCAACCTTCTTGCTGCGTAGCCACTCTTGATCTGCCCACACTCTGCAGACTATCTGGGAGTGTCTGTTGTACTCCTGTTGCTTCTTTTCAGGCGTCCTTACCTTTTTGGGTTTTGTTACTCCTCTTGCCACAATTTTGAGGACAGTCATCTTGTACCTTCTTCTCTCTTTCCAGTTTGTCCTCTGGGTTCCTAGAAGCTCTGGTCCCCCTTACCACCCAAACCCTCCAGCAATATCCTTCTCTCTCTTTATTTATTCTCTGTCCTTCTTTCAGTTTTATTGTTTTCTTCTCTTCCTTTCCTTATTCTATCCCTTTGGCTTTTGCCCACCTTCCATCATATACTGTATCTTTCTCTGCGTTCTTCTCCTCTCCATTCAGCAGAACTGAGGACTGGAAGGAGTCAACATCAGTTACTAGCCAGTCTCGAGTGCCACATAACACCGTCAATCTCATTGGTGGCAGCTCTCCCGACGTTGGGTCCTCGCCCCAAAATTCTTAAAGCTAACACTCCCCCAGGGTCCGTCACCTCTGCCTATGACCCACCAGTTTTGAATGGTTAAGATGCTCAGGAAGATCTACAATTTTGGTGAGTATGTAATTTTCCTTCACATTCCATTGCTTGTTTACACTTCTTTATCTACAATCCACCTTGGTATTGGGTGGCCAATGTTTTGCAGCACTTGTCACTTTTCAAAGATTGTGGCAGTAGTACCTATGAAATGCAAAAAAAAAAAAAAAAAAAAAGACAATTACAAGTATACTCAGAACCAAAAATTATTGGTCCCTTCTGAGACCTGTACTTAGCAGCACTTTTATTTTTCATATTATTTTGTTTTTATAACTGCACCACACTACTTTGCAATACTTTGTTGACATTTATTCTTGCACCCTAAGATTTGAGTGGATTAGTTTTCTGAACTTCCTACCTGAATGTTTAACAAGGCTTGCTGAGCTGTTCTGTATTTCCATACCACCTTAATTCTGCCATACTGGCTGAAAAATAATTAAACTAAAGATACCCGAAACAACTGGTAACTACCACATTCTGGTATGTGTCATATTTTATAATGGTAACACTTTTTGAAATTTTTTTTGAATTTTTACGTATTTCACATCTGGCTGAATCACAGCAAATCATTTTAATTAAACTTGTGGAAATATTTTACCCACCAGGACAGTTGGCTACCCAGTATCAAGGTGGATAATAAAGAAGTGTAAATGAGAAAATGGAATGAAATGCTTGACTTCTTTTCATATGTGTCATTGCCACCACAAAAGTAGTTACTCTGATCTATAGTACCTGCACAGATTTCTCTGCAGAGGACGGGCCTTCTGGAATCCCTTTCTCATTCAGATATTAGAACCATCCTTACATGCTTCAAAATACATCCTGGGACTTTGACACTTCAATACCTGTGCTTGTAGGTCAAACATTCTTTTAGCACACTTGTTGGGTTCTTCCTCTAATGGCTCTGGCCAAATTGACTTTCCTCCGGAATACCTGGTTCTGGAGGGCATAGCATGCTGGTGTAGAGCCTCAGGGCAAGTGAACCACATGAGGAGAAGACCAGTGGGAAACAACAGGATGTCTGGGTAAAAGATCTGGGTGAGAAAAGATACACTAGAGCAGGATAACATAGAACAAACATTTGTCAATGCTGAATGTTTGCTTGCTGGCATTGGCAGTGGTAGTGTTGAAGTTACAGAGCTGCGTAATAGGAATGGCAGTGAAGTATTGCACTAAAGCCAACCCACCACCACCCTGCAGAGAGTGACAGGCATTGGGGTGTGCCTTTGGGTTGTCAGGCATTAATGGCCGCCATTTCACCACACCCACCTGCAGACACTGACAAGTGTCAAGGTGTTCCTTAGGGTCTTTGGCCCTTATCGCACCCATTCCATTAGAAAATATGGTGAGATGGGTGCAATATAGGAGAATAGGGTGAACTTTGGGGCCAAAGAATCCAAGGCATACCTCAATACCTCTCACTGGCTGCAGGGTGTGGAATGGTGTAAGCATTACAGGCAAGAATCCCAAGTCACACCCTGATGCCTGTCATTCTCTACAGGGTTGGGCATTATGGTTGGAAACTCTAATACCTCAGGCATTCGTTGGTATTTTCACTCAAATTTTCAACATGTTTTTGTGACCCCACCTCATGAACAGGGAATATCAGTTTGTTAGCGAAAGCTGCTTATGCACGCGACCTACGGCATTTAGCACCACAGGTGCAAAAACATTCCGAACAGGATATAAAAATACAGCTGTACTGTTCCTGGGGAGGTGTAAAAAATGGCAATGTTGCAAATCTGCAGTAAAAATATAAAAATGATGAAGTGACGTACATAGAAACTGCGTAACACACCCATAATATAATTAGGTTGGGATTTTTACAGCAGATTGTCAACTCAGGCATTTTGGTGCCTCCGATCATGAACAGTGTCACAGTGATTTTCTTTATCTGTCCCGAACAATGATTTCCCACAGCAGCCACGCATCTCTGCGCTGAAAGTGTGAAAACACACTTGGCCATGTTGAAAATGACAGCTGTACTGTTCATAAGGAAGTGTGGAAAATGCCACTGGTGAAAATCTGGACTGAAAATATTACAAAGCCATGAACTTACAGGGTGCATGGAAACTGTGCAATGCTCACTCGTGACACAGTCATTTATGGACTTTTGTCACCAAATTTTCAACACAGCCATTTTAAGACCTCTGCTCATGAACAGTGTAACTGTGATTTTCTTAATCTGTCCTAAGCATTGCTTTCGCACAACAACAGCACCATTATGCGCTCATGTCGAAAACACATTTTTGGGCAACATAAGGAAGTGTAATAAAATGGCAATGTTGAAAATCTGGAGTGAAAATATTAAATTCGCAAACTTACGAGCATGCATAGGAACTGCATAGCATGCGCTAAATAAAACAGTCAGTTTAGGAATTTTTTCACCAAATTTTCAACATAGCCATTTTAAGACCTCTGCTCATGAACAGTGTCACTGTGACATTCTTAATGTGTCCCATACATTGATTTTTGCACATCGACTGCATGCCATTATAAGCTACATAAGCGGAAACACATTTTAGCCAAGATGTGAAAAATGACAGCTGTACTGCTCATAAGGAGGTACAGTAAAATGGCAATGTTGAAAATCTGGAGTGAAAATATTGAAAATTCACGAACTTACTAGCGTGCGTGAGGAACTGTACAAGCACACTACTAAAACAGTCATTTTAGGAATTTTTCACCAAATTTTCAACATAGCCATTTAAGACCTTTTCTCATGAACAGTGTCACTGTGATTTTCTTAATTTGTCCCGTATATTGATTTACTTTTCTTTACGCCATTATGCGCTACATGAGTGGAAACCGTTTTGGGTGAGATGTAAAGATGACAGCTGTACTACTCATAAGAAGGTGTGGTAAAATGACAATGTTGAAAATCTGGAGTGAAAATATTGAAAATTCACGAACTTACAAGCTTGCGTAGGAACTGCACAACACTGCGCTCGTGAAACAATCTTTTTAGGAATTTTCACCAAATTTTCAACATAGCCATTTAAAGACCTCTACTCATGAACATGTCACTGTGATTTTCTTGATTTGTCCTGTACATTGATTTAGCACACCGACTGCGCCATTGTGTGCTACATGGGCGGAAACACATTTTGGGTGAGATGTGAAAAATGACAGCTGTACTACTCACAAGAAGGTGTGGTAAAATGGCAATGTTGAAAATCTGGGTGAAAATATTGAAATTCGTAAACTTACAAGCCTGCGTAGGAACTCATAGCATGCGCTAATAAAACAGTCATTTTGGAATTTTTGCCAAATTTTCAACATGGGGTTTTGGGACCCTTTCTCATGAATGATGTCATTGTCATGGCGTTATTCAGGCCCAAAGGTGATTTTGCACAGTGACTGCGAAATCACCCTTGAACGAACAACGCCATGGCAGTGACATCATTCATGAAAAGATCAAAAAAACCCATATTAAGTGATGCAAAAGTCAAATGTATGAGATATGCAACAAAGTTGAAAAATCCTATCTAGCCCATTAAACAGCTTACCTGCATTTCCTCAGTTTGTGGTTGGCTTTGAAGAGTGCAGACATGTTCCTGGTCCACCGCAGATCGTCGTGCCAAGTTCGGAGGAAAGTATGGGGTGGGGGTATGGGGAGGCTGGATGCGCAGTGGGTGGAGTGCGGGTTGTGGGGTGGGGGCAGGAAGACTGCGTGGGACCGTTTTTTCTTTACAGGGATTAAAAAAAAACTGACATGGGATGTTTCACACTGGGGTGGGCATTAGCGTGGCACAAGGATGGCTGGGGGGCCATGGAGCCGGCGAGGATTGGGCACCCCGTCAGCCATATGATCAGTTGCCACGCTGGGGTGGGCTCCCAGCGTGGCAACCAGTACTCGGGGTGAGGGACAGTGGGAGCCGACCGGGGATTGACAACCCCGCCGCTATTCTATGAGTTGCCACGCTTGGGGTGGTAACCCAGCGGCATGTGAAGGCTTTGGGGAGCACAGCACAAGTCGACGGGATTGGGCACCCCTGCCGGCTATACGTGTGTGCGGGGGGGGTAGCATGCAGTATGGCAGCGTTCTGTGTGTGTGTGTGTGTGTGTGTGTGTGTGTGTGTGTGTGTGGGGGCTGTGCTTGAGTAGGCGATATCTTATCGCTGTTCACTGACGCTCCCCTTTCAACTATCCACTGCATTTGGAGCTTAGACAGCTCCAGCATGTATTAGTGGACAGGGGCCGTGCCTGCCAACACACTGACTGAATTGGAAGAGGGTGGACGCACCTCCAAATCTCGGATGATGGCACTATGTTTCTTGCACATGCGTGCAAGCAAATATAAAAATGGTAGAAACAGAAAATAATTCAACAAAGTAACTGAACTAGAACTGTGCAGAATGTGAAATTCTGCCAGTGGAATCAGGTGGAATAGACTTTCCACTTCCAAAATGCTTGAATATTTCAAAAACCTGCAGAATTCCAAAATCAGATTAGTTTTCAGTGATTTGTGGAAGCCTTATCCACAGTTTAAATTCTGCTTACAAATTTTGGAATTCTGTTTCCAAGTTCAGCACAGCACTAAAGTGAAGAGATATTTTCTGTGGTCATTATGTGCTCGCTAAACCTCTTAAACACTCTCTTGCTTGTGTTTGCTGTGTAGTTGTTGGACATAGATTGTGCATCAGTTAAAATTAACAAACTAATAATATGAGTTATAAAACAAATTAATAATATGAGTTATAATATTGAAACTGTCATGATTATGAAATGAAGAGGTTCACACATAACTTTGTTATTTTCTTAGATTGTGATTTTGTGCCATGTAATTGGGCAAGAAATTCAGTATTCTGATGCTATCATGGGCAAAGATGGGGCATACAGTACCCTCGAAAGGCCGTCTCACAGTTCAGACTAATACCAGTTTATTCATATGCTTTAAAACATATTCACCTGATTCATGGCGTATATGACTTGAGACTTGTTTATTTTGTAATGAGTAAAATGCTTTAATTTTCAGTGTTCAAAACACAGGTAAGCAGAGTAGCAGAGATTCTTGCCTAAAGTGATAAATGAGTGTAGAAATATGTTAGAACATCTGTTTTACTTGCTTCTTACCATGTATGAGAATACATTAATTCCATATGCAAGCCCCCATCCCCATTGTCTAGGGTATGCCTGATGTTACCTATGGGGAACAGTGCTACAACAGCAGAAACACAGTTTGATGTTAGTTTTCTTACTGGGATGACTAGCGTGAAATGGATCCACTGGCACGATGATGGGATGCCATCTTCTGCTGCTGGGCTGCAACAAATCTTTTGGTTAAGCAGCAACAGTCTAGAATCATAGAAACTTGGCAGCAGAAAGGACTGCATCAGCCCATCTAGTCGCCCCTTACCCCCCTTACTCATCCCCCTTCCCCTGGCCCCTCCCTCACCACTCAGCCCCGTATGTCTGCCCCAGGCCCTCTTGGTTTAGTTGAAGTCCAAAACAGCATTAGCTTCAAACAGGGAATCCCATTTAATTAAAAACAAAACTCATGGCACCATTCAAACAGTCCATCCCTCTAGACTGTAGAAGTCACATTCCCGGTGGGGAGGTACAAGCAAGCAGTGATTATAGCATTAGCTGAACTGGCCCCCACCAACAGTTCTGGGCACATTTCTCCTGGGCCATGAAGACCACTACACCATTCTGGGCAGCTTTATTTCAGGGCAGGAAGACCCTCTCAACAGGTGGCAGCAGCTTTTACACCCTCTCCCTCATTGCTCCAAAAATGGCATTGGGACGGCTCCAAAAACTAGCCATCTCAACTCGGGCTACTTCTCTTCTCTCCCATTTCTTGCAGGACACTAAAAGGGACTGGTGCAGGTGACTCCCTCATACACTCTGAGGCGGACATTCCCACACCCATGGCGCATCCAAGTTTATCTTCTCCCTACTTCCTGTACTGCAGTTTGAGTCCCACAAGCAGCCATGGAGCTGCCACAACCGGGTTGACTTACCACTCCATTTCTGGCATTTGTCCCACTGTTCCAGTGCTTCATTCTCTCTAATGTTCTCTCTCTCTCTCACTCTCAAGAGACACCATAGCCCCTCTCCCACTGCTCATTCCATTCCAAATGGTTCTCCTTTGCCCTCCCTCTGGCATAAGGCTAGAACTGCTGAGGGAAACATGAACAAGGACACAGTGGGGCAGCCCTGACCACACTAGTGGCTGCCACCACATTCCTCACCATCTCAAATGCCCAGGCCTCCTCTGAAAAAACATGGTTCTTCATGAGAGCAGGCAGTCACCCTGCCCCCACACTCTTCCCCATGCCCACACCGAACTCCACAAGGGGCTCCCTTGCTGGCACCAAAACCCTCAGTTTATACCTCTGCCTCCCATGGTGACCTGCAATCCGTGGAGTCAAACTGATGGGCAGAGGCAAATTAACTATTTGATTACAGGCCCAGAAGGACCTGAAAAACTGTACACAAAAATCAGTACCCGCAAAGGGAGGGGTTACACATAAGTTTCAAGCACTGCATCATGGGTATGCAAATGATATGGGTTGTGCAACATCTTTGCCATTCCTGCGAAACAAAGTTCAAACTAGTAGCACAGATAAAGCTAGTAAACAGTAGCATATGTGGAATGAAAAGCAGAGGTAAGATTTCAAGCAGGAATTAGGAGCTGAATGAGTAAACCCTCTACCTTGCATTTTCTAGCCTTGTGATGTATTTCTGTCTAAATACTGGATTTCTTCCATTATCATTCTATGAGCCAGTTATGGACCAATTTCTATTCTTTCCCCATCCAAGGTTCTTGAGAGCATAGTCTCTTACTAACTAGTCACATATCTCAAAAATACAGTGTCCAGTGTGTCCAGCAACATGGCTTTCAGAAGCTACACAGCACCAATACTGTGCTGTTGGAATACACCAACCATGTTCATGAGGCCTTAACAATACTGACCTGGTTAGTAACACAGAAACATAGACCATGATGGCAATAAAAGACCAGCGGTCCATCCAGTCTACCCATACTCCCTATAACCCATGGAACCTTCCCTGGAACCTGTTGTCTCTCCAGGGAACTAACCCTCCCATCCTTTCCCATTCTTCTCCCTGGTCTTGTCACCCCCAGGCTACCAGTATTTCCTTCCTTCTGTCCATGCCTGCTTGAATCCCTGATCGTGTATGCACTCTGCACTTCAAATGGCAGACTGTTCTAAGGTTCCATTATCCTTTCCATAAAATGTATTCCTCACTTCCCTCCTCACCTTCCCTCCTGGTAATTTCCAGTCGTGGACTACATGACCTCGAGTTGGTATTCAGGGTAGATAATTCCCGCAGTTTACCTGTTAATTTATTTAAGGAACTTGAAGGTCTCTATCATATCTTCCCTCTCCCTTTTGGTTTCCAGTGAGTACATATTTAGTGCCTTGAGGCGCTTCTATTGGGATCTGCCCTGCTGGACCTGAATCATTTTGTTACTCTGCACTGTACTGTTTCTAAACTATCCATGTCGTTACTGAGGTGAGCACTCTAGAACTGGGCACAGTTCTCCAGGTGAACCTCACCAGGGATCTATATGGAAGTAATACCACCTTTCTTCTGCTATCAATACCCATCCTGATGCATCCCAGCATCTTGTTAGCCTTGCTATAGGCCTTGTTGCACTGGGTCATTTGTTTAAGGAGTTACTGATGACAACTCCTAGATCCCATTCTCTTCTGTAGTGCTAAGTCTCACTCCACCCTCCAGTGCTCCGTCTTGGGTTCTTCTTCCTCAAGGTGCATTACCTTGCACTTTTGGCATTGAGTTTAACTGCCAGACCTTTGACCACCCCTCTAGGTTTTGTAGATCCCTTTGCATATCCTTGTTCCCTCATCACTATCCACCCTCCCACATAAATTTTGTGCCATCTCTGAACAGACACAGTGGCCTGGATTCCCTCACCAATATCACTAATGAACATGTTGAAGAGGACCGGACCTAGAACAGATCCCTGTGGAACCCAGCTCATAACCTCTCTTTCCTCTGATTTAATCCCGTTGACCACCACCCTCTACGGCCTCCCTTCAGCCAACTACTCACCCAGTTCACTGCAGTTTTGGCTGCACCCAGGGCTTCCATCTTTTGAACAGTCTTTGGTTGGAACTATTATAGTGACCTTACAAAAGCCATCAACCTGCTCATCCATAAGTTCCTACTCAGCAAACTCCTTGGCCTTGGTTTGTCTCAGAACACAATAGATTGGTTCCACTGATATCTCACTAATCACACCCAGTGTGTGAAGATCGATGGATCCTTGTGTGACACTGCAGGAAATGAGGCGGTGGCAGAATATAATAATGCTGTCATCAATGCATTGGACACCGTTGCACTGATTAGTATATGACCCAGGTCCTCTCACTGAGACCCCTATGGTTTGATGGGGCTCTCAAGCAGATGAACTCAGGGGTCAGAAGTTGGAGCATTGCTGGAGGAAGACTGTGGAGGACAGACTGGCCTTGAGAACTCGCTATGGTGAGTATCAGGGGCAATCAACCATAAGAAGGCAGAGTTTCTGTCCACAGAGATTGCTGCAGGAAGAAATAGACCAGCTCTGCTCTTTCAGACTCTGGACAGGTTATTACACCCAGCCTGTCTGCAGGCGAAAAGAACATTTTCAATTGCAGAGTGTGAAGAGTTTGCTCAGTTCTTTGCTGACAGGGTGTTGGCCATCAGGACTGGGATAACTCCAGTGGAGTATGATCTGATCCACAGTGTTTAGCCTGTTGATGTCACTAACACCCCAACCATCTGGGATGAGTTTTGGCCAGTGGAGGTGACAGTCATTGAGGTGATTTCAAAGCTGTGTCCCACCTCTTGTGAACTGGAACCCAGGCCTGACAAGTCTCCTAGTGGGAGGTGTTGAGTCCATTGGTCCAGTCTTCACTGAAGTTGTCCGGCGCTCACTTTCAACAGAGGTCTTGCCTGATGCCTTCAAAGAGGTGTTAGTGAACCCCTGCTGAAGAAACCATCACTTGATCCTGATGTCTTGGCGAATTATCGACCAGTCTCCAAACTCCCATTTTGGGGAAGGTTATGGAGAAAGTGGCGCTTGCAGCTTGAGGCACACCTGGTGGCTTTGACATCTACAAGCTGCTCCAGTCTGGATTTAGAAAGAAGCATAGCACAAAACAGCATTAGTTAGGGTGCAGAATGATCTCCTCAGGCAGGGATGGTGGGGAATGGTCAATTCTCGTTCTCTACGCTCTTTCATCAGCTTTTGACACTGTGGATCATGTGGTGCTACTGGATCACCTGAGAGAACTCTGTGGACTCACCAACAATGTCATCCACTGGTTTGAGTCCTTTTTATCAGGTAGGATGCAGAGGTTGTGATGGAGGTTTCTCATTGTACCTGAGTCTCCTGGCCTGTGGAGTACCTCAGGGTTGATCTTGTCACCCATGTTATTGCGGTGTACATGCTGCCCTGGGTGATATCATTAGGCATCACGGTCTGGGTCTTTCTGATATGCAGATGACTACCCATCTGTTTATATCCTTTGCCCTGGAACATCGGATGCTGTGGATGCTGTGGATGTGTAATTGCTAATCCGAGATCCAGGACTGGTTGTCCTCTAACTGGCTGAGACTGAACCTGAGCAAGATGGAGGTATTGGTGATTGTACTGGGTCATCGGAGGAAGTGCCCACTGGAGCAGAACAGGGTTGTTCTTGGGGTCCACCTCACTGGTGGTAGTAAATAAGGAGAAAAATCTGGGTGTCATCCTTGAGACAGGTTTGACACTTGAAGCTCAGGTGTCTGCTGTCATCCTGAGTGATTTCTACCACCTAAGGAATGTCACCCAGAATAAACCCTTGGTTCCCCTGAGGATCTTCCATCACAGATACACACTTTTGTCACCTTCAGGCTTGATTACGTGAACGCTTTATGCTTCGGGATCAGTGGGGGCAATCTCTGCTACTGTAGCTGGCGAGAACCCTGCAGCCAGGTTGTTGATGGGCCTTTCAAGGTCCGATCATATAACCCCAGTGCTGTCAAGCCAACTGCCCGCCAGTAAGGTGGAGAATTGTCTTTAAGGTGGGCTTGCTTACCTATAAGGCCCTATATGGATCAGTCTGAACAACCTGTCTAACCTCCTGACACTTGCTTGCCCATGTGCTTCCCCACGGTCATCTGTGGAGGGGTACTTAGTGGTCCAGAGGGCATGACTAAAATTTCCGGGTGATCTGCCCTTTGAAGTTGCAGGCCTAACTTTATGGCACTCTACTACCATGTTCATTAGGGAGGCCTCCTCAATAGAAAGTTTCAAACAAGGCCTAAGACACACCTATTTAAGCTAGAATTTGAGATATAATGAGTAATGTGAGAATAATCTGGAATTTTAGTTTTGTATTTATGATTATTTATTAAATGTTTTAAAGTAAACTGACACTTATAATAATGTCTTTTAATTGTGTGTCCTGTATCATTGTAAAGCACCCAGAGCCCCAAGGATTGGGTGCCAAGAAATAAAATATGACTTGACTTTTACTTGAGTATCTGTTGGTTCCCCAGGGCTTCATCTTGGGCCAGCTCCTATTTGGCATCTTCATAAATCAATTGCCTGATGCCAGTTAGACAGCCAACTTACTCCTCTATGGTGTTGATGCTGTGACCTATACCAAAACCCTGACCTTGACAGCCTTACCACCATTCTCCAGAGTAACTCAGGACCTTAGAAAGCTGGTTCTCCACAACAAACTGGTTCTAAATTACAAAAAATGAAGACCAAGCTCTTCTCTAGCCTGCCATAGAAAAGGAAAATTCTACCCTCTATTATCTGAAATGACCTGGGACAAAATTTTGAACAAGTGGAGACCTTCAAATACCTCAGAGTAACTCTGGGAGACACCTTGCCATGTGCCCCCATGTGGACAATCTGGGGCCATAGTTAACAGAAGACTAGATGCTCGGTACCATAACTGGAACTACCTCACTGTGGATGCTAGGTGCCTCATAGTGGCCAGCTCCATTCTGTCACTCATAGATTATGGCTTCCTGTCTACACAGCTGCTTGTGACATGTTGATAAACAGAATAAAGCCAATCTATAATAAGGCCTGTTGCTTGTACCTGGTACAGATAATTGTACCCAGAGTTGCACCCTCTACACTCTAACTAAAGGAAAGCCAAGAAACACAGAATAAGCTTTGAAAAACTTACGTACCCCAAAAATTAGGAGTAGCACTCCACATTTAACTCATACTATCTAGCCACTCAAATGACTCAGATGCATGAGGGGTTCAGGGGTAAACTACAGTGAATAAAATCTAGAACAAAAAATTCATAACTATCCTGCACTTAGGCTATTATCAGAAAAAAACATAATAGCGGTCTTTAATCTCCACCCAGGCTACATGTAACTGTTGGAAAAAATCGTAATATAATAGTTTGAAAAGAAAATGGTCTCCTGTTATTCCAATTTACAGAAATGAGGCTTTCAAACCTTCCATTTGTGATGGGAGTTTCTTGATAAAGGAAATTGTAGACATTATTTCACTGCAGAATATGTACATAACACACATTGGCTTCCTTTGAGCAGCTACAGTCCATATACCATATATGGGCTCTAAAAACAACACTTTGTAGATGCTTTCAATAAAGAAATTGTACCAGTACAACAAATTATTTTAGCATCCCCAATAGAAAAGCTTTATTTTGCAATAATCCAAAGCAAAGACATTAACAACCATAAACTCTCTTCTTCTGAATGCGGGCTCAATACCTTGAGCTCACTAGAAAATAAATGGGAGCAACATGCAGGCTACCAGCCTGCCGAGTCATAATGTTTTGGAATTTTAAATGATCCCTTTGAAGAATTTTACTCCAGCAAAATGCAACAGATAAAATTTGACATTTACGTAGAGTGCGCTATACACCTTCCAGGTTTAATAAAATCAATTCCCAGATCAGTGATAATTGTCAAGATGCTTAAATAATCCAGGATCATTGATTCATATGTTCCTAACATGTAAAACCCCCATAATTCTGGCATACAGTCTTTTCAGTTCTAGAGAAAGCTGTTGCAGTTAACTTGTCGACGCTTTGATGCTATTCTGAATTAAGGTTAAGCAGTGGACTCCGACTTCATAAGCACTATTAGAGTTGGTGTTAAGCTAAATAGGGACACTTTAAATACTCACCTGGAGGGAATGTCATAATCTGAACTGCTTGATTGAGCAAAGAGCAATAATTTATTTTGGCCTACTCAGTGCTAAAATAATGTACTGTATACTCTTGTTGAAAGGACCACTCACTTCCAAACATTAATACATGGTATAACTTAATGATGTATTTGTATAAACTGGGGAGGATTCACTTTTTCTACTAGATAAATCTACAGTTTATGATGAAATATGGAAACCTTTGTTAGACATTTTGAAAAAGATAGGAAATGCGTGCAAGACAGCTTTCCCAGATTTAACCCTGAGGATACCTTTGATATGACTGAATTTTCTTTTCAGTGTTAAGAATTATGATACTACACTTTCCAAACTCTACGAATGATTGGTGAAATGAAATTCTTGTCAAAATGCACTCCTGCATAATCTATGTATATGATTTCTACTGTCTGAAGGTCACCTTGTTGAAACATTTGTGTATGACTCCTGAATATCAATAAAAGTAAAAAATAAATAAATAATGCACTTCGGGATACACTGCAGTTCAAGTAGGGTCTGCAGTGACACTGTAGGTGGGGAAAATAGGCAAAGATATTGCATAAGTGAATGTCTAGGGCACTTTAAAAGTGGTTTGAGAGTGCATCTGAAGGATTTGGAGACATGCAATTGTTTTAATTAGTTATTTATGATTTGGTTTTATGCATGACGAGGTATTTTATACTGTATTTATTGTCTGTCTTGTCCGTTGTCTTTTGACTGGGTTACCTTTTGAAAATAGGCACTTTTACCCTATTAATAAAATTCAAATTCAAATGTTTCTACTCCACAACTGCTGACAATTTCTCTTTACTACAAGGTGAATCCCATAATTGTATTTTTATTTAGTTTTTGTTGACCGGGTAAGTGCACTAGACATGTCCTGCCTATTTTCAGGCCACGACCTGGGGAGGGGATACAGATGAATACCAACTGACCTTGAACCAGATTAAACTGTTGGTGGTATTTTTAGTGAATGAGGGAAATTTGGCCAGGACACGGGAAATTCCCCTACTCTTTCGATAAGTGCCATGGGATCTTTAACATCCACCTGAACTACCACCAATCCAGGCAGATGGGATCTTGGTTTAACGTCTCATCAAAAGACAGCACCTCAGAAGTGCAGCACCCTCTTATGCTGCACTACACTGTCGATACTGGGATATTAACCCAAGTGCCAGATGTGGGAATTGAACCCACAGCCCTCTACTCTCCCAGCCTCAAAGGCGAGTGTGCTACCTACTGAGCCACTGGTGATTACTGTTGCTTCAACTGCCTGAGAGTAGATATATGTAAAATATAGTAGTAGTGGTTTATTGACAAAATGATTTTGTCTAGACTGTCAGTACAAATACTGTGGATCTGCTGGAGGGTCCGTCTGAACTACAGGCAGGATTTCGGGCTGGTTACTGTACTTTGGGCAACTGTTTTATCTTGAACTACCTATACGAATCAGCATTTGTCAATGCCGAATATTTGCTTGCTGGCATTGGCATTGGTAGTGTAGGAGTTACAGAGCTGCATAATAGGAATAGCAGTGAAATATTGAACTGAAGCCAACCCTATCACCACCCTGCAGATACTGACAGGCATTGGGGTGTGCCTTTGGGTCATCAAGCATAGCGCCACGCCATTTCACCACACCCTACCCTGCAGACACTGACAAGTGTCACGGTGTGCCTTGGGGTCTTTGCCCTTATGTTCACCCCATTCCATCAGGAAATATGGTGACATGGGTGCAGTATAGGAGAATGGGGTGAACTTTGGGGTCAAAGAGCCCAAGGCACACCTCGGCGCCTCTCACTGGCTGCAGGGTGTGAGTGGGAGTGGGAGTGGAATGGTATGAGCATTACAGGCGACAATCCCAAGTCACACCCCTGATGCCTGTTAGTCTGTACAGAGTGGGGCATTATGGTGGAAACCCTAATGCCTCAGGTGTTTGTTGGTATTTTCACTCCAAATTTTCAACATATTTTTTGTGACCCCCATCTTATGGACAGTGGCAATATCAGTTTGTTAGCGAAAGATGATTTTGTACAGCAACTATGCCATTTGGCACCACAGGTGCAAAAACATTTTGAACAGGATGTGAAAAATGACAGCTGTACTGTTCATGGGAGGTGTTAAAAATGGCTATGTTGAAAATCTGCAGTGAAGATATTAAAAAACTAGTGAAGTCACAGCGCATGTGAAAACTGCACAACGACACCGTGGTAATGTACTCAGTTTGGGGATTTTTTTTACAGCAGATTGTCAACATTGGCATTTTGTGACCACCGCCATGAACAGTGTCACTATGATTTTTTAATCTGTCCCGAACAGTGATTTGCCAGCAATTACTCATTTCATACTGGAAATGCGAAAACACATTTCGGCCGGTGGTGCAAAAATGACAGCTGTACTGTTCATAAGGAAGTGTGTAAATGCCAGTGGTGGAAATCTGGACTGAAATATCACAAATTCATGAACTTACAAGGGTGCGTGGAAACTGCACAATGCTCGCTTGTAACACAGTCATTTTATGGACTTTTATCACCAAATTTTTAACATAGCCATTTTAAGACCTCTGCTCATGAACAGTGTCACTGTGATTTTCTTAATCTGTCCGAACATTGATTTTTACACCGACTGCACCATTGTGAGCTACATGAGCGGAAACACATTTGGGCAAGATGTGAAAAATGACAGCTGTACTGCTCATAAGGAGGTGTGAAAATGGCAATGTTGAAATCTGGAGTGAAAATAATAAAAATCGCAAACTACGAGCATGCGTGGGAACGCTGTGCATGCTTGTAAATCAGACATTTTGGGAATTTTTCACCTAATTTTCCACATAGGGTTTTGGGGGCCTACCTCATGAACTGTGACACTGTCATTTCATACATCAGTCCAGAAAGGTGGCTCCGCTCAGTGACCGCAAAATCACCTTTGGGGCCGATTAACGCCATGACAGTGCCAGAATTCATGATGAGGGGTCCCAAAACCCCATGTTGAAAATTTGTTGCCAAAATTCCAAAAATGTCTGAGATATGCATCAAAGTTGAAAACCCTATTTATTCCATTATACAGCTTACGGCATTTCTTCAGTTCGTGGTTGGCTTTGAACAGTACAGACATGTTCCCAGTCCACTGAAGATTGTCGCACTGGCATCCAGAGGTAAGTATTGGGTGAGGTGGGGGTGTGGGAGGCAGGATGCACAGAGGGTGGGCATGGGTGGGAGTCAAGACAGTCAGCGAGGACCGTTTTTCTTACATGGCATGTTTTTTAAAGGCGATGGGGACTTTTGCCACGCTGGGGTGGGCTCCAGCGTGGCACCTGGAAGTCTGTTGGGGGATATAGTGGAGCTGATGGGGATTAGGCACCCTTCGCCTTAGGGGACTGTTGCCATGGGGTGGCTCCCAGCATGGCACCTGAAACTCCGCGCATGGAGCAGACATTGGGGATTAAAACTCTGCCAGCCATACAGTGTGGGGGAGGAGTGCATGAGCACACTGGGGTGGGCTCCTAGCATGCTACTTGTTACGGAGGACGGAGCTGTCTGTGACAGCTGATTCAGTGCACTGCCAAAATGTGGGCACTTTGCATACTGCCGACGTGGCAGTATGCAAATTGCCTACATTACCACTGCTGACGGTAGCATTTTTGCCTTCATCTGTACGCCACTGCATCTGAAGGGTCATAGATACAGCTCCGACATTCATTGGTGGGTGCGGCCGCCCTGCAAAAGGCAGCAGGGCATTGAAGTGGGGAGGCACACCTAATTCTTGTGGGTGGCACTATGTTTCTTGCACATGCGCAAGCAAGCATAAAAATATGTACTTCTTAGAAAACAAAAACTATATGTAGCTTTTTTTACTTTTGCTCCACCTGACAACATACCGAGATGTTCTCGTTGGAATTTTATGTTACAGTGGGGCAAGATTCCAAACCTTATCAGCATCATCAAAGAATTAAACACTAATAAGTGGGCACAAATTAGACAAGGCATCAAAGATCAGTTCTCAGTTACCTTTCAGACGAATATGGGTGTCAGGCAGGGCTGCGTATTAAGCACCCACACTTTGCTGTATTTTTCTCAATGAGTGCTTGTATGCTTAGAAGAGTCAGTGACAGACCCCCTAAAATTGGCAGTTCTAACTCTCATGCTAGATACACTGATGACTTGGCCTCTATTAGCACTATCAAAATCAGGATTACAGCATAAACTGGAACTATTACATACTTATGCTAACAAATACCAACTCAAAATAAAGGAAATTAAGAGCCCAGTTCTCCTATTTGGCTCAAACAAATCAAATATGACTTGGAAATTGGGAACAAAGAAATTAAATCTGTGAAATGTTACCCTTACTTATGCCTAACCGTTGCAAATAATGGTCTTTGGGCAAAACACTCAAGAGAAGTTTCTATTAAACTGTGCCAAAGAGCAGGGATCTTTCTAGGTTTAACCCTTGCAGGGTTGTGGACTGATATATCTGTCCAGAAGTCCAATACGTTCTAATTCTGTCAGCAATCTAAGGGTTACTAGACAGTGCAATGGTAACAGTGTTAAACCTTACTGGAAGCCATTAGGGCAAAAGTACATTTCACAGGCCCTCTAATTGAAATATGGGACCCATTCAGTATGAGGTATTAGAGATCCCTCTTAACAAATTGTACAGATCTGTATTGGCTCTGGGTAATTCAGTTCCGGCCTGCCTCATGAGAGTAGAATTAGGTAGAACAAGTCTTAAGGCCCTTGCTGCGATAAATAAAGTAAACACCTGGCTCAAATTGCTAGTCTGCCATCCCATAGATTGTATAAATGTCGAGTTGAAAAACAAAATGACAAACTATGGGCTGCGGACACCGACTGGCTTAGAAGAATAACTCAGACCTTACTTACTATTGCCTGGGCTTTTGGGACAGATATGTCAAAGAAGGTATAGCGTATGGTAGAACGTTATTGTTGGCAAAATTCAATACAAATACACAGCTGTTGTACCATCGTGAGCGTCATGATGGTGTTGTACCTGCCTGAGAATGTCACCACGATAGTACAACAGAATAGAATACCACGCTTGCACTCAGTACTCAGAAGGTGCCAGCGAGCAGCTCAATCTCGTCAGACAACAATTTAAAACATTTAGTCAGTTGTCTGCGAGCATAATCGAGTATCGCACAGTCAGGGCTGCTATCCAAATGTGGGTCAGTAACAAAAACTTGCCTCACTGCACCATACACTATACAATATAAAGTATGGTATTCAGTTAACAACAACACTGTATGCTTCTTGAGGTTGCCACAGCAACCAAAGACCTCTCGAGCGCTCTTGAGGTCTATGAGGTTGCCGTGCCAACCTCTCAAGCATACACAGTGCTGCTGTTAACTGTTGCCCATCTTTTGCACTCTATATCTTGCTTACCCTAAATATAAAAAGCTTACATAAAAACAAAATTGGAAATATTAGTCATGTTAATGACATGGAAAAATAAGCCTTGCCAGAATCTCACCTTGGCTAACAAGGAATGACATAAGACACTTTTATAGACATTATCTGGATATTTTAACAGACCCATGCAAAGAAGATTATATACATTATACTGGATGGAGCTTTTAAAAGCAATATCTTCACTGCCAGATACTGTATAATAATTTTACAGGACAGTCAGATAAACATTGTTTTGTAATATCCCTTAGACTGAAAATTTTGCAACATGTCATGTTTGTCTGTACATGGTATAGTAGACCAAGACATATCTGGTTAGCGCCACTATGGAAAACAACACAAACTCAAGATAAAGATGTGCTTTTAAACAATGGGCCCAGATATTCAAAGGGTTGTGCATGGCGCAACCCTGCATTGCGCCTGGTGGGATATTGAAAAGGCTGCCTGGTGCAGGCGTAAATCCCGACGTGCCGGGCGCAATGTTAATGTACGCGGGCGAGATGCAGGGGCGGCCCATGCATACGCGTACATCCCGACATTCAGCCTGGATATGCATGCATGTGCTGGCACAACCCTGCATTGCATCGCACAGCGAGGCTCAAAGTTGAGCCCGTGAATTGGTGGAACAACTCCTGGCCACCCACAGGTGGGCTGCTGTATTGCAGGGTGCAACACAGCAGCTGCCAGCCATGGGTGGCGACCTGCCCACCAGAACACCATCCACAAGCACCCACAGCTCCCTGGTAGTCTAGTGGTACCCCCTTCTGTTACCCCGATCACCAGTAAATGTACTGTAAATCATTGCCTGGTAGTCTAGTGGTACCCCCTCCTCCCATTACCCCGATCACCAGTAACGTACAGTAAATCATTCTCTGGTATCTAGTGGTACCCCCTCCTCCCATTACCCCGATCACCAGTAAACGTACAGTAAATCATTCCCTGGTAGTCTAGTGGTACCCCCTAACCTCCCGTTACTTTGAACACCAGTAAATGTACTTTAAATCATTCCCTGGTAGTCTAGTGTACCCCCAGCCCCAATCATGGTATATCACATAAAACTTCCGTGGTGATCCAGTGGCACCTCCACCCCTCCCACCCACACAGGACCCTTGCCCACCTTGCTCCCCCATCATCGCGGGTGGCTGCAACCTGCCCACATACCGCCGGCTGCCCCCAAATAACAGGTGCAGTATGGGCTTGCAGGGCATACTGTACTAGATAAGTCCCAAATATGTGAATGAAGTCAACGGGTTTACAGCCCATACTGTACCTGTCATTCAGCAGGTGGCGGGTGGTAGCGGGTGGGTTGCAGTCACCCACCACTGACAGAGGGCGGGGTGGGCAAGGGGTCCTGTGTGGGTGGGAGGGGTGGGGTGCCACTGGATCACTGAGAAGTTTTACGGTGATGTACCGCGGATGGGGCTAGGGGTGGGGGTGCCAATAGACTACCAGGGAATGATTTCTGTACATTTACCAGCGATTGTGGCTGCGGGGTGGGGGATGCCCGGGACCCCCACTGTGCACACGTCATTCTGTGCAGGTGCCAGGCGCAATTGCCAGGCTGCCCTGCCAAGGCATGCAAATGGGGCCATAATAACATGCAAATGGCCCCATTTGTGCCTTACATATATTATAGCCTCATTTGCATTGCCCTCTGCTGAATATCATGGATGATGCACCCAGCACAACTGCATTTGCACTGGCGCATCCCTGTGCTCCCTATCTGTGACTTGCGCTGGCGCGAGTGCCACTGCGCCCGTGCGCTGTCTGTGCCATATTCAATGGTCCTGTGCCATGGTGCATCACTGTTGAATATTACCTAGTCCTGGCCCCGGTACATCCCAGTTGCACCACGCTCCATGCTTGCGCCCACTGCCAGGCACAGTCTGGAAATATCCAGGCCTATGTTTATTTCCCAAGATGAACAGGTTATAACTAAAGTTGCTATATCAGCCTGGTGGCGCTGGTGGTTGAGGCACTGGATGCCACACCTCGCTTCATGCCAGCAACCTGGGTTTGGGAATGGACTCGGGCCACCAGGAGTAAGCAGGGAAGGAGAGGGATTGAGCGTTCAAGGGACTGCTCTCCCTCTCTGGGCTGGGGGACTCCAGTTGTCAACATGTATCTGGCTCCTAGCAGAGGCTGGGGCAGTGTGCTAATGCTGTGTGCAAGGGGCTGAGCTGGGGCATACACTGGAAAGATGCGATGTGGACGCACTCCCTACCACTGGTGCCATTGTATGCCTCACTCAGCAGAGGAAGAGCTGGGGGAAAATGGTGACCTGGTCATTGTGGCTTGATGGCCATCATTGAGGTGCAACTTTGAGGACATTGCCAAGACTGGATCCAGACTTGGTGGGTGAGAAGGGGCTCCCCACCACCCCATCGTGGGGGGCAAGCCATGGGGGTAAATGGCGGGGCTCTATGGGAGCCTGGGCGGACCAGGGTGGCCAGAACAGAAGGATGTGTGGACCTAGAGGCTGACCAGGGAGCCAGGTAGGAGAAAAGTGTTAACAAAAAATATTAAAAATAACTAAAGTTGCTGATTACTTACAAATCATGAATAAAATACATTTAAAGCACCAAAGTACTGGAGCAGCAGTAGTAGTAGTAGTATCCTTGTCTATTAATTACTAGGGACAATTCGCCTAGCTGGGATACTGTGTTTTAGACATAGTATGTTTGTACTTCAACACATATTTATTTATTATGAATTTATTATGAATTTGTTGTACTATGAACTGTTTTGATGTGGACTCTTGTATTTTATATCCTTGCATTATTTTTGTTTATGCTGTATTGACATTGTAATGGTCTTTCGACTGAACAATAATAGACAAACTGTTCAACTAGAAATAGACGGTCCTATTTTCAAAGTTGCCCTGTTTGTACAGAAGTCCATAAATACACATTCAAAAACAAGAGCACATCATATATGATATCTAATATCTATTCAACAGCTCTACAAAAGTTAATAAAAAAATTATACGTGACAGGGTAAATTAATCCTGGAGACAGTTACATTCTGTAAGCACTTTAACATTTAAAGCTTTTGAATTCAAAAGAGTTGGTTTATTATGGGTTTCTGGGTTTAAGGAATTCTGGATCTTAGGCACATAAAAGTTTATTGTCATTGTAGTGAGTGAATGAAAGAGGTGAAGTGATTTAAATAGTGATAAGAAAGGTGAATAATAATATGTACTGTAGGAGCCTAAATGATATAACAAGGCAGATACTTTCTAGTTTTGTGTGGTTTCTATAAACACCCATACACCAAAAGCCTGAATTCCAGCACATTAGCAGAAGGGAAAGGCAAGAAACTTTATTTTACAGGTATAGTGCCTTTTCACAGGAGCTCAGAGTGCTGTACAAATCAAAACATAAATCATAAACAACGCAAAATGTGGTGACCCAGAAATTGATGAGTGTTTTGCTCTTACTAGGAGACATTGTACACATTGGGGTTACCCCATCAGCAGCCCAGTTTGACAGTTTTTGCCAAAGCTCAGCTACAAAAATAAACAAGATAGGCAATTAGATATGCCGAACAATGGGGAGACATTAAGAAGGCAAGCAGCCATCTTAAGGATGGGAAGGCCCCGGGTCATATGGCTAATTGATTGACTTTTAAAATATTTCACCAGGACTCCAAGCCCCACTGCATGACATGATTGAGGAAGCTCTATCTCAGGGTGTCTTACTCCCTCCTCGATCAGCCACCATCACAATACTTGAAGCAGCGAAAGGACCCCTAATGTTGTTCCTCATACCAACCAATATCTCTTAACTGCTGAATATAAAATAATAGCTCGAGTATTGGCTAGTAGGCTCAAAAAGGTGCTCCTTCAATAATCCATGAAGATCAATCGGTTTTGTAAAGGTCAGGCAAGAGAACTAAATGTTAGACACACCCTTAATTTAGTCTGGTGATGGTTGGAGAGGAAACCTGGGAAACCCAGGGATACTAGCTCTGGATGCCCAAAAGGCATTCGATTGTGGGGAGTGGGGTATCTATTTGAAACCCTGCAGAGACTGTGGGTGAGAGAAAATATGTTGCAATGGATAGGAATGCTCTATAAGCAACCCACTGCCCAGATCCTCATAAATGGTGTCCTCACAAATCCCTTTCAGCTGACCCAAAGCACTGTACAAGGCTGTCCCTCTCTGCTCTTCTATATGTGAGGTCCCTAAGCCCCTTGCATCTGTTATTAGACGGATGAGGGAATTCAGAGGCTGGAATAATAAGACAGCCCTCTTTGCAGATGTCTTCCTAGTCTATCTTTGAGACCCACAAGCATTTTAGTTCTCCATGATATTCTTCTAGAATATGGTGCCCTTATGAGACCACAAGATTAACTGGTCAAAGAGTGAGATAATGGTGTTGGGCCAGGGTGATTCTAGCTTTCTGGCAGGTAGTCCAGTAAACTTGAAAATTGTCCGGTCCCTGAAATATCTGGATATTATGATACCTATGAGCATCTCCACTTACACAAGGAGAACTACATCACCCTGCTAAGCAACATTAGGAAGGATCTGCGAGAGATGGGAAGGTCTATCTATCAGTTTTATAGGCAGGTTTAACACGATTAAAATGAATCTGTTACCCAATTGCCTATACCTATTTCAGAATCTCCCCAGTAGGGTCTCAGAATTTTTCTTTCGCCAGTTAAATAACATACTGAATAATTATTCTGGCAATTAAATAGTATACTGAATAAATTCTTATGGTGTGGTAAAGTGGCAAGAATAAAAGGATTCTCCTGCAACTACCACTGAAGAATGGAGATTTAGCACTTTGTAGCTTTAAACATTATTACTGGGCTGCCCAGTTTGCCTTTCTAGAGAACCTTACTGTCAACCCTGCACCTTCTTGGAAGAAAATGGAGAAGGAACATATAAAGTATTTTGTCACCCTCTAAGCATCAAATGTATCCTATATGGTTAAACACCACACTAACTCACACACTTTTAGGCTCTTGATGGGGGTGCATAAACATATTAGGTACCAAAGGGCTTTCTCCAAATCCTGCAATACATTTAGGCTGCCAGACCCAAAGGGATATAATGTCTTTTATACCAGACTCTTCTGCAGTGGGGTATGGCTGGTAAAGGTACTGTGGGAGTTCTGTTTTATGGGGGGATAAAGTCCTTCACAGAACCCAGACAGCAGTACAGGATACAAGCTGGCAATTTGTTTTGCTTATTTGAGAGTCAGGCAGTGTGTGTCCGACTGTAATCTAGTACTGTCTCCCATGAGAAGCCTTGTATAGGCCTCAACCTACCACTCCAAATTTATGCATCCTTTACAAGCTCTTTGAGATCTGCTCCTTTCCCAAATGTTAGATCCAGAGCTGCCTGGGAAGCTGACTTAGATATGATAATAGATAAAACAACCTGGCAAGACACCACTGCTTTGTCTGTTGGCACAACATGGCACAATCCACCATGTCCAAGATGGCCGTTGGAGCCCAGTGCATGCAAGATGACTCACACATGCACACTGAACACTGGTGGCACAGTCTGCCATGGACTCACACATGTGCAGAGAACTCCG
Organism: Neoceratodus forsteri; assembly: GCA_016271365.2. Taxonomy (NCBI): domain Eukaryota; kingdom Metazoa; phylum Chordata; order Ceratodontiformes; family Ceratodontidae; genus Neoceratodus; species Neoceratodus forsteri. The sequence continues at coordinate 233,545,813 of CM028129.1, read as the reverse complement.
GCTGACCATCTTGGACATGGCAGATAGCTCTCTGTGTTACCGTGACCTCGGCTACAGCCGTGTCGGTCCTAGCACAGTTTGTTTACTGTAAGATCTACACACAAAAATATCCATTCAGGCTGATGCCAGACAGTCAGACCTGATTCTGGGCATCTGCAATAAACCAACCACCTTCCCTTTGGAAGGAGGGGATTGTTGCACGCATCTGTACAACATGCTAATTCCATCCCTGCTTATGAAGCAGGGAGAGACATAAATGATTTGGAATCCTTTTCAACTGTAATCTACTATGTTAATATACTCTGTTAGGTGCCACTTTGAGAAAGTCATTGGAAAGCCTATGGTCTATCTTGGTAGTAACATTTCTCTTCCTAGAGTTAAGTCTCATCACTTTCTCTGTAATCTTATTTATAAAACTTTTGCAGTCATTCGTTCAAAACCAGCAACTTTTCAAATTCAGTTTTCAAATGTATTTTGTCAGTGTTGCTCAACTGACCGTAATCTTATTCCCAAACCAAACTTCCCTTCATAATGGAACCTGGGACTAATAATTTTTTAGCTCCGTTTTCTCACTGCTGACCTCCTTGCAGACATTACTAAAGACTTCCAAAGATTTCTACTTTTCTTTAAAAAATATTTATACTTCATTAAAAATTAAAATGTCACAAATAGAGAACTGATGCATATGTTATGTAAGGTAATTTTATACTGTGCCTTTCAACAATGCTGGAAGGGCTTTACAAAGGCAACATTAATATTGGAAATTTAATGCAAACAATAGAAACACATTTAACTATTAAAACCTGAAACGGATAAATAATGATTTCAGGCAGGCCTTGAAAATCTCAGAGGTGGGGTGAAAGGGCATTCCTGCAGCCAGCAGTGGTGACCCAAATGGCATGGTGGCCCAAAGATTTTTATTTGATCTTAAAACCGCTAGAAGCTTAGAACCACTAGAATGTTTTAGTTGACAGATTCTATTGTTAATGTGTTGTCAATAACAGTAATTATCTCTCAGTATCCTCAAAGAAAGACAATCCAAGGATAAAGTACTTTTTTTCATACGCTGTGTGACATTTTGGAATTCCCAACTTCAATAAAAACTGTGTAACAATACTGACTTCAGGAGCCAAAAGAATCGTTGAAAGAAAAACTTGAAATGTTATTTATTTATTTTATTTTATTTCATTATTGTTAACTGGTAGGTGCACTAGCCATAAAATGACTATTTTCAGGCACGACCGGGAGAGTACAACAAAAGAGAACAGTTGAACAACAGCAACATGGGTACAATAATACAAATAGAGGAACAGTACAGCAGTGCTACAAAAATACAATGGGTAGAAACAACAAAAATAATGGCAAGCATTATACAATAATGGCAGTAAGATATATAATAAGTGCAGAAACCATGGACCTGACCTGTGGAGTGAAAAGGTTAATAAGATAGTAAGGTTATATAGAGAAATGTGAGGAATGTTCAAACATAACAAGAAAGACTGACAGAAGGAAGGTCAGGGTAGTATTGGCAAAACAACAGTGGATTGTATTTGATTTTGAATCCCTAAATATTTGTACTTGTAAGTATTAATACCTTAATTTATGTTCTTTGTTACTGCTTTTTATTGTAATGTACTGTGGCAATATTCACCTCAGGCCTTTCTTGTAAATGGGTATTCTTTACCAAATGGACCAATACAAACATACAAATTAGCCAGCAAAAGAAGGCCATTTGGTTTATTGAGTCTGTTCAATGCAGAGCCCCTGATCCTAGTGGTTACAGTGGGCCCCACCCACTCCCTGCTAATCCTGGCCCTTCCCTTCACCCTATTCCAATCTGTCTTGAAACACCACCACCACACTGTCTTCTGGTTGTCAACCTCAGTTTGTAGCTCATGACACCACCCACTTTGAAAAACAGTGTCTTCCTGACCTCATTCTTGAGTATCTTGCTTGCTAGTTTGTAACAGTGCCCCTTGTGGTCTTCTTTTCACTAAGGAAAAAGATCCCGATATCCACCTTGTTTATATCTTTCAGGTACTTGAAGCTTTCTGCCATGTCCTCTCTCCTACCTCTCCAGCTCAAGTGAGTACACAAGTTTTCTCAGACTGCCTTCATACGTACTATCCTGCTGTCCCTGAACCATCCTTGTCATCCTCCTCTGTACCACCTTGAGGTGGTTGATATCTTTTCAGGTAGGGGCCCCATTACTGCATACCATATTCCAGCTGCAGCTGCATCAAGGATCTGTACAGTGGCAGGACAACCTCTTTCCTTCTGCTCATGAACCCTCTAGCAATACATCTCATCATTCTGTTAGCCTTAGCTTTTGCCTTTCTCCACTGCGTAGCCTGCTTTGGGTTGCTGATAATGGCCATCCCCAAGTCATTTCCTCCTCTGAGATACAGTGATACTATGACTCCCCCGACTGTATTCAGCCCTCAGGTTCTTCAATGTTAATTATTTTTCAATTTTTATTATGGGATAAAATCATTGAGCACAGCTCATTTGCAGTGATGCCCTGGAAAGTGCCTATATGCATGACCTTACACTTCTTAGCACTGAACCACAGATGCCAGATGATAGTCCCCTTTCTACCTTTGCAAGGTCTTCATTTTAGGTCCTATATTCCTTCATCTGTGTCCACCCTCCCACACAGCTTAGTTTTGTCCACAGTAAGGCAGATCTTGCCTTTAATGACATGCCAGTGTCGTTAATGAATCGTTGAACAACAATGGGCGAGCTCCAACCCTGTGGGACCTCACTGTTAAATGCCTTCATACCTGACAGTTCCCACCCACCACCACCACTCTTTGGAACCTACTACTGATCAATTTGCAACCCACCTGATTCATTTGCTTCCGTTCCCAAGTCCTCCAACTTCCTGATCAACCTCATGGGGGCACTGAGTTGAAGGTGTTGTTGAAATCCAGGTACAGAATGTCATTTGTCTGGCATTTGTACACTGCCTTCATTACCCAGTAAAGAAACTGATTAGGTGAGTCTGACAAGACCTACCTGCCATGAACCCACGTTGTCTCTTGTCTTGGAGCCCATTTGCCTCAAGGAACCCAACCAGTCTTTCTTTCAGAATGGTCTCCTTCAGTTTATCCACAATAGGTCTCAAAGGTCTCATAGGTAGATACAGAGCTCTTAAAGACTTTTAGGTTCATTATAGCTCACCAGCAATTAAACATATCCTATGATATTGTTAGCTGTCAGGTGGGTTTACTAGCTATTACTTCAACAGGGAGCTTGTTCCATCTCTTAGTAATTCTAACACTGAACCAGTGTTTCCTTTTGTTAGACTGATAGGTGGCCCTTTTTAGTTGTAAAGAGTGTGCTTTTGTATCATATGCCTGTACTCTTAGCTCGAGTCCCAGCTGCTTCCACAATCCATCATCAAATAGGGCTTTATAGACAGCTTTCATATTCACCCCTCAGTCTCTGATATTGCAGCAGTATAGACCCAATAATTCAACCTCTGTGATATTCTAAGCCACTAAGCCAATTTACCGATTTAGTGGCTCTTCTTTCCCTCTCAGTGCTTTGACTTCTGTTTACCCACCTGGGGCCCCAGAATTGGGCACAATACCCACATGAGGGACGAACCAAGGCTGTATAAAGGGAAGCATTTCTTGCTTATCTCTGCTTTTGATATGCTTGTTGATGCAGTGCAGTATGCTGCTAGATTTTTTATAACTTGCTTACAATGTAATTTAAAGCTAAAATCATTGCTAACTCTTATGCCCAAGTCCCTCTAATCATGTACTGATTTGAGTTCTACTCCATCTAATTTATACTTACTATGATTATTACTTTTGCCTAGGTGCATCACAGTACATTTGTCGATGTTAAAGGTAGATTTCTGTTTGGCCCATTGTTCTAATTCGCCTAAAGCTGATTGTAAGATTTCAGCATCTCTTTGGGTATTTGCTATGAACCCTATCCATGTGGCGTCCATGAATTTAGATTCCCAGACTGATGTACTGGATCTCATTGATGAAATATAAATGTTGAAAAGGCAGGGACCCAGCACCGAGCCTTGGGGTAACCTGCTGGTCACCTCTGCCCAACCTGAGTTTGAGCCCTCTGCCTCCTGTTAGACAGCCATGCCTCTATCCAGTGGGAGAGACTCCACAAATACCATGCTCTATAAGGGCATCAATTGGTTCCCCATGCAGAACCTTGTCAAAAGCATGGGGATGGCCATTATCAGCAACCTGCAGTTCCTGGCCATTCAAGTCCCACTGTTATGCAGCGGTACTATATAAGTAAGTAAGTAAAAATTTTTATTTTTATACAGGATACATGTCATTTGGGTTAAGAACCCAGTTTACAAGACAGAGCTGTTATTTATCGTTCCAGCTTACACATAAGTATTAACAGCCCAATAAGCATCACATCATCATTAAATATTGTTACATATATATATGTGTGATGCTCCATTCCTGTAGCACCACCCCATATCTAATGAACCGTGAGAACAGATCCACCATCACACCTGTAAGTTTCCCAGCCAGTTCTCTTTAACACTCTGGGGTGCATGCCAACTGGACCTAGGGATTTGTTCACCTTAAAGGACATGAGCCTCCTTCCTAACCCAGTGTAACTCCCTACCAATTTGGAGTTTACTATAATGTCTTCCTGGGCTCTACAATGTCAGGCTGGTGTCCCGTCCTAGTGTGATCCTGTTATTTATGTGAGAGTGCCATATTAAGCCTCTGTACCTGTCCCTTTAAGAGAATAGCTGAATTGTGTTGTTAATGGTCTGTGCTGGGTCAGAGTGATTTAGGGCTTGTGAACGGCCAGACAGTGCTCTGATTTGCTCCAATCTGCAGTCGCTACTTTGCGCAGAGGCAGCCTAGGTAGGAACTGTGCTTATTTACTGTTTGTACTCTGTTATATTAGAGATAGAGAAGTTTGTCTAACCTGCTTTATTTGCAGATTGTTCATTTGGATGGGAACCACCATGTTAGGTCTGAGACTTCCAGTAATTGGACCAATTAGACTCCAGAGGCCTAAAATGGATCCTGCCCCAGGGTTCTTGTGGGAAGAAAAACTGTAGTTTTGTAGTTTTTACGTTGGTGCCAATTTGGCCTAGAGGGAGCTCTTACTGTGACCGACAGCTCCTTCAGACAACTGCAAGCCTGGATTTACAGGGAAATCCCCAGAGAGACAGTAGGCAGCTGGATCAGTTAGAGTTGAAGGTTGAAGTGTGAACAGCTCGAGCTTTCAAGCAGCGGCTCCCAGAAGAAACATAGAGGAATCAGTGGGAAGAGGCCTGACTTGCCTCCTGCAGTGTTCTCCTGCTTGAGAACTGCCTATAGCAGAAGTCGGACTTGTCTGATTCCAGCCTGGAGCTGCGGCAGAAGAGAGAGAGAAGTTTGTTAGTGCTACTTGCAATGTGGACCAAGACTTGCTCCTGAAATCCATCTGCCCAGCTTGTGTGCAAAACATCCTCAGATCAAAAGGTTTGCTCAGTAAAGCTGCTGTACTGCAATCGGACTATATCTGAACTGTATTCTGAGGTAGCTGTTGATTTAAATGTGCTGAATGTGTTACGTGGTCGAGACCTGCATACCCAAGAAAAGAACCTGTTAGCACTAGCTGAGGCTTCACCAGCAGAAGATCACAAACTCTTCCAGACTGTTCATCCTGCCTGGGACCTGCCAATCCAGCCTAGGCTGCTACTCCCGCATCAGAAACTGTTTCGTGAGAGACCAGCTTGGGATCCAGCCCTGTGCAGCAACAACACACAGGTTGCGCCACCTGGAGGAAAGGCTGTGAAGAACAGGTGTGTCATGTCAGCCCTGTTTCCTCATGCCTATCTGTCATCACCACGAGGTCTCCCTATCGCCTGCCTTGGAGCAGATTCCTGGTAGTGTGAGTACAATCAGGGTAGCTCCCTGCACAGTGTTTAAATCATCTGTGGTACCATCTAGTTTGTTCAATTTCTTGGGTTACAAAGGACTGAACCAACTGGCTCGGATTACAAATAATTTGGTTGTTTTGCATGTTTAGCTACTTTTCTTTCCACCAAGGGCCCCCGACATCAGCTGCAATGTGGGCCACCCGAGCAACGCCTCTGGCTAACCAGACTTACCATCCTGGGTCCCAGTGTTGTGTGACTGTCAAGACTGGGACAAAAGTGCATGCCAAAATGAACCAAATCAGATTGCAAATCATTTGCTTAGATTCATGCCCATCCCTTGTTCACTGCACCTAAATAAACCTGATTGTCTTTCTTCATGTTTAACCTGGCTAGTGTTCATATTATTAGCTGGATCACTGTGTTAAGTGTGTGCTATTGTATTGCTAACCTTTCTTTACAGGGGTCTCCAAGAAACTGCTGCATATCTAACCCTGGTGGTAAGTATGAAGGTGTGTGCATATTATTACTGTTCTATACTGTCTGAATTTACTATTGCATCAAGTATTAGACCACTAGGAGAGCTGGTGGGGGTTATACCAGAGCAGACAAGCATCCCCAATACCACTGCTCCGGGTGGAGGTACATTATTGGTGAACTCAGGCCCTCGACCTGTGTATAGCCATACAGGCAGGGGTAGTAGCCCTAGAATAGCGCTGCCTAGGGGTTACACCAGTTTTCTGTTATCCTATCCTCAGCCTATTCCCCTCTCCACTCCTTCCTACAGCCTCCCTTGTGGCACTAGTCCACCCTTTTCCTTGGAGCAGAAGTATTCATACAACACCTCTGCCTTCTCTTTACTGCCTTCCACTCACCCATACCCAATTTTAAATTTTACTGTGCCTCCTTTATAGCCCTCTTATCACTGATGTATCTGAAGAGGTCCTTTTCCTACTTTCTTAATCCCTTCTGCAGTTTGTAGCTCCTTCCTAGCCTTGGCCTGTCTGACCACTCTTCTAGCATCCTTGCCTTCCTCCAAACCTATCTGGTTAATAATTAAATAAATAAAAACAAATGTAAAAAAAAAAAAAAAGCAGTTGACCCAGTGGCAGGCAATTACAGTAACCGCCTACTGTGGTGGCAGCCTGGGGTCAAGAACAGACTCAGGTCACTCGTGGTCTGGCCAGTGGAGGAGGATTGAGCATCTCTTGGACAGCTCTCCTCCTTTGGGGATGGGGATGCTGCATCCAGCTGGTTTCCTGCCACCTGTAGAATCTGGGTGGCAGCACAGTTGGACCACAGATGCAGAGGGATGCCACACCTGGTGCTGGGTGTAGGGGTGGAGTATGCACATCGCATCATTACTCGTGCGTGGGCCCATGTTGAAAATGGAGGGTAAGCACCTCCAACCATGGCTGAGTGATTGCCCAGTCACCTGCTGGCTCCACACTGTTGACTGGGCCCTCCAAACAGGTCCTGTGGTGAGCACATCACAGAAGGTAAATCCCATGGAAGGCAGGCAACAGGGCTTGGGGACCTGTCCAGGCCAGGGGCTGACTGGGGGCAACAAGGTAAGAAATTTTAGATGGAAAAACTAAAGGAAGCTGTTCCCCTAGAATGTAGAAGATAAGGCAGGACACAGTTAGGGGTAGATTACATTGTGCGACACAATGTAATGACAAGATTTCAATTAAATTACGTGCACCGTGTCACTCAGTCGTTACTCAATGTCTTCACTTCAACACAGTAATGGCAGTAGTGGGTTGGGACAGAATTTAAGTAAATAAAATGAAAACAAGAAAAAAATAACTTCCCAGCATATTTTGTCCATTTTTATGTTCTTTACGCTGGTAGCAATAAACATATTACGGCAACTTGCTGCAGAAGCAGGTTGTGGGCGCGGCACTGTTGTGGCCAATGCCCCCCACAGCCTTTGGAGACTTGGCCCGCTGTTTCCAATGGGGTGGCACACTGCTGCTGGACACTAGTTCAGCCAGCATGCCGTAACCTTTGTAAGTGCTTCAGTACTGCAATCAGGGGGCCACCTCGTCATTGCAGCTGTGAAGCATTTGCTGCAATGAGGGGAGCGACCATTGCTGGGCAGAACCTTGTTACTGTGTTATTGTTTGTGAATGTGGTGGTGGCTTGCCGCTGTGTTCACAAACAATATTAAACACCACTGCCGGTGCCCAAATCCCCTCGGCAGCATGTGCCCCCACCGTGTTTGTTTGCCAGCAGGGGCCCCAATCCCGCCGGCTTCAGTGCCTACGTTCATGTTGCCGACGGAGAGCCCCACTCCCGTTGGCATTATGTCCCCTCCCACTTTCATTTGCCCGTGGGAACCCACTCCCCGTTGGCATAATCCCCAAACAGTGCTGTTGTGCCAAGGAGGTGCCCAATCCCTCGGCTCTTGCGTCCCCCTTTTGTGCTGATGGGGTGCCCAATCCCCATCGGCTAGAGCTACCACAAAAAACACTCTGTTGGCAAGCTGGGAGCCCACCCAGCGTGCCAAATAACCATAAAAAAAAAAAAGTGCCACAATGTTTTTTCTTCTTATAACTGTTAAAAAGAAAATGATCCTTGCGGTCTCCTGCCCCTCCCACAAACTGCACCCACCCTCGCACCCTACCTCCCACACCCCCACCCCATACTTACCTCCAGAGTCCAGCGACGATCTTTGGTGGACTGGGAACACGCCTGCACTCTTCAAAGCTGACCACGAACTGAGGAAATGCCAGTAAGCTGTATAATGGAATAAATAGGTTTTTCAACTTTGATGCATATCTCAGGCATTTTTGGAATTTTGACACCAAATTATCCACATGGGGTTTTGGGACCCTTCCTCATGAATTCTGCCACTGTCATGGAGTTATTCGGCCCTGAAAGGTGATTTTGCGGTCACTGCGGAATCACCTTTCAGGACAATCTTTCAAAAAACAACAGTGCTAGTGTTCATAGGTGGGCTCTCAAAAAGCCTATGTTGCAAATTGGTGGAAAAAATCAAAAAATGACTTATTTCAACATGCATTGCACAGTTACTACGCATGCTCATAAGTTCGAATTTGCAATATTTTCATGCCAGATTTTCAACATTGACATTTTCCACACCACCTTGTGAACAGTATAGCTGTCATTGTTCACATCCTGGCCAAAATGTGTTTTCACACTTCCGGCGCAGAATAAGCGCAGTCTCTGTGGAAATCAGTGTTCAGGACAGATTAAGAAAATGACAGTAACATTGTTCATGAGCAGAGGTCCTAAAATGCCTATGTTGAAAATTTGGAAGCGATCTCCATAAAATGACTGTATTACGAGCATCGTTGTGCAGTTTACGCTGCACGCTTGTAACTTCTTAATTTATAATATTTTCACTCCAGATTTTCAACATTGCCATTTTCCTACACCTACTTATGAAAAGTACAGCTGTCATTTTTCCATCCTGGCGAAATGTGTTTTCGCACTTCCAGTGCAGAATAGCACGGTGGCTGTGAGAAATCAGTGTTTGGGACAGATTAAGAAAATGACAGTGATACTGTTCATAAGCAGAGGTCCTAAAATGCCTGTGTTGAAAATTTGGTGATGATAGCCATCAAATGACTGTGTTACAAGAGTGCGTTGCGCAGTTTCTCGCACCCTATAACTTCACAGATTTATAATATTGTCCGCCAGATTTTCAACACTGGCATTCTTTCACACCTCCTTATGAACAGTACAGCTCTCATTTTTCACATCCTGGCCAAAATATGTTTTACACTCCTGCGCAGAATAGCACAGTTGCTGTGGAAATCAATGTTTGGGACAGATTAAGATCAAGTGAGTGAGGAGGGAGTGACCGAGCTCAACTGAGCTCTGTCGGGACGACTGTGGATTTCTTTGTGGGAAGAAAAAGCCCAACTCAGGAGCCCAGTACAAAGGGCAGCCTGCAGCACTGGGAGAAACAGAACAAGAGAGCAGAGTGAAGGAGGGGGTGGCGACTCAGCGTAGCTCTGTCGGGACTGCTGCGGATTTCTTTGTGGGCAGAAAAAGGTGCCAATGCAGGCAGGGGCTCAGTACAAAGGGCAGCCTGCAGCAGTGGAAGAAACAATGAGCAAGTGAGAGAGGGGACTGAGTGAGCTCAGCAGACTCTATCAGGACTGCTGCAGATTTCTTACGTGGGCAGAAAAAGGCGCCAATGCAGGCAGGACCCCAGTGCAAAGAGGCAGCCTGCAGCACCAGGAGTAGCAGAATGAGCGAGTGAGAGAGGGGACTAAGCAACCCAATGGAGCTCTGTTAGGACAGCTGTGAACTTCTTTGTGGGAAGAAAAGGCACCAACATGAGGCGGAGCCCAGTACAAAAGGCAGCCTGCAGCGTGGGGGAGAAATAGAATGATGAGAGAAGGCGGAGTGGGCGAGCTCAATGGAGCTGTGCCAGAACTTTAGAGTTGCCCACCCTCCCACCCATGGTCCTCTGTGGTCCTATAGTACAGCAGGGTCTCTGGAGTGGAGACAAAGCAATGACTGGATATGGCCACACCTCCTTCGAACAGTACAACTGTCATTTTTCACATCCTGGCGAAATGTGTTTTACGCACTGCCAGCGCCAGAATAGTGCAGTCGCTGTGGGAAATCAGTGTTCGGGACATTAAAAAACCACAGCGGCACTGTTCATGAGCAGAGGTCCTAAAACGCATGTTGAAAATTTTGTGATGAAAGTCCATTGACTGTGTTATGAGTGCATTGTGCAGTTTCCACACACCCTTGTAATTTAGCAAATCAGTAAAATTTTCATGCCAGATTTTAACACTGCCATTTTTCCACCTCCTTATGAACAGTAGAGCTGTCATTTTCACATCCTGGCGGAAATCTGTGCATGAAGTGTGAAAACACAATAGCACGGTTGCTGTGGGAAGTCAGTGTTGGGATAGATTAAGAAAATGACAGTGACACTGTTCATGACCAGAAGGTCCTAAAATCCCATGTTGAAAATTTGGTGGCAAAGTCCATAAAATGACTGTGTTCAAGAGTGCGTGAACTGTTTCCACGCACCCTTGTAACCATAAATTAATATTTTCATGCCACATTTTCAACACTGGCATTTTTCCACACCTCCTTATGAACAATACAGCTGTCATTTTCACATCCTGGCCTAAATATGTTTTGCACTTCTGCACTGGAATGCCTATGATCGCTGTGGGAAATCAGTGTTTGGGACAGATTAAGATCTAGCGAGTGAGAGGGGAGTGACTGAACTCAACTGACCTCTGTCGGGACTGCTGCAGATTTCTTTGTGGGCAGAAAAAGGCAACGCAGGATCCCAGTACAAAGGGCAGCCTGCAGTGCGGGAGAAACACACAGTGGGTGAGGAAGGGGAGTGAGTGAGCTCAATGGAGCTCTGTTGGGACTACTTCTGATTTCTTTGTGGACAGAAAAGGTAGGCAATGCAGGCAGGGGCCCAGTATGAAAGGGCAGCGGCAGCAGCAGGACAAACAGAATGAATGACTGAGAGAGGGGGTGAGCGAGCTCAACGGACCATCATGACTGCTGCAAATTTCTTTGTGGGCAGCAAAAGGCACAACACAGGCAAAAACCCAGTACAAAGGGCAGCCTGCAGCGCTGGTAGAAAGCAGATGAGAGAGAGGGGGTGGCGAGCTCAACAGAGCTCTGTCAGAACAGCTGCAGATTTCTTTGTGGCAGAAAAGGCACCAGCAGAGGTAGGGAGCCCAGTACAAAGGGCAGCCTGCAGCACCAGGAGAAACAGAATGAGCATGTGAGGAGAGGACTGGCGGCTTCAATGGAGCTCTGTCGGGACAGCTACAGATTTCTTTGTGGGCAGACAAAGGTGCCAATGCAGGCAGGAGCCCATACAAAGTGCAGCCTGCAGCACCAAGAGAAACAGAACGAGTGACTGACAGAGGGGGTGAGCGAGCTCAAGGAGCAAAGCAATCAACATTCGGCATTGACAAATGCTTGTTTTAGGTTAGTTATAGCTTTTTGTTAGGGTTAAGTAGTCATTCCCACATGTTCACTTTTGAAGTATTTGGGTTAGCTGTAGCATTTTTTTTATTGTTTAGGTTAGGCATGATATACAGTTTGTTCCCTTTTTGGGGGTAAGTCTTTAGGTTAGTTTAACATATTTCATTAGTGGTTAGGGTGGGGTCTAAATTGGGGTCTTGAGGGCAAAGCCCTTGATTACAGTAATGTCGTCCAAAGAAAAAATTCTCATCGAAATATCGGCCAGTGATTGCCATTGACACGCGCATCAAGTAAACAAAGTGAGATCAAATCTCAGCCACCATCTTGAAACACTGCATGTGTCATCGCCTAAGTTGTTCCCACAGTGGTACAGGTTGCAGAGATGGGTCCAATGCATATAGTTCATCTAGCTTTTAAATAATTACAAGAACAGTCATTTCTGTAGTTCAGTTTATTTCAATCCTTTTTTCTCCCTGGCCTGGCCGTTACCTTCCTCCATTCTTCTGGCAACCACCCAGCTCCATCTGCTCCCTAACTGTACAGTTTCTGCCACTTCCGTAGTTCTTCTTTCTGTGGCAAGGTTCTTTGGGGGCAGCCTCCTCTGTGAGTCAGTCAGAGCCAGGGTAGGTGGTGGGCTTTTGGGGTTGAGGCCCAAAAGCTCTCACAACACAGAGGCCTGGTGCAGTCGGAGCTGTTTGTCTCTAGCCCCAGTGCTTCGACTTAGCCAAATCTTCATCGGGCGTGTCTACAGGAGAGTAAGTCCTGCATTTTATACATCACCTCCTGAATATTCATTAAAAGTGCAAACAGCTGCAGTAATACAAATTCATACAGACTTAAAAATGCAGGTAAAACATGCATTCATTGTAAACAACAATTATGTAAATGGTTGAACAAAATGGTATTCATTTCATCATAGCTATATTTTACAGAAACCACTTCTGGACCTGCTACATCGCTTAAAATAGACATATACAGGAAGGCTATGTTTGAAATTTTGCCAAAAGTCTATCTCCTTAAACAGTTAAATACTATACTGGCTTCATTAGGAAAAGGCAGGAAAAAGAAGCTATTAGAATGACTCTGTGATCACTTGAGACCATATCACTGGGAGATTCCTTGTTCTTATTATGGAGATTGGCTAGAGTGTGGAGCAAGGCCGTGTATACTGTAAATAGATAGAAACATCAGACCTGAAAAAGGAATAGAAACAAAATAATTAGATGTGCACATACTCAAAGAGAAGTAGATTGCTGTGTTAAATTCCTGATACCACTATTCAAATATAAAGTAATGTTGGGTGGTGGTGGTGGTGGTGGAAAGTACTAGATACAAGAAGGCACTTATTTGTCACATGAATGTTTACTGATCGATTGATTGATTGATTTAAAAATTGGTAACTGGAAAGGTACACTGAGCCAGGCTCACTTTCAGGAGTGACCCCAGGGAGAGGGGAGAGGGAGAGGAAAACATCAAACAAATACAACAGAATAGATGTTTACAAAAATAAGGTACAAACAGCAGTTGTGCAATTTGGCAAAGATACAACGTTTTCAAGATATGGGTGTCAGGAGCAGAATGTACTCACATCTTGAAACAAAATCTAGCAACTGATAAAAATCACAGAGCAAGAGAAATGGAGGCATGCAACCTTCCATGGAGGAGCATGAATTGGGGAGGAGGGAGGGAGGGAGGAGGAAAGGTAGATCAGGAAGGAGCTGACAAGTGCAGGAGGAGGGTGGAAGGAGTTTAAATTGGTGCTTAAGGAGGTTGGGAGGTGAGAGACAGAGTGCAGAAGGAAGGAGGTTCCAGAGGGAGGAAGCAGTAGGAGAAAGCTGACTGCCCAGCAGAGGAGCGAGGGGGGAGGGAGGAAGTGCGGGGATCCATGGAACATAAAAGGGTATGAGGCAGATGGGACAGGAAAGTTGAGAGTGGATAAATACAAGGACAGTTCCTCAAACCAGTATTTAGAGATGAAAAAAGCACAGTGATGCAGGTGACGGGAGGAAGGAGGAAGAGGATGGATAGGGAAGAATTGACAGTGTAATGATGGGTATGAGGGCGAGTTGTGGCAAAACAGCAGAGATCATTACAGAGGATGTCCAGTCTGGCAAGGGAAGAGGAAGGAGCAGTACAGTATACCACATCAGAGTAGTCAAAGACTGGTAGCACAATTTAGATAACCAGTTCCCAGTGGACATGCAGGGACAGGCAGTCTTTATTATGGTACAGGCTCCAAGTTTGGGACAGAGTTTAGCATGAATGTCATCAATGTAAGCAGGGGCGTTGAGCCTGCTATCAAGCCACACACCCAAGATACCTAAAGTAATGGACCACTTCAAGGGGAGAACCACAGGGTTGTGAAAGAAGGAAGGGAGGCAAGCTTGGACAGTTTCTGGTTGGAACCAAAGGTCATGGATACTGTTTTCTTTGTACTGACTCGGAATTGGTTGGCTTGAAACCAATGCAGGACACTGTGAAATCTTCCTGGAGCGTGACTTCAATAGCCTCAGTTGATGGGTCTGAGGTGTGAGAACTGTGTCATCTGCATACATGTGAATATGAAAGTTGACACAGGCTGAGGAGGTCATTGAGAAAAATGAAGAAGAGGATGAGACCCAGAATGGAGCCCTGTGGCACCCCAGACCGAATAGGGAGTGAGGGGACAGGATGCCACCTACCTGCACTGACTGCTGATGGCTTGAAAGGTAGGAATGAAACCACCAACAGCAGAGTCAGTTAGGCCAGCAGGACTCAACCTATCCAGCAGAAGCGGATGGGCCACCAAATCAAAGGCTTTGGCTAGATCCATGAAAATGGATGCCATGATGTGCCCTGATCCATCCCAGAGATGACTGAGTCAGTGACAGGTAGAAGGGAGGTGACAGAGGAATGGTGTTTCTGAAAACCAGACTGGAGCAGAGAGAAGCTGGAGGAGTGGAAGAAGTCAGGCAGCTGTGAGTTAACCAGTTCCTCTTGCTACTGAGTTCAGTAGCTACAGAAAGGTTCAAGGTCAAACCCAACTTGACATGGGCAGTCACATCCAAAACATCTGCAGGGCAGTAAACTGCAAGCTGGGCCTGGCCTACAGGGCCAGGTACAATACCACCAGCGGCTAGACTGGCCCTCATGAGAGGTGTACTTCTTCCTCTCTCAGCTATGGGCTGCACCTATTCGCTCGCTTCTCTCAAGACTCTCGCTCAGTAGCACACGACATATAACAACATCTGTCACTTTGCCCTTGCTGTCCCCGTCTCACCCATCACTGTGAGCTATCGATAAACTTAGCTGGCTCTCCCCAGCTAGGTACCTGGACTTCGGGGTGGGCTGTCTTACAGACAAAGTGATCAGAACCGGCACCCCCAGAGCTGGCCTACTTCTGCTGCAAATTGACACTACTACCTACCAGCTTAGGTCCCAGGCCCCAGGGATGCTCAAAGTCCCTCCACCCATACCCTCATGGGTGACCAGGACTTGCCGCATGTATCTTGAACTGGAACTCCCTTCCTGTGCATATTCTTTGACCTCTTCTCATCTGTGCTTTACTAATTCCCTCTGGGGTTTCCTGAAACAAGCCTCTGCGTGTGACTGTCCTAAGCCTCCCTAGAGTAATTATCAATGGTTGTCTTTCCAGTCCAAAGTTGCCTCCCACAGATGCTACCCGTAACTCCTGCTGTTTTCCATGACTCTACCAATTACCAGGGTACCTGACCTAGGGCATACTGTCTATGCCAAGGTTCCCTGGACATTGCCTTCTAAATTGTCTCTAATGTGTATATGGTTTGTTAGAATTTGTAGGTGACCTACTCACCCGGGGTACATTAACCTTAAAGTTATAAGTTTTATTATGACCTTCCATACCCTGGACAATGTTACTATCCCTACATGTTGTCATGATGTACTTACATTCTTCTGTAAAATGTCTGTATCCCTATGTTGTACTCTCCGGGTCATTCTTGAAAATAGGCATAATACTTGTCTAGTGTACTTACCGGTCAACAAAAGCTAAAATAAAAATAAATAAAACCGGTCATTGAGCCCTTGTGATTTTAAATTTTCAGTTTAAAGATCCAGCTACTTTCGTGTTTTGAACAATTTGGTACAATTTCCTTTTAGAAGCATTAGTAGGATTCTGGTTAAACTCCTGTAGTTTCCAGCATCAGTGAGTAAAGATAGTACAAGCTCTCTTTAGTGCTCTTTGTTTAAGATAACATTTCCCCTTTATCAGATGGTTTTATGACCAAGTTTTATTGTCAGTTAATTCATTAAGATCTTTTAGCGGGTCCTGTGTTGTTCAACAAAGTTTGAACTTTGTGGGTGACAGTTTTTCAAATGCACTTAAGGCCTAATAGTACACCAGGGCAAAGGTAGATTTACCCTTAAACATTATTTTCCTCTGGAGATATGTGAGTGCATCACATGTGATACCACATTTGCGGTATATGCTTGCTGGTGTGCATATAATAGAGTATCGTGGTGAGGACTATTAGGAATCTCAAAACACATACAAGAAAACACATTCAGTTTATCATAAACAAACAATTGGACACCTTGTAGGAGCAATATGTTCCTGAGTGCCGCGAAACCCTGACTGCATTCATTTTGTAGGTCTTGAATGGGTACCTCCCCTTAAAATGGAGGTGATAGATTGAACACTCTCCTCATAAAAGATAGTAGGTGGATCTTTAAACTGAAAAGTTTAAAGCCACAAGAACTCAATAAGAGTGGGACCTTAAACCATTTCTGTAGCTATACTGAGCTGATTTGCACAATACATCTGTGTATGTTGTTGCAGTTTGAAGGCACTTTACATGGAGCCTACCTTGCTTCATTACCGTTTAAAATGGCTGCCCCACACCATCTGTGCGATGCACTTTCACGTTACATGCTGCAGCCCTGCATTGGTCTCATGACTCTTCCAGCATTTTACCATCTTTTCAGCTGGCCAAGATCCCAAAATTTTTGCTGTTGAGTTGGTGAGTGCAGCGTGAGGCTTAACATGATGATACTATGCCAGGCACTTCAGATGTAGTGAGGGCTGCCTGTCCAGTACACTTTCTATATATATATATATATATATATATATATATAACCCCAGAGCTATCCTAAGGGCTACCACCCTGCCTGCCTCAGCTGTGACAGGATAAGGGCCCAGATCCGTTGACTGGTGCCTCCACCCAGAGGTTGGGGTTAAGACAGTCAAGATTGACTTGTCACAACCAGGGCGGCGTCAGGGGTGCAAGGCGCGACTGCACCAGGGCCCAGAGGCGCCGGGGCCCATGGTGCCCCCAGCTAGAGGCTTAGAATTGGCTGCACGGCGCGCGGCATGGCGTTGAACTTGTGTGTGTTCTGAGTCAGCTGCGCCAGCCCGCCCCAGCAGTCATTTCGTGCGTCAATCCATTTAAAAATTAAACCCCTGCTCTCCCTGCACAGTTGGCTAAGGGCTGGGCTTTCATCCGATCATCCCACAGAGACAGAGCAGACATACCTTAAGTGTTGAAGGCTGCAAGCTGCTCAGCCTCTGATCCCTCCCACCGGCACCAACTGTTCCAACCATGGGTCCTGCTGCCTCGGTAGCTCCTCCTCCATGCTGGCAGTGGCAAATGTTGCTCGTTCGCTCCTCCTGGCCGCTGTGCTGCAGCCCCGCCTGCCCTGCTATAAGCTCACATTAGATTTGCCCGATGACTCGCTCCACTCCTCCCTTAGTCCTGCCTCCTCCCGGCCAGTCCCTCCCGTGTCCCCTCCTCTAGCCTCTGCAGTGCTGTCTGATTTGCTGGCTGCCTGTGCTGGGCTGGACTCGGAGGCGGGCGCTCACCGCTCGCTCAAAACAAAGCTGCTGCAGCCCAGCCTGCAAGTATTTTGATTAGTCAAGTCACTGTTGTGGGCAGGGGCCAGGGCTGGGGAGGAGGAGGAGGAGGCGAGATCGTCGATCTCTCATCTCGTGAGAATCTGCGGCGATTGTCTCACAGTCTGTGGCAGTTGGCGGGCGAACTAAGAAGGAGTGAGTGGATGTGGAGTGGGGATCGTCAACGGGCAGAATTTGCAGCGCTGCACTGTAGCAGCTCATAACTAATTAACTTAACTAAAACTAGACACAAACAACAGAACAGTACACATATAGTTGGTGGGGGTCTGGGAGGCAGCTAATAGAAATTATATATTACTTTACTCAGGACAGGTCTCAGGAAAAAATAGCTAGCTGGGTGGCCTGGCAGCAAGCAGCCACAGGAAGGAGTGAGTACTGTGGCTGCCCTAGCCTGTAGGGCCCCAGCGGGTGGCGTAGCGGCAGGCCTGGCTGGCCTGAGTCAATCAGTTTGATTGAATGAACTTTCTTTTGTCTCAAGAACTTAGAAGTCAATAATTCTAAGTATATATGAAAAAAATATATAACCCAGAGAGTTGTTTGAGTTGTCTTGTGACACTGTGTCACTGACTGCTGGGGGGGCTAGTAGGGCTACAACTCTACTGTCAGTCTGTGTTGTTGTGACTGCCTGTGTCATGATGGCTACTTCTCCCTCAGATATAATGAAGAAACTTTAGGCAGGCAGATTAAGCAGGAGTCACTAGTCAGGAGAACTGTCTTGGGGGTGGGGGAGTAAAATAAAAGAAGATATTCTATCCTCTTATGCATAATGCTGCTGCAGCCTTGAATTTGTTTTATTTGTGAAGTTAAATAACAAGAATTCTTCAGACAGGACTCAGGAGGATGGGATCAGTCTAGTGACTGATTGAGTCAGTAAGTAGTGACTCGTGAGTGAATTAGTGTGTCACTCAATCTGGTCTGTACTGTCTGACCAAGTCCAAGAATATAATATATCAATTTTTCTGAGTGAGTTACTGTATTGGCATTAAAATAACAAGATATTCTCTGGCTCTGCTGTGCCTGTGGCCTACCTAGTCTTGTTCGAATCGCCAGCAGCAAGCACTGTAGCCAGCTAGTACTGACTGTGTAGGAGTCCCTGTTAGGCATTAAAATAACAAGATATTCTCTGGCTCTGCTGTGCCTGCTGGCCTACCTAGTCTTGTTGAGTACGCCAGCAGCAAGCACTGTAGCCAGCCTAGTACTGACTGTGTAGGAGTCCATGTTAGGCATTAAAATAACAAGATATTCTCTGGCTCTGCTGTGCTTGTGGCCTACCTAGTCTTGTTTGATCGCCAGCAGCAAGCACTGTAGCCAGCCTAGTACTGACTGTGGTAGGTCCCTGTTAGGCATTAAAATAACAAGATATTCTCGGGCTCTGCTGTGCCTGCGGCCTACCTAGTCTTGTTGAGATGCGCCAGCAGCAAGCACTGTAGCCAACCTAGTACTGACTGTGTAGGAGTCCCTGTTAGGCATTAAAATAACAAGATATTCTCGGGCTCTGCTGTGCCTGTGGCCTACCTAGTCTAGTTCGAGTACACCAGCAGCAAGCACTGTAGCCAGCCTAGTACTGACTGTGTAGGAGTCCCTGTTAGGCATTAAAATAACAAGATATTCTCGGGCTCTGCTGTGCCTGCGGCCTACCTAGTCTTGTTTGGAGTATGCCAGCAGCAAGCACTGTAGCCAGCCTAGTACTGACTGTGTAGGAGTCCCTGTTAGGCATTAAAATAACAAGATATTCTAGGGCTCTGCTGTGTCTGTGGCCTACCTAGTCTTGTTCGGATCAGCCAGCAGCAAGCACTGTAGCCAGCCTAGTACTGACTGTGTAGGAGTCCCTGTTAGGCATTAAAATAACAAGATATTCTCTGGCTCTGCTGTGCCTGTGGCCTACCTAGTCTTGTTGAGTCGCCAGCAGCAAGCACTGTAGCCAGCCTAGTACTGACTGTGTAGGTCACTGTTAGGCATTAAAATAACAAGATATTCTCTGGCTCTGCTGTGCCTGCGGCCTACCTAGTCTTGTTCGAATCGCCAGCAGCAAGCACTGTAGCCAGCCTAGTACTGACTGTGTAGGAGTCCCTGTTAGGCATTAAAATAACAAGATATTCTCAGGGCTCTGCTGTGCCTGTGGCCTACCTAGTCTTGTTAGATGCATGCAGCAAGCACTGTAGCCAGCCTAGTACTGACTGTGTAGGAGTCCCTGTTTGGCATTAAAATAACAAGATATTCTCGGGCTCTGCTGTGCCTGTGGCCTACCTAGTCTTGTTCGGAGTATGCCAGCAGCAAGCACTGTAGCCAGCCTAGTACTGACTGTGTAGGAGTCCCTGTTTGGCATTAAAATAACAAGATAGCCTTTCATTTTTTCTGACAAGAAGAAAGACAACACATCAAGATTATAAGCAAAAATACTTTATTTTGCAGAATCAGTAAAGAACACAGAACAACAATACATTCTTTTCTTGACTGGCTCTGTTTTTCATGCCGCTGCTTCAAATTAAAAGTTAGACTTAGGCATAGACTGCAAGCATAGGACTACTACTCTGGAGCAGCACATCTATACATTTTCTACACAAATGAGCCTGCTCAGTGCTCTTGCGCCTGTTTGCTAGTGCCAAGTGAGCCACCCACGACCCACCTGCTGTAACTCATAGATATTATTGAACTTTAAACTAGTCTAGTCAAAAGTACAGTTTGTATTCATAAAATAAATAAATAGACATAGCTTGCCTTAGCTAGCAAGGTAAACCTTACATGACAGAAAGGAAAGAAAATAAATCTGATATGATGTCAATCCTGTAGCACTACCAAAGTACAAGTCTGGTTCTGCAAACGTAAAGAACAAAAAGACAGCTAGAGTTGACTCAAAAGAAGCAGAAAATGCTAACAAAATATTTTGTAAATGGTTAAGTTTTCAGCTGGCAACAGTGTCAAATCTGGTGAAAGTACAAGTGAGCAAAACCATCAACCTCATCACATGAAACAGCTGTAGAGGCAGTAGTAGAGGGAGGCGACTGGGGTGGAGTTGGGAACCATGATGAATCGGACTCCGACTCAGAAAGAAATGTACAGCTAGACCTAGAAGAAATATATGATGATGAAAGAACTATACAGCAAGAAGAAATACAACAATGTATTGAACTGGAATCAGGTTGTGACATAAACCCTGAACCCAGTAGTCAACCACCTTTCATTTATAATTTTTATGACCCAGCTACCTGGCCTGAAAGTTTTAGTTCAAAGTCAGAGCACCTCAGGGTTGAAATTGTGCAGCATAAGCCCCTGCAGCTGAAGGAAACTGACACTGAGTTCCCTAAAACAGCTGGTGGCAGTTTACTTCAGCAAACTATGAGTGTAAAGTGGGATCCTCAAAGATTCACAGGCCTTGGTTAGTTTACTCCAAGTCTGCTGATGCTGTATTTTGTTTCTGCTGTAAGCTTTTGGTGAGGATAGTGGCGTGTTTACACAAGGTTTCTCCAACTGGCAAAATTATCACAAAGGCTGAGTCAGCGTGAAGCTTACCCATCTACGTGGAGAATTACTACAAATGGAAACATTTAGAATTAGGGTTAGAGAAATGTGCTACTATAGACAGGAGTTTGCAAGAAAAGCTGGATAAGGAAAAGGAACGATGGCATGCTGTGCTTTGTCGAATTTTGGACTGTGTTTTATATTTAGCAGGCCAAAACTTAGCCTTTAGGGGTTCAGTAGATCGTCTGTATTTGAACAACAATGGTAATTTTCTGAAATTGTTGGAACTGTTGTCCAGTATGACCCTATTATGGCTGATCACTTGCAGCGTGTTCAGAGAGGAGCAAATGTTCATTATTTAAGCAAAGATAGCCAAACGAATTTATGCAGATGTTAGCTAAGGCTGTGACTAATAAGATTAGGAACAAGATATACACTACTCGCTACTATAGTGTGCTGATGGACTGCACTCCAGATATTTCTCACAAGGCAGTTATCACTAATGATTAGTTATGTTGAAATCAATGGTGATCAAGTTGAAATGCGGGAGAGCTTCCTGGAGTTTCTCCATGTTGAAAATACAACAGAGAGGCTTTGGCTGAATTATTGCTAAATCGACTTACTGAACATGGCATTAACATTGAAGACTGCAGGGGCCAGTGTTACGATAATGGGGCTAACATGAGAGGTATCCATCGAGGTTCAAGCGAGAATCGACAGGTCAATGAGCGTGCAGTATATGTTCCTTACTGTCCTCATAACTGGAACCTTGTATTAGAACATGCAGCTGAATCATCGTTGGAAGCAAAGAATTTCTTTGGAGTACTACAGCGGGTTTACAGAATCTTCCTGGGTCCACCAAGCGTTGGGACATCCTTGTCAAGCACATGAAGCGATATACCCTCAAGCCACTTTCAGAGACTCGATGGAGTGCCCGTGCTGATGCTGCAAAGGCAGTCTGTGAACAACTGCCTGAATTGTTGGATTCGTTGCTGGAAGTATCAGAAACTGAAAACTGTGACAGTGAAACACTGTCTGACATCCTGAGCCTTGTGAAAACACTGGAATCATTTCCATTTATTGTATCTTTACTTGTGTGAAATGAAGTGCTTAGTGCCATCAATCGGGTGACTGTGATTTTACAGTCACCTGCTTTGAGTCTTCAAGCGCCATAGATGTGGTTTCCTCCATCAAGGAACAACTGTCTGATTATCGAAGACGAGGTTCAGCAGAGTGGTAGAGGAAGCAAAGCTGCTAGCCCAAACCATGGACATTGAACCGACTTTTCAGAAAAACGCGCAAGGCGGCGGCATGCCAGGAGAGCTTGCCGCAGGCGAACCCTTAACTGGCCAAGAAAGCTTTGAAGTGAATTTTTCAATTGCCTATTGGATAAAGTACTGATGGAAATTGAGGAGCGATTCCATTTCTGCATGACTTTCAGTCACTTTTTGGTTTTCTGTTCAACATCAAATCATCTGGACATGGCGAAAATCTTGAAGTAGCATGCAAAGAGTTGGCCGATTTCTTGGGGATATAGATGGTTCGGACATGTCTGAGAAATTACCTTGCTGGCTCGACTGTTACCTGATGATGTGAAATGTCCATTTGAAGTGTTACAGTACCTGGTACAGAGAGACCTGAGCAGAGAGTTTCCAAACACTCAAATTGGACTGCAAGTACTGCTTACAATTCAATTACAGTTGCCAGTGCTGAGCGTTCTTTCAGTAAACTGTCCTTGATAAAAATTACTTCGCTCCACAATGTCACAGGAAAGACTGTCTGCATTGGGTGTACTTTCAATTGAAAATAGACTTGCAGAGAAGTAAACTTTTCTGATGTGATTGAAACATTTGCTGCAGCAAAAAACGCCCGTGTACAACTTTAACTTCACAAATGGAAAAACAGCAGCAATATTCTTTTGGTGGTGGTGGCTGGGAGGAGCCCTCCTGGGGTGGGGGGCATGCTGCATGGACGGAGGGGCCACTACAAAGTCTTGCACCAGGGCCCAGTACATCCTGGAACCGGCCCTGGTCACAGCCCTCTGGGTTACTGCAACCCCTTTCTTCCCACTAGTGGCTCAGATGGATTAATTACAATGCTCTCCCTGGAACACTTACCCCCGGCTTGAACCTCTCAGCTCACTCTGGAGACCCCCTGGAAAGTAAGGCACAGTTATCACATATTCACTGTACAGTATATCCTCAGTAAGACAGAAACCAGCCAGGTACAGTTGCAAAACAAACAATCTGATTTATTTAGGGGAGATAACAAGGACCTGGGGAAATCAGGGTGATTGGCTTATCTCTATAAAATATATTTGACTACCTAGGGCTCTGTGCACAGGCCTAAACCTATTAATTACTGTCCATGGGTACCCAAGCCCTAATGGCTAGTCCCTCATTGCAGCTGGCCCTGACACAAGGAGCATTTACTTTCCTAAACATATCAGAATGATCAGAAAGCTCAATTAGTGCAGTCAGCAGTGTAACAAAATGATTTTTGTCTTTGCCACTTGTTTGTAAGATTAACAGAAGTTACTCTGATCCAGTACTCACAACTCCAGCAGACAACCACTCCTTCACCACTTGCAGGGCTGAGCCTGAGCTTCAAAGGCCTCCCTCACACTTTTATATGGAAAATAACAGAGGGTACCATACCAGGCAGCTGCTTCCAGAACCCAAGCAGACTTACAGCAATTGCGGGCGTTAGCAGCAACTTCAACGCCCTGACAGACCGAGCGCAATTCAGCAGATTCTCCAGTCCTCTTCAGGTGAAGCCTGGTAGGTAGCTGTGTTTAATCACAGCCTCCTCCGACGCCGCTGGCGGAATTAGTCCAAAACTGTCTAGCTATTCAACACGGCTGCCTAGGGCCTCTCACGCTTCCTCTGCGTGATCACTCAATGGCGCAGAAGCTCACAGCCCCTTCAGCTCCACAGTCACAACGTCTCTGCCCCTTGGCAGTTGGAACAGAATCTCTGTTCGGCACGACCCGAGCTCATTGGTGGGCTGCAGGCACCAGGCACTTAAATCGCTCTCCATTGGTACTAAAAAGATGCTAGGGTCAAGACTTTACTTCCAGAATTACTAGCTAAGACCCCATTGGTCAGCCGGCTCTATCTAGAGTTCCGATGTACTGATTGGTCAACTCGGCAGTTCAGGACCAAAATGGAGGAGATAATCAGAACAGTCTTTGCTGCAAAGAAGGCAGGTTAGAACAACTACATTATCATTATTACTCTAAGTTATTTCCAGCCAATAGTCACATCCTTTAGTAGAGCTCCCTCTGCATACTCAGCGAGACAGAATGGAGCTATTCCAGCATCCGGGTGGGGCTCGAGCATAGCAACACTAGAACCCCCAGAGTAATTATGACTGCAATTAGGCAGCTCTTAAAGGGACAGTACACAGAGGCTTTAAAGCGCTTACTGGCAATAACATGTAAACGACTTTACACGAACACCAACCAGGCAGGGAGCATTCAAACAAGCATCCGGAAAGCATTTAGGAACCCCCATTTGTAGGGGGTTACATATATATATATATATATATATATATATATATATATATAAAAGAACTAATGTAGGCTTTTATTATGCAGTCACTTTTACTTTGTTGCCAGTTTATTGAAAACAAAAAATGGAGCCTAGAATCGCTGTCCGGAGAAGATTTCAGGGTCACTTCCTGTTTACAAAACAGAAGTACATCCTGGGAAATTAGTAGGAATCTATGAGTCTCTGGCAAGAGGGTCTTCTGCATCAATGTGAGTGCCACCATTTGATTATGTGGTGGCACAAAACAACCCAAAACGTGAACCCAGGAAACCAAGAAGCATGTGGACAGCGAAACCTCACTTTGGATGCAGTGTGGCTTGCCTTTACACACCAACAAAGGTAATGTTGCAGTTGTCTGCACTGCTCACAATGCTGCAGAGCGCATCATGTAAAAGGGCCCGGGCCTTATGTGACAAATAAGTGCCTTCTTGTATTTAGCACTTTCTGCCATCCCCACATTATCCTGTACTTAAATAGTGGTATCAGGTATCAGGAATTTAACCTAGCTATCTAGATCTCTTTGAGTAGATGCGTGACTAATTATTCTGTTTCTAGTTCTCATTCAGTCTACTATTTCTGCCTATTATAAGTAGTGGATCTGCTTCCACCAATCAGAAACGGCATCTACTGTACCTCTTATCCATGGTACAGTAGGCGCCTCCACCACCACCACACAGCTAATCGCAGTGCAGAACTTGTTTTCAAACAGTGATTGTCACTGTCATGGAGCTTTTGCGTGCTTAAGTGAATCGCAAATTCACGTTCTTAGTAAACGAGTTGAACAGCACTATAGAACCCAAAAGCACGCAATATCAGGTAAAAACATAAATTAAGTTTAGACACAGCACAAGAAGGTTAACTAATTGAACTAATTAGCTAAAATAAGGCTCTAATAAAATATTTTTTCTGACAGCAGATATAAAAGCAGACACTCTTAACTGAACTAGAATACACCAATAAAAGCTGTATCAGGGGCTTCTAGATCACCCAGAAACTGTCAGTTTCTTCTGAAAAATGAACATAAAGCAGTAATCTATTTTAGTAAAATAAACAGTTTTTTAGTCCTCATGTCACCTAGTAAACATATGTCACAATGCACGGCATGTCTCCCATGCTGCACAGAATACACCAATCCCACTGAGGATCGAAGGAAACACCTAAACTGCGAAAAGCACCATAACACCAGATTATAAAATGTAACGGAATCGCAGTTCTGTGGCAGTTCCACCACTTTATAATATGTTTATAGGGCAGTGGTGATTGTTTATTACGAGATAAGAATGTTATCTCATACTGGTTTGGGCTGCCAGAACTGCTCAGCTTCACTTCACAGTCTCTTGCCCAAACCAGCATGAAATAACATTCTTATCTCATAACAAGCAACCACCACTGTCCTAATAAACATATATTTCAAGAAGCCTGACTCCACGCCGCCAATCCCATAACTAGAATATGGAATCTCCCAGTGATATAATATAGGGTGATTGTAGGGTTGTTCAGCAATTTCATTTTCCTGCCTTTTTAAATGAAACCAGTATAGTATTTAGCTGTTTAAGGAGTTAGACTTTTGGTGAAATTTTAAATGTAGCCTTCCTGTATATATCTATTTTGGCGATTTCCTGCCTTTTCCTAATAAAGCCAGTATAGTGTTTAGCTGTTTAAGGAGTTAGACTTTGGGCTGAAATTTGAAATGTAGCCTTCCTGTATGTGTCTATTTTGAGCAATGTAGAAGGTCTAGAAATTGTTTCTGTAAAATATAGCTATGATGAAATGAATACCATTTTATTTGCAAGTTACATAATTATTGTTTACAATGAATGTATGTTTCACCTGTATTTTTCAGTATCTGTAAGAATTTGTGTTACTTACTGCTTGCACTTTAATGAATATTCATGAGGTGATGTATAAAATGTGGGACTTACTCTCCCGTGAGACATGCCCCTGATGAAGACTTGTTTAAGTTGAAGTGCTGGGGCTACGGCAAGCAACTTCTACTGCACCGAGCCTCTGTATTGTGAGCTTTACTGCACACTTGCACCTAGTACTTGTATTTAATAAAAGCTGTATTTTTGGAGCTTACTGTGATCCTGCAAGCTTTCTTTTCTGTTCCAAGAGTGCAATGGTGTCGGTTGGTTTTGGTACTTTATGGAAGGGTAGGCAGCCCTTCCACCTACACAACCTTGCACCATGGGTCGCAGTCTAACAATCCAGGACAGTACCAGTTGTTAGTATCTAGGCGTGATCCGGACCTGGATAGCCAACATGAGAGCAAAGCATGATGCACTACCACTTGGGCCATGAGGTGGCCCTCTGCAGTTTATTTAAAAAATCCCTTGATCTGAATGAATATATGTTTATGTTTAATGGGACAAAATAGCCATGTGGCTGAAGCTCATTTCTACTGGCATCAATACACACACACACACACACAGCGTGTATGTATATGTATGTGTGTGTGTGTATATATATATATATATATATATATATATATATATATATATACACAGTATATATATATTCATTGCAAAACACTTCATTAATGCATCAGTTAGGGTTGATAGTACACCAACAAAAGTTTGGAAATGCAGTGCTATGGTTACCAACCCTACCACCCCACCCCATCACCCTACCCTTCATACCAACAGGCACCAGGGTGTGCATTGGGATCATCAAGCCTAACTCACCCCATTCCATAGGTAAACCAGTTGAGGTGGTGCAGTATGGGAGAATGGGGTGAGAGTTAGGCGAGGACAACCGCGACATCCCAACACCTGTTGGTGTGTGGAGGGGTAGAATGGGGTGGTAGGGGTTGGTAACTCTAACACCAAATTTCCAAACTTTTGTCAGTGTACCAACAACCCTAACTGATGCATTAACAAAGTTTTTGCAATGAATTTCTCTTCTTTGAGAAAGTATAATGTAACTGGTATGTGTTTGTGGAGCTCAGGCCTCTGGGCCCCACTCCCCTCACACTGCCCATTTTGCATACTGATATCCATATGTGGGAGCGGGCCCTCTGGGCCCTGAGTTTCACCCAGGGATCTCGCTCCCTCACACTGCCCATTTTTTGCACATTGATATGCATATATGGGAATGTGGGCCCTCCAGGCCCTGTGCCCACTTACACATAAGGCAGGAGACATACCACACCTCTTTAATCATGAAAAGGAACTCTAGCAACACTAATTTGGCACTATCTCAGTAACTGTAGCAACCAAGGCAAAAATCCACTGCAGTTGTAATCATGGCTTCAAAACCTCCATGGGGGCTTAGTCCACCTAAAGGTGTACTAAGGTCACCAGAGCAAAAATCTGTATTTCAAACTTTTGAGATACAGGTGCACAAAGCTGCAGCAGGTGCCACAGTGTTATCCTATGGAAAATGTGCCAACTTCAGAGCACTGTTACTTTGGAACCATCATTAATTTTGTGACCAAACCACCAAAAGGCACATCTGTGGGGCCAGGGCTTGGTACACAGCAAATTTCAGCCAAAAAGCCCTAACTGTTATTTTATTATGAAATGACAAAGAAACTGGCTCATTTGGGACTTTAATTCTGCAAAATTCTGCAACTTTGCAAAACTCCCATAGGTCAACATAGGGTACTTTCGCAAAATTAAAAAGTAGTGTCGCAACACTACTGGTATTTTCATAAAACTAAAGGTAGTGTCACAACTCTACTTGTGCTTTCATGAAGACTAAAGGTAGTGTTGCAACACTACTGGTACTTTCACGTAACTAAAGGTAGTGTTGCAACACTACTGGTACTTTGCGAAACTAAAAGTAGTGTAGCAACTCTACTGGTACTTTCAGAAAACTAAAGGTAATGTTGCAACACTAGTGGTACTTTCGTGAAAGTAAAGGTTTTGTTGCAACACCACTGTTACTTTTGCAACACTAAAGGTAGTGTTGCAACACAGCTGGCACTTTTCTGACCCACTTTCGAGATATGGCACCAAAGGTGGCGCAGATGCTGATATCTCAGTAATGTTTTCCATAGATGCCTTTTGCTGGTTTACTGGAAAATGTACACCAGTACCATTGTAAATGTAGTGTAATGTAACTGGTAGTGGTTGTGGGAGTGCAGGCCCTCAGCCCCTCGCTCCCCTAACGCTAAACATTTTGTGTAATGTATGCAAGGGAGAGTGGCTCCTGGGCCCTGCACTACCACTACATTTAAGTACTGGGACATAACGCAGGCCTACAAACATGAAAATGAACCCTTGGAACACTAATTTGCCAATATCTC
Organism: Neoceratodus forsteri; assembly: GCA_016271365.2. Taxonomy (NCBI): domain Eukaryota; kingdom Metazoa; phylum Chordata; order Ceratodontiformes; family Ceratodontidae; genus Neoceratodus; species Neoceratodus forsteri. The sequence goes on along the minus strand of CM028129.1, from coordinate 233,516,864 downwards.
AGTAACCATAGCAGCTATGAAAAACATTCTACTTCAGTGGTATTCATGACTTTGAAACCTCCACCTGTGCTTAGTCCACCTAAGCTGCAAGTAGCAAAAATCCATATTTTGAACCATTTTCGAGATATGGGCATTGAAAGGCACCATGGGCATCGCAATTTTATCCTATGGGACTTTCACAAGAAAATTGCACAATGGACTCATAGCGCGCAGTGAATTTATTTAATTTTGAACCAAATTTTCAACATGGGCTTTTTGGGACCTCCTCTCATGAACACTGTCACTGTAATTTTGTTAATCTATCCGAAACTTGATTTTGCACAGTGAACGCACCATTCTGTGGCACAGATGAAACATGTTTTGGGCAGGATGTAAAAATGGCAGCTGTACTGTTTATAAGGAGGTGTAAAAATGGCAATGCTGAAAATATGGAGTGAAAATACTAAAAGAATTGGTGAAGTTACGAGCATGCGTAGAAACAGTGCAATGCATGCCTCGTAATGCTGTCATTTTGGGAATTTTTCACAAAATTTTCAACATGGGCATTTTGGGAACTCCCTCATGAACAGTTGCACTGTGATTTTGTTACTCCATCTTGAAAGTGGACTCGCCACAGGTGTGAAAACACAATTCAGGCAGGATGTGAAAAATGACAGCTGTACTGTTCATAAGGATAATGAAAAAATGTCAATGCTGAAAATCTGGAGTTAAAATATTAAAAATTGGTGAAAGTCTACAGTGTGCATAGATACTGTGCAATGCACGCTCAGATACGCAAATAGTTTTAGAATTTTGCACCAATTGTGATCTGGCTTTTTAGACCACACCTCATAAACAGTGGCACTGTCATTTCGCTAATCTGTCCCAAAAGATTATTCCATGCAGCAACCGCGAAATCACCTTTCAGGACCGAGTAACAAATTGACAGTGACTGAGTTTATGAGGTGGGGTCCCAAGAACCCCATGTTGAAAAATTTGGGGCCAAAATTCCAAAATTGGCTGAGATATCAATCATAAGTTGACCCCCATTGACTCCCATTATATGGCTTACCTTGATTCCTCAGATCGCAGTTCAGTTTGAAGAGTGCAGACATGTCCCGGTCCAGAGAAGATCACTGCTTCCGATCTCCGGAGGTAAGTATGAGTAAGGGTGCAGGGAGGTGGGTGCTCAGTGGGAGGGTGGGGATGAGGGACGGGACTGGAGAGACAACGAGGGACCGTTTTCATTTTACAGGGAAAAAAAAGACATGGTGGGACAGTTTTCTTCATTTCACAGGGTAATAAAATGTATTTTTTGGCACACTGGGGTGGCCCCAATGTGCCACATGACTTTTTGGGGAGGAATACGTGCTGGATTGGGCACCCCATTGGCAAAGAAAGTGGGCTTGAGGGTGGGGGGACATCCGACACGGAGTGGGCATCCCAGTGTTGGAAGCATACAAAATTGTAAACAATCTGGGCACACTGGGGTGGGCTCTCAGTGTGCCACATAGGTTTGTGGAATGAGGGAACGCATTCCAACATGGAGATTGGGCACCAAGTTTTCGGTGACTTTGACACAAGTTCAATGCAGGATTCTGTATCAAAGCTGAAACACTTCAGGGGATGGGTTTTTTATTTACTGCCCCTAGGTAAACATTGTCAGTTGTGTTTACCTAATGAGAATAAGGAACACACTAGGGGACATCAGATTTTTAATCTGACCTGAAATGCCATTTTCAGGATCCTAGTGTCGGGAAGAAGCAGGTGAGACACTGCTGAAAATGTGACACTTTCACAAAAAGTGCCACATCTGCTTCCACAATTTCTGACACTGCAGGGGGCCAGATCATGAAAATGGCATTTCTGGGGTCAGATTGAAAATCTGATGCCCCCAGTGTGTTCCTCAGTCTAGTTAGGTAAACACAACTGACAGTGTTTACCTAGGGTGCAGTATTTTTTTGAATTTCTGCAATTTTTGTCTACCACTAACTGGAAATAAGATGGTGGCAGCTCACAAACAAAAACAGAGCTTGAAAGTTTTTAATGCTTTTGAGCTCAACATATGTTTTTCCTATAGGCTGTAATGGGAAATGTTAAAGTTTAATAACCTTTGAACGGATTAATATTTTTCAACAAATCATCAAAAAGTGCTTCCTTGACCCAGACCCCATATACCCTGAGACATTTCACACCAGTCAGACAAACCGCTTGGAATTTTAAAAAGTTGAGGATTTTTACACTTTACATCGCTCCACAGCTATGCCCAAAATCTTACCAGAACAAACATTTCCAGATCCAGAGATTGATGGTACCACACCATGCATGCAAAATTTTAGGCAGATCGGACAAACCATTGCAAAGTTATTAAAGTGCACAATTTAGGGTTTAACATAGTAGTGGCTACACAACCCTAACTATACTGGCCCTACTGGGCCAGTATTATCTATATCTATATCTATATCTACATATGAGACATTCTTTGCAAAAAACTGCATTAATGCACCAGTTAGGGTTCAACTTAACCCAATAAAGTAGGGCAATGTGGCATTGGGTTTCTAACCCTAACTCCCCACCCCAGTAGCAAAACAACAACACACAAGCAACCACAGACAGCCATTATCAGGTAAAACAAACAACATACAACTACTTTCAGCTGACACAAATGCAGTGGAACTGATGACTTCCTTTGTGGATTTGAATCTACGGCATGCACTTTCTAGATATACGCACTTACTTGTCATGGAAAATACAAATCCACCATACTCAAATCACAACACTGCTTTTGTATGCAGAAGCACAGGCCCCTGCAGCCACAGATGCAAATCCACTATACCCAGATTACAAGAGTTCTTTTGTCTGCAGAAGTGCACGCCCATGGGGGCTGTGCCTCTGTAACCTCAGGTACTCATGCACACTATAATACATGCACACACACACACTTGACGGGCCTGCACTTCTGCAGCCACAGGTGTAAGACACACACCAACCTTTGGCTGCAGAAGCACAGGTGCCACAAAATCCATGATACCAAAACTGCAACACTACTTCTATCTGTAGAAGAGCTGTCCCATGAGGGTCCTGCACCTCTTCAGCCACAGGTGTAAGACATACACACCGACTTCTGGCTTCAGAAGGACAGGCCTCACAGGGTCTGCAGTCCTGCAGATGGACGTACTGTCACAATGTGGGTAGAATGGTTTCAGCAGTGGATCTAGAAATTGTCCAAGGGGTAACAGTTTTCAGTTACACAGATGCTTATAGAAAAGCATGCACTAATGTATCATGCTATCTAGCAATGTACCTCATACAGCATACATGAGTACAGCACAGGCAGCCACTATGCAATGTAATAACACAATAAATGATGTTACAAAATACTGCAGTAAAGAAGATTTAATTGCCAATCAATTACAGTGTCCCTGCAGCATACTGCAGCATTTTTGTGATATATCATAGTATTACAGGATTAGAAATGTTAAAACTCTTACAATTTTTTAAAACTAATGTGGATATCATATTGAAGGACAGATGCACTTGTTTTGTTTGACACAGCTTAGGGGTTGTTTAGAAATACAGGGTTAATCTTATGTTTACTAATGTGTCAGATTTCTTAGAGCTTTGTTGGGAATGAGATAATTTTCTGTGACCATTAGCCAGTATTTATATTGAACTATAGGACATATGTATAAGTATTTACTTCTTGTAAAAGTATTAACAAGGGTTATTTGGTCTGTGATATTATGATGCTCTGTTATGTAACACCATTAGGAATTTAACGTTTTAACCTTGTCTCTGTATATATGCATGCACAACAATATTTGTAACCTTTTTGAATTTCAGGACAACTTTGTAAAACAGGGCTTTCAGTCCTAAAAGTTAAATACTGTTGAAAAATAAAGGTTTTTATCTGCCTGTCTGTTTGTCTGTCTGTCTATCTATCTATCTACATCCTGGCTGGTGCGCTGTACCTCTGGCTGCTGAGGTGCAGGCCCCATGGGACCTTCTGTCTACAGAAGGGCAGGCCCCATGTGGCCTGTGCTTCTGCAGCCATACTGTACATACTCATAGGTGTGGCTGCAGAAGCACAGGCCTCTATGCTGCAGATACTTTTATTTTTATTTAAACTTTTGTTTTCCAGGTCAGTGTATGAGCTGAAACCCTTTTCATACATGACCTGGAACTAAAAGCCACTGGTTTACAGAAATAAAGAATCAGACTTTAAATACATTGAACGTAAATACATAGATACAAACAACACATTTAGGAACATATAACTACCTATGTAGGATAAGTCAAACAAAGCAAGTACAACAAAATTGATCATGATAAAAGTGTTTAAGATCTATTTTGAAGGAAGCATGACTAATCCCTCTTGTAATGCATTTGGAAGAACATTCCAGCATCTAGCAGCACAAACACTAAAAGCGCAGTCCCCATAATAGTCCTAACTCTAGGGATAACTAAAGAGGAATTTTGTGAAGATCTTAAATGTCTAGCCTCAGTTTTATATTCAAGCAGAAAATAAAGGTGACATAGCACCTTGCCGTAAGGTCTTATCAACTAGACACTACATGTTATATTCACAGCTAAATTTAGGTGGTAACCAACCTAACATACTATACAAAGCGCAGTGATGTGTCCTAAGAGGTAATTGCAACACAAACCTACAGATTGTGTTAAAAGTAGTGTTAAGTAAGGATAAATCTGATTTAGAAATCTGGGTAAACAAGAAAGTGTTATAGCATAAAATTGGTAGAAATCGCTATTTCCAAAAGCAGCTCTGGCAGGCAAAGTCAAGTCTTTTTAATTTAAACAGCACTCCAATTTTACAGTTTACTTGACGACAAACTATTTTAAATGCTAGGTGAAGGATAACTGATAATCCAACAAGATACCTAAGTATCTAAAGGAGGTTACCTGTTCAACCAAATCACCCTCCGTTAACATTTTTAAAGGAGAACATTTTGATATTTTTAGTGCGTGTCCCAAATATTATTGATTTAGTCTTTTTACTGTTCAACATAACTGATGTTCCCGAAACCAATTTTCCAACAGAAGAAGTCTGAACCTAAGGATTCACTTAATGCATTAACGAATCTGAACAATGATACAGCATCACATCATCAGCGTACATTAATATATATGCTTTTTAAAGAATAGTTGGTAAAGGATCTATAAATAAGAGAAACAGAGCGGCCCCAGGATAGACCCATGGGGCATGCCCTGTCACATTAGAGCAACATTAGACATCTGGCCTCCATTACAAACTCTCAAGGGACTCTGAGTGAGATAGCTTGTGTCGCAATGTAGTGGAAGTCTGTTAATCCTATGTCTCCCAGCTTCCTGAGCAGCCGTGGGTGCTTCACCAAATCAAAGGCCTTAGACAGGTCCATGAAGACAGCACCAGCACCCTTGTCATCAAGTACCCTGCTGATGTGGTTCATGAACACTGCCAAGGCCGTACTAGTCTCATAACTCTTTTTAAACCCATGCTGCATGGGATACTGGAGCCACAGGCAAGAGATACTCAAGAAGTTGGGTATTTACTATTCTTTCCAGTATTTTCCTAGAACAGGCAAAAGGAATATGGGTTGATAGTTGTACATTATCCTTTGTCCACCTTTGAAGACTGGAATAATCACCATACTTTTCCACTGAGGGGAACTCACCAGTGATCAAAGATAAATTTAAACTTTTAGACAGAGGAACACATATATACTCAGCAACCAGTTTCAAGAATCTTGGCTCCAAAGCATCCCCAGTTGAGCTCTTATGAACCGGGATAGTGCTCAAGAGTTTCAAAACCAAATTATCATTAACTGACCAAAAATAAAATAAGGGTAAGTTTGAGGTGTTAGAGGTACTTTATTTGCTGAACTCTGATGATCATTTTGTTTGAAATCCTTTGTGTAAGCTGTCAAATTAGTAATTTATGTAGGAACAGCTCACTGATCCTAGTGGGGTCAGTAATAACAGCTCCCTCATTCAATAAAAAGTAGGGTGCTGTTTAATCTATGACTTATGACAGACTTTATTGCACCCCAAATCTTCTAGTGTTAGTCAAGCCGTCCTTCTGATTCTTTAATTGATGGTCAGACTTTGCCTGTTTGATTAAACATAGAAACATAGAATTTGACGAGATAAGGACGCTTGGCCCACCTAGTCTGCCCATTAATCTCTTACAGATATTTTGTGTTTCTGATACTCGTTTAAATCTGCTTGGGTGCCAGATCTTTTATACTTAAGCCATAATTTATCCCTGTGTTTCATTTGTTTAAATAGGTAAGGTGAAATCCACTTATTTATCAAACCCTAACTCTTCTAGTTAGCATGGGGAAATAAGCATTTTGTAGATTGAGTAAAGTAGTATTAAAAAACCTACAGCATGCTCCACAGAGGAATCGCATCTATATAGGACCAATCAACATTTCAAGATCTTCCCTAAGGTCTGCCATTAGTTCAGTGTTGAATTTCTTAACAGTTACGTACCTAGGAGGCAACTAACCTTATTAAACTTCCAAATAAGATAAATTGACATATGGTCACTAATAATGTCTGAAAGTACCCCCAACTTTTTACACTATTTGGTTTATTTGTAGGTAACCAATCTAAAGTAGTGTGATGCTCACTTGCCAGATTTAATCGTATGTGGGTATTTCTTAATGGGATGAGTCCAGTACTTGTAATAAGGATTCCAATTCCATCTCTCTTGCTGGGTTCCAATTTAAATAAAATCTCCCATTATTATCAAGTCACCCCAGGCTGTAATGTCCCAGCTAAGGCCAGAAAATCAGTTAAGTCTTTATGAGAGTTTTTAGGGGATTATAAATTATACAGATCTTTACTTTATAATATCCACCCAATTTTAACTCAATTACCAACCACTCTGAACTAGTCATGGGGTGATAAGCAATATACAGTTCATGCACATCAAGTGTTCCTTACAAAAAGCAGAATCCCTCCTCCCATCTGCTTACCTAATCCATCTCTTCTATACATTTAAATCCTGTAATAGCAGATAAATCATCACAAACATCAGATTTCATCCATGTTTCAGTAAAGCAAAACTATGTCTGAGTCTTTAGCTGTAGCCAAGATTCAGTTCTGCCTTCTTGGAAAAAAGCTTCTAACATTTAGATGAATTAATTTTAATCCTCCAAGTTCCATGTGTTATCCTTTGTCTCCTCCCCAGATGCCAGCAAACCAGGGTTCAGCTCCACATCTCCTGCCAAGAACAATAATAACTAAATAATTGATATGGCTATGAACCCCGTCCCGCCCACATCAGGGAGAAGAATTTAAGTATAAACCAATTTCACAAACATTCCTTCTAGTCAAACTTCCCAAACATTTAGTAATGTCAGGGATAATATACTGGGAATTACACAATAAATTAGAATAAGTGAAATCCTCCTGAATTCCTGTGGGGCTTCAGTATGTGCAGAGTAACTAGACATGTATACTGAGCATTTATCAATGAGAATGAGGACAGCTAATAGATACATCAATAAACAAATGCTTCCTTTTATAATTAAAAATTAACTAGATAAATATTAGTGAAAAAACTTTTAAGTAATTAATATTACTCTAACCCACACTAAACTTAAATCTACAGCATCTATACAATTGGGAGGCCACCTGGTGGGAGGAGGGGTTAGTACAAAGCAATATAGGGTGGGTGGGCACCCCAGTGTGCTAAATATATATAGAGATAGATAGATAGATAGATAGATAGATAGATAGATAGATAGATAGATAAAGCGAACGAGAGAGAGAGAGAGAGAAAGAGATCAGGGTATCGCTGACTTACTGCTCCAATTGAAGCCTGCAGCATGACTCAGTTGAGGCTTCAATATTTAGGAAAGTCCACTGTTCTCACAAAATAACAATATAAAGAACTATAGTTCTTTCATATTGTTTATTTGTATGAGCCCTCACTATGCCAAGCAGCTTACTGCTCCAACTGAAGTCATCAGCACAACTCCAGCTGTGGCTTTGCAGTTCAAGAAAGACCCACTGTTCTGACAGTAATTAATATTACCTAACCTACACTAAACTTAAATCTGCAGCATCTATACAATTGGGGGCCACCTGGTGAGGAGCAGGGTTAGTACAAAGCAATATGGGGTGGGTGGGCACCCAGTGTGCTAAATATATAGAGATAGATAGATAGATAGATAGATAGATAGATAGATAGATAGATAGATAGATAGATAGATAGATAGATTGAGCAAGAGAGAGAGAGAGAGAGATCAGGGTATGCTGACTTACTGCTCCAATTGAAGCCTGCAGCATGACTCCAGTTGTGGCTTCAATATTTAGTAAAATCCACTGTTCTCACAAAGAACAATATGAAAGAACTATAATTCTTTCATATTGTTTATTACATGAGCCCTCACTATGCCAAGCAGCTTACTGCTCAACTGAAGACATCAGCACAACTCCAGCTGCAGCTTTGCAGTTCAAGAAAGACCCACTGTTCTGACAAAAGTACAAGTTCTTTCATATGTGTCCTCACTATGCCCTAGCTAAGCCTTCCACCTAGGACTTAACAGATATCCCAAAACCATATCTGGGGTCTTTAAAAAAAACAAAAAAAACACTTTTGTTTGTTTCTTTTCTCCAGGGCATCAATTATATGGGGTTTCATATAAATAAAATGATTATTTTCAGGCACGGCCGGGAGAGTACAACAAAGGAGAACAGTTGAACAACAGCAACATGGGTACAATAATACAAATAGAGGAACAGTACAGCAGTGCTACAAAAATACAATGGGTAGAAACAACAAAAATAATGGCAAGCATTATACAGATAATGGCAGTAAGATATATAATAAGTGCAGAAACCATGGACCCGACCTGTGGAGGAAAGGGTTAATAAGATAGTAAGGTTATATAGAGAGAAACGTGAGGAATGTTCAAACATAACAAGAAAGACTGACAGAAGGAAGGTCAGGGGTGGTAATTGGCAAAACAACAGTGGATGGTCAGCAACAAGGTTCAAGAAGGAAGAGAGCTAGTAGTCAAGAAGTTATTTACAAAGAGAAGGAAAAATATGGGGAGGGAAGAGGAGACAGTCTTGGAGCTGGATTAGAGCAGGGTGACATTACTGGTAAGTCTCAGGAGTTTCAGGTTGGGTCAAAGCATGTACAAGCATCAGCTAAGGATAAATAATGACGATATTCACTTTTAAACTAAATAAAAATAAATTAAAATAAATATTAATTTTGTGAATGAAAAACAAGATGGCGACCATACAAAAGAAGAATTTTTTCCTCACAAAGAAAGAGTTTTGGCTCATGAAAGAAGATTCTTTCGTGAAAGCGGAAATCTTCTCATCAGACATATAAATAAAAGACCCTACTGAGCATGCTCAAAACCAAAATTTCAAATCCCTATAACTTGGAAACTGACTAATACTGTTATACCAAACCAAAAAGGCCTCTTTCTAAGGCAAGCTCCTTCCACTCTGAAAATTTCAGAACAAAATTCCAAGTCCTCTTGGCTGTAGTTGATGGCAAAAATGCCAAACCCTTGATTTTTCCACTTTTGCACTACCTGAATCTTGGAAATCTGGACATCCACTGATCCGAAATTTTCCAATTCAAGAGAACTTCCCCCCATACCATGCATGCATATGAACATACAAACATACAGCCACACTTGGAGTACTGCGTGCAATTCTGGTGCCCCTACTTAAAAGGGCATAAAACTGCTGGAGGCAGTGCAGCGTTGGGCAACAAAGATGATCCTGGGGTTGGAGGATAGATCTTATGAGGCGAGACTGAAAGAGCTCAATATGCATGCCCTGGAGGATAGAAGAGAGAGGGATATGACTGAGACCTTCAATTACCTGAAGGGATGAACACAGTGGGCACAAAGTGTTTGTTCAATCTTAAGGGTGGAAGGAAACCAGAGGACACTCTCTGAAACCGGAGAGGAGCAGATTCAGAGGAAATGAAGACACTCTGTTTCACATAAAGAGTGGTATCAGGGTGGGAGCACTGCCAGAGAATTGTATCATTGCAGACAGTGGGCAGCTTCAAGAGGGGTGGGACAGATTCAAGGGAAGTACAAACCAGGAGGTGGCAGGAAGGGAGGAAGGATATTGTGGGAGGGAGGCAGCTGCAGTCTAATGGACTGATGTGCTGCACCTCAAGCAGACTAGATAGACCATAAAGCCTGTATCTGCTGGCAATTTTGAATGTTCATATGTATGTGTGATATATATATATATATATATATATATATATATATATATATATATAAGAGGATACATGATGGGCAGAGTGTGCTATAGAAAATATTCTCACTCCTGCAAAGTAAGCTGTAAGATACTCTTGAGTGCTGAAGGCATAAGTAGAGTATCCAGAGCTCACTCTGCAGGAGTGAGAATATTTTCCATAGCACACAATCTGCACATCATGCTTGCTGTTTATACAATGGGCTGGGAGCTCCAGACATATTATTATGTTTTCCTGTGTGCTTTCTGCTCTTTCTGTGTGCTTTCTGCTCTTTCTGTGTGTGGTCTGAGTGTGTGTGTTTTCTGAATGGGCTGGGAGTCTCAGAAACACTATGGGACACAGGTGAGTGTCCTTTGCAATGCTAATTGAGTTAGTTGCCGGTAGCACTGAGAAACAGAGACTGTTTTGTGAAGCAGTTCCGTTTAGAATGCAGGCTGTAGTGAGAGAGTGGTGGCATCAATGCTAATTTAGCAGGTGAATTTGATAGTGTGGGGTCATTTGTTGAAAGTAAGTGCCAGCAGGCTATGATTGGTCAGGGTTCAGTGTGACATCAGCACTGTGATAATATCTGCCTGTGAGGTAAGCCCGATGTGTATAAATGTCAAATATTATCACAGTGTGATTTTTCAGCAAGATTTATATCACTGTGTGCTGAATACATGGGTTTATCCACTACTCATTTTGCTCACCCCATTGTATATATACATATATAGTGTTGCTTGGAAATTACCTTTCAGGCAGGATTTAAAATTTTCACCACACTTGTTCATGAGGTGGGGTTGTAAGAAGGCTATTTTGAAAATTTGGGGTCAAAATATGTAAAAATGGTAATTATGCACATACGTTTTAAATTTCACTACACTCAGCTTGTAACTTTGCTAATTTTAAATATTTTGACTCCAAATTGTCAACATAGTCAATTTTACACCACCTCATGAATGTGATAACTGTCATTTTCACCTCCTGACCAAACTATGTTTATGCACCTGTAGCACAGAATAGCGTTTCCATGCCACGGAATGGCATTTCGGTGAGGATTTGTAAATTCTCAGTATAGGTTTCATTAGATTATGTAATAAGAAGGCTACTGTATGCTGACAATTTGGTTGCTGTTTTGTCCGGTCTATGGAGGATGGGAGGGCCTTGTACTCCCACAGGCAAAGGAGGATACGATTATACTATCTCAAAAAGTAAGGAAATTCTTTGCAAAACAAACTCCATTAATGCACTGTTTACAGTTAAGACTACAGTCACAAAAGTAGGCAAATGTGGCTTTAGGGGTGCAGTCTTCATTAGGGTTGCCAACCTAAAGCTCACACCACTCTATACACTCCTGAAACATACACACCTAATGGGGTTAGCTTCAGGGTTGACAACCCCAACAAAAACTGCACCCCTAAAGCCACATTTCCTACTTTTGTGGCTGTAGTCTTAACCCTAAATGGTACATTAATGGAGTTTTTGCAAAGATATATATATATATATATATTCATTCAGCGAACATGGATGGAGGAGGTAGCGCTGAGACTGGTTAGACATGCAAGGACAATCAAAGACACAAACAGCAGATGCACAGAGCTCAAAATCATGAAAAAGTGGCACGAATGCCCCACAACCTATAGGCCTGATGCCCATAGACAGATAGTGGAGATGCACCACAGACAAGTGAACAATCACCCATATCATTTGGTTCTGCCCAGAGATTTTGCCTTCTTGGATGGAGGCAGAGTCCATTGCCAGAAAGCCGTGTCCATGGCTTTGGCCTTCACGTCACTGCTAATGATGTTTGGTATCCATCAGGACCCCTCAACAGAGTGCCTGCCTTCCTCTCCACAGTAAAAATGGTTGCCTGGAGCCCTGGTCATGGCCAAAAGAGTAATAATGAGACACTGGAGGATGCAGCAATCCGGCGTCCATATTGGAGTGGCTAGAAGGTGGGAAAAGCAGCATGTTATGAGAGGGTGCACTTTAACATCATGGGAAACCTGAGGACTACATTACCATCTGGAAATACCTTGACTTGACTATTGCTCCATCTCTTCTGGCTACTTCCTCCCTGGTTATCTGCGGGGCCTGCAACACACACAGGAAGAGGAAATAGGGAGCAAGCCCCCAGTTGAGAGCCTGGCCTTTTGAATGGAAAAAAGCAGCATGAAGCCACCTATACCCTAGTCTGATAGGTAAATAACTCCTAGCATGTCACAAGGCTAAAGCCTTGGCTGTTCAATCACACCCCTGATGAAGAAGGTTTTCTCAAAGCACTGGGGCAATCAGTAGCTCACAGCCCAGTCTGTGTTTTCACTCGAGAGATTGTTCTTAATAAATAGTTGTGATTTTGCACAATATCCAACATGTGGGTGATTACTGAAACTTACTTCCGTGAGTGCGGTTCCTGTTTTTCTGTGATTGAACCTATAGGTTGTTGACCTGCTGGCCACTGCACCGTGCTCACAGTCAGATACCTGTTTTGGTCATTTAAAGCCATGGCTGTCAGGCATAGTTCTGACACTGAGATGTGAATGGTAATCCATAACCACATACACACCAAGCACAGGCATGCCAGGCAGTCTTACTGAACTGTAGCTGAACCAGCTCTATCACAAGCAGATAGTTTCTAGACAGTACCTCATGGCAGATGTAACCTGACTACTGGATACCAGACACATATGTAAGGTGAGTGATCAAGAGCAATACTACTAGATTATCAAATACACAGCTACACAAGAAGGATCGCAGATAAGGACCATGTGGCCCACCTGGTCTGCCTTTTCCTTACCTAATGGATTACCGCATCGTTAGTTAATCTGTGTTTATCCTCTCTTCCCTATTGCTACAGTACTCTTATGTCTATCCCATGCATTCTTGAATTCCCCTACTGTTTTGCCCCATCACCTCCACAGGAGGCTGTTCCAACATCCACTACTCTTTCTGTGAAAAGTACTTCCTCCGTTGCCCTGAGCCTACCCCCAGCCTCATATCATGCCTCCTTGTTCTTGTACACTGTGACAGGAAGCTCCTGCAACTTTTGAGGACCGACCTTTTCTTAAATCTGTTGCAACAGTTCTTCTATTTCTTAGCCTAATCTATCCTTTACAATTTCTAGTCCATAAGGTTGGCCACCTATGGTACCCTTCCCTTTCTTGACTATGTTATAGTGCCCTCTTTAATTTTCCTTTTCCTCTCAGGTCCTCGTACAGACAGGTTATTGTGGTGACCTCCAAGCATATATAAAACAGGTTGTGTTTATCATTGTTGGATTTAGTATGTAATAGCACTATATCATAAAATACCTTGATGTATATACCTTATGTCACTAGGTGTTTTTGATAATAGTAAAAGTAATACATGACTATTATAGAAATTAAGTTAGTTGTGCTATTTAAAATGTATGTAAATTGCTGTAAACTGAACAAGTCTGAAATGTCATGGTGATTTGCATATATCCCATGATGCTTTGCATTATGGAAGTAATTATGATGTTGTATTTTTAAACTTGACTTGTTGCCAATGCCCTTTGGGGTAACCTTCTTTCAATGATTCTGCATTGAGGTTCTCTGTCTATAGCTTGTTTTTTTTTTCTTTTTGGGCCTCCACTACCCAACAAAGCGGGGCCTGCATAGGGATGAAGGGTTTTCGCTGGAAGTGTTTAGGTCAGAGATCAGTGTTAGTAGGTGTTGGCTAAGTGCAGAGAAGGACATACATAGTCTGTTGCTGTAAACTGATGTGCTGAAGAAGGAATATGGCATTGCAGAAGCTTATTTCCTGTATTCTGAATAAACATCACATGGAGATTATGTGTTGAACCTGAACGATTGTCTGGTCCATCTGTTATCCTACAACCCCTCCACATACACCTTTTTCTGAAGATGCTACCCTCCTGTACCTTGTTTATACCCCTGATGTACTTAAATGTCTCTATCATATCCCCTCTCTCTCCCTCTCCTCCAGGGAATACATATTGAGATCCTCTAGTCCTTCCTCATAAGACTTTTGGTGCAGTCCTTGCACCATTTTTGTTGCCCTTCTCTGGACTACCTCTGTTGTCTGTGTCCTTCTGGAGATGCAGGTTCCAGAACTGGACACAGTACTCCAGATGAGGTCTCACTAGTGATCTGTACAGTGGCATAACCACCTCCTTTTTCTGCTGGTGAAGCCTCTCTCTATGCACCCTAGCATCTCACTGACTTTTCCACAGCCTTCTCATTGTTTGGTTACCTTTAGGTCATCAGCTATGATCATACTCAGGTCCCTTTCTTGACTGGTGGCCATCAGTCCCCCATCTTGTATTCCTCTTTGGTTCTGTGCCCCAAGTGCATGATTTTGCACTTCTTTGAATCAATCTTAACTGCCACTCAACCACTCCTCAAGCAATTTAGGTCCTTTCTCATTATTCCACCCCAGTGTGACCCCTGTTGCAGGTCTTAGTGTTGTATGCAAAGAGACATACTTTCCCCTACAGCCCCTCTGCAATGTCACATATGAAGACATTACAGGTACTGGCCCAACACGGACACCTGTAGCACTCTGCTGGTCACCTCCCTTTCCTTGGATTGAATGCCATTTACCACCACCCTCTGTGTCCTGTCACTCAACCAGTTTCTGACCAGTTTACCACCTTGGGCCCTCTCAGGCTGCCCAACATATTTATCAACCTCCTATGTGGGCAGGTGTCGAATACCTTGCTGAAATCTAGGGTTCCAAGCCATAATGCAACAGAACAAAGGGTAAGCAGGGAGGAGAGGAGGCACTGTAGTTCACCCTGGAGACTGGGAATGGCACCACAATCTGCACAGGGTTGTATACAGACCCCCATCTCAGGGAGAAATGGACAAGAAATGATAGAAAGCATCCTTAGGATGGCAAAGAAAGGAGATATTATTGATGGGGACCTGAATATGTCAGATGTTAACTGGAGCACCTTTGCTGCAGCCACATCCAAAACAGGGCCATTCTCCATGCCCCTACAGAGGGCATGCCTCAGACAACTAGTGTTGGAACCCACTTGTGAGAGAGCAATATTAGACCTGGTACTCTCGAATGGGGACGGAGAGGGATCTCAGATCTAGAAGCAGTAGCCATCTGGCAACAAGTGGCCACCAAACAGTGTGGTTCATGATAAACTCAGCTACAGAGTCAAGCCATACAAAGTGAGGGTACTGGACTTCAGGGGGGCTGACTTTGTCAAAATGGGAGAGTGCCTCAGAAAAGCACTTGCAAACAGGCAGGAAGGAGGGTGAGAGCAACAATGGGAAACATCAATACTGCTATCACAGAGACAACATGCCATTGTGTGAAGAAAATAAATCAAAATGAAAGAAAAAACCACTATGGTTCTCAAAGAGGTGGCGGGAAGTTTAGGTGAAAAAAGATAGCATTTAGGAAGTATAAGGAAACACAGAAGGAGCAGGACAGAGAACTGTACCAGTTAAAGCAGAAGAGCAGGAAGGCAGTCAGAATAGCAAAAGGCCCAAACCGAGGAAAAGATAGCCAACTCAGTTAAGAAGGGGAATAAAAGCTTTTATAGATACATTAGGAGTGTAGAAAGACAAAGGGAAGGATAGTGAGGCTGAATAAAGGGGCTGGTGGGTGGGCAGAGAGGACAGTGAAAAAGCAGGGATACTGAATGAATACTTCTGCTCAGTATTCACAAAAGAAGAGAGGGGTACCTAATCCAATCAATAGAAGCACTCTGGATAGGAGGTCGATCCCAGTCCTTTCACAGAACAAAGGGTTCTGAAGAACTCCTAAAACTGAAGGTGGACAAAGCAATGGGACCAGAAGAGATTCACCCCAGAATTCTAAAAAGAATTAAGAGAGAACTAGTGACACCACTGACCAGCCTTTTAACAAATCTTGGGAGGATGGTGTGGTACCTGAGGACTGGAGGAGGATGTGATTCCCCTTCACAAAAGTGGGAGCAAGACGGAGGCTGGATACTACAGATCAGTCAGTTTGACCTCAGTGGTAGGAAAATGATGGAATCACTTCTGAAGGAAAGAACTGTTGAATACCTAGAGGTCAGTGGGGCACAGGATCCAAGGCAGCATGGATTCACAGTGGAAAGGTCATGTCAGATGAATCTAATCAATTTCTTTGACTGGGTGACCAAAGTAGTAGACCAGGAAGGGGCTGTGGACATGGTCTACCTAGACTTTAGCAAGGCATTTGACACAGTCCCACACAAAGATTAATAAACAAATTAGCCAGCCTGGGAGTGAGTCCCAGGGTGGTAGCCTATGTAAAACACTGGCTGGACAACAGGACACAGAAGGTAATAGTAAACAGAGTCCACGCGAAGAAGGGGTTACTAGTTGGGTACTGCAGGGCTGAGTACTGGGTTCATTCCTTTTTAATGTCTTTATAGGTGACATTGCAGAGGGACTGGAAGGAAAAGTATGCCTCTTTGCAGACGACACAAAAATCTGCAACAAGGTTGCTACACACAAGGGAGGGTGGAAAGGATGAGAAAGGACTTGGCAAGGTTGGAGGAATGGTCAAGTATGGCAGCTTGGATTCAATGCAAAAGTGCTAAGTAATGCACCTGGAAACAAAACTCAGGAAGAGTACACAATGGTGGGGGAGTAACAACAACAAAAATGGAAAGGGACCTGGGGTTAATCATATCAGATGACCTAAAGGTTAGCAAGCAATGTGAGAAGGCAGTAGGGATGTCTGGGGATACTGGGATGTATAGGAGAGGCATCACCAGTACAAAACAGGAAGTTGTTATCCCTCTGTACAGACAGTGGGTGAGACCCCATCTGGAGTACTGTGTGCAGTTCTGGAGACCCCATCTCTGCAAGGAGATAGACAGGATGGAGGCAGTCCAGAGGAGGCAACTAAAATGATGCAGGGTCTGCAACAGAAGCCATATGAAGAGAGACTAAAGGAGCTTAATATGTATACCCTTGAGGAAAGAAAGGAAGGAGAGGAACATGACAGAAACTTTAAGTACCTCAAGGGAATCAACAAAGTCCAAGAGGGTAGCATCTTTCAGAAAAAAGATGTACAAGAACAAGAGCCACATTTGAAGATAGAAGGGGACTGCTCAGAGGTAATCAGATAGTATTTTTCACAGAGAGGTGGTGGATGCATGGAACAGCCTTCCTAAGGAGGTTGTGGGGTCAAAAACAGTGGGGGAATTCAAGAGTGCATGGGACAGGCATAAGGCAATTCTTGTGGAGGTAGGAAGAAACAGGCAGTTTATCCAGTAGGTAGGAAATGGGCAGACTAGATGGGCCAAGCAGTTCTTATCTGCCGTCAAAGTCTATGTTTCTATAACGGCGATCGCCAAATAGTGTTCGCCGTTACAGTAGTGTACATCGCCAAAAAAACAAAACAGCAATCTACACTCCCAGCAAGGCAACACGGTGAAAACAAATGTTTTATGTTGTTATACCCCCTCACAGAGGCTAACCCCCAATAAAATTATTTTCAGCTCCGGGGGTGCATGTCGAGAGGAGAACCTTATAAAAATATTAACTCCACACACAAAACACAAAATATTGTGCTCCTCCCCAGCCCCCTCCCCACTGTAGTCAGCCACCCTCACCGCCCACGCCACACAGCCAGCTCGGCAGCCTCTTGCCACACTACTCCACCTACCTTCCCTCCTCTTCTGCTCCCCATCCTGTGTTTCTGGTAGCTATGCCGTTTGCCCTCGCTATCCTTTCAGGGTAGCTCACATAACAACACTGAACTTGAGTTACTCATATCAGTCGCTCAATTTCAGTCGCCGTTTGATGGATTACCAAATCTAGTAGGCCACCCTCACCCCTCCTATCTTCTTCCCTGGTCACCCAGTCAAGAAATCTATCGGTTTGTTTGACAAGACCTTCCGCTGTGAATCCATGCTGCCTTGGATCCTGTGCTCTGCTGGATTCAAGAAATATCCTGATCCTTTCCTTTAGCAGTGACTCCATTAATTTCCCCACCACTGAGGTCAAGCTGACTGGCCTGTAGTTGCCAGCCTCCTCCCTGTTCCTACTTTTGTGAAGAGGACTACATTTGCTCTCCTCAGTCCCTGGAACCAACCCTGTCTCTACTGGTTTGTTGAATGGGGCTGTTAGTAGTGCTGCCAGCACCTCTAAGTTATTTTAATATTCTGGGATGTATCCATCTGGCCACATAGTCTTGTCCCCTTTCAGATTCTCAAGTTCCTTTAGGACTCTTTCATCCATTAATGGGCTGGTGTTGGTTCTATGTGATAATGGCGATCGGCATGCCGAACACCTTATTGCAACCCTTCATCACCGAAATTCAATTTTGGCAATGTGGAATCCTGGTGCAAGGAAACAGTGCAAAAAACTTTTTCTTTTATGCCAGGAGCCATGTTCCCCACAGTCCCTAAATTAGGATTCTCAACTCCAGGGGTGCATGTAGGGGGGTGGTGCATCTCATTAAAAAAACACACTGTCTTGGGCTGGCGCAGCAAAAACTACTGGTCGATCCTGCATCCCGGCACCCCAAGCCAGCACCTAGCCCAGCGCCACGATGCCAGCTCACCCAGAAACCGTGGCACCAGCTCCCATAACCTCCCACCCACATTATTTTCGCTCCACCCACCCCCATCGCGTATATGCCCGTCACATCCTGTCGCCTTTTCGATCCACCCATCCGAGTAGCCAATGCCACACCCCCACCGTCGAGGCACTAGCTAAATGTGGATTGCCGTTTCAGCAGCGCCCACTTGCTAGTGCCCCATATCACGGATATACCGCTGGTGTCAGCCTCTGTCCCACTGGTGCTTCGATAGGAGCACCAATAGTGTCCTTCTCCTTCCCCTTCTTCTGTGAATACTGAACAAAAATATTTGTTTAGGACCATTGCTTTTCAAGGTCCCCTCAGCTCTCCCCTTCCTCCTTTTAAACCTCACACCCCACCCTGGTTTCTTTCTGTCACTAATGTACCTGAAAAGGTCTTGTCTCTGTTCTTAATTACCTGGGCTATTTTTCCTCACTTTACCTTTAGCGCTGGCTGCTTTCCCCACTTCCCTCTGATTTTCTAGATACAGTTCCTGTCTTCCCCTCTGTGTTCCTTGTACCACCTGAAAGCTAGCCTTTTCTCTCTTATCTTCCGGCCCGTCCTTTGAGAACCATAGTGTTTTTCTTTCTCTTTGTTTTGCTTACTTGCCTAACACAAAGCTTGTTGCCTCTGGTATGGCTCCTTAAGGTTAGCCCATTGTTTTCTACATCCCTCCTTTTCTTCCCTGCCAGGGCTTTCTTGAGATATTCCCCATTTTTGCAAAGTCATCCTGTCTGAAATCCAGTACCCTTACTTTTGTGTGATTTGACTCCTCCACTGTTCTCATATTGAACCACGCCATACAGTAATCACTGGACCCAGGTGGCTACCCACCATTATATCAGTGGTTCTGTCTCCATTGGTGAGTACCAGGTCAATATTACTCCTTCTCTGGTGTGTTCTGCCTGGCTGTGAGGCATGCCCCTGCAGAGCATCAGGATGCCTCTGCTCCTGGCTGTGGCTACAGCCTGGGTGCTCAATCCACATCAGGCAAACTGAAGTCTCCCACCAGCAGCACTTCACCTTTGGTTGTCATTTTGTGGCTGGCTTCCACCAGTACTCCATCCATCTCCTCCCCTATGCTGGAGGTCTGTAGATCACGCCTGTGTGAATGGCAGTGCCATTTCCTGTCTCAGGGTGACCCACAATGCTTCCGCTCCCTCCTGCATTCACTGAACTTTGGTTGCTTTAATTCCCTCCTGATGTAGATAGCCACCCTCCACCCTTTTTTCTACCCTGTCTTTTCTAAATAGAATGTAACCTGGTAAGGCTATATGCCATTCATGGTTCCCCATGCACCATGTCTTGATAACAGCAACAATCTCCAGGTCCACCTCTGCCATCAAGGCCACTAGGTCAGAATTTTATTTCCAAGGCTCGCGGGCATTCGTGCACATGGCCTTCAATTTTACAACCTCCCTTCTAGTAGCTCTGCTCCTATCCCCATGTCTTCTCTCCTTCTTCTACCATTTTACTCCCATTCTACCTATCTCAGTTTTAGGTTTTAGGTTTTAGTGTCAATTTCCCAACCTTAGGATACTCCCTACTGACTGCTTCATCGTGTGTGTGTGTGCATGGAATAATTAGCTTCTTCCTGTCTACTGTCACCTCTCCTCTTGGCTACTTTAAATACTTGCCAATGAAGCATTTAGACCTCTCACTAAGGACATTGGTTCCCCTCGGATAGAAGCAGCCCATCCCAATTGTATAGGGCTGCATCCTCAGGTGGGACCCCAGTCCCCAATGAAGCTGAAGCTTTCTGCTCTGCACCAGTCCTTCAACCATGCACTTGAATCTCCTGGTGTGGAGTGCCCTGCCTTCCCCTTGTCATTGACTGGTAGCACCTCTGAAAAGGCTCGGTGCATGCCACTTGTCTAAGACCCCTCCCAGCTCCTGAAGTCCTCCTGCTACACTAACCTAATCTCCAGCCAGATTATTTGTCCCCAGATGGACAATGATGTCTAGCTCTCCTACCTGTTCATTGCCCTGTTCAACAGATTCAGAGTTATGCTTCAGGACTAGCAACCAGGATAGAAACATTGATGAAATATGCAATCTATTTGTATTGTTTCTCCAAGGCTTTGCCTGGCCAGGACCCTTGTTATACATTGTTCTGTTATACCTATCCATGCCCCAACGTGTCAATATTGGTGGGACACTTTCCAATCCATGTCCTATCCTCTCTGGGGTTCCACAGGGCTCCATCCTGGGACCCTACTCTTCTCGCTATACCTTAATACCCTACCCAGTGCATGCACTGGGAAAATTCTGATGTTTGCAGATGGCCGTCATCTTAAGCCACTGACAACCCTCCTCCTCCAGGATTCCCTGCAACGTTCCTATAATATGTGCTGAAACCTGGTTTAAAAAGGCATAGACTGGTGTAAATCTTAAAAAACTAAAACCATGCTCTTTGCCCACCCCCAAAACAAAGCATTCAAATCCCTCTCCGTATCCTCTCCTACTCCAAACAGCAACTGGAGCAAGTCCCTCCTATAAGTACCTAGGGATCTCCTTTGACTCAGCCCTCACCTATCACACCCACATCGATGCACTTGCCTCTGCTACCAATATATCTGCTCGGTATCTTATACGCTAAAAACTGTCTCCCCGATGCCTCAGCTTGCAGTTACATCCTCCATATTATCCCTAGTTCACTATGGGCTACCTGTCTACAGTGCTGCCAACATGACTGCCTAAACAAAATCCACCTCGTCCTAAATAAGGCATGCAGGCTAATCACAGGGGCCCTAGGCTCACACATATGTGTCAGCTTTATGACATGGCAACAGTACTAAACCTTGATGAGCGGCTGCAATATCAAACTTGCCTTATAGCTAAAAACCCTGCTAGGACTGTCACCACCGGGCTGACAGCATCCCTCCTCTAGCCCAACCCTAGTCAGTACTCGGACCTCCTGCAAGGCCACCTTCCTGGTTCCTCGATCTAGGACCTCGCATGGACAGAGGTCTTTCTGCCATAGAGCCCTTCTTGGTACAACGCTCCCTCTCTCCATCTCGAAAATCCCCACTATCTCCAAGTTCAAAACTGTGCTCAAAAGCGAGCTAATCAACAGCAGCTGCTGCGCTGTGCATAACAGTGTGTACAACACCCTTTGCCGTGACAATGCCCACTGGGCTGCACCCTCGCCCGTCGCCCTAATCCTACCTCCTCGACATTACTACCATATCCGACTGCCTACCTTCTCTCAGTTTTCAAGAATGTACCATGTATGCTAGAATCTAATATACTCTTGCTAAATTGTCCTACTAGAATGCACTACTGTATCAAATCAAACTATCTGCTGTTTTGGCCTGGTGCATGCTCTGCTAACTCTGTAAGCTATGCCATGGAACTTGTTACATGTTTCTTTTGCAAGTATCATTCACTTATGCTGCTAAACTCTGTAACCTTCCTTTTTGTCTACAATACCTGAATCTGCACCTTGTAATGCAAACTGTGTAACCTATACCCTGGATCCATGTATGCCTGCATCTTTATGTATTATGTTCTCTTCTCTTTCTACCACACCTGACGAGGTACCTTTGGAAATGAGCCTCTGGCTCAAAGGTTGTAAACTGATTGCAAAATAAAATAAAATAAATAAAAATATCCATTGTATGTTTCTGTACCTCAATAAAAATATTTTCATTAAAACAATATGTCTTTATGCAACACCAATGAGGACAAATTCTGGCAAATACTTTCAATATTTAGAGGGTGGTCAAACCTAGAGTGAGAATATCACATTTATCCTCACTCTAGGTCCCCAAGAAATTTATGCATGCCGTGGGTTGCTATTGATAGAAAGCTGGCAGCATGAGCAGCGCAATCAACAATCACCTGCTCACTCATCCGCTCTCTAGTTTCATTATGCAGCTGACCTCACCAAACCACTTTCATCCATTCTCTGGTAAACACACTTTTAAAAGTTAAATCCCAAATTGTGCTACCAGTTTTGTTATTTAGTTACTCTGCCTCCCAAATCAACCTAACAGCAGTTTTGTCCTCTTACTTCCTTCCCAAGCTGACATTAATGGTGTCTGTACTGGATCGACAGTCCAGCCAACACAAAGCTGGGAACCAGCATTCAAATTCTGGGGCTCAGTTCTCAAAGCTCCCAGTGCAGCACAAGGGCTTGCATCAGAATGAATAGTTCAAGATGCCCCTGCCAAACAGTGTGTTGGGGCCGATTCTGAAAGACAGCCTCGTCACCCACAAGATTCCTGCCCAAACAGGGCTTTGCATTGCCTTTACACCTAAAGATTTGCTGTGATATAGCAGTAAGAGGCATGTGACAAATGCAAGCTGCCACATCCCAAAGTGGAGTCTCAGAACCCTCCAGGCGGAGAGAATCCCATACCTTACACCAGCCATGGCTGGTCAAAGGTACTTAGAAAATTATCCTCTGGGAAAGTAGCCTGTTTGCGGCAATGTGCCACGGTCCCCACTCACCGAACCCTGATGTCTCTGTTATTATAAATGCTAATAAGCTCATCCTCAACACAAAAAGAACCCAAGCCATGCTATTTGGCACTGCCCCAAACTCAGGGCCTGTAAGGAACCCCTCCTAGTCCATGACTCTGGGTGGGTCTCTCATCGACTGTGTCACAGTCTTCAAATACCTGGAAGTCCTTGATAAATCCCTTGATTTCAGTCTGCATCCAGTCAACACGTAAAGCAACAAATGCCAAACTTGGAATCACCTATAAGACTTGTTACCGCTAACACCATCTGCCAAATTAGCAGTTGCCAAGAGCATTCTGCTTCCAGCGCTGATGTATGGTGTCTCCACTTTTGCTAATGCCTATAAGACTGTACTCTATAAATGGGATGTTGCGTATAACAACATAAGTCGGTATGACTCTCTTCCCATCACTTCAAGCACCACTGCACACTGTATAGCAACCTAAGCTGGCTCTCCCCAACTGCCTACTGACTATACTCCTAGGGACCCTCACCGACTCTGAAATCCATAACCAAACCCCTCCTCCCTTGCAGCTCTACTTGTACCACAGACACCTGCCCACAGACTACGCTCGGCAAACAAATTTCTACCTACCGTACCCAGGTGTCTTACTTCAATAAGCTCTGAAGCATTTCACTGCACCACCCGGCTACCTTGAACTCCCTCCCATCTGCCATGAAGAGGCTAACTCCCAATCTTCAAAAAGAACTATATCGCCACCTATCCCAGGACCCCTGCATGCTTTGATCCCAATGCCTCACAGCTAACCACTCTATTTAACCCAAGACACTGCTGCACTTCTAAACAAATTTGCTATAAAATGTCTTTATAGCCACCACCTAGCCAGTTTCAGTTGTTATTGCATGTACTAATGTCACTTTTGTCATCTCTGCATTAGGGTTGCCACCTTTGGATGAGGCAAAAACGGATCCTAAGCTCCACCTCTAGCCCCACCCTTTTCATGACTCATCATGCATTGCTCCTCCTTGAAAGCCAATAGTTATGTCAATAAAATACAACACTTAAAGCAGTTCAACAAAAATCTTAAGATACTGTACTGTACTGTACCTGTTAAAGTTACTTTCCTAGGTTCTTCCTAGTGATTTATTTACTTGTGTATTTATTGATTTATTAACATTAGTTTACCAGATAAACATACAGAGATAACATAAATCTAATTTACAGATATGATATGGGGAGCAAGGAACTACTTTAAATAGCATACAACAGTATACTTGGTATATAATAATACATAATAAAGAAATTGTTTTCTATAATGTGTACTATATATTTTTCTAGCTCCATTTCCTTTTCATGTCCACAGTAATATTTCAAAGTCAAAGAAGTGGCCACATTTTTTCTTGAGGAAAAACATAATTTAAAACATTTAAAATGCCTAAATTCTGTTAAAGATGAAAATGTTACCAGCAAATGAAAGTGGAAGACAACTGGCTGTGTTGGTGTTTCAAAGGTGGGGACAGCTTTGCTGCTATGCCACTTAAGATACAGTGGAAAAGATTAGGTTAAGTAAGTACTAATGATGTTAACGGCCATACTTTTACACCTCCCAGGTTGACTGCTTTCACAAACAAAAGTCTATACTGACAACAGAACTTGTTTATAACCTGGACATGTAGTTAAAACAATGAATGAGATGACAAAATCTGTTTCAAAAGTATGGCATACAAAAATGGCTCAAAACCTGACCAGCACAGAGCAAAACCTGATTACCTGATAAGGACCCTGAAAACCTGACCACCAGGTAAAAACCTGACAGGTGGCAACCCTACTCTGCATAGCTGTATGCATTATCTCGAGTACTGTCTGACTTGATCTGTATTCTAACCTACCTGTACTATATACTATGTACCTGTACTAAATACTATGTATTGTATAATCTCATCTCATTATGTATGTATTCTCCGGGTGCGTGCCTGAAAATAGTCAACTTTGGCTAGCGCACCTAACCCGGTTAACAAAAACTAAATAAATAAAATAAATAAATAAATAACATTACATAAAGCCCCTTTCCTTTGTGGTCCAGTGCCCCACCAATCCCCGATGTCCCTATTATTAAAACAATGCATACAGCTCCTTTCATTGGTGGTCCAGTGCCCTCCCCAATCCCTGATGTCCCTGTTATAGCAATGCATACAGCCCTTTCATTGGTGGTCCAGTGACCCACCTCCCTGATGTCCCCATTATTATAACAATCCATACAGCCCCTTTCATTGGTGGTCCAGTGGTCCCCACCCTCCCCACCACAGCAGGTAGTGCCCACCACCCACTCCACTCACCAATCCCGAGTCAGAGCCTGCAAACCAGCACAGCCCTCCTCACACCTCTGTGGCCAGCCACCGATTAAACTGTCACTGAGCTTGCACTGTAAGTGAAAGATCCCCAGTTTCCTGGTGGTCTAGTGGACCCCTCATCCTATCAGAGATTGACTCCCTCTCCACCCAACCTGATCCCAGCAGGCGACTAGCACAGCCCTCTTCTCACCTCCACAGCTGGCCACCAATTGTGCTCTCAGTGAGTGTGTACTGTGTACAGTACACGCTCATAGAATGTGAGCTGTCTTTCAATGAGCATGTACTGTATACAGTCGTGCTCATTGAGAGCTCAGTGGGTGGCCAGCCATGGAGGTGGGAGAGAAGGGCTGTGCTGATCACTGGCTGGGAATCAGGTTGGGGGGCAGCAGGGAGGGTGGTCCACTAGACCACCAGGGAACTGGGGATCTTTCTGTTACAAGGGTTCAGGATGTTGGGGAACCACTGGACACCAATGGTCATATTTTCTACATATTGAAGCAGGTCATTGGGTGGGGAGATATCGCTATCCTCAGGAGATTCCTTACTGTATGGCGGGCTGCTGATCAGAGGACATGGTGGGGGGGACCAATACCACTGGCACATCTCTCTTTTGTCAGTTTACTTCGTGGGCCAATGATCAGCGAGGAGGAATCACAGGACAGAACATTATTTTTTTCACCACGTGACAGTGATTGGAGAATGGGGAGGGAGAGGACCTCTAGACTACCAGGAACAGTATTTTTATTATACAGGGATGGTAATCAGAAGCTGGAGAGGGGAGAGACCAGTAGACTACCAGGAGATTGTTTCATTTGTAAGGGGTAGGCGATCAGGATGGGGAGTTACCAATAGACCACCAGGGAGGTTTTGTGTAAATACAGGAACAGCAGTCCACATTGGGGCACAAAACTCCCTTGCAAACCATGTAAATGGGCCCATAATGGGCATGCAAATGGCCAGCTAGCACCTTGCATGCCAATTGGCTCATTTGCATGGCTACTGTGAATAATGAATAGTACACGGTGCTATTCACTGCAGAACCAATTAAAGGAATGCAGGTCAGGGCAGCACTAGTGGAGTTAGTCGTAGCATGATAATGGGGCTACTGCTGCCTCTACCTAGTCTATTCCAGTTGAATAATGCCCTATGCTATCTATCTGTGAACAGCATTTTTGTACCACCTGAGAGATCACAAAGAGCATCACAAACGTTCACGCTGCACTTTGCGATTTTAATGAATCTAGCCCTAAACTACTACTAATTAAAAGGCATTAATACCATGTTGTTATTGATTATTTTAAATTACTACCATGAGCCAGAAACTTCAGTAAATTAATGGAGCAAAGAAATGTCTCTTTCATGGTGATACGGGGCATCCATTCTGTGGGGTGGTAGGAGTCATCACAATGTCATAGCCTAAGTGGTCTATGGCAATGTGTAGTGAGGCTGGTGGGAAAAATACTCCCACTGACAGAAATCTTGGGAATTGTTTAGAAAACAATGTATTTGCCTTGGCAAAGTTTAGAAATGGAAGGAGTCAATGTTTCATCATAGTTTAACAGGACTTAGTCAGGATTAACAATGTGTTGTATCACTTGACTCATTTGACACTGTTAGAGCAGGTAAGACCAGGACATCATCTCAGTTCCCTTCTTGTGTTCCCACATAAGATTACTAAAGGCAGGGTAGGTGATACAAGCGTTTTGCTGCTCAAGTAGTTAGGAGAAAGCATGTGTGAATAAAGCAACTGTGGTTTGTGTAAAGTGCTAGATAGAAACGATTGCCCAGTATAAATGCCATTATATTCTTCTAGCTGTGCTCCTACAGCACATAAGCAGTTTGTTGTTTGCTTACCACAACTTTTCTATTAGAAGCTGACTTCTCATATCACTTTCCTAATCTCTGATCCATCCTTTCTGTCAATCCGCTCTACCTCTTCTCTCTCTCGTTGAAGTCTCTTTTCATGACTTTTCTACTCTTCCTCCAACTATCCATGACCCTACCTTTTGTTCTCCAGCACCCTACTCATATTGCCCTGTCCATTGTGCTCTCCCTCCCTCCCTCCACCCACAATGTCTGTTGAGTAATTTCTCCTTACCCATCCAAGCCTAATTTTACCTAAGCGCATGTACCGTTATACCTTGCAATGTTCATAAATAATAAAATAATAATAAAACTTTATTTTTATGGCACCTTTCCAAACCAAGGTGCGAACAAAGTTTAAAAACATACCACGATGTAACATAGCAGCAGCTTATTTAATATGACAAACATTTGAACAAGCTTGTAAAATTAAAATAAATGTCACTAGTCAGTCGCCAAATGCTTGGTGCCAAAGATGGGTTTTCAGGGTCTGCTTAAACCCTCTCTACGGTCACAAGATCACGTGAACTGATGGGGCAGAGAATTCTAGAAGAGAAGGGGCCACATGCATAAATGCCCGGCCCAGAAGATTTTAAACAAACTCTTGGAATCTCTAGCAACTCCTCACCAGCTGAGTGGAGCAATTGTCCAGGGTGTAAGGTACCAAAAGCTCTTTCAGGTAGTCTGGACCCTGTCCGTAGGGCTTTGTAAGCCAGAAGACCGACTTTAAAGGTGATCTGCCACAGTACTGGCAGCCAGTGCAGACCGCAAGAGCACCAGAGAAATATGGCAGAACTGAGAGGTTCCTGTCAAAAGCGAGCTGCTGCATTCTGCACTAGCTGCAAATGACAGATTTCAACCACAGATAGCCCTAGATACAGGGGTTGCAATAATCCAAGCAGGAGGACACAAAGGCGTGAACCAGTGTGGGAAGGTTGTTGGATGGAACAAGGTGCTTAATCCTGGTGATATTCCTCAGGTGGTAGAAAGAGGTCTTGATGACGGTTGACACCTGCAGTGCAGGGTCAGCCCTTCATCAAAGATTACCCCAGGTTTCACACCTGTTCAGAGGCGGGTGATAAACCCCAAGGAAAAGCCCGAGGTGAACCTACCCCGACCCCTATCCGCATCCTGGGTCCACAACCAGCACTTCAGTCTTTCCGAGTTCAACTTCAACCAACTCGAATCCATCCACTCCTGGATTTCCGCCAGGCAGTTATTAAAAACTAAGAGAGCTCCATTCTGGTTGGGTGCAAAGAAAGGTAGATCTGGGTATCATCAGCATAGCAGTGAAACCTCAGCCCATACCTCCTAACAATGTCTCCGAGGCAGCATATACACTGCGAACAACATGGGGGGACAGCATCGATCCCTGAGGACCCCACAAGACAGAGGGATTGGGTCCGAAGAATAAATCCCAGAAACCACCCTCTGAGTTCTTCCGGTGAGGAAAGATGTAAACCACCTGAGGACTGTGCCTGACAGGCCACAGATGAGCCTCAGACAACCAAGCAGAACCCCATGGTCCACAGTGTCAAACACTGATGAGAGATCAAGAAGGACCAAGATGGAATGGTTCTTCCGATCTCTAGCCATCAGATCATTGAGCACCAAACCAGCACTGACTCAGTACTATGCCTCTTTGGGAAACCAGACTGGAGGGTTCATAGATGTCATGGATGGTCAAATGGCTCTTCAGCTGTCGGCCACTACCTTCTCAACCACCTTCCTAAAAGGAAAGGTTAGAGATAGTCTCTTGGTTTGCATGGCAGTTTGGGTCCAAAGAAGCTTTCTTCGGGAGGGTGTGTACCACCGCCTCCTTCAGGAAGCTTGAAACTCACCTGTTTCAAGGAGCACCAAACTATCAGTGCAAGGACCAGACCAATGGAATCAATACAACCCAAAATCAAGGAAGTTGGTCCTGGTTCCAAACTACAGTACATAGGGCAAGCATCCTGGATAATCCTCATGACATCCATGAACTCTGGGCGGTCGAAGGTACTCCAGGAAAGCTGAAGGCTAATGGATGAGCACTGGTCATCATCAGCACCCATAGAATGTGTGCTGGCTGGAGAGGCTGCCAGATGTCAGCCACCTTAGTCGCAAAGGGCAGAGCAAGTTCATTGCACTCTATTTACAAAAGCGCTTTCCGAACTTGTAGACAAGCTGGGCTGCACAGCCTGTCCACAGTTTGGAAAAGCTGAGCTGGTCAGTTCTGGCCGACTGAATCTCCCCGGACAGGAGCGCTGCCTTCTTACGTGTGATTGCAGATTGATAGGCTTGATAATGGTCCATCAACCTAAGGCAGTCGGCATCAAGGGCAGATTTCCGCCAGCAATGCTCTAACCTTCGTCCTTGTTGCTGTATCTCCCTCAAGGTCCCATCAAACCATGGGGATCGAGGGCAAAGGAGAGAGGATGAAAACATGGACGAGCAATGACATCCAGGCCAGCACAATAGTCGTATTATGGGCCACCATGAGGTCCTCTGGGTATTGTTTGCAACGAATAGACGATAGGTCAAGTACCACCGTAAGGCCTTCAGAGCTAACATCTCGTAAGGGCACTACTTGACCATGCTCCTTTGATATACTGTCTAGCGGTATATGACTATTATTTTGTAATTCTGTTATTTAATTACTGTTCGTTTTTCTCCTGTTGTACTATCATCTGTGCATGTCCCCAGGAGGCATCTAGAAATAAGCTGTTATAAGCTCAGCATGTCTTTCCTGGTAAAACGTTTGAAATAAACAAATAAATAAGCAATTAAATTCATTTCTATTAAGTATCGTTGTTTGCTATAATTTATTGTATCATCCTCTTATAATTGTGTCTTGTACTGGTTTCATTGTTAGGCGTGACTAAAAAGGAAACTAGTTAATCTTATCTCAGCCCACCTCCTGATTAAGCAAATGAAATAAATGAATTAAAATAAAATAGTTTGCATGTAGATTGGGTCTCAGATTTAAAGGCTGCTTTAAAGTGATTTTCTGAGTTTCGGTATCACTTACTTTGTAGGGTACCTTATACTGGCGATAGTACATCCCTGCCATTTTCACACAATTATGCTATACCTGTATTTAAATCGAAGGGATAGTAATTTGGCCTCGGCAAGATGGCCAGCGGATCCCTTCCACTTCCAATTTCTCTGGCATGCCCTCACGCTCAACAGCGGTTGGAGATTAAAGAGGCCACCACTTAACAAGGCCCTGTTAATCGAGCTGTGGCCTTGTTTAATCTCCAACTGGTCCACAATATGCAATAAATAGACGTCCGTGACGCCAGGAGCCAACGCTAGCACACTGAGACGGGTTCTCCTCCCAAACCTCCTCAAAACAATAATTCTTTGGAAATTTTCCCAAAAGCCTCAAACAATCATGCTAAAGCCTCCTAAAGAAAGCAGGAACCACCTGAAGCCGAAATCATCCTCTAAGAAATCGGATGTAGGTGGATGTAAGACAACTTTCCGTGAGGCAAGCAAGTAACCTTCCCCGCCAGCCTACGGACACAGATGAGGAGCAAGAACACCTAACCAGATCACGATTTGACAGATTGTTCAATGAACTTAAAGCAATGAGAGCTGAGAATAAAACCGAATTTAAAAACCTAAATCAACATTTACAAAACCTTGAAAAGAGAGTCCAGGAAGCGGAGAACAGAATTAGCAACACTGAAGACACCTCTGCCAAGATGAACCTCGCCCTCCAAGCCTTACTGCAATACACAGAGCAACTGCAAAGCAAATGCCTCAACTTAGAAGGGAGATCGAGACAGGAAAACATACGTATTCATGGATTACCAGAGGGCTCAGAAACAGGCCGGATGGCTGAATTCATTTCTGACTTAATCAACGATGTACTAAACTTGCCTGCAGGCTACAAACTGGGGATAGAATGGGCACACAGAGCCCTACAGGCTAAACCTCCACCAGAGTCAGGACCTCGAGCAGTTATTTTAAAATGTAATAGCTATAAAGTCAAAGAGAAATCCTTTCAATTGCCTGCCAACAGAAGGAGGTCAAATACTTAACACACAGGCTCTACTTGACCATGACTACCCACCGAAGTGCAGAAGCAAAGGTTACAATACCCCCTTACTGAAGATCCTAAAATGAATAATATCAGATTCAATACTCCTTACCCAGCTTGGCTTAGAGTGATGTGGACTGAGGGGCCCAGATATATGAAACGCCTGAGGAAGCAAGTAAAGCCCTAATATCGAAGGCCTCATGCAGGCCCCACTGCAACCAACCGGAGACTCCATTTCCAGCAGAACAAACGGGCGCTTAATGACTGGCTAATTGTGTCAACAAAAAGAAGGGGCGCATCTTTACAACATCATCCCTGAGCCCACTAGTGGTGATTCGCAGCACTGACTGACATGCAGTCCACGAAGGAAATGCAGCCGAGGACTCACAAGACTGACTGAAAGAGGATAAGTCTTTTTTTTTTTCTGAATGGATATCTCGCCATTTGATTCTGTGCCTATCTAATTCCTCTCGTTGAGGCGAGCCTGGTCCTATGCGACCTGTGTGAGAACCGAGGGGACTTTGGAGAAGGTCGATCAGCACCCTACATGTACTGCTTCTTAATTATGGAGCCTCAAAAGATATGTCCCCTGCCAGAAATGCTTGGACCCAGACCATCACTATAATTAAGGAAAAAGAGTGGAAATGGAAAGCGGGAAACTGAGACCACAATAACTCACAACAGACCAATACATCAGTGAAAGACTGGCCAGTGCGTGGTTATTCCAAGGCTTCTTGTCTTGGCAAGGGACACAGACACTTTGGCTAAACAGGCTTTAGGGTATATCCAGGGTGGAGCATGCTATGGGGAGGGGGCTCGCTACTATGTGCCTGGAAAGCATTGACAACAAACAACAGCTGGCCTGGCATACCTGAAGCGTACAGGCGTCACGTAGAGCACTGGACTGCACTTTGAGCACGTTTTTCGCTTCTTTCTGTGCGGTCTTAGTGCTACAGAGCCTAATAAAGAACTTGGCAGGCTCGGGAGGATACACTAGAAATAGTGTCATTGGAAATATTTTTGTTCCTTTTCTCCACTCCCTCTGCCAGGTGTATCCCCATATTATTAGGAAGGATACTTGGCTACTAGAGATTCATTGGGAATTTTAGTGAATCTCTGATTTGGAAGTCACTTGTTAATATATAGTACTTAGTGATGTGTTTTTACAAACTTGTTCTAGTTACCTGTTGATGTTGTTGGTTACAGAGAGAAAAGTCACTGCCATCTTACCTAGCCACAGCATTTGCCCTTGGATGCAGAGTAAATAATAAGTCAAGGGGGTTATTTGCCCTTTATCTACTGATATAATGTCACGCAGTGAAAATTATTTCTTTAAATGTAAATGGTCTAGCCCACCCTATTAAGAGAGCTAGAACAATTTCATACTTAAAGAAAATAAAGGCAGCTTTCTTTTGTTGCAGAAACTCATATGAATAAAAGAACATGAGAAGTTAGGAAATTTGGCTTCAAGGAGGTGGTTGCATGAGATTATCTTGGGGGCGTAGGCAGGAGCAGCCATTCTAATTCCGCATTCAACCCCATTTGACCTTACAGACTCGTTGATTGATAAACAAGGTAGATACTCTGCAGTCAAGGGCCAATATAATGGTTCTAGAGTTACTCCTGTATCAGTGTATACTCCTCCCGGGCAGATATATCCTTTTATAGGGATCTGTTCCTAAAAGTATTGCAGTGGGCAGAGGGCTATTTGATCATGGGGGAGACTGAATCTAAGGTTAAATCCAGCATTAGATGCCTCAGAACAGTTTGTAAGCGGAGAATGCTTGGGCTAAGAAGGTTAATAAGCTCCTACAAGAACTAGGCCTCATAGATGCCTGGCGAGCACACCATAAGACCACCAAACAATATACCTATTTCTCCACTCCCACCAAGTTTATTCTAGATTAGATTATTTCTTACTGCCAACAGAATCTATGGAAGTATGTGCTTTGGTGGATATGGGGCGTCCTGCTCTCAGACCATGCCCCCATTCAAATAAATTTAACAATAGGCCCACCCAAGCGTTCCATCTTTTGTCGCTTAAATCTATCCTTGCTCCAAACTAAAGAAAATCAGGAAATAATAAAGGAAACTATAAAACAAACCATACAGGATAATAGTGCACCCGACATATCCCTCAGTACTTTATGGGATACAGTTAAAGCCTTAGTCAGGGGTAAATTTATAGAGATATCCACAAAGACAAAAAACAAAGGACTAAAGACAAAAAGATTTACAAAGCCAGATTGAGGAACTGGAAAAACAGCAGCAACGTAGTTTAAATAAAAATAGAGCCAGATTACTTAAATCATTGAAAGAAGAATACCTAAAGATCTTAGATTATCAAGTAGAACAGAAATTAATCTACTTAAAGCAGAGGTTCTATGAGGAGGGCCGAGGCTTTAAAGCTCCTAACCAGTAGACTACGGCAATATAGGAGTAAGGCAACCATAACCAAGATCAGAGACCCTATCAAACACACACTGCAGTTTAAAACTGAGAAATAGCAGAGTCCTTTTGAATATATTACCAAAGCCTATATGCTAAGGAAACCTGTCCCTAACTCAGGCTATTAGAAATATCTGGCCCTCTAAACCTTCTGAAACTTATGGAAGAACAGGGAAAGCTTTAATCGACCTTTCGGACAGTGAGATTACCCAAGAATTTGGAACCTGAAGACTGGAAAGTGTCCGGGTTCAGATGGGCTACCACTGAATTTTTCAAATGTTTCAAAGAAACTCTGGTACCAATACTTAAAGAAGCCTACAACTATGTAAACATAGCAAAAGTCAGATACCCCATCCTGGTCCCAGGTGATAGTGTCGGTCATCTCAAAGCCATCCAGAGACACCACCAATTGTGCATCTTACTGCCCATTCCATATTGAACACAGACTACAAAATTTTGATGGCCATTTTGGCCAGGAGAGTCAAAAGGTTCTTCCCAGCCCAATACACATTGACCAGGCAGGTTTTATCCCAGGTAGACAAACAGTAGACAACATTAGAAGGACTATCGATATTATAGACCGAATCCAAACCAAATCTACCCGCGTGTATAATGAGTTTAGATGCAGAGAAAGCATTGATCAGGTCTCTTAGGAATTTCTTCAAGGAGACTCTGGGCGGCTTTAGATTCCTCACTGTTCTGTCATTAATTGCTAAAGTATATAAAAACCAATTGCATACATGCAGGCAAATGGATACATATCTCACCCTTTCAAGCTATATAGAGGTACACGTCAGGGTGTCCTCTATCCCTATACTATTCGCTCTTTACATTGAGCCACTGGCTCAAACCATAAACTAAATTCTGACATACAAGGTATACACTGGGAGATATGGTACATAAAATTGCATTGTATGCAGACGACGTACTACTGTTCTATCTAACCCAGAGAATTCCATTTCTAAAGTTTTCCAACAATTGGAGGCATTCTCCCAGATATCAGGTTACAAATTAAATTGGGCAAAACAGAAATTTTGACTTTTAGTTTCTCCCCATCACAGGGCTGAAGACTAGATTTCCCATGAAATGGGACTGCTCCACTATTAAATATCTCGGAGTAAATAGGGAAATCTCTCGGATTTCTGTTCAGAGACAACTATCCCCCTTCTGAAGAGCATTTGGACAGACCTACAGAGATGGCACTCCTTCCTCTTCCTTTTTACTCGAGACTACAAGCCATTAAACAAACATTTTACCAAGGTTATTATACCTTTTCAAACAATTTCATGTATAATACCAGTAGGAGAGATAACACAATGGCAGAGGAAAATTATGGCATTCCTATGGGCACATGTGCGCCCCAGAGTGAATCGCGAATACTTTATGTCTACCAAGACAGGCAGGGGAGAGGCATGTCCTAACTTGAGAATTACTGGCTTGCAGCCCAAATGAAAATGGCCCTACTATGGGCTCACCCATCATACATATCCTACTGGAAAAAATGGAACTTTATAGCCCCAAACGTGGCTTTACCAACAGATATATTTAATCCGCCTGCCTGGGTGGAGTGTGCTGCTTTCAGGGACATGCCCTGAAAATAACATTGCAGGCATGGTTCTGGGGACTAAGAGAGGATATACAGCTAAAAATATGTGGAGGTATAGGAATTGGTGCTTCAATTCTGAGTTTAGACCACTGAGATACCATAAATGGTACAGGTGTAAATTGAAGAGGGGCATTTATGCTCCTTGGCAGTTGCTGAAGGGCAGGATGTTAGGCCATTCGAACTCCTAAAATCCAAAACAAGTGGGCTAATTCTGATTGCCTATATTACTATCAAATAAAGATTATATAAATAATAAACAGAAACAGATGCAGGCTTGGCAGGATGAAAGACCCTTTCCATATGCCTTTGAGACAATATGGGAGAGCACCAACGGAAGGGAGCAATAACCATGCTGTATAATAACGTGATTGCAGATAGGGCTACAATATACAGAAGATTCAACAGAAATGGTCATTAGAGCTAGGAATCTCCTTGAACTCCCAACTTTGGGAGAAAATCTTTAGAAATGCCTGGAAAACTACCTCATCCCCAGGTTGGCAAGAGTTTACTTGGAAGCTTAGAATTAGGTTCTTTTATACCCCTGTGAGGCTAGCTAGGATGGGACTACTAACACAAGGGGTTTGCTGGAGGGATTGTGGAACAATTCAGCAGATCACTCACCTGTATTTTGGTTTTGTAGTGAACTCAAGCTTCTGGAACCAGATCTGTGTCCACCTGTCTAATCTGTTTGGCCTATCATCAACTACTATAGCCCCAGAGCACTGTCTGCTAGGCCTCTATCCAGAGGGGTGGAGGGAAGGGAAGCACAGTATCTCTGGGCCATTTTGACATCGGCCGCTATGAAAGCAATAACAAAACGTTGGCTGCAATCAAACCCCCACTTATATAGGATTGGCTGGCAATAGTCTCCAAATTCAACATATGGAGGACATCAATCATTCCATAAATCATCAAAATGAAAGTTTATTAACAGATGGAATAGATGGGATAGATATCAAAGGAGACCTTCCCAGCCAATTGAGGTTCTATACAGAACTTTTGAGCTATTAGTTCTGAGTATGGGGTTCTCAAGATAAATGAGGGCGATGTTAAACTGGTCAGGCAGGCAGTGCTTGAGCCTTATTATACATCGCCGCCCTTCTCTAGCTCTCCCGCATAACTCAGATGAAAAAGCTGGATAACCTTATCAAATGCTTTAACTTGGCAGTGACAGTTAGTTGTTAGCTCGCTTCTCTCAGTTTTGTTGATTTATAATGTTTAATACATTAATTGGTTTTACTGGACTAGTGTCTCTTCAATTTCTTATGGGAGACAAAACATACCTGGTAAACACTGGTTAAATGTACTTAGCCTTTATCTCTAAGTAGACTTGGACATGAAATAATATAAGATATTTGCTTTAATAGTTAAAGCTGAAACAATGTCTAGATATACACAACAAATGGGTTGTATTCAACAATGTATACTTGTGTGAAATAAGGATAAAACAATAAACAAGTATAAAAAAAATATGCAATAAATAGTAATGAAAATCAGCTCCCCCTGACTTCAATGAGCTAGCACCCACACACTCTCTCTTGCTTCACGTCATTGCGTGCTGAGTGTAGGGTGTGCAGAAGGAATCAGGAAGTGGAAGGGCTGGCTGGCCACTTTACCGCAGCCAATTTATGATCCCTTCCACCTAAATATAGGTGCAGCATAATTTTCTGAAAATGGCAGGAATGTACTATCACCATTACAGAATACCTAATAAAGTAAGTGAGGAGGTAGTGAAAAAGGTAGGAAAATAACTTTAAATTGGTCCTGAAAATTACCAAGGTTACAGAGATTTGCATGTTGTTACTTAGGCAATTCCTGGTGGAAAGCGCTTGAGACTACCTGCCTGCCTTTTTAGTTTTTATTTACTGTATAATATAAATTGTCAAGTCCATAGATCTGAGACCATAGGCACAGAGCACTGGACGAAAGTGCCTGTCAGGTGTGAAGGTACAGTGTTGCCAGACTTTAATATGAATGACCTTTGGGCTGCACAAAACTGTGTTTACAAGAGAAAGCGGTTTAGTTGATTTGCATGTCTTGGTGTTATTTAGACCTATAATCTGGCGGCCATAGTTAAGGGGACAGGAAATCTGTGCTATTGACAGCAGTTAGTAATGTTCCTGTTTACAGTAGTGAAATTCATACTCCAGATGATCCGTATTTAACTGTACCTGAATAAACACTGATGTGAAAACTGTGCTTTCAGTTCTTTTCTTTTAATGGACAACATACAGCACAGTTCTTTTTATGGAACTGGTAGTTTGGAGTTTTATTATGTCATGGTTTGTGTAAAGAATGCTGTTTATGAGCTGTTAACCTATCAGAACCATGCTCAGTGTTCTGTACACAAACTGTGACATAGTGAAAACTCTAGATCACAGGTCCCATGAAGAGAACTGTAACAGAATCCTGCCAATAAAATCAAAACAATGCAAAATACAGTTGTTATTCTACATTTTCTTTCAGGTACAGTTAAATATGGATAATTTAAGGGATGAATATAATTTCTGAAAGTAAGAACTGTATGAATGGCTGCCAATGAGAAATGAGTTCCTGTACTCTTTAACTGAAGACTGGGAGCCCTGTACTGTAATCAGAACAGTATCACTGATGCTAGATGCCTTATTGTGGCCAGCTCCATTCTGTCACGGTCACTTATAGAGTATGGCCTCCCTGTCTACACAGTTGCCTATGACAGGGGCTCAACAGATAAACTTCAGTCTATGGGCATGCCTCTTTGTACTCGGTGCACATAACCACATTCATATTTGTACCCTTACACACTCACTAACTGGCTAAGAAATCCGTTTTGTTAATATTTCACTTGTAAAAAGAAAACAGTCCCTAGCATCTTTTTTAAAACCTGAAAAAAAAA
Organism: Neoceratodus forsteri; assembly: GCA_016271365.2. Taxonomy (NCBI): domain Eukaryota; kingdom Metazoa; phylum Chordata; order Ceratodontiformes; family Ceratodontidae; genus Neoceratodus; species Neoceratodus forsteri. The sequence goes on along the minus strand of CM028129.1, from coordinate 233,478,514 downwards.
AAAGCGGTTCCTTGTCGTTCCTGCCGCCCCCTCCCAACCCGCACCCTCCTCTGTGCAGCCCCTCCTCCACCCCCACCTATACTTAACTCCAGAGGTCAGGAGCAGTGATCTTCTGTGGATCTGGAATATGTCTGCACTCTTCAAAGACCAACTGGGAACTGAAGAAATGACGGTAAGCCCTATAATGGCAGTCAGTGGGGTGTTTCAACTTGGTTGATATCTCAGACAATTTTTGAATTTTGGCCCAAATTTTCAATATGGGTTCTTGAACCCACCTCATGAACACTAGCACTGCCATTTCATTTCTTGGTCTCAAAGGTGATTTCAGTGGTCATGCACGGAATTACCTTTGGGACAAATTAATGAAATGACAGTGCCACTGTTCATGAGGTGGGTTCCAAAAGCCCTTGTTCCAAATTTGGAGAAAATTCCAAAAATGACTCTCGGTGTTATGATGTCCATTGTGTAGTTTCTATGCACACTTGTAACTTCATCAATTTTAAATAGTTACTCCAAATTTCCAACATTGCCATTTTTTCACCCTTTATGAACAGTATAGCTGTCATTTTTTGCATCCTACCTGAAAAGCGTTTTTGCACCTATGGCGCAGAATGGCGCTGTAGCTGTGCAAAATCAACTTTCAAGACTGATTAATGAAATCTCAGTGCCACTGTTCATGGGGAGGTCCCAAAAGGCCATGTTGAAAATTTGAATGGCTCTCAAAAAATGACTGCGTTACAAGCGTGTGTTGCACAGTTCTCGCACACTCGTAGCTTCCCACTTTCATATTTTCACTCCAGATTTTCAGCATTGCCATTTTTCACACCTCCTCATGAACAGTGTAGCTGTCATTTTCATCCTGTCCGAAATGTGTTTTCAATCTATAGCACAGAATGGCACTCTCACTGTTCAAAATCACCTTTAGGGATTGAGTAATGAAATTATACTGCCACTGTTCATGGGGTGGGGTCCCAAAAGCCCATGTTGAAAATCTGGAGCAAAAATACCAACAAACACCCTTAGGGTTTCCAACCATAATGTCACCCTGTACAGACTGACAGGCGTCGGGGGTGACTTGGTCATTGGACATAATGCTCACACCAGTCCACCCCCACCCACCAGCCACTGACAGGCATCAAGGTGTGCCTTGGGGTCTTTAGCTAACGTTTACCCCATTCTCTATACTGCACCCATATCAGCTTATTTCCTTATGGAATGGGGTGAGTGTAGGGCCGAAGACCTCAAGGCACACTCTGCGACACCCGTCGTGTGTCTGCAGCATGGGGTGAGGTGGAATGATGTGAGTGTTATGGCCGATGACTCCAAAGACACACCTCCAATGCCTGTAAGTCTCGCAGGTTGTGGGTGGGGTGGGGGTTGACGTTACTTCAATACTTCACTGCCATTCCTATTATGCATCTCTCTAACTCCTGCAGTACCAATACCAGTACCAGCAAGTAAACATTCAACATTGACAGATGCTTGTTATACAATGATCTGTATGGGTTTTTTAAAACTGCATGTCACTGATCTGTCTTAAGTGCTTTGAGCCTGACTCGGCTGCATTTCCTCTGGAACTGCTTTGTACTTGTAATGTTTTTGTGTCTATCTATTTGACATGATAGATTTGTAAATGAGTGCCTGTGCTCAAAAGTATTCTCTGAAGTTATCGTTTATCCCCTGCTACTCAGCAGCCCACTCCTTTAGGCGATCAAGCCTATTCTACAACCACTCTCCCATTCCGCCATCTGCCACACCTTTTCAAGCTGTCCCAACTGGCCCGGTTTATCCCTTCACTGGGGATGCCCTCATCCATAGGGGCATCAGGCAGGGAGATCAAAGCACCACTAGGGTGCTTCCTGCTTCTGCGCTGGTCAGCGAGGTACAGCTTGGGGGCTTCCTGGCTCTTTGGTGAGGTGCGCTGCCATCATCCAGCCAGCATGGGTGGCCATTTGTCTTAAGTTTCTTCTTCCCACCCACTGGGAAGCATGCTACAGCCGTCTTTTGCTGCTTGTATATGCAGCGGGGAGTTACCCACATCGCAGTGCGATGCAGAGTCAGGCACAAGAAGCCACCAAATGGTGGTGTTTCCATGCCTCCGGGAGGAGAGCATCCAGAGACTCTCTGAAACCATCCCTACCAGCCTCCACTCCTGACATTCCGGGCTTGAGTGCAAGCCTGAGTCGCCAGTATGCCAGGCGATCTCCTGTCACCCAGCACCACGGAGTGAACCCTCTCGAAATTTTCAATAAACAAATACATACATAAATAACTAAATACAAAATAAATAGAATTGCAACCTAGTAGTCAGAGCACAGAGTTGTGAGCCTGCAAATCTGGATTCAACCCCCACCATCACCACCTTACTGTGTGGTTCGAACAAGTTACTCACTCCAATCAAACCGCTAAGATTCTCATCAGCCTCTGCAAATGCTATACTTTATCAATATAACTAATATGTATTTTTATTTTGGATTAGTACTTTCTCCTCCTATGCTGGCTGACCTCCAGCTCCAGTACACCCCAGCCCCATTGCCCGGCGTCCACCATCCGGCACTGATCCGAACTCCCAAGGCTTGCCCCCTTGCAGGGCAGGCAGGGTTCCCAACCCCACTGGAGTCTGGATCCAGTGGGCCAGCACCGTGACTGGCCGGAGTGTAACCTGCAAAGGCACACTCCATCATTGTGCCATGGCATCACTTTTCCTGTCCTGGTGTTCTCCCAGGAGCTGGGGTGTGCAATGACACCGATGGAAGGGAGAGTGCACGTGTCCACACGCGCCTCCCTCCAAACGCCTGCTCAAACTCCTCCCCATACTGCAGCGTGGTGCCGGTCCCCTGACCTGCACCAGGAGGCAGGTGACGCCGACAACTGAGGACCCCCTCCCGGAGAAGGAGAGCAGTCTGTCGGATGCCTCAATCCTTCTCCTCCCTGCTGACTCCCAGTGACCTGTGCTCATTCCTAAACATGGGTCGCGGCATAGCATGAGGTAAGGCATCCAGTGCCTCAATCCTCAGTGCCACCGGCTGACTAATATGCATTTTGTATGTCTGCATACTTCAGTGTTCTGTACTTTTAACTTTTGCACACATGGACAGTTGCTCTTGCTTGTTTAGTTTGCATTTCTATTTGTGATTTGCTTGTATTTTTTGTTTTACTGTTCTGTGTATTCACTTGTTGCTGTTTTATTCCCCTTGTAGTGTTCCTCTTGGTCGCATCTGGAAATGAGCTACGCTCAGTGAGCCTACTCAGTCACCAAATGTTAAATAAATAAATAAATAAATGTAACCTCTTTGATCTCTCTGCCATTTGTGCTTTACCTTCCTCAGCTTTCCTAAACCTTCTTAAATCTTATTTAAACTTCTGTGTGTATGTAGTGGTTAGATTGCAGTGCTGTAAACTTGGAGGCTCAGGTGTAAACCCACCACTGGCACACTTACTCACTGTGTGACCTTGAGCAAATCACTTGACCTTCCTATGCTTAATCTTTTTCTGTCTTACTCCTTCTGTACATGTCTAATATGGCTACATCCACTGGTTCATGACTTGTAAAGTGCTTTCAGAGACAGTGTGCGAAAGGTATTATATAAACCAAATTCCTTTCCTTTCTGTTATTAGATGGGAATTTTCATGGCCCTTTACATCAAAGAAGACATAATCAAATGAGGGTGTACTGCACACTGCATACTGCAAAAAATGCCATTTCTGAATGCTGCTTCATTTGCAGTTGTGGGTTAATGTCTGTGACCATTCATCACCACAGGGCCTTCTCAAAAACTGTACTTCCTGTGTGCCTCAGAACTGAGTTCCGCTGCCTTCCAGAGACTTACTAAGCATCTACATCAATGAATAACACAGTCTGCCCTCGTCACTGTTGGGTTCTTGCGTGGGAAAGGAAGTAAGGTATGAAAAATGTTCATGCCATCAGTGCCGTCCAACACTTCAACTGGCAGTTCTTGCAGACCTTAGCTGCAGAATTATAGCAACCTGTGGTTTACTCAGTACCAAACAAGGAGACACATGGTTTGGATTAATATTCAGGAGCAGTGCTTTTTTTATTAAGAGCAACTGTGGAATAACCTTCTGAAATATGCATATTTAATTTACTTTTGTTACAAAATGAGGGTAGTTTTTTTTCACATTCCCAACTTGATCCAAGTTGTACAGAAAAACACAATCGATCATCTGAGTGGTTTTTTGTTCTGTCTGTCCTGCACTTAATAAGAGAACAGCCTGATCTTTTTTCCATAATGAGGCTTGTTTAGGCCCAGCTCATCAGTACAGCAGTAGGGCTACCATTTGCAACACTGATGAGCAGGGTTCGGAATGAAAAGATAATCTGGGGTTGGCTGGGGAGTTGGAGGAGTGAGCATCTTAGGTTGCTCTCCTCCTTCGGGAGGAAAGGTACTGTCTCTGCATGATGCTGCCGCTGGATGACTGCAGGTGGTAGTACAACTGGAGAACTGGTGGGTGGAAGGTCACAGGCATTGATGTGATGGCATGCATCATGTGTGCACGCGCAATGTCTCATTCACTGTATTCCCATAACAATGAACCGGCACATCTGAGTCCCAGCATCTCTACCACGGTGGTGCCTAGTGATTGTAATACTTTGGGGTAAATCTCCCCACCCTGACCCCACCTGGGGAAAACCATGGCTCCATGAAGGTCACTGGCCACAGGTCAGAGGCGCAGGAGGGATTAGTGAGTATTTTCCTGTCACCAGTACCCAAGAGGTTTGCTTACTGGTGACAAAACGGGCACTTACAGCTAATACAAAAAGTCAGGCTTGTTTGGGTTTTCTGACATGCTGCTCTACTGTAACTTGGTTCTGACTTGGCAAGCTCCTAGCCTCAACAACACTCCTTACCTGTTCCTCTGTCATCTTCCATGGCTCACCCCATATGATGGGAACTTCAGAGATATCTCCCTCTTCAGAACACAATCTAGTGCAGGGGATCCTTGGTTGGGCTGTGTCTCAGTGCCCCAAAACAGAGGGGCGTTGACAGGAAAGCGGCCGGCATGTACTGGTGTTCCAATAAGGAACCAGCTGGCATCCTAACGCCTACAGCAAGATGCCATAGTGTGTTTGTCCCTGTTTCAGTGGTGGGGGGACATGCACCAGGCTGGCTTTCCACTCTTCTCAAGGCTGGTGGCATCCATGCGGATGCCTCTCCAACCCTGCTGGCCCATTGCTATGATGTATGAATGGGTTGAGAATCTGGGGTCACTAGTATGGCAGTCTCCCCAGCCAATTTGCTACTAGATCAACCTAAAGATTCTAATCAGATAAATAATAAGTCATTTATAGAGTGCATTTCATGCAAGCCTTCAAAGTGACTTACAATTCATATATAACTCACATGAAACAATCAATGAAGTGCAGTCGCCTCTGGGGTGGAACTCGGTAGCCATTCAGTGCCAGCACAGCCCACAGCAGCTCTCTGCCCAGATACAAGCCAACTAATAATGAACCAGGTTACAGTTGTGGTGGTTTTCAGTGAATGGGATCTTTGATAAGGACACAGGAAAATTCTACATCTCTTTTGAGAAGTGCCATGGGATCTTTAATGTCCTCCAATAACCACCAAGGCAGGCAGATGGGACCTCGGTTTAACATCTTATTCAAAAGATGGCACCTCAACAGTGTAGCATCCTCTCAACTGCACAATAGTGTCACTTATGGGTATTGTTATGGGTATTACTGCAAATGCAGCGGGGGCCAGAACCCATGACCTCTGCTGAACTTTCAAGCCACTGACACTGACTTTAAAGCTGCAAAAGTGTCATCATATAGTTTTAAAGCAAAATGTATTTGTAACATCCTAAGATTCCTCCTCAGTGTATTTTTATTTTCTCAGATGTTTTTAAACAGCTATCATAACTTATTTTTCAGTTAATGACTCAAGTCATTAAATATAGCCATCACTCCATTTTTTTTCCCAAATAGCTTTTATCCCAATTTTCGGAAGCTGGCAGGTGGTCTCGGGCCCCCTCCCAAGAGCTCACATCAGGCCTGGTTTGCATCCCAATCACTGGGATCACAGCTGTGGCTGTCACGGAACCTGCCAGCTCCGCTTTCTCCATGCCCCTGTTGTGGACGCACGCTGCACTTCTGCAACACCCTCCTTCATACTGTCTGGTGTCCGACACTGCCACGAGCCTCCACCCAGTGGCAGTCATATGGCAGGGCAGCAATGTCCCTCTCAATCTTGCTCCCACCTCCCCTGGCTGACCACCGATGACCCAGGCCCATTCCCAAACCCAGGTCGCAAGGCGTGGCGTGAGGTGTGGCATCCAGAGCTTCAACGCTCAGCACCACCGGGCTGACTCTTCCCAGGTTTTCTATACTAGATTTGTACTGCATGTGTTAGGATGGTGCTGCCACACTTTTCTGGTGGTAACAGCATAGAACCCCATGAAGGTATTTAATGTTATCATGGTGGATGTGGGGACTTTAAAACTTTCAGATACTGTATTTAAGTTCAGCTATGCAAGAAAATGAAAATAAATATGGATATACTGATGTTTTGCTAGAACACATCATTGCTGAAAAAAATACGCGGTGAGTAGAAAATACTGCTGCTTTAAAGCTGAAATGTTTCCACCCACCTCAGCTCAGATGTCCCAAGACCCTTGACCCCCATGGTAATTACTAGGCACACTGTGTCACCTGTCTCTTCAAGAACTTGTCTAGCCCCTCACTCTTAATTAAGGTAAAGGGATGCTGGAGAAGGATGCCCTCTAACCCTCCCCAACTCCAAGGCATGACCGCCCTCTCTGACTCAGTTAGTGAGTGACCCTTGGTTGACCTTAGCCCACGTACTGCTGCTGGGGTCACCAGGAAGCTGAAATGTTTTTATAAACAAGATACAAATTAACATTCTACAGCTGTGTTGTTTAAAATTTCATGTTTAGTTCTTTAACATGTCTAGTTTATTGCATCTGAAGGACCAAAACCTCTCTCTCTCTCTCTCTCCCCCCCCCCAACCTAACTTCTGTTCAAAGTTCCAAAACTAATTCCCATTTAGGGTAGCGTTACATGTACTCAGCAAAACCAGAAAATTGAACAAATTTAAAGAAATTATATACAACTCACTAGAGCCAGGGAACTGATCTGTCTACAAAATGGAGACAGATGATAGCTACTGGGGAAGGGGCACCTCTAAACCTGTTTTACCATATTAACCACAGGCAGAGTAAGCCGTTTACATGTTCTTGTGAGTAGGAGTTGAGCGGGTAAGGAGAGCAGGATTAATGTTAGCTCCTTTGCTCATACAGGTTACAGTACACAGTAGTATTCCTTACTTACGACTTTATGTTTTGGTGGGACATATACCCATATTTCCCATCCTTCCCCATGTACCCCACCCATTAACTCAGGCCAGTAGGGCATGTTAGCACAAATCCTTACCACTGATACAATCTGTTCAGTAGCTACATGATAGGCTTACAATCTCTTAACGAATGAAATCTTGCAAAGGGTATACTACCTTTCCGATGGGGCAAGAGGTACCCAGGGGCATCCAAGCCCAGAAACAGTTTCGATTTTCAATGTGAAATTGTAATTTAAGGAAGTATTTTTCAGAGAGGGTTGTGGATGCATGGAGCGACCTTCCGGAGGGTTGTGAGTCAAAATCATGGGGGAATTCAAGCATGCATGGGATAGTCATAAGGCAATTCTGGGAGGTGGGGGTAGGAAGAAGTAGGCTGCTGGTTAACTAGGATCTGCAGCTTATCCAGTAGGTAGGAAATGGGCAGACTGGGTGGGCCAGCGGTCCTTATCTGCCGTCAAATTCTATGTTTCTATGTTTCTAAATGGCACATACAGTACTTAAGCAATAATACACAAGTGGTAGTATGTCATGGGACAGAGTCACACTTTGTTTGTGTTGTGCAGCATGAGGCCAAGGGCCAAGTGTCCTATGTACCTGAGAGGTGACAATATCCCTTGACATATCAAACCCTGAATGATATTATTGCTATCATGCAATGGATCTATTTTATTTTCTAAAAGTAACAACAAAAAGTTGTATGAATGTTTGTGTGTGTGTTTTTATATGTATGTATACATTAAAAAAATGAGTTCTATTTTGGCTAGTAGGTGGCTGGATTTGTGGGGTGGAGAATTTTGAAGTAGGTGAATAAATGTTGGCTGAGACTTTTCTTACCTGGGAGAATGTGCTGTGACTTTCTCACAGGTAAGGAGGCATCTCAGCCAATCAAGTTGCAGGAGTCTTTCTATCCGTTGCATAATAGTGGTGTTTTTGATAATCTCCTCATTCCTTCTGAAATAAAAGGCTGTTGACAACCTTCTGCCAATAACTGGCAGCAGACATTAAAGCCTCACCTGGTAAAAACCTGGCCAGGAGGTGACCCCAGATGATGTGTGGAAGGGGTGCATGTCTTGTACATTCCTCATTGAGTTAAGCACCTTGTGTCTGTGACGCCTACAGCCCCTGACAGCTCTAGACTGGGGAACCTGACTCAAATGCAAAACCAGCCCCCGCCCATGGCAAGCAGAACCAAAAACTCAGTATCATTATCTAGTAAAAGAAATGGGGCAGTGAATTTAGAAATAGAGTCAGGTTACTGTAAGCAACATTTCTGGATCTGCTGCCCTCAAGAGGCCAGACTAAGGTAGTGGCTACACTTTCTACCCCTTTAGTGCTATTCCGAACCCACCCAACCTGTTTGCAGCCCCTAGGAGGAAGTTCTATAAACCTGGAAACTCAGGTTTGAATCCCACCACTAATATTTTGTTCAAGTTGAGGGCTTCAACCCCCTCCAAAATCCATCACAGTCCTAGTTTATAACTTGAAGGAGGTTGTTTGTCCTAGTGGTCAGAATGCAGAACTGGGGAACTTGGAGACCCAGGTTTGAATCCCACTACCACCAGTTACGTGTGACCCGAGCACGTCAAGCAGCAGTGCATTGAAAGCAGGCAAAAAATGTGACCTTTCCTTTTTCACTATAAAGATTTCAGACATCTTCCAGTTTCATTCTGTGGTAAAACTTGCAGCTCCAACAACGTTTGAGTATTTTGTAAATGTCTGAATGTAGTTTTTCTTAAGAAAAGGATGGCTGCCACATTTGCCATAGAACTGCCAATTGACCCGGTAAGGTTAGGATCAAGAAAATTAACACAAAAAAGCTTCAAGGTACATAGAAGGTATCTAATAAAGTAGATTTGATAGGTATGCTAATATGTTTATTAACTGTAGCTGAAACCAGTTTTTGAAAAACATTTTCCATTGCACTGTTGCGTTAACCTCCCTGTGTATAACTTCTATCTAATACCTGTCTAGCATATCTCAGAACTACTTGAATCTTCCTGTGCACCTACAGTATCAGCAGCAACATTCTTCCCATTTCTCTTCGGGTTGTAAAGTGCTTTGAGACATTGTTTGCATGAAGTCACTAAAAACAAATTCTTATTCTATCCTTCCCTAACCCTAACCTGGCTTGCTTTTTCTTATCCGTCCCATCCCATCCTATCCTATCCTATTCTATCCCATCCCATCCCATCCCATCCCATCCCATCCCATCCTATCCTATCCTATCCTACCCTACCCTACTCTACCCAACAGTACACTACCCTACTCCTGTCATGTCCTGTCCTGTCCCATCCCATCTTATCCTTTCCTATCTATCTATCTACCCTACCCTACAGTACCCTACCCTACTCCTGTCATGTCCTGTCCTACAATTCTCAAACCTCTCCTCTCCTACTCTAATCCTAAACTTACTCTACTCCTGTCTTGTCCTGTCCCACCCTATCCTTTTTTTCTCTCTCCTTTGGAGGCCCCCATCGGCCCTCGTGGCTTACTTCATCATCCGCCATCCCTGGGACTTACCGAAGATGGAGAGCTTCTGGAGTGCCCCTGTGGCAGGGGACATGGGGGTCCCAAGCTCCCCTGGTGCCTTGCTCAGATCTTGGTCGAGCTCAGGAGGCAGTGTGAGGTCTGTGGGACATGGCAGGTGGCATCCTGCAGCCAGCGTTTTTTCCCATTTCTCCTGACCCATGGATACTCCATGGAGGCAGCAGTTTGAGTGTGCACATTGAAGGACATGCTTACATTTCCTGCCAGGGGCGTTCCCATCTGGAACTGCAGTTGGTTGCACTGCCACCATGGTCATCTAGGTGGTGTGGTGGTGTTATGGCGGCACAATCTGCCCTCCCTCCTCCTCCCTCCCTCCCTCGAGCGCATCCACTGGGATGCTCAATGCGCCTCTCCCCAGCCAACCCTGGAGTGGCCCAGGGTAATTACCAATCCTGGGTCACTGGAGTGATACGGGTGAGGCATGGATGCCTCTGTTCTCTGTGCCACCAAGCTGGCATCCCACCCTGTTGTAACCCTGACCATAATCTCATCCCTGCCCTATGCTTTCCTATTCTGTCCTGTCCTGCCCTTCCTTACCCTAACCCCTACCCTATCCTATCCTATGCATAAAAATCTCCAATATGTCCCACAAGAGTTAGCGAAGGCGAAGGAGAGAGGAGGTTAATAATGGGAGTTAGATTACTTGTTCAGGTCACACAGCCATTAGGTGATACAAGAAGGATCCAAACCTGGCTCTCAGTTTAACTACTAGGCCACACTGTCTCCTTGACTTGTTTGTGCCACAACTATTTATAAAACTAGCAAGAGAGTGGCACTTTGATGGATAACCTGAGTTAGATATTGTGGCATTTTCTTTTTTTCTCCTCTCCCTTCTAATTGGCTCTCCTTCAGCGAGCATCTCAGTCCTGTCACCCAATATCTGCTGGGACTTACCTGCCATCCATCTTCCCCAGGGCTTGCCCCTCTGGTGGGGTTGTTGTGGTTCCTCAAGCCCCGCTGTAGAATGGATCCAGTTTGGGTCATCATGCCCAGCTGGTCTGGTGTGGGGCCTGCAGGTGCTCATTGTCATCCTGCCAGTTTTCTGCCCTGGGAGGCGTGATGTGAAATGACATCATAAGTGCCCATGCGTGCTCCCTCATGATGTGCAGTGACATCATGGTGCATATCACGTGCTCCCACGTGATGTGCAATGATGTCATGGTGCATGCCATATGCTCCTGTGTGATGTGTAGTGATGTCATGGTGCATACCATGTGCTCCCATGTGATGTGCAGTGACATTATGGTGTTCCCCATGATGTGCACAGCGTCTGTCACAGTTCCCGACTTTCTTGACCTGGGCTGCCTTTCCTCCAGTTTCTGCCAGGGATCAGGTAAGCCTCAGGCTCTGCCTCCCTCCTCTCTGGAGGAGGAAGCAGTCCTATGGATGCCGATTCTCCTCCCCCAGCCAGAACTCTGACATCTTGGATTAGCTTCTGAACCTGGCTCAGCGTCACAAGCAGTAAGCGCTACTGCTGCACTGACAGACTGGCTCGATATTGTGTCATTTCAGTGTGGGGGGTGGTGCTTGTGGCATAGACTGCTTGAAACATACTTTCCATTAAGGCTCGCTCACTCCTCCTCCCTCACTCACTGTGTTTGCTTATGCCCTCTGGGATTGCTTTTTATTACAAGCAGTATCTGAGTGTTTTGATTTCAAGAAAAAGAAGTCAGTAAGCTGCGGGCTTTCAAATGAGCCTTGTGCTGTCATCTCCACCATCCTTGTGCGTACCCCTCTTTTCTCTCCTTGTACCCTAGCCTGCTACAGTCCTAATATACTGCAAAATATGTAATATTTGTATACACTGTAAATATATAGTATTCATTTTGGTATATAATACTGTACCTGGTTAGATGTGGTTTTAAGCAGTTTCAGAAGCTGTAAATTGCTGTTATACACAGGTATGACTTCACAGATCATGTTATTCTATATATAGTATGATGTCATACACACGTACAATGGGATTCTTGAAATATTGAAAATATAAACAGTTTGCTGGTATTTGCTTCTTCATTATGCATCTCTTCTGGCCCTGTTCCAAAAATATTTCATATTAAATGTGCCCCACTAAATCACTGCACCCAGATGTGCCTTCTAGACTTATTGTGGTCTTCAAATGTGCTTTTTGCAGCATGTTTAAATATTGAAAAGGAATGTATTATTTAAGCAACAGGGCATGTGTTATGCTGGGATTACATCACACCTCAGTTGTGAGGCATGAGGCACACCTGAAGTAATGTTGACCTGTTTTAATTTGCTAAAAAAAGGACTGTACAGTGCAAGTACTGTATGTCTGATGTGGTGGAAGCACCAGAGGAAAAGAAGACAAGGGAGGAACTGTGAGGTTATGAAGGGCATGGAGAGACTGTGCAGAGGAGGATCAGGAAAAGCAGATATCCTGAAGAGATACTCTTGCTCAGTTTTTTTCTAACATGAACCTTTTTATTAAACAATTTTAAATAATACAGAATAACAAAACACAAGCTTTTGCTCAGTCTTCACAGTAGAAGGAGAGGGACGGACCACATAAAAGTAACAAGAACACTTGGCGGAGGGAGGTAGAAGTCCATTCACAGAGCAAAGGGTCCCAAGAGGACTTTCAAATCTGAAAGTGGATAAGGCTATGGTGCCAGGTGGGGTACACCCAAGAGCGCCGAGGGAGCTCAGGGAGGTACTAGCTGCAGTTGACAGCCCTATTCAACAACTCTCTGGAAACAGAAGTGGTTCTGGCAGACTGGAGAGCGCAGATGTAGTTCTGCTTCATAAAATGGCTGTAAGGAGGAGGCTGTCAATTATAGGCCAGTCAGTCTAATGTCAGTAGTGTGGAAACTAATGAAGACACTTTTAAAGAAAGACTAGAAGGGTATCTTGAATTCAGCTGGTTACAAGACCTGCGGTAGCAGGATTCACTAGAGGGGAGGTCATGTCAAATGAATCTGATCTATTTCTTTAACTGTGTGACCAGAGAAATAGATATGGGTGGATGGTGGATGTGACCTACTTAGACTCAGCAAGGCCTTGACACTGTACTGCATAGGAGGCTTATAAGGAAACTGAGCAGTTTTGACATCTAAACTGGGACCTAAGGTGGTTAACTTGGTGCAGAATTGGTTGATGGACAGGTGAAAGAGAGTGGTGGTAAATGGCAAATACTCTAACGAGGTGAGAGTGACCAGCAGGTACCTTGGGGCCCAGTACTGAGACCAGTCCTCTTCAATGTCTTTATAACAGGCATTGCAGAAGAGCTAGAATGGAAGGTATGTCTCTTTGTAGATGACACCAAACCCTGCAATAGGGTAGATACCGGAGGATGTGGGGAGAATAAGTAAGACCTGAGAATACTTGAGGAATGTCAGCGGTATGGAAGCTAGGCTTCAATGTGAAAAACTGCAAAATCATACACCTAGGGCACAGAAACCCAGAGGTGATTTATAGAATGGGGAAAAGGTTTTGACTGTCACTAAATAAAACAGGAAGGGACCTTGGAATAATCATATCAGATAGTAGTAGTAGTAATAGTAGATTTTATTTATTTTGGGCACACTTCCCGGAGCTCAGGGCACCCTTACAAATACATAACAGGCAATAACAAAAGACATAACCAAACATCAATAAATCAGTTCTAAAATATTCCTTCAGCATAGGTTTCTAAAAATATAAATAATTCCACTAATCAGGACTCAAAAGCAGCTTGAAACAAAAGGTTTTAGACCTCTTTTAAAACTCTCCAGGGATGGCGCCTCCCGGAGTAGCCTGGCAAGAAATTCAAAACACAGGGTCTGCAGCCTCGAAGGTCCGGGCACTGGATGATTTTAATGTTGCCTGGACACCTCAGGGGTCCTCCTCTGCTGAACTAAAGTGCGGCATTGGGTGTAGGGGTGCAGGAGCTCTTTCAGGTAACCTGGACCCAACCCATGTAGGGTCTTCTAGGTCAAAGGCCTATTTTAAAGGAAATGCACTAATGCACCAGCAGCCTGTGCAGTTCATGCAGAACCGGCGTTATATGACAGGATCTTGGCAGACCCATCAACATCCTGTCTGCAGCTTTCTGCAGTAGCTGCAGGCACCTCAGTGCACTCCACTGACCCCAAGTAGATTGTGTTACAACAATCAAGACTGGAGGTGACAAACATGTGTATTAGGGTGGCCAGATCTTCAGGAGGGACAAGGACTTGATTCGGGTGATGTTGCGGGATGGTAGCATCTGGCCCAGATAACAGCCGACACCTGAGAATCAAGTGTCTGCCTGAGTGCCCATAACAATGCCTAAATTCTTAACCTTAAGGGAGGCCTCTAGTTCAGTCGGGCCAATAAACAGCCCTAAACTTTCTCCAGAGGCCTCCATTTCCCCTTCGACCTGATTCCACCACCAATAGTTCGGTCTTGCCCAGGTTGAGCCCCAACCAGTTACACGACGCCCAAGTCCAGATCTCGCCAGGCACTTATTCAGCATGTCGACAGCATCAGATCTTGTGAGTGTGAAGGACAGGTAGAGCTGAGTATCATCAGCATAGATAAAGCTCAGCTCATACCACCTAATGACCTCACCCAGGGCAGCATGTATAATGCAAACAATATGGAGGAAAGGACAGAGCCTTGGGTACTCCACAGGGCAGGGCCATCAAGTTGAAGGAATATTTCCTAGAACAATCCTCTGGAACCTTCGCCGTGGGAAGGACTCAAACCCACTGATGACCTTACCGGTGAGTCCCTCATGCTCCCCAGCCTGTCCAATAACACCCCATGGTCCACAGTGTCAAATGCAGAAGAGATCGAGGAGGATGAGAATAGTTCATTCCCTCTATCCTCACCCTGAGCAGGTCATTACACACCCTAACTAATGCTGTCTCCATGTTATGCATGGCCCTAAACCCAGACTGGGGAAAGGTTCGTAAATCTGGAAGTCCGTGAGGTGACTCTTGAGCTGTTCTGTGACTATCTTCTCAGAACCTTCCCAAGAAAGAAGGTTCAAGATAGGCTGATAGCAGATGACCTCAAGGTGGCAAGGCAGTGCAGCAAGACAGTAGGCAGGGCTAACCACATGCTTGGATGCATAGGGAGGGTATCACCAGTAGAAGGAGAGTGGTAGTGTTACCACTGTGTTGATTATTGTTGAAACCCCACCTGGAGTACAGTGTCAGTTCTGAGACCACATCTCAGGAAAGACATAGACAGGGTGGAGGCTGTCCAGGAGGGCAACTGAAATGGTGCAGGGGCTGCATCATAAGCCCTATGAGGAGAGACTGAAGGATCTCAATACATACATTGTGGAGAGAGAGGAGGAGATGGAGAACATGATAGAGACCCATATACCTAACGAGGTGAATAAGGTACAGGAGGAGTATTTTTCAGAGGAGAAGGAGCACGAGAACAAGGGGCATGTACTGAGGCTGGAAGGAGAATTTAGGAGGGATGTAAGGAAGTCCTTCTTCACTGAAAGAGTGGTGGTCACCTAGAACAGTCTCCCAGCAGAAGAGGTGGGGTTGAAAAAAATACTAGATTTTGATCATGCATGGGATAGGCACAAAAGAAATCTTGGTAGGCAACTGTGGGTTGGGGGTGTAGTCGGAGATCAGGTAGTGTCTGTGGTGACAGTATAGGCAGGAAAAAATGGGCACACTGAGTAGGCAAAGCAGGCCTTGTCTGCTGACAGATTCTATATTTCTTTGTTTCTGACCAATGTAGTGCACCCTGGAGTGCCTCTTTGTAATTGTAAAATGGATCCTGTAGAATTAAAATGGCTTTTTATGTAGGTTTTCTTCAGATTAGTTTCAGAGTGCAACTGCTTATGCACCAATCAGCTTTCAGACCATTTTATGATCCACGTTTGCATTGTTTAGCCATTATTATTAGCTTTGACTGTGTCAGCCTGCAACTTAACAAATCTGTGGCTGTAACTGTCCCACAGGAGGACCCCTTGAAGGCAAGTATTTCACTAAAGCAAGGCTATCTTGATGTTTGAAATTCTAAATAAGAAACATCTCAGTAAAACAATAAACAAGAGGTTCCACCCTTTGGTTCACAACACTGTTTTATCATATTACAATTTGCCAAGTTATATAACAACCTTGCACAACCGACAAACCAACAAGAAGTTTGAAATTTGAAAAATAAAATGAGGACTATGAGCTAATCAGATCTGACAAAGCGGTTGGTTTACGGATACAAGGCAAATAGCTGATTCATTGTGATTAATGCAATCTACGCAGTTTGCCAATATCCGTTCGTCATCTGTTTCCAAAATTTGTCTCGTGATAAGGGCAGTTTGGTTGGGGAAAAAAAAAATCAGACAGGAAACCTTTAACAACTGTCAAGTTCACTTCTTAAAAATATTTAAAACAAAGACCCACAATTAAAACTTCTGATTTAGATGCTTGATAGTTGAACAAAGACAATGCTGGGTAATATATGTATATATATATATATGTATATGTATATGTATATGTATATGTATATGTATACTGTGTATATATCTCTACATACATACATACATACAGTATGAAAGTCTTTGAGGTGAAAAATGAATACTTTTAGTTATCATGCAAGCTGAACCAAACTGTTTTACTTCATGATTTAATAAAGAAAATATCAATGCTTATACTGGCATATGATTTATTTATTTAAAAGTTTTGCCAGGAAGGCCCACTGTGCAGAGTACTGCTCAATTCCAGGTGTGTCCTGGGGAGGGGAGCAGTGGAGAAAACACACACACATATATATATATACATATATATATATATATATACACATACATACACACACACAGCCAAGTATATGATAAATTCATCTTCTTATTTTCTTGTTCTTTAGTAACCTTGTAAGGCCCAGTGGGCACAAGGCCCATTACTGTGGTGACCTGGGAGTACTAGGCAGAGGTAAGTGACTTGCTCAGGGTCACACAGCATGCAAGTAGAGGTTAAGAGACTCAAACCTCGGGGTGCTGGATGTACCAAGCTTGTTCACAGCTCATTGCTCTGACCTCTTGGTTATACTGCTAGCCCAAACTGGGTTTACGGTTTGGTTACAAAGTGTTGCCCTTGGCCAGAAAGTTGCAGGTTTAGAAGTATGTGACTTCTAAATTGGGGGATTTAATGATTTCAAGTCTCCAGACAAGCAAGTCAAAAAGTTATTAATTTTGTTTCTGAAATAATTTTTTTTAACATTAATACTTATATTAACTTCTAAAAGTCGGTCTTTCTCTTAGGACTGTTGACTTAGATGTGGGACTTGCAGAGATAGTTTTACTGCCAAGATACTGGAATGACTTTCACACTAGGATGCATGGATGATTATGACTTCAGCCAAAAATTAACGATAGGTAGTGGAGCATTCTGATTGGCTCATGGTGTTTTAAACGGGTTAGATGATACCCTTTATGTACAATAGAACGATTAGAATGCTAACAATAAAAAATAATTAAAAAATTAAAGTATTTTAGTTAAATAATGACCCCATGACCCCTAAGGATTAGATTCACTGCTGGTATCCTAACCCCTGGTCATGTTTTGATGTAATTAATGGAACCTCAAGGTTCAAGTCCACAACAGGCACGCTGTCTCAAACTTGATTCTGACACTGCAGTGCAGCACATGTCTTGGTGGGTTGGGTGCTGCCCTGTTAGAAGCAGTGTTCTTGATTTTATTTCTTAACTGATTAATTTGTTTGTTTATTTATTTAAATATACTTTATTTTCTCATACTTTGTATGAAATGTTAAACTGAGTTTTTCTACCCACTGGTCCTGGCCACTGTCCAAGTAGAAGTTGATGATCTCTTATCTGAAAGGAGAAGGTGATATCTGGGTGTCCTGGCCAACATTTTCTCTCTATGTGAAACAGGTGGGAATGCAGTTCTCATATGCATAATCGAGACATTCGGACTGGATGCACTGGTGATCCTGAGGGACTTCTGTCTCCCAGACTTGAAATGGTGTCTTGGGAGGGACAACAGTAGGGTTGAGACCAAGTTTTTGTCTACCTTCAGTCTGAACATATGAACATACAAAAGGCCAGCAGAAGAAGGCCCAAGGTCTATCAATTCTGCTCAATGCAGCCCTCATGCACGTATGCTATATGTTGCTCTGCTCCACCTCCACTGTCACCCTCATCTTCTCCTTGAATCTATCCCACCCTCTTTTAAACCCCCAACTATACTGTTATTTACTACCCCATCAAGCAGTGCATTCCATCCTGTCACCCAGGTTTCAGTGAAGAAGTGCCTCTGGAATGCTTCCTGTATCTTCCCACAGTTTGTAGTTGTGCCCTCTGGTGTTTTGTTCTCACTTTTGCATAAAAGATCCCTACATCAACCTTGTTAACGCCTTTACGGTATTTGAAGGTCTCAGTCATGTCCCTCTCTTTCTTTTTCTCTCCTTTAGTGAGTATGTGTTCAGGTTCACCAGCCTGTGTTCATCGGCATATCCTGCTGCCACTGAACCATCTCGTAGCCCTCCTCTGTACTGCCCCATCTGGTTTATGTCATTCTTGAAGCAGCAGTGCAATGAAAATGTTTTCCCAAAAAGATAGTTTCAGTTATAATTAAATATATTAGCATACCTGTTAAATCTGCTTTCTGGGTACTTCCAATGTTGTGCACCATGAATTTTTTTCTCGATCCTAACCCTTACCAGGTCTGTAATGGTATTTGGAAGTCAAATGTGGCAGCCATTTTTTTTCTTGAGAAATAAATTTAATTAAACATTTATAAAACACTCATATTTTGGAGGAACTACACAGTTTTACTGCCAAATGAAACTGGAAGATGCCTGGAATCATTTATAGTGAAAAAGGTAGGGTCAAATTTTTTTGCCTAATTTATCGCACTGCTGCTTTAAGGTAGAGACTCCAGTACTGTACACAGTAGTTCAGATGCAGACACACCATTGACCTATATGGGGCAGAATGACCTCTTCCCTTCTGCTGGAGAACCCTTTGATATGCAACCCAGCATGCTATTCACTTTCCGTGCTGCCTTTTTTGCACTGCGTTGTTGGTTTCAGGTCGCTTGTTATTGCTATCCCTGTCAAAGACTGTTTTCTAAAACACCATGTCCAATGGAACTAGGCTTGAAGCTACCTTTGAGCTTGTTTGCAGCAATGAGGCTGAGGTCATGTCTTGCATGAATAAGAAACTGGTGGGAGGCAGTGATCTCAACTGGTAACCTTCTCCATGGTGACAGGAAAACTAAGCAGGCCTCACTCATCAGGACCTAGAACGCCAGATAAACAGACTTTGCCAAGATGTAGGACCTGGTGACCATGAGTCTAGAGCAGCTGCATAAGGCTAGTAATGCAAAGCATATGTGGGGTTCACTGCAGAATGTGTGTGAAGCAACCATGGAGGCTTGTATCCCTGTAAACAATGGGGGAAAATGGGCTAAGCAAGGCTCCTCTCAGGTGCAACAGGTACCTACATCATCTGTTACTGAACAAAATAGAAGGATTATGACTGCTGGAAAGAGCTAGATTGTCATCCAACCAGACAGAAGTACAGAACAGCATTAAGAGACTACAAGATTAGAATTACAGAAACCAGGAAGGGACTATAAGCCCAGGTAGCAGTAGGAGCTGCGGACTGTACCAAAGCCTTCTTCCAGTACATAAATGGAAAGAGGCGAAAGGGGTATTGGGTTACTGAAAACAGGAAGAAGAGGAGAGGAACCTGTGAGAGAGCCAGGGGTAATGGCAATGGCACTGAATGAATACTTTTTCACTATTCACCAAAGGGCCCTGTGGGGATGTTCATCTGCTGGGGTCATGGCATCAGGGTAGCCATGATGGAGCATGCAGGCATCAAATCTGCCCTGGTAACTGACTGTCTGTCGAAGATCAAGTACGTCTGCTTACAATAATTTGATTGGAGTTTGTCTATACAGGTGGGATGCAAGAGGACAGGAAAGTGTCCAGTGTGGTCCATATCTTAAAGAAGGGGCAAGGCTGGATCTGACCAACTACAGGCTGATCAACCTGACAGTAGTGCTGTGCATGGGTCCCGGAATCCATCGTCAAGGACAAAATACTGGAGCACTTGACTGAGGCCAAGGTTCTTGCTTCCTCTCAGGATGACTTTATGAGGGCAGATCATGTCAAACCAACCTGATCATCCTTTTCGAGGGTGACCTTTGAGGTGGACAAGGGCAAGGTCATACACATTGGGGAGGGACCTAATGGTCCTAGAGTCTCCTCTGACCTCAAATTACAATGCTGTTATGTAAGAAGACCATTTGCTCTTTAACTCATCTCTCCTGCCAGCTCAGTGGGAATACCCAGCGACCATCCCCATCTCCACCAGTACGGATTGTTACCTTCTGCTCTGGAACTCTGTCCCAAATGCCCACCACTAGTTCAGTGAATAGTTTTTCCTGATATTTCCCTTGAATATTCCTCCTCTTAGCAACATTGTTCATTCTCTTGCTGAAAAAAGGCAGTTGTGGCACTCACCAGTACAATTGTTGAGTGGTGGTAAAAACAGAGTCCAGAATTACAGTGCAGAAAGGACAATTTCCTTAGTTTATTTTCAATTTCCACATTCAGTTCACAGGCACCCAGGGGCAGGAGGACACCAGTAAACTCTCCAGACTCTTAGTTTTTGCCCCCACTAAACAAATGTACTGGTGAGTGTCAGGACTGCCCTTTTCTAGTAGCAACTGGTATCATACAGCACCACACTCTGCTCTGGTGCGGCTCTTTCATTCATTGTGCATTCCCTTGCTGTTTTATCTGCAGTATTCTGAAGAGCTGTGTTTTGTATTCATTTTTTTATATTTCTAGCTCTTGCTTCCCACTGTCCCCAACACTGAGGCTGTCACGACTGCACTCTTCTTCTGGCTGAGAGGGCGTGTGAGTGCATACCTTTACAGTTGATGCCAGTGCTTCTTTGAGGTCAGCCAGTGGAAGTGGAAGTGGGGTGAATAACAAGTGACACATTTTCAGTCTCTTCAGGAGCAGAGCACCTCACCTCCACCATGCTCCTGTCGATATGGTGGAGTGTGTCTAAAGAATACTAGGGTTTTTGCTCCTCCATCTTGCTGACACAGATGTACGCTTCTGGTCATACTGGATGTCATGGAGCTAGATGGAGGGATAGATGTACCACTTCTGGTCCTGCTGGATGTCATGGAGCTAGATGGAGGGATAGATGTACCACTTCTGGTCATACTGGATGTCATGGAGCTAGATGGAGGGATAGATGTACCACTTCTGGTCATACTGGATGTCATGGAGCTAGATGGAGGGATAGATGTACCACTTCTGGTCATACTGGATGTCATGGAGCTAGATGGAGGGATAGATGTACCACTTCTGGTCATACTGGATGTCATGGAGCTAGATGGAGGGATACATAATAATAATAATAATAACTTTATTTTAAAGCACTTTTCAAGATTTCAAAGTGCTTTACAAGTAAAAAATACAATATAAAATATCACATAAAACATATAAATACAATAAATACATAACAGCATCACATATTAAAACCTACAATAAAACCATCCATACTATCCAAAAATAATATTAACACTCAGATATCAGCTAAACATCCAAGAAGGCACTCCATACAAGTAGGTTTCACATTTTTCTTAAATACCTCCAAGGAGGTGCACTCCTTAACTGGCGAGTAGAGAATTCCAAGAGTTGGAGCTACATAAGAAAAAGCTCTACTACCAGAAGTCTTTAGACTCACTCTTGGAATCTCTAACAACCCTTCATCAACCGGCGTAGCGATCAGCGAGACAGTAAGACACCAGAAGTTCTTTCAGATAGGTGGGACCCTGATTTGAAGGGCTTTAAAAGTCAATAAAATGACTTTAAAGGTGATCCGCCACTGTATAGGAAGCCAGTGCAGTTCGTGCAGTACCGGGTGATATGACTGGATCTCCTTGTCCCAGTCAACACCCTGGCTGCAGCATTCTGCACAGCTGAAGGCGATGGATTTCAACCCCAGAAAGCCAAAGTAAAGGACATTGCAGTAGTCCAACGCGAGGACACAAGGCGTGGACCAGCGTTGGCAAGAGTCAGATGGAACAAGGTGGCGCACCTGGCAATGTTCCTAAGGTGATAAGAAGTCCTGACAACGGCCGACACTTGAGATTGAAAGGTCAGCCTGTCATCTAGGACAATCCCAGGTTGCGCACCCGTTCGGAGGTCGGGAAGTGACACGCCGTCAAGAAAATTCCAGAGGGCGAGCCATCTTCGGTCTCATTATCTAACCACCAGGGTCCACCACCAATAACTCTGTCTTCTCTGAGTTCAACTTCAACCAACTAGAATCCATCCATCCTCGGATTTCTTCCAGACAGTTGTTAAACACAGAGAGGCTCCATCCTGGTCAGGTGCAAAGACAGGTATAGCTGGGTGTCATCTGCGCGGCAGTGAAACCTCAGCCATACCATCTTATAATGTCTCTGAGGGCAGCATATACACTGCGAATAACATGGTGACAGCACTGAACCCTGAGGCACCCACACAACAAAGAAGTTGGGCGGAGGAATGAACCCCGACACAACTCTCTGTGATCTCCTAGTAAGGAATGAAGTGAGCGATTATAAAACAGTTCCCGACATTCCACATATTTGCCTCAGGCGTGCTAACAACACCAGGTGATCCACAGTGTCAAAAGTTGATGAGAGATCAAGAAGAACTAGGACAGAACATCTCTTCTGATCCTCGCCTTCAGAAGATCATGAAGCACCGAACCAGCGCAGTCTCGGTGCTGTGTCTTTCCGAAAACCAGACTGGAAGGATTCGTAGATATTATGGATGGTTAAATGATCTTCCAATTGGGCTGCCACTACCTTCTCAATAGCCTTCCCCAAAAGGGAAGGTTAGAGATAGGTCTGTAGTTTGAAAAACAGTCTGGGGCCAAGTAACTTTCTTCAGTAAAGGTGTAACCACTGCTTCTTTCAGAGAGTTAGGAAACTCACCTGACTCTAGGAACACAGACTATCTGCACCATAACTGGGCCAATGATCTCAAGACAACCCAAAATTCTGGGAGTTGGTCCAGGATCTAAACTACAGCTCGTGGGCCGCACACTATGGATGATCCTCATAATCCACGACCTCCGGTTGGCAAAAGGAACCCCAAGAAAAACTAGGCATTGTGAACTTGCACTGTTCCACAACCTCACCCTTAGAGATTGCTGGCGCAAGCCACCTGATGTCATCCACCTTATTTGCAAAGAACAGGCGAGCCCTCGCACCATTTGCAAAAAGGCTCTCCGGACTTGTAGACGGGCTGGGTTGCACAGTCTGTCCACTGTCTGAAACAGCTGAGCCGGTCGATTCTGTGCAACTGCAATCTCCCTGGACAGGAATTCTGCCTTCTTATGGGTGATTGCAGATTGATAGACAGAATAATGTTCCATCAATCTAAGGCGGTCAGCATCAAGGGCAGACTTGCGTCAACACTGCTCTAACCTCGCCCTGTCTCATAACTCCCTCAGTGTCCCATCAAACCAGGGGGACCTGGGAGGAAGGATGGGGTGCTCACGAACAGGAGCAATAGAATCCAGGGCCACCGTAGCGGCCGATTATAAGCCTACACCAGTTCCCTGGATTACTGCTAGCCAACATGGGGATGAGAGATCAAGGACCGCAGCAAGGCCTTGAGAAGTAACATTTCGCAATGGGCGGTACCTGACCATCTCCACAGGGAAGGCCTTCTAAGGGGATACAAAAATTGAACCTCACGGTGTGGTGGTCAGACCACACGACTGGTTCCACCCCACGCCGGATGAGTGAATCCCCAAAGGAAGACTAAATCCAGAGAGTGCCCAGATCTATGTGTAGCAGTGGAAACTACCTGTGTAAGGCCCAAAGAAGACATAAGTTGGAGGAAGTGGTTTCCAAATTGTGAGAGTTCATCGTCGATCCAGGCGTTAAAGTCACCCAGAACCATCAATCTGCGAGACTCAAATGAAATATCGATGAGGAAGTCTGCTACTTCCTGTAAGAAACATTTCCCATCTCCGGGTGGACGGTAGATGAGAATGATTTGAACGCCTACACCTGCTGCAACCACGCACTCAAAAGATTCAGCGCCACCTACTACCACATTCGTGAGGCCCAATTTAGTCTTGAAACAGACTGCAACCCCCCTCCCTGCGGTCCAATCTCGGGCGGTGTATCACAAATACCCAGCGGAACCATGGCCTCAATATGGGGCCAGAGTTTTCATCCAGCCAGGTCTTGGTGAGTGCAAGCCAGGTCAGCTGAGCCAACAAGATCCATAATAATGGCGGTCTTATTCCTAACAGACCTGGCATTGCATAACACCACCCGAGTTGGACAAACCTCGGAGGTTGTCCAACCTATCTGCCACCAAATTCGGCAGTGCCCTCGGGTATGGGCACCAGACATGGAAAACCCTGTCTGGATTCCATTTAGCCCCAGGGCATCTTCTGGACTTAATAGCCCCGATACGATGGCCACGCTCATTCATCCTCACCTGTTACGCCACCCGCCCTCCCACTCTCCTCGAACAATCCCCAGCACTCTACAGCACTGGTAGATCTCAAATTGCAAAGGAGGGTATAAAAAGGTGGAGGGCTAAAGGAGAGAGGATGAGTAGCACCCAATGGAACCTACAGGCCAACAAATATTACTGCTAAAACTAAAACAGTATACATCAAATTAAACAAAAACTAATCCTCAAAACCCATACAAAAAAAACACATAAAATAAATAATAAAATAATAAACAAAACAATAAAATAAATTATTAAAATAAAATAAAGGGAACTCTCACTACCCCAACACAAAAAATCCCTCCCTCAGCCCTCTCACAGCAAAGGTGAGGGGAAAAAACAATCTTAGCACTCTCACTGTAAGATAAAATAAAATCACATACAAACAAAACAAAAGACATAGGTCTGAAGCTGTCGTATCATTAAAAGCCCCCAACTGGAAAGTCCTTGAACTTAATAACATTAATCATAAGCCCCACGTAACAAAAGTTTGTAAAGTCTCAGAGTCAGTATATTTTCTTCATACACCTGGCATTTAAAAATTCCATCTGGAAGGAAGCACTCTTCACCCAATGAACCCCAGGAGGGGCGTGGATAGGCAAACTGTCTCCCACTACTTAGGATGCCAGAAACAACCCGGCCTCTGCCAGGCTATTCTGGCATCACCTGGAGGCCCCGAGAACACCAACCCACTGGCAGGCACTCCCTGGCCCTCCCAGGTACAGACAGCAGCATCCCGCACCCACCTCCGGGACAACTGGGCCAACCACTCAGGTCCTTCTTCCTCTCTTCCTGCCCGACACTCCACAGTCAGAACTCCCGACCAAGAATTCAACTTTAAGTCCTGCGGTCCACTGAGTTCGAAACAGGGAGCAAACAAAAGCAACAAAAACACACTCCTTTCCTTGGATCCACTCAATATCCAAACGTTTCAAATCCAGTTTAATAAAGCCTCCTGAAATCTCACCACAGCCCGTCACGCTGTGACCAAGGAGACTCTCAAATCACTAAAACAGAACAATGTCACTAGGGACAGTGCAAAATCAATGTCAAATAAATATCTTCTCCATAGTTGCTCCCCTCCTCAGTACCACAGCTTCCCTTGGAAGTCCAGGCAGTGTTCAAACATAAAAAATCAGACAAACTTACTGGAGCAAACAATATAAAACTTTTGGCAGAGTCTTACTGTTCTTACTTCTGTACTCCTCCCAATAGCTCCGACTCCACAGCCTCTCACACTGAAGTTGGGAGGTCGAAAACATGAAAAATCACCACGGAGAATGCCAGAGAGCAAAACAAATGTGGATTCCAAAAACAAATGCAGGAACTCCAGGACTCCAAACAATAAAAGCGGGCCCAGAAAATGACCAACGGGCTCCAGAAATGCTCCGCAAAACCGCTAATCGCCAGACCGACAGAGCGTCCTTAAACTCATGCTACTGCAGTCCAAACTAAAAATATACACAAAAACTCGAAATCAACTAAAACTTTAGAATTAACAAATCAAAAGAATGAATTGAGAGTCAGTATTCAGGCTGGCTCAGCTTAACCGCCATCTTGGACAAGATGTGACACTTCTGGTCATACTGGATGTCATGGAGCTAGATGGAGGGGATAGATGTGCCACTTCTGGTCATACTGGATGTCATGGAGCTAGATGGAGGATAGATGTGCCACTTCTGGTCATACTGGATGTCATGGAGCTAGATGGAGGATAGATGTACCACTTCAGGTCATACTGGATGTCATGGAGCTAGATGGAGGGATAGATGTACCACTTCAGGTCATGCTGGATGTCATGGAGCTAGATGGAGGGATAGATGTGCCACTTCTGGTCATGCTGGATGTCATGGTGCTAGATGGAGGATAGATGTACCACTTCTGGTCATGCTGGATGTCATGGAGCTAGATGGAGGGATAGATGTGCCACTTCTGGTCATACTGGATGTCATGGAGCTAGATGGAGGATAGATGTACCACTTCTGGTCATACTGGATGTCATGGAGCTAGATGGAGGGATTTAGTCTTAGTTGCTCCCCAGCTGCTAGTCTGACCTCATGGGGATGCCAGCTAAATCACAGTTGCCCAGCAGAAGTGTGCCAGAGTGCGCATCCTGCCAAGAGCTCCACAGTATCCCCACTCTCTTTCACTTCCACCTGCTACACTGCTACCTATATTACTACAGGTGGCGGGGACAAAGCAGGGTGACTAACCCCCTCCATGGAGGAAGAGGCACCTTCTGGGACGGCAGTCCTCCTCCCCTGGCTGGCCCCTGACGTGTCAGGCTTGTTCCTGAACCCAGGTTGCCAATGTCGTGTCTGGCAGCCCTGCTGCTGCATCAGTGGGCCAACCAATAAGATTAGCATTTAATCTGATGGTGTCATCACCTTCAGGTGTTTCACTGCTGTGAACATGTCACCTCAAGTCTTCTCTTATCAATGAAAGCCCCACTTTTAACAATCAGTGTTCATAGCTTTCACTCCATCCCTGTTTTAAAGGTATTTTTTAGTATCCTGGAAAGCTACTTAAAATACAATAATCATACACAATTCAGCTTAAATATTATTAGTTTGCTGAATTCATAACACTGCAAGGAAAAATCCTGAAACCCCATTGGCTGGGAGACATCATTTGACCATGCAAGTAGATAGCACTGTATGGCCAGGTGACGAAACTCATTATTAAGGCAAACAAGCCTCATAATCTGCACAGTCAGGGACTATTTCATTTCTATAATTTTGCCATTTGAAATGTATTTAAATAACTGATTTTTAAAATCATATTAAAATGTTTCACTTTACATTTTAATTTTCTTCATTTAATTTTAATTTTTATATTTGTTAGCTGATGAGCAAAATGGCAGTTTTCTGAAGTGACAAGTTAAAACCCCATTTTATAATACATAAAAGCAGTAAATCATGCTATAAGTGCTATAAACCACTCCAGGGTGTACAATAAAGGATACAAATGCACTTCCCAGGGCCAAAGGACACTCAGCCTTCATCCTCATGCCTCTCTCCTGCTATGCCATGCAGTAATATCCTTTAATGTACACCTTGTTTGGGCTTATTGCTTACTTCTCATCTCATTCTTTACTGCTGAGGGCATTTCTTGTAAGCAAGCAATAAGACACGATGAGGTGTGGGTTATGGCCTGATAAGAGCATGCCTCAAATGTGTTATAAGGCAAGAGGCGCTTGCCCAGTGCCTTTAGCACCTCTGAAATGCTTTTATCAGGCCATAGCCCACACCTCAGAGTGTCTTACAGCACTTATAAAATGGATCCCTAAGTAATTATAAAAAAAAAAGTCAGTTATATAAATATTGAGGTTTCAATAAGTCAAATAGTAAAAATAGTCCCCTATTAAAATAATTGTTTATTGCCAGCAGAGGTCTTCCTCTGAATTCATGAGGCAAAAAGTAAAAAATATACAGAGTATGTAAGCCCCCAACCTGCATAAGCTGTGTACATTTAACATTTTCTTTTTCTTTTCACATTTATTGCTTTGCCTATGCATGTGAGGAGTGTCCGCTGCTGACTCAATTTTACTTATACTTAATTTTACTTATAGCCAGTGTTTCCAACTTCGGCGTTGTGTCATGTTTCTTCTGGCACCCTCCCACACACACCAAAATCTACAAATCATTTTTTTTCTTTAATATGTATTGTTATCCGGGTCACCCCTGAAAAAGGGACCTTAGGGCTCAGTTAGCCTACCGGTCACCACATTTTAAATAAATAAATAAAATAAATAAATAAATCTTTGTCTCTTTCAGGTCAGCTGTTTTGTTTTGCTACTGAGTGCCATTTGACTGACACCAAGCGTGTCCCTTCTGGCTGACCATTTGGAGCCATTTTCTAAATAGTGGTGCCATTGGAGATAGTTTTTGGTTATTATTTTTTAATTTACTTATTGTTTTGGTCTGTTGTTTCATGGGGGTAGGGAGCCTACAGAGAAAGACATAACGAAGGAGTGGATCTGTGAAGAGGTTTGGGGATTGCACTTCAGCCTGAACTACAGCAGGTTACTTTGATTTTAAATAATTCATGCTGGTGGTATCATGTGTGAACTTACTGCAAACTTTGTGTGTGTCTGCGGGAGTGGGGTTTTTATATTGGTTAGCTGCAATACTGAGCAGTTTATATTGCTCCCACCTGTTTCCACTGCAGCTGCAGTATTGCCATCGACTGCTAGCTGAGAAGTTGCAGCGGGACAGCAGTGCACAGATTGAGTTCCCTGTGTACTGCGTCTTAGTTGGCACAAGCAGTGCCCATTGTAACATCATGTCCTGATAAGGACATGGCTGGAAAGAACTTCCAGCCAATCAGTATTCAAGAATTATTTTGCCATTTTATAAACAGGATTATAGTCACAGTTACCTCTTGCTGTGCATGGTTCCATTCTAACTCATAGCTGTTATTCCATAGTTCAAATGTCATAGAATGCAGTTACACCCTTCTGTGGTAAAACAGCTTTCTTAATTAGAATGGAAATTCTTGCTAACTACTGTTGTACTTTGATTTTCCTCACACACAACAAACCCATACTCAACCCTAATACAAATGTTGTTTCATCATTTAAAAACAGAAACCCACATCTCATGCTGGTTGGTTGTGGGCAGCTGGGTGAGTGTGTTCCTGTTTTTATTTTTATAACAAAAATTAAACCGAAGATTCTTTTAGGAAGAAATAAAAGCAGAAGTTTTTTTTGTGTTACTGTATGTTTCAAATCGTATACTATACAAAGTAACACATTGGTAACGTTGCTTCTGAGGTTCCTATGATGTCATTAGAACTCCTTGATGGAAGCACAACCTTGTTGTGCATGGTTGCCCATGAATTTCACACTATCTGTTATTGTTGTAACTCTGATGAATGACAGTCCTCTGTTTGTGATATCACAATGTGTTGCTGTAGAAATTATTGTGATGTCACAAACAGAGGAGTGGAACTTGACTACAAGTTAAAGCAAGGACAAGGCAACAAAAATTCTGTCTTCATGCAAATATCCTCAATAAAAACAATGCAGGGAGATAAATACATCTAATAACACACAACAGAGCATGTGTTTCTAGAGAAATAATGCACACCTGGGTAAATTGGAAGGCATGAGACCCATGGCAGAACAGCCTGGAGGTTAGAGTAACAAGTTGTGAATGAACTTGGTACATCCAGCAGACCAGGGCTTGATTCCCACAACCTCCACTTGCATACTGTGTAACTCTGACCAACTCACTTAACCTCCCCAGTGCTCCTGTATCACCCTTGAAAACAGGCACTTGTGCCTAGTGGGCCTTACCCAGTTACCAAAGACCAAAAAAAACTATTCTCTAGAAACACACACCTTGTTGTGGGTTATTGTGTTTATAAAATGGAAAATGGTTTTATTTTAGTGGAAAAAGTTTCTTTTCATGTACTCAGGCTGTTACTAGGTAGAAAATGTAAATTTAATAGCAAAGGCCACTTGCCTTTGAATGTGCCTGTGATATGCAGAAATTCTGAAGATGCATTTCCGTTTTGAAAATTGTGGTGGGCAGATCTTGGATGGATCCTTTTGAAAATATTGCCCAACATGTTTTAAAGTTGAAAATGAAACTGTTTTTACAAGTGTCTGATGTAGGGATTTAATGTTGTAATGTTCTTGGCTGCAAAAAAGTTGAGATGTGTTGTCATAATTATGTCGGTTTGAGTAGTGAATGGCCAATCAGAGTGCAGGAGTTTTCCAAGCCCCTTCTGTACAATTTCATAAACATACTGCAGGATTTTCTAAAGGTATCCTAGGATTTGCACCACATTTCCTGTGCAATCCTGCAAATTGCTATAGAAAGACAGATCACCTAAAAGGTAGTCTAACTTTCAGGTAGAATGTGCCACAATTTGTGCCATTTGACTCCACTTGCATGAAAAAAAGACACATTCAGACAGAATGTGCATAGCAGATGTACAACCAGACGACACAAGTTAACATGCCACACAGGTGGATGGCCTCAAACAGCCACAGTGGAATGCATGTAGCATACCAGTGACAGCATTGTGTACCCAAATTTCATTTCATTTCATTTATTGCTTATACTGAAAGGCATGTGAGCAAAATTGCCCATTTCTCAAGCGTCCAGTGACACAGCTTAGTACAGCAAAACAAAATCTGGAATAAAAATACATACAAGAGGACAGAACATTTTAAAGGAAGGCAATATACCAAGTGACAAGTGCAGGAACAGTAACTGGCATCATAGTATGATGCAAAATAGACCTGGAACATGTGACAGTTTTTGTAGCTGAACAATGCATATTTAAATATAAAGGAACAGTGTGGATCCACACAACTAAAATGTGCCTATAAAGACCCTATTGTAGAGGGGCTGTTTGGTGTTAGAGGAGGAAAGTGGATAGCTGGGGTTAGTACTCAGAATGTAGGTCAGGGGCATTTGCATTCAAGTTTGCCAAGGTAAGATTTTAGGTTGTTTTAAATGATGTTGGTGTATTGCACTGGATCAAGGGAGGTGGGGTAGGTTGTCAAATAGATTGGCACCTTTGTAGGAGAGGAGTGTTACCCCAGGGTGGTGTGACAGTGAAGAATCGTGAAGGCATGGATACTGGAGAGCCTGGTGGTCCTAGTGTGTACAGACTTATGGGACAGGGAGGAGATGCTGCTTGGCAGAAGGCCCAGTTGGATTTTAAATAAGAAATTTAGAATTTTGCTTTCAGATCTATCCTCCAGGGTGAGAGAGACTGCAGCCTTGTACAGATTGCAGTGGGTTTACCTATGCCGAATCGACAACACTGTTGTTGAAGTTTGGCATAGCAAGCTCTCAAATGTCGATAGGTGAAATTTCACTTGTCCAACATTGGTTTATTTCTCTCAAGGGACTGTGCCTTCAAACCCCCATTGCCCACACCTCGTTCCATAGATTCTCAACTTCGAGTCAGAGTTGATTTGAAGGGGGTTAAACACAGCAAAGGCAAAATTTCACCCTCGGGTCCCTCACAGTGACAATCTCGAAACCTGTTGAGATTGTGGCTGTATGAGACCGCCATGAAAGTTTCAATGTGCGGTCAGCACACCACCATGATGGTGCACCTGAGGAGGCCTGTGATGAACTGGATGATGCTGTGGTAAGTGGTCTTTAATCTACCAAGATTTTCCTGGGAGATGGCGGTTGAGTATATGAGGGATCCGTAGTCTATTACGGGAGCAGGAAGCTGTTGGCAAGTATGGCTCTGGCTTCAGGTATAAGGACATGTTTTAGTTGATGTAGAATGTCAAGTCTTTGGTGAATTCTTTTCATTAGTTGACAAGTGTGTAGTTCGTAGCTTAAGTGACAGTCTAGGTGGATCTCCAGGTATTTGAAAGTGGTGATTCTCTTGACTGAGTTGCCGTTGTTATCTAAAAGAGTAAAGTCAAAATTGAGGTTTTCCTTGGGCCTGAGAATATCATGATCTTGATTTTCTTGGAGTTGAGAACTAAACTCCGGAAGGAGAACCAGGGATGCAGTTTATTGAAGCTGTGTTGTAGATTGCTATGAAGGATGTTTTTGATCTTTGCAGAAGAAGGCTGCATCATCAGCATAGAGGATCAGCTCAGTAGATGTACAGATCTCAGGGAGGGTTGACTACAACAAAGAACAGGAGGTGTCCAAGGACAGAGCCCTGAGGAACTCCTTATTTAATGAGCTTAAATTCAGAATATTGGCCTGCTACTATAGTCCTGTGTGTCTGATTACTAAGGTAATCTTTAAACCATTTATCACTTTGTAACCCCCTACAAATGGGAGTTCCAAAAGTCTTCCGTGAGCTTGCCTAAATGCTCACTGCCAGGCTGGTGTCCTCGTTTAGCAGTTAATCGTTATTGCTGAAGAGTGCCTGTGTAGCCTCTATGTACTGTCGCTTTAAGAGCTGCCTAGATTGCAGTAATAATTAATCTGGGAGGGCTGAGTGTTGTCGTACTCGAGTCCCGCCCGGGCTGCCAGGTAATTGCTCCGTTTCTGCCATCGCTAATTGCACAGAGGAAGCCCTGTTAATAGATATAACTGTTTGCTGATCATTCATTAGAGTAGTAATAATAATGTAGTTTGTCTAACCTGCCTTCTTTGCAGCAAGGACTGTTTTGTTTATCCCCACCATTTTGGCCCGGAACTGCCGAATTGGACCAAACAGTCTGGTGGGACCTAAAATGGAGCCGGACTACAGGAGCTGTCTGGAGTCACAGTCTGTAGGCATTGTAGTTTTGGGCTTTTGGCACCTTTTGCACCTGAAGGGGAGCCTTTGTTGTGACTGACAGACAGATCAGCCAACCAAATCTTCTGGATCTGAGAGAATCCCAAGCTGCCTGCTGTTTCAGTCAGTTCTGAGCTGGGAAGTGAAATGAGAACAGCTCAAGCGATTTGGGCAGTAGTTCTGTGTAGTTTGCATGGGAGAACTGTGAAAGGGTAGAGTTTTGGCCTGCATGTCTGTCTGCTACCCCTGAAAGGGAGCAAAGAGAATTATTTTGGACTAAATCCAAGTTTGTGAGAATGAAGAAAGCCACTGATTTTTACCAGGTTCATAACTGAAGAAGACCAAAGATTTTATGGAATGCGATCAGCCTGTCAAGATTTCCAGCTGCTTTTGAATCCCTGGTTTGTGCAGAGATTTTGCGATCATGACCAGAGAGTGGTTGGCCTGGTACAGTAGAATTTCCTTACATGTAAATGTGCTGTGTATTGAAAGTGGTTCATGATTTGGTCCCCACTGTGTGAATTGTTTTCTGCTTGCTGGAACCTGTATCCAGCCCAAAACGGTCTGTATCCAAATTTGTCTTCATTTGGCCTAGGCCTTGCCACACTGGCCCAGCCAGACTACCTGCTACAGAGAAAGCCACCGACAACAGACCTGCCTGGGGATCAGCTCCCTGCTCCATGCTTGAACAGGAATGGCGCCTCGGCGGTCGTGTGGGCCCTGCTTCTCCTGGCACTCCAGATTAACCACCTGCTGTCTCGATTTCGTCCAGCCTGTGTCCAGTCTTGGGTATCGTGAGTAATCATCAGGGTAGCTCCTGCAACTACAGCCTAATCTAAAAGTGTGTCATCTGATTGTCTTGTTGTTTTCTTTTCATGAACTGAGCCCTCCAGCTCCAGCTTACAAATAGTGTGTGTTGTGCATGTTGTTTTCTTCCATCACAGGGCTCAACGAGCTGCAACGTTCCTCGCTAGTCCACCATTCTCCATCTAGGTACCGAAGTGTGTGACTGTTTATGGACCCTGAAGTGCATGCATAACTGTTTGACTGATACAGCCTTTAAGCAAATTAACCTGATTATGCCAATCCCTTGTTCAAGTCCCTTAAATAAATCAGATCTAACTCTTTTTGCATTTACCCTGACTGTGGTTCCAGTTTGTACAGTACTGTACTGCTGTTATTTTCTGTGTATAACTTTGTTTTACAGGGGGTCCCCAGGCAGGCCAGAGAAAGGCCCTGGTGGTAAGTGCAAACAGTGTGGGTACTTGTGTGGTGTATCAGTGGTATTGTGAATGTGATTATTGTGTATTGTTGTGCCACTAGTAAGGAAAGAGGGGGTTACAGTGTCCTGGAGGGCTGTGCCCAGGTTAGCTTGACCATTACCAACCCTGACCTCTGGGTGGAGGCACCCGTTTCAGAACTCAGGCCCCTTAACCTGCTACTAGCCAAGCAGGCAGGTGTAGTAGCCCTTGGGATAGCTCCACCTAGGGGCTACATTTTGTAGGCTCACCACTGGGATTTTGTGTCTTCCAGTGGCCAAAAATGAATTATTGTTAAACATTAATGGCTACTCCAGTAGAAATGGCTGTACGCCAGTTGGAGGGTGGTGTACTGGGCAGAGATCAACCCCAAAATGCTCTACTTATACTGGATATTCCTCTGAGTACCAGTAAAGACACTGTAGAGGAAGCACTTTCCAAAGTTGAATGTTTAAAAACCCTGTGGTGGTGGATCAACAGGCTGATTTGATCACCCAAACTTTCATAGCCTTGGTCGAGTGTAGTGACCTCCTGGACAGCTCTAAAGTGCCACAGCCTATTGCCCCAGAAGGGTTTCCAGCTGCCTGGAGAGTGATAACAAAATACATTAAAGACCCCAGGAGGATGAGCTCCCACCATTATCTGAGACTTTTGAGGAGAAATTTGCTGAGTTGTTACTGGAGGAAGGAAAACCGTGGGACTTTAGAAACTATTCCTGCCACCTGGGTGTGTTCCTTCCCAACACCCTCCCACTCCAGCACCTGTTACTGCCCCACCTTCTGTGCCTGCACCAATGCTGGCCTCTATATCTGTACCTGTCATTGTCACAACTCCTACTGAAGGCTGAGAATCTTCTCGGTACCCTCCCACCCACAGGGGAAGATGACTGGGAGACCTGACTAGACTATGTTGCCCTCTAGTGCTTGAATGGCAAAGCAGAGTAACGAAGAGGTTGAGTGAGAGCCTCTGAGATCCTGCCCTGGCTACCATCCATGCCAAGTGGGCCAATAACCCCAAAGCAACTGCACAGGATTACCTTGCTGCATTGGAGAATGTGTATGGGAGCCCAGATTCAGATGAGGATCTGTGGTGGAGAGTAAGAAGTGCTCAGCAGTACCCAGGGAGGTCATTGTCTGTGTATTTACCTCGGCTTGAAAAGCTGCTACAAGACTGCCTCAGAAAACGTGTTTGCTGCCAAATGAATTAGATCGAACTAGGTTGGACCGGATCCATAAGTCTGCTCGGTTTCAGAATTGTTACTGCTTTAGTTGCGCCTTGCCACCCGACTGAATTGCCCCTCCTATGACGAGCTAATGAAAGAAATTCGGGGTTGAGCAAAGGTGACCCCATGGTGGAATTGCACCCATATCTACTGCTGCTGTGCAAGTGACCAAGAGTGATCAGCCAAGTGAGGCTCAGGGCAAAAGTCGGCACTTAACAGGCACTCTGAGAATGCAAAGGACTTCCTACCCTGGGCCCAGCATTGGAAAGACGAGGCTACTAAAGGAAGTCTGAGAATTGAAGATGGGTGCCTCTGCAAGGGTTTCCCCATGGAACAAGATTATGGTCCCTTTCAGGACGTGACTGCCATGGGGGTTGGGGTGCACCCTCAGGCATCCGTTACCGATGGTGGCTCCAAGGCTGAGATCACCGGATTGACTGCCACTCTAAAGGAACTGTTAAGACATGTTGCACCACTCTCACCACTGCAAGCAGATACTAGACTCCAATCTCTTACTACTGCTTCAGTTGGTCATATGCTGTTCTCTCCAGGATGACCCAGGAGTCTATCATTTGTCACAACTGTGGTAAGGATGGCCATATGAAAAGAGAATGCCGGTCTCAGAAGGACTTAGAAAAGTAGTAAACAGACTCCAAGAGGAGCTCCAAAAGCAAATCAATGGCCAAGGGTGCCTGAAATGACCGCAGTGAGGGTTCGGAAACCTAACTCAAATTTCTTTGTTGGTAAATCAACTGTCCAGGCCTCTGCTACTGCCTCTCCAGACTGGTCCAAAATAGTGAGCTCTTCAATGGAGACTACGGTGATCTGTAATGGTATTCATACTCAGGCTGTGCTTGACAATGGGTCCAAGTGACCACTGTATTCCAACACTGGTATGACAAACACTTATCTGATGTGCTTTTGCAATCCTGGAAGGCCTACATGTGTGGCCTGAGCAATAAGTCTTATCCCTACCTTGGGTGTGTCTGCCTCTGGTTGTCTTTTCCTGCAACTGTAACTGGTGTAGAGGAGCGAGTAGAGACATTGACCCTAGTGTGTCCCCACTGACTGTATGATGGGGTCCCCTGTTAATTGGGACAAATGCACATATGTTTGGAGACTGGACAACTCTGTCACAAGAAACAAGGGTAATGGACTGGGAGGCCCTGAGAATTCTGGCTCTGATCAAGAGGGCCATGATTTGCAACAGAAACCCAAGGATGTAGACCAGGATGAACCGTGGGGATTGTGTGAAGAAGGATCCCAGTCAATGGTACTGGCCCCTAACACCCAGTGTACCATTCAAGGGAGGTCCGGCTCGCAAAGATGTCAAGAACAAAATACTGATACTGATGTGCCAGGCAATGGAAAATTGCCAGAAGGATTATTGGTTAAGCCCAGCATCTTGCCTGCTCATGCCCATGCCTATGCATGATGAGTGATGGTCCAGATTCACAGTGTGTCAGATCAGGAGATCTGAGTGAACAGAGAGTACACCCTAGCAACGGTACACTGCGTAGACACTGCAGTATTGCCCAGCAACAAGCACCTTGGTGAGAAGGAGAGAGTGACCCCAGACTTGTTTGACTTTGGTGACTCCCATTGCCAGCTTAATGGAAGGCTAGAATTAGCAAGAGACTTGCCCAGAGAGACCAAGTGTTTTCGTTGAAGGAATGGGATGTGGATGTGTCCAGGGTGCAAAGCATCACATCGCCTGCACGATGAATGGCCATTTCGAGAGGTCCCAACGCCTAGCCCCAGCAGACATAGATGATGTGAGAAGACATCTGCAGGAAATGCTCACTGCTGGTGTGATAAAGAATCCAGGAGCCCAAACACCTCTCCCATTGTGGTTGTGCATAAGAAGAATGGGTCTGTGAGGATGTGTGTTGATTATCGAACCCTGAACCGTGGACCATCCCAAACCAATACACTATGCCTCGTATACAAGATGCCCTGGACTTATTGAATGGGAGCAAATGGTTCTCAGTGTTGGATCTTTGCAGTGGATACTACCAGATCCCGATGGCCCGGAAGACCATGAGAAAAACAGCCTTCATCTGTCCATTGGGGTTCTACGAGTTTCTGAGGATGCCACAGGGGATATCGGTGTCGCCGCCACCTTTCAGTGACTGATGGAACGTGTGGTGGGAGATGAATTGCTGGAATGCCTGGTGTACTTGGATGATGTCATTGTGTTTGGGATCACCTTAGAGAGCATGAGAACCAACTGTTTAAAGTCCTAGACCGACTGGAAGACTTCAGCCTCAAGCTGTCCATTGACAACTGCCAGTTTTCCAAACCTCCATGAAGTATGTGGGGCACATAGTATCTACAAAAGGGATAGAGACTGATCCCAGTAAGGTAGAAGCAGTGACTACTTGGCCCCAGCCCCATAATCTGAAAGAACTACATTGTTTCCTGGGGTTCTGTGGCTACTACCACAGGTTCATAAAACACTATTCCAAGGTGGTTCGCTCACTCTTGAACCTTACCCAGGTTTCCTTCCTACCAATCATTAATACAAAAAGGGCAGTTAAAGAACCAGAAAAGTATACTTCCACCCAGGTGAACTCTTTGGGCCCTGCTGGATGCCTGACTGTGAACCAGCCTTCCATGATTTCATATACCAGCTCACCCATGCCCCCATCCTTGCCTATGCTGACCCCACCAAACCCTATGTGCTGCATACAGAAGCTAGTCTGCAGGGTCTAGGAGGTGGTGCTGTATCAAGACCATGAGGATGGTTTGAGACCAGTAGCTTTTGCCAGTAGGAGCTTGACCCCGTCGAATGAAACTACCCTGCGCATAAGTTGGAGTTCCTTGCACTAAAATGGGCCATTGTTGACCAATTTCATGAATACCTCTATGGGGCAAAGATATTGGTGAAGACTGACAATAACCTGTTGAACTATGTAGAGACTTCAGCTAAGTTAGATGCCACTGGGCACCGGTGGCTTTCTGCATTATCAACCTATGATTATGCTGTCGAATACAGACTGGGCCTGAACCATATTGATGTTGATGCCCTATCACGAAAGCTCACTTCAAGAGTGATTGGGTCAGGCTGTCTGAACCTGACATTTGAGCATTGTACCAAAGTTTGATAGAGATGAACAGATGTCTGCGGACACAGTGGACTGTTTAGTATATTGCATGGTCCTTCTGGCACCTGCATACCAGCTGGTTATTGCCACTTCTCTGCTCTAGATATTAGTGCACTACCTCAATTTGACAATGACAGCATTCAGTGGCTCAATCCCAAGTTCCTATGATTCAGCCAGCACTTGATGCCCTGCGTGTGGGGAAAGATATGTCTAAGTTACATTCCACTGACTTGAACTGCTTTATTGTTTAAAGAAGGCCCCAGATTAAAGTTGCTCAATCAGTTGTTGTATAGAGAGACAGTAGATCTTAGTGGCAAAGTAAAAAGCAACAACTGGTCCTGCCCACGGCCTTTAAAGATTTGGTACTGAGGTCCCTCCACAATCACATGGGGTACCTGGGTATTGACAGAACCCTTGACCTCCATGCGATCTCTTCTACTGGCCCAAAATGGGGCCAATGTTGAACACCATGTAAAGACTTGTAGTCACTGCCTGCAAAGAAAAGCCCTGTCTCAGAGGGCTGCCCCTTGTTAATATTACTACCAGCACCCCATGGAACTAGTCTGCATAGATTTCTTGTGTTTAGAACCTGATCAGCAGAACACTGGCAATGTGTTAGTGGTTACCGATCATTTCACATGATATGCAAAGCTTTTCCCACCAAAGATCAAAGGCATCTACAATGGCCAGGGTGCTAGTGGAAAATTTCTTCGTCCACTATGGTGCCCCCAAGCGATCCACTCTGACCAGGGCAGAGTAAGTAAAGTAAGTAAGTAAAATTTATTTTTAAGCGCTTTTCAACACCAAAGCGCTGTACAAATGGACAAGCAATTAGAATTTACAAACTTATAACATCAACAACAATAATAACAATACAATCACAATAAAATCACAATAAAATCACTCTCCATATGCTTTTAAGAATAAATAAGTTTTAATTTTGACTTAAAACTCTAAACGGTCAGACAGCTTCGTATCCGACGAGGCAGAGAATTCCACAGGGTGGGGTCAGCGTGGGAAAATGCCCGTGCCCCAGATGTTTTTAATCGAACCCTGGAATTCTAGCAATCCCGTCATGGATCGGAGTGAGCTTAGAGGGACAGTAGGGAATAAGGAGATCTTGAAGATACTGCGGTCCCTGTTGTGTGGGGCTTTGTAGGTCAGTAACCCGACCTTGAAGGTGATCCGCCACTGAATCGGCAGCCAGTGCAAGTTCGCAGCACAGGCATAATATGACTTCTCATAGATGTCCCAGTCAAAGCCTGCTGCTGCATTCTGCACCAGCTGCAAGCAGCGGATATCAACCCCGGTAGCCCTAGGTACAGGGCATTGCAGTAATCAAGCCGAGGTAACAAAGGCATGGACCAATGTCGGAAGGTCAGCGGAGGAACTAGGGTGTTTTACCCGAGCGATATTCCTAAGATGGTAAAAGGAGGATTTGACAGCGGATGACACCTGAGATTTCAGGGTCAAACCGTCATCAATATGCGCCTAGGTTAGGCACCCGGTCTGAAGTTGGGAGCTGGGCACCATCGATCCATATGCCGCAGGAAGCCCAGCCCTACAACCCGCCTCAAGGTGACCTGGGTCCACCACCAACACCTCAGTCTTATCCGGGTTTAACCTCAGCCAGCTGGCACTCATCCAATCCTTGATCTTGGATAGACAGCTGTTAAGTATAGAGACTGCATCTTCCTGTCCGGGACTAAAGGACAGATACAGCTGGTGTCATCTGCATAGCAGTGAAAACCCAAGCTGTATTGCCTAATAATGTCTCCCAATGGCAGCATATAGACAACAAACAACATGGGTGCCAAAATGGAACCCTCGGAACCCCACAGGGCAGGAGGGCGGTATCAGAGGAATAAATTCCGGTGATAACCTTCACCGCCCGTGAGGAAAGATCAAAACCACTGCAGAACTGTACCAGACAGTCCGAAATAGAGCCGCAGGCGCTCAGAAGCACACACCATGGTCCACAGTATCAAATGCTGCAGAGAGATCAAGAAGGACTAGAATAGTACGAGCCTTTTGATCTCTTGCTATCAGGAGATCATTTAGAACCTGGACAAGGGCAGTCTCAGTACTATGTCTTTCCTAAATCCTGATTGAAGAGTATCATAGATATTGTGATTTGTAAGGTGGTCATCCAGTTGTAGTGCAACCACCTTTTCAATAACCTTACCCAGAAAGGGCAGGTTAGAGACAGGTCTGTAGTTGGCTGGACAGTTCGGATTCAGTGAAGGTTTTTCAGGGTGGTCAAACGACCGCCTCCTTTAGGGATCGGGAAGATCCCTGCTCCAGAGATTTCAAACAATTTTAGCAATGATCGGACAGATAGTATCTCGCAACCTAGTAATAGTGGCGTGGGGCCAGATCCAAACTGCAGCTGGTTGGACGTATCAGTCTGGACAATCCTCACAATATCCATGAATTCCGACACCAAAGTCAAACCAGGTGACACAGGTATTTGTTTCCCTTGCCGATCACTGCAAACCCTTAAAGAGTGAGCCTGGCCGATATCCAACCTAATGCTGGCAATCTTATTCATAAAACCGAGCAAGCTCATCACACTTTATTTAGAAAATCTTCCAGACTGTAGACAGAGTGGATTGCACAGTCTGTCGACAGTCCGAAAGAGTTGAGCTGGTCGGTTCCACAGCAGCAGCAATCTCCTGACAGGAATTCTGCCTTCTAGGGGTTACTGCTGATTGATAGATACCATAATGATACATCAACCTAAGTCTGTCAGCATCCAGGCAAGATTTCCGCCAGGCCCTCTCTAGTTTCACCCCACTCTCCTCAGTTCCTTCAAAGACTCATCGAACCATGGAGTATTTGGGCACTGAGTGAGTGGGCAAACACGAACAGGAGCAATTTGGTCCAAGGCCTCGCTCACCACCTTATTATAGGCAAGAACAAGGTCCCTGGACCCATGCTCTCACCGAAATACCCGATAGGTCCAGTACCACTAGTAGGCCCTCTGGGTTAACTCCCTTAAAGGCGATACTGACCATCTCCAGAGAGGCAGGTCTATTAGGGGTGCCCCAAAGCTGAATCTTATGGTGTGATGGTCTGTCCACACATCTGGTTCCACCCCAGATGCGTGACATCCAAATCCAGTAGGAACACCAGATCCAATGAGTGACCCCTATATGGGTAGCAGAGGTAACTACCTGTGACAGGTCCAACATAGACATAAGTTGGAGGAAGAGAATTTGAGAGTCAACTAATCAAAGAAATGCTCTCTCTATGGGGGTGCGAAGTCAAGAACCACCCCATCACCCACAGGGAGACCCTCAACCAGAAAGTTTTAACCACACCCTTCTAGACATGCTGGGCACCCTCCACCCAAAAGACAAGCATAATGGAGCCAGCAGATTAGCACCTTGGTACATGCATACTATTGCAAGAAAATGATGCACTGGGTTCTCCTCTACTGCCTCATGTTTGGGAGAGAGGCCCTGCTGCCAGTTGATGTCTGTTTTGGGGTCTCCAGATGGGGTCCAAGCCAAAACTACTTGAAATATGTACAAAACTGAAAGCTCAATTGAACCATGCCTATCAACTGACCCAGACAAAGGCCGCCAAGAGAACTCTAGCTAACAAAGAGAGGCATGATAAAAAGTAAAGGTTCAAGAGCGTCTACCTGAGACTGTGTGTTGTTACACAATTTGGGACTGTATGGTAAACACAAAATTGCTCATCGGTGGCACCATGTTCCTATGTAGTAGTTGGAAAGTTGGATGATTTACCTGTGTACAAGGTGCGCTAGAGAACAACTCAAAGCTGTCAAGACCATGCACCGTAACCACTTGCTACCTATCGGCCTAGTCATGACTGAGGCTGAAGCCCTAGGAATTGAGCCCCTGGGCTGGTCACTCGTAGCTGCTCCAAGAAAGAGACAGAGTCAGCCTACCCCAGTGGTCACAGATTTAAGGTTTCCTCCGCAGCAGGCCCAGAATGATAGTGACTGTCAGTCCACTTGATGAAAGTGAGTGCGACTATGCCTATTACCCGCCTTATGAACTGAGTCAGCTGTTTCGAGGAAATCCTATGACTAATTGCGGGATGAAGCTGGCCTTCTGGACTGTCTAACCCCCAGCTTTATCCTTAGAGCCAATGCTCCTGAAAGTGAAGTGCCAAGCCTTACGCTTGAGGATGCGGACTCACTGTGTTTTGTGGAACTGTGTAATTGCTGAAGAAGGGGCCGATGGTTTGAATTCTGGTGACACATCAGAACCTGAGGAACAGTATGAGAGTATTGACAGACCCCTTCAGCACCTCAGAGTTTGATTGTGCCTGAACCTTCACAAAATGAGTCAAGTGTTGTGGAACCAGAGCCTACAGAACAAGGAGCTGACAGTGCTCCCAGCTTGACATTCCCTTCATGCAGAGGCACCCCTCACAAGTGACAAAACTCCAAGACCATTGTTGAAAGTACAGAGACTGTGGTTGTTCACCCCAGAAAGACTGGCCAAGCTGTTAAGCCAGTGGTGTGCTTCAGTTACGATTCCCTGGGAGGCCAGTGGATTTGCCTCTCAGTGTAGTCCACAAAGGTGTTTATGTCTCTCAGAGCTCACTGCCCAAATTGAGCTTGATGGCCCATTCCAGGTTACTTGTTCTGCCTTCACCATGGTGCCCCTGCCCCATCCAGCCTCAAGTTAGCTGATAGGAAGGGCCCTCTTACACTGTTTAGAGTACAAGAAGTTATTAGATGATTCTGTATAGTAATGTTCAATTTACCTGTGTGAAATATACATAATTTATCGTCAGAATGGAAATGATATAGTGGAGTACATTGAAATGTACAGTAAAGTGACAAGTTATGCCAACTGAAGAATCAGATAGTACTTGTATAGCATGCTAATGGTATGAATGCCTTGTATATGTTGCATTTTCAATGTTATGATGGTACAGACTTGATGCAAACGCCAAGTTTTCCCAGGTAGGGAAGAGTGTAACCCCCTACAAATGGGGGTTCCTGAAAAGTCTTCCATGAGCTTGTCTAAATGCTCACTGCCAGGCTGGTGTCCTGTGTTTAGCAGTTAATCGTTATTGCCGAAGAGTGCCTGTGTAGCCTCTATGTACTGTCGCTTTTAGAGCTACCTAGAGTGCAGTAATAATTAATCTGGGAAGGGCTGAGTGTTGTCATGCTCGAGTCCCGCCTGGCTGCCAGGTAATCGCTCTGTTTCTGCCATCATTAATTGCGCAGAGGGAGCCCTGTTAATAGATGTAACTGTTTGCTGATCATTCATTAGAGTAGTAGTAATAATGTAGTTTATCTAACCTGCCTTCTT
The DNA here is from genome assembly GCA_016271365.2 of Neoceratodus forsteri. NCBI lineage: Eukaryota > Metazoa > Chordata > Ceratodontiformes > Ceratodontidae > Neoceratodus > Neoceratodus forsteri. The sequence continues at coordinate 233,435,062 of CM028129.1, read as the reverse complement.
TGCAGCAAGGACTGTTTTGTTTATCTTCACCATTTTGGCCAGGAACTGCCGAATTGGACCAAATCAGTCTGGTGGGACCTAAAATTGAGCCGGACTACAGGAGCTGTCTGGAGTCAAAATCTGTAGGAATTGTAGTTTGGGGCTTTTGGCACCTTTTGCACCTGAAGGGGAGCCTTTGTTGTGACTTACAGACAGATCAGTCAATCAAATCCTTTGGATCTGAGGAAATCCCCAAGCTGCCTGCTGTTTCACTCAGTCCTGAGCTGGGAAGCGAAATGAGAACAGCTAAAAGTGATTTGGGCAGTAGTTCTGTGTAGTTTTGCATGGGAGAACTATGAAAGGGCTGAGTTTTAGCCTGCATGTCTGCATACTCACCCTGAGAGGGAGAGAGATAATTATTTTGGACTAAATCCAAGTTTGTGAGAACGGAAAGCCACTGATTTTTACCAGGTTCATAACTGAAGAAGATCAAAGATTTTGCTGAATGCGATCAGCCTGTCAGGATTTCCAGCTGCTTTTGAATCCCGTTTGTGCAGAGATTTTGCGATAATGACCGGAGAGCGGTTGGCCTGATACAGTAGAATTTCCTTACATGTAAATGTGCTGTGTATTGAAAGTGGGTCGTGATTTGGTCCCCACTGTGTGAACTGTGTTCTGCTTGCTGGAAGTTGTATCCAGCCCAAAATGGACTACATCCAAATTAGTCTCCATTTGGCCTGGGCCTTGCCACACTGGCCCAGCCAGACTACCCGCTGCACAGAGAAAGGCATTGACCAGAGACCTGCCTGGGGATCAGCCCCTGCTCCACGCTTGAACAGGAATGACGCCGGCTATTTGTGTGGGCCCTGCTTCTCCTGGCACCCAGATTAACCACCTGCTGTCTCTATTTTCATCCAACCTGTGTCCAGTCTTGGGTATCGTGAGTAATCATCAGGTAGCTCCCTGCAACAACAACCTAATCTAAAAGTGTGTCATCTGATTGTCTTGTTGTTTTCTTTCATGAACTGAGTCCTCCGGCTCCAGATTACAAATAGTGTGTGTTGTGCATGTTGTTTTCTTCCATCACAGGGCCCCAATGAGTTGCAACATTCCTGGCTAGCCCAATTGCTTTCCATATGGGTACCCAGAGTGTGTGACTGTTTATGGACCCTGAAGTGTATGCATAACTGTTTGATTGATACAGCTTGTAAGCAAATTAACCTGATTACACCCTCCCTTGTTCAAGTCCCTTAAATTAAACAGATCTAACTCTTTTGCATTTACCCTGACTGTGGTTCCAGTTTGTGCAAGAGTACTGTACTGCTGTTATTTGCTGTGTATAACCTTGTTTTACAGGGGTTCCCAGGGCCAGGACAGAGGAAAGCCCTGGTGGTAAGTGCAAACAGTGTGGGTACTTGTGTGGTGTATCAGGGGTATTGTGAAAGTGATTATTGTGTATTGTTGTGGCCACTAGTAAGGAAGGGGGTTACAGTGTCCTGGAGGCTGTTCCCAGGTTAGCTTGACCACTACCAATCCTGACCTCGGATGGAGGCACCTGCTTCAGAACTCAGGCCCCTTAACCCGCTACTAGCTAAGCAGGCAGGGGTAGTAGCTCTTGGATAGCGTCACCTAGGGGTTACACTAAGAAAGTTTGTTTTGGCAGCTCTGACCTCAGATTTGCACTTAATATGTAGGGCTCTGTATTCCTGTAAGAGGTTAGGAAGTTTGAGTTTCCTATATTTGCGCCATGTTGTCTCTCTCTCTTTGCATTAGCTTAAGTAAGTTGGGTGTGACCCATTCATTAGTGTGGCCTTTCACCCTGAGTTTTTAAGAGGGAGTAGGGAGTCACAGATGGATAAGATAAAGATGGATAAAGGTTTCAGGGCAATATTGGTGTCTATGATGTGGTTGGTAAAGGACCAATCTGTGGCCAGGATGGCTTTTGAGAAGTCATCGATGTTGAGTTTCTTAAGTTGTCTGTAATGAATGTACCTGGGCTCCTTTCTTCCTTTGGCCGACCAATTACAGTAGATCCACACTGGTCTCTGAGGGAGTCTGGAAGAACTCCAGCATCAGCCACTCATGCTGGGTTAATGACTACGATCCAATTCAGTGTGGATTCATAGCCTGTTTTGTAGTTTGTTTGGGTGGTATCCCTGATGATCTAATGCATTCCGACCATGAAATGATCATACTATGGACATCTCTGTGTTGGATAGACACTACCAACAGTGCATCAGAATGCTAAACAAATACATGATAAGGTACATTCAAGGCCAATCAATGACTATCCTGCTGTGGACCCCATGCCACATAAGGCCACCTGCTCTGTTGAGATGCAGTGTAGGGCACCCAGTGCATATGGCACTGGAGATGGCACCAACACGGGCAGAAAGCCTTGGGTTCTGTATGCCACACATGGCATGACACAGAGATATACTCTACAATAGTGACCAGTGCCTACCACTGCCAGACAGATACGCATACCTAGGCCCAACTATGTGACACAACAGACCTGATAAACAATGACATGCATACCACCTGGGGCAGTGAGGATTACAGTCAACACCCTCCTGTACCAAGGCTGCAGCACAGGAAACATGCCACTGTATGGTGTAATGCATGCCAAGGTACAGTAGACATACAGGGCAGCATGTCTGTCACAATGACATCAAACCAGTAGGCGTCACAGCCCCTGCCACACCACAGTGTCAGTGACAGGACAGTGCCCCAAAGTTCAGGTTAGGGGCCAGAACCACAGTTGCCTAGGTGCTCCCCACAGGCAAGAGTGCAATCTGGTGAGACACACATGAACATCCACTCCCACAGCAGAAACATGCAGCATAATATAGGCATGCAACCCAGACTGCAAAACACACAATGTAGAGTACTTACATAGATGCATGGCTAAGGACATCTGGCCTCCTTGGACTTATGCCGTGCCTCATCTTGGCCGCACCTCCTCCCACCGTCTGGTGTTGTGCCAGTCCTGCTCCTCCTGTCTGGCCCTGGGTGGTCCTGGTTGGGTCCTGTTGTCTGTGGAGGGGAACAAAGGTGACATGTGATCAATAGTATGCAGCAGAACACATGGCACATTGCCATGAACAGTGCACATGCTTATATACCAGTACTGTGTCACATGTGGATATCAGAGATGGACAGGACTGTGCACGGACATGTCAGATCAGTATGCATAGCCATGCTGCAGCACACAGACAGGTGAGACCATAGACTGGGCACAGCCTCCACACTACATACCAGTGTTGTAGCTAGGCTCTAGCACTGTGTGTATGTAAGGCCTGTGTGGTGCCCTGTCCTGTTTTTCACCACAACTGTCCAACATACCCATACCTGTCAGCTACACACCATGTACACCTCATACTATTTAGTAGGATGCATAGGGCCTAAGGTGATATACACAACAGAGGCACGATAATCATACCATTACAGCAGTGGGGCTGAATATCACACTGTAGGTGCAACTAAATACAATCGCAGGTCCTGGACTGGCACACTCACTCTAATACAATTGTAAACCATGCATTATGTGGCATTTATGTACCTGCACCCATGCTACATACCACGGACAGTGTACATGGAACAGACATTGGCTGTAGCAATATGTTGTTCAGTACAGCTATCATCCTGGCTATCAGTAAGCCCCAGATCACATGACATATTCATACTACCAGACACCAGCACCTGGGAACATACAGTGATCTTATATCAATGTGGTATCACACACCCTTGGTGTTATGGCAAGCAGCATGGCTTCCAGATCCCCAGTGAGTCCCTGTTGTACAGGGAAATGGGGGCATCTATAGGAACTGTGTCCCCATAGACTTGCATTGGCTATACAGGAAATGCAGAAAATTGTTTCCATAGAAAAACAGTGTACTCAATAAGTAAACATAGGTACACTGCTTTAACGTATCAGAGAAAGTAACAAAGCAGTCTTTGAGCACTCAAAACAGTACTGCACACCACATACTACAGCAACCATACCTACAGCTGGCTCTACTCACCTGGGCGTGGCACTATGCCACTGTCTGCCATCGTCCTCAGCTGCTGCAGGTGCCACTGCTCCATCTGGGACAGGTCACTGTAGATGTGGTGGCACTAGTCATCGTTATGGACGTGCCCATCCCTGTGGGCCCGATGCCATCCACAGATGTCCAGGACTTGCACCTGGGCCTGCCTGATGCCTCCCCTCACCCAGCAGCAGCTTGTCACGATCACCCACAAGGTCAGCCAGGTTGGCCAGCTCCATGGCAAACCACCTGGTGTCCTCTGGCATGCCTCCTGATTCTGCTGCACCTGTCTGGCATGCTGTCTTGTAAAAGGCAAACTATTACTTTTGCAACTTCCTCTCACCTCCAGGTGTTCCTTGCCTGTCTTTTTCTCTGCTGAGTAGGCTGGCCATTAGCTATGTGAGATGCAGTTTATCAGTGTGCTGCTGAGCTGCCATTCTAGTGTGTGGCTGTGAGGGTGGCGGGTTGCAGTGAAGGAGGTTTAGGGTTCGGGTTGGGCAGAGTTTTATTTTGTTTTTGCATGTGCGGCAGCTAACATTTTTTTATGTCTGGGTTTCTCCCCTCCTGAGCATGCACCCCCTGGAGTTGAGAATCCTAATTTAGTAGGTGGGGCGGGGCACAGCCCTAAGATAGATACATTGTTGTTGGTTTTCATCACTGTTGTCGGGTTTGGCATGGGAGTAACATTGCTGTTTTGATTTCTGGTGATGTACACCAGAATAGCTGACACTGTTTGGCGATCGCTGTTATGACATGGAACCCATGGTGGGATAGGGGTTGCATACAGGTGCTTGTGACACCTGTGCCCTACCTGAAATTTAACACCTTATGCACCCCTTGACACAAGCTATGTTTTTCACTCCACCCACTTCCCGCCTGGATGGCTTGTATTTATTTTGGATTCCCCCACCCCCACCTGAATGGCTTGCATTGATTTTAATTCCCTTACCCCTTGCCTAGATAGCCCTTATTTTGTTTGAATCCTCTCCCTGCGCCTGGATGGCTCTTATTTTGTGTGCATTCTCCTCCCCCCACCTGGATGGCACTTATTTTATTTGAATCTCCCCATCCCGGATGGCTTCTGTTACTTTTGAATCCCTCCCAACCTGGATGGCTTGTGTTTATGTTGAATTCTGCTTCCTCCCACCCGAATGGCTTGTATTGATTTCAAAACCCCCATCCCCCTGCCTGGATGGCTCATATTTGTGTTCAACTCTCCAACCTGGATGGCTATTTTTTTTAATCCCTTGTTTCAACATGTTTCTATTACATTTCTAATACATTTTGTTAAACCATTACTGTCTCCTGTCTGTTCTGCACTCACCATTTGGGTCCATACAGATCTGCAATCAGGTGGTCTCTGTACTCCCTTGACCTCCTGGCCATCCTGGGGTCATGCCTGTCGAGCTGCTCCTGCATCCTCTGATCCACTGGCTCGGCATCCACTGCTGTGTTTCCTCTGGGACCAGTAGGCATATTCCGCAGTTCAGTGCCATGTTGTGTAGTATGCAACAGGCACGGAATATGGCACAGGCCTCTGAGGGCTGTATTGAGGGCACCACCAGAATGATCAAAGCATCTGAAGTGCATCTTGAGCATGCCAAAACCAACTCGATGACACTGCATGGAGCAATTTGTGCCATGCTGTACCTGTCCTCTGCAATGAATGGGGGTCGGGGTCATGATGCAGGTGTTAGCAGCCAGGAACACAGAGAGTATGTATTGTCCCCTGTAAAGAATAAGGGTTCTAGTTAGTGATATCAGTTGCAGCCATGGTCAGGGGGCCTTGGGTGTATACTCACCAACCAGGTGTGCACTAGGTATAATGCTGCCTTTAAACCTCTGGCTCAGAATCAAATTGTGCCAGATAAAGGCATCATGGGCACTGCCAGGGTACCATGTTCGACACTGCTGATGCACCCTGTTGTATTAAAGAGCTGCTGATGCCACAAAGAAAAGTTTGAAAACATAATATTTAGGTTCAGTTTAGTTTGAATTCCATATATATTATATAGATTTCTCCTCAACATTATTTATTACTGAGGAAATCTGCATGAATACATGACCTTTATCCCTTTCAATTCTCTTAAATTCCATCAGCCTCTTTAGCTGACTCTGTACTTCAGGTCATAATCTTCTGTTGTGACATCACAATCTGTTGCCATGAGAGTAACTGTGATGTCATAAGCAGTGCATTATGACTTCATGTAGGAGAAAGCAACAGGAACAGATGAACTTTACAGGAGCAAAGATCCTGTTTTATTTATTTATTAAATTTTGTTAACTGGTAGCCTGCTGGGCCCCGAGGGTCCCTTTTTCAGGGGCAACCCGGAGTTTGTTACATATGGTTTGAACATACAGTCAGGTATCACAGTGTCAGACATATCGTATAGGGTTACTAGGACAGTATACATTTACAGTTTTTGTGTAAGAGGGCAAGAGGTACATGATATTAGTTAATACAGTAGTACAGTGCAGTGCATCTAATACAGTAGTACACCTAATACCACAATATGGTACAATACATTTAATGCTGGTGGTGGGTTTTGGGGCCCTCCTCATGAATTCTATCTCTGTCATGGTTAATCGACTCTCGAAGGTGATTTACAGAGTCACTGCGTGAAATCACCTTTCGGGACCCATTAATGAAATGACAGTGCAAGTGTTCATGAGGTGGCCTCTCAAAAGCCTATGTTCCAAATTTGGTGGAAAAATCCAACAAATGTCTGTTTTATGAGCGTGTGCTGTGCAGTTGCTACACAGGCTCGTAACTTTGCGCATGCACAATATTTTAACACTGGATTTTCAGCATTGGCATTTTTGTACACCTCCTTGTGAACAGTACAGCTGTCATTTTCCATATCCTGCCCGAAATGTGTTTCCGCACTTCCAGCGCATAATAGCGTAGTCGCTGTGGGAAATTAGTGTTTGGGCCAGATTATGAAAATGACAGTGACACAGTTCATGAGCAGAGCTCCTAAAATGCCTATGTTGAAAATTTAGTGCTGATACTCCATAAAATGACTGTGTTCAGCGGCGTGTGTTGGCAGATTGCACGCATGCTCATACCGTTTGCATTTATAATAATTTTCACTCTGGATTTTCACCATTGCCATTTTACCACACCTCTTGATGAACAGTACAGCTCATTTCACATATCCTGCCCAAAATGTGTTTTGCACTTCCACGCAGAATAGTGTGGTCACTGTGCAAGATCACTTCTTGGACACTTTGAGGAAATAACAGTGACACTGTACATGAGCAGAGGTGCTAAAATGCCTATGTTGAAAATTTGTGCCGAACGCCCATAAATGGCAGTGTTGCAAGTGTGCACTGCATATTTCCCACGATCCTTGTAATTCCACAAATTTTGTATATTTGTATGCCACATTTTCAACACTGGCATTTTTTACACCTCCTTATGAACTGTGCAGCTGTCATTTTCACATCCTGCCCAGCATGTTTTCCTGCACTGCACTACCAAACACCCAAAGGGACACCCTAATGCCTGTCACTCTCTGCAGGGTGGGGTGGGTTGGCATCAGTTCAATACTTGACTGTTATTCCTATGCTGCATCTCTCTAACTCCTGCACTGCCAATGGCAGCAAGCCAACATTCAGCATTGACAAATGCTTGTTAAAGTTTGTGTATGTGTAAGGAGGGGCTCATGAGTGTAAATAACATTAAATTATTTACTTACTTTATTTAATTTAATGGACCTTTATTTTAGGACCTAGTTTAGGTTTTTATATATGAGTAAAGGCTGCAGCCATGTTTGTGATGGAAATTAGAAAGTAAGAGGCTTATGAATTCTGTGAGTTGCTCTGTTTGCCAGGGACTTGTTTTTAGCCATTGATGGTACCTCTTACTGCCATGGCTAGAACCAAGTTTCAGTCAATCTGGATACAGACATTTCCTTGCCTATTTTATATAGACATTTTATAATGCATGCCTTGTTAGAAAAGACCATGTTTATCAACGATTGCAGCCATTAGACACTGACACATTATTAGCTTTGCTGCAGTACATTATCATCAGTTCTACACCAGCAAAACAAACCTGAAGCGCTTTGAAGGTCAAGGAAGAAGCTCAGATCCTGGCTTTTCTACTGATACTGGTCAGTGTTCAAGCTCACAGAGTAGGCGATCAAGTCGCCAGCCTGTTAACTGTAATTTGTGTATGATATGCCAGAAGGTGTATCACAAAGACAAAAAATCTATCACAGATTGTGTATTCTTCAGAAGGCAAGAAACTCATTGATGCGGCTGGACGCCAGAGAAGATGACACAGTCTTAAAGTTAATAGCTGAATTGGAATTACTTGCATTTGAAGCAAAGTACCAAAAAGTCTCACTATAGTACTTTCACCAGCGAAAGAACATACAGACAACATTTTCACTTTCCAGTGACAAGAAAGATGAGTCTGTGTAAAAGTATGTTTTAGTACACTGATTTCTGAAATTGAGAATGACCTTGTTATCAGCAGAAAAGCCTTGCCTATGTCTTATCTGATACAGAGATACAAGGATATTCTGAAAGGCAAAGTTCCTAGTAGTGACAGTTACCAAGTGAGAAGCTAAAGAGACTAACAAACTATTTTGGTGGCCAAATCATTTTTCAAACGCAGCATGACCCAAGTAAACCAGAGCTTGTGTATAGCAGTGCTGTGTCTTTGGAAGATGTCATCGACATAGCTTTCTGGCTGCATTCAAAGCAACAGTAGAGGAAAACCTTCTCTACTTCTGAAAATAAAGATAAATATTCAACTGCATCTACACTGTTTCATGCAGCACAGGTCCTCCACAGTGAACTCAAAATGTGTGAGGGACTGGATATCAATCAATAGATAATTCCACTGCCAATTTAGAACAAGCATTAGACATGATTCCTGACAATGTGTATAGGTTCCTGAAATGGGTACTCCAAGGGATGTTGGTGATGAACCTATTGAAGATGGCAGTCCTTTAGTAACAGCCACTAACAAGACCCTCCACAGACAGATATTATCAGCTGGTCAGGACTACATTCATAAAGTATCCAGAGGTACAAAGCATACACCCAAACATGTTGGGCTTGAATGTCCATACACCATATGACAGGCTCTAAACAGGTAGTAACAATAATGGTGCACGCTAGCACACTGTGTCAGTTATTAAGCTAGAGAGAATTGACAACGCTATTGCAATGGATAAGCATGAAAAGCTGCCAGGCCAATATTATAATTCCATCAAAAATACAGCATGGTGAGTTTGTTCAGTTTGCTGTGGACAATAACGATATAAATGAGGAAACGTTAGATGAAAAGTACACAACCCATGCCACAACTATGGTAGTATAACAGCATGAGCCTCCCACAATTCTGGAAGGCAGCTTTGGCACAATGGCAGCTCAGGCTCAAACAAAGAAAACAGCACTGAGAACACGATCACTTGAAACTCATGCAATGTGCTAGTTATTCTGGAATACAATCCTCATGGCAGACACCCTACACCAAATCTTGTGGGAAAAGTGAAAAGCAACTGGGATACTGATGTTGAGTCTTGCCAACAAGCTGCCAACCTTAATCTGCAATGGCTAATTCAAGACGCTGCCCAACCAAGCTAATTGAGGGGAGTTTGAAAAGGTGAATGCTCAGCAAGTATCAGGATGGACAACTTTTCATGTGATGATTTCATCTACCATACCAACTGTGACATCTATTGGGTACTGTCCAATGCTGCCGGCATCACCTACTGAATTGAGTACAGTTTTCACTGTAATGAAAATGTATTGCAAGATGTCTAGGACACTTGGACAAGATAACAGTGTCTTGACATTTGACAAGGCTATATATTGTAAGGCCAAAGAGATTCAGTGGAGGTGCCGGAGGAATTTCAGAAAACAGTCTTGAGAATGGGTGGTTTCCACATAGCACAGATATTTCTGGCTGTAATTGAAAAGAAGTATGAAGAGAGTGGTCTGGAAGACATCCTCACAGAATCACAGGTGTATGGTAGCAACACAGCAAGCATTCTACTTAAAGGCAAATCATACAACTGTGGAGTGAGGGCCCAGACCCATAAACTTGTAATGGAGGCTCTGTCCAGACTGAGGTGGCAGGCATTTTGTAACTAGGTACAAGACAATGAGATTGATTGTGGTGTAGACCTCATCAACAGCAGACTCCAGCAATGTCAAAATGCGGTATCAAATAATGACGCAACAAGCCTAACAGCAACCCTTTCCCAGCTCGGTGATGCCTCAAGAATGTACAAGATGCATTGCACAGATTCTGCAGTTTTGGAAAAGCAACTTCCCAAACATTTGCATTCTGGGATGATTACATCGAAATGGTTAACATCCTAATGTGGTTCATTAGAGCAGAACATGAAAGCAACTGGGACCTGTATTTGTTGTGGTTGTAGAGATGCTACCACTATTTTTGCCTTTGACTGCACTAACTATGCCCGCTGGGTATCTGTGTACATCAGTGATATGAAGCTTCTGCCAGATTGTGCCCCAAAGTTCATGAGCAGTTTGTGCAAGGAAATCATGCTGTAGCTTGGTCTAGAAATAAACTCATCAAAGTCTGGACAGACATGGCACTTGAACATACAGTAAACTGTGATAGTAAAGTAAAGGTGGTATAGTGGGTTTCACTTTGAAACCAGGAGTCTTGGTTAGATGGTTCATCACCGCCATGAGCCAGTTATCACAGCTTCCATAAAGGTAATGTGTGATATGATAGACTCAGACATTTCACAAGGAAAACACAAGGAGGCTGCACCACGTCACATGCAACAAGATGAAGGAGACGTAAAAGATTGTTAATGCAATCACTGACTCATGACAAATCCATTTGATTTGAATGCTGACTTGATAGCACTTGCCCACATTGCAACTGGCATTGTTGCACCCACGAGAGGTTGACACCAAGCTTGTTACTGCAAATGATACAGAAATCAAAGCAATGAAACAGTTTGAAGAAGACAAACTAAATTCAAATACCACTGTATTCTTTGAGCCACTGCACAAGCTGAACATCAAGACATTTGGGTTCACCACAGCATAACCCAGACAGACCATCTTAGGGTAGCTGGTTCATTCCACTGGGGTGTCAAACAGATGAGGCATACTGATGAGTCCTGGTAGGACAAAACATGTGTCTGTGTCTTCTGTTGGCACCCTTTGCAAACTGTGTGAGAGGCCTTCGGCACCATGCATTTCTGCTTAAAGTTGAATCAGCATAACATTCTGTCGTGATTTGCATATGCAGCCCATGATGCTTTGCATTGTGGGGCATGTGTGATTTTGCATTTCATCAAGACATTTGCTTCTCTAAGCAAGAGGATCAAATCAAAAGTTAGTAGTGATAAGACAGTGATCATCAATGCAGACAGGGAGTTGTTTAGCCATCTTTAGCAGCTGCACAAAGAAGAGAGATTGATCTGAAGGAAGTTTTCATACATGAGCTTTCCACAGTTCCATATGCTCTAGCACACTCTGATAGTACCCTGAACAAAACTGCAAAGAGTAAGCTATTACCTTAATTAGAAAAGAAGCAGAGTCCATGTACCAACTGCCAGCATCCAACATGCCCATAGCTTGGATAGTGGATGGCATGGCTGTTATACAAATGGTCAAGCAAGGAGGTGCAACTAGCTTTGGAAAGCTTGCTGAATTAGTCTTCAGAGTAGTACACCAGCCTCTACAGAGTTATGAGAGCTGCAAAACATCAGCTATCATCTTTGAACGATATGATGTCAGAGATTCAATTAAAGTGTTTGAGCGGCATGAAGGCAATCCTCACAAGCAATAAAACCAAAATCCATGGTTCCAAACACCCACTCTAACACAGTGCAGTAAGTTTATTGGAAATTCCAAGAATAAAGAACATCTGATAAAATTTCTGTCAGAATCATGGTGTAATTAAGCAGGGTGGGTTGTGCTGGGATAACCTCATGCCTGGGTGGTTGGGCATGAGGCCGCAGGCCAAGTGCTTCCAACACCCCAGAAAAAACAGTCATTTCTGCATCAACTGCTGCCATTTTGGTTGTATCCTTTGTTTTCCTTTAAACATCCTCAGTGTATGTGATACATTTACAAACCACTTGCCTTTGGTGTTGTGGTTTATTTTTATTTGGTATCACACACCTTGGGTGTGTAAAACCAATCTGCTACTCACTGCTGCCCATACATTATTCTCTTTCTAATTTAGTAGATGTTAGTTCTTTCTCTATTGTAAATACTGTAAGTTGTACTAATCTTGTGAACTTGTAAGTATTTCTCAACTGTCATTTGTATTCCTTTGGATGGACTACATTACAATGGTTGCTGAAGGGCCACAGAAGCGGGCTGGTGGTAATTACATGAGAAAAGGTTAGAAAATGGATTGTAGACCCGAAATAGATAAAGCTTCAGGACCAGATGGGATGCACCAAGGTTGCTCAGAGAACTGACATAGGAACTGGCTGAACCTCTGGCAGGGCTATTCAATAGCTTACTATTGTCAAGTGTGGTTCTAAAAATTGGAGGGTAGGGGACATGGTTCCACCCCACAAGGAAGGGGACAAGGAGCATCCGGGTGACTGCAGGCCTTCCAGTCTTACCACAGTGTGAATTTATTATTCTAATTAAAATTTAGTTCTCTGTATAACATTTTCTCATGTAGCTGTATCATAGTGCCTGATGAAGGGCCTATGTGGCTTTGGAAGTTTGTATAATAATAATGCTTTGTTAGTCAAAGAAAAGGTACTACAACTTACTTTTTATTTTTCCTTTGTGATTAATAATACTCTAATGTGGCAGCACAATTTGTCCATCGTGTGCAAACTGATGTAGACACTAGTCAGAGAAGACCTAGTGGACTACCTGGAAAGAAATTGACTCCAGGATAGTAAGCAGCACAGGTTCATGGCAGGAGGTCTTTTCAGACCAAAACACAGAAAAAGCAGCGCTGCACACAGTGACTCATGAAAGTCACAAAGTATTAATTCAAGCTTTGCATTTGATTCATTCCTCGGCGCTTTGAGGAACAATCCTCTTCATCAGGGAGCAGAGTCAATGCAAAGACATCACATTTAGATACAAAATGGTTTCATGACTTTTTCTGAAATTCATTATGACTTTGACATGAATTTCAACATGACTATGACATCATAGGTATCATAGGTAAAATACTGAGCAAGAAAGACTTACGTCCATGGTGCTCGCCTTTAATTATAGGGGTATTGGATTTGTGTAAGTTTCTAGTTTTAATTTAAAGCATTCCATAGAGGGTAGCTGCCACTTCTTGAGGTAATTTATTCCAGGAAGACACCACCCTTTGGCTGTACCACATTTTCCTTCTCCAAGTTCTACAGTTTTCACTTTTTAATTGTAGTGTATGTGCCCTAGTTGTATAATGTTGGTCCCGGAATTCCAGGCCTAGTCTCTCCCAAAGATCCTGATCGCTATGACCTATACATTAAGCACATGTCTCCCTCCACCTCCTGTACTCTGGTGTGTATATCCATCCAGTCTCTGTTGATATTCCTTTTCTCCATGACCCTTCTCGACCTAGTTGCTCTCCTTTGAATCCTTTCCAATCTTTCTACTTCATTTCTGTGGCAGGGAGATCAGACTTGTGCCCCGTATTCCAAAATATGCCTCACCAGTGAACAAAACAGTGGCATCACAACCCTCTATCCCTCTATTAATGTGCTTCAGAATGCAGTTTAATGCCCCATTAGCCCTTTTGATAATGTTATTGCAGTGAGATTTAAACTGAAGGTCATTTGTAATGTTAATACCTAAATCTTTCTCCTCTGTTGCAACATGCAATTTGTTGTTTCTAACATATAGGGCAGCTTGGGATTTTGTTTACCCAAATGCATAACCGCGCATTTATCCTGGTTGAGTGGTAGTTTAAAGGTGCTGCACCAAGCTTTGATGTGGTCAAGGGCTTCCTGCATTCCTAAATGAGGCGAATGTTGATTTGGTACCACTCCCAGTCTGCAGTCATCCATGAACTTTGTCATCCATACTCCTGACTGCTCACACTTGAGTTGTGATCACGTAGACATTGAAAGACATGGTCCCAACACTGACCTCTGTGGCACCCCACTTGTCACGCCAGCCCAGTTGGAGTAATCCCCTTGATGCTTACACTTTGCTTTCTTTCACTTAACCATTCATGAATCCATGAAATAATGTTGCCATGTAGCCACAAAGAATGTAATACTTTATTTCATGATGAGGTAGTTTATCAAATGCTTTAGTAAAGTCCAGAAAATGACATCCACTAGTTTACTCCTGTCTAGGGATTGTTATAAAACTCCAGCATATTCGCCTGGCATGATCTTCGCCAGTAACCTGTGTTATGATCATCCCTCAGATGGTTCACTTGTATATGTTCTAATATATAATCTTTAATGATGGCATCCAGAATTTTACATAGAGAACTTGTTAAGCTGACAGGCCTATAGTTAGAAGTGTTACTTTTATCTCCTTTTATACAGGGGTATGACAGTGTCTTATCTTCATGCCCCTGGAACTTCCTGCTATTTAACGCTTGATGAAAATATAGCTAAAAGTGCTGCTAGTTCCTCTGCCAGTTTTTCAATATTCTCAGGTGGAATCCATCTGGTCCCAGTGATTTATTCTGATTTAGGGTTTCCATTTTCTTTTCATTTCTGGGTCAATGCATATGGGATTTGTTGCTATTTTACGCTTTGCTTCCTAAATTCATTATAGTTTTTATCACTAAATAGTGTGGAAAAATAATTATTCTGGAGCTCTGCCATCTCCTTATTGGACACAGCTAGACCCCTGCCTGGGCTAATCAGAGGCCCTATGTTATTTGATCCCTTTCTTTTTCGTTTATATAGGATTAGAATAACTTATAGTTATCTTTAGTCTTTGTGACAAGTTTGACTTCATATTCTGCTTTTGCTTTTCTGATATCTTTTTAATAGATCTCAGGAGCTTTTGAATTTAGTCCATCCTTCTCCCTTTTGTTTCCTCTTAAAGTCTTGTATAATTTGTTTTTATTTTAATACTTTTTTAATTTTCTTATTAAATCAGCTTGGGGTTGGGGCCTTTTGTTATATTTGTTTCTATATGGTATATTATGCTGTATACCCTGATTTATTTTACTAACAAGTGCTACACATATCCTCAATATTTTTATTTTAAAATTCATCAATCCACCCCATTGGAACAGTTCTTGTTTAAAAGTGATAAAGTTAGGTTTTTGAAGTCTAGGATTTTTGTATCTCCAGTACTAAACAAGGTCTCTTCTTGGATGGTAAACATGACCATGCTGTGGTCGCTATTCCCCAGGGGCAAAGTCCCCATGTAATCCTTAATATCAGCTTCCACGTTAGTCAATATTATATCTAATATATTTTCACCTTTCGATTTTGCTGACAAGTTGTTCCAAGCCTATCTGATCAAATAATTTGAGGTAAGTCCATTCTATCTTTGAAGAGCTCTCAAGGCTAACCCATTTAATCCCCGATAGACTGAAGTCCCTAACATAATCACTCTTATCTGCTGGGTTTAGATTTGCATATATACTGTTGTAGGATTTCATCATCTTGTTTTTTATTGATGGTGCTCTATAAATTGAACCTAATAATATTTTTCGGGATTTGGGAAGTGATTTTAGTCATATATGTTCTATAGTCTCTGATTGTATTGTAACTTCCTGTACTTGTAGCTCCTCAGAGACGATACTGCAACTCCTCCACCTTTTCTATAATCCCTTGATTTAAAAAGAGATTATAACCCAAACTTTTTGGTCCCATTGATGGTTTGCATCCCACCAGGTTTCTGTAAATCACACAAATTTCAATGTGACACAGTTTCATAATGTGTTTTAGCTCATCATATTAGTTAGGCTCCCAGCATTAATAAGTAAGCAGTTCCAACCAGTATCGCTACAGGCTAAGTTGTTGGGTGCAATTGTGCATTTTTTCCTAGACTCTCATTGTGTGTAACACCTCGGTTAAGTAGTTTAACGGGCCTCAATGTGGTCCCTAAAGGCTCTGCCTAACTTTTTGTTCTTTCTTTGTTCAAGTGCAGTCCATCATAGCCCGTAAGTCTATCGTTGTCAAAGTTACCCCAATTTTCCAATTATCCAAAACCATTGAAGTAACTCCATTCTTTTAACCAACTATTCAGCATCCAGCTTTCTGTTTTTTGAATAATATCTCCCTCTAGTTGGTAGGATCTCTGATAATGTAATATCATCTCCACATCTACAGATCTCTTTAGTCACTATCTCAAAATCATCCATAACATATTTTAAATTCTTTTTCCCCATGTCATTTATTCCCACATGGATTAACACTAGAGGTTTATTTAGGTTAGCTAGCAACTCTTTTAACATGGGTATTATGTCATTAATTTTGACCCCAGGTAAAATGTTCTCAGTTGTCTGTAGATTCCTGCCTTTACAAACAATTAAATCAGTCCTCTAATTATTGAATCTCCAATGACAAGAACGTCTCCAGGCTCCTCCTTTCACAATGTTCCTGCTGATCAGTTTCCTGATTTTTGTGTTCTGGCTAATCTAGGTGAAGCTTTTGTAACTGGGGTTCACTGTTTGATGTGCTGGGATGAGTGTGTTCCTGAATCTTGGTTTTATTTGTATTGCTACTTTTGCATTCTAGTTCCCCATCCTATCCAGCACCTCATATTTGTTTTGTAAGCGTACTGGGCACTATTAAAAATCTGGCCCCTTTTCTCCTTGTTGGCTTTATAGGTAGTTCTTCCCCAACTTATCAATGTTAGCTCCCAGGGTATCTATGGGTGTGCTGCTGATTTCCAAATTAGCTTTGTTAGTGATATAAGTTTCTATTAATTCAGGCTGTAGTAAACTAGCAGCAGTTTATCAATAAACTCTTCTAATAGGCTAATGTCTTCCTGTTTATTAGAACATTGCTGTGGTTTGTTGAGATAATTTCTCAGTTGCTACTTTGTCTATCTCATTCCCCAGTTTTAAGCATTCAATTTCTTTCAGAAGTACAGATATTAACAGACATTTACCACACTGAAAATCAGCCTGTGGAGGCTCTAACAGGATCATCTTACAACTGTCACAAGTTTTCCACTTGGATTGCTGCATAATGGTGCTGTTTTAGTGCTAACTCTTCAGTGTCTAACACAGATTGTCCATTAGTTTTGAATGGGTATGGTATGCCTTTTATTTGTTTTCGCTAGGACTTACCTGTATTTCTCTTGCTCAGACTTATTTGGCTTTAAGTCTGTTTTAGTTACTCGCCCTGATGCGCCAGACGTGCCTGACATGTGCTAACACATTTGTCTTGGGTGCATGTCTCCATGCATGGTGCGTTAGTTGCCTGCTTTCGGCTCACCCTGCTCACAGCAGGGCTTGATTTTAACTGCTAGTGTGACCTAGAAGTGCTCACGGGTCACTGTGGAGTTACTTTCAGCCAGTGTTACAATTTCTACTGCAGAAATGGGCTAAAGCTACCATACGTAGCCCTGGCACTATTAGCTTTAAATGCCCCACAAAAATAAAAAAGCATTTAAAATAAGCCTGTAGTTCAGGAGACAGTGTTGCAAACTACTCACTTCTCAATAAAATGTCTCCTTACTCATATGCAATGTACCTAACAATTTATAGAATAGTGATTCTTTGTGTTTGTTTGTTTTCTAACTAGGGTGCCAGAAGCCTGGATAACACCTGAGGTACATAATTTTTTTTGTTCCCTGTTATGAGGTATGAATGTGGAGCATGGATGCCTTGCCTCCATTATTTCAAGATAATGAACCGTGACATAGTGGGTAAGTACAGGTCATGTAACATTGCTTTTTTCTGCTCCTGCGCTGAGTTGTATATGTAACCAGCAACTCACTAGTAAATCCTGTTTAGTATAAGGGTTATCATTATTGTAAAGAAACTGAAATAATAAAAAATTTAACGGCAAAAAAATACTCACTTCTCTTCCTGCTTCTGGCTAGCAGACAGAAGGGCTTCTCATGCACTGCTACCTGAGTGCCTAAAATGCACACTAGTAGAGACAAATAGCAGCTCCCCAGCACAATATATAAGCACCCTGTCTTCCTGATGCTCCTGTGCTGAATGAAGCACCCGATCACAGCAGGGCTTGATTTTAACTGTTAGTGTGACCCGGAAGTGCTCACAGGGTCACTGTGGAGTTACTTTCACCCAACGCTACAATTTCGACAGCATAAATGGGCAAAAGCTACTCATACATAGCCCTGGCACGTTATTCGCTTAAATGCTCCACAAAAATTAAAAGTAGCATTTAAAAATAAGCCCGTAGTTCAGGAGACAGTGTTGTGAACTACTCACTTCTCTTCCTGTTTCCGCTAGTGAACAGCAGGGCTCCTCATGGACTCACTGTCTGAGTGCCTAAAATGCACACTAGTGGAGACAAATAGCAGCTCCCCAGCACAACATATAAGCACCCTGTCCTCCTGATGCTCCTGTGCTGAATGAATTTCAAATCATGACTACGACATAATGAATTCCAAAAATGTCATTAAGCCATTGTGTATTTAAATGTGATGTCTTTGCATTGGGTAAGAATGGGGAGGGTAAGGGACAAGCAGTGGATTTATTCTACTGATTTCAGCAAGGCATTCAACTTAGTGCCACACAGAAGGGTGCTGAAGATGTTAAAGACTCTGGGTGCAGCAAAGGATCTAATTAGATGGGTGGGAAGATAGCTGGGGAGGAGACAGTAGAAGGAGGTGGTAATGGGTCAAATTAGGAGAGAGGAACACAAGTTGGGTGCACAGGGTTCAAGCCTGGCACCAGTCCTTTTCAATATGTTCATCAGCAACATAGGAGAAGGAATTCAGAGAAAGATGTGTCTGTTTGCAGATGACACTGAGCTCTGTGGCATGGTAGACAGCGAAGAGGAGACAAGTAGGTTGCAGAGGGACCTACAAGGTTAGAGAGGTGGTGCAAGATTTGATAGTTGCAATTCAACACCAGAAAGTACAAGGTGATGCACATAGGAATCAAGAACCCCGGGATGGAATTTTGGATGGGAGGGGTTAATTTGGGCACTACTTCTGAGGAAAGGGATATGGGAGTCATCATAAACAGGGCTCCATGTATTCTGTCAAAGTGGGCCTACATTCCGTGGCAAGACCTCTTGCTGCTGTGGCCAGATTATGAGCAATTATGCAGCAATTCTGTGATGAGCTTTACATTCTGTGGTAACTCAAATGAGCCCCAAATGAAATCTAGTTACCCTGAAAGAATGCCCACAAAAAAGACAGCCTGGGGCAGTTCAGCATATGCATTGGCTGAGACAAGGCAAAACAACTAGCAATTCTAGCACCATGATTTGGATTGGAGGTAGTGCATGGAGGAATTGAATGGCTCACTACCACCCGCCCAGTGCTGTTTTACTGAAACAGTGCTCTGGTGGATCTCTCCCTGCGCCCACTTGCTTGAAGACCAGTACTACTGGGCTGCAAAACAATGCTGCTCAATGGCCTTCTCCCTCCCACCCACTTACTTGAAGACTGGTGGTGCCAGTTTGTGTGTAATACCATTCCAGTTGCTTCCTCCTGCTCACCCGCCTCAACACAGCTGGTGCTATTTGTGACAATTCAAGTGGAGGAGGTGGACAGGTCCTGACTCCCTAGGAGAGACCAGCATCATCAGGATGGCAGGAAAGGGGAGGTGCTGATAGCTGGAGATTTCAATCTACCAAATGTAGAGTGGCACCTACCAGCTGCAGCTTTGGCAAGGAGCAAGGCCAAGGTTTTTTTCAGGCAACTTGTAAAAGAACCTACTAAGGGTGGAGCAGAGTTGGACTTGGTACTCACAAACAGGAACAACATCGTAAATGTCACAGTGAAAAGGCCTCTGGGTACCTGTGATCACCATATTGTGTGGTTCGCCATAAGGAATGGAGCTGAGGTGAGCCACATGAAAATGAGGATCTTGGATTTCAGGAAGGCAGATTTTAAAGAAATGGGTGACTGCCTCAGAAAATGTCTCAAGTGGGTTGCCAGGGAGGGTAGAGGCACAGTGTAAATGAATAAAGTAAGGCATCATTGGGGCAACAAATCTCTGCATGAAAGAGGTAAGAAAAGGCAGAAAGGAAGGATACCATTAATGTTTCTCCAAGGAGGTGGCAAAGATAGTGAAAGAAAAGAGGCAGCTTTCAAAAGGTATCAGACAACTCAAAGAGAAGAGAACAGAGATGTGTATCAGGTCTGGCAAAAGGAAGCAGGAAATGTGGTTGGGAGAGCTAAGGCACAGGCAGAGGACAGGACTGCAAGGGAAGTATGGAGGATAAAAGCTTTTCTGATACATCAACAAGAACAGAAAAGCTAGGCGTGGTACAGTGAGTTTAAGAAAGGTGGAATGGGAGACTGTGCAGAAGGAGACTAAGAAAAAGCTGACATTTTGAACAGGAACTTCTGTTTAGTCCTCACAGTAGAGGAAATGGGGTGATGGGCCACCAGGAGAATTAAGAACAGAGGTGAGAAGGGATGAACACAAAGCCATTTGCAGAGAAAGAGTACTGAAAGAACATGCAGCCCTGAAAGTGGATAAGGCTGCAGGACCAGATGTGACACATCCCTGGGTACTGAGGGAGCTCAGGGAAGTGCTAGGTGCTCCACTGTTCAGTTCAGTTCTGTTCTGTTTTATTTTGCTCGACATTTTCAGTCTTTACAAAAGTTAAAACAGAAAAATGCATGATACAATTCATAAATATAGTCCGTAATCTCTTATATCAATATGCAGTAAAATTATGAACATGCACATTTCTAAATATTGTCCCTTTTTTCTTTCTTAGGAGGCTGCAGCCTTTAAAAACTTTGCCACATGTAACATTGTAATAGTCACTGTTGTCAAAAGCATTTCAGTGATTTCTCTTTCTGTGATATTTGTAAAAGTGATTATACTTGAAAGATAAATTTCACAATTTTTTCTGTATCAAATACAATTGAATATTACATGTGGTAAATTCTCCATTTGGCTCGATCCACATTCCATGTTTCGAGTGGGTTTTACCATATCTCAAATCGATTATTTTTGATTTAAAAGCCCCGCTCTATACGTTGTCATGGCATACCTAAGGGATGGCTCTTGGATAGTTAACAGATTTTCTTCACATTTATATATAAATTTAATTCTAGGGTACCATTCAGATATCTTCAATTTTTGAGTTATCTTTTACCTTCTCCTACGCTCCGCCCCACCTCTCCTTCAGGTCCTTCCTAGTATCTACACTCCCAGCGATCCTCTTCCTGAGCTCTACCTCTCCACATATTGCGCCAACCCTCCAAGTTGTCCCAGAGTAACCCATCTCCGGGTGGGTCCAACTCCTTCGAGGGGAAGGCAGGGGGCTGGGAAACCCCAGCGCCTATTTTTTTCCTTACAGGCTCGAGGGTGCGCTGACAGAGGGGCAGGCTCCAGAGGTTCCGGGACATGCAGAATATGGAGGCTGTCATCCGGTAGGAGCCAAAGTTGTTTTCTGGCTTTCTGATTGTCCCTCCTGCTCTGCTGCATGTAGTACCCCTGGTCTCCACTGGGGTCACTACAAGAGTGAGACTACCCTCCCAACCCACCGAGGAGAGGAGAGCAATCCTCTGGACGTTCAATCCTCTCCTTCCCCAGCCAGCCACCGACGACCCAGTCTGTTCCCGAACCCGGATCACCAGTGTGGTTCGACGTCAGTGGCGTCCAGCGCCACAGCCTCTGTGCCACGGGTCAGCTCATTTTCAATTTTTAAAAATATGAACATCAAATTGTTATCCATGTCTTTCAGACTCATTTTGAAAATCGAGAGTATGTGCTAATAATAACATCACCTTGTTTCAAGTCCCATAAATAAGGTAGATCAATGTTATTCAAGGATGAAACAATAATTTCCAACCACGTTGATATGAAGCCTTTTGTTTTGAAGAGGACTTCTACTTTAGACATAGGGCTGGCAGTCTTTGTAGGTCCATATTTGATATTTTAATCCAATAATTTAGAACTTTACATTTGGTAGATACTAATGCCTATTTTGTCCTAACTCAGCCCTTACAAAAGATGATGGCATTGAGGATGGTACACCAAGACGTTTTTTGTAAATGTTTAATAGGATGGTTTCAAATGAATCA
Source organism: Neoceratodus forsteri (assembly GCA_016271365.2). Lineage (NCBI taxonomy): Eukaryota > Metazoa > Chordata > Ceratodontiformes > Ceratodontidae > Neoceratodus > Neoceratodus forsteri. The sequence continues at coordinate 233,412,959 of CM028129.1, read as the reverse complement.
TAAGTATTGTACCCCAAGATTTTAACTCCATAGGATAGGATTGGATAATTTACTATTACTGTTAGAAGAGGGTAAATGGAATGTCCCTTAAACCTTTTGTTAAATGTAATAAGACCTTGTTTTATAGTTTGAGCTCTTTGTTCAAAATTTCCAATGAGTTATCCATTTACCATTAGAAAAAACACCAATCCTAGATATGCTTATTATTTGACTTGCTCAGTGGGCTGGTGGCCATGCACCAGTCATGTTTTTTATTCTTTCTTCAAAACATCACTTTTGTTTTGAATAATCTATAATCAACCTCAGTTTCCTGTTAAATCATCAATGTGACAGAGCTGCCATTTCAGATCAGTAGGCGAGGCTGACATTAAAATGAAATCATCAACGTATGCCATGATTGGTCCTTCTGTGTTAATGGTTGAGTGAGCATGAAATGACGGATTTGAAAATGATTTTAGAATGTTTTCCGTAACTATTTTAAACAGAGTAGGTGCAATCGGTCGAATTTTGTTTGACACCTGAATTTATCTTGAGCTTTTCTGTTACATGACCTAAGATACTGTATCTAATTTGGGCAGTCGAGCCAATCTGAAACCCCATAATAGTATCAGTAATCCAGTTCTTCAGTTTAATATCCTTAAGATTGCTATAAAAGGTATTTTATCACAATGTATCAAAGGTGGAAGGCAAGACCACAAAGCAAACTTTTTTCTTTTTTTACCATGTTGTATTTTTCAACAATATGATTAAAGCTGTGACAAATAATCAGTGACAGAATATTTACACCTAAACCCTGCTTGGGCCTCAGAAGAAGTTTTTTTCCTCTTTCGTAAGACTTTCTAGATGTTTTAAAATTATTTTTGAAAAACCTTTAGCCATATAATTAACTAATGTGATTGGTCTATATGTAACTCCCAGGTCCCTTTTACAGCTGCATGGGTGGGGCTCCTGAATGTTATGCTATCACTGTAGGAGAACAGGGGTTGGCTCTGGAACGTGACCCTGTGTTCTCCTACAGTGCTGTGATGACGTCATGCCAGTGCTTAGTCTATGGCAGCTGTCCTCTGCAATGGAGCTCCGCTCTGCAGCATGATCTCCCTCTCATCGGCGTGACTACTGGCCAGTGCACTGGCCACTGTGCATGCATGAGTATCGCGGCTTAGTGTCACCACTGCTGCCATCTTTGATGGCAACTGTCACCATTCACTGTCACTCTGTGTTGTCACCGCTGCGCTGCTCTGTAAGTGGCTCCGATGTCGCCGCTGGACCGCTGATACAGTGCTCTGAGAGGACATGCCACCGCCTGATACCTGGACAGGTAAGAGCTCGGCACAACTCTGACTACAGTTTGTTTAACTAGTAAGCACACACCCCATTAAAATCTGGAAACACTGGTACCCACAAACTGGCATACCATTTACTTTACAAAAGGTAGGTACCACCCTTGGCATTAGGATGTATACCTGGCTCAATGTCTAGAGAAAGAGAGGGGTGGGGGTACAGAACAAAAACATGAACCTTGTGTAAACAACACAACCCAGGTCCTGGGTATGCAGCTAGGCATATGCTAGATCTAACCTGCTGAGGGGGTCCCAGTAAATACACACAACCAGAAGCAATAATCGAATGTCCCTAATAGTGACTGGGATTGTGCAGTATGGCTTTATTCAACAGATGGCAAGTTAAAGCAGAAGTGGACCCTCAAGGGTCGGTCCAGGTTGAGAGATACATTTCACAAACTCTCCTTGCATTCAGTACAGTTCATGAACACACAACAGAAAACAACTTCTTCCCAAATTCCCAAAAGGTGCATTAGTGGACACCTGGCCACACACATGAACATTTTATCTCCCATGAGTGTTATTTAGTGAATCTGAGTCACACACTCAGAACTCTTTCTTTGCACATAGGTGCACTTTCGTGAAACTCAGTCACACACACCTAACCTGCAGCTTGGCCCTTGCTCAGGTAAAACTGGTGCCCTTTATGAACCAAGGGAAGCCCTGCCTTATAAGCACTTAGATGGCATTCCTCCACCCTTAGCCTAGACAGACAGTCTCTGCCATTCTTCGGGGTTACACCATTGAAACCCCCATTCCCCACTGAAATGCTAGAAGTCCCACACTTAACTTATCTCACACTGGTGTGACTAAAGAACAAAACTGCACTCACTTGGGTGAACAGTTTAACAGTACTTCACTCACTTAGGTGAAACTAGGGCACTGATATGTGCAATCCAACCTTATCTATGTGCACCCCCAGACTATCGAATCCCTCTAAAATGTGGAGATCTGGTCTCCTAGTACAGTACTCACAGAGGTTGTCCCATCCACAGGGCGTGGAACAACAGATGAAAAACAAAGGCACTCTCCTGGTAGCCGATCAAACAGTCTCTTTCAGGTCCTATCCAAGGCAGCTGAAAACAACACAGAACATTTAGGGATTGCCCTTGAGTCCACTGAGAACAAGCAGTTCCTTCAGTTTCACTGGGAGTAGAAATCAGGAAATCCTGCTGTAGCACTGGTCTCTACCACTTCACTGGTAGCTGGAAATGTCACTCCACTAGGGTGAGAAATCCTGGCCTTCTCCTCAGAGCCCACTGGCTATCCTTCTGCCATTCTCACCTCCTCCCTCAAACTCTAACTAAACAAAACTGAGCATTCTAAGCTCCCCAGAGCAGCTGACCACATAGCATGGTCTATGCTGCTGTGAGAGTTCCAATGGCTCAATCATTCTTCCCTCAGGCTAGCTGAGTAAACAATGATGTCATTCTGTAAGGAGCCCCTAATGAGCTCCCTTCCAGCCGCCTGCTACCTTCCTAACAATAATACTGATACAATTCTAGTAACCCCAGGGACTGTGTGGTTACACCCACCCTGCCAGGCAAATGTCTATCACAGTCATACCATCACCTGGTACTAGGCGATCCTACCTCTGATGCCCCCTATGGGGACGGTTGATCAAGTCCTCCCCTACCATGTGCCAGGCACAGGCAGGTAACACCAAAGGATAGAGGCCCACTGAAGAAACTTCAGCTCCTATCCTACTACTGTACCATCTATGGATTCTTAGTGGCTCCAAGAAACTGCCTGAAGCATGTCCTGCCAGACAGTATTGGTGACCCCTATCTAGAATCAGGACCACCAACCTGCCTTCCCTCCTAACCCTCTAGGGAAATCTATCTGACCTATGCTACCTACCAGGTGCCCAAACCCCCAAAATTTTACACCACACACCTGTAAAATGAAAAAGGTTAGACACTGTACTACACAGTTACACAAGCCTAACAACTCTACACAAAGGAGGACTCATAATGACATTCCTGTATGTCAGACAGGCGTGCCACTGGAGGAATGCAATGTGCACCTGCCACTGGCCACAGTGTTACTTTTTTTCTTGCTGGTATACATTCCATTTTAGACAGTGGCCTTTTTCATAGTAAAACTAAGTTGAATTTTATTGCACATGATAAGGCAGATGCAGAGAGGTTACTACACAGTATAGGACAGAGAAAGGAGTAAGAACAGGTTGTAATGTCATGTCACTAGGCACTAGCTTTGATAATATTTGTAAGAGAGTGATATAAAAAGTACATTGGATGGGGGGCAACAGGGAATGGAATGCTGGGGCCCAACAGAGGCTTCACAGGGGCCTAGAATTGTTAAGGCCAGCCCTGCCCTCCTGGATTCAGTTGGTCAGTAGAGCCTTGAGAGCTGTACTGAAGGCAAGTACAGAAGGATACTCAGCACAGAAGATAGTGGAAGTTCTGTTTGCTTAAGTTCTCCACTCTGTGGCAGCACTGTTGGGGAAGAAGGTAGCACATCATTTTAGCACTACAATTTCAACGAGTCAATTACAGCGATGCTATTACAGCGACTGCAATAATGGCGATCGCTGCATTACACACGGAACAGTTTCAGCGACTATGGGGTAATAAACTACCTGAGGTCAGGTGCACCTTGGAGGATGTTATTTTAGAAATAGGGGGTTTGGGGGCACAGTCCCCATGAGGGTTTTGGGAGGCGAGCCTCCCCAAATACTAGTCCATACCACTTTACTATCTATTGTAAGAGCACTTCAGATAGCACTTGTAACTGCCCCAATGTCTGAAGTCGTGATTCGACTGACCACATGTTTGGAGTTGTACAGGAGTACAGCACACGGTCACAGTAGGATTACTTGCAAGGAGTAGCATTTAGTTCACAATAGCACATTCAAAGATGAGCGCTGAATTGACATTTGCTGAATTTCCTGATCGCTGAAATGGGCTTCGCTTATTAAAACTCGCTGAACTTGCACTCGCTGAAATATATTCGCTGTGTTGACATGGAACTGGGAAGAACAGTGCTGGAGCTCAGTTTTGAGCTGGATTTTCTTTTTATTTTAGTTTGTTATTTTATATTATGAGTTAAGCAATTTATGAAGTAAATAAAGTTCAGCGAAGAGATTTGTGTGTTTTACACTTGAAAAGTTGTGTCCGTGTTGTCAATTCCCACACCATCCTACAGTCGGGTAATGTTGTTTAATAAATGAGCCATGGACAGAAATACTGAGGAGGTCATGGAAATTTAACTGCTCCACTGACAGCCTTGGTCAACAGCTCACTGGAAACAAAAGTTGTTCCAGAGGACTGGAGAAGGGCTGACATGGTTCCCTGCATAAAAGCAGCAGTCGGGAGGAATCTAGTAACTACAGGCCAGTCAGTCTAATCTAGGTGGTGGGTAAACTAATGGAAACCCTACTAAAGGAGAGACTGGTTGATTACTTAGGAAATCCATGGGCTGCAGGACCACAAACAGCCTGCGCTCATGGAGGGAAGGTTGTGCCAAATGAATCTAATAGATTTCTTTGATGGTGTGACCATGAAAATAGACCAGGGAAGGCAGTGGACATAGCCTATCTAGACTTTGGCAAGGCTTTTGACACTGTGCTGCACAGAAGACTGGTTGGGAAACTGACCAGTTTCAGGATGGGGACTCAAATGATTTGGTGGGTTAATAACTGTCTAACAGATAGGAGACAGAGGGTAGTGGTAAACGGCACACTCTCTAATAATGGGGGATGATTAATGAGGTACTGCAGGCTTAGTGCCGGACTAGTCCTCTTCAGTGTCTTCATGTGGGGCATTGCAGAGGAACTGGAGGAAGGTCTGTCTTTTGCAGATGACACCAAGAGGACACCAAGATCTGTAGTAAAGTGGACACCCAAGAGTGGTGGAGACAATGTGCAGGATCTAAGGAATCTAGAGCAGTGGTGGTAAGGCCTGCCTTGTTTGTGTATGGTTGCTCATACACAATCTTTTATAGTGTATGGACAACCATAATCAGCACTCCGTGATTCCCCAAACAAGTCTACAAGTAAAAATAAGGCTTACTTCGGGATGTGTAACAGCGCATTGATTTCTGTGTCACTGTGGACGCTCAACTGCGCATCCGTGTATCGTTCGATCTTGTTGTGCTGCACGGTGGCGTACTCGGTCACCAGCACAACAAGGTTGTGACGCTTAGCCAGTGCAGCACAACAACGCTGTTCCAGGCATGGATTTCCATGCGGAACAGCATTCTCACTCATACATTATGCCTTTATTTTTATACAGGATAAAGGTTAGGGCTAGAAGCCCTATTTACAAAGTTGTCCTTTTACAATGGCATTGTTGTAAAATCTTATAAGAGTTACCAAGTTAGAATTTACATAAGTCTGAGTAAGAGAAGTGGTTGAAGGCATAGCAGTTGGGGTTCAATGCCAAAAGTGCAAATCATGCACCTAGGGCACAAGAACCCTGGTGCGGAGTATAGGATGGGGGATGTTTGCAGTCACTAGGTAAGAAAAGGGACCTTAGGGTTATTATTTCAGATGACCATAAGATGGTAGTACTGTGCGACAAGGCTGTGGGTAGGCTAGTGGGATGCTGGGCTTCATAGGGAGGGTGTCACTAGCAGGAGGAGTAAGGTGGTGTTACCACTGTACTGCTCTCCTGTATACCCCACCTGGAATATTGTGTTCTGTTCTGGGAGACTGCACCTCAGGAAAACATAGAGAGGGTGGAGGCAGTGATCAAAATAAGGGCAACCAAGATGGTGCAGGGTTGCAAGACAAGCCCTATGAGGAGAGCTGAGTGATTCCAGCATGTACACTTTGGAGGCTAGGAGAGTAAGAAGTATACGATCAAGACCTTCAAGTACCTCAAGGTGAATATAGTGGGGAGGGAGGGAGCTTCCATAAAAGGATGAGCTCCAGGATTAGGGGACATGCAATGAAACTGGAGAGGAAATTTCAGGAAGGATGTGAGGAAACACTTCTTCACAGAATGAGTGATAGAAACATGGAACAGACTGCCACCCAAAGTTGTGGAGGCTAGAGTGGTGGAAGGCATCAAACATGTATGGGATAGACAGAGGGGCATTATAGAACAGAAACAGGAAGGTCCCAGAGACCAGTTAGGGTCTGCGGAAGTGCAATAGGCAGGAACCCTTAAGCAGATTAGGTGGGCCTAGTGTTTTTTTCAACTGAGAAATTCTGTGTTTCTGTGTTTCTAACCAAAATGATTCTTGGCCAGCAGGACAGATTCTATGAGGATTGGCTTAGGGCACTGAACATGTACTTTGCTGGAGGCCAGAAGGGAGAGGGGACATGATAGAGAACTTCAAGTTCCTGAAAGGAATGAACACGGTAAACTGTGAGGAACTATTCAGCAGGAATGGTGAGTCAAAACAAGGAACACAAGTGGAAGCTACGATAGGGGTGATTCTGGAGAGATGTAGAAAGCTTTTGTTTACCAAGGGAGTGGTTGAACCACTGAACAGCCTACCGACTGAGGTGGTGGATGTAAAACCCATTAATGAATTCTAGTGGCACTCTGGCCGGTATCTGCTGGGGTCAGATACAGATGGGTACCTCATTTTTACCAGATCTCGGATGCCTCAGATATGGATGGCATCCAGCTGTAAACCCGATCCTCGGATCTTAGGAATGGATCCAATTGGGCTGAGGAATCCTTAGTGCCAGAGTCTAAGTAATAAAATCAGCGAGATCCAGGCAATGGTGGCAGACACTGAAATGGACCTTATGGATATCACAGAAATGTGGAGCTCAGAAAATAATGACTGGGACCTATAGCATAGGGACGATGTCCGCTGAACTGTATATTAGTTCTTCCCTGAACTCTCTGTCCCTGTCTTCCCTTTACCCTGGTGGTCACCCTCAAGCATAGTTTCTTGCCTGAGGCCTCAGTGAATTGCACTCACAGCAACTCTGTCTCCCCATTACTACCCTAATGTACCCACCTTCCACAACCTCAGTGCCATTCTTGACATAAGGGAACATTGTTTAACCAGGAGTAGTACAGTAAGTCGAAGCTTGTTTCAGATGCGACCTAGGAGCACAAGGAAGTTAAGTGACTTGCTCAGGATCACACAGTATGCACCTAGGCAGCTATGGATTCAAACCCAGGTCTCCAGATCTGCAGCTCAGAGCCTTAACCCACTGTGCTATACTGCCTCCATTCTTGACATAAGGGGCTATGCCTCCTCCTCTACCTTTTCCTGTTTTGCAACAGCAGGAACTGTCAGATCTCCTGGCTGGTGATCAGGATTTTTGCTCTTGTGCACCAGTTACCTCAAGTTAGACCAACATTTCAGTCCAGCTTGTGGCAATCCTAGGGACCCTTGCCACGGTGCTTGTGCCCAAAGTTTGGCACAAGCAGCTGTAAACTGGGTAAACTGTCACAACTTCACCTGACCTACCAAAATTGGATGCAGTTGCAGCAAAGGGGACGGCACAGCTGCATCAAAGGGGCTGACCCAGGGCTCGATGCAAAGCTGCGCTCCACCCACTGAAAATTAAACCCTGGGTGTTCAAGAAGACTGTCCCACTGATATGGAATTCACACCTCAGGGGTCCTTTAGCATCAGTAACAATATGCAGTTAGCTGACTAGGTTGAACTGCCTCGGAGGTGGAGATTATGATAATGAATCTAATGAATTAGCCAATCAGGAAGGCTTGAGGCTGCTGAGCAGAGCCTGACGAGAGGGCACCAGAAATTTTTGAGCTGACTGAGTAACACTGCCTCTAGGGTGCTCTCTTTTGGCCAAGAAAAGCCTCTTGCCATTGTTGGTAGCTATAACTTTGCTTTTTGTCATTTTTACTGTGTCAGTGTTTTGAGTTTATTTTTCTCGGTTCCTTGGTTCCCGGAATGTTTTACTTCAGGAACCATGTTCCCTCCTCTATTTTCTGAATAAAAGTCAACCGTGTTTGTGGTTTTTCACCTTTTCCTTTTGGTATTTTAATTGCAATTCCCTTTTTTCAGTGGGAACTGGACGTGTTCTTGTATTTTCCTAGTTTTTGTTACTAATAGTCACAGTTCTTTACCACAAGGGAACCAACTGAAATAAATAAATAAATAAATATAAAACTGCATTTCTTTACCTGGCCTATTGGAGATTCGTTTTTCAGGGTTTTGTTAATTTTGGCAAGTCAGAAATCCCTGAAAAGAGAACTGGATCCACAGATTTTAAAAGTTTTGAAGTGCTACAGGATAGTGACTAAAGCAGATACCCATGACCTGTGTTTAAAGTGCTTGGGTCCAGATCACTTTTACACACTTTGCTCTAAATTCTGCTCAAATACCTTGAGAAATAGAGCTAAGAGATTAAGAATTATGGCTGAAGAACGTCTTCCTCTGTATCTAAACAAAAATCCAAGACTACCGATGAGGGGCCTTTTAAAATGGAAAGACAGATCAAGGCGCTGATGAACCATCTTCAAAACCTAAGAATAATAATAATAAAGGCACTGATGAAGTGCCTTCAAAAGAGAAAATAAAAATAAAGGTACTGATAAAGTGCCTGGTAAATCTAAGCCTTCAAAAGGTGCCAGTGAGATGCCTACAAGTGAAAGAAAAGCTGATAAGGTCACTGATGAATACCTTCCAAAAAGCCTTACAAAAGAAATGCATACCGCTGCCCTCCCAGTTTGAACAAAGGTGAGGCATCAGTGGGCAAAAACATAAAGAAAAACAAAGACACAGAACCTCAGGGGGACCTCCCAGATATTCAAGGAGACTTACCCTCTGTGGAAGAGATGGCTAAAGCCTGGCATGATCTGTATCAAACTCGCAGAGCATGGGGTCCATTTTTAATACCCTTGCCTTGCTCAGGCAACCTCCCTGTTCAGCTCCTCAGAGGCAGGGCCTGTACTGGTGAGGTTATGATGATTATTATGTTAATGACCTGGATGATGAATCAGAGGGGAACCTAGAACCTGATGCTTCCCCTGATCCACATTTTGCAGCCTCTCCAATAGATCAGGAGGATACCTCCTCTATGCTGACCTTTCTGCAGCACTTGGTGGACACCCTAGACCTTTCCTTGCAGGACTCCACTCTAGAGGAGGAGGAGGATGACCAAGATTACATAGACGTGATGGGCCTTCCTCCTCCAAAGAAGCTGGTACTCTCTATCTATAAGCCTTTAGGAAGAATACCATGAAACTACTTCAGACACCTACTTCCCTGCATGAAGTAGACAACATAATTGAAAAAGTACCAGCTCTCCTGATCCAACACTGAGTTCCTGTATGTACTCCTCAACCATGAGGAGTAATACAACAGGCAGCCTGTGACAAAGCCAGTACTTCTTTCTCCTCTCAACCCCTGAGAAAGAGTCAAGGAGACTGGACTTCATGGCTAAGAAGTCCTATACTTCAGTCTGTCTTCTTGGCTGCCTTTCTTGAACTTGGCACATACAGCCAAGTATCAAAGCGTGACCTTTGAAATTCAGTCCTAGCTATAGGACAACAAAGCCTGATTCTATGGTTCAGGCCTTGGTGGATACAACTAAAACTGCCTTAGACGCAACAGTACCATTCCATATGGCAGCTGACAATAATGATGCAGCTTCTAGGGTTATGGCCATGCCATCTCCTTGAGGCGTTTGCTGGCTGAGAACAACCAGTCTGACACAGAACACACAGTCCAAAGCTATGGACTTCCTTTGCATCAAAATGTTCCTTTGACTCCAGAACAGAGACTTATATGAAAAAGGTTGATAGTACAAAACAACCTATCAGAGCAACGTGGCTAGAAGAAAGCTTCCTGCTACCCAAAAGCCTCAGAACAAAGGTAACAGGGGCAGAGGGTACTACCATAGACCATTTTCCACTTTCCTGTGCAAGTTGATTACTGTCAAATGAGGGGTTCTACAGAAGAAGAGGCAGGAGAAAACAGAGGAGAAGCAACCCTACCCCTGCTCCTGTCTCAGCCCAAGCCCTGACTTCAAGGCCCAGGTTGCCTCCCTCCACCTGCTGGGGCAGGCTCTCCCACTATCTCCAATCCTGGACTCTCATCTCTTCAGACAAGTGGGTCCTGGAGGCAGTGGAAAAGGACCTACCTCTGCAGTTCAAAAGCTGCCAGCCCTCAGGGGCTCTCGATTGTCAGAACCTCTAACCCCAACAGAGAAACTTTTTTGGAATTAGGAGGAAAACACCTCTTGTCAGCAAAAGTGGTGGAAAGAGTACCCTGCGCCTAGCAAGGCAAGGTTCTCTGTTCCAGATACTTTCTGGCTCAGAAAACAAATGGGAGTGGCAACCTATTCTTGCCCTCCAATACTTGAACAAGCATCTCCTCAAACCAAAATTCAAGACCCAAGGTATGGTAATACATTCCCTTCATCAGGGAGACTGGCTAGCCTCCCTGGATCTCAAGGATGCTTATTTCAATATTCCAATAAGGTAGCCCACAGAAAGTTTCTGAGGTTCAAACTTCCTTCAGGGCATTATCAGTTTGCAGCCATGCCCTTCAGCCTGACATCTGCTCCAAGGGTATTCACCAAATGTCTGGCTGTCGTGGCAGCACACCTCAGAAAACAGGGGATCACAGTCTATCCCTATTTGGATGACTGGCTTATAGTGGGAAAACTCCTTTAGAAGTAAAAGAGGCACTTTCCCAAACAGAGGACACTTTACATTCCCTGGGCTTTCTCAATCAGAAAAAATCCCAAAGGGTACAGTTGGATACTCCGCTAAGCAGAGCTTTTCTTCCACCAGAAAGAATTCTAAATTTTCTGTTGGTGGTAAGCTCCTTTGTCCTAGGCCAGCCAAGGCCAGCCAGACACTTCTTGAAGCTCCTGGGGCACATGGCATCCATGACTGCTGTGGTTCCAGGAGTCAGATTCAGAATGAGAGACATACAGTACCACCTGCGCTCTCTCTGGTCCCAGAAAAGTCATCCTCTGTCCAGACTGGTTCCAGTAACAGAGGCATTACTTCAGGCCTTACAGTGGTGGAAAGAAATATCCAACATCTGGTAGGAACTCCTTCAAGCTCCCTCACCCACAAAATCATTACCACAGATGCATCTCTACTGGGGTGGGGAGCTCATCTGGACAGGTGTTCTGTCAGTGGCACATGGACCCCAAAGGAGTCAGCATGCCACATCAACCTTTTAGAATTCAGAGCCATCTACCTAGCACTGAAGGCCTTTGCTCCACAAGTCGAGGGCCACACAGTGCAGATCAGAATGGACAATACCACTGCTATGTTTTACATAAATAAGCAAGGTGACATGAGATCGAGTGTCTGTGCACAGAGGCCATGAGAATTTGGTCCCTGGCCTACTCCTAGATGTCAGTCTATCAGCTATACACCTACTGGGCAAGGATAATACCCTGACAAATGCCCTCAGTCACATCAGGCAAGGGCACAATAAATGGACTTTTAACAAACAGGTCCTTGCCACAGTCTTCAGAAGGTGGGGAACTCCAGAAGTGGATCTGGTTGCCTCTCACCTCAACAATCAACTTCCTCTGTACTGCTGCAGGTCTCCTGCCCTGGGAACCCTCCCAGCAGATGCCCTCTCTCTGAATTGGTCAGGGAGTTCCTATATGTCTTCCCTCCATTTCCTCTGATTTTCAGGGTACTTGAAACTCAGGTGTCAACCAGCAACAATGATTCTGGTGGCGCCAGACTGGCCAAGGCAACCTTGGTATCCTCTCCTGCTAGCCCTCTCTTGCAGCAAACCTATTTGACTTCCCCTCAGTCACTCTCTCCTGACTCTGCCTCAGCTAAAGTGACTTATCCACACCTGCAGTCCCTTCACCTCAAATCTTGGCTCTTGAGGAGATAGAGTTCCCTGCCACTCAGTATTCTGAACAAGTACTGAAAATCCTGAGGATGGCCAAAAAGCCCAGTATTAAAAGATTTATGTAGTTAAATGGAAATGATGTTTCCATTTGGTGCAAGGGAAACAGATCAGTCCTCTCAGAGCATCAGTCTCTAATCTTTCAGACTATTTCATGCACCTTCAGACCTCGGGTCTAAGGCCTCATCCTTGAAACTTCACCTAGCTGCAGTTTCAGCCTACAATACCTTTCTGTTGGAAAGGAAAAATCTGTCTCATCCTTGCCTGTTTTTAAACAGTTTTCAAAGGCCTTCTCCACCTTCAGCCCCCATTCAGGGAATCCTGTTCCTCCTTGGGATCTTAACCTGTGTATAGCCAAGCTCATGGAACCACCTTTCAAACCCATAGCTACGGCTCATTTAAAATATGTCACTTGGAAAACAGTCTTTTAGTAGCCATCACCTCTGCAAGGAGAATTTCAGAACTGCAGGCACTCTGTATTGAGCCCAACTACATTATCCCACACAGGGACAAGATAGAGCTTGGAACTAACACGAAATTTCTACCAAGGTGGTCTCAGAGTTCCACCTTATTCAATCCATTTCCTTACCAGTCTTCTTTACTGAAAAGTCCACTCCTGGGGAGTGTAAACGCCAGATTTGGATGTCAAGAGGGCCTCTCTTATTATTTGGATCTCACCAAACAGTTTAGGTCTCCTCTACACAGTTATTCCTCACCTATGGGAAGTAGGTAGAGGAAGGCCTGCCACCAAGAGCACTACTGTATCTCTTACTGGATAGTCTATTGCATCTGGTTTTTATATGACAAGGCTGTTAAACAGCCTTCTGAGGGCCTCAGAACCCATTCTATTAAGGGCACTGCTGCCTCTGTGGCAGCTGCAAGGACATTCCCTTCTGGATATCTGTAAAGCAGCTACTTGGAAGACTGACACATTCACAAAAGCATTACAGCTTGGATGTACAGTCTAGATCTGATGCCAAATTTGGCAGGGTGGTTCTGCAGAGCTTCTTCCCAAGTAGGTTCTGTACCCACCTCCCAACTGTACTACTTTGTGGTCTGCATATTGTTACTGATGCTAAAGGACACCTGGGATGAGAAGAACAAATTACCACCATAGTAATCTCTTTCTTCCAAGGTGTCCTTTAGCATCAGTGAGCTCCCACCATCCTCCCTAGAAACCTTGCTGAGGAGGACTCTGCTTCTATTTTTCCAAATTTGTTGTCTTAAACTTTGGGTTAAATTTATAACAAAGTTTGATTTTTCAATAATTGTTGTTCATGCTGTTGCACCATTTTTAAATCCTGTTGGTTCACACCTTTAATGGGCATGTTTCCAATCTAGCTTTGAAAAAATGTTAGTGCCTTCTAGGCAGGCTCTCCTCAGCACACCTCAACCTCTCTCCTGATTGGCTAATTCACTTAGATTCATTATCATAATCCCCACCTCTGAGGCAGTTCAACCTAGTCAACTAATTGCATATTGTTACTGATGCTAAGGACACCTTGAAGAAAGAAAATTACTACAGTGAGTAATTTTCTTCTCTCCAAGAGCTATCAGAGAGGCCTGCTCAGTGAAGTCCTTTAAGAGGGTCTTAAGACCCACTGAAAGATTCCAGATTGGCAATCATCCCAGCTGTTTTAGTTCATCATTGTACTAATTTATGTGTATTTATTTATGCTGATGTTATTCCTTCTCTTAGTATAAGAGGTTCCATGTCAAAAGAGCGCCTGCAAAATGGCGCCAACCAAATACAACGAAGACAAAGAGGAAACACAAAATGACAGCAAGCACTATAGCTCTCACCAAAAAGCTAACAGCTGTAGTGACTTTCCACATAGGTGCTCTGCCCCTGCACCCACCTTACTTTAAATAACCATCTCGGGGACACAACTTGGGGATGGGGAGAAAAAAGAAAAAATCACACTGTCAGTCTCGAACCTGGGTCTGCCCAGCACACAGGTGGTGTCTCTATCCTGTATGCTATGTGGCCAGCAAAGATCCAGCCATCCAAATAATTCCCTACATGCTCCCCACAACTCCTACCCACATCACTGACTCCTTAACAAACAGCGCTAGAAGTAAACATGTGCTGCTAAAACGCTCTTGTTCATTTGACACGACTATTTTGGAGTCACTGAAATTGACTCGCTGTTTTAATGGGATACCATTGAAGGCACACACAGGCTGTGGAGCCACGATACGCATGGTACAAGGCCGGTGCACATGGGAGTTGCCTGCCCACGCCAAATAGTAGAACCCAAATACCATTGCACTCAACAGGAAAACAAATCAAAACAAATACAACAAACAAATAAAAACTGTCCAAAGGGAATGAGTCACAAATGCGAAATTCTATTCACCACATATTGACTCAAATTCTATTGCTCACAAATTAGGGCTGGTGCAGATGAGCTGCCTTGCCACTCGCCTCCAGTATTTCAACACGCTTGGAGTTTTCCTCTCTGCTTTTGAACTGTTTTGTTTTGTTTTGTTTTCCCATTGAGTGAAACGGCACCTGGTTCTGTTATCGTAAGGCACCCTCAGCCTTCTGGGAAGTGAGTCATTATAGATAAACCTTATTTGCTTACTAACTATAGATCTTTAAAATGAGATATTGGGCTCCTCTGCAGCTGGCAGTAGTCAGAGATATTGATGATTAAGTCTGCCCCTACACTGAGTCTACATTGCCACCATTTTAGAACCTTGTGTTGTCACTGACGATAAAGCTGTGCTTGACTACAATGTGGCTAGCCACAGACTTGATCATTGGCGACATCACAAGGTTTTAAAACTGATGGTGATGGGCAGATTAAATCATCGCTGTCTTCTGAACTGCTGCCAGATGCAGAGGAGTCCGAACCTTATTGTAAAACAATTTACATGGACTTTCAAACTATGATGGCTTGGTTCAAAAAATAGCCCCTATAATTTAATTAAAATGGGATAACTGGAGCCTGTAGTGTTAGAGACTTAATTGTTTTGTTTCTTTAACTCATTCTATCTGATGCCGCCATTTTGGGTCAGGTTAAACAATGGATGGTTCTGACGCCATATAGTGCTAATGGGTAAAATGGGTTTAAGAAAAGCTTGCAGTCAGCTAAGTTGATACAGTATATCGATTTATGGTGGTGCTGCATCTTCCATATATTGATACAGATATATGAAAACACAATGGTTCAAAACTGTTGTAAAACCCTGTGTCGAGATGTAGACATGTATCAGCACATGAGCACGCTTTAAGGAATGATTGATGCTTATTGGTTTAACTTGGCAGGTACTATTTGTACTACTTATTGTTATGTAAACTGTGTCTGTAGATATATTGTGCTTTGCAACTGGTCGTCCCTGAAAATGGGTACTTGCACTCAGTGGACTTGCATGTTTAACAAAACAAACAAACACATGAGAACTGTTCATTATGATGGCTGATATGCTCATGTTTATTTGACACCAAGATTTCATTAAAATAAAATAATTTTCTTTTTAATTTATATTTTTGTGTTTTTCCCCTTTTTCACCCATCCCACGCATGTCGGGGCACTGACATCACGTGTGGAGGACACGCATGCCAGGCACTGTGGGTGCCCCACCCCTACTGGCCACGCTGTCCGTCTGTGCCACCACCAGATTGCCACCTGGTGGTGACGGACCACAGGAGGGACAGTTGCCCACCCAGGAGAGGAGAGCCACTGAGGTGGCTCAATCCTGCTCCTACCTCCGCCAGCTCCCCGACGACCCAAGTTGTCATTCCCAAACCCAGGTTGCTGGCATGAACGTGGTAAAGCTAGATGCCTCAACCCTCTGTGCCACTGGGCCGCTCAATAAAATAACTTCTAAGCCCAACAGTTCAAAAGTTACAGCTTCCAAAATATAATTTCAAGCATTATAAAATATTATGCCGATTATTTTTGGAAATGGTTTTTCAGTTTAAGAATAAACACATTCTTTTGTAGTTTATTTATTTAGTTGTTTATTTATCTACAATTTGTTGACTGGGAAAGGCACATGGTGCCGTAGCTCATTTCCATGTATGGCTCAAGAAAGGGGAATACAGTAAGCAATAAGTACTGTGCAAGACCCAACAATAGCAGGATGCAATATAAATAAATACCCACTATATGCAAAATACTACTTATAGTACAGTATACAATATTGATGCTGGCAAATACTGTAGATATTAAAACAATAATACACAATAAGGTATGCGATATCATGGATATCCTCCAGACTTAGGTGACTTGCTAGGTAGGAGACCATAGGCCAAATGACATCAACCACCCTAGAAGGATGATATCCTATGATACTGCATACCTTGGTATATTATCTGATTATGAAATGGATCCATTTTGATTTTGTTGACTGATGACATGATCTACTTTCAGACCAGAATTATGTACTGATGTACTGTCCTGGCTGAATGTGGTCTCAGCTAATCAGATTAGAGGATTTCACCCTCTATTATTATTCAAAATGTAAGAACATTCTAGAGTTCTGATTGGCTGGAAACTGCTCCAACCTGTGTAATCATTGGCTTATAATTACATGGGTTGTAGTCACAGTCAAGCCTACCAACTCACATTCAAGAAAAATGTATAATAATTAACCCCATCACTGAGAATGAGCAGATTCTCAATGCTGGAGTTAGACTAGTGATATCAGGGCACAAGAGTGAATCCTGAGTGCCTTTCTGCTGTCACCAGTCTAACAAGGTGTTGAGAATCTGACAGTTCTCAGTAAAGAGGGATTTTGTTATTGTTTATAGTGCAATGTAAGACTGTTTTTTCAATATTTGCATCTTACCTAATAATAGGCTAAACCATGCAGTAAAATAGATCCGCCCCACACCCAGTACTTCCACAGTGACTACACAAAAAAGCAGGGTTTTTATGCATGAAACACACAGACAGAGAGTTAGTTCGCCATTGGCATCCTAGAACAAAGACTTTCAGCTAGGCTACCTGGCCCTTCACACCTTCACACACACACACACACACACACACACACACACACACCAAATCAGTGCCCTTTTATATTTGCTTGGCGATGTGCAAGAAACATTATGTGGCAGCTTGGGAGAAGTGGTTGCTGAGGTGCGGCACTGTGGCAACCAATACCGCACTGCATTTGTGGGCTTGGCACTGTTCACCCAATGCAGGCTCAGTATCCTGATGACACTGGTTCTGCAGAAGTGCCACAAACTTGTAATGCTTTGGCTGCTGCAATGAGGGGCTGCCTCATCATTGCAGCATCAGTCATCCCTGCAATGAGGGAGTGACCCATCTTTGCAGGGCGGTACCTGCCCAGTGTAACATTTCCCTAAACATGGCAGCGGTAAGCACCATGAAAGCTGACGGGTGCCCAATGCCCCTGTTGGCATGCCCCCACCCAGTTTATTTGCTGACAGGGGAGCCCACTCCCCATCTGCAAAATGCCCTCCTTTTGTTGTGTGCCAGAGGGGTGCCCAATCCCCTCAGCATCATGCCCCACACACATTTCCTGTGCCGACGAGGGCTCAATTCCCATCAGCTTTAGTCCCCAACCCCAAAGTGCAGGTGGCACACTGGGAGTCCACCCCAGTGCACATAGGAAGCCTGCAAAAAACCTTCCCATCCTTTTATTTAAGTGTGTCTCTGAAACAAAGAAATGGTCCTCGTGGTCTCTCCAGCCCCCTTCCAACCTGTGCCCACCCTCTGCACCCACCGCACACCCCCTCACCCCATACTTTACCTCCAGAGTCTGGCGCAATGATCTTCAGTGGACTGGGAACTCATCTGCACTCTTCAAAGCCAACCGCAACTGAAGACATGCTGGTAAGTGGTATAATAGCATAAATAGAGTTTTTCATCTTATGTGGATATCTCACCCATTTTTTGACTTTTTGGCACCACATTTTCAACATGGGGTTATTAGGACCTCTCCTCATCATTTCAGTCACTGTCATGGCGTTATTCATTACCAAAAGGTGATTTTGTGGTCACTGCTCAGAATCACCTTTCATGACTGATTAAGGAAACAACAGTACCACTGTTCATGAGGTGGGCTCTCAAAAGCCTATGTTGCAAATTTGGTGAAAAATCCTAAACATGACTGTTTTATTGAGAGTGCTATAGTTTCCACGCACACTTATAACTCCGCGAATCTGTAATATTTTCACCAGATTTTCAACATTCGCATTTTTCGACACCTCCTTATGAACAGTACAGCTGTCATTTTCCACATCCTGGCCAAAATGTGTTTTTGCACTTCGAGCAGATTAGCACAGTTGCTGTGTGAAATCAGTGTTTGGGACACATTAAGACAATCACAGCGACATTGTTTATGAGCAGAGGTGCTAAAATGCCTATGTTTAAAATTTGGTGATGAAAGGCCATAAATGACTGTGTTACAAGCATGCATTGTGCAGTTTCCACACACTCTTGTAACTTTGTAAATTTAGTATTTTCACTCCAGATGTTCAACAGTAACATTTTTCAGACCTCCTTATGAACTGTACAGCTGTCATTTTCACATCCTGGCCAAAATGTTTTCGCACTTCCGCACACAATAGCAAAGTCACTGTGGAAAGTCAGTGTTCGACAGACTGAAAAATCACAGTGACACTGTTCATGAGCAGATGTAGTAAAATGCCTATATTGAAAATTTAGTGACAGAAGTCCATAAAATGACTGTGTTATGAGCGACTTTGCACAGTTTCCACGTATTCTGTAATTTCACACATTTGTAATATTTTCACTCCAGATTTTCAACATTGGCATTTTGTCACACCTCCTTATGAACAGTACAGCTTGTCATTTTCATATCCTGTCCAAAATATGCATTTACACATCTGGCACAGAACAGCACGGTCACTGTGGGAAATCAATGTTCGGGACAGATTAATAAAATCATAGTGACAGTGTTCATGAGCAGAGGTCACAAATGCCTATGTTGAAAATTTGCGGAAATAATTCCACTATGACTGTGTTATGCGCGATGCACAGTTTCCACCTATGCTTGGAAGTTCGAGCATTTTTAATATTTTCACTAGATTTTCAACATTGCCATCTCTTTGCACCTCCCTATGAATGGTACAGCTGTCATTCTTCATATCCTGCCCAATCAGTGTTTTCGTGACATTTGGCACAGAATGGCACTGTCACTGTGGGAACTCAAAGTTTGGGACACATTAACAAAATTGCACTGCCACTGTTCATGAGAAGAGGTCTCAAATGCTTTCATGAGGTGGGGGTCACAAAAGGCCATGCTGAAAATCTGTAGTGCAGAAACCAACAAACGCTGCATTAGGTTTCTAACCATAACATTCCACCCTGTACAGACTGAAAGACATCAGGTGTGTGTCTTGGATTGTCAACTGTAATGCTCATGCCATCCCATTCCCACCCCCCACCCTGCAGCCAGTGACAGACATCGAGGTGCCTTGGACTCTTTGGCCCCAGAGTTCAGCCCATTCTCCTATACTGCACCCATTTCAGCGTATGTCCTTTTGGAATGGGGACTGTAAAGCCGAACACACCCCAAGGCACACATCATCACGTGTCGATGTCTGCAGGATAGGGTGAGGTGAAATGGCATGAACGCTATGGGCGACAACCCAAACGCATACCTCAGTGCCTTCCGTCTCTGCAGGGTGGAGGGTGATGTTCAATACTTCACTGTCATTCCTATTCTGCATTTGTCTAACTCCTGCATTTCCGGTGCTAATACCAGCAAGCAAACATTCGGCATTGACAAATGCTTGTTATTCTTAAACAACCGTGTCTGAGTGTCAAGACAGTATTTCCTTTTTTTTCCTTTCACTTTTTCCTCCCTGCCCCTGTCCTGGTCAGCTGATGTTTGTGCTGTTCTCCCAGCCCTTCCGCTGACCCACAGGACTTACCTCCATTCTTCCCCACAGCTTGCCCTCCATGTCCCCTCAACCCACCGAGACCAGATCCAGTTGGGAGGTGCTAGCTATTGGGAGTGGAGCTTGCAGAGGACGGCAGTTATCCAACGGCCTGGGACCATTTTTTCCATTTTTGCCACTTGAGCTGGAGGAGAGCTTTCAGTTCTCACAGTGTCTGAACTGAGCATGCATCTGCAACGCTAGTCGGCTGCTCTGCCTCCACCCCTATGTTGTGCGGGACTGGTGTGCCAACACCCAGCCACCACTAGGTGTCAGACAGGTGCCAGTCTCTGTTCCCCACCTCCCAGGAGAGAGAGCTTTCCTCTGGACACTCGATCCTCTCCCTCCCAGCTGAACCCCCAGCGACCCGCTCACACACTGTTCACACCGTTGGCCGGTGTGACAGAAGGTAAGGCATGATGCCTCAGCCCTCCAGGCCACTGGACCGCCAAAACAGTATTTCTGATGTTTATGGCAGTGTAAAAATTAAAGTGGCTGCTTGAGGTTTAAATGGCAGATCTTCAATAGGAATGTAATACTATCTGTGATGTGGGAAAGCTCCAGCGTGTATTGTTTTCATTGGTAGGAATAAACCTTGTTCTTCATAATTCAAAATATTTAACGATGGGTTCTGCATTCTCAAATGTGAAGAACAAGGTCTGAAAACAACCAGCAAAAGAGACTTACAGTGTATTATATATCTATGCACCCTTCCCTCAGAAACAAAATGCCAGCCATATATAGTTTCAGAAGCAAACAGCCCTCTGTAGAGCTTAGCCCTCCCCAAAAACTTTCCTCTCACTTTTTTGTCAGCCTGCAGCTCCTCACCAAGTTTGTCCCAGCTGCCATGTTCTCACAGTTAGGGAGAAAAGAGAAAAGATAACATTCAGGAAGTATAAGGAAATACAGAAGAAGCAGGACAGAGAACTGTACCTGTTAAAGCAGAAGGAAGCAAGGAAGGCAGTCAGAACAGCAAAGGCCCAAACCGAGGATAAGATAGCCAACTCGGTTAACAAGGGGAATAAAACCTTTATAAGTATGTTAGGGAGCGAAGAAAGACAAAGGCACCTGTGAAAGGGAGGGATAGTGAGGCTTACTAAAGGGAGGAGGGTGGGCAGAGAGGGACAGTGAAAGAGTAGGATACTGAATGAATACTTCTGCTCAGTATTCACAAAAGAAGAGGAGGGGAGGTACCTAATCCAATCAATGGAAGCACTCTGGATAGGGATAATACTATGAATGGCAAATCTGGGGCAGATTTAATACCATAAATGTAAAGGGGGTTGGTAGATGGCCACTAAGGGACGTCTCCAAAATATTTCAAAATATGCAAGACCATTTTTTTCACCTTATAATGTTTTTCTTTTTAAAGTTGTTGTGCAGGTTCCATTTTATAAGTGCAATAAGGCACTTCAGGGATGTGGAGATTATAGTCAATAATCCCAATTCTTTCTTGTGTGTTTAAAGACACTTAGCACATGCACCTTGTGCCTAATGCACTCGAGAGGTGTGTAATTATTGACCCATAATCACATGCCCAGGCATGCATGATTGCATATTGTTTCTGGGAAGGTGCAGGTAGAAAAGGGTTCAGAATCGCCAAAGAGTAGCAAAAGGGGACCTGTGGGGTGAATCTGGAGGATAAAAGAAGGGTAGGAAGTGACTAAAGGCATAGGGGGAAGGAAGGAGGGGAGTTTTATGGACCCAAAGTTCTAAGTAATTACACTGCAGTGCACAGCTCTATTTTAAGGCACAACCCATAAGAGTTTGGATTCTAGCCTGAGCTCCAGAAATTTTACCCAAAGGATCTGGGCAAATCCGAGTCAGCCTGCCTTGGGTCTGGATCCAGACAAGACCACAGGCTAGGGTAGAGGTAACCCCTATGTGGATTGCTCCAATTCCAATTGAGAGAGCCTCAAAGGTATGGAAATTTGACATGGATGATCCCAACCCATCTGAGTCCCCCCACACCAAGTGTCCGGACTGGAATCAGAATCAGATCACAAATCCCTTTAACAAACTTTTAGATAATGAAAGCATACTTTTCCACAGGGGTTTAAGCTGTTTTCTTGAAGATGTTAACATGATAACATGACAGGGGTGTATGGTAATGCTAAATTACCACACACCACAGGTGGATGTGAGGCACAAGATGCAGCTGAGTGCCTTCATCCACCAAACTGTTGTAATTTATGGCATTACCACAAACTCTGGAACATGCTGCTATGCTTATAACATGGTTTTTAAAAGTTAAAAAGACAAAACCATGCAGCAATGTAAAATGGATGCATGCCCGTGTTACCTGTTTTGACCAATCAGGTTGCTCGCTTGATGCAAGCCATTTTATAAGAGGATGCATCCTGCATTCTGTCTCTGTGCCTCCACTGTTCTGAGGGACACTGTCCCACATTTGGGTAATGAAAGGCTGAGATGTCTACACAGACCCCTCTTGATCTTTGCTTTCTGACCCAGTCACTACATTCCATGGCTCCTACGAGCATACTTGGAGGACTAAAGGATCATGATATCACCTCTGCCCTGACTTTTTGATTATAAAGGCAAATATATAAAGGAAAAACCTGACTGCTTAATCTGGATCCAGATCAAAGAACACCAAAAATAGGAGCTCTGTTTTGGAATAGTCTTGGTTTCTTCCTATTGTTACAATAGAGAAGAGCCTAGCAGCAGTAATGAAATCTATGCAGTGAGTCCAGATATGCCAACTCCAATTCTGTTGAAACGAGACTCAAAGGACTCTTGCCCTCAGTTTTAGCGGTCTCCCTCCTACAGTAAAGGGACTCACCATGTATTTCAGTGGGGAAGCTTGAAATGTGCAAATCCTGTTCATTGAGATGTTCTTAGCTTGGCTGGTAAGTGGAAATCTGTAGGACAGCTAGCATTAACTGAACCTCAGTTCAGCTGCAGACTATTAATCCTTGTATGCACTCATCCAATTGCTATTTATTTAGTACAATTCAGGTTTTCATCTGGCTGATTTTTTTTCCTCCTAAATAAAAAGTATGGTGCATTGTTGAATGATGAAACACCATACCGTATCCATATGAATGTAATATTACTGCTATCACTGGGCATTTCTGTTATTAAAATGATTCAGTTGTTTTATTCTAATTTCTGAAACATTACCATGCTTCATCAGTTTCAAAGGATGGTGAATTAAATGCTGTTGCAAAAGCTTTCTGTAATCCTCCTCCTCCTCTGATAAGTTTTACATGACTTGGCTGCTGCCTGAGAAATATTATTTTGTGTTGCAGCTTTGACCCAGGATGGAACCGCTGGGTTGCAACACCTCATTTTCAGTGACATTCTGCTTCCACCCAATGTTTTTAACACCACCAAGGTTCATTAATGGTAATGGCATGCTTGTGGCAGAGAAAATATTTGCTGACAGTATAGTGTAGAGGTTTGAGCAATGAGCTGTGAACATACATGGTAGGGTTTGATTCCCAAAACCTCCACAAGCATACAGTGCGACCCTAAGTAAGTCACTAAGCCTCCCCTGTGCTTCTAGCCCCCCTCCCCAATAAATGGACCTTGTGCTCAGTGGGCTTTATTCATTTAAGAAAGAATGAAAAACAAACGAGAAAAAATTATACACCCAATTTCATAGGTGGGAGGGACTGAGCATGAGTAGGTCAAGTAACTTGCTCAGGGTCACACTCTAGAAAATTTGAACCTAGGATCCTTTTATCTGACACTTTATAAAGTAGGGGATTGTCACAAACTGTCCACACCAGGACTCAGTCTGAAAAAAGGTGCATGTGTCTCAGCCTGCAATGCTTGTAAGGGCACCTCGGTAGCTGTCATCACTTAGAAGTGATTTCTGGGGACTTTCTTGGTCCAAATCCCACCAGAGCCACTGCTCACACAGTACAGTGCTCCTATGGCTAGGGCAATGGCCATCACCTGCCACTCACTCCTGAGAAACACTTTACTTCTTACAGTTTGGTAAGACCGTGGGGTCAGTGTGCGTGCATGGGGAGGGGGTCTCTGGCACCTGTAGCTGGTGCAGGAACTCAGTGCCAGGTTGCTGACTGGCCTTCCAAGGTCTTGTCATGTGACCCCGGTTCAGCGTGATCTGCACTGGCTGCGGTTAGGTGGAGAATCATTATCAAGGTGGGCTTGCTCACCTATAAGGCCCTATACAGATTGGGCCCTGGCTACCTGAGTGAGCTCCTGACTCCTGTCTCCCCTTGCACTCCACTCGCTTCCACTGACGGCCTCCTAGTTGTTCCCAAGGCCCAACTGAAGACCTCTGGAGATCAAACATTTGAGATGGTGGGCCCAGTATTGTGGAATTTGCTCAAGATCTTTGAGGGAGGCCCCATTGGTGGAGGTTTTTAAGTGGTGTCTGAAGGCGCATCTTTTTAAAGAAGCGTTCAGAGATTACTTATGATATTTAGAAATAACACTGCTGAACTGTTAACTGTTAAATTTTAGTAGGATTTTTACATAGATTCTGTTGTTGTTTGTTGTTATGTAAGTAATAATACCTGATTGGTGGGCATTTGGGGGATATAACAGACTGCCCAGGGGCATAATGAGGCCCAACGCTGCAGGCGGAGGGCCTTATAGCCCCTGAAGGTCCATTATATCCCAATAACACCCACCCTGGAGGGTATTATTACTACACTTGGAAAATGGATTAGAGATGCCATTTTTGAAAAAATATATAAGAAAAAATGTACATAAAAGAATAAGTAAACAGTAAGTAGAAACGCCTGGTGCTTCCTGGTCTCAGGAAATCTCTTTCTGTGCTTTTGTTCTGGACTGAATTTTTGCCCACCCGCCTCCCCCTCCTCCTCCTCCCTCACAGTATTAAATAGACCCTTACTCCACCCCTTCCTCAGCCTAGCAGCAGATTGGTCACTCCACTGCTGCACATTTTCATGCTATTGGCCTCCCTGTCTTCAATACCTGACTTGACCCACTTTCTTACTGCCCTTTTAAAGCAGTCCCACCCACAGGATCCACATTTCCTCTCAACCTTTTCTCCAGCCACTCCATCTAACTCCTCTCAATTACTGCTCTACCTGCCCTATTGTTAGGGACCTCACCCTAATTCGACTATATACCCTTTCAACTATAAACCAGCTTGCAGTTAAGCAGGTCAGCAACACCAAACAAACTACCTTGGGTGCAACCACCTACTACTACTCGTCACTACCTCTTTTGGCATTGCTGGTACCATACACGTCCTTTTGTTCTGCAAATTTTGGACTCCCGCTGTTCTGTCTAACCCTTTATGTGAATCCACTTTATTAACCCTCACTCTCCTTCTCTCCCTCAGCCGAGAAACTGTCGCCCAGGCTCCCAGCTCCTAAGCCGTGGGATTCCGGCTACCGGGCAGTCGGCGCCCCTCTGGCTGATGCTCGAGACTGCAGACATGGACCCAAGGCCCTACAGGTCTGACAACTGCACGCAACTTTTCGACCGCCTCCCCCACCTCCGCTGATTATTAAATACAGTAGCTCCTGCCAAAATATTAGTCCACGCCCCTATGCGCAGTGCCCCACCAATAGAGACTTAGCTCGTGATCCCTCTTCTTATCCAGCCTCTGGGATCCAACTCTCAGGGCCTCACCTTACTAAAATGCATAGGCTCTCCTTGGCTGTGCCTTCACCACTAAATATCTTTAATGCTATCAAATTTGGGTTGACCTGGATCGAAAGCTACTGATAAGCTGCATTAATCCAGCAACCCCACTGGCCCCTGGGCAATTGAGTGGCTCCTTTTCAGGTACCATCATGTCGGGCCCTATATGGCTCCTTTTACTGCCCCTTCTTCTGCTGATACCAGCTGCCCAGCATTGGACACCTGAACTACCATCATGTTTGGTCTACAACGGCACCTTGTGCTGTATACCACATGGCAACTTATCCTTTAATTGCCTCCGTGATTCCAAGTACCAATACCTCGAACCCTGCTCTTGGACCACACATACCAGTAGTACTTATAACACTCCCCACCACAAGGTCCACCTCCACCACGCAGACTTCTATCTCCTCCCCTCATTGTGGTAGGGGTACTAGCTCTTGCTACAACAGATCAGCTCTTCTATGGTGGCTACTTTCCAGTCCCTAAAATCATCAGATCTACTAGGCGGGAGAAAGGCAGGAATTACAAGCTTATAATTAGCGCTCTTAGAAAATCCTACTTATCCTCCTGCTTTGTTCAGGCAACGTAGAACTCAACCCTGGCCCCAAGAAGCTATTGCTTTGCCAGCGGAACTAGCAAATTTAAAAGGAATAAGCTTCTTGCATATTAACGATATGTAGCCTCCTTAAAAGATAACTTTAATACAAACCTGGGTAAATCATACCTCTCCTGACATACTTGTGATTTCCGAACTTGGCTTAGACCCAGCACCACTGGTAGAGAGTAAACATACCCAACTATGCCTTGTTCAGAGCTGATAGGCATGCCAGAGGAGGAGGGTAGCTATCTCACGTTAAAGACAAATTTTCTGCCTCCTGCTTATCCCGGCATCTGTCGCCAATTGAATGCCTAATTCTCAAAGTGGAAATTACACAGACTACTGCACTCTGCATGAGATGCTACAGACCACCGTCTGCTGGCCTACAGCTTGTGTCATATCTAAGTGACAACTTGGGACAGGGCTGCCAGAAACTATTATTTTAGGAGACCTCAGCTTTGACTGGTTCTCTAACACAGCTGCCCCTTGCATCCTTCTGTGATGAACATGGGCTGATAACTTATTACTGAACCAACACGCCCAAGCGTGAAGAACCCCAGTAAATGTACACTTTGGATGTGCTAATGGTGAGCAAACCTCATCTCTTCTCCCCACGCTGATGTCTTCTTCTCAGGCGCCAGCGACCATTGTTTTATTCGGGGAGTAAGATCCACCAACAACCCAGCACCCATCAGCAAGTTCTCTATGAAGAGATCCAGGCGCAACTTCAATGAACATGCCTACCTAAGCGAGCTTAAGTACTCGCCTGAGTGGCAAGATTTCTACCTGGCCAAAGCGATTACGTCAGCTTACAATATCTTCCACAACATTCTATCAAGGGCCTTAATAAGTATGCTCCCTTATTAAAGTTCGAACTAGGACCAAAACCTGTAAATGGTTCACTCCTCAGATCAAGTCCTTGCTTCTAGAAAGAGATAAGCTCTGGAAAAAGCACGCAGACTGAACACTGCAGAGGATTGGAACCAGTTCAGGAGACTTCAAATTTATGTACCAAAACAATCAGAGAATCAAGAATCGAAGACCACCTTCCTCAAATCGAACTCGACTCTGCCAAAAGAGCCCAATCAAGCTCTGGAACACAATCAGTGATCTGCTAGGCCACTCCCAGGAAATTCACTGACCAAGATTACTTCTGGCAACTTGACTATAACCGAAAAGATGGATATACTTGACGCATTCAATAACCACTTTGCTACTGCAGGCATGGCATTTGATAACTCCCCTGCAAACATACTTCACTCCCAGACTGCCAGCCAACTGCCTGAAACTCCGATAGCTTCACCGCCTTTCTCACTTCAACCTGCCACACTGAAAGAGTAGAGGACCTCTTGCTTCAGTTGGATACTAGAAAGTGCTGGGGCCGACTCCCTTGACCCTTACTTCCTAAAAATTGCCTACCACGCATTAGCGATACCCGTCACCCACCTTTTAACTTATCCCTGTCTCAGGCACCTTACCACCTATATGGAAGACAGCACATGTCATACCACTGTTCAAATCAGGTGACCGTGGCGATCTCAATAACTACAGGCCAATTTCCCTCCTTCCGGTCCTGTCCAAGCTCCTAGAGAAATTGTAAATGCACAGCTGAGGACTCACCTTGAGTCTAGGGAACTGCTAAATCCTATGCAGTCTGGATTCAGAGCTAAACATAGCACTATCTCAGCCCTCGCCAAAGTTACTAACGACTGGCAGCATAATCTTGAGCAAAAACTTTATTTGTGCTGTTTTCCTTGGTCTAAGCAAGGCTTTCGACACCGTCGACCATAGTCTGCTCCTCTCCGCCCTTCAAACCATAGGTGTGGACCCCTCCTCTCTGCGTTGGTTCACTGACTATCTTACAGGCGCCTTCAACAAGTTAAAGCGAAGGAGGCCTGTCCCCTAAAAACTCTGCAAGAGGGGTACCTCAAGGTTCTATATTAGGGCCCTTACTTTTGCAATCTTCATTAATAACATCGACTACTGTATAAAAGAGCCAACATCTATCTGTTTGCAGATGATACAGTTCTCTACATGAGTCGCCCAACACCTGAAGCTGCCTGCAATGACCTACAGTCAGAATTCAACCTTTTGCAAAAGCCAACTCCTCCAAAAAAGCTACTCCTTAATGCCAAAAAACTAAAGCGATGGTCCTCTCCCTTTTATCCATACAGCTAACCCTGTGTCCAGTGGGACAGTTCCCCAAATTACCACAGTTCTAGGTGAAAACTAGAATTTGTTACAAAATTCAAGTATCTGGAGTTTGGATAGACCAAAGACTCTCCTTCATTGAACATATCGAGGACTTGCTAAAACGACTTGACAAAGGCTTGGACTGTTTTTAGAATCAGCCAATTTCTCAGCAGAGATGCCAAGAAACAACTGGTCCAATCCATTTTCCTATCATTGGTTGATTACGCTGCTTCCTCTACAGCCAATGCCCCAACTCTTACATGGCTAAACTGGACAACTCTACCATCGAGCACTGGGGTTTATAACAGGACTCCCTTCATTGACACATCACTGCACCCTATATGCGGCAGTGGGATGGACATCACTAAAGTTCAGGCGCCACAGAAACGCTGCTCTCTGGACCTATAGAGCCATCTCTAATAAGCTGCCTTATTATATCTCCTGCTGTCTTCCCTGAGTATAATTGGGAAATACGCGCTAAGAAGTTGCTCAGCTATTACACTTAAAGTACCCAAAGCAAAATCCCGCTTCAGGGCAGCCATAAGCTTCGTGCTACCTACCTTATGGAACGATCTACAAACCCTCAAATTAAGCACTCTAATCGGTATAAATGCTTTCAAGATGCTTTTATTTCCATACAATCAAGAAGTATGTAACTGCTTCACCACTCAGACCCAGTACTGGTATATAGCCATGCCTAGACCCAATTTTAAGTACTGACCCCCAGCTTGCTCCTCACCAGCCTGATTGTTCTCTCTTATCCCCCTGTCTTATCAACACTAGGCTCCATCCCCTTATTCTTCCTTTCCCAACCTCGGATAGGAGCTCACTACCCTGGGTTGTGACATCCTACCATGCCCGTACTTTATAGCATTCAGTCCGGGGCTCCACATACTCCTTTCTCCATCCACCTTCTCTACATCCAGCCTTACCAACTCCTTTCTGTGCACTGTGCCCTCCTAGCCTTTCTCCCCTACTTCCTCCCTCTCTTCCCCTACCTTCACCTCTACCTGGTGTATATTTTATTTTATTTTTTTCTTCCGTTACTTCCTCCTGCAACCTTAGATAACCTGCTTTATCTTCCTATAGACACTTCTATGTATGTAAATACCCGTGTAATCTGTACAATATCTGTATAATTCTATGTACATATGAACTTCTTTTTCTTCCTCTCTGTAAAGAGATATCTGTATTGCCTTGTAAATACCTGTGTTGACCTGTATATACAATTGTTCATGCTCCACCCAGGTCCATCTTGCAAATGAGCTTCTGCTCAACGATGACAGCCTGGTTAAATAAAGACTTGATTGATTGATTGATTGATTGAAATAATGTTTGTTGTAAAGTAGTCCCTAGTGTGAAGTGCTGGAATCACCACTAGATGTCGCTGCTCTGTATTTTTTATGCTGTTTCTGATTAACTGGCCTCCTGCTTTATCTCTCTGTCACACACACACACACACACACACACACACACACACACACATACTGATTAAACAAGCTGTGTGAGAATGGGAGGAATGTAGCCTACAGATCTTTAGAGACAGGTGCTTGTGTTTTAATGTGGGATGGCTTAGAAGTGTGGTGCAAGTGTGCAGCTGGGTTTAAAAGTGAGTACAGTCTTTACAAGGAGCGCAAGTACATTCCGTGGTGAAAGCGGAACATGGAAGATCAGAAGGTCAACAAGCTGGTACCGTAAGTATTTAAAAATGGTTGTTTATTTTTCGGTGATGAGGAGCAACAGAGGCAGTTCGGGAGGCTGTATCAGACTGTCAGTGGAATTTTAGTGTAGCAGAGTGGTAGGGCCAGGCGGTGGCTGCTGTCTCAGTAACTGTGGAAAATAAAATGCCCGACTGGCATGTTTGGGGTGCCAAATGATCGAACTGGTACTTTTTTCACCAGGCACTGTTAAGAAATAACAGCCCGGGTGCCAGGCTGTTTCAGCCAATTACAATGCTAGCTTTTTACCCATTTTCTAATATTAAATAATGTCATATTTAAAGTATGTTATCTATTGTAACCCTGCCTGTACCTTTGCCCAGATCCTCTGGGATGGGGTGCTGATAAATAAACTTTACTTACTACTTACTTACTTACTAACTGTAGCCTTCCTTTCTGTCTCTCTCTTCAGAGATGGATCGTGGATTTATCAATAGCAATAGTTATCTATTACCCCAAAGATTCAGTTACAGAAGCATGAGGTACATAAATTATTCTTACTACTTCATAATATTTACATGTCTACAGGATATCACACATAGACTATGGGAATTAGAGTTCATACATAAATTAAAAAGAAATGGTTTGCAAACAGTAGAAGAAACACATAGAAAACCCTTCTATAGCTTCTTAGTCTAGCAGAGAAAGACTCTTACCACAAAGGATACCTTTAGTGAGCTGTGGCAGATTCCAACTCTTAAGATGGCATGTATGAAGTTCCCGAATGAGGACTGACTGCTAGGGCCTAGAAAAGACCTTAAAACCTTCAGCTGCCGCTGGCCCAGTGGTGGGGGCTGAGGCACTATGTGCCTTACCTCTTACCATGCTGGTGACCCAGGTTCAGGATCGAGCTTGGGTCACTGGGGTTGGCCGGAGTGGGAGAGGATTGAGCATCTGATGGACAGCTCACCTCCCAGGGTGGGAGGTTTGCTGACTTGGCCTCTGGCTGCCCACGGGTGAAGGTTTGCAGGTAGTGCTGGCAGCCTGAGTGACACTAAGGGAGGGGCTGTGGTTCTGTAGTGTGTACACCTCCACATGAGCACATTTATGTGCTGCCACAGTGAGGGAATGAAGAGAGAAAACAGAAAATGGGCTGGTACAGGCTACATAAAAGCCCTGTCTGCCCGCCTTTGCCCCATGCCACTTTTGGTCCACCTGAGCAACTAAATCTAGATTGAGTCTCAGGTAGGGGTGGACAGACCTCCTTTTCTGATCCCGCCACAGGAGAGGAATCCATAGGGGATATGGGGCTTGGTGGACCAGGTGGTGGATGCTGAACCAGAGAGGGTGGGGACAGGCCTGAGAGCCCACCTGTGCCAACCTGCTGGAAAAAATCTATATAAAAAGAAAACAAAACCCTTCAGCTGCCAGCCCCCATGCAGCATCATCAAATATGTCACTATGATATCATGAATTCGACACTTTTGTCTCCTGGGGTACCACCCCTCTGAAAAGCTGGCCTAAAGCGAAACACTGGATTATGTGGAATCTGAGACCCTGCTTTAGTTCTGAGCCATGTTTCCATCTGCTGGGGGTGGCTGCATGGCCTGGACAGTTTCCTGACATGAACAACCTTGGGCTTTCTGAAGCTGCCCAGGGTGTCCCGTCATCACAGGACACATTTGACAGTCTGGGTACATCACAGTGGAACTGAATCAATCAGAGAGCATCTTTCACTATGTCGATGACATCACAAGAGCCCTGTACAGCACTCAAACCTGTAATTGAAATATGAACATATAAACATATGAAATTGCCAGCAGAGGAAGGGCTTGTGGTCTGTTGAGTTTGCCCAATGCAGAGCCCATGTATTCTTTACCTGTTGCTCTACCCCCATCCCCCAGAGACACTCTGCCCTCCCCTTAACTTTATCTCACCCTCTCTTAATGACATCAACAGTTTCCTTGTTTACCACCCGTTTTGGTAGCCTGTTTCACCCTGCCACCACTCTGTCCATGAAGAAGTGCCTCCTCGCCCTTTCGAAGCCTAACCCCAGTGTGCCCCCTCGTGTTCTTATCACTGGTCTTGAGAAGTTCACTGGGTTCTACCTTGTTATATCCTATGAGGTACTTAATGATCTGTATCACATTTGTGCATATTCTCTTCTGTCCTCGAGCAAGTATATATTTATGTAACCCCCTCTGCAAATGGGGGTTCCCAAAGTCTCCTAGGAGCTGGTTAAGTGCTCCCGCCTGAATGGTGTTTGGCATTTAAGCCGTTTGTCTGTGAGTACTTTTAGAGCCTCTGGTACTGTCTCTTTAAGAGCTGCCTGCTCACAGGTCAAATTAGGTTGAATGGGGGACTGTGTAGTTAATGCTCGAATCCCACCCTGAGCTGCAGTCTTCTTGCTCCATTTCAGCAATCGCTAAGAGCACATAGGAGCCCATCTGAAGGATGTAACTGTTTTCCTGAAATCATTTAGCAGCATTTGTAAAATTGCAGTTTGTCTAACCTGCCTGTGTTGCAACTGGGACTCTGTGTGTGTTGCTCCTCCATTTTGAACCTGAACTGCTAATCTGGGCCAATTAGGTAATGGGAGCCCTAAAATGGAGACTGCCTGAGCCAACTAGAACTTGGACTCTCACCTGGAGCCTACTTAGCAGGGGGAATGTATGACAGGTGCTTCTGGGAGCTGTAGTGTGGACCTTGGCGCCTTTTGCACTCACAGAGGGAGCCCTGTAGTGATTGACAGTTGAATCCTCCAACCGAACCTGTGTGTGGAGCCTACGGAAATGCCCGAACTGTTCCTGGAGGGAGCTAGATCTTGAGTTGACTGTGAAGGAGTAGGAGTTCTGCTGTGGCGTGTGGTTCACGGGAAGCACGTGTAAGGTTCTGAAGTCGCCTGTACGCCGTTAGCGAGTGCTCATCGGACTGAATCCGAGTTTGTGGAGAAAAAGGAAGAAGTGTGCAGATCCAGGCTTGTACATAGAAGACCAAAGATTTGCAGAATGCGATCGGCCTCTCTGGGACTCTGTTGCTGCATGTGTTCTCAGGTCTTGCAGTATTTACAATCGGGATTGAGAAGCAGCTGCCTGGTATAGTAATTTCCTTTACATATAAATGTGCCCAGTGTTTGTAGGGGATCACGATA
Source organism: Neoceratodus forsteri (assembly GCA_016271365.2). Classification (NCBI taxonomy): domain Eukaryota; kingdom Metazoa; phylum Chordata; order Ceratodontiformes; family Ceratodontidae; genus Neoceratodus; species Neoceratodus forsteri. Next base: position 233,379,727 of record CM028129.1, on the reverse strand, counting down.
CCTTTTCCCCTTGTTCTGTGAGTTGTGAGCTGAAGCTGAAAGCTGGACTCAAAGCTAATTGGACTGCATCCGCCTGCTTTCCAAATCAGTTAGGCCCTGTCCCAGGGTCTCATCTCCATGCCCTGCTCATCTTGGCCATCCAGAGCCACCTCCTCAATTCAGCTATCGGTTTGGGTTTTGTGAGTACAAATTGGGGTACCTCCCCTAACTTTCATTTAATCAAAGTGTGTCAACTGATTGTTTTGTGTTCTTCTGTTTGTGGAATGAGCCATCCAGCTCCAGATTACAATTTGTTTGTGCATATATTTTTCCTCCTACAGGGCCCCATCCAGCTGCCACCCGGCCAACCAGGCACCAGGCTAGCCCCTACCATCCTGGGTACCCAGAGTGTGACTTTTGGACCCTTTTATGCCTGTACAGTACTGTGACTTGAATATTGCCAATCAGCCTGATTTCCCTCCCGTGTTCTAGTCTCCTGAATAAACCAGATTTGTTATTAGTGAGCTTTATACTGTCTGAAGTGTTAGTACATATAGAACCAGCACTGCAATCTGTGTTTGTGTATGTTGCTTAACCTTTGTTTTTACAGGGGTCCTCAGGGACCGTGTGGCAGAATCCGTCTTGAGGGTAAGTGGTAACTATATGTGTAATGAGTGTTCATGTGTGGAGTATTGGGAAGATAACTCCCATGAACCGTGTGGGCCACTAGTGGGAACAAAGGGGGATCACAGTGTCCCAGAGGGCTGTGCCTGAGCTAGTTTAACCACTATCAACCCTGACCTCTGGGTGGAGGCACCCGTCATAGAACCTAGGCCTCTCAACCTGTCAGTAGCCAAGCAGGCAAGGGTAGTAGCCCTTAGGATAGTGCCACCTGGGGTTACATTTTGATTCTCCAGCCCTGCTTGTACAAGAGCCTCTGCTGGCCCTGAATCATTTGTGGCCCCTCTCTGTACTGCCTATAGCTGGTTAATGTCCATTTGTGATAAGGGTTCCAGAACTGTACACAATATTAGGTGTGGCTGCACCATTGATCTGTGCAATGGCAGTATGACCTCTTTTATTCTACTGGTGAACCCCTAGCTTAAGCAATCTGGCATCCTATTAGCCCTCGCTGCTGCCTTGCTGCATTACATAGCAGGTTTCATGTGACTGCAATCCCAAGGTCTTTCTTCTTATTTTTGGACACCATGATGGTCACTCCCCCAGTTTACACCCCATGGTTCTTACTTCACATGTTCATGATCTAGCACTTCTTGGCACTGAATCCTACTTACCAAATACCAGGTCATCCTTCCAGCCTTTTGAGATCCTCCATCAAGTCCCTGACTCTCTTCTGTGTCCACCATCATACAGAGCTTAGCGTCATCCATGAAGAGACAAATGTTGCCCTTAATGCTGTCCCTAGTGTAACGAGTAGACACATTGAACATTACTGGTCTGAACACCAACCCCTGTGGTACCCGTACCCGCTGGCAATCTTCTTCATCCCTCGTGTTTTCCCTGACTACAACCCTCTGGGTTCTCCCCTAACCTGTTCACCACCCACCAAGTCATTTTGTCCCCTGCCCCAGGTCTTTCAACTTCTTGACCAGTGTCTTATGGTGGACTGAGTCAAAGGTCTTTCTGACATTTAGGTACAGTTTGTCCATTGCCTGATCTCTATCCACTGTCTTTGTCACCTAGTTGAAAAAATGTAACAGGTTCATTTGGCATTATGTCCCTGCCATGAATCTATGCTGCCTGTTGTCTTGAAGCTTGCTTGCCTCAAGGAACTCAATGAATCTTTCTTTGAGAATGGTTTCCATCAACTTTTTTTCCAACTCTATTTATTCTCCTTGCGACCTGGAACTCTCTCGAGCTACCTCTGCTCTTGGCAGCTCTAATGCCAACCTGATCCCCTTCCTCCTCAGAGGGTATGCTGCCCATCCTGCAACCTCCGACCCAGAACCCCCACGCTCTGGAGCCCACTGGGGCAGGGCCGCCACTCCATCCAGTGCTCTACCTCCAATCTAGTGCGCCTGGGGAGAAGGAAGGGAGAGAGGCGGAGGCAAGGTCCGGTGTTGGCGTGTGGCGGTGGCCGGAGAGAGCTGTCACCTATCCAGGTGCAAGGGTTTTTATCTTTTGTGTATGTGCCCCCTGAGCGCAGCCATGCAATGGCATCAGCACCTGCTGCCCTGTAGACGCCCACCATGCTTATCCCAGATTCTTGTTGCCATGCTAGTAGTACCCCCTTTCTCCACTGGGGGTCTCTACTGCACCAGGAAGACCCTGGTCCCTCCCAGGAGAGGAGAGCTGTCCCATGGACACTCAATCCATCTCCTCCCTGCCGACTCCCCAGTGCCCGGTTGCCTCCCGAACCCAGGTCGCTGGCATGGCACAAGGTGTGGCATCCAGTGCCTCAACCTCAGCGCCACCGGCTGGCCCGGTTTCCATCAACTTGACAACTATCATTACCAGGTTGACTGGTCTGTAGTTTCTTGGCTCATAGCACATCCACAGTTCTCCACTCCTATTTCCTGTGTCTAGAGAGCTGTTGAACTGGTCAGCTAGAGGGCTGCCAGAACTGCTGCAAGCTCTCTTAGCATGCTTGGGTGCATATGATCTGACCTGGGAGGTTAACTCATTTTTAAGGACTGTAAGTCCCTTAAAGCCCTGTCCTCCGTGATCGGCTCCTTGCAAAGCTGCACCCCCCACAATTCCTTCCCTAACTTGAGGTACTAGTTCATCCTCTCTTTAGTAAATACTGAGTGGAAGTGTTCATTCAGTACTTCTTTACTGTCCTCCATCCACCCTTCCCTACTCTAAGTTTGACAATACTCTTCTTCATCCTCTTCTTTTTCAGATGTGCCAAAAGTGTTGTCCTCATCCTTGACTCCACACTATTTCAACTCAGCTGTTGCTTTTGCCTTTCTCACCTCTCTACCAGCTGTCCTGAGTTTGTCCAGGTAATTCACCATGTCCTGTTCCCCTCTGGGTCATTCTGCATTAGGAAGCCATTTCTCTGCATTTCTGAGAATGCTACTGATTTTACCTTCTCCTTCAGTTTATCCCCAGCACCTTGAACCTGTCCTGAATTACCATGATCCCGCATTCTGACAGGTTGTCTGTACCCAGGTGGACGACTACATAGGGTTTGCCCCCCACCACCTGAGTAAGTGAGTCTCTCATTTGCATGATGTTTCAGCTGTCATGTCTGGGAGGCATACAATGTTCCTTTTGTGTGAGCTATATTTACCCTGCAGCAACTTCCTCCTCTTACTATGGAGTCTCTACTTCAAGGACTCTGCTACCCTCCCCTGTTTGATGCTTCACCCCCACTTGTACATTTGCAGTTTCAGCCTGCCCCCACTTCCTACACTCTAGCTTTGTTGCCTCCCTTCAAGTTTTAACCTCATGTGTCAGTGAGGTATGGTTTTCCCTTATCCCTCCCCCACGTCAGCTCTGTATGGTTGAGCTGCCCCTCCACCCTTAGTACCCCAGGCCTCTCTATTTGTCTGTTCTGTGTTCTCTTCTTCCTATCCTTATTAGAGGTTGCTATCATACCAAAGTAAAGAGCATGTATTCTCTCGCTTAGAATGTACCAAGATAGTTTGAGATGAGACTGCCCACAATCAGATATAGAGATTAAAGCTATGCTATCTGAACAAATATCTGAATGAGGTGACTGGCAACAAGCAAGAATGTTATATACAGATGCAGACAGGTTCCAGACAACTGGGAGGTGGGAGAGCAAAGGAAAGAAAAGAAGAGTCTAGAGGTCATACAGGCAGATGATCAAATATGGCATTTTGAAGGATTTGGAAGGTTTAGCTTATTCTATTATATTTAGGTTGCAAGTTCCAGGTTGTTGAGACTGCCATGGCCAGGCCTTTTGACAAAGGACTTGCACATCCTTAGTAGCTGCAAGATATCTTTAAGTCTGAGAACACAGCTGATATTTCTGATGTGGTTTGGCAAACAGTCTGATTAGATATGCTGGTAGGAGGCCATGCACGTGACGCTCTTGAATACTGTAGTGCCTCCATTTGAACTCCCTTTTTCAGGGAAAGAGTCCTGGACTGTTATACACGAGCAAGTGGTGCATTCTTTACCACAGCATCATGCAAATCTGTGCATAGTGCTATTGTAAGTTACTGAAATTTTACGTAAAGCTGCAGGATTAGCTGATCTATATATTTCATTCCAGTTTTCCAGTGATCAACTGATTGCTGTAGGAGCAGTTTTCTGGTGCTGAAGTTAATGTAGCTTGTGTTATGACAGAGGAACCATAACATTGGATATGCATTTCTGAAGGACCCAGTAATGTGCTCCATATAGGAAAACTTTAGTATTGAGCCATAATAAATACGGAACATTTTCCAGCAGTGGTCCTGTTGAGGGTATGTAGGGAGTAGGGAGGGACTGTCCTTCCAGTGAAAAACATGGATTTAGTTTTAAGTTGTTAAATAGCAGTCAGTTTGCATTCATCCGGGTCCGAGTTTCAGTGACTACATTACATCTTGCAGAGTGCGATTTAACTCATATGCTGACTTGACTTTGTTATCTTGCTGTGTCATCTGTATAAATGTTGATACAGATATTTGAGTTTGTGCAGAATTTGGAAAGTTATTTAGAGAAAAGGCTGAAGAGAAACAGATCAAGGACAGACTCAGTGGGACACCAAGGTTGCATGCATTTGAGTAGCTTACTTTGTTGACTTTGCAACCTAGGACTAGAACTTTACAATTTTCAAATTTAGCTTCTGCTAGAATTCTGCCAAATTTTAGGAATTCTGCCAAATTCTGTCAGAAATGAAATTTTAAAATTCTTAACAAGAGTTTTAATTGCAGAGTCATATAACACAGTTTATGTAAACTATGGATTAATTTTCCACAGACCATGGAGTGTTCTGAGGATTGATATTCCACGGTTTACATGGAAATGTTTTCAGAGTTCCATGGAATTAAAAGAAATTCTGAAAAGCATTTTGGAAGTGGAATGGCCATTTCACACAAATTTTGCTGGTGGAATTCCATATCCAGTGCAGCTTTACCAGGGCTGGTTTAAGAGGCAATTCTATAATAGTTCACTTTTCAGACAGTATATAATATTTATTTACTTAGAAGAGTCAGATGTCACCTTAGAGCACAAGTGCAATTTACAAAGGTTCCACGTCAGAGTTACAAGTTTTACAACAAATGATACAGTAGAATTACAGTGGACGGTACAATTAAGAGAGACAGAAAGAATGAATGAGCACATTCCAGAGGGAAAGCTTGTCAACAAAACAAGAAACATCAAGTTGCGTGAAGTGCAGAGCTGACTGAACATATCATAAATCAAGTCCCTGATGCCTTTTCACCTGAAATACATCTCCCATGCAGTTCCATCAGATTTGAACTCCAGCAAGCATTCTGGCTGCACGAACCATGCTGATGCTCTTATATGGTTGCAGCGGACTTGTCTGTGAAACACTGCCCTAGAATCCGTCAGTTCTAAAATTTAGAACCAAAAAAAAAATAAAAATGTTCTAAGGTTTCATATGCAAATTGCTTATCAGTACATAATTAATATAAATTTAGTGTGCAGATGTAAGCAAATCAAGCATTTATTTGTTTATTTATTTGTTTAAACATGCTGGCCAAGAAAAGATGCGTTGAGCTACAACCAATTTCTGGTTGCAACCTGGGGAAGGAGGAGAAGAGGGGCTATGGGTATAAGGGCCGGGTACCCCTGTGTCTAGGGATAGAATAGAACATACAGGTACATAGGAATGTGATGGCAGAAAAGGACCACCAGGTCCACCAAGTCTGCCCAGTTGCCTAGATCTACTAGGCCTGTTCTGTTAGCCTCCCCTTGGCCAGCATCCCTCTGTACCTGTCCCAAGCCCTATTGAAACCCCCCACCATCCTGTCTCCCACCACCTATCTTGGCAGACCATTCCAGCTGTCTTCCTCCTCTCAGTGAAAAGCACTTCCTAATGTTACCCCTGAACTTCCCCTTTTGATTTGGAAATCATGACCCCTCATCCTAGGCTGCTCTTTTACCTTAAACAGGTTCTCTACCTGCACTTTATTGAAACCCTTCAAATATTTAAATGTCTCAATCATGTCACCCCTCTCTCTCTACTCCAGAGAATACATGTTCAAGTCCCTCAGTCTCTCCTGGTATGGTAAGTGTCCGAGCCCTCTCACCATCTTGGTTGCTCTCTTCTGGACTCACTAAATCCTCTCCACATCCTTCCTTAGGTATGGTCTCCAGAACTGCACCCCAAACTCGAGGGGTGGCCTGACCAACTGTGTGTACCAGGGAATCATGACCTCCCGCCTTCTGCTGGTGAGTCCCTCCCTATGCAACCCATCATCCTACTGGCTCTTGCCACTGCCCTTCCACATTGCTTGGCTACCTTCAGGTCTTTTGAGAAATAATGATGCCAAGGTCTCTTTCCTTTCGGTTACCTCCAGAGGCCTACCCCCATGCTGCACTCTGCATTCCCATTTTTCCGCCGCAGTGTATGATCCTACACTTTGCAGTATTGAACAAAAACTGCCACTCTCTGGACCACTCCTCCAACCGCCCAGATTTCTATGCATCATCTCAACCCCATCCTGCATGTCCACTTTGTTGCAAACCTTTGCATAGTCTGCAAATAGACTCTCCCTCCGTTCAATCCCCTCTGCTATGTCTCCTATAAAGATGTTAAATAGCTGTGGTCCCAATACCGATCTGTGGGGAACCCGTTGATGAACCCTGTCTCCTGAGGGCACCCCATTGACCAATACCCTCTGTGTTCTGTCCTCCAACCAGTTCTGCACCCACCTTATTACCACCCTCCCAACCCCAGGCAACTCTTTTTGTACAATAGTCTCATATGTGGCACCGAATCAAACACTTTCCTGAAATCAAGATAGGCCATGTCCACCAACCCCTTGATCCACCACCTGGGTAACCCAGTCGAAAAACTCAACCAAGTTTTGTGGTCTCCTTATCAGAGGAGCACCAGCCTTACATCTTGGAACCTTTACCTGCACCTTCAGCTGCCACCATGGGTCTAGAGCACAGGAGTACACAGACTCAGTGTCCATACTGGAAGCTGGGATCAAGCTGGGTGCATTTACTTGATTATTAAAATGGCACACAGCATTAGAGCATATTCCTTGCAACTAACTCTTCATGTTGTTCTTGAAACACAGGACTAACTGCATTGCACCATGCACTTACTTCACATTACAAACAGGGACTCCAATATCCATCCCTCTGCTCCCAGGGCTTAATCACCTGGAACCACCCCTTACAATGGCTGTTGCCAGGTTTACCCCAGAACTAAGGGCATTAATGTTACAGTTCCTGGAACTCCACTTACATTTCACTGGTTCTGTTATAATCCCTAATCTCCTTATGTAATCTCTGGAGCCTTGGTGCACCTAAGACCATTTGTGTAGTGGCACACTCCCAGGCAGGGTGAGCACTCTCCCTGGGGTTAATTGTGCCTACACATGTATAACAGTGCCCATGTAGGGAAACAATAGATTACAGCATGTCAGCATTATGACAGAACTTTTAAATATTTGAAAGTTGGTCCGACCAGAGTGTCCTCCATCTGACAGTATACTGATAACCCTAAAGGCCCAAAGAAACAGGCTCCCATGCCTGGCACCTCACATGGGGCTTATGAACCTCAACTCTTTCCAGACCCTGTCCTCCTGACACCCATTAATTAAGTACCTGTCGGGTACCACAATTGTACCTAGGTTTTTATTGCTTTCCTGAACATCTTTAATGCAAGGCTTACTTAAAATGTGCCCATTCTGGCTGGTGCTCCCTTTAAAACTTGAGCTGCAGTGGTAGGAGCAGATCCTCACTGGTCCTGGTTACCTCCCTTGAGGGGTGGACCTTCACTATTCCTGATGGTACCATTCTGGTTGCCAATCTTCAGGAGTCTTTGAGGCCCTCCTAGAATACTCATCCTCCTGGTGAAGCCTACTGGTCATACTCCGGAGACCTTAACAGGAAGCCAGTGCCACCCAGACCCAGGAACCATGCCACCATCCATTAGCTTGCAGGCCCCTGCTTCAGTCACACGGGCTGGACTCCTCTCCCTCCCTCTGGGCACCAATCTCACTATGCTTCCATCCTGGGGCTGGAATCTAACTACTGGCTTGCCTCCCTTACTTACAGAGTTTCACCACAGGGCAGGACTATCAATATTTATGAGAGTTTCCTGCTTCTAGCTGAGCCAGAACACTCTGTACCACAAACATCCAGACATCCTGACTCCATGCACTACCCCCGGACAACTCCGAGGGTCAAGCTTAACCCTGCGAGAGCCCTCTAGTTTCCGGCCTCGAGCTGGTGAACAAGGTGCAGGAGGGAGTTTGTCAAATCAGAAAGGGCACCAGGACAAGAGGGCATGCGATGAAGCTGGAGGGTGGGGAGTTTAAGAGGGATGTGAGGAAGTACTACTTCACTGAAAGAGCTGTAGACACCTGGAACAGACAGCCAGCAGAAATGGTGGAGGCAAAAGCTGTAGGGAGCTTAAATTATGCATAAAAGGGACATGGAGGAATAATAGTAAATAGGCAGGGAGGAGGGAGGGTTGCTGGAGACCAGGTAAGATCTGTGGAGACAGATTAAGCAGGGACCATCTGGGCAGACTGGGTGGGCCAAGCTGTCCTGTTCTGCTGATGAGTTCTAAGTTTCTAAGTTTTTAAGAGAGGCGTGGTCACTCTCTCTCCAAAACCTTGCAGTCCCTTGCAAGGATGATCCAAATCAGTGCAATCTTCTTTCCCTGTGGTACTGCCCTCCTGGCATCCTGATGAGGAGTGATCTTGTGACATACCTCCTCTACCTGTGGTCAGCACAGGCCAAAACACACAAGCCACTTTACAAATGTACCAGTGTGGGCCCATGTGCAATAAATCCTAATCTATAGGAGAGTTAGGGCACATCATTTTTTTTTCAATTCTCTTTCACTGCAGTCGCCAGTTGCCAGAGGCCAGTTGCCAGGGACTCTCTCAGGTGAGACCCACCCGATCGGCCTTTTACTGCCTGACCTGGATCCCTTCCTGACTGAGGAATAGGGTGCTGGATTCCTCCCAACCACAGGCTCTTACAGGGAGGGGATCACGGAGAGTCAAGTCAGGTTGGGACTGCGTGGGTGGATGGCCAGTCTCCCGGTCTGCCATAGCCCCTGGTAGTCGGAGTTTTTCCTTCTGGCTAGGTTTCCCCTGAGGCACAAATGTGCAATGACATCAGTGCATGGAGGGTGCACACCCACCCCTCCTGCAGGCGTCCATTGCCGCCTCACCCATTCACAAATCCACTTAGGTGTAATGCTCCTGGTCTCCATCGGGAGCTGCCACCAAGTGGGATTCTCCAGCAACCCACCCCAGGAGAAGACAGCAGTCCTCCGGATGCTCAATTCTCTCCTCCCCTGCCAACCCCAGCCCCTGAGTCTGCTTCCCAGGTTGCCAGCATGGTGCAAGGTATGTCGTCCAGTGCCTCAGCCCTCAGCACTACTGGGCTGGCTGGTAGGGCACATACTAACTACACACATTCTTATCTCCTTATAGCAATAACTTTCATGTTCAATACTCTTAATATTAGACCACTTAAAATCAGCAATTGAGTGCCAAGAGCCAGGACAAACCCAGGCACCCTGAAGCAGCCTTACTTTCTCAACGTCTTCAGATGCTCCTCCTCCTGCCTTTCCTTTTTCTTTTCTGCTTCCTCCAGGGACATGATGGTGAGGCCCAGCTCCATCGGCAAGAAAACAGAAAGAAACAAACACACCACACACAAGATTCCCCAAAATAGTGTTCTTCTTATTTTTCAAAAATGCAAAATGGATTTTAAATAGGTGAACATGGAAGTCCATTACTTTGTCACATCCTTTGTGAGGGCCACTCACTTGTGGTTCTCCTAGGGAGAACCTGAAGTGCTTTCAAAACTAGGGAACATTGGGAGCAGATGGGCAGAGCTAGCATCCCAGCTAGGAGCAGCTAATTTCTGAAGCTCCTCAGTCTTAGCCCCTTAAAACATTTAAATGTAAACTTTAACCTTTAAATCTGATTTTACGTTGCATAGTCCGATGGAGCATCTTTTTTTTTTAAACTCTTATTTATAACTTTACTGACTACAGCACAGTATATATCCTGTTAGCAGACAGACCACACTTATTATATGCACTTTCACTGACTAGACTGATTGGTGGGGGAAGGTTCAGGAGGAAATGAGGAGACACTTCATTACAGAGAGGGTGGTGTCTGGGTGGAACACATTACCAGAGGAAGTGGTATCCTGTAATACAGTGGGCTGCTTCAAAAGGGGATGGGCAGGGTAAGGGCAAGGGTCACTGGAGGGGAGGAGAGGGAGGGCAGCTGCAGTATAAGGGCTGCTAGCTGCACAACTGGGCAGACTTGATAGACCATAAGGCCTTTATCTGCTGGCAATTTCCATATGTTTGTATAATGAGCAATAGAGCATTTTTACATAAGTTATTGTTTGCCCCTACACAAGTTACTTCTGTAACCACCAGGTGGTGTGCCGTTTGATTCCGACAGCAATACCAGGTGGGTTGGGTTTGGGGAGGAATAGGTCACTTGGCACAAAGGCTAGGTTTGGCTACTCTGCACAGGGGCACCCAAGTAATTCCGAACACAGGAAGCAATAACTAATGTCCAATACCAGAAGTGGGGTTCTAAAGTGTGGCTTTATTCACATCCAAACAGAACAAACAAAGCATAGATGGACCCCACGGGCTACACTCCTGGTAATGCAGATTAAAAGAATCAAGAACACTTCCTCAACACTTTAGCCTTCAGGCTCTGAGCCACAAGACTGCTTGGACTTGCATCTGCTTTGGGTACAGAGCCAAACTTGTACACCTGTACTGGGATTTCCCAGACTGCTCCCTTGCCAGCCACTCGGACACCTTCCATATGTCATGGAAACATTTTCTGTTGGCTCCCTAAACTACCTAAGAGCACCTCAGCTCTATCAGGAAATTCTCCTTTAATCCCACATCTGGGTACTTTCCTCAGGCACTGGCCAAGTACCTGAGATAAAGTAAAAGGTGCCTCAAAGCAAATCCGTAGAGGTGAATTTGGTTACTACTGATGGGGGTCTCCACCTCTCACTCCCACAATTCATACCCGCCATTTCTCTGGACAGTAAACACCTCATACTGTAAAGCTTGGCAATGTAGATTATTGCTAAATGTATGTCACATTTCCTCTACTTGTCTTGCTTTCCCTTTGTGCTGGACTTGAACATACTTATTTAATTGGCATAGCTCATTGCTCTAGGCCCTCACTGATTAAGCAGTCCAATCCCACTTTACAACTGTACTTGGCTGTCTTTTCCTGACCCCACAGTAACAGTCCTTATAGTTTCCTTCTGTTAAGGTGACAAACACTTGGCCCTCTTTCAGAGTGAACTCACCCTTTGGTTGCAAGTGCCCCACAGGCGATTCCTCCACAGGAATTTCTCTCTCAGAACTTCTGGTGCTGCAGCACAACTTGAATAGGCAGCTTCTTCCCTTAGGCGGAACCAGGAGGGTTGACCCTGGAAAAAGGCAAACCTCCCCCATCCCCTCAGGGATGGGGCACTTAGACCAGTAACAGCGATCTCCACCACTTCAACTACCAGTTTCTGTGTTCCTCTTACAGTGGAAACACACACCTTCCTAATCAGTAGCTCTAAAATGGAACTTAAAGCTCTGAGAGCCTGCACACAGACAGCTGTACTACTGTCTCACCAAGACTGCACACAGATTGAATTCAAAATCCCCAACGTTCTATGCTAACCTCCAACTGCAACATTCCAGTGTGGCTTATGCAGCTGAAAGTTCCATGGTGATGTCATCCCTCAGTCTCAGCTGAGACTGAGAACAGAGTGAGACAGTGTGAAATCCATTTAACTGGAGTTTCACAAGCTGCCTTCCATGCCTACCACTAGGTCTTACTGGGATTCTGGTAACCCCAGGTAACGGGGTTACTCTCACCCTGAGCCAGGAAAATGACTGTCCGCAGTCATTGTTTACAGCTTAGGCCATCTCGTTCCATGTGTTGACTACTGGGAGGTAGCAGCTATCTTCTCCTACCATGTGCCAGCACAGGCAGACAACACTAAGGGCCTGAGGCCTTTGGCTGACGCATCAGCCTCTACTCTACCCACTGACCACGGGTACCTAGTGGCTCCGTAGAACTGCACAGAGCATAGCTCTAATAGATCAGCACTGCAACCCCTACTGCCGGTCAGTGCCACAGCCTGTCTATTCCCCTAGCCCTCTAGGGAAAACCCTATCTGCCTTTAACTCAAATCCCAAAACAAAACAAAATAAGGGACCTCCCTGACCTTGGACACCATGCAACCACACACCAGGAGCTAATACCATACCATTGCATTACTCCCACATCCCCCACAACCATACCTGTGGAAGAAAAAGGTTACACACAGTAACAACAACAACAACAGTACTTTAAATATTACACTCTAAAGTACTAGTGAGGAACGCCGATGAGTCCCTCCTCCTTTTCTTGTCTTCTCTTCTATCTTCTTCAGGGACACCTGCAACAAAAAGAAAGACAACACACAGTCCTAATCTGCATACACAGTCTATCTAAACCCTACCATCACAACACTGGAGAATCCTAAAAGATTTTTTGTTTTTTAGAAAAGGTAGAAAACAGTATAAACATTAGAAAACAGTAGAAAACAAAGACATTATTTACAATACACCAATCTGGGGATGGAGTGCCCTAAAAGTCCCATCTAGTGACCACAGTGCCTGAAGGTGAGTCCATTAAAGAGTCTCTCTGGGCCGGAGCCGGTGAAGCACAGTTCTAGCAGGCCAAAGTCCGAAGGGAGAGAGTCTTTGAGAACAGTTCAAACATCTGGAGTCTGCTAGTGTGGGGTATGTACTGCAATGTCATAAGAATAGAAAAGTTTGGACTTACCAGTCCCTTGTAGAATGACAATGGCACCGACCTGGTCCTCAGCCAAAGGCTCTCCTGGCAGCATTCTTCTGATACAGCTGGGAGGACATCTTCTGGTAATGACAGGAGGGCACATCTGGAAACTGCTGGGATGATTTCATCTCTGGAGATGGAACCGTTGAAACAGGAACAAAAGGAAAACAGCTGGTCTGATGTCATCCGGTACCAGGCAATGAATCAGGATACAGATGGGCTGGCATCCTCTCTGGATCTAAAGTCATCTGGTGGGCCAGTCGAAGGATTCTGGAAAGTCAGTACACTGTAGAACTGATGAAGTGGGGCACCTGAGTCCTGGATGTCCATACGACGGAACAACAAAGGCACTGTAATGGCTGGAGTGGCAGCACTGACTACCACTGCTCTGCTTTCCATTTGGTAGGCATGGGCACATTTGCAGGAGGTCTTGCATTGTGGCCACAGTACAATGGGTCAGGCGCTAAATTATTACCCCATCTGGGTGTACATAATTCACACTATGAAAGGTTTCACGTCCTCTCCATCCACTATTCGAACAGTGTCCATTAACAGTGTCCTGCCTCTTTTCCATTGGCTGTATTTTCAAGAAACATTCTGTTCCTGACATGCTTGTTTGCACCAGGATGCACACATTTCATTGCTTCACCCAAATCCAGGATTTTCTGTTTTGTTCAATCTCCTCCCAGGTTCTCCGAGGAAAGGTAGGAAAGGACATCCCATAGATTTCATTCGCCTTTCTATGAACCAGGCTTTCCTCTTTACTAGCTTTGGTCAACCTGAGACCTCTGGCCTGGCTTGGGCGGCCAGTCCTGGTTCTGCCAGCTATGCATTCTCAAAGAGACAAAAAATGGATCCTGGTTTCTTCTTCTTGCACAGCCAGGGCAGTGGCATCACCACTCTTCCATGCATTTCTCTGAGGCAAGAGCTTGAGGCTGTGTACAGTTCCTTTTCTACAAGGCCACATGGGTTCCCCTCTTCTTCTTCTTCCTCGCACAGAATTTGTGCCCAGGAGAGCAGTCATTCTCACTCCTGAGACTACCCACCTTCGCTGGCCGCGAGGTCGAAACCCCATTCAAAGGCCTCCCTCATCTCATCTTCTCCTATGAGACTTGGGCTGAGCCCCCTCTCCAGGGGCCTACTGATGCTCTTCCTGAATTGTCTCTCTGCCATCAAGAATCGAACCATCAGCACATTTTCTGTCTGTAAATCTGCACCCTCTAGCTTTGTGCCACTCCCTCTAGGGCCTTCTCAACAGGCTCCGCCTGGTGCTGTGTGCGCTGCCAACTGCAGATTCTTGAACTTTTGTCCGCAAGGGAGCAAACGTAATCTTTGGCGCTTTAAATAAACCGTATTTCTCCAGGCACCCAGAACAGTGAGGTATCATGAAGAGCGTCCCTTCCAGCATTTAAGCATATTAAGCACACTTGCACTGGATATCCAGGAATTGCCACATGAGGAGGCAGTTGTCCTCCGTAGTAACATCTCTCAATATCCCTTAACGTTTACTTCTACTGCTACCACAGCCCGGCATGATCCGGGTAGTAGGCTGGTCCTGAGGCCATGACTGCAGAGAAAAAACAAACAAACGCTCACTGTTACTGAAAGTCCACATCACTGAACACTTTCTTTCACTTTCAAAATGGCTCCTCTGCTGCTATGTTTACATTACTACCCCACCCTGTAATGGCGGCGGCAGCACTCCACATCAACATTCTGAAATTGGGTCAAACCACTGCGCATCCAGTTTACACATCTCTACTGATAACTTTGCTCAAACTGCACAAACCTGCACTGTTTCTTTTTCCTAGCACATTTATATGATTTACCACAGACTTTTCCTACTTGCTGAGCTCTAGCTCACAGTCCTTAAAGCCTCAGTATTTCAAGCACAAGATTGCCTGTAACTCTTGCTGCATATCTTGCTACAACTACAGTCTCTCTCATGGCTTTGAAACTTACACTGATGCTGAACCCATAACTACTGTATGCTCACAGTCAATGGCTAAAGGCTTGCATTTTGCTGGTAAACTTAACACAGTCCTTGTTTTCAAAGCGACTACACTGCTGCACACAGATTCAGCTGGCTTTTGCAAAAATCACTTGTTTGAGCAATTATTTCTGTTAGTACTCACTGTTATCAGTAGCTGTTTTGCGCGATGGAAACGCCTGTAGGTAGTCTTGAGGCCTCTGAACAGAAGCGGGTTGTCAGTCCTGCAGATCGTCTCTGAACACCACACTCACAGTCCAGTTGATCGAGATCGGGTTGAGGCCCAATTTAGACAGAAAAGTCCAATTTTAAGCTTTAGCGCTTTCAGTCACCACGATGCTCTTCCAGTAAGCCAGTACACACACTCCACTCACTCCTCTCGAATGCTTGGCAGTCGCTGTAGAGCTGGCTTGGGGCGGGACTGACTGCAGTCTCACCAATCACACGACGCCATGCAATGAGCCTCTTTCCTCTTGAGTGCTCTTCTCTCTCACGGCAATCATCGAGCAGGCAAATTTAAACTGCTAAAACCACTTTTTTTTTTTTCAAATTTACCTACCTATGGAGCCCATTTTCCAACCATTTTTCATGGCCATTAACACAACACGCCTCCAATTCCACTAGAAAGCATTTCCCACGCCCAGAGCACAATTTTCCTTTTGCTACCCTAGTCTTCACATTTTCTTTGTCACAACAGTTTTAAAAGCTGGCAAACGCTGTAATTTTGATGCAGGACAATAGAAACATAGAAACATAGAAGCTGATGGCAGATAAGGACCACAAGGCCCATCCAGTCTGCCCATTTCTTTTCTACCTTATAAATGTGCCATTTGCCTTTGCTCTGTCAGTGGCCTATCTATTCATACTCATTTGTATTGCTCCCTTATGCCTATCCCATGCCTGTTTGAAGCCCTGCACTGTATTCACCACCACTTCTTGAGTGAGGCCATTCCATGCATCCACCACCCTTTCTGTGAAAAGAATTTCTACATACCCCTTAATCGGCCCCCTCAATCTCATGCTGTGTCCTCTTGTCCTGCTATTTTTCTTATATCTAAACATGTTAGACTCTTTCACCTTGTTAATGCCCTTAAGGTGTTTGAATGCCCTCGATCATATCACCTCTTTCCCTCCTTTGCTCAAGGGTATACATATTGAGCTCTGTTAATCTGTCCTCATATGTCTTCTAATGCAGTCCCTGCACCATTTTGGTGCCCTTCTCTGAACTGTCTCAATTTGTTATATGACCTTGTGAAGGTGTGGCCTCAATACTGCACGCAGTGCTCAGATGGGGGCCTAACCAGTGTCTTGTAAAGAGGATTATTACCTCCCTCTTCGACGTTGTAATCTCTACTAATACACCCCAACATCCCTAGCCTTACCTACTGCTTTGAGGTCTGCTTTGATGATTTCAGGTCATCAGTGATGATGATGCCAAGTCTCTTTCTTCCTTTGTGACTGCTAGCAACTCCCTCCCAGCCTATAGGTGGCTTCAGGGTTTCTCTTTCCTATGTGCATGATCTTGCACTTCTTTGCATTAAATTCCAGTTGCCACTCTTCTGACCATTTTGCTAGTTTATCCAGATCTCTTCACATTCTGCCCACCCATCTGGATCATCTACTCTGTTGCAGATCTTGCTGTCATCTGCAAACAGACAAGCCTTACCCTCTAGTCCATCTGCAAGGTCACTAATGAAGATGTTGAAGAGGACTGGCTCCAGGACTGATCCCTGAGGTACCCCACTTGTGACTTGCATCTCTTCTGACTGTATACCATTTACCACCACTCTCTGTTTTCTGCCGTTCAAACCAGTTTGCCACCCAGTTGACCAACTTCTGACCCACCCAAACCTACCTAGCTTATTTATCAATCTTCTATGTGGAACAGTGTCAAAAGCTTTGCTGAAGTCAAGGTAGGTGACATCAGCTGCTCCCCTTGGTCCACCACTCTGGTTACCCAGTCAAAGAAATCTATGAGATTAGTTTGACAGGACCTTCCTTTGTAAACCCATGCAGTCTTGGATCCCTGCCCCTATGGATTCCAGGTGTTGCACTATCCTTTCTTAAGGAGTGCCTCCATAATCTTGCCCACTACTGAGGTAAGACTGACTGGTCTGTAGTTCCCTGCCTCCTCCTGCTACCACTCTTGTGGAGCGGGATAACATGGAGCCCTTCTCCAGTCTTCTGGGACCTCTCCTGTGCTCAGAGACTCACTAAACAGTTCTGCTAATGGCTCTGCTAGTTCCACCTTTAGCTCCTTACCCTGGGATATATGCCATCAGGTCCCATTGCCTTGTCCACCCTGAGCTTAGCAAGCTCTTGTAGGACCCTTTCTTTTGTGAAGGGGTAGTGTTCACCTCCCTCCCCCTGTGTCCATGGTGCTGAGCTGTGGGCCCTGCTCTACCTTCTCTTCAGTAATACTGAGCAAAAGTATCTATTTAGGATAGATGCTTTACATGGTCCTCCTCTCACATGCTCCCTTTTCTCCATTAAGCTTAACAGTACCCCCTCTGGACTTTCTCCTTTCACTAATGTATCTATAGAAAGTCTTGTCACCTTCTTTTACTGTTACGTACTAGTGTTTCCTCCGTTTGGGACTTTGCCTGCCTTACTGCCTTCCCTGCTTCCCTTAGGGCAGTTTGGTATGCCTCCCTATCTTCATCCCGCTGTGTTCCCTTATATTTCCTGAAGGCCAGCCTTTTGGCTCTGACCTTTTCTGCTACTGTATTTGAGAACCAAAGTGGTTTCCTTCTTCTTTGCACTTCCTTTTCTGTCTAACACAATGGGATGTTGCTTCAAGTATTGCATCCTTAATGCTTGCCCACTTTGCCCTGTACCCCTCACCTGTGTTTCTTTTGCCAGGGCTAGCTTAACTCTGTTGGCCATCTTATCAAAGTCAGCTCCTCTGAAGTCCCATATTTTTGCCTTGGAATGGGATGATTTAGATGTAGTAGCCAAATTGAACCATACCATTTGATGGTCACTGCCCCAAGGTGACCTTCTACCTGGAGATCTGTGATCCCTTCCTGGTAGTCAGTACTAGATCTAGGATAGCCCTGTCTCTTGTGGGTTGTTGTACCAGTTGTTTGAGGCCTCCTCCAGGGGAATCCACTATGTGTCTAATTCTGGCAGATGATCCTGCTGGTATTGACCAATCTGTATCCGGCATGTTGAAGTCTTCCATTATCAGAACCTCCCTTTAGCTGTCATGTTTTGTATATCTTCTAACAGTAATGTGTCTATGTCCTCCCCTGGTCTGGGGGCCTGTAGACAACCCCAGTTCTTATGACTGTCCCATTTCCTGTTTCCGGGTGACCCACAGTTCTTCTGGCTCCTTATGTGTATTCTGAAATTCTGTAGCTTTGATATTTTCATTGACATACAGGGCCACTCCTCCCTTTTGCACCTCGGTCTCTTCTGAACAATACATAGCCAGGTACTGAAGTCTCCCAAGTGTGGTTACTGGTAAACCACGTCTCACTAATTGCTACTATGTCCAGTTTAGCTCTGACATTATTGCCTGCAGGTCTGGGATCTTATTTCCAGGCTGTGAGCATTGTGTACATGATTTTCCATTGGCCCAGATTTCGGTATGTTAGTTGCTGGGTGAGGTTTGGCACACCCTGTGCGCTGTATGGGGAGACAAACCTTTTCTCTACCTAGTGATACTGCAAATGAACTGCAAACATGCTGAACCCTGTTTGACCACTAGCTGAGGGGAGGGTGTTCTTCCCATTTGACGATGGGGTGCTGCACCTCTCCCATTTGCTAGTTTAAATATTCTGCAAAAGATCAAACTTCTGCCCAATGCACTGACTACCTCCTTAGTCAGATGCAGTCCATCAAATTAAAGAACTTTCACTCCCAGAACTGTTGCCAGTTCCCTACAAATCTGTGTCCTTTTCCTGGCACCAGCCCTGAGCCATGTTTAGCTCCCCATCTCCCCTTCTCTGACCTTCCGGTCCATCTGCCCCCTCTCCCAGACTGGCAGGATCTCAGAGAAGGAGATGCGGACGAAATGGATGATAGTTTGTCACCCAGCCTGCCTCAGGTGTTCCTTGGTCTCCACAACTGACCGGCTGGCAAGATCATTAGTCCCTATGTGTACTAGGACATCAATGTTTTCTCCTGCTTTGTGAACAATTATAGCAATGCGGTCAGTGTCTCATGCTGATGTACCTGGGAGACATCTGACCATTACCCCTGACTGGAGATGGGTATCAACTCCCCGAATCATGGAATCTCCTATGATCAGAAGTTTTTGGATTCCCTTTTGCTTTTTTTTTGTTTTGGTTCCTGATTTGGGTGAGTTTTGCTGTGCTAGCTCTGTGCTGCAGTGTCCTGCTCTGCAGTGTCTTCTGCCTCTTTGTTTGATTTCAGACATAGAGGCAGATACCTATTTGTAGTGTTTATATGGTTTTGGAGGTAATATGTTGGAGAGCAAGAGTGATGGGGCACCCGATTTGTCCTCCTAGCCACCTGCCAACCTCCTGGTCCAACTACCCTCTGCGGTTGAGGTTTTTCTGTTGGATGCTGCAGGAAATGGTGGGTGGTTCTTATAATGTATTTCCTCTTGAATATGAAATTTGAGGTGTGCAATCTCTGCCCATGCTGCCCGGAGCTGAGTCCTAAGACTCCAATGGCCCAGCATGTAGGACAGTGTCCTAAATCCTGTAAGACTGTCCTTCTGAAAATTGTTCCACAGTACCTGCAGTTAATGATATCCATTCCAGATAAGTTGCTGGGTTTATGACCTAGTCAGAGTAATTAGAAGGAAAAAACAAGTAATGGTTTGATTGTGTTTTGTTTTTGTTTAACTTGTTATAGCAAGTTAAATTACTAGTGCCCCTGTAAATGAGCTCACCTTTGTGGGATGCCCCACTGATCCACCCATTCCTGCTCTGCCACAGGAAATGTCACAACTGTGGTACCCTATAAAAGGAGTAGTAAAGGGATGGTTGAGATGGGGTGGGTGGCTGGGCCTTCCCTGCTAAAAAGAAGAACCACGGACGAAAGAACAAGGAGGTAAGAGCAGAAACAATCAGTCAACAACAAATGCAGTAACCCTGAAAGTTTATCCTAATGTTAGATAAAACTGTAAAACCTGTAAAGCACCACCTGTAATAATTTCAGAGAAGATACACTGTAAGAAACACTTTGCTACAGAGAAAAATAAAGCAATGAAATGTTAGCAACAAACAGTAGCAATCCCTGTGAGTAAAAAAAAAAACAACACCACACAGTAAATCTGCTTAGCCAAAAGAAGTCTTAATCCTTTTCCTTGCTCTGGTAAGGTTCTCAACTCTGCCTTTCAAGCAGTCTTGAAGGAAAGAGCTCAGGTGAAGCTAGGTGGCTTGGCCAGCAAACCAAGTCTTCTACCTCCTGGACAAGGGCATACTCTCTCAGGCTTTACTACTCCTTGGTAAACAGTTGGCATTTAACAGCAGCACATGGACAACAGCATACAGCGACATATTAGTTAACCTTGCTTCAGCTTTTTGGGCTACCCACTGCCAGATAACCAAACGCTAGCCCTTGCCCGAGCACCTTTCCTCCCTAAAATTTCAAACTCAAATCCTCAGTGGTGCCTCCATTTTGCAACCACCAGGTGGTGTGCCATTTGATTCTGACAGCAATACCAGGTGGGTTGGGTTGAGGAGAATAGGTCACTTCGGCACAAAGGCTAGGTTTGGCTACTCTGCACAGGGCACCCAAGTAATTCCGACACAGGAAGCAATAACTGTAATGTCCAATACCGAAGTGGGGTTCTAAAGTGTGGCTTTATTCACATCCAAACAGAACAAACAAAGCATAGATGGACCCCACGGGCTACACTCCTGGTAATGCAGATTAAAAGAATTAAGAACACTTCATCAACACTTTAGCCCTCAGGCTCTGAACCCACCGGGCACACAGCCTGGACTTGCCGCTGCTTTGGGTACACAGCCCAAACTTGTACACTGTACTGGGATTTCCAGGCTTGGCTCCCTTGCCAGCCACTCGGACACCTTCCATATGTCATGGAAACATTTTCTGGTGGCTCCCTAAACCACCTAAGAGCACCTCAGCTCTATCAGGGAATTCTCCTTTAATCCCACATCTGGGTACTTTCCTCAGGCACTGGCCAAGTACCTGAGAGAAAGTAAAGGTGCCTCAGAGCAAACCAGTAGAGGTGAATTTGGTTACTACTGATGGGGTCTCCACCTCTCACTCCCACAATTCATACCTCTGGACATTTCTCTGGACAGTAAACACCTCATACTGTAAAGCTTGGCAATGTAGATTATTGCTAAATGTATGTCACATTTCCTCTACTTGTCTTGCTTTCCTTTGTGCTGGACTTGAACATACTTTTAATTGGCATAGTCCATTGCTCTAGGCCCCTCACTGATTAAGCAGTCCAATCCCACTTTACAACTGTACTTGGCTGTCTTTTCCTGACCCCACAGTAACAGTCCTTTAGTTTCCTTCTATTAAGGTAAAAACACTTGGCCCTCTTTCAGAACGAACTCACCCTTTGGTTGCAGGTGCCCCACAGGTGATTCCTCCACAGGAATTTCTCTCTCAGAACTTTGGTGCCGCAAGCACAACTTGAATAGGCAGCTTCTTCCCTTAGCTGGAACCAGGAGGGTTGCCCTGGAAAACAGGCAAACTTTTTCCACCCATCCCTCAGGGATGGGACACTTGGACCAGTAACAGTGGTCTCCATCACTTCAACTACCAGTTTCTGTGTTCCTCTTATGGTGGAAACACACACCTTCCTAATCAATAGCTCTAAACAGAGCTTAAAGCCTGAGAGCCTGCACACAGACAGCTGTACTACTGTCTCTCACCAAGACTGCACACAGACTGAATTCAAAATCCCCAATGTTCTATGCTAACCTCCAACTGCAACATTCCAGTGTGGCTTATGCAGCTGCAGAAAGTTCTATGGTGATGCCATCTCTCAGTCTCAGCTAAGACTGAGAACAGGTGAGACATGTGAAATCCATTTAACTGGAGTTTCACAAGCTGCCTTCCTGCCTACCACTAGGGTCTTACTGGGGACTAGTAACCCCAGGTAACGGGGGGTTACACTCCACATGGGGGTTTCCAATTACTTTATGGAGTTTTAGCCATGCATTGCATTTAAGAAAGCCATATTCTGTCATGACCAGGGATTACCAAAATTATTAGTAAAACATCAGTGTGCACTCTGCATTGGAACAGTATGGTAAAATGTCCCTATAACCGACAAACAGATTAATTTTTATGTCACAGCTCTGAACACTATACTGGATAGACATTTGATTGTAATAAAATGTTACATATCTAAAATATTCCAAGAGTCTGATATTATATAACCCCTGTCGAGGGCTTACCTGTGAGCCCTGAAAAGGCTCATTTCCCCAGGGGTTTGATTCCACCCCATTCTTTTTGTCCTGGGTCCCATTTCCTGGCTTGCCCCTGAGTTTTGTGTCTCTCCTGCCAGCCCCTGCATTGGTTTTCAGAGAGTGGGGTCAGAGGAGCAAGTTCATGGTGACTAGTACAGACCCTTGAGGAACCCCGTCAGTAACCTTCCTTACCCCAGAATGTACACCATTTACAACCACCCTTTGACCTCTGTCCTTCAGCCAATTTTCCACCCATATAGTTATTTTCTGTCCCACACTCAGGCTCTCTGCCTTATTTACCAGCTTGTGGTGAGGGATAGAGTCAAAGGCCTTACTGAAGTCCAGGTAAGCAACATCAGCATCCTTGATGAACCACATTTGTTGCCCCATCAAAAATTAAGATTTGTTTGGCAAGATCTCTCACTAGTGAATCCATGTTGCTTTTCATCTAATAGTTTGTTGTCCGTTAAGTATTTTACCACTCTTTCCTTTATTAGCACCTCCATCACCTTGCCCACCACTGATGTGAGGCTGACAGGTCCGCAATTCCCTGCCTCCTCCTTGCAGCCTCCCTTGTGCCGTGGTACTACATCTGCCATCCTCCAGTTACCTGAACACACCCTGTATCTAGGGACAAGTTAAATAACTTTGCTAAATGTGTTGCCAACTCATCCCTCAACTCCCTAAGAACCCATCCAGCCCCATTGCTTTGTCTACCTTTAATTTTACAAGTTCTTCCTTAACTCTTTCTTCACTTAATGGACTTTGATTCACCCCACATTCATCTCCTCCCTTCTTCTTTAACTCAGGTCCCTTTCCATCCCCTTTCACTGTGAATACAGAGCAAAAATAACTATTTAAAACCTCAGCTTTCTCAAAGTTCCCTCAAAGTCAAACATGTTAAACCACAGTGTCTACTACCCATCTCTGGTGCTGTCCTGGTGGGTGTCCAGGTGGAAGTAAAAAGAACCCAAGGTACTTTTCACAAGAGTAGGGGTATTTTCCGTGGTGTCTGGCACATTCCCCTTCCTTAAAACTGGTTCATGCAATTATCCGAGGCTTGTGCGGGTGTATGTGTGAAATAACTGCCACTACACATTCAGTCACTTCACTACCAGTCTCGTATTGCTTGTAAATCACTTTGGGATACAATGTGCATGAACGTGCTATATAAATGCTGATTCTTCTTCTTCTTCTTCTTCTTCTTCTTCTTCATCATCTTGTGATCCCTGACCTCCATGGTTGACCAACGGGAGAGCAAGAAGTCCTGGAATGAACACAGGCACTTAAGAGGAACAGCAACAGAGTGCTTGGCACCATTTTGTTGCCATTGAGGGAACAAGAGGGTGAATGACAAGCTGGATAACCAATGAGAGACTGAAATGGGAGTGAATTGAGCTGAACCCTTCCCCAGCCGAGGAGGAGTTTAGGGCAATCCTTCCCAAGCAGTTGAAAAGGAGAGAGGTGCTGAAGAGGAGAGCTGAGTGCTAGCCAGGCCTCAGAGCTAGAGATCCTGGTGTGAGTGAATCTGGTTGCTGGAAGTCCTATCAGGGCTGAGAAGAAGTGCTGTGCAGCCTGCATTGCTATGAAAAAACAAATATGCTGAAGCCATCTGCAAACTGCTGTAATGAGAAATGAGAACAAGCCGTTCTACCTTGTCTGGTGTGTCTGAGGGAGGAGGAGGTGGTCAGGAGCTTGTCTGCAGGGTAAACAAAGTCAGTGCACTCAAAAGAACACAATAGAGATGAAATGCTGTGCATAAACAATAAGGCACAAAGATCAAAGGTTGAAGTGCTGGGGCATCTACCTTGCAGTTTTGCTTGTCTGTGCCACCTTAGTGTGGATTAAATTGGTTATGCACAGCATTTTGTCTCGTTTGTGTTCTTTATGAGTGCACTGAGTTTCTGCCATGTTTGTATTTTTTGAGGGGTGGGGCATTCTCCACAGTTGCACCTTGGAATAGCACCAGTGAGCATGACCTCTGCTTTGATCTGCTTGTCTCCAGGGTGCCTGCATCCTTGACTGAGTGAGAGCCCACTGGGTGAGGCAGGGTAGCTCTCATTGGTCTTGAGCCTTCTGAAATTGCCATGCTGCCACGTGTTCTTCGAGGAGGAAGGGAGCTGGGATGCAGTGTCTGGGCCTAGCCTAGGTCTGCAACCTTCATCTGCCTGCTGCTGTGACATTGCCATCCGAAACATCTGAGACTACTTCCGTTGGTATAGGACATGTGAGTACTGGCTACCAGCCAGAGCGCTATTGCTGTTTGAGTTTTCTCTGTTGGATTACAATTTGTGTTGGAATTCCATTGGATTACAATGTGATTCTGATATAAAAGTGCTAGCCAAAAATTGGTTGGATGGGGTAAAAGCAAGCTTGCCTACCTGTGAGTGCCATACAAGATCCCAGGCACCGCCAATATCAGGTCTGCAACAGTGTACCATTTACCTGGGTACCCAGTAGTCATAACAAGCCTGCAGTTCAAAAATAAATGTGATTGCTGTGAAAGTTAATGGAAACAATGGGGATCTGCTACTAGGAGCAGTGGGACACCCTACAATAGTAGGCCTCAGTTGCAGTCTTGAGTGTGGAAGACTAGGTTTGCTGGCAAAAACACCTAGCTTCACCTGAGCTCTTTTCATATTGGTTTGCTTGAAAGGACAGAGCAATGAGCAACATTATCAGAGCAAGGAGAAACATTAAGGCTTCTTTTGGCTAAACAAATTTACTGTTATGTTACTATTTTGTTTTGTGCTTACAGGCTTTGCTATTGTTTTTACTTACAGATTACTGCTTTATTGTTCTCTGATTCAAATTGTTTTTTTTGCAGGGTATATTTTCTGCTAAATTGTTATAGGTGCCTACAGGTTTGTTACTGTTTTGTGCTTACAGATTACTGCTTTATTTTCTCTGATTCAAATTGGTTCTTTGCAGGGTATATTTTCTGTTAAATTGTTACAGGTTGTGCCTACAGGTTTTGTTACTGTGTTGTGCTTACAGGCTTTGCCGTTTACTTCTTTATTTCTCTGACTGAAATTGTTTCTTTCAGGGTATATTTTCTGCTAAATTGTTACAGGCTGTGCTTACAGGTTGATACTGTTTAGTGCTTACAGATTACTGCTTTATTTTTCTTTGATTCAAAGTGTTTTGCAAGGTATATTTTCTGTTAAACTGTTGTGCAGGTTGTCTTGCTGAAAGGAAGGAAAACACTCAACAGGGTGGTCAATCAGAGCTGTAGCTGATTGTTTCTGGTGGGCATGGGCTTGATCCCATGGCTGAGACAGGGAGTGAATCCTCAGGATCGTGGGAGCAGCTGCACAGGAGAAGGAGCTGGACATCATTGTCCACCTCGGGGCAAATGATCTGGCTGGGAATGGGATCAGAGCAGTGCAGGAGGGTTTGTGGAGTTGGGGAGGGGCCTTAGTCAAGTAGCATGCATGGTAACCTTTTCGGAGGTGCTGCCTGTCTATGGCATGGGTGAGGCTAGGGTGCTCTCGCCATGGGATTCAATCAATGGTTGAAAAACTGGTATGGTGCTCAGGGTTTTGGTTTCATTGGAGACTGTGGATCCACCTGGAGGATGCAGGCTTACACTGGCGTGATGGTCTGCATCTGTTGGGGGTGAGGGAACCAGGATCCTAGGTGATAGGTTTAAATGCTTCATTGGCAAGCATTTAAACTAGCCAACGGGCAGACACTGAAAAAGAGCAGGGAAATCCCAGCCCCCCACAAAACAGGGTAGTTAGCGAGGTAAACACCAAGGTAGAGAAGTCGATAGGGAGCAGGACAGGGGTAAATGGAGAAAAAGGCAGTAAGGACAGGGAGGAGGCTAAAAACGGTAAGGCCTAAAATTGGAGGCGATGAGTACCAATGCCTGTAGTCTGGGTTACAAGCTCCCTGAACTAGAGGCCTTGATGGAAGAAGAACACCTGGATATTGTGGCAGTCACAGAAACATGGTATACAGAGAACCATGACTGGGATGTCAACATACCAGGGTACATAATCTACAGGAGGGACAGGGAGGGTAAAAGAGGAGGAGGAGTAGCTCTCTACATAAGGGAAGGGATCAAAGCAATGGAACCAAGGGTAAACAGGAGGAGAGGATGCACTGTGGGTCACCCTGGAGACAGGAAATGGCACCACAATCTGCACGGGTTGTATACAGACTCCCGCCCGGGAGGAAATGATAGACGGCATCCTTAGAATGGCAGAAAAAGGGGAGATATTGTTGATGGGGACCTGAATATGCCAGATGTTAACTGGAGCACCCTTTGCTGCAGCCACATCCAAGAACAGGGTCATTCTCAATGCGCTACAGGGGCATGCCTCAGACAGCTAGTGTTAGAACCCACTCAGGAGGGAGCAATCTTAGACCTGGTACTCTCAAATGGGGATGGAGAGAGGATCTCGGATTTAGAAGTGGTAGCCATCTGGGAACATGCGACCACCAAACAGTGTGGTTCAAGATAAACACAGCTGTACAGTCAAGCCACAAAAGCAAGGGTACTGGACTTTAGGAGGGCTGACTTAAAATGGGAGAGTGCCTTGAAAAGCACTAGCAAATGGGCAAGAAGGAGGGATGGAGGAACAATGGGGAAAAATCAAAACTGCCATCACAGAGGCAGCAAGCCTTTGTGTGAAGCAAATAAACAAATCAAAATGAAGTAAAAAAACACTACAGTTCTCAAAAGGGTGGCGGGGAAGGTTAGGGAAAAAAGATAGCATTCAAGAAGTATAAGGAAACACAGAAGGAGCAGGACAGAGAACTGTACCAGTTAAAGCAGAAGGAAGTGGGCAAGGCAGTCAGAATAGCAAAGGCCCAAACCGAGGAAGAGATAGCCAACTCAGTTAAGAAGGGGATAAAACCTTTTATAGGTACATTAGAGAGAGAAGAAAGACCAAGGGAGGGATAGTGAGGCTTAATAAAGGGGAGGGAGGTGGGCAGAGGTGAGAGTGAAAAAGCAGGAAACTGAATGAATACTTCTGCTCAGTATTCACAAAAGAAGAGGAGGGGAGGTATCTAAACCAATCAATAGAAGCACTCTGGTTAGGGGTTGATACCAGCACATTCACAGAAGAAAGGGTCCTGAAAGAACTCCTAAAACTAAAAGTGGACAAGGATGGGGCCTGACGGATTCACCCAGAATTCTAAAAGAACTAAGAAGAGAACTAGTGACACCACTGGCTACCCTTTTTAACAAATCACAGGAGGATGGTGTAGTACCTGAGGACTGGATGAATGCGGATGTGATTCCCCTTCACAAAAGTGGGAGCAAAACAGAAGCAGGAAACTACAGACCTGGCAGTTTGACCTCTGCAGGGAAAATGATGGAATCACTTATGAAAGAAAGAATTGTTGAGTACCTAGAGGCCAGCAGGGCACAGGACCCAAGGCAGGGATTCACAACATGAAGGTCATGTCAGACGATCTGAGATTTCTTTGATCGGGTGACCAAAGTAGTAGACCAGGGAGGGCCTGTAGACATGGCCTACCTAGACTTTAGCAAGGCATTTGACACAGTCCCACACAAAGATTAATAAACAAGTTAGCCAGCCTGAGAGTGTGTCCCAGGGTGTTAGCCTGGGTAAAACACTGACTGGACAACAGGACACAGAGAGTAATAGTTAATGGAGTCCACTCAAAGAAGGGGGTTACTAGTGGGGTACCACAGGGTTCGCACTGGGACTGGTTCTCTTTAATGTCTTTATAAGAGACATTGCAGAGGGACTGGAAGGAAAAGTATGCCTCTTTGCAGACAACACAAAGATCTGCAACAGGGTTGATACAAAGGGGTGGAAAGGATGAGAAGGGACTTGGTAAGGTTGGAGAAATGGTCAAAAGTATGGCAGCTTAGATTCAATGCAAAGAACTGCAAAGCAATGCACCTAGGAAACAAAAACCCAGGGAAGAGTACACAATGGGGAGGGTTACTAACAACAACAAAATGGAAAGGGACCTGGGGGTAGTCATATCAGATGACCTAAAGGTAGGCAAGCAATGTGAGAAGGCAGTAAGGAGGGCTGGGAGGATACTGGGATGCACAGGAGAGGCATCACCAGTAGAAAACAGGAGGTTGTTATCTCCTGTACAAACACTGGTGAGACCCCATCTGGGTACTGCATGCAGTTCTGGAGATCCCATCTCTGCAAGGACATAGACAGGATGGAGGCAGTCAAGAAGGGCAACTAAATGGTGCATGGTCTGCACCAGAAGCCATATGAAGAGAAACTAAAGGAACTTAATATGTATACACTCGAGGAAAGGAGGATGGGGGACATGATAGAAACTTTCAAATACCTCAAGGAATCAACAAAGTCAAGGGGTTGCATATTTCAGAAAAGAAGATGTGCAAGAACAAGGGCACAATTTGAAGATAAGGAGGACAACTCAGGGCAACATGAGGAAGTATTTTTTCACGGAGAATTGGTGGGGCGCATGGAAGGGCCTTCCTGAAGAGGTCATGGGGTCAAAAACAGTGGGAGGAATTCAAGAATGTGTGGGACAGACATAAGGCAATTCTGGTGGGGGGTAGGAGGAAGTAGGCTGTGGGTTAACCAGGATCTGCAGCTTATTCAATAGTTAAGGAAATGGGCAGACTGGGTGGACCAAGTGGTCCTTATCTGCCGTTAAAGTCTATGTTCTATGTTTCTATGGTTGTTGCGAGGGCTGGTGCACTAGCTCTGAGGACAACCCTGCTAGGGGTAAAGCACTTAACAACAGTGAAAGTATTAACTCTGTTGCTACTGCCTGAAATCATTGCTGAGACCATTTTGCATAACCCCTGTTCCTTTTACAGGACTGTAGGGTTGCCACCTTTGGATGAGGTAAAAAACGGATACTAAACCACACCCTAATCTTTGCTCCTAGCTCTACCCCTTTTCATCGCTAGTGGTGGTGCTGTTTCTCCTCCAAAGCCATGTGTTATGTCAGTGAAGGCACTAATGAGAAGTAAAGGCAATACTTAAAGCAGCTGCACTTCAACACAATTGTTAACATTTTGTACCTATAAAATGTACTTTTCTAGAGTTCTCCTGTTTATTCATTTCTTGGCATCTTTTACAGGTAAACAATCTGAGATGCATGAAATCTCATTTACAGATGTGATCGGAGAGCAAGGAAAGACATATAATAAACCAAGTGCTTGCTTCCTATAATGTGTATTTTTTGGATCCAATTCCTTTACGTGCCTACAATACTATTTGAAAGCCAAAAGAAGTGACCATACTTTTCTTGAGGAAAAAAGTAATTAGAACATTTAAAAGTGCATAATTCTGGTAGAGGTGGAAAGGTTTACTAGGAAATAAAGTG
This sequence comes from Neoceratodus forsteri, assembly GCA_016271365.2. Lineage (NCBI taxonomy): Eukaryota > Metazoa > Chordata > Ceratodontiformes > Ceratodontidae > Neoceratodus > Neoceratodus forsteri. The sequence continues at coordinate 233,350,106 of CM028129.1, read as the reverse complement.
GAAGGTGACTGAATCTTTTACTGTTAGGGGTCAAAATTTTGACCCACTTTGCTGCAGTGCTGTTTTAAGGTGCAGAGTGGAAAGGATTAGGTTAAGTAACTGCTAAAGGGCTTAATGGCCATACTTTACACCTCCCAGGCAGTCTGCTTTTACAAACAAACTCTGGTTTGAGCCAAAACGGCTGGTGAATTAACCTGATATAGGATATCCGACGCAGTGCATGGGCCCATCAGGCCTCGACAAGCCCGTCAACCCTTGTGAGGAAGACTCCCAGACCACCATAAGGCTCGCTGTGCACCAAACACTTCTCTGTCCCTCCACAGGCTGGAGCTGGTGCTGCATTCAGCAGCCTTCCCACCAGCCTTGGCCCATTTAGCTGTCTCATTGAACTCGTGCCCAAACTCAGGTCCCTGGCATAGGAAGGCAGCGTGGTCCCCACTGGGACAATCGCTGTCCCTGCAAGCAACTACATATAATTTTATTTTTGGGCACATTTGACCCCAAATTTTCAACATACCTTATTATGACCCCACCCTTCTGAACTTATTTATTTATTTATTAGCTTTTGGTAACTGGGTAAGTGCTCTAGGCAACAATCCTGCCTATTTTCAGGCATGACCGGACAGCACAGGACAAAGGTACACAAATTACAGTGATACATCTTACATTAAAGAAAACATTAGGTTGCAAGCAATAATTTAACAGCATACATAGTGGATAAGAACAACAAAATTGGTACTCAGGATACAAACACATTAAAGCTTTAATGTGCAATAAATGGAGTAGGTCCGGGGCAACAGGCTGGCGGTCAAGTGAGGTTATGTTATGAGCACCGCAGTGACCAAGGGTGTGTAGGTGAGAAAACAGCGAGTTTTAAAACCCAGTGGGAGGTAGCATTTTGACCTGTTGGGGAGAGAGTTCCAGAATTTAGGGGCAAAGTAAGAAAAGGCCTGTTCACCCATTTTGTGGTGCAAGGTCTACATGAGAGCAAAGGTACAGAGGAGGATCTGAGTGTGCGGGTATGGGCGGGGGTCAGCAGGTAGGCCAGGAGTCTGGTCTAGGAGGTCTAGTTAGAGAGTCAATAAAGCATCCCAGGAGTAGGCCCAGAGATCCTTGGGTGACAGCCAGTTTAACCCGGAGTAGGAGGCAGTGATGAGAAGGCGTGGGGCAGTTAAGGTAAATCTGCAGATATTATTATAGGAAGCGTCCCATCTGCTGAGCACACTGGAGTTGGCAGAGTAAAGAAGAGTAGTCCATGTTGGAGCTGCGGAAGAAGCACCCCCTGCTACTGATAATTTAGAGATGGTGTGAGGGAGTGGCGCACCGGTAGGCACCACCAATTTTTATGCTAACAGCGCAACAAACTGTGTTGACATGTGTAGAAAAGTCGAGGGAGTGATCTAGAGTGACCCCAGGTATTTGAAGGAGGACGTGTTGGTCATAGAGGTCGTCCGGCACCAGACCAGAAGCTTTGGGGCCGTGGTGGGTAGTTTTTGAAGAACTGAATAGCATGGCGCGAGTTTTGTCCAGGTTAAGATGTTGATGGCTGTTCAAGAGCCATTGTTGAAGGACCTGAAAGTCATTTGAGAGTGTGAGGTTGATGTCCTCACCAATTTAGATGCGAGTAGAGAATCAGGTCATCAGTGTACATAAGAGTGCAGCTGTGATGGGAAGGGTTGGGAATGTCATTTAGAAAAGGGAGAAAAGTAGAGTACCAAGAATGGACCCCTGAAGAACGCCATGGGTGATCCTTTTGGGGAGGATATAGCCTGTGGAAAGCTACAGCCTGTGTGCGATTGTCCAGGTAGCTATGGAACCATGATTGAGTGGTGTCAGAGGCACCAGTGGATTGGAGCTTTGACAGCATAAGTGGGTGATGAACCATGTCAAAGCTTTGGACAGGTCAATGAAGACGGCACTGGTGAGTAGGGCCGTTATCCATATTGCTTTTATATCGCTGGTAAGCTGGGTCAGAGCCGTGGTGGTGCTGTGTCCAGGCCTAAAACCATGTTGGCAGGGGTCTGAAGATTAAACTTGCTGAGGTGTTCTGAGAGCTGACGATGAACTAGTTTCTCAAGAAGCTTACTAAGAGTGGGAGAGAGAGATTGGCCGATAGTTGGTCATTTGTTTGACATCGCCCTTTAAGAATAGGGATGGTTCTGGCCATTTTCCAGGCAGATGGGACGGAGGAGACACTGATAGAAAGATTGAAAAGCCTGGTGACTGGCTTCAAGCCAGGGAGCAAACTGCCTGAGAATGCCAGGATGGATGCCATCGGGGCCCCCAGGCTGGTATGGTATTGAGAAGTTTACGTACTTCACGGATCGTGGTCAGAGACAATGCAAAGGTGGGAGGTGGGGCTCATTGTTGGAGCAGAGGGCCAATCAGCTCGGGTCTCCTCTGGAGCTTCAGCCAGTAGTGAGAGAAGAGAGAATTAGAAGCATTGGCAATGGTGAGCGGGTTGTTACAGTGAACACCCTGTATATACATGTCAGTAGGTGTCTGAGGCTTGTTATTGCCAAGAAGTTCCTTGATTTGGGCCCAGTATGTTTGAGGGTTGTCGGCAGAGGACTTTAGGAGGTTCCATAGTAGGTGCTTTTAGCCAGGTGTATTTCTTTTGCAGTTGTTCTGCGAAGCCCTATAGGTTTGAAAGTCAGTACTTGACAGGTGTCATTTATAAAATACTGGATGAAACGTATTTTCATGTCAGTAGTACAAAAACACATTTGGACAGGATTAGGTGAAAAGTTTCAGTTCTACTCAAAGGAGATTTTGCAGAAAGACTGCAAAATCACCTTCGAGCTGGATTGAAAGAAATTACACTTCACCTACCTTGTTCATGAGGTGGGGTCCCAAAAGTCCATTTTGAAAATTTGGATTAAAAATTACCAGGTTATGAGTTAAAAGGTCAAAACCCATTGAAATACACTAACCACACTTACTTGATTTCTTCAGTTCCCAGTCCAGTTTGGAGCGTGAAGATGTGTATCCAGCCAGACAGGTTTACAGCATTGGACTCCCAGTAGGTAAGTATGGGGGTGAGTGGAGGGTGGGGGTGGGGGTCAAGATGGCAGAGTTACATTGTGGCTCACAGAGAGGGAAGAGAGAGAGAGAGAGAGAGAGAGAGAGACAGGAAGCCGGAGACAGGCACTCTGCAAATGGCAATCAGACCGGGGCTTGGAAGGGAGGGGAACCAAAGGGAGGGGGTAGACTCACTGTGCACATGGGGACCACTGCTGTTACGTGTTCCCTAACCTTAGGGCAGGCAGGGGACAGCAGCGGAGAAGAGACAGTGCTGCTGTTTGTTTTAAAACTTTACGGGCTAGGAATGAAAAATGGAGGTAGGAGAGCACATCGAGAGAGGGAACAGGAGGGTTTTTAAATTACACTGGGGCTGGGGACAGAAAGTGGGAGTGGGAGAGCACGCCAAGGGAGGGTACACCAGGGCTATAAATGGAGGAGCAATAGGATTGATAGGATTGCACCATGGAGCCAGGAATGGAGGGTGGGGTGGAGGTAGGAGCACACAGAACAAGGGAGTGGACTTTTTTTCTTTCACTGTGGGGCCAGGAAAGAAATGAGGCATACTCCAATGGGGATGGGGTGGAGAGAGAGAGAGGAAGGGAAGCAATGTGGTAATCAGGAGAAAGGACTTTTTGTCATGTGGGGGTTGAGATAGAAGTAGATCTGGGTGAGGAGGGAGATGGGAGAGGGAACACAGAAGGTGATGGAAGGAGAAGGTGGACTGATTTCTCCATTGTATGTGCTTCAACTCCACTCACAGGGAGGAGCATGGAGCAACATTTGTGATGCGTTAGCTCCTTTTGCACTCCTTCTTCTGTTTGCTATATGGCTGTGCATAGGTTTCACTATGCAGCCGTAAAAGGGCTACATTGACATTATGTTAACAATAGAACTTGTTTTAACCTTGACATGCAACACAAACAATGAATTGTATTACAGACTCTGTTTTCAGCGTATGTGGGCACTCAATATGGCTCAAAACCCTGACTATCACTGAGCATAACTGAATAACTGGATAGGGGCCTAAAAACAGATTATCAAGTTTCAATGCTGGGGAATAGCGTATAAGTGCTTGTACAGTATATATGTAAATATTTTGGCTATCTCTAGTCCCACCTCAGTAAGGAAGCTGAGCGGCGATTAGGGAATAGAAGGCCCAGCACCAAGGGTGAGTTGAGTGCTGGAGGAGGAGGTTGGGAAGGATGGTGGGGAACAAAAAACGCTGAGCAAGGAATGGTATGAGGGTCTGTTTTATATCGAATGTGTGGGTGGCTATTCCTCACATTGAACCATGGGCATAGCCTCCCAAAAACCTTATAGGTGGCAACCCTAACTGAGGACCTGCTTTACTGATTAATAAAGTCCTTTTGTTCATTTCTAACATTTGGTGTGTAAGCATATTCTTAGAGTTGTACCATAATTGGTACAAAGGTGTTTGAAATTGCCACTGAAGTGTGTGTACTGGTACAAACTGGTTCCCAGGTGGTGTCCAATAGTTTTTGGGGAGGTAGGTTGGTACTGCATCCCATGGGCAGTATTCTGCTTGTGATCAGGCCCATTATTTCTTTCTCTGTAGAGGCACCACACTATTTCCCTTATTCCACATCCAAACCAACCCAGGCCCCTCAACTCTTCTTGGCTCCAATGGGTGCAAGGCAGGGTAGTAGTAACCAATAAAGTAACAACTGTAACATCTGGATGGTGACCGTTACATACTGATGCTTTCTCCTCTAATGCTGTTACAAAACATCTGATATTCCTAATCCTTCAGTAATGTATTGTGGCTCTTTTTGCCTTTTTACCAGTTCAGAAGCTCTGCATGTCATGTAAAGTGATAAAATGCTATACATTGCTGACACTTCCAAAGAATAACAGAGGGCTTTAGCTGTCGGACCTTAAATAATACTATCTAGCAGAGCAAAGACTTCAGTACATACCTGGGTGACACAAAAGCATTCCTTAGGCAGAGTGTGGAGGGCAGCCTTTGTTCACATTGGCTCTGTCCTCCACGTCATGGGATTATATTAGAAACATCCAGAATCCATGGGTTAAGCACTCTGTATGAACTTCCACAAAGTTCAAAATAAACTAGTGCCAAGCATGTAATTGGGCGACCTCTCCTTATTCATTGCCACCCAGATTTCCTGCCCCGAGGTTAGATACTGGCTATGCAAGCTAGGAGTGGAAGGGACTGACACAATTTTCACAATTTTTAGAACGAGGTGTATGCTTTCCGCTTCAGACACTGCAGGAAAATGTTTTACTTGAGGAATTAGGATTTTCATAGATATCTTCAAGTTCAACACTTTATTCACAGTAATGATCAAAAGGCACAGCTGGATAGACTCATGTCTCCTTGGGAAGATTCCTTATAGTGAATAGTTATTTTGAAAGGGAAGTTGAAATGCATTTCAGATATATACAAGAGACTGAGGAAATCTGAGGCAGAATCTCTGCATTGAATCAGGGTAGCTTGGGAGAGTCCCCTCCTGTGCTATCTCTGAGGAGGATTGGATTAAAAATTTAAAATATAGCTGGAGGGTAACCTCATATCAACTTGGAGGAAATTTTACTGGCCGATATTAGTTAGATATTTTAGAACACCTCCGGTGACAAAACATTTTAATCTTACAAACACGGCAAGCTGTTGGAGAGGGTGCAGGGCCATAGGGTCTCATTGGCATACTTTCTGGGACTGTCTCATATTAGAAGAATTTTGGACAGCTATTAAAACTAGGGTCCAAGAGATTTTGCACCAAGATATTCCAGACACCTTTACTGATTGTGTGCTGGTTCCCCACTGTGGTACAACTATGCATTGATATTTTTAGCAGTGGCCTTGAAATGTATTATGACCCATTGGCTTCAGTAAGAAACACCCATGGCAACAGAATGGCAGAACAGAAAGAAACAGGTTTATGAGATGGAGGCCATTACAGCTTGGCTTCATCTCGGAGAGGATAAACATCTAGCTAGGTGGTACCCTTGGCTAAGTGGGAGGGAATCAACAGGATGGAGAGAGTCTTCTCCTCAAGAAGATGTTTGACTTATAGGCTGAGTAGATTGGCTATGCTCTTTTGAGTTATTACTCCCTCCTAGCTTGGACTTGGGTAGACTTGTGGCTTGTAGTGCCCCCATCCCTGCACTCTTGATTTCAGATAAGGGTCCCAGATGGGATTCGGAAAAATAACTTACTTAAATACTTCTGATAGCAAAAGACTCCCACACAAAAGCAGACCAAAATATACACTTTAGAAGGTGCACAACACTTTTTAATTATTTCTCACTGATTATTGCTGTTGTAAATGTATTGTTTATACAGTAACCCAAAATAGAAAAAGTCTTCTTTAGGCTATATCTGTGAGGTTTCTGACATACTATAAGGTTTAGTCATACATTGTAATCTGCTCACTACATATAGGTTCTAGCATATCTATTGATGATCTCTTCTGCTATATTAGAAATGTAGCTCTATTAACTGATTGTACCAATGTGAGATTACCTTCTGTCAATTGTAACTTAACTTTCTCTTTGAATAAAGTGGAGTTTAAAAAATGCTATGCACAAAATGTCACAAAAAAATTCAAACACTGAGAGAGTTCTATGAGCCCTGCTGCAAGGTTTGGTCAACAGGCAAGCCATGCCCATAACCCCGTAACTGAGGTCACATGCCACTCCCTTTGAGGAGTTGCTCAGTACATCCTCTCCCTGCATAGGGAGGAGATGTGATTTTAGAGAACACTGTAATAACTGTGGTGTTCCTCAGTGCAAACTGTCACCCTTGATCCCTTTTGAAATTGGTTTTTAGAAACATTAGTCCAATTGACTTTACACATAAGTACTGTCTCATGAATGGCGTATGAGTGGGGTTTTCTTACTCTTACTCTTACCCATCAGGCCTGCTAGTCCAAATAAAATTCCCACGTTGCCAGACAATTACAGCACTTTGTGAAGCTGGATGCTTCTACCTGTTTCCCAAATGGTGATTCTGGACTAAGCAATGTGATCTGTTCTTTATGCTGCAAACAACATTCATGGTCAACTCTGGTCATGTCTTTCTTAGCTACAGTTAGGACATTTTTCACTGTATTTTGCATAATCTCCACACCCATCCTGGCATGTGGGGTAACAGCATTCACATTTTGTCTCAACCCATCTCTAGATGGCATGGTCTGCTTGGCATATCTTCTCAAGTCTTCCTACAGTTCCTTGGCCTGGTTGCAGCCATGATCCTCGCCACCATTTTATCATGTTCTCCTCCACTGCTATCTGTTCTTCAGTTTTGCTGTCATCCACTTGGGGCTCTGTTTGAGTCTCTGAAGTGATTTCGACTGGTGATTGTTTAGGGACCTCTGGGTGCAGCAGTACATTGTTTGGGCATGACTTAGGTGCTCTTAAAGGCAGACGAGAAAATGTGGATACTTCCTTTTCCTCTATGATTTCCTTGATCTCCACATCTGGTTCAGGCTGCGGCTTTGTTCTGGCTCCTGCTCATACTCTGACTCTGCTTGAACAGCCTGGCTACCATCAGCCAGCTCACTGAGTTGCACCTGAACTCAGGCCACTGGCACAGGAAGGCAACATGGTCCCCACTGGGACAATGGCTGTACCTGCAAATGTGACTTCATAAATTTTTTGGGGTGGCACATTTGACCCCTTGATTTCAACATAGTCTTTTATATTCACCTCCTTCTGAACATGACAGGTGTCATTTATAAAACACTGGACAAAACATCCTTTCGTGCCACTTGTGCAAAAAACATTTTGGCCAGGATTTGAAAACAATACCTATCATGTTCATTAGGCGGTAAAAATAGCTATTTTTAAAATTTGTTGTCAAAGCACTGAAAATTATCAAAGTTATAAACAAACGTTGAAAATTACAACTTATCTTCATAACTTTGTTGTTTCTTAACATTTTGACCACAAATGTTCAACATTGCCTTCTTATGACCCACCTTATGAACCAGGTAGGTTAAAATGTTAAAATCTCGCCTGAAGCATCATTTCATGCCACAAGCTTAAAAACCCATTTTGGCCAGGATTTGAAAATGACATCTGTCACATGCATGAGGCAGTGTGAAACAATGGCTATCTTGAACATTTGGAGTCAAAATATTGAAAATGATCAAAGTTATGAGTAAGCATTGAAAAATGTCAATGTACCTTCAGAACTTTTCTGTTTTTCAGATATGATCTATACATATACATATATATAATATATATATGTATATATGTACAGTATATTTGGCCCCAAATTGTCAACACAGTCCTCTGTTCTTATGATCTCACCTCATGAACCCAGTAGGTGAAAGTTTCTGAATCCTAATTAGAAAGGTGATTTTATGAGTGATGGCAAAATCACCTTTCCAGCTGGGTTTCAAAAAAAATGACACCTACCTTGTTCATGAGGAGGGTCCTGAAAAGCCATGTTGAAAATTTGGAGTAAAATATTTGACGATGACCAAGTTATGAGGAAAGTTCAAAACGCATTGAAATACACAAACCACGCTTACCCAATTTCCTCAGTTTCCAGTCCGGCTTTGAGAGTGAAATATGTTTGTGTTCCAGAGAGGATTACGCTGTTGGACCTCCAGTAGGTAAGCATAGGGTGGGGGGGTGAGCAGAGGATGCTGAGTGAGGGTTTGGGTGGGGCCGGGACAGTGGAGTTACAGTGGGGCTCAGAGAGAGACAGGAAGTGCAGAGACACAAACACTCTTCAAACAGTGATTGGGACCAGGGCATGGGAGGGAGGAGCATGGAAACATAGAAACATAGAACATAGAATTTGATGGCAGATAAGGACCGCTTGGCCCACCCAGTCTGCCCATTTCCCTACCTAATGGATAAGCTGCAGATCCTAGTTAACCAGCAGCCGACTTCTTTCTACCCACTCCTAGAATTGCCTTATGGCTGTCCCATGCATTCTTGAATTCAATCACTGTTTTTGACTCCACAGTCAAGGCTGCTCCATGCATCCACAACCCTCTCTGTGAAATACACTAACCACACTTACCCAATTTCCCAGAGGAAGGAGGTTGACTCACTGTGTACATGGTGAGAGCTGCTGTTGCTTGCTCCTGACTGCAGGCAAGCAGGGGTCAAGTGGAGAAGAACCGGCACTGCTGTTTGTTTTAAAACTTTTACTGGGGATGGGAACAGAAGATGGGCCTAGGACAGCACACCAAGGAGGGAGCAGGAGGGGTTTTAAAGTTACACTGGGGCGGGGTGGAGCATGGGATTGAGAGAGCACACCAAGGGAGGGAGGGTATACCAGGGCTGGGAATGGAGAGAGCGCTAGCATTGATCGAATTGCACCGGGGTCAGAAATGGATGGTAGGGTGGGAGAGCACACAGAGGGAGAGAGGAGCAGACTTTTGTTTCTTGCATTGTGGGGCCAGAAAGAAATGAGGTATGTATCGATCGTGATGGCGGAGGAGAGAGAGAAGCAGTGTGGCAATTAGTGGAAAGGACTTTTTATAGTGTGGGGTTGAGACAGAAGTAGATCTGGGCAAGGAAGGGAAAGGGGAGGGGACACAGAAGGTGACAGAGAGTGAAGGTGGACTGATTCCTTCACTGTATGTGCTTAGCTCCACTCACAGGATGGAGTGTGGAGCAACATTTGTGATCGTTAGCTCCTTTTCCACTCCTCCTCCTGTTTGCCATATGGCTGTGCATAGCTTTCACTATGCAGCCGTAAAAACGGCTGTATTGACACTATATTGGCAATGGAACTTGTTTTTGTTGACATGCAACAGAAACAATGAATTGTATTACAGAATCTGTTTTAAGAGTGTGTGAGCACCAAATGGCTCAAAACCCTGGCTATCTCTGAGCATAACTAAATCCCTTACCGGATAATGACCACGAAACCAGATTATCAGGTATTAAAACCTTACATGTGGCAATCCTAAGAGGACCTGCATTGCTGATCAATAAAGTCCTGTTTTTAGTTTCTAACATTTGGTGTGTGAGCATATATTAGAGCTGTACCATAATTGGTACAAAGTGTTTGAAATTGCCATTGAAGTGTGGGTATTGGTATTGATTGGTTCCCAGGTAGTGTCTGATAGTTTTGGGAGGTGGGTTGGTACTGTATCCAAGAGGACAGTATTATACTTGTGGTCAGGTCCAGTATTTCTTTCTCTGGGTGTAGGCAACACACTATTTCCCTTACTCATCCAAACCAACCCCTGCCCCCACGTGAGGAGTTTAACGTCCAGGCCTTCAACCTTGCTTGGCCCCAATGGGTGCAAGGCAGGGGTAGTAGTAACCAAGAAAGTAATAACTAACATCTGGATGGTGACCCGATTTCATACTGATGCTTTCTCACCCAATGCTGTTGCAAAGGAACTGATATTCCTTATCCTTCAGTAAATGTATTGTGACTCATTTTGCCTTTTTACCAGTTCAGACACACTGTATGTCATGTAAAGTGATAAAATGCTATAAATAAAATGTTACAGAAAAAAAACTTTAAACATTGAGGTAGTTCTGTGACTCCTGCTACAATGTTCGGTCACCATGCAAGCCTTAACCCCCTGGAACTGAGGTCACATGCCACTCCCTTTAAGGAGTTGCTTCAGTACATCCTCCTTGCACAGGAGGAGATAGGATTTTGAGAACATTGCAATAACTGTGGTGCTCCTCAATGCAAACTGTTGCCCTTTGACCCCTTTTGAAAGTGGTTTTCTGAAACAGAAGTCCAACTGACTTTGCACTTTATTGTTCAAGTACAGTGTCATGAATAGTGCAGTGGGTGGGGTTTTCTACTATTACCCCATCAGTCCTGGTAGTCTAAACAAAATACCCAAGTTGCTGGACACTGAAGTCTGTGTACAGCACTTTGTGCATCTGGATGCTGCTACCTGTTTCCCAAGTAATGATTTTTATTTTTTAACATATCACAATTTATCCCACTTGCAGCCATTGATCTGCCTCATACTGTACCCACCACTCCACCTTCACCACCGACCCGGAGTTACACACCCCAGCTGGCATATGCAGCTATACCCTTGAGAGGGGCACCCCATTGCCCCTGCGCAGGCAAGGAACCAATACTAGGCATGCAGTTATCCAGGCATCATCGGCTGGTGGAGTGCGCCATCAAGCTGTCGTGATCTGTGCTGCCATTTTTTTCTGATTTTCTTAGCCCTGGGGTGCAGCGTGCAATGGCGTTGTGGCGCGATACTGCCGACGCTTGCCACACCCCATGCTGTTGCATCTGCTCCTGCAGTGCCCCCGGTCACTTCCTACTAGGCTGCTGCAGAGCAGTGACACCCCCTGGATCCCAACTCCAGGATAGGGAGAGCAGTCCTCCGGACACCCTATCCTATCCCCCCTGCTGACCTCTGACACTCGGGCTTGCATCCCAACCCAGGTTGCCAGCATGGTGTGAGGTGGGCCCAGCACCTCAACCCCCAGCACCACCAGGCCGCCCAATGGTGATCTTACTAAGCAATGTGACTGATCTGTTCTTTATGCTGCAAATAATATTCATGGTCAACTCTGGCCATGTCTTTCTTAACTACAGTTAGGAGGATTTTTCCTGGTTATTTTCTATAGTCTCCCATACCAATCCTGGCATGTAGGGGTAACAATACCCACATTTTGTCTCAACCCATCACTTGGTGGCACAGTCTGCTTGGCATATTTTCCCAGATCTTCCCACAGTTCCTTGGCCTGGTGGCAGTCACGGTCCTCGCCACCATTTTTTCCATGTCCTCCTCCACTGCTATCTGTTCTTCTGTTTTGCTGTCATCCACTCAGGGCGCTGTTTGAGTCTCTAAAGTGACTTTGACTGGTGATTGTTTAGGGACCCTGGTGCAGAAGTGCTTTGTTTGTGCGGGACTTAGGTGCTTTTAAAAGCAGACAAGCAGGTGTGGATGTCACTTCCTCTTCCTCTATGATTTCCCTGATCTCCACATGTGGGTCACGCTGCCGCTTTGTTTCTGGTTCCTGCTTGTACTCTGGATTTGATTCCACAGTGTGGCAGCTGTCCATCTTCTTTAGCAAGTCAGGCAAGGCCGACTTGGGACTGGTTTCTGCAAAATCTGCAGAGTGAGTAGCCACACCTGTGGGTGGAGCCATGAAATTGGCAAGGATCATCAGGCCCACTGATTGGCCAAACCACTCCAAACTGCCACTCCGACTCATCTCCGAGTGTTATGAGTCTCAATGCAGAAAAGCCTCTGATACAGTAGTATAGAAATTCCTATTTATGATCCTTGAACAGTCTGAGTTCCTTGAACAATTCATTACAGTGGTAAAGACTGTTTACTCTCCCCCAAGCATAATGTCTGAACAAATGGTGGCTTATCCCTGGATCTAATTTGTACAGTGGCACTGTGGTAGGGCTACCACCTCTCACCACTACTGTTTGCCTCATAAGAACCCCAGGCAAATGGATCAAAGCCATCCCCAAGATCTAGGGGACAGAGGTGTGGGGCTACCCAAAATCACTTTGTACCCAGATGACTCTTTCTTATACCTAGAGAACCCTGAGGACTCAGTCAGGAGGTCTGGAGAGGTTTAGATCTGTTTGAGACTCATGGAGGATATGCCTAAACAAAATAAAATGGGAGTTCTGAAATTTAATTATAACCCATGCAACAGCTGCAGAAACTTTTTTCAATTCTTGGTAACCAGGTAAGGCCCACTAGGCAGAAGGCCTGTTTGCAGGGTGAGCCAGAAGCACTGGGGAGGTTAAGTGACTTGCTCAGAGTAAGACAGTAGGCAAGTGGAGGTTATGGGACTCAAACCCATGTCTTCTGGATGTACCAAGCTCATCACAGTTCATTACTCTAACCTCTGGGCTATACTACCATTCCCAACTTCCCTTGTTGAAGTGGCAGGTCACTAGAATGAAATACCTTGTGATGCAGGTGACAAAACACATATCCCAAATTTATGATGCTAGTTTTATCCCACTGTCATAAAAGGTTCCAGAAGACCCGAACAGATGAGCATTAATGAACTTCCCTCTATACGCCTGAATTGGATTTTTAATGAATGCATGTCTTTCCCCAACATAAATTCCTCTCTCAATGCATCCCTTTTAATCTCTAAAAACTGTTTATAACTTGGCAAAGATCCTTTACTAAATATCTCTGGGTGGGCAAATAGCTCTGCACATGATAAAAACTACTACAGCAAGAGATAGCCATGGAGGGGAGTGGTTCCTGACCTAGAGTTGTACTACTTTGCAATGCATGTCCAGTATTCTGCTACTCTGGTCAGTTCCCTTGTACATATCAACCTGGAAGAGCATAAATCAGTTGGAAGAAGAGGGGCATCCCTAGGGGCCAGAGCAATGGGCAGAGTGTACAGGGGTGCAAACTTTTATCTCACGCTCCTAATGGTCTGAAATAAGTTGATGCTGGGATACCAAGTGTAGGACAGATTGAAAATAAAGTCACACTTGTGGCATTTCTGATGGCTGGGGTGAGACCCTGGATCCCCCCATCAGCCCTGGATCTGGCTTATTGATGCTGGGCTCTGCAGGGCTTGTATTCCTGGTCCAGTTTCTGTAGCAAATGGAATTAAAAGACTTCTATACCCTTCATCGAGCTTTTAACCTAAATAATACTGACCATTATACATACATTTACAGGCCAGAGTGTATATTCAAAACAGCACAGAAAACATCAAGTACCAACACCAAGCAGACACTTACCAGAAACGATGGACAACATACTTTAGGTAGTGCTACACATAGGACAAATCTCTGCACTATATACAAAATTAACAGAGAAACATAAACTTTGATGGCAGATAGAAACATAGAAACATAGAATCTGACAGCAGATAAGGACCGCTTGGCCCACTTAGTCTGCCCATTTCCCAACCTAACGGATAACCTGCAGATCCTAGTTAACCAACAGCCTACTTTCTCCTATCCCCACTAGAATTGCCTTATGTCTGTCCCATGCATTTTGAATCCCCCACTATTTTCGACTCTACAACCTCCTCAGGAAGGCTGTTCCATGTATCCACAACCCTCTCTGGAAGAAATACTTCCTCACATTACCTCTGAGCAATCCTCTCCTATATCTTCAAATTGTGCCCCCTTGTGTTTGCACATCTGTTTTCTGAAAGATGCTACCTCTTGGACTTTGTTGATTCCCTTGAGGTATTTTAAAGTTTCTATCATGTCCCCCTCTTCCTCCTTTCCTCGAGGCTATACATCTTTAGTTCCTTTAGTCTTTCTTCATATGTCTTCTGATGCAGACCCTGCATCATTTTGGTTGCCCTCCTCTGGACAGCCTCCACCCTGTCTATGTCTTTGTGGAGATGGGGTCTCCAGAACTGTACACCATACTCAGATGTGGTCTTACCAACTGTCTGTACAGAGGGCCAACAACTTCTGTTTTCTACTAGTGATGCCTCTCCTATAGTATCCCCCAGCCCTCCTTACTGCCTTCTCACATTGTTGGCCCACCTTTAGTTCATCTGATATGACTATCCCAGGTCCCTTTCCATTTCGTTGTTGACAGTATCTCACCTCATTGTGTGCACTCTTCCCCTGGGTTTTGTTTCCCAGGTGCATTACTTTGCATTGAATCTAAGCTGCCATACATTTGACCATTCCTCCAACCTTACAAGTCCCTTTCATCCTTTCCACCCCACCTTGTGTATCAACCTGTTGAAGATCTTTGTGTCATCTGCAAAGAGACATACTTTCCTTCCAGTCCCTCTGCAATGTCACTTATAAAGACATGAAAAGGAACAGCCCAGTACTGAACCCGCGGTACCCCACTAGTAAACCTCCTTTCTTAACTGTGGACTCCATTTACTATTACCCGCTGTGTCCTGTTGTCCAACCAGTGTTTTACCCAGGTTATGGGTGTGGGCAGGACAGTAGTGTGGTGGGTAGGTAACTGGCTGGGTGGCAGGACACAGAGAGGTGGTGGTAAATGGCTGTCACTCCACAGAGGGAAGAGTGACCAGTGGGGTACCACAGGGATCAGGTGCTGGGACCGGTCCTATTCAACATCTTCATCAGTGACATTGCACAGGATATAGAAGGCAGAATTTCACTGTTCGCTGATGACACAAAGCTCTGTAACAGAGTAGACACACCAGAGGGTGTAGACAGAATGACAAGGGACCTGCAGAAACTTGAAGAATGGTCAAGGGTTTGGCAGTTGAAATTCAATGCAAAGAAGTGCAAGATAATGCATATGGGGCACAAAACCCTGGCACAATATATCAGTTGGGGGTGAGGATATAGCATGCACCAAGCAGGAAAGGATCTTGGGGTTGTCATCTCTGATGACCTCAAGGTAGGAAACAGTGTGACAAGGCATCAGGTAAAGCAAATAGGATGCTGGGATGTATAGGCAGGGGCATCACCAGCAGGAAAGGGAGGTCATAATTCCGCTATACAAGACACTAGTGAGGCCCCACCTGGAGTACAGTGTACAGTTCTGGAGACCATACCTACGTAAGGACATAGACAGGGTAGAGAAGGTTCAGAGGAGGGCAACAAAGATGGTGCATGGGTTGCATCACAAATCCTATGAAGACAGGTTGAAGGAACTGAACATGTACTCCCTGGAGGAGAGGAGGAGAGAGGGGATATGATAGAGACATACAAGTATCTTACAGGGAGGAACAGGGTGCAGGAAAACACTATTTTTAAGCGAAAAAAGATGTTTCAGGACTAGAGGGCATGGGATGAAGTTGGAGGAGGATGATTCAGAGGAAACATGAGAAAGAATTTCTTCACAGAACGGGTGGTGGACAAGTGGAACACCCTGCCAGAGGAAGTGGTGGCTGAAACAATCACGGATTTAAGAATGCATGGATAGACATAAAGGAATTCTAGAGGTCAGGGTAAGGGAAATTGACTTCTAGGAAAACAAACTGAACTTTCAAAGCTCAAATGGGCAGACTAGGTGGGCCATAGGCCCTTATCTGCCGACACTGTCTATGTATCTATGAATCTATGTTACCACCCTAAGACCCACTCCCAGGCTGGCTAATTTGTTTATTAATCTTTTGTGTGGGACTGTGTCAAATGCCTTGCTAAAGTCTAGGTAGGCCATGTCCTCAGCCCTCCCTGGTCTACTGCTTTGGTCACCCAGTCAAAGAAATCAATTAGATTTGTCTGACATGACCTTCCTGTTGTGAATCCATGCTGCCTTGGGTCCTGTGCCCCACTGGCCTCTAGGTACTCAACAATTCTTTCCTGCAGAAGTGATTCCATCATTTTCCTACCACTGAGGTCAAACTAACTGGTCTGTAGTTTCCTGCCTCTGTCCTGCTCCCACTTTTGTGAAGTGGAATCAATCCGCCCTCCTCCAGTCCTCAGGTACCACCCATCCTCCTATGATTTGTTAAAGAGAGTAGTCAGTGATGTCATTTGTTCTACCCTTAGTTCTTTTAGAATTCTTGGGTGAATCACATCAGGCCCCATTGCTTTGTCCACCTTCAATTTTATTAGTTCTTTCAGAACCCTTTCTTCTGTAAATGGACTGGTATCGACTCTCATCTTCAGAGTGTTTCTCTTGTTTGGTTTAGGCACCTCCCTCCTCTTCCTTTGTGAATACTAAGCAGAAATATTCATTCAGTATCCCTGCTTTTCATTGTCACCCTCTACCCACATTTCCTCCTCTTTATTAAGCCTCAGTATCCCTCCTTTGGTCTTTCTTCACTCCTTAATGTACCTTATAAAGGTCTTAGCCCCTTCTTAACAGAGTTGGCTATCCTTTCCTCGGTTTGGGCCTTTGCTATTCTGACTGCCTTCCCAGCCTTTTCTGCTTTAACTGATAAGTTCTCTGTCCTTCTCCTTCTGTGTTTCTGAATACTATCCTTTTCTCCTTAACCTTTCCTGCCACCTCTTTTGAGAACCATAGCGTTTTTCCTTTGTTGTGTTTTGTTGATTTGCTTTACACAAAGGCTTGTTGCCTCTGTGATGGCTGTTTTGATTACTCTCCATTGTTCCTCCACCCCTCCTTCTTGCCTGTTTGCTAGTGCTTTTCTGAGGCATGTTCTCATTTTCCAAAGTCAGCCCTCCTAAAGTCCAATACACTTGCTTTTGTATGGCTTGATTGTATGGCTGTGTTTATCGAACCACACTGTTTGGTGGTCGCTTGTTCCCAGATGGCTACCCACTTCTAAATCTGAGATTCTTTCTCCATCCCCATTTGAGAGTACCAGGTCTAAGATTGCTCCTCCTGAGTGGGTTCCAGTACTAGCTGTCTGAGGCATGCCCCTGTAGGGCATCAAGAATGACCCTGCTCTTGGATGTGCCTGCAGCAAAGGTGCTCCAGTTAACATCTGGCATATTCAGGTTCCCCATCAACAATATCTCCTTTTTCTGCCATTCTAAGGAAGCCTTCTATCATTTCCTTGTCCATTCCCTCCGCCTGAGATGGGGGTCTGTATACAACCCCATGTGGATTGTGATGCCATTTCCTGTCTCCAGGGTGACCCAGAGTGTCTCATCTGCTCCCTGTTTCTTTAGTTCTGTTGCTTTGATCCCTTCCTTTACATAAAGAGCTACTCCTCCTCTTTTACCCTCCTGTCCCTCCTGTAGATTGTGTATCCTGGTATGTTGACATCCCAGTCATGGTTCTCTGTGTACCATGTTTCTGTGACTGCCACAATATCCAGGCAACCATCTTCCATCAAGGCCACTAGTTAAGGGAGCTTGTTACACAGACTATGGGCATTGGTACTCATCACCCTCCACTTTTGATGGCATTACCCCTTTTAGCCCCATTCCTGTCCTTTCTGCTTTTGCTTTTTTACATTTACTTGGCCTGCTCCCTAATGACTTCTCTACCTTGGTGTTTACCTCCACTAATTACTGTTGTTTGTGGGGAGGCTGATTTCTGTTCCTTTCAGTGCCTCCCCTTGGCTAGTTTAAATGCTTGCCAATGAAGCATTTAAACCTTCACCTAGATCCTGGTTCCCCTTGGACAGATGCAGACCATCGTGCCAGTATAGGTCTGTATCGCCCAGGTGGCTCCCCAGTCCCCAATGAAGCTAAAACCATGAGCTCCACACCAGTTTTTAACCATTCATTGAATTCCCTGGTGAGGAGTACCCTAGCATCACCCTTGCTATAGACGGGCAGCACCTCCGAGAAGGTTACTGTATGCGCTACTTGTCTAAGGCCCCTCCCCAACTCTACAAACTCCTCTTGCACTGCTCTGATCCCATTCCTAGCCAGGTCATTTGTCCCTAGGTGGACAATAATATCCAGCTCCTCCTCATGCAGCTGCTCCCACGATCCTGAGGATTCGCCTCCTGTCCCTCAAGCCGGTGCAGGCAGGCACCTTACCTCCTTCTCCCTTCCTCCCCATTTCTACCCCCCTAATGATTGAGTCCCACCAGGAGTTGTTTCCTTCCCCTGTGGGGTCCATGCCACCCTCCTGTGGGTCTCCTTTGTGAAGGTTCCCAGCATCCTCCTTGGTCTTCACTGCAGGTGCCTCTGTAGAGGAACCACTATCCACCAGAAGAGAAATGAATTGTGGAGAGGTACAGCTGGATGGATGCAACTCTGTTCCACCACCCTTTCTCCCTGAGCCCACCCTGGTCCAGCCTCCTCCTCTTCTTGGCAACCTCTGAGGTAGTGGCATTGGCCCTGGTGGTCCCTGGGTGGGGAGGAGGTTTCACAACCTAGCCAGGTCAGCCTGGAGATGGGCAACCTCCTCCTCAGACCAGAGAGGTGCCTGCAAATAGGGCAGCATCGCAGCCTCCAGAATGTCTCCCAGAACACTGCCGCCCACAGCCATTGCACTGCACCACCTATCATGTCTTATTTCGTGTCCCTCTCCTGTTTCTCTGTATGCTTACTCTCTCCTCTCCTTACAACTCTCACCCTTCCTGTTCTGGGCAACTTCCTATATTCTTCAGTAGCCTCCTTCTTCCTTGCTCAGTGTCAGACCACCAGCAGCTGGGGAGAGTGAGCTACTTTTTCCTTTACGGTTGACAAAACCAATGTTTCTCTATGATCCTTCCTTCCTACTGCCAAACAGGAAGTTCCTGTTGACAGTCAAATCCAGTGGCTATAAAAGTAGAACTGGCTTAGGTGGGTGGAATGGAGGCAATTAGTTAGAAAAAGGCTAGCAACAGGAAGTTATAATTTGAGTCACCTGCTTTTATAGTGTCTAAACCACACCCCAATTAAGCTTTCTTCCTTCTACTGGTTTAGCAAAGTAAACTGATACAGAACCCTTCCCAGCACAGAACACACACTGACTTTCTTTCTTTTCTTTCTTTGTTTTAAAACCCTATATAAGGCCCCTTCTACTTAATAATGTATCTGTTTGCTTAAACTCAACAGACGCTGACTCCTGCTAAGATATAAGTGTTAAATTAATAAGAAAATGTAGCTTCTTTCAGTTAGCTGCTTTCTGCTCTACAAGCAAGGCTAGCAACAAACACAATGTTCTTAGGTGGTCTTGAACCACCAACCTTTTCGTTAAGAATCCAATGCACTACCTGATTGTGCCACAGAGACAACGCCCCTCCTCCAGTTCTACCCCTAACAATTGAGTCCCACACCAGGAGTTGTTTCTTCCTCTGTGGGGTCCTGGGCCACCCTCCTGTGGGTCTCCATTGTGGAGGTTCCTGCATCCTCCTTGGTCTCCACTGCAGGTGCCTCCATAGAGGAACCATGCTTCGCCAGAGTGGTGAATGAATTGTGAGAGGCATAACTGTAGGGATGCACCTCTGTTCCACCACCTCACCCTCCCTGAGCCCACCGTGGTCCAACCACTCCTCTTTCTTGGCAACCTCTGAGGTAGTGGCGGTGGCCTGGGTGGTCCCTGAGTGGGGAGCAGGTTTTCTGAATCCTTGCCAGCTCAGTATGGAGACGAACAACCTCCTCCCTCAGACCAGAGAGGTGTCCTCAAATACAGCAGCAATACAGTTTCCAGAATGTCTCCCGGAAGACTGCTGTTCCACAGCCAGTGCATTGCAACACTCCCCACATGTCTGTGTCCCTTCCAGTTACAGATGCTTTTTGTTTTTGTTCTTGTTTTAGTTTGTGCAAGCTTGGAGTGTCTCTACCCCTATTCAGTGTGCTGTGCCTTTAAGGATATGAACAGGTGAATGTTGTTAGCAGTTTTGAGGAAGTGATGTCAGAGCCCGCTATAAAGGAAGTTATGTGCTTGGGGCGGGTGGGGTGAGGGAAGTGTGGGTGGAGTAAACCTTGCTGTCCAGAAACAATCACCTACAACTCTTACCCTCCACCCTGGAGTGCCTTCCTTCCTTTCAGACACCTATTTCACAAAGGCTAAGTAACAGGTCTAGTCACAACTGACTGCAAATATCTCCCAGCTACAGTTCCTCCCTGGTAAATTAAAGTTAAAACTAAGAAAAGTCCACCCAAAAACAGAATCAATACTAGTTACTTACACAGGTCCAAAAAGTAATAATTCAGTTCAGTGTTGTCTAGAAAATAACCTCCTTGATTCAAAAAAGCTGTGGCTGCTTTCTCACCTCCCTGTCTTCAATGTGAGAAGGAGACTGCAACACCTCTGAGACAAAAAAAACCTTTTCAGCAAAAATAAATAAATAAAATAGGTGCAAACAGTAATTTTGCTCTAGCCTAATGATAAGAAGTCACAAAATTTAAGCACCACCTGTAATAATTTCACAGAAGATATACACTGCAAGAAACACTTTGCTACAGAGAAAAATAAAGCAGTAACAAAAGATATACCTTGCAAAAGACAATTTGAATCAGAAGATTACAGCAGTAATCTGTTAGCACACCTGTAGGCACACCTTGTAATAATGCAGCAGAAGGTATACCCAGCAACAGCAATTTGAATCAGAGAAAATAAAGCAGTAAAATGTTAGCAACAAACCGTAATAATCCCTGTGAGTACAAAATAAAACAACAACACACAGTAAATCTGCTAGTCAAAATAAGTCTTAACTTTCCTTACTCTGATAAGGTTCTCAGTTCTGTTCTTTCAAGCAAGCTATAAGGAAAGAGCTCAGGTGAAGCTAGGTGCTTTGGCCAGCAAACCTAGCCTTCCACCAGATGAGAACTATTTGGCCTACCTAGTCTGCCCATTTTCTCCCACCTACAGTATCACCGCATATGCTACTTGATCTCTGGCCTCCCCCCACCGTCCCTTTCTGCAAAGATTCCTTATGCCTATCCCATGTATGCTTGAATCCCATTACTGTTTAAGCCCCACCACCTCCTCTGGAAGGCTGTTCTAGGAGTCCACCACTCTTTCTGTGAAGAAGTACTTCTCGTATCTCTTGAATCTATACCAGTCCAACTTCACAGCATGTCCCTTGTTCTTGAGCACCTTTCTTTCTGAAAAATACTTCCTTCCTGTACCTTATTTACCCTGTGAGGTATTTAAAGGTCTCTGTCATATCCCCATCTCCTTTTCCAGGGTGTACATATTTAAGTCCTTAGTCTCTCCACAGAGGACTTCTGATGCAGAGCTGGCAGCATTTTAATTGCCCTCTTCTGGACTGCTCAACTCTGTGTCCTTCCAGAGATGTGGTTTCCAAAACTGGACACAGAACTCTAGATGGGTTCTTACCAGCGATCTATACAGAGGCAACACCACCTCCTCTTCTGCTGGTGATACCCTTTCTATGCACCCGGCATCCCACTAGCCCTCCTGACTGCAATGTTACACTGCTTGGCACCCTTGAAGTCATCGAATATGATTACCACAAGGTCTCTTTCCTGCTTTGTGGGTGTCAATACCACTCACCTATTTTGTACTCCACCTGGGTTTCTGGGCTCCAAGTGCATTATTTTGCACTTTTTGCATTGAAACCCAGCTGTCATACCCTTGACCACTCCTCAAGTTTTCTCACGCCACTGATTGTCCTTTCCAACACCTCCAAGGTGTGCACCCTATTGAAGATTTTAGTGTCATCCGCAAAGAGGCAGACTTTCCTTCCAGCTCTTCTGCAGTGTAACTTACGAAGACATTAAAGAAGACTGGTCTCATCACTGATCCCTGAGGCACCCAATGGTCACCCTCCTTCCTCTGAGTAAACTCCATTTGCCATCACCCACTGCCCTATCCCTTACCAGTTTCTTACTCAGTTTACCACCTTTGGATCCACTCCTAAGCTACACCATTTACTTCTAGTCTTCTATGTCTAACGGTGTTGAAAGCCTTGCTGAAATCTAGGTATGCTACATCCACTGCTCCACCATGATCTGTTTCTGCAGACAGTCAAAGAAATCTATCAGATTCATTTGGGATGACCTCCCCACCCCATGAATCCATGCTGCTTTGGGTCTTGTAACCCACTTGATTCAATATATTCCACAATCCTTTCCTTCAGCAGCGATTCCATTAACTTTCCCACTACCAAAGTCTGACTGACTGGCCTATAATTGCCCACCTATTCCCTGCTACACAAATTAAATTGGGCAGCAACCTACAGGAACTCAGTTCCACCATGTCATAAAACTGTATGACAGTTCCACCACCTTTGTCATCTTTTCTCAATTGACTAATATAGGAGAGTTCCACACCTAGAAATGACAGTTCTATCACCTAGAAATCTAGATACCAGAGTCCCCCCACCTAAACATTTCCAATTTAAACACTGCCCTGCTTCCATTTTTGTGAAGTGGGACCACATCTGCCCTCCTCTATTCTGTTAAATGGGACTATCAGAGGTGCAACCATAACTCCTTGAGCTCCCTCAGTACCCTCTCTGGCCCCATTGCTTTGCCCACTTTCAGATTTGCAAGTCTCTTCAGGACTCTCTCCTCTGAAAACAGACTAGTGTCCACCTCCCTCCCTCCAATTCTTCTGTTACTCTTGTTCTGGCCACTCCTTGTCTCTTTCCACTATGAATACTGAGCAAAAGTATTTGTTCAGGATGTCTGCCTTATCCTGGCCCTCTGCACAGTCCCCTTCCCCTTTTAACCTTAGCCACCCCTGGTCTTCCTCTTTGTTTACATGCTCTCCTACTCTTTAAGATCTTTGTCTCCCCTTCTCTCTCTCTCTTCCTGATGAAGCCTATTAAGGCTGACCTCACCTTAGCTGAAAACCACCACTGGCTGCCTCACCAGCCTGTTGTACCTGCTAGTATCCCAATGGCCTCCTAGTATGTGTACATCCTGGTAATATCTTGTTAAATATACCTGTATTAATCTCACCTAGTCTCTGCAATCATGTTTGCTCTCTGCAACCACCCGCTGAAACTTTTGTACATCTGTATTGTTTTGCTGATGTGTATTTTCTTGTTTATATATCTTGTTATACATAACAAGCTGAATCTTGGTAATATGTTATTTATATATGCCTGTATTAACCTAGCCTGGTCTCTGAATCAAGTATGCTCATTGCAACCACTTCCTGAAACTTTTGTATATCTATATAGTACTCTGTATTATCTTGACTGACGTGGAACCTATGTAAAGAGTCTCTGACTCATAGGTATTTATAATCTGAGACCTTAATTAATAAATAAATAAATATCTAAAAAATGTCTTGTCCCCTTTGTTACTACCTTGGCTATTCTCTCTTCAGTTTACACCCTCATGCTCTCTTACTGTTCTCCCTGATACGCCTCCCTATCCTCCTTCTTCTGCATCTCCTTATACCTTCTGAATGCTACCTTCTTAGCTTTTACCTTTCAGGTCTTTTTCCTCTTGCTTTTGCTCACTTTCTTGATGCAGAGTGTGCAGCCTTCACTATGGCTCTTTTACCTTTACTCACTGTACATCCACCCCACCCAGGTCATCTCCCACCACCACCACCACCAGATCATCCCTGAGACATTCACCCATCTTTTAAAATCTGCTCTCCTTAAGGCCAGGATCCTCACCCTTGTGTGGTTCGATTCCTCATCCTTATATTGAATCACACTGTATGCTAATTGCTGGTCCCCAGTTGGCCTCCTAGCTTGACATCTGCAACACTGTCCCTGTTAGTGAGTACCAGGTCCAGTATTTCCACATCGCAAGTGGGTTCTCTGACTAGTTGCCTGAGGAACAACTCCTGCAGGGTGTACAGGATTTTCCTGCTTTACTTGAAGCCACAGCTGGAAGGCTCCAATCACATCCCATTGAAACCCCACCAGTTGCACCTTCCCTTTTCTGTTATCTTGCCAATGACTTCCACCAGAACCTTATCTAACTCTTCCCACTGTGCTGCACATCTATAGAGCATGCCAGTGTGCATAGAGGCTCTGTTCATTGTATGTAGGGTGATCCGCAGTACCTGTCCCCCCATATTCCCTGTATCTCCTCTCACTTCTATACACTGCCCTCACAAAGCACCACACCTCCTCCTTTCCTTCCCACCCTGTTCTTCCTCAACAGAGTATAGCCTGGTATGGTCATGTCTCAGTCATGGTTTTCAGTGCACCCTGACTCGTAATGGCCACAGTATCCAGATCAGCCTTTGCCATGATGGTCTCTAGGTCCAGAATCTTATTTCCTAGACTTCTAGCATTCACACACTTACATTTGTTGTCACTCTGTTACCCTCTTCTTTCCTTTTAGCCTCCCTCCTTCCCCTCCCTTTCTAATGCTCTCATTCTCATCCCCCTTCATTTCAACCACCCTGCTTCCTTTACTACCTTGCACCCTGGGAGATTTCATTCTCTCTTGGGTTCTCCTTACTGTCTACTTCAGTCTGTGGGGGTAGTTTCTGCCTCTCTGATTTCTTCTGATCCCCCTAGCTAGTTTAAATGTTCATCAAAGTAACATCTAAACCATCCACTGAGGACTGCAGTTCCCCTACCAGGTGGATAAGGTCATCACCCTGTAGAGGCCTTTATTTCTCCAGGTAGAACTCCAGTTCCCAGTGTAGCTGTCTCATCCTCTCTGCACCATTCCCTATCACTCTTGGTGCTGTGATACCCTCTGAAGGCTTCTTGCTATACTGGATCTAATCTCAAATGTAATTCACAGATCAGAAGGTCTGCTATCTTCCCTACAACCTGCTGCTCTTGATGTAAGACTATTTAAAATATTGTCTCCCCTGCCCACCTCACCTAATCTGGGATTATCCACCAAATATGCCTCTCCTACATCGCCCAGTGTCTACTGAGCAGAATGCCATGCTTAGCTACTGCCTGTGGGTAGGGCCATCATCTTGCTAGCTTTACTCTGCCTGAACCTGTCTGGATTTCTACTATTCTGTGACCACCACAGTGTGGTGGCCGGAACTATGGATTTCAGTTCTCTAACCTTATCGCTAAAAACCCTGTATAATTAGCTTCTGGCAGGTTATCCTGCTCCCTAAGGGCTGTACTCATTACATACTTCTAGTCCTAAGAAATCTGAGATGTAGGGTTCTCCTTATCCAAATTTTTCATTATGCTAGACTTTGCTTCCTAGTTTTATACTTCTGCTAGTGGAGACATAGAGACAAATCCTGGTCTCCCTACCTTCGCTGTGAGTGACTTAATGGGCCTATCCAGCAAGGGATTACTTATCATTCATATGAATATTAGAAGCTTTATATATCACATGGATGAACTACAGGCTTGGATGAAAGTTTATAACCGGACTTCCTGTGCCTTATGGAAACGTGGCTAAAACCTTGAACATCTGACACCCTATGCTCTATTGCCAACTATTCCCTTATCTGAAAAGACAGGCCAGCAAATAAACATGGAGGTGGTGTTGCTATCTATCGTGAAGCAGAAAACAGGAAGTTGTTATCCTCTGTACAGACAGTTGTGAGACCCCATCTGAGTACTGGGTCCAGTTCTGAGACCCCATCTCTGCAATGACATAGACAGGATAGAGGCAGTCCAGAGGAGGGCAACTAAAATGGTGCAGGGTCTGCAAGATGTCATATGAGGAGAGACTAAAGGAGCTTAATATGTATACCCTTGAGGAAAGAAGGGAGGGGGGACATGATAGAAACTTTTAAGTACCTCAGTGGAATCAACAAAGTCCAAGAGGGTAGCATCTTTCAGAAAAGAGATGTGCAAGAATAAGGGGACACAGTTTGAAGATGGGGTGGTTCAGGGCAATGTGAGGAAGTAGTTTTTCACAGAGATGGTGGTGGACGCATGGAACAGCCTTCTTGAGGAGGTTGTTGGGTCAAAACTGTGGGAGAATTCAAGAATACATGGGACAGACATAAATAAATTTTTGTGGGGGTAGGAACAAATAGGCTGTTGGTTAACTAGGATCTGCAGTTTATCCTGTAGGTAGGAAATGGGCAGACTAGGTGGGACAAGGATCCTTATCTGCCATCAAAGTCTATGTTTCTATGTAAGGATCATCTTAACCTAACAAGAATCAATGATCCAGTTTCTTCTACATTATGTGAACACTTGCATGCCACTGTTACTCTTGGTACTAAGAAACTACATATTGTTTGTGTTTATAACCCCCCAGGGCTGGGCTGGCCTTCAGGGATCTCTTGACTCACGATTTCTAAACCAATCAAAATGAGGTTATAATCCTAAGGACTTAAACCTCATTGGCTTGGCCCAGCTCACAGCTCCTTGGCCAGTAGCTTCAACCTTCATCAGATGATAGCCGAACCAACTAGGACTCCTATCCCTACTAAAACCAGCACCTCTTAGACTGGCTCTTTCACTAATCAACTAGAACATATGCCCACTGCTGGGATTTTATCAGACGCCATGCTCCAATTTTCTGTCTGTGGTCTTCGGTGCACCTCCTTCTCCTCCACCTTGATACATTACCTTCACTAACTTTGGAAATTTGGATGAATCTGTTTTCCTACAGGACATCTCATCCATCGACTGGTGTGATGTATATCTCTCAGAGGGAGCTAAAGAGGCTCTGCAACTATTTCTCAACAAGTTTATTGCCATTCAGTCTAGTTATGCCCCAAAGGTCACCAGGAGGGTAAGAGGTAAGCAAACCCGTGGCTGCTAAGAACCTCCTTGCCGAGCTATGAAAGAGGGACAAACCCTGAGAGGCTATAAACAGACTAAACTACTGTCTGATTTCATTCCTATAGGGCCCACAGAAATCTGTGTAAAAGATAAGAGCAGCCAAAAGCAAGTATTGTCAGGACCTGCTTATTAATTCTGCATCTGACTCTAGGAAATTCTAGGCCCATATTAAGACCTTTGTTGGTACCTCCCAGTCCAATACCCTCTGACATGATACTCAATGGGTGTACTGTAACAACTCTGACACCATAGCCATTGCTTTCAATAGTCTTTTCTCTGACCTGTCCCTCTATACCTCTGCCTTCCCACCCCAGGACCCTCACCCAGCCCAGTGACTTAAATTGGCCCTGACTTCTCCATGTCCTCCCCAGCATCGCCTTATACTCCGCCTTTTTATTTTAAGGCCATAACTTCACAGGAGGTCCTTAAGCTCCAAAAGGCTATCTCTGGCTACACTAGCCTGGGTTCAGACTGCCTCGAACCACGACTTCTAAACTTGCTGCTTCCTTTAATAGCCTCCTTCTGGCAAAAATCTTTACATTATCCCTGACTCATGGCACAGTCCCGGTTCTCTGAAATCACACATCACCCCGGTCTTCAAAAAGGTGACAAAAAGGCATTAATAATTACCACCCTATAGCTATTCTCTCAGTGTTGTCTAAAATACTGAAGAAAATTGTTGCCACCCAAACCCTTGACTTTGTTACAAAATATGGTATTCTTTTGATGCTCAGTGTCACAAACCGACTCAGCAGGTTAGCCCTCTACTCCCAAAGTGCCAACCTCTGAGCTAGTCTTGTGAACAGTAAACAGAAACAAGATAACCCTCCTGTTTTATGGGTTCGAATCAACCTTTGGTCTCAAGTCTTGAGGGCTTCAAACTGTGAACCTCTTGTTAGTGTACCCAATGTACAGGTTCAGATAATTCTGTTTTCGTGGAGGGCCAGATATCTTTGCCTCACAGCACCTAACCAGATGTACAAAATGAACCCTTAAAAACTCTAATAAAAGACCTCAGATTAAGATGCTTGTCTTTTTCCAGTTTGGTATCACCATTCAAGCTTATGCACAATGTCTGCTTTAACCATATATACACTCCACTTGTTAAAGAAAAGAAATTCAAAGACATGACCAAGTAGGCTCTAAAATAGAGTTTTACTAAAATAGATAAAAAATATGTAAAATATAAAATACAGAACCAATATCACAAGAACCATACAATCTTTTAAAGAACAAGGCTTTAACAGTGGAATTCCTACTACAGTACTTAGATTTTGTCTCTCTCTACCTGTATACTTGCTTAAAGTGCTCAAAGCTGTTTCTTTGTCAGAGTGTAGATAAAAGAGTTCTGAAGAAAACAGAATACTGTTTAAAACTGTCTTGGCCAACCCTTTGTATGAGGCCACCTAGCTCCTCCTTTGTTTATTAAAAATCATATACCCAGGATATTTTATCATTTTAGAAGGAAAGTTAATTAAGGTTACATCAGCAGAAACTCCTTTCCCCATGTGACTTCCCCAATCAAGTCTGTAAATTTCTTTCATTTATAAGCAGTATCCCTCTCACACAGACATCAAAGCATTTATGATTTTGCACCAGTGTGCTAAACCTGGTTTTCCTCCTCGAACATCATAAAAGGGATACTGAGTTCCTCTAGCAGTTAAAGCTATATTTAACTTAGAAAACAGGCGATTCTTGACTATAGCCTGTTCTGGTCTATAATTAGCTTCTGGCCTTCCAGGTAACACCTTGTATCTAAAACCTGTGTGTGTGTGTGTGTGTGTGTGTGTGATCTCACATGCTGTCTCAGCATCTCTCATGACAGACAGACCATAACACATTTTTATTTTATAAAAATCATAGCGCACTCAGAACTGGCTGTCCATGTGTCACAATCCTCCCCCAGACTGAAGTTGGGGGCTCTATCCTGCATGGGATGAGCTTCCCAAATCAGTTCACCTCATACACACGAGACAGACCATCTGAGTTCTGGTTCCTGGCTCCAGCTCTATGTACAGTTGTCATATCATACCCTTGCAAAGCAAGAATCCATCTTAGCAATCTACCATTGTTCTTTCCCCATACGTTGTGTCAGTCTGCACCACAAAATGCTGCCCATATAAGTATGGCTCCAACTTCTTTAGGCCCACACTATGGCAAGACATTCTTTTCCACCATGGAGTATGCCTGCTCCCTGGGAAGTAACTTCCTACTCAGGTACACTACTGGGTGATCTGTCCCTTGGCTGGATGTCTGACTCAGTACTGCCCCAATACCCACGTCTGAGGTGTCAGTCTGAACTATAAAGGGTCTGCTATAGTCAGGATTTGTCAAAACAGGAGCACTGCACAGTGCCTCTTTAGTTTGGAAAAGGTTTCTCATAGGCTGGGCCCCAGGTAATTTTCTTGGGCATCCTTTTCTTTTGTCAGGTGAGATAGGGGAGCAGCCAGGCACTGTAATTGAGTATAAATTTTCTGTAGTACCCTGCTGTCCCTAGAAAACTCCTGACCTGCTTCTGTGTTTCTGGTCTGAGCCACTCCTGGATTATCTCTATCTTTATTTGGTTAGGATGGAGCTGTCCTCAGCCTCACCACATGCCGAGGTATGCCACCTCTCCCATGGCCACCTGGCACTTCTTGATTTGACAGTGAGCCCAGCCTTCTGTATCCTGCCCAGCACTTCCCTAAGGTGGGATAGGTGTTCCTCCCAGCTGGTACAAAAGATGGCAGTGTCATCCAGGTACGCCACGGCGCATCTCTCAGCACCATTTAACACCTGGTTCACCAACCTTGGAAAGTGGCTGGGACGCTCTTCATTCCGGAAGGCATTACTTTAAACTCAAATAAGCCTATTGGAGTGATGAAGGCCAACATCTCCCTAGCTCTGTCTGTCAACTCTACCTGCCAATATCCCTTGGTCACGCCAATGGTTGTAAGGTAGGTCGCCTCTCCCAACTTGTCCAGGAGTTCATCCGCTGGGGGCATCGGGTGGGCTTCTGACTTTGTGACTGCATTCAGTCCATGATAGTCCACACAGAAATGAGTAGAGCCATCTGGCTTGGGCACAAGAACTACGGGTGAGGCCCAGGGTCTGTGGGATCTCTGGATTACCCCTAAATCCAGCAGCTCCTCCACTTCCCTCCTAATGTCCTTTTGGACAGCCTCTGACACCCAATATGCTGTCCACTGTATATGCCTGTGTCCCTTTCTCCACATTGTGTGTCGCTAAGGGAGTTAGTCCAGGCTTGGTGCCAAACAATGGGGCAAAGTCTGCTAAACCTCCTTACTTTCTGAATCTGGTCTGGGGTCAGCTGGGAGACAATTTAACTACCTTCACAGAGGACTCCCGCTACTTTCTTCCAGCAAGTCCAGAAGGGGCCCTCGTCTGTCCCCTCCCCAGCAGTACACACTGCAAACACCATGTCAGCCCTATTTGCATATGACTTCATCATGTTGACATGATACATCCTTTATGTCTGTCTTCTGTCAGGTAACTCCACAATATAGTTCACATCATTTACCTTCCTAATGACTTTGTATGGTTCTGCCCACTCAGCCTGCAGCTTGTCTTTCAGAACTGAATAAGGACCATGACTTTCTGACCCACCATGTACAAGCCGCTCTGGCTATGCGGTCATACCACACTTTTGTTTCTGTTGGGCAGCTGCTGTGTTGCCTCGGCTGTCCCCATAAGCTCCTTCAGCCTTTCCCTAAACCTAAGGATGTAATCCACAATGAGAGTTCCCTGGTGGTGTGCTTGCCTTCCCAGTCCTCCCAGATCAAGTCTAGGGGCCCATGTACCCAAGGCCCATATAAGAGTTCAAAGGGGAAAATCCTGTCGACTCTTGGGGTAGCTCCCTGTATGCAAACAACAGGTGGGGAAAGTATTTCTCCCAGTTCCTCCCATGCTGTTCAGCAAACACCCTGAGCATTGACTTTAGGGTACCATTGAATATTTCTACAGGACCATTGGCTTGTGGATGATATGGTGTTGTGCATCTCTGCACCACCCCACACTTCTCCCATAAACATTTCATCAGGTCCAACATGAAGGAACCCCTCGATCAGTGATAACCTCCTGCAGAAACCCAACATGGGAGAAAATCCAAAGTAAGGCATCTGCCACTTTGTCTGTCCTCAGTGAGGATAGGGCAGCTGCCTCTGGGTACCGGGTGGCATAATCCATCACAGTCAGTATGAATCTCTTCCTGAGGAGCTGGGGATATTTAAAATCCCCCAATATCCATTTCCGCACTCTGGAATGGCTCCTTCACTATGGGCAGTGGAATCAGGGTGGCTTGGGTTTTTTGCCTGCCTTCCCTATTTCTTGCACCAGTGACAAGACCGGCAATACTCCTTCACCTGCTGGGGAAGTTAGGCTAATAAAAATTCTGGGCCAACGCTGCATCATGGCGATTCCCAGATGACCAGACAAGGGAATATCATGTGCAATCTTGAGTAGCTGGTCACGATAGCCTTTGGGAATGACAAGCTGTCTGCCTAGCACCCTCCCTCTGTCTGTACTGCCTGAGTATACATAAGTCCATTTTACTAATAAACCTTATGTCTGCCATCACCTCCTGTGTGCCGTCCGAGTCTGCCCAAGCCCTCAGCTTTCTAAACTAGGGTCACTTTCTGAGCAGCTGCAAACCCTCACACATCCTTAAGCATGGGACAGGTCCTTCAGTTGCTAAGCTAGGGTCCCTAGCACTAGCATCAGGGCACTCAGGATCACTGTCAATCCCAACCTCTGACAATGGGTCACCCTCTCTTTGAGTAAACCTCTGTAGCTGTGTGGTTACTTGCTACTGGGGAAATTTCTACCCCTTTTGTTAGTCTCCCATCTGGAGACACAGGCTGGGGAACCAGCCTCTCAGTGTTTTCCACAATGGCTTCTGTGGGGTTCTAGGAACTACAATTTTTCCTTGCATTTGGCTACGGGTAACTGCACATACCATCCCCTGTTTGAGATTATTGCCCAGGATTACATCCACTGCTAATGTTTTAGCTATTGCCACCTGTTGCACAGTTCCCCTGTTTCACCCCAGTCTAGAAGAACACTAGACAGTGGCAATGTTTTCTTCATCAGTAAAATCCTGTACAGTGACTTATTTATTGGGTATAAGCTGACAAGGCTCTACTAGATCCCCTTTACCAATGTCAAGGATGCCCTGTGTCCCTTAACCCTTGAGTCTGTACACCATTCACCATGACTGGGTGCATGTGTTCCTCATGTTCACAGGCATGCTTCCAGGGACACACAAACAACCCACTTCTTTTCTAGTACCATTCTTCGTGAATTGCTCATTCTTTTGGGACACTGTCTGGCAATATGCCCAGTTTCTTTACACAACCAACATTCATCTCTTTTCAGAGAAATCTTTCTCTGAAACCTGGGGCTAACTGGTTTCGGTGGAGGCAGTGAGGGTTTTAGCTGCCCTGAAGGTGCGCTTTTCCTTCTGTGTTGCCACACCCACCCCATTCACTCTCAGAGCAGGTCTGTTTTGGCATAGCAGTCCGAGAGTTCAGCAGCCTCTTGCACTGTTTTGGGATCTTGGTCCTCTAGCCAGGTTTTTAGCTAGGCTGGGCATGCCCAATAAAACTGTTCTAACAAAATCATATTTTCAATTTTATCAACAGAGTTTGCCTCAATTCCTTCCCACCAATGTTTTAAAACTGACGTTGTTTCGTGGCTAGCTCCTCGTAGCTCATGTCAGGGCTTCTCCTGAGCTTACAGAATTTAGCTCTGTATGATTCAGCAGTTAATTCAAATTTAGTAACAGTACAGCTTTAAGTTTGCTGTAATCATCACTGTCATCATTGTCCATTTGACCCAATGCATCCCGAGCTTCCTGTAAGTAGTGGAGATAGCTGGAAGCTCCAGGACTCTCTAGAAATTTTAGCCTGAATACAAACTTTTTCAAAGAATTTAAAAAGGCATCCACATCCTCCCCTCTTTAAATTTAGCTTTAATTTGGAATTCAATTTGTAACCCAGTCCTGTGGTCCCAGTTAAACCCAAGCCACTTACCTGCTCTGGTGCCGCTGGTTGGAGTCGAGCTCTCCAGTTCGTGTTGCCTCTGGCACCCTGCTCCTCACGGTCTGCATCTCAGTGTTCTCACCTCTCTTCTCCTCTGCAGCTCGCTGGTGCTCACGCCCTCATGGTCTGCCTCCGCTGTTCCCATTCTGCCTCTCATCTCTCGCTCGTCTCTTCTCCTGGAACTCCAGCTCCATCCTGCGAACTCAATTTGCATCCTGAGTACTTCTGGATCCAGGATACTGGTGACCTTCCCTGCTGCTCTGGACCTTCACCGACAGTGGCCCTGTTGCCTCCTCATTGGATCTGGACACTACACTGGCCACTAGCCCTGCCACACTTGGAGGTGTGGTCCTTTCAGTCATGGTCTGTGACTTGCTGCTCTGGGTATCTGCTATCATCAGGGCATCTATGAGGTTCTGCTGGCTTTCACCTCGAATGGGACTCCTCTGTCCCTGCACAACTGCCTTAGGTAGTCTACAGTGTGCCTGCTGTAGTTGGAAGCCATCTTCCTTAACTACTGCTACTCTGACTTGCAATTTAGGAAAAAATAAAACAGGTAGGAACTTGACTGTACGCCAAGTGGTATAGTTCTGTCTTCTTTAAAATAAAACTCTGCCTTTTTCCTTCTTAGCAAGTGAGCAGACGGTCTCAAGCTGATACACTGAACAATAAAAGCTTGTAATACCAAAAATTATGCCACCGCTGCCAACCAATCTGTCACAAACCCACTCAGCAGGTCAGCCTCTACTCCCAAAGTGTCAACCTCCGAGCGCAGTCTTGTGAACAGCTAACAGAAACAGGGTAACCTCCTGTCTGTTTTGTGGGTTTGAATCAACCTTGGTCTCAAGTCTTGGAGGAATCAAACTGTGAACCTCTTGTTAGCATACTCCATGTACAGGCTCAAATAATTCTGTCTTCAGGAGTCAGATATCTTTGCCTATGGGCACCTAACCAGGTGTACAAAACAAACACTTAAAACTCTAATAAAAGACCTCAGATTAAAACGCTTATCTTTTTTCCAGTTTGGTATCACCATTCAAGCTTTATGCACAGTGTCTGCTTTAACCATATATACTTCACTTGTTAAAGAAAAGAAATTCAATGACAGACCAAGTAGGCTCTAAAAATAGAGTTTTACTAAAATAGATAAAAATATGTAAAACATAAAATACAGAACCAATATCACAAGAACTATACAATCTTTTAAAAGAACAAGGTTTTAACAGTGCAATTCCTACTACAGTACTTAGATTTTGTATCTCTACCTGTATACTTGCTTGAAGTGCTCAAAGATGTTTCTTTGTCAGAGTGTAGATAAAAGAGTCTCTGAAGGAAAACAGAATACTGTTTAAAACTGTCTTGGCCAACTCCTATGTGTGAGGTCACCTAGCTCCTCCTCTGTTTATTAAAAATCATACACCCAGGATATTTTATAATTTTAGAAGGAAAGTTAATTAAGGTTACATCAGCAGAAACTCCTTTCCCCATGTGACTTCCCCAATCAAGTCTGTAAATTTCCTTTCATCTATGAGCAGTATCCTCTCACACAGACATCAAAGCATTTATGATTTTGCACCAGTGTGCTAAACCTGGTTTCCTCCTCGAAACGTCATAAAAGCACTACTGATTTCCTCTTAGCAGTTAAAGCTATATTTAACTTAGAAAACAGGAGATTCTTGATTAAGACTGGTTCTTGTATGTAATTAGCTTTTGGCCTTCCAGGTAACACCTTGTATCTAATACATGTGTGTGTGTGTGTGTGTGATCTCACATGCTGTCTCAGCATCTCTCATGAGGGATAGTCCATAACACATTTTTATTTTACAAAATCACAGTGTACTCAGAACAGGTTGTCCACTTGTCACACTAAACATGGTTTCAGGAAAAATCATAGTACGCCTACTGCACTACTGAAGCTTACATCGGGCATTCTCTCAAATATGGACTCTGGCTGCCTTACTGGTGCTGTTTTTATTGACCTCACAAGGCCTTCAACCTCATGGACCACCTCTTGCTTCTATCTAGCCTTCATTGACTAGGTTTCTCCTTCCTGTTCTGCAGTGGTTCAGCAGTTACCTATCCAATAGGTCTCAAGTGGTTAAATTTAACTGGTCCATATCTAACGCTATGAAATAAGAGTTGGTGTGCCTCAAGGTTCCATACTGGGCCACTCTCTTCTCTCTATTTATAAACAATGTTCCTGGTGTCCTTCAAAACTGCTCATCTCTTATGTGCCGATGATCTTGTTATTTATGCCAGCAACAACAACACTGATAACCTAAACCTGGCACTTCCCACTGACTTCAAAATTGTCCAAAATGGGCCCAGTGATCACAAACTTGTCCTAAATGCAAAGAAAACTAAGGTCATGTTCTTCAGCTCAGTCCTAAGCTTAGAAACTGTCCTCACCCCTTTCGTACATGACATGCTAGGCTCTAAACTCGAAACTATCACATCTTTAACTATCTTGAGTACTGCTCAACCAATCTCTAGATCTAAATGTGCACATTAAATCCATTTGCAAATCAGAAAATTGCAAACTTGGCACTGTGTACAGGGCTAGCTACATGCTAACATCTTCTGCTAAACTAGCCATTGCCAGAGGTGTTCTACTACCTCACTAACTTATTGCTCCTTCCTCCAAAATGGGCCAGAAAACCTTCCTCCAGACTTGGGATGTCACCTACAATAATATATGTTGATTTGCATCCTGCACCCCACGACTAAAGCCCGCTGTAGAACTATATAGCAAGATCTAGGTTGGCTCTCTCCATCTACATCCAGGAAATATTACCTTGGCTCCCCACCAACTCCATTCTTTGACTCAAAACCCTTTTATCCTTGGCGTTGCTTCTAATTCCCCATTCTCTCATGCTCACTAAGATCTGCAGAAAATCTCAATTAACTGTTCACAGATATTACACAAATAAAGGCTCTGTGCTTTTAGACACGGTTCCTTAGTTTTTGAATACCCTTCCCTAGAACTCACGTTGTCCAAATTCCACCTATGCTTCAAGAAAGATCTTCGTCAACATCTACTGTGTGCTGACCCATGTATATGCTTGACCCTACCTGACTGACATTTGTGTTGCCCTATCCACAAAGCCCATCACCTTGCTTACCTCGGCACTTATCTTTACCTGCCCTCCTAAACCTCGATAGCTCCATCTTACCCTCCCCTTTCATACAATTTACTCTTTCTCTTCCTACCTCTATGCTGGGTTCTTATTTTTTGCTTGGACCTACTCCTTACTTCTCTCCTCTTCCTGCTTTTCCTTCCTGTCCTACCACTCCCTCTTATACTACCTTACTGTCTCTAACCACTCACCTACTTCTGTCTCCACCGCCACTGTTCCTCCTGCTCCAGGTACTGACTACCACCTGTTAGTTTGTTTTAAAATGTTCTAAACTGTTATGCTGCACTGCCACTTTATGTAATGCTGCACTGCCACTTATATTTTTTATCTTAAATGTTTTACATTACTGTGCAATGCACATTATTGTAATATGTATTGCTTTGCTCACCTGTTACAAGTTTGTACACTTCTGTACCTGTACTTATGTTCTGTACTCTCCCAGGCTGTGCCTGAAAATAGTCATACTGTTGGCTAGTGTACCTACCCAGTAAACAAAACTATCTAACTAAATAAATAAATAAAATAAATGTCCTGGTGTGAAGATTCCTCTCCCCATCATAGACAGGCAGCACCTCAGAGAAAGCCACTGAGCATGCCACCAGTCTAAGAGCACTCCCAAACTCCCTGAACTCCCCTACACTACCCCAGCCTCGTCCCCTAACCAGATCATTAGTCTCCAGGTGGACAATGACATCTAGCTCTGCCTCCTGTCCTGCTGCCCCAGCGATCCGCAGGGATCTGCTTCCCATCCTTCCAGTCTGTGGCATGGCGCAGACACCTACCTCCTCTTCCACTCTTCCCTATTGCCACATCTATCCTCTGACAGTCGATTCCCCACTAGAAATTGCTTCCTCCTCTGGGGTCCTCTTCCACCCTTCTTGGGGTCTCCACTGTGGAGAACCCCACATCCTCCCTGGCCACTACCATGGGTGTTTTCACTTGCAGTTCCACCCTGCCACAGCAGTGTAGGAACTGTATAGTGGTACCAGTTAAGGAATATGTCTGTGACTCACCATTCCACCCTTCCAGATCCCACCGTATTCCAGCTGTTCCTCCTCCTTGGCATTTTCTGAGGTGACAGTGGCAGACTTGGTGGCCCTTGGTGGGGAAGAGGCCCAGAATCTTAGGCAACTCAGTCTGGAATCTAGTGACCTCCTCCTTCAACCCAGAGAAGTGCATGCAGATGAGGCAGCAACACAGTCTTCAGAAGGTCTCTCTGAAAACTGCAACCCCACAGCCACTACGTTACACCACTCCCAGCATTCCCAACTTCTATTCTCCCTGTGTTCTCTCCTGAAACAGGGGTAGGACATGCATACTGTACTCAGCAGAGTACAGAAAAAAAACAGGCAGTGGCACACATCAAGCAGGACAACAAAAGAGGAAAGTGTCATTGTGAGACACATTGTGTCGGTGTCATGTTGAGCCCTTTTGCCTTTGTTGTTTGCTATGGGCACGGATGCCACCAGCCAAATACACAAACAGGAACAATTTACCAGGCAGGCAGAAAACAAAGGAAGGAGGATTACAGGAAGAAACTGATTACTTGAACTCAGACATGGCAAACGGGGTGGACTGTTGTTGGTGTGGCGTGGAGAGCATATTTTGGTTTACAAAAGGGGGCAACAGTGTATAAGTTTTGAGTGCAAGTTTAAAATTCCTGGCTACACCCCCTGCCTGGGAATACTTTATGCACTCTTACCCTGATGGGGTGTTTCTAGCTTTCCCTTTTTTGTTTGTTGCTACCTGTGGCTGCATGTGTTCCCCATACCTGGTATAAATCTCTGTAAACTTTTAATTCTCCCTGTATTATCTGGAAATACTTATGTACCCTTACCCCAATAGGGTTAGCTTCCCCTTTTTTATTTTGCTAGCTGTGACCCTTGTACCTTGTTTAAATCCTCTTAAACTCTTACCCTAGATATGGTCTTGCTCCTATTCTCAGTTTAGGCTACCTTCACATTTTGTCCTTTCCAGCAGTAAACGCAACAAGGAGCCAACAGGTAACTCATCTTATTCGACTGGCAGAGTTCTCTACCTTCTGCTGTCACCTGCTGTTACCTGCTGTCACCTGCTGTTACCTGCCGATACCTTAGATGCCAGTCTTACTCCTGTTCCACTCCTTCGCTGTTCCACTTCCTCACTGGGACACAATCATGCTGGGACGCCTTTGACTGATGGACTTTTATAGCCGTACAGGCTTTCTGGACCCATCCAATTGAGTTGCAACCAACTGGTCACCTGTGCTCAGTAACCTCATAGTCCTGCCTCCATTTGTCTGCAGCTCCCGACCCTGTTCATCTCCCTGCAAGGAGAAAAAACTGCCAGGTTAGTTTTAAAATTACAAAATCCAGCAATTTGTTTCCTTGGTCGGTGCTT
Source organism: Neoceratodus forsteri (assembly GCA_016271365.2). Lineage (NCBI taxonomy): Eukaryota > Metazoa > Chordata > Ceratodontiformes > Ceratodontidae > Neoceratodus > Neoceratodus forsteri. Next base: position 233,311,678 of record CM028129.1, on the reverse strand, counting down.
GCTTTGAAAAGCATGCCAAAACAAAACAGGATCTTTTTAAAACCCTATCAGGCTTCCTGGACTGCACCTGATTGGTCATTTAGAGCCCAGAAAGTGGAAAGGGCAGAACAGTGTGACTCTAGTGGACCATGAATGGTCCATGATTTTCCAGTCAGCCTTTACAACAACCAACCCACCATGATGGCAAGAATACAGCGCCAGATCCAGGATTTTACAATGGGGTGCTGGAGGTGTGCCCTCTTGATATGCAATGTTTTTAATCCTTCATATTGTCTGCCATTATCTTTTAATTACATTTTGACAGAAAATACATATGTGATCTATTCTTTTGAATGTACATTTTCTTACATATCAACAAATCAGACTTCTTCAACAACGTGAAAGATTGTAGCACCAAGCAGGTTACAATGAGGGTGCAGCCGTCCTCTTTACCCCCAAATCTGCCACTGCATGAACATAGCTGGAAGATTAAGATTAAGACTCATTTTTTCTATTCCCTGGTAATAAAAGGAATTGGGCAGCCACTCATTCACAAAGTTGATGGAGGTTATGTGCAGAGCCAACGGCACACCATACACACATCTTTTGGACATGCCCAGTTGACTGAATTCTGAGAGAGATAGGGGAGACTCTAACTGAATTGTTTACCCTAGATGCCCCACTGGCAATGAAGCATAACATATTAGGCCTCTACCAGATGGAGTGAGAGGCATAGTTGCCAATATTGTGGCGCAGCGCTGGTAGCAGCACAAAAGCCAATAACTAGGTGCCGCTGAGACTGGTTTCCAGCACAACAGAGCTGGATAGAAATTGTAGGTGAGACATAGTGGATGGAACATCTGATATTCCAGATTAATCAGTGCACATCTAGTTTCACAGCCCAATTGCTTGCATGGATATTGAACCCAGGGGCATTGGTGGTAGAACAGTCTAAAAGTGGTAAGGCCAAGTATGTAACGGGTACATTTCCCCACCACCATTGAATGGATTCACCCCAGCCGCAGGTTTTTTTTTTCTCATCCAAATTTGTAATCTATGAAGTAACATCCTCCACCCCACTGACTGACAGCAGCATCCAGTGCCTAGTTCCTTGATGCCCACTTAAAGGCCTGGCCCCCTTTTTTTTTGCGGCTTTTCCCCTGACCCTGGACCCTGGCAGACAAGGTGCATATGTATAGAGGCACACACACCAGGTACCGGTTTGGCCTCTTCTCACACACCCTGGCAGTCGCCACCTTCCCTCCTACCTAAGCTTCCCATCAGACCTCCACCGATGTGAGCAGAACTATGGGGGAGGGCGGACAACCACCACTGTGAGGGGAGAGCTGCCATTGGCTGCTCGATCCACTTTCCCCATGCCGGCACCTCGATGACCCGAGGTCATTCCTCAACCTGTAAACGGTGCGGCATGAGGTAAGGCGTCTAATACCTCAGTCCTCAGTGCCACCGGCTAGCTTTTGCTTTTTAAAGTCTGACCACTAAGCCTTTACTCAGCAGGCCATGAACCCAGCCCATCCCATCAAAGCTACTCAGGCCTTCACGCTTCAAAATTCTGATGACATCCTGCAAGCCACAAAGGGAGTGATCAGAAAGTAACACTGCTTACTGTATGTGCTGCATTTTAAAGGCACAGTCCTCTCTAGTAATAAATAAACAGGATTGCAAAACTGATAGGGTCAGGGCCTGCCACTTATGAAAGTGGTAGGCCATAGCTATAGTGACCCCCCCACCATTCTGGCAGGTATGCCTGGGGAGAGGGACCCTAATTTTATCCCATAGTTTTCCCATTTGGAGTGGATATATCTGATACTGTAATGTAGGAATTACGCATGGTACCTCCTGTGGGACCTAGGTGGTCTGACCAGATGATAATAATCCACACCCTACATAATAAAATCTTTAAGAGTAATAAAGTACAAGGAAATGATTGTAACCTGCCATTACCTGAACTGTGTTCTGTACAATGATGTTGAGAACATTAAGGAAACTTGATGTTCGTATCATCCTACCATGTACCCAAGTTGTTCAATAAACAAGAATTTAAAAACAAAGACCATTGCCCACACTCGCTGACTGGCACACCCAACCTCACTCTCACCACACAGTCAGTCAAGGAGGAAGCCCTGTACCACCTCTGAGACAGCACCTGATTCCAGTGGGTTAGTGGAGCCTCACCCCTGCATCCCGGTGGTTGCCTCCTGATCCTGGGTGATCCAGTTAGGTGGGCACCTCACCACGGTGCTGTCCTTGACTAAGGCCTGTTCTGCTTCTTGTGTGTCCTGGACTAAGGCCTCTGTTCCTTCAGGAGGCTGTTCATAGACTAGCTGGGCAGGAGTGGTTGTGGGTACTTTGTCTGAGGCCCAATGTCCAAGTGTCCTCTGGGGAACAGGGCAGTCACTACTTCAGAACCGAATATGGTATAGTCATAGCACACTTCACAAACATTCATAGTCCGCCATTTGCTTGTATGTCTGTAACCCCTAGGTGGTGCTATCCTCAGGCATACCCCTGCCTGCATGGCTAGTTGCAGGTTAAGGGGCCTGGGTACTGAAATGGGTGCCTCCACCCAGAGGACAAGGTTGCTAGTAACAAGGCTAACCTGGATACAGCCCTCCAGGACACTGTAACCCCCTCTTCCCTTCTAGTGGCCTAGACAATATGCAACAAACACTTTCACAGTAGCCCTATTCAGCATACAAATCCCCACACTGTTTGCACTTACCACCAGGGCTAGTTCCACCAGTTGGACCCTGGAGACCCCTGTAAAACAAGGCTAGGCACAGCAAATAACAGTACAGTGCTTTTGTTACAAACTGGAACCACAGTCAGATTAAATGCAAAAGTGTTAGATCTGATTTATTCAGGGAATTGAACAAGGGAGGGGCGAATCAAGTCGATTTGAAAACTGGTCCAGTCAGGCAATTATGCATGCACTTTTAGTCCCTACACAGTCACACACTCTGGGTACCCAGTTGGAAGTAAGGTGGACTAGCCTGGAACGCTGTCGGGTAGGCCGGCATTGCAACTGGTTGGGGCCCTGTGATGAAAGAAAAAGGCATGCACAACCACACACAATTTAGTAATCCAGAGCCTGAAGGCTCAGTTCGTGAAAGGAAAACAATCAATTAGATGACAACACTTGAGATTTAGCTGTTGTTGCAGGGAGCTACCCTGATTGTTACCACGCTACCCAATACGAGACACAGGCTAGACAAAATGGAGACTGCAGGTTAATGACTGGTTTGCCAGGAGAAGCAGGGCCGACACGATTCACCAAGGCGTCATTCCTGTTTGAGATGGTTGAGCAGGGGTTGATCCTCGGGCAGTCTCGCCGATGATGGTTTCTGTGCCTGAAGTAGCTGGCTGGGCCAGGTGGCAAGGCCCAGGCCAGGTGAAACAGTTTGGATTGAGAGTCTGGTAGTGCTGGATGCAGCTTCCAGCAAGCGTGGTACATTTACACAGTGGAGAACCAAATCACAACCCACTAACAGCACACTAACAGCACATTTATAGTAAAGCAATCACCATACCACAATGCGGATGGCAGTCTGGCCACAATATCAGTGTCTCTGAGCAAAACTGGGAATTTGTAAATGGATGTCCTGACAGGCCGATCGCTGTATAGCAAATCTTCGGTCTTCTTCAGGTTTAAATCTGGTCAGTCTTCAGTGGCTTTATCACACTCCAGTTCGGATACAGTCCATTTACTAAGTCTTTCAAAGGATCACCTCTCAAGGGACAGCAGGCAGACAGGCCAAACTCAGCCTTTCCACCAATCTCCGCACGAACTACGCAGGAGCTGCTGCTCGAATCACTCAAGCTGTTTACTCTCCAAACTCTAACTCAAGACTGACTCTCTGCAGCAGGCAGCTGGGGAATTTCCCTTGGTCCAAAAGGTTCTGGTTGGTTGATCCATCAGTCTGTCAAAGCAGGTACCCTCCAGGTACATTTAGGTTCCAAAGTCTCAAAACGACAATTCCTACAGAAATTCACTCCCACAAGACCCCAGGGACAGACTCCATTTTAGGGTCCCTAAAGGTATTGATTGGCCCATTCTGGCAGTCCAGGACCAAGATGGTAGTGATAAACAGAACTGTCCATGCTGCAAAGAAGGCAGGTTAGACAAACCACAATATCACTACTATTCTAATAGATAATCAGCAAATAAGTACAGCTTCTAACAGAGCTCCTCTGCATAAATAATGATGGCAGAACGGAGTGATTATCTGGCAGCCTGGGTGGGACTCGAGCAGAAACACTCAGCCCTCTCCCAGATTAAATAAGCATCACGTTATAGGCAGCTCTTAAAGAGACAGGCACAGAGGCTAACAGGGCTCTCGATGCAAACACTTTTAAAATGCAAAGATACAGGATACCAGCCTGGCAGTGGGCATTTAGGCACACCCAAGGAAGATTCTTTTGGGAACCCCATTTGTAGGGGTTACATGTCCAAGGTTGCAGTCACAGTACCCTGAAGGTGATGCATTTGCTAGTGATCCTCCACGACCTGTGGCTTTACTTTCAGTAAATTTTTCTAATGCTTTGCCCCCTGTTGCATGCGGAGGGCTCTCAGCTGTTGATGACACAACCACTCTGTCAGCCCTGTATCCAGTTCTGCATCATTTTCCATATTGTAGTTCCCCGTCACCTCCCAGATATTCCTGACTTTTTATGTTGTCTTGCATGTGCACAAACAACATATTGGGGGTAGTATGAAATACAGGTGTGTCAGTGTTACGAATGCAGGTATGTTTCAGTAGGTGCATCCTTCATTCACCAATTAGCCAGCATGCTAGCGCTGACACAAGTGTATGCAAAGTGCCACCAACTTGAAACAAACGTGCCACTGCAATCAGAGACAAGTTCGCATGCAGCGGGACAGATGACATGCCTTCCCACGTGCCTTTGCTGGTGAAACATTTTAATAAACATGGCAGCGGGTCCTGCTGAAGCCACAGAATCCCAATAGAAGGTCAACATTGAGGGTGCAATCCTGTGCCAGCATGTCTGCCACCCCTACGACGGGTGGCACACTGGGAGCTCACCCCAGTGTGCTGCTGCAGAGAAAGATGACCACTTTGGCGTGTTCTTCTCCCCTCGGCCCATCCCCATTGTGTGGCACACTGGAAGCCACCCCAGTGTTGCCAACATCAGGCCCCCTGAAGTCATGGGGCACACTGGGAGTCTACCCAGTGTTCCTAACATTTGTTTTAATTCACCTGTACAGAAAGAAAACAGTCCTGTGAGGTCCAGTTGTTTTTGTGTACCTGAAAAGAAAATGGTCCGTTGCCTGTGGCACCTCCCTCCCCAACTCACACACACACACCTCTGCACACCCTACCTCCCACACCCCCCACTCCATCCCTACCTCTGGAGGTCCGCACTGTGATCTTTGGTGGAGCGGGAACACGCCTGCACTCTTCAAAGCTGAACTGCAAAATGAAGAAATGCCAGTAAGCTGTATAATGGCATAAATGGGGGTTTCAACTTAGGTGGATATCTCAGCCATTTTTTGAATTTTGGCTCCAAATTTTCAATATGGGGTTCTTCGACACCACCTCATGAACACATGCACTGTCATCTCGTTATGCAGTCCCAAAAGGTCATTTTGTGGGCACTGCGTGGAATCACCTTTTGGGACTGATTAATAAAATGATAGTGCCACTGTTCATGAGGTGGGGTCCCAAAATGCCTACGTTGCAAAATTTAGTGAAAAAATTCCAAAAACTGACTGTGTTATGATCGTGCATTGAACAGTTTCCACGCATGCTCGTAATCTCTGACAATTTTTAATATTTTCATTCCAGATTTTCAACATTGCCATTTTTTCCCACCTCCTTATGAACAGTACAGCTGTCATTTTTCACATTTTGCCGGAAATGTGTTTTCGCACATGTAGCGATAATGGCACAGTCACTGTGGGAAATCAATGTTCAGGACAGATTAACAAAATCACAGTGACACTGTTCATGAGTGGAGGTCCCAAATGCCTGTGTTTAAAATTTGGTTTAAATCATCCCCAAAATAATTATGCTACTGGTGTACGCTTCACAGTTTCTACACATGCTTGTGACTTCACCAATTTTTCATATTTTCACTCCAGATTTTCAACATTGCCATTTTTTACACCTCCTTATGAACAGTATGGTTGCTATTTTTATATCCTGCCCGAAATGTGTTTTCGCACATGTGGCGCATTTATGGCACGGCCGCTGTGGGAAATCAATGTTCGGGACAGATTAACAAAATCACAGTGACACTGTTCATGAGTGGAGGTTCCTATGTTGAAAATTTGGTAAAAGCCCCAAAATGATTGCGTTATGGGCGGTGTTGCACAGTTTCACGCACGCCTGCAATTTCACCAATTTTTCATATTTTCACTCCAGATTTTCATCATTGCCATTTTTACACCTCCTCATGAACAGTACAGCTGTCATTTTCACATGATGCCCAAAATGTGTTTTCGCACCTGTGGCACCAAATGGCACAGTCGCTGTGCAAAATCACCTTCAGCTAATGAACCGATAGTGCCACTGTTCATGAGGTGGGGTCACAAAAGCCCATACTGAAAATCTGAGTGAAAATATCAAAACACCCAGGGCATTAGGGTTTCCAACCATAACACTCCACCCTGTAGAGACTGACAGGCATCAGGGTGTGACTTGGGATTGTCGGCTGTAATGTTCACACCATTCCACCCCACACCCACCCTGCAGCCAGTGACAGGCATTGAGTGTGCCTTGCACTCTTCAGCACCAAAGTTCACCCCATTCTCCCATACTGCACCCATCTCAACATATTTCCTTATGGAATGGGGTGAGCATAAGGCCAGAAGACCCCAGGCACAATGCGACACTTGTCGGTGTCTGCAGGATAGGTGCAGTGAAATGGCATGAGCATTATGGCGACGACTCAAAAGCACACCCCAGTACCTGTCAGTCTCTGCAGGGTGGGTGGGGTTGGCGCAGTTCAATACTCACTGCCATTCCTATTATGCATCTCTTTGACTCTGCACTACCAATGCCAATGCCAGCAAGACAACATTTGGCATTGACAAATGCTTGTTTTCTTTCTTACAATTGTAAGAGTTCAGTTTTAAATAGTCCTTACCATGTGCACACCAGATGTTCACAGCAAATACTGATAAATTTAATTTCTTGATCCTAGTTCTGGCTCTCTTTAGTTAAATTAGACAGGGGGTTTTAAAGTTACACTGGGGGGGGCGGAGGGTGGGGTTTGAGAGCACACTATGGTAGGTTATCCCAGGGCTGGGAATGGAGAGAGATAGGATTGATAGAATTGCAGCAGTGGGTCAGAAATGGAGGGTGGGGTGGAAGAGCACACAGAGGGAGCAGACTTTTTTTCTTGCACTGGGGCCAGTACATAAAACGCTTTAGAGTGGATACATGGTGGGAGTCTCAATTGTGGTTTTCACCCAGAAAGTGGGTAGGATTGATGGCAGCAGTTCCTCTTCTGAGCAATCATAGTCAGGTGTAGGAGCGGTCTGATAGCTAATGACTCCTGTGGAACTGGTGCTACAGCCGCAGCTGGTGATGAGGTTCCAGTGTCTGCAGGGTCAGTTGGAAGGGTCAAAGGGTATGCTGTGGTTCTGTTGTCATTTGCTGGAGTTTGTTCATTGCTCCAGTTCCACTGGGCCATCTTCCTTGATCTTGGTGTTGTTTCCGAGTCTTCATACTGCATCTTCCTCATACAGAGCTGTGTCTCACATGCACTGAATGTACAGGTTATCTTGTAGCCCTGCTCATTTGCATAGCAGGGCAGTCTTCCAGAATTCAGGCTCCAGTGACACGATGCTATTCTAGTTTCAGGTTTACATGAGTCAGCTGCTCCTCTCCCAAACAGTCCACATGCAGTCTGATCATCTGTGAAAATAAACTTCAGGCACAAGTTACACTTTTACAGCTGCGGGTGGTGCTCGCAGATGTTATGCCATCATCGAGGAGAACAGGGTGTCGGCTACCGAAAGTGACCCTGTGTTCCCCACGGTGCTCAAACGCCATGACAGTGCTTACTGTACAGCAGCTATCCTCTGCAGTGGAGCCCCCTCCGCAGAACAAACTCCTCCCCACAGTGCACTACTTCGTAGGTGCACTTGCATTCACTGCGCTTGTGCAAGATAACGATGCGCAGTGTCGCCCTGCTACCATCTTTGAAGGGCATCCACTCACCGCCTCTGTGACCAGCTCTGATGTCGCTGCCAGTGCTCCAGTGCTCACCGCTGGTGCTCCAGTGCTCTATGGGCATGCTGCCGCCCTCATACCGGACAGGTAAGAACTCTAGCAGCTGTATCGGCTCGGACTAGAATTTGTTTTCTTGAGGCAGCAAAACTTTCAGGGCCGGTGTCTCAGTGGTTTCTAAGCTGATTTACACCAAATAAAGTTTAAACACTGGAAAGATATCAGGGTATCCAGTGCATTGTTTGTCTAAAACTACCAGATCCCAAATCGTGACAAACAAGCCCCCATGCAATAAGGGCTGGACACCCACCTGTATCTAGTGGTATATGGTGGTCTTCTAATCAGACAGTACCCTCCTTACACCTTAGAACCTGTACCTGCACCTTACCTTTCACCACCAAGGGTCTGGAGCACTGGAATAGGGACATTAATATGTTGGGGCACCAAATAAACATGAGACCACACACAAACTGACTGTCCATACTGGGAGCTGATCAAGCTGGCAAGCGATTTGGCTAGTAAAATGGTACACAGCATAAGGGCATTTCCCTTGGTAACTAACTCTTCACGTTGTTCTTGAAACACAGAACTACCTGCATCAGATGGTACACTTTACTTCACATTACAAACAGGGGCTCTGATTTCCATCCCTCTATTCCCAGGGTCTAATTACCCTGAATCACCCCCACAATGGCTGCTGCCAGGTTTATCCCTGAACTAAGGGCATTAATGTTACAGTTGTTGGAACTAATCCATACACATTTCACGTGTTCTGCTATAATCCTAACCTCCATTATGGGGTCCTTGGAGCCCCAGCACTCCCAAGACCATGTGTGTGGTGCTGGCATACCCTGGTAGGGTGATCAGAATCCTTGGGGCATTTCTGTGCCTGCACATGTCTCACACTGCCCACGAGAACAACAGATTACAGCACGCCAGCATTATGGCAGCACTACTAAATAAAGTGATAGCTGGTCTGGCCGATCGTCCTCCCTCCAACAGTGCACTGATAGCCTACAGATGCAGGTCCCATGCATGGCTTCCTCACACAGGACTTACCAGCCCCATCTCTTGACAGGCCTACTCCTTCTGATGTCCATTCATTTGGCTACCTGGCAAGGGTAAAACAGAAGTGTACCCAGATTTTTTACTGAGTTCTGAGAATTTTAATGCAAGGCTTACTTTTAAAAGCACCCATTTCGACTGGTGCTCCTTTCAAACGTGAGCTGCAATGGTAGGAGCAGATTCTCATGGATTCTGGTGCCCTCCCTGAGGGGTGGCCCTGCACTATAACTTTTGTTTTACTTACTATGCTTTTAGACATCCGCACATTGCCTCCTTCAGTGTCCCACCGCAAGTGAGCCCCAGTGTCCTCCACCTCAATGCCCCTGATTCCCCAAGGGCAGAGTCTCCTAGAGCCCCTGGTGTTTACTCCGGGGTGCAAGTAATGAATGCGGGGATCCAGGGCCATAATGGGCAGGGGGCAGCTCTCGCCTGCTGGAGGATTTTTCCTTGTTGGTGGAGGGCGGTCTAGTGGATGCCACGACGTGCCACTTTATGCATCTGACCCGCCCCCCATGACACTAGTTGGTGCTCCAGTGCATCCTGTGGTCACCCGGGACTACTGAAACAGGAGTCACTCACCCACCTCCCACCTTGGGGTGGAGAGCATGCTATGGCCGCTAATCCACCCAAGCCCCGGCCTGCCCTCGAGCATCCTGAATCTGCTCCTGTACCCGGGTGCCTGTGTTGCAGTGGTAAGTCTTTCCACTGTGCTGATGTCGTCCCTCCACTATAACTTAATGCACTGTCCATCCCCCCAGTTCACATCTGGAAGCAAGCAGATAGCTCAGTATATTTTTCCTGGTGAAACTCTTGAAATAACTAACTAACTAATTAATGGTGCCATTCTGGTTTCCAATCTTCAGGGGTCCAAGAGGCCTTCCTAAAGTACCCATCCTCATGGTAGCACTGCTGGATGGTACTTTGGAGACCTCAGCAGGGGACCAGTGCCATCAAGACCCAGGAACTCTGCCACCATTCCTGACCCCACAGGCCCCTCTGTCAGTCCCAGTCAGAGGCTGAACTCCTTCTCCTCCCTCTGGATGCTGATCTTACTAAGCTCATCCTGGGGCTGGAATCTAACTCCTGGCTGGCCTTCCTTTCTTATAGAGTTTCGGGAGGACAGCGCCATGACTATTCATGACAGAGTTGCTCTGCTTCAAGCTGAGCTAGACCACTCTGTACCACAAACATGCAGACATCTGGGGCTGGATTTTCAGGCAGACAGAATGGCAGCAAGTTCCGGTGCACTGAAGATATAGCACACCGGCATGCGGCAGTCAAATGGGATTTTACATCCCTTGTGTCCATTCAACACCAGCTAGATTATCTTTGTGTGGTCTAGCATGCATCATTGTTTGCAACCCTGACATGGAGCTTGTGTCTGAGATGTGGGCATGCTACTGTAAAGTTGATGAGTCTGTCGCAACTGCGCCCAAGATTGTAAAATCAGGCGTAGTTATGGAATCAGGAATGCTGCAGCTGCAGCAACACCAAGGTTTGATGCAAGGCTTGATGCAAGTCCTGTGCCATCCTTTGAAAATCCAGCCCCTGTCTTCAAGCACTACCCACTCAAGAGGACAGCTCTAAGGGTCAGGCGTGAACCTTTTAAAAGCCGCCTAGTAACTGGCCTCAGACTGAGTGAAGAGAGTGACTGGTTACAGCAGGTTGCAACAAGAGAATACAGCATTATGAACAATAAGTATTAAGCAATGAGACAACATATGCAGTCATAACAGTGTCTGAGAAATGAACAAAAACAGCTGTATGTAAAACAGTTCCAGACTGCACCCAAACAAAAACAACAACAACAATAAAGAGAACAAGTGTGCAAGATATATATATAAAGTAGCATGCATCAGCAAGCAATCGTGGAAATGTGTAGAGGCTGACCAATATGATGTGGTGGGTCAGTGCATTATCTAATCCAGGTAACTATTTCATGGATAATTCCACTGCTGGTATCTGGGATGATAGGCTCTGATCCTAGATGACTGACGGGATTATGACACAGATACCTATATGTACAAAACTATCCAGTGAACAGACTCACAGATTATCTGGGGATCTCTAATGCATATTATAGGGTTTCAAAAGGGATTATAAAACAAGAACCTTTAGACCCTTTTTTAATTCACTTTTTATCTCTGCCCTGGCAACAGCTGGTCTTCTGCTCCATGCCAGTTTCCTCAAATATCGGCTCCAAACCTATGTAGGACCCTTCTGATGCCACCCTAGTATCCTGTGCCATATTCTCCTGTGGCTTCCTCTTGCAGTGGTGTGTTATTTCTCCAGGATCCAATGGCCAGAGAGAGATGCGGCCCTCCATAGGTGGTGGTCTGATCTGGTTAGGGTTGGGATTGGGTAGTTTCATCCTGCTTCACTGCCAGGGATGTTTTTTGACATTGGTTCACCCTGTTCATCTCCCTGCATTGTGATGTGAATGTAAGGAGGAGCTGATATCTGTGCCCCCTCTGGCTAAAGGAGACATGCTAAGAGTCTTTCCTCCACTCTGGGGAGATGGGGAGGAACATACTCTTAACAGGAGGCACATTAAGGGTCTCACCTCAGTCCTCCTCCCTGGAGTTGGAATGTGCTGACTGTGACTCCCAAGTGCACCCCAAGCTCCAACCCCAGGTGGAAAAGTCAGGTCCGCAAGCGCCACCAGGCTAGAAACCTTTTAAAATCTCTTGGGGTTCCAGTTAGAACCAGGCAGGAGTCATGTAGCACTAACTGAACTGTAAAATGAATAAATCCCATGTTTTGAAAGTTTAAAACCATTTATTTCAATTTGTATCTATCCCTGTAAAATGATGGCCTTGATCTTAACCAAATGACTGAACAAAGTATGAGTCACAGCAGTTCATGATGGTGGTGACAGCCTTCATTTGGCTGACAGCTGCAGGTCAATTTTGATTAGGTCTGTGGTTTGCCAAGCCTGTGGTACACAGGGTTCCCAAACAATCAATGCCCTTTTGGTTGCCACTAATCCACTAGCTGCCCAATGGAGGGTTAGATTGTTGGGTCACACACCATTGACCCAGCGCCTGTTGAACTGAATGAATGATATTTAAGTCTGGAGTTGCACTGACAAAGGACATTCAGTATGAGCACAGTGGTGCTGACCTCACGCTGTTGGATCCTACTAAACAACGGCAACACCAGCCCCGCCTTAGTTTAGCAAGCAGTAGCTACTTTAGCCTAATGTGAGTTTTAAAAGGAATATTTTACATTTCTGGGAGGAAGTGCTACCTCTTGACAAAAGTGTTGCCCCTAGCCCCTTGCAGGAATTCGGGATGAAATCCTGGCCGAGAGGCACATGCCTTACTGGAGTCGGCTAGCAAAGCGCCACATGGAGTTGGAGCACTGGCCTCAGGGAGGGAGTACACAGGTCGTGGCAATCGGCTTATGACTTCTTGCCAGCTGGCAAAAGATGCAGCAGCATTAGTATTCGTTAAAGGCAGTCACTCGCCCACCTTACCAGCCAGAGGAAGAATGGTTCTTCAGTGCAACCACAGGGATGCTATCTTTGGGGTGTGGTGAGAGACAGGGGAACAAGGGAGAAAAAGAATTTAAAAATGTCTGGATCCACATCAGATCTTGCCATTACCATTCATTTAGTTATTTACTTACTTAGTATTTGCACCCCTTGCTTGCTTGGAGTTTCTTGAGACATAGCATCTCATTTACAAGGTGGTCTCAGGAGCCTGTAGCTGTACAGGAAACATTAAAATCCTTATACTGCATATGGGCATCATACAGCATACATCATATTATATAATATACAAACTGGTAAATGCAAAGTGCATTGACAAATATGTATGCAGTGTGTGTGTGTGTGTGTGTGTGTGTGTGTGTGTGTCCCACATTTTGTTGGCATGTGCCAAAATACAGAATTATGTACATTGTCAAGCAATACAGTGGCTAGGGGCGATTTGTGTAGGGTGAGACTGAGAGCAAGAGTTTCATGTGTATTGGGTTAATCACAAATTACTGTTTGACAAATGTCATTGTCACAGTTGATCAGATAAAACAATTAAATAATTTACTAAGTATTTTAGTAGAGGCATTCATTGCTTTTATCTAGGCCTTCACCATGACAAAACAGTACAAGTAACACATCAGGTTAAAACCAGTGCACGGCCTCTCTAGCACATCGCCTTTACTGCTGATGATGTTATGTGCTAATTAACCCACAGTTTGAGGCTGAGCAGTGAGGCTGGGGACAATCGTCACAAAAGTAACCCTGGTGCAAGTGGCACAAAGCTAACTGTTCATGAAAAATTGGTATCCATCCAGGGTAAGTAATTATTCTAACTTCAGAGAAGTGGTGTATGCCGCACTTCATGGAAAGGAAAGGAATTTGGTTTTATATAGCCCCTTCATACAAATTGTATCATAAAGCACTTTAAAATCCAAGAAAAAGTGAAAGTAGCTTGGTTTTCAGTGCACATAAAGACTAATTAAAGAGAGAGAGAGTGATTAAACATAGGGAGGGTAAATGACATGCCAAGTCATTCAACAAGTAAATAGTACTGACAGTATTCAAACCCAGATTCATAGCTCTGCATTCTAACCACTTGGCCAACTCAGGGCACAGAAACTGACACTGGTATTCTTCCACTGCCTCACACAGTCACATGATCTACAAGTCATATGACAGGCTGACTGATGCTACCTGCTCCACAGTCAGTTGCAACTACAAATGTGATGTCTCCTGATGTCTCAAGTTTTCCCAAGCGCTGTAATGAATTAACTCCTTCACTACTGGATATTTTTTTTTTACATCACTATGAAAAGTTAAAATATGTTTTTCAATTAACCAAAGATATAGTTTATCTATTTTGCTGTTTGTTACCAGGTAACCGACTATGCAAACAGATGCCCAAATTTCAGACACTACCTGGAACAGTTACGAGCAAGTTACAGGCATTACACAGTGATAACATTACATCAGTCAGCAAACGAGAAACATGGAAATAGAGCAGATCACACATACATTAGGTAATATAAGTTAAGAATGGTGCAAGGTAAAATAAATAAAAATAAAACAATGTATACAGGGTACAAGAAGCAGAGAATCAGCAAGAAAACTGGGTAGTTCAATAACCAGGGCATCAACGGCATTATATACAACAATGAGTAGATGTTTTATGTATAACAACTGTTGAAAAGTGCTGTGTACTCATGAAATTATGCCATCTTGGGGTTTAAAGAGTTTATAGATTCACTTGCCTTTCATGCTTGAGGTTTATCAGTGTTAGACCCCGCAGTGCTGTTATTTCCTTGTACACTACACTACATTGCACTTTCCTAGCATTTATTCTGTATATATTGGCCAGAATTCCATGATAATTCTTGATGTAAGGGCCTTACTGTTTAATTCTACCACATCAGTCCATATTCCTTAATATTACCTAACGTGGAGGGCTTTACAGCTTAAGTATTATAAGCGTCCATATTTCATGATAATGCCTATATGGAGAATCTTGCTATTTACTTATACCAAACCAAGCCATATTCCATGATAATTCCAATTGTGGAGGGTCTTGTTGCTTTACTATACATAACCAAATCAAATCAGTTACTTAGTTATACCAAACCAGGCCATGTTCCATGATAATGGTAGACGAGAGGGCGTAGCATATTTTAACCTACTGTACCAATGCCCCATCCCCAGGAAAACAAGATATTTTATCTTTTGGGATGTCCTGTCATGTATTTGATACAAGCTTCAAATAAACAAATGATTGCCCAATTATACCAAACCAGTCCATGTTGCATGCTAGGCCCTGTCCACACTACACCGCTTGCCCGTAACAGATGCAATCCATTATGACCGCATGAGCGGTGCAGTGCGCCCACACCTCGAGCGGTGTCCGCTACGGACCGCACCACCGGTCCATTACATCGATCCGGGTGACCGCTACAGCAGCACCCGATCCCACAATGCAGCTTCCGCTGCGCTGGTGCCCTGTAAGGACCGCTACCGCAGTCCACACTACCGCCGATAACGTTACCACAGCAGGACTGGTTTCATAATCGCTGTTGAAACCACCTCATGGTTTCAACAATGAAAGAAACGCCTCCTGTAACGTTACAGGTGTAAACGCGACCTGTTACGGTAATCGCTTACACCCTCTGTAATGTTACAGAGGCGAGGTGGACAGGGCCCTAATGACTGTTATAAAATAATGACTGGAAAGGAAGTAGTCTGACTGGCTGATGATATTCTTAGAGGCTTATTGTGACAGATTTGAGTAAAACCCTGTTCAATTTGTTATGCAGAAAGAATTAAAAGCAAGGATCTGTTCTATCCTCTCCCTTTCTGTCTCTTTGTCTGCCTGATTGCACAATCACATTTTCTTGTGAGTCCTAGCACGCTGACAGACTCACAATTCTACCCTCCCGCTATCTCCCTTTCTTCACTTGCTGTTTCTATCTTTTTCCCTTGCTTATCTGTGGTTATTAGACTATATGTGATCTTTATGTAAAACTGGGTTCTCTGGTTTGAAAATGTATACAGTCATATTATTGAAATGATTGCAAAAGCTATTTGGAACTCAGGGGTTAACCTTGCGATGCAGTTTTGACTGCACAAGCTCATTTGCAGAGTTGTCAACAGGAGACGCTCTGGGACACAATAGTCTATTTTGTTGCACCTGCAAGGAAAGAAACTGGCAAAGTTCTGATACATTTTGTGAGAGACAGCACATGTATCTTAATGAGCTCAGGATGCAGAAGTTAATTGCCAGGAAAAGACATTATATTTAAAGAGAGCAATCTTTTGTTAGAGATGGAGTGAGACTGACATTTAAAATTAGAGCTACACTCAGATGAAGGGCTTTTTTTGTTTGAATTGCCTGTAAAAGAGCTGTCCTGTACAATTTTTTTATTTTATTGTTATTGATAATAATAAAATGCTACTTGTGAATTTTATAACTGCTCTAGTTTTCCTATGCTTACTGACCTTTGCCTCAATGACAGTTATATCAATGGCTGAAAGCCCATTTGTATAATAAAATAATTAGAATACTACCTTTTAAAACATTCATTTTTTTATGAAACATTTTAGTTTAATAACAGCATTAAGTCACTCCGGGTTGGGTTACCTTTGTTTATAAAATGGGTTCTGAAAATCCTGTATTCTGGTTTGTCAAAACAGGTCACCTGACCATGGATTAATTCTCAAGAAACCTACAGTTGGGTTGCCGGACTAAAAATCCTGACTGATAGTAATGTAAGTGAGCTAGTCAGATCACCTGTCAGAAACATGTAAAAACTACAACTATGGCATCCCTATTAGGACAAATCCACCTAGTGGAGAACTACAGCTATGGCATCCTCAGGGGACAAACCCATTAGGCGGAAGAACTGTTGTACTACAAATGCATGTAGACAGTGCTTTTTAAAATATTTATTTAGGTAAAGCTCTAAAATAAAGTTGACCATTTTATAAGTAAATTAACCTTACCTCCAGGGTATGGATTTATTGAGAATTAATCCATGCCTGGTAGTTGAAGTCACTGGGTCTGCGCTCAGGCCTCACAACCCCTCCCCGGTGTGGATTAATTCTCAGTAAACGCATGCCCCACTGAGGGTTAATCCATACTTATCTAACCTTATGAGCATAAGGCATTCAGCTATGCCTCGTGTATCATGACCCCACTAGGTCAGATGAATGGATGGTAACCCAGTCCCTGGCTCTTTAATGCTTAATTGTGGAAGGTCATATTATGATTGTTCACATTCTGCAGAGATGGCTGATGTAGCTGGTAGTTTGATTCTGATTATTTTTTCTTTTAAAGGAGAACTACATGCAGAGGTGAAGCCCCAACTGATGCACAGATCGGGCGCCAACTCTCCAGTCCCCCTGCAGGCACCATATTAAATTAATAATGTTTACACCTGTTCATTCGTGAAAAAAAGGTAAATCCTTGGTGCACCTGGCATTTTAATTATGGCACTCGTGAACATCCCGCGATCTTGCTCATAACATCGCGAGCTGATGACACTGCCTTGCCCCTTCCTCAATAGTGCTCTTATGTACAGAGATTTTACAAAGTTTATAGCCCTGATTCTCAGTGCTATTTTTAAAGAATTTGCCTAATTCCCATGGGCATTTAGTCAAATTCTGTAAAAATAACACATTTTTCAATCCAACCAACCAACCAGCAAGCCTGTGGAAGCTCATGCTCCATCCAGCCTGTCCCAGGAACCTGCACCAGAGGTACTGATTGAGGCATCAAACTGTGAGTAAACTTCAGGGTTCAGCCCTGCAACTGGGGAGAAAGTTTACTGTGCCAGGGACTGAGGGAGAAGTCCTGGACAGGACTGTGCTAGTGTGAGAGGCCCAGGCAGTAGACTTCTGAGGTCACCTGCCACCCATCCTCTGGATTACAAATAGGAGCCCCTTTGCAACTTGTGTTCATCAATTTAAACAGTTACAGTTCGTGTTCTACAATAGTTGTGTTTAAAGAGTATTTTATCTGCAACCTTTAAAGCTCGCCACCAAGCTCCACCTTACTAGCAGCATCGGCATCCCCAGTGTGATGCCCACTGCAACATAAAAAGAGAGCTCTCACTCATGGCCTTTGGGGAATTTAGGGTCTGAGTACTGCCGGGGTGGACAGATTCTGTGGAGCAAATTGTTGAACTATTTTCTGCCTGCTGCATAAAGCATTATCATTTTACTGCACAGAGTGATAGATTTTACTGCTACCCCCATCATTTCCATTTTACCTTGCTGCCCCTTGCCCTTTCCGTATCTCTCTTTTAAATAAAATATTTGTTTGAACTGCATTTCATGGTTTGGGGATTGTCATTGCTTACTGTGTCACATGTTTTGGGGTGGGACTGTGTGGGCAGATTATGCACTGTTTACTGTGGGTGTAATATCCTTGTGTGTCAGCATCCAGGTACTCCTCTGCCACCCCAGGTGGAGGCACCACACCACGTTAGGCCAGTGTAACATTTTTGGTAACCCAAGTCAGCTAGCTGCCTTGGGAGGTGTGGAGAGGTGAACCCGAGGGCTCTAGCTGGTCCTCTACCCTCATCAGTAACTATACAGGAAAAAGTTACTTCAGTTGTTTTGGTAGAGATAGGAGTCACGCACAGTTTTCAATACAGCAAGAGACACACTAGCGGATAATGTACTGTATTGTATTGAAGTCTAACTGTTCCAGTAAAAGAAAACGATTTCAAATAGATTCTGGCCTGATTGTACACTCCTTAATTATTGAATCAGAAATAAATATACAACA
Organism: Neoceratodus forsteri; assembly: GCA_016271365.2. Classification (NCBI taxonomy): domain Eukaryota; kingdom Metazoa; phylum Chordata; order Ceratodontiformes; family Ceratodontidae; genus Neoceratodus; species Neoceratodus forsteri. Next base: position 233,293,155 of record CM028129.1, on the reverse strand, counting down.
AGGGTCTTCTTAGAGGTATAATCTTTTACTCAATTGTGGTTGTTGTAGCCTTATCTGTGCTGACTTTATTGGATGTCAGCACAACCTTTGATAGCATTGATTCTGGTGTTTTACTGGAATGTCTCAAGATGCATGTTAGTTTTATTGGTTTAGTCTTGAATTGGTTCTGATCATGTTTCTGTCTAAGATGTCAATCTGTGTTTCATGGTGGTTATTCTTCCAGCACTGGTGCCAGCTATTCAGGTATACAATACAGGGCCCTGTTGAAGTCCTTACTTTTCACTGTTATAAATGCTTCCCAAGCAGGTGGGCTTTTGCTATTGTGTCGCTTAGTATTCAAATAATAGTCTATGAGTTTTGAAGTTATAGGTGGCCTATGAAGGCCCTGGCTATCAAGTGACCCCCTCATACAGAAGCAAAGTATATTGCAGCGTTGCATCAACTGTGGAGGCTTGTTTCAAAGTTTTGGAGTCTGAGTCCAGTGGATCCATGCTAACCTCAATACTGGAGGTGATGTATTTATAATTTAACTACTGTGTGTTAACTTCGATTTACTGAACTTATCTACTGGATCACTGTATAGACTGGGAGTTTTATGAGTCAGCTTATGTCATTTTTTAAAGAAAGGTTCTCCTTTGTCTCCACAAGGTCCCTTCTTCTGTCTCAGGTGGTCGTGGTACATGGCCTGCATCAAAACCATGTGGGTAAGGCTGAAGGAAAGTAACATGTACTCCTGTAGGAAAGGATGAAAAGGGGGATATGATAGAGAACAGGCAAAGAACAGCAAGCGGAAGGAGATGCTGCTAGAACTATACTCTCTACTGGGATTATATTGCCCTCCTTCCCTCCCTCCACGCCCCCACCCTTAGCCACTTCCACTTTTATTGGCACAGGATTTGACTGACAACAGGAACTTCCTGTTTGGGAGCAGGAAGGAGTGATCACAGAGCCACAAAAGACTCACCATCCTAGAAGGTAAAGAGTAGCTCTCCATCCCCCAGCTGCTTGAGGTCCGACTCTGAGCAAGTAAGGAGACTACTGAGAATATAGGAACTTCCTGTCTCAGAACAGGAAGATCAGGAGCTAAAGGGCATGGAGGCAGTAGGTAAGTAGGGAGAAAATGTATATGTATATATATATATATATATATATATAAACAGAGGAAAGAGTAATTATTCAAAACAACAGTTAAGGGCCGAAATAAGATATGATGGGAGTGGTGCAGTGCAGTGGCTGTGGGCAGCAGTCTTCTGGAGACATTCGAGGATGCGGTGTTGTCCCATCTGCAGGCACCTCTCTGGGCTGAGGAGGAGGCTGCTCATCTCCAGGCTGAGTTGGCCAGAATTTGGGGACCTCCTCTCACCCATGGACCACCAGGGCCACCACCGCTGCCTCAGGGGTTGGCAAGAAAGAGGAGTGGTCGGACCACAGTGGGCTCAGAGAGGGTGAGGGTGATAGAACAGAGGTGCATCTTCTCCTGTTGTACCTTTCCACAATTCATATGCCACTCTGGCAGTGTGCAGTTCCTCAATAGAGGCACCCACAGTGGAGACAATGGAGGATGTTGGGAACCTCCACAAGGAGGGTGGCATGTGACCCCACAGGGAAGGAAACAACTCCTGGTGGGGACTCCATTGTTAGGAGGGTAGAACTGGGGAGGGAGGGAGAAGGAGGTGGGTGCCTGCCAGGCACCATGGCTTGGAGGAGGGGAGTTAACTTAAGGTCATGGGGCAGCTGCATGGTAGAGGAAGTTGGATGTCATCGTCCACCTAGGGACAAATGACCTGACTGGGAAAGGGATCAGAACAGTGCAGGAGGAGTTTGTGGAGTTGGGGAGGGCCTTAAACAAGTAGCATGCATGGTAACCTTCTCGGAGGTGCTGCCTGTCTATGACATGGTTGAGGCTAGGGTGCTCCACACCATGGGATTCAATCAATGGTTGAAAATTGGTGCAGAGCTCAGGGTGTTGGCTTCATTGGGGACTGGGGGTCCACCTGGAGTGATGCAGGCCTTACTGGTGCGATGGTCTGCATCTGTCCAAAAGGGAACCAGAATCCTAGGTGACAGGTTTAAATGCTTCAGTGGCAAGCATTTAAACTAGCCAAGGGGGAGGCACTGAAAGGAGCAGGAAAATCCTAGCCCCCAAAATATCAGAGTAGTTAGTGAGGTAAACACCAAGATAGACACATTGATAGGGAGAAGGGCAGGGGTAAATGGAGAAAATGACAAAGGCAGTAAGGACAGAGATGGGGCAAAAATGGGTAAGGCCATCAAGAAATGGAGGGTAATGAGTACCAATGTCCGTAGTCTGGGCAACAAGCTCCCTGAACTGGTGGCCTTGATGGAAGAGGGATGCCTGGATATTGTGGCAGTCACAGAAACATGGTACACAGAGAACCATGACTGGGATGTTAAAATACCAGGGACACAGTCTACAGGAGAGACAAGGAGGGTAGAAGAGGGGAGGAGTAGCTCCATGTAAGGGAAGGATAAAAGCAATGGAACAAAAGAGTAAACAGGAAGGAGAGGCGGCACTGTGTGTCACCTTAGAGACTGGAAATGGCACCACAGTCCGCACAGGATTGTATACAGACCCCATGTCAGGGGAGGGAATGGACAAGAATATGCTAGAAAGCATCATCAGCATGGCAGAGAAAGGGAGATATTGTTGATGGGGAACCTGAATATGCCAGATGTTAACTGGAGCACCTTTGCTGCAGCCACATCCAAGAGCAGGGCCATTCTCGATGCCCTACAGGGGCAAGTCTCAGACAGCTAGTGTTGAACCCACTGGAGGGAGCAATCTTAGACCTCATATTCACAAATGGAGACAGTGAGAGGATCTCAGATCTAGAAGTGGGTAACCATCTGGGAACAAGTGACCACCAAACAGTGTGGTTCATGATAAACTCAGCTGCAGAGTCAAGCCATACAAAAGTGAGGGTACTGGATTTCAGGAGGGCTGACTTTGTCAAAATGGGAGAGTGCCTTAGAAAAGCACTAGCAAACAGGCAAGAAGGAGGGTGGAGTGACAATGGGGAACATCAAAACTACCATCACAGAGGCAACAAGCCTTCATGTGAAGCAAATAACAGATCAAATGAAAATGAAAGAAAAGCCACTATGGTTCTCAAAAGAGGTGGCGGGAAGGTTAAGGAGAAAAGATAGCTTTTAGGAAGTATAAGGAAACACAGAAGGAGCAGGACAGAGAACTATACCAGTTAAAGGAAAACTGCATGCTAAAAGCAGGAAAATATATGTATTACTACTAGTTTTGAGTTCTTACTTCATCCCAGTGTTTTGTTTCTGCCTAGACTGTGAGAGAATTTTTTCTAATTTTCCCTGTGTTTTCTGATGGCTGGGGCTACCATTCAGGTTTGTTTTATTGCATCTTCTCCAAGTTAGTCTTCCCAGAGTGCCCTTTGGTTTGATGTCTAACAGCCCTACAGCGGGCCAATGTCTTGTTACAGTGTCTTGCTTAGCCACAGCAGAGAAAGAACACAGCAGTGTGGAATCAACAAAGTCCAAGAGGAAGCATCTTTCAGAAAGAGATGTGCAAGAACAAGGGGACACAATTTGAAGATAGAGGGGATGGCTCAGGGCAATGTGAGGAAGTATTTTTTCACAGAGAGGGTGGTCGATGATGGAACCGCCTTCCTGAGGAAGTTGTGGGGTCAAAAACTGTGGAGAATTCAAGAATGCATGGACAGGCATAAGCGATTCTTGTGGGGGATAGGAAGAAACAGGCTGTTGGTTAACTAGGATCTGCAGCTTATCCAGTAGGTAGGAAAAGGGCAGACTAGGTGGGCCAATCGGTCCTTATCTGCTGTCAAAGTCTATGTTTCTATGTTTCTATGAGACATTCAGATACCTCACAGGAAAAACAAGGTACAGGAGGGAAGCATTTTCTACAGAAAAGATGCTCAAGGACAAGGGTCATGCTATGAAGTTAGAAGGGAGACTCAGAGGAAATGTGAAGAAGTGCTTCTTCACAGAGAGAGTGGTGGAAGCATGGAACAGCTTACCAGCAGAGGTGGTGGTGGTGGGGAAATGGTGACAGGGTTCAAGAACACATGGGATAGACACAGAGGGTTCTTATTGGTGGGGGTGCGGCGGTGGGAAGCCCGGAGACCAAACAGGGTCTTTGGCAGATAGGTAGGAAAATAGGGCAGACTAGGTGGACCATCAGGTCCTTATCTGTCAACAGATTTGATGTTTCTATGTATGTTTACCACACTGATCTAGTGACTTTGTAGGTAAGCATGGAGCTGTCATCACAACCTGTGGAAGCACTGCCCCAGGTTAGCTGGTAGGGATGCGGTGCACTGATTATCTATCCCTTTCACCCTGGCCACTGGCTCTGTGATGAATTCAAACCCTGCCATCCAGATGTTTTGAGAGTTTGGTCTGTTTCACGCCTATATTTGTTAAATGTGCTTGGACCAACTTTCATTGAAACCATGCACTTGGAGGAGATTTTTATATAGCTTCTAACACCATTTATCTCAAAGTGCTTCACAAAGGAAAGAGTTAGACACTGGTAGTGAAGTAAGTGTATGCTGTTGTGGCCTGACAACTCTTTGTGTCACTCTGCTCCTGCTGAGCCTTCAGCTTCTTCCACTCAGATGCCACACAGCTCTTGGCACCCTGCCAGGGATGAGCACGCCAGTCAGTTTGGTAGTACTGCTACCACCAGAACCCAGTTTCACATGGGCTTCTTGACCCCCGCTGCTTCTTGGAACTGTGTATCCCTGGCTCTGGTCTTTACACAAGGGTGCACTTCCATACCCAATCGAGCAGAATCAGGTTGTGCCTATATTTTGATATGTCTGTTGCCTCTTTGGATGGTGGATAACTTTTGCATTTACTAAGCTCAGAACAGATAAACAGTGTCTTTTGAGAGGTAACAAAATAACTATATTCTTTCTTCACAGTGCTTTTCAGTATCCTTACTTTCACTGTGAAAGGGTTGGAAACCTTGCATATAACAATTCTCTTCTCAGTAAGTACATTGCAGGATACAGCTCACAGAGACATGGCATCAGCTGCCCTTTAAAGATTCTTTTAAAGACTTACAAGTATCCACATGTCCTTTCTATGTTTGCTTGTATGCACATGCACAAAGTAAACATGTTGTGGTACTCGGGAGAGCAGCAGATCCAGATGTGTGTCAGCATCCAGTGCAGTTCAGGCTGCCTGAGGCTTGCCACTGACAGTCCAGTGAGCATCAGGCTGATAGTGAGTGTTCAGCCTGGTTGATGGGCAGAAACACTGTACAGTTGAAATGATGCAGCTGCAGCTATCAGAGTATGGCTGCATGCTTTCTTCTATAACATGCCACCCTGCAGCCAGCTGAGCAGCATCATAATCAGCCTGCGGTTCATCTCCTCAACCCGATGGCTCCCCTGGCACCCTGTCTGTAAAAACAATCCCACCTTTGAAGTTTAGCCCATCCGCCTCAATCATTTTCCTGGCACCACATTCCATGTACAAATAATCCCACCTCTACGAGTTAACCTGCCCACCTCCTGATCCTTTTCTTGGTATTTCATTTCCGTAAAACAATCCTACCCACTGCAGTTTAGCCCTCCCATCTCCTGATCACTTCCCCGGTGTCCTGTCCCTTGTAACAACAATCACGCCCCGCAGTTGTAACGGGCTTGGCTGCACCATTACAGTCAACCTCCTAAGTATAGGTATAAGTGAAGGGTCGCCACCTGAGTATTAGGGAGGCAGAGGAGGGGTCTTGAAGAGGCAATGTCTGTCAGACCAGTAAAATAAAATACCGGACAGTGGGCACAAAGGATCTATAGTACTATGAGTAAAAAGGCGGATAAGGCAGGTAAGGTGTAGAGTAATACTTATCTGATGGGAAGAGTCAGTGTCTTTGAGACCTGTTAAAGTAATGGGAAAAGCAGGTTAATATGGGGAAAATACAGTAACGAGAGCAAAGACAAAGAGCCAAATGATACTAAAGGGGTATAGGATAACATAGAAGTAAAGAAAAGGGAGTTTTAGATAAAAAGTTACAGTTCGTCAAAGTAGGGAAATAAAAATAAAATAATAAAAATATAGAGAGAAAGAAGGTGTTATTCTTTTTTTTGGGGTGCTCAGCTTAAATTCCTTTAGTGCTCTTTAGATGGCCTAGTGGGCAGTATTTTAAAGTAGTAGCGTGAGTGGGCTAATGTAGGCCTTTTGGGCTAGTGGGTCCTATAGTTAAATAAAGTAGCATTGGTGGTCCGGGCTCTAGAGTTGCCCCAGGAGCTATAAGTTTTATATGGTAGCCCTGGAGGGCTTGTGAGTTATTTCCTGGTGGCCAGTGGCCAATGTTAAGAAATAAAATAGATTGCTTTTCCTTGTGGTCTAGTGGTTGATCCCTGGGCCCCCATCTTTAGTTTTGGAAGGCAAGTATGTAGAGCCAGGAGGAGGATGAGCTGCAGCTGCTGAAGCAGCCATTAGTATAGCGCAACCACGGAACAAGTGAAAGTGCCAGCTGGCTCTTGCGACTCCCAACCCATATGGAACTCAGGTTACAGCCTGCTCCATGAGGGTAGGAGGAGAGCTGACAGAAGCTCATCAGGAGGTGGAGGATGCCAAGGTAGGAGTGCCTCCCTCCGCCTACCCAAGCTGCTGCTCTGGTGGCCTAAATGTAATTGCCCTGAGAGCAAAAGAGCAGAAGAGGCAGCCATACAGAGTGACATATTCATGGCTATGTGAAGCTCCTAGCTGGGAGGGGAGGCAGGAGCCACCAGTATGTAAAGCCACCCGTAGCTAATGTAAAATGCCCATGGGGGCTTTTGTGCAGGCTCGAGTGGCTGGCAGCAGCAAGTGCGTTGGGGAGCCACCTGTATAAAGTCGCACCACGGCTAAAGTGAAAACACCAGAATAGGTTTACTATAATCAAAATGCCTGTGAGAGGCAGGATGAGGGTCAGTTGGCTCCTAAAAGGAGCAACAAACACAGCCACGGTTATATGTAGAGCCCTGAGGGCTGTATAAGTGAATCGAGGGGGGAGCAGAGTGCAACACAGGGGCCAGAGGGCCTGTAGACAAGTCACACCACAGCCATGCATGGAAGCAAATAAATAATTAAATAAATATATACCCGCAGAGGGAAACAAGCAGTCCCACCAGGGATCCAGAGCAGGCATGCCATGTTGAAGCATGCTGGCTGAAGGCAGGCATCAATTGGACATCCTAGTGTCAGCAGTAGGAGGCAGAATCAATCAGGCATGTAATGTGAAGTCAGGGTGGGCTGCTATTCGCCACTCCCAATGGCCAAATGGTACATTTGAATAAAAACAGTATGAAGATGCCTAGATAGGGAATCACCAACCCTATATGCCCTACAAATGGTGACAAGTTATTTCCTCCCAAGTGGGAAAATGAGGGTCTCAAAGGGAGCAGAGACAGCAATTATTAGAGCTGGTTTGAGACATTTCTGCCTCTAGGGGCGAGAATTCACCCTTATTGGCTTCCAGGGGCCTTAGAGATTCGATGGACCAATCAGACATTGAGTAGGGATGGCTAAAGGGCTGGAGGAGGAGTAGCCCAGGACTTCTCTTTCCTCCTCAGACTGACAGGATTGCTGTTGTGTCTCTGCCCCACACAACTCCTCCTCTCAGGGCTGAAGAAAAATGTACAGAAAAAAGGTTAAAGTGATATGTTAGATAGTTATTAAGGAGTAGCACAGTCAGAATTTGCAAACACATATGTGTGTGGCTATTTATCTGGCTACACCCAGAGAGTTAGCTGGAAGGGTGCGCTATCTGAGCCATTACCCTAAAAGAGGGAGTACCACAGGGCTCGATCCTTGGTCCCCTACTATTCTCACTGTTTACCAATGATCTAAACCTCCACCGCGGGAAGCACAGTAGTACAATACGCGGATGGCAGTGTTATATACCGCTCCTCTGATAACCTGGGGTTTCAGCCCTTACTCCAATCTGAACTACGTCACTGGAGAACTGGCTAAAAATAAACAGCATGGTCTTGAATGGGCAAAACAAAAGCCATGCTATTCAGGGCCAGATCCCTGGGGCAAGAAGGATCAGTCTCTCACAGTTTAAATCACTGGCTGGGACCAGCATTGAACTTGTGTCCTCCTTAAAATACCTAGGGCTTATGCTTGACCAAGGTCTCACCTTCAAGAACCATGTGGAACAAGTGACCAAGACCATCCATGGAAACTTGGCATTTTGTATCGGATTAAGGATCGGCTTCCACCAGTGATAAGGGAAGACCCTCGCCATGAACTTCTGTACAGGCTCAGGGCGCACTCTACTTGAGGCAAGCACTTGCCTATGTCATGGCGCCTGACAATCTCCCGCCCACAGACTTATGCCAATCACCTTATCTGGAAGAGTCGTACAAACCACTATGAATAGTTTGCCTCCACTGTTATGAATCAAGGTCAAAAACTGTAACTATTGAACCTGTATGTCAGTTAACACCTGTTTACTGTCTGTATCACCATGTATGCTATGTAATGACATGTAATGATATGTAATGTCTCTCCGTCACCCTGAAAAAGGACCTTTAGGCTGGTGGGCCTACCCGGTCATCAAAATTCAATAAATAAATAAATAAAATATGTTGTGCAGAATGTTTTGATTTGTATTTGTAGTCCTAGTGTGTCCTTCCCTTTGTCTGCTATTAGAAGTTTTTTCTAAATTAGCCTGCTAGTTTTACAGCCATTTTATGGGCCCTGGGGATCTCCATCTTAGCATGATTTATTGCTCTTCTTGTTCTACAATGCCTCCTGTCCCATGTGACAGTGATGTACCCAGGACCATGGATTCAGCAAGCACTGGTTTAGAGTTAAATTTACAACTGCAGAGCTGTGATATTAAGTAACCTTTCATATTCAGTAAGCAATAATAGCTACATTTACAGTTTACCAAATACTTGAGGGCTAATTGAGTGGGTAATTTTGTAAGAAAACAGCTAGAGTCTTTACTAATTATAGCACTGATGATCTAGAGTGATTTGTGTGCTTTTATGGGTGTGTAGTTTGCTCAATGAAAAGTTTAAAAGCAAAACATTTACGGCTGCTGGCTAGACCTGGACATACACATATAAAACAAAAATACTGAATTAGAGTTATTTAGTGGAGGCCAGAACATCAGACTCCTATCTCCAGTACTTGCTGAATCAATGGTCATGGACGATCACTATCACATGGGACAGGAAAAAGAACATTTTTTGTAGCAAAAGAAGAGCAACAAACTTTGCTAAGATGTAAATCCTCATGGGCCATAAAACTACTCTATAATGAGCAGGCTAATTTAAAAAAACTCTTAATAGCAAACAAAGGGAAGGACAGACCAGGACTATACACAAAACCAAAACAATCTGCATAACAATGTTTTTGCAAATGTTGTCTGTACTACTTTAAGGGCTAACACAGCCAATGTTAGTAAAAAAAATGTTTAGTCAGGAAAAGTTCAGTCAGGCAATTTTTACAGAATTACTTGGACCTTGATAGTCCAATTTAAGGAGGAGTGAGGGAAGTCCATTATTAAGTAATGGCTCAAGACATAGAAACATAGAAACATAAAATTTGACGGCAGATAATGACCGCTTGCCCACCCAGTCTACCCATTTCTACCTACTGGATAAGCTGCAGATCCTAGTTAACCAGCAGCCTACTTCTTCCTACCCCAACCCCCAGAATTGCCTTTATGACTATCCCATGCATGCTTGAATTCCCCACTGATTTTTGACTCCACAATCTCCTCCAGAAGGCCGCTCCATGCATCCACAACCTCTCTGTGAAAAAATACTACCTAAATTACCTCTGAGCCGCCTCTTCTTCTTCAAATTGTGCCCTCTTGTTCTTGCACACCTCTTTTTGTAAGATGCTACTCTTGGACTTTGTTGATTCCCTTGAGGTACTTGAAAGTTTCTATCATGTCCCCCCTCTCCTCCTTTCCTCGAGGCTATACATATTAAGCTCCTTAAGTTTCTCTTCATATGACTTCCGGTGCAGACCCTGCACCATTTAGTTGCCTCCTCTGGACAGCTTCCATCCTGTCTATGTCTTTCAGGAGATTGGGTCTCCAGAACTGCACACAGTACTCAGATGGGGTCTCACCAGCTGTCTGTAGAGAGGATAATAACTTCCTGTTTTCTACTGGTGATGCCTCTCCTATGCATCCCAGTATCCCCCAGCCCTCCTTGCTACCCTCTCACATTGCTTTGCCCATCTTTAGGTCATCTGATATGACTACCCCCAGGTCCCTTTCCATTCTTGTTGTTGTTAGTATCTCACCCTCATTGTGTACTCTTCCTGGTTTTGTTTCCCAGGTGCATTACCTTGCACTTCTTAGCATTGAATCTAAGCTGCCATACATTTGACCATTCCTCTAACTTCCAAGTCCCTCTCATCCTTTCCACCCCACCCTGTGCATCAACTCTGTTGCAGATCTTAGTGTCATCTGCAAAGAGACATACTTTTCCTTCCAGTCCTTCTGCAATGTCGCTTATAAAGACATTGAAGAGGACCGTCCCATCACTGAACTCTCAGGCGGTACCTCCACTAGTAACCCTCCTTTCTTCTGAGTGGACTCCATTTACTATAACTCTCTGTGTCCTATTCTCCAGCCAATTCTTTACCCAGGCTGTCATCTTGGGACCCACTCCCAGGCTGGCTAACTTGTATATTAATCTTTTGTGTGGGACTGTGTCAAATGCCTTTCTAAAGTCAAGGTAGGCCATGTCCACAGCCCCTCCCTGATCTACTACTTTGGTCACCCAGTCAAAGAAATCTATCAGATTTGTCTGGCATGACCTTCCCTGTGAATCCATGCTGCCTAGGGTCCTGTGCCCTCTGGCCTCTAGATACTGACAATTCTTTCCTTTAGCAGTGATTCCATCCTTTCCCTATCACTGAGGTTAAACTAACAGGTCTATAGTTTCCTGCTTCTGCCTTGCTCCCACTTTTGTGAAGGGAATCACATCTGCCCTCCTCCAGTCCTCGGGTACCACCCCATCCTCCCATGATTTGTTAAAAGGGTAGTCAGTGGTGTCACTAGTTCTACCTTAGTTCTTTCAGAATTCTGGGATGAATCCCTTCAGGCCCCTTGCTTTGTCCACCTTCAGTTTTAAGAGTTCTTTCAGAACCCTTTCTTCTGTAAATGGGCCGTATCAACTTCTGTATCCGGAGTGTTACTACTGTTTGTTTTATGTCTCCTCTTCCTTCATAAATACTGAGCAAAATATTTGTTTAGTATCTCTGCCTTTTCACAGTCTCCTCTGCCCACCCTCCCTCCCTTTATTAAGCCTCACTATCCCTCCTTGGTCTTCCTTCGCTCCCTGATGTACCTATAAAAGGTTTTATCCCCTTCTTAACTGAGTTGGCTATCTTTCCTCGGTTTGGGCCTTTGCTGTTCTGACTGCCTTCCCAGCCTCCTTTTGCTTTAACTGATACAGTTCTCTGTCCTGCTCCTTCTGCATTCCTTGTACTTCCTGAATGCTTTTTTTCTCTTGAGCCTTCACTGCCACTTCCTTTGAGAACCATAGTGGTTTCTTACATCGTCTTGTTTTGTTTATTTGCTTCACACAAAGGCTTGTTACCTCTGTGATGGCAGTTTTATTATTCCTATTGTTCTTCCACCCTCCTTCCTGCCCATTTGCTAGTGCATTCCTTAGGCAGTCACCCATTATGGCAAAATCAGCCCTCCTAAAGTCCAGTACTTTTGTCTTTGTATGGCTTGACTCTATTACTGTGTTTATTAGAACTATACTGTTCGATGGTCGCTAGTTCCCAGATGGCTACCCACTTACATCTGTGATCCTCTCTCCATCTCCATTTGAGAGTATCAAGTCTAATATTGCTCCTTCTTGAGTGGGCTCCAGTACTAGTTGTCTAAGGCATGCCCTGTAGGGCATCTAGAATAACCCCACTTCAAGTGGCTGCTGCAACTGCACTCCAGTTAACATCTGGCATATTCAGATCACCCATCAGCAGTATCTCCCTTTTTCTGCCATTCTAAGTATACTTTCTATCATTTCCTTGTCCATTTCCTCCCCTGAGAAGGGGTCTGTATACAACCCTGTGCGGATTGTGGTGCCATTGCCTGTCTCCAAATTTACCCACAGTGCTCTTCTCCTCCCTGTTTACCCTTTTGTTCTGTTGCTTTTATTCCTTCCTTTATGTAAAGAACTACTCCTCCTCCTTTTACCCTCCCTGTCCCTCCTGTAGATAGTGTATCCTGGTATGTTTACGTGCCAGTCATGGTTTTGTGTGTACCATGTTTCTGTGACTGCCACGATATCCAGATGTTCCTCCTCCATCAAGGCCACTAATTCAGGAAGCTTGTTACCTAGACTACGGGCACTGGTACTCATTGCTCTCTATTTTTGATGGCTTTACCTTCTGTTGCAGCATCCCCACTGACCGCTCCTCAAGAATTTGTTATTTTACTCAGTTAAATGTTTTAGGAGGGAATTCACCTATCAAGTTGTTCTCCAATCAATGTTATTCTTAACAGTGTGCCTTGCCTTTGTAACAGCTGCAATCTATTCCCTAATCACTACTGGTAACATACTATACTATTACTATTTGAATCATATTATCACTGGCTGTTATCTGAATTTGCATGTGATCATTGTATGTAATTAATTCTGGGTCTCTTGAAAAGGGACGTCTAGTCTCCAGTGAGCTTACCCGATTAACAAAATCCAAATAAAATAAATCAGAGGACCAGAGGTGCAGTGGAGTCAGAAGACTGGAGAACCAGAAGGGGCTGAAGATGTAGTAGAGACAACAAAAGACCCAGAAGACAATGCCTTATCACCCCGGCTATGGCAATGCATCAGAGTCACCATTACTAACTTGACAGCACCTATTTGGGTTGAGGTAGAAGGAACTGTGACCTCAGAGACTGAATTGACTTTGGGACATTTTGTTATTCAAGTGTGGGGATTAAAGTGTAATTAAAGATTTTTGCAGTGATTGATAGATGTTTTTTGGTCAGGAAAAGAAATGTTAATCAGTTTGTGCCAATGATACTTCATTGAATAGGCTGTACAGCCATTATCTTCAGGGTGCCAACTTTTGAAAAGTTTTGTGGGTACTCAGGCCAATTATAAAAGGCCAGGGGTCTGGGGGTGCTAAGCCCCAGAAGCTATAGGATTTTTCATGCTTTGTGGTGCGTTTTGGGGTATTTTGACATTTCAGAATGTGATGCACCACCACCACCACCACTCCACTGTAGACCAGTGCCAATCAGATGGATGTGTTCGACCTACCCTCCTACCTTCCCCAAAATACACGCAACCTGTCAGATGCCAAAAAATACACAGTGACTGAAAGTACAGGCCTGTACAGTGGTCAGAAAATAGAGGGGTGGATTCTTTTGGTGAAGGTGGAACTACGGACACCAAGGCAGTGCAAGTTTTGCTGACAGGCAATAGGAGCTAAAACAACTGAAACAATTTACTTAAGGACTGAATTCATTTCAACTAGAACCTGACAAACTATCAAATATGTTGTAGTTCATGGTCAACAGATGTCGCCAGTTGCCAACATGGATATGCTTGTTAGAAAGGTTAAATCAAGTTAAGAGAAACAGTGCAGTACTCAGCTTGCTATTAATATATGGATTATGGGAATAGAGAATGCTATGAATAGCAGGTTGATGCCACATAAATGGATATATTGAATTTATTTATAGAAACCCTCTGAATTGTGTCCATTTAGGAAGGTCAAAAGTTCAATGTGAATAAAACACCTTTTTCTGAGAGCACAACTGCCTCAGCTACATGTACCCCTGCAAATGGGGGTTCCAGAAGTCTTCCAGGAGCTTGCCTGAATGCTCCAAGTCTGGGTGGTGTTCAAGGCCTGAGCTGTTTAGATGTGGTTCCAAGTGGCGCTATTTGAGCCCACGTACTGTCTCTTTAAGAGCTGTCTGCTTGCAGACTTAGTTGTTGTATGGGGGGACTGTGTGTTCTAATGCCCGAATCACGCCGGATGCTGTCAATTCACTCCGCTTTCTGCCATTACATGTGCAGAGGGAGCCTTGTTGAAAGATATAACTGTTTGCCATCATTTAGAGTGACTGAGAAAATGTAGTTTGTCTAACCTGTCTTCATTTCAGCACGAACTGTTTCAGTGTAGCTTTCATTTTGGTCCTGAATAGCTGACTTGGACCAATCAGGATGATAAGGGAGACCTAAAATGGAGCCTGTGGATGAATCGGATCTTGGACTCTCAGTTTTGATCCAGCCACAAGGGATTGTATGGGCAATGACTCTGAAAATGTAGTTTTAACCTTGGGCCTTTTTCCACCAACAGCGGGAGCCTTATTGTGAGTGACAGCCGAACCAGCCAACAGAATGGGGTGGAGCTAAAGGAAATGCCCTGCTCTGTGACTGGAAGGAGTAGATCAGTTATGACTGTGAAGAGAAGGAGCTCTGTGCTTCTCTGCGATGTATAGTTCTCGCACGGAAGCGTGTGAGGTCTTCTGAGGTTTGGCCTGCAGCCATTGTAAGTGCCAGTTCAGACTGAATCCAATTTGTGAGGAGAAGAAGGAAGTCTGAAGAGGGAACCAGGCTCACCCTGTAGAAGACTGGAGAAATTGCTGAATCATGCTTGGTCTGTCAGAAACTGAAGCTACTGTGTGTGCTCCCAGGTATTTTGCAGTATTGCGATTGGGATCTAGGAGCAGCCTGCCTGGTATAGTACTTTCCTTTACATATGAATGTACAGAGTGCTTGTGGGGAATTGCTATTTCCAACCCCTGTGCTGTGTGTGTGTGTTGAAGCTGGAAGTAAACCCCAGCTTGTCTCGGACTGAACTGCTTGCTATCTACTGCAGTGGGGTCCAGTCACAAGGACCTTGTCTCCATGCCCTGTTGTTCTGGCAACCCAGAAGAACATCCACCATCCGGTTCTCAGCTTGGGTATTGTGGTACAAATCAGGTATTTCCCTGCAGCCTGTTTTCAATTACAAGTGTGTCATCTGATTATTGTTGTTTCACTCTTCATGGACTGAGCCATCCGCTCTGGATTACATTTGGGTGTTGTGTATATTTTCTTCTACAGGGCCCTGTCCATCTGCACCTGCCAGCCAACCTCGGCAACTGACCTGGCTAGCCCCCAACCTGGGTACCCAGAGTGTGGCTTTTCAGACTCTGTATGTGTGCACAGTAGTGTGATTTAATTCTGCCAATTAACCTGTTTGCCACTCCTGTGTTACTGTCCCCAAATAAATCGGATTTGTTGTTGTTATACTATATACTGTCTGTGGTGTTGGTACTTATGGAAACAGTATTGTATTTTGCTGTGTATGTTGTTTAACCTTATTTTACAGGGGTCCTCAGAGACATGCTGCAGAATCAGTCTCAAGGGTAAGTGGTACTTTATGAGTGAACAGTGCGATACTGTGGGGTATTGGGGCTGTAACTCCTGTGTACTGTGTGAGCCACTAGAGGGAATAAAGGGGGTTCTCAGGTCCCAGAGGGCTGTGACCAAGCTAGTCTAACCACCACAAACCCTGACCTCTGGTAGAGACACCCATCATAGAACCTAGGCCCTCAACCTGTCAGTAGTCAAGCAGGCAGGGTAGTAGCCCCTGGGACAGCGCCACCTGGGGTTACATCTTGGAGGCTCACTGCTGGGATTTTGTGACCTCTAGTGGCCACATTTATGAACCACTGTTAAAAAATAAATGGGTACCCTGACAGAAGTGGCTGTGTGACGGTTGGTGGAGTGGTGTTCTGGGAGGAGATGACCCCCCAAAACACCATGCTTATCCTGGACATCCCCTGAGTATCAATACGGACACTGTACAGGAAGTACTTTCCAAGGTGGAAGGTTTACAAAACCCTGTGGTGGTGGGTCAACATGCTGATCTGCTCACCCACACTTTCATGGCCCTAGTAGAGTATGAGGACCCACAGATAGCACCAAAGTGCCACAGACTATTACCCCAGAGGAGCCCTCACTGCCTGGAGAGTGATAACTAAGGACAGTAAAGACCCAAGGGATGAGCCTCAACTATCTGAAACTTTTGAGGAGAAATTTGTTAAATTGTTGCTGGAGGAAAGGAAAACTGTGGAGGATTTAAAGAACTATTGTTGCCACCTGGGAACGTTTCCTCCACCAACACCTCTCCCCTCAGCACCCGTTATTGCCACTCCTTCTGTGCCAGTGCTAGCCCTATGTCTGTACCTGCCAATAGTCATGACTCCCTACCGCAGGTTGAAAATTTTCTCCTGCACCTCCTCACCCCACAAGAGGAGGATGACTGGGAGATCTGGATAGACTATTTTGCCCCTCAAGTGCTAGAATGGCAATGCTCGGAAGCAGAAAAGCGAAAGAGGTTAAGGAGAGCCTCCGAGGTCCTGCCCTGGCTACCATCTGTGCCAAACGGGCCAGTAATCCTGAAGCGACTGCACAGGACTATCTTGAGGCCCTGGAGAATGTGTATGGGAGCCCAGATTCTGATGAGGACCTGTGGCGGAGAGTAGAAATGCACAACAGTACCAAGGAATTGTTGTCTGTGTATGTAACTCGGTTGGAAAATTGCTGCAAGAATGCCTCAGAAAGGTAGTTTGCCAGTGATTGAATTGGACTGAACCAGCCTGGACAGGATCCTTACGCCTGACCCCTTCTCAGAACTGCTGTTGCTTCAGTTACACCTGGCCTATCGACTGGAATCCCCACCCTCCTATGATGAGCTAATGAGAGAAATTTGAGGGGTTGAGAAAAGGCGACCCAGGAGGGACTTGCACCAATAGCTGTTGCTACGATCCGAGTGACTGAGGGTGACCTGTCAAGTGAAGTTCAGGGCAGAGGTTGGCAGTTAATGAGTGCTCTGAGAAGGAAAAGGGTGTGCCACCATGGGGTGAACTGCTGAGAGAGTTCAGGGAAATAAAAACAGTCTCATTATGAAGGCCGCTCCTGCAAGTACAGGCCCCGACCCTCATCCGACTGCATCTGCTATGGGGTGGGGTACCCACCATGCATCTCCTGCTGACAACAGCTCAAAACTCAATGTCTTGACCATGGAAGTGGGAAAATTGATGAGATACCTCCAAATGCTTATCACGCCACAGACCGAGATGGCCCCAAGGTCTTGCAGTTAATAGTGCACTCTGACCTGGCCCCCAGTGTGTGATGCCTCGCCAGCTCAAACTCCAGAAAGTATGTTTTGCTATAATTGTGGGAAGGATGGGCACATGAAGAGAGTGCCGGTCCCAAAGGACCCAGACAAAGTGGTATATAGGTTACAGGGAGAGCTTCAGAGAAGAAATCAGTGGTTAAGAGGTGCACAAATGATTCCAGTGAGGGTCTCAGAAATGCTAACTCACGTCCCTTGTGGCAAGGTCAGTTGCCCAGGCCCCGCTACTGCCTCTCCAGACTGGTCCAGAATAGTGGGCTCCTCCATGGAGACCACTGTAAAGGTGAATGGAGTGTCTGCCAGAGCTGTATTAGACAGTGGCTCCCAAGTGACAATTATGTTCCAAGACTGGTATCAGAAGCATTTGTCTGATGTACCCTTGCAAACTGCTGGAGGGGCTGCATGTCTGGGGGTTAAGTGAGAAGGCCTACCCTACTCTGGATATATCCGAATTTGGCTGTCTTTACCACCTCCGTGGCTGGAGTGGCAGAGCAAGTAGAGACCCTGGCCTTAGTGTGTCCCCCTACTGGACTGTATGATGGGGTTTGTCTACTAATTGGGACAAATGCATAAGTTTGGACAGTTAGCGCAGTTGTGTTATGAAAAACAGGGGTCAAGGACTAGTAGAGCTTTAAGAATTCGCCTTGATCAAGAAGGCCTATGAGGCACAGAGAGATGCTAAAAAGTGGAACCAGAGGAACCGTTGGAATTGTCTGGAAGAAGGATCCTGAGTCTCTGATCCTGGGCCAAATGCCCGTGTACCCTACAGGGGAAGTCCATATCAGAAAGGATTTCAAGAATAAATCTCATGCTGGATGCACCAGGAGACGGGAAATTGCCGGAAGAACTGATGGTCAAGCTAAGTAGTTTGCCTGTCAGAGCCCATGCTGATGCCAGAAGGGTAATGGTCCAAGTTCATAATTTGTCTGATAGAGAGATTCAAGCAAATGGAGGTTGCACCCTGGCTAATGTACATTGTGCAGATACTGCAGTGCTACCCAGTAACATGTGCTCAGGGGAAATGACAGAGTGATGCCCGACTTGTTTGATTTTGGGACTCCCCATTGCCAGCTGAATGGAAGATGAGAATCAGTAGAAAGCTTGCCCAGAGAGACCAGGTGCTTTCTTTCAAAGGAATGGGATGTAGGATGTGTGCAAGCAGCTGAGCACCCCATCTGGCTGCATGATGAAAGGCTATTTCGTGAAAGGTCTCGACGCCTGGCCCCTGCTGACATAGATGATGTGAGATGGCATCTGCAAGAGATGCTTGCTGCTGGTGTAATACAAGAATCCAGAAGCCCATATGCTTCCCCTATTGTGGTAGTGAGAAAAAGAATGGGGACAGTAAGGATGTGTCGATTATCACACTTTAAACTGGTGGACTATCCTGAACAGTATACAATGCCCGCATTTAGGATGCTTGGACTGCCTGAATGGTAGCAAGTGGTTCTCTGTGCTGGATCTTCGCAGTTGGTACTACCAGATCCCGATGGCCCCAGAAGACTGTGAGAAGACCGCCTTTATCTGTCTGCTTGGCTTCTATGAATTCATGAGGATGTCTCTAGGATTTCAGGCACCCCAGACACTTTTCAACGACTGATGGAGTGTGCAGTGGTGACATGAACTTATTAGAGTGCCTGGTATACCTAGATAATGTTATTGTGTTTGGCAGCTCACTGGAGGAACATGAGAGCAGATTATTCAAGGTGTTGGACTGACTGGAAGACTTTGGCCTGAAACTGTCCATCGATAAATGTCAGTTCTTCCAAACCTCTGTAAAGTATGTGGGGCATATAGTCTCCACCGAGGGAACAGAGACTGACCCAAGTAAAGTTGAGGCCTTGACCACCTGGCCACAGCCCCACAATCTAAAAGAACCGCAAAGATTCCTGGGATTCTGTGGCTACTATCGCTGTTTCATCAAGGACTATTCAAGAGTGATCCGTCCTTACTTAATCTTACTAGGTTACCCTCCTACCCACAAAAATACAAGAGGTCAACTCCTCTGAGACTGAGAGAGTGTATTTCCATCCCAATGAAGTTTTTGGGGCACGATGGACACCTGATTGTGAAGTTGCTTTTCATGAGATTATATATCAACTTACCCACGCTCCTGTCCTGGCCTATGCAGATCCAGCAAATCCTCACGCCCCTACACATTGATGGCAGTTTGCAAGGTTTGGGGCTGTGTTGTACCAGGAGCACGAGAATGGCCTGAGACCAGTGGCCTTTGCCAGTAGAAGCCTGACCCCATCCGAAAAGAACTATCCTGTACATAAGTTAGAGTTCCTAGCTTTGAAGTGGGCCATTGTTGACCAATTCCATGAGTACTTGTATGGGGCTAAGATACTAGTAAAACTGACAATAATCCTTTGACCTATGTGCAGACTTCAGCTAAGTTGGATGCTACTGGCTATAGATGGCTTTCTGCATTATCTACATATGACTATGCTGTTGAATACAGAGCAGGCCTGAACCACGAGATGCTGATGCTCTCTCATGGAGGCCTGTTCCCCGAATGACTGGGTCAGACAGTCAGAACCTGATATTCGAGCACTCTGCTAGAAGTTTGACAGGGAGGAACAAATGTCCACGGACGCAGTGGACTGCATGGTGGATTGTTTGGGACCCTCTGAGAACTGCATGCATGCTGCTTATTGCCACTTTTCTGCAATAGACATTGGTGCACTACCTCAGCTGGATTAGCGGCTGTTTCTGGCAGAAGAGAACTGGTTACAGAGCAAGAAATAGAAGTCCAGAACTACAGATTTTTACTAATTAATCACTTCTGTCTCAGCAGGAGTGGTACCTGTTTGGATTAAGCAAACAGATACTTTATTAGAAGAAGGGGTCTCTTTAAGCAAAAAAAGGTGTTTTTTTCTGAGGAAGGGGCAGTATCAGCTTAATTTACTGAGAGCAGAGAGTGAATCTAATTGGGGTGTGGCTTAGCAGCTTAGGTGTACAAAAGCAGCTGTCTCAATTACAGCTTCCGGCTGTTTCTGGCAGAAGAGAACTGGTTGCAGAGCAAGAAACAGAAGTCCAGAACTACAGATTTTTACTAATTGCCCTCCTTTCCACCCTCCACCCAAAGCCAGTTCTAGTTTTATAGCCACTGAATTTGACTGACAATAGGAACTTCCTGTTTGGCAGTAGGAAGGAAGGATCATTAAGACACATTAGTTTCAGCAACCTTGAAGTAACCTAAAAAAAAAAAATAACTTTATCCCCACCCCGGCTGCTGAAGGTCTGAATCCAAGCATGGAGGAAGGAGACTACTGAACACTACAGGAAGTTCCTGTCCCAGAACAGGAAGGGTGAGAGTTGTAAGGGACATAGGCAGTAGGAAAGTAAGTGTAAAAATACATAGAGGGAGGAAACAATAAGCACACAAAGCAACAGGAGAGGGGACACAAAATAAGTCAAGATGGGAGTGGTGCAGTGCAATGGCTGTGGAGCAGCAGTGTTCCAGGAGACATTCTGAGGCTGCGATGCTGCCCTGTTTGCAGGTACCTCTCTGGTCTGAGGGAGGAGGTTGCCCATCTCCAGGCTGACCTGGCTAGGATTCGTGAAACCTCTTCCCCCACTCAGGGACTCACCAGGGCCACCACCGCTATCACAGAGGTTGCCAAGAAAGGGAGTGGCTGGACCAAGGTGGGCCCAGGAGGGAGAGGTGGTGGAAAGGAGGCATCCTCCAGTTGTAGCCTCCACATTCATGTGCTATTCTGGCAAAGAGTGGTTCCTCTATGGAGGCACCTGCAGTGTTGACTAAGGAGGATGCTGGGAACCTCCACAAAGGAGACTCACAGAAGGGTGGCACGAGACCCACAGGAAGGAAACAACTCCTGGTGGAGGACCCAATCATTAGGGGTAGACATGGGGAGGAAGGGATAGGGAGGTAAGGTGCTTGCCTGGCACCACGGCGAGCTGAGACAAGAATCCTCAGGATCGGTGAGCAGCTGCACGAGGGAGGGAGCTGGATGTCATTGTCCACCTAGGGACAAATTACCTGGCTGTAAATAGGATCAGAGTGGTGCAAGAGGAGTTTGTGGAGTTGGGGAGGGCCTTGGACGAGTAGCATGTACAGTAACCTTCTCGGAGGTGCTGCCTGTCTATGGCAAGGATGATGCTAGGGTATTCGCACCATGGGATTCAATGAATGGCTGACAGACTGTTGTGGAGCTCAGGGTTTTGGCTTCATTGGGGACTGGGGAGCCACCTGGAGGGATGGAGGCTTATACTGGCACGATGGTCTGCATCTGTCCGGGGATCCAGGATCCTAGGTGACTGGTTTAAATGCTTCATTGGCAAGCTTTAAACTAGCCAAGGGGGAGGCACTGAAAGGAACAGGGAAATCACAACTTCCCCCACAAAGCACAGTAGTTAGAGAGGTAAACACCAAGGCAGAGAAGCTGTAGGAGCAGGACAGGATAAATGCAGAAAAAGGTGTTAAGGACAGGATGGGGCTAAAAGGGGTAAGGCCATAAAAAATAAAATGGAAGGTGATGAGTACCAATGCCCGCAGTCTATGCAACAAGCTCCTGAACTAGTGGCCTTGATGGAAGAGGGATGCCTGGATATTGTGGCAGTCACTGAAACAGGGTACACAGAAAGCCATGAGTGGGAAGTCAACATAGCAGAATACACAGTCTACAGGAGGGATAGGGTGGGTAAAAGAGGAGGAGGAGGAGTAGCTCTCATAAGGGAAGGGATTAAAGCAGCAGAACTAAAGAGTAAACAGGAAGTTGATGAGTCACTATGGGTCACCCTGAGACAAGAAATGGCACTACAATCCGCATGGGGTTGTGTACAGACCCCATCTCAGGGGGAGGAAATGGATAAGGAAATGATAGAAGGCATCCTTAAAATGGCAGAAAAGGGAGATATTGTTGATGGGGACCTGAATATGCCAGATGTTAACTGAGCACCTTTGCTGCAGGACATCCAAGAGCAGGGTCATTCTTGATGCCCTACAGGGGCATGCCTCAGACAGTTAGTGCTGGAACCCACTCTTGAGGGAGCAGTCTTAGACCTGGTGCTCTCAAATGGGGAAGGAGAAAGGATCTCAGATTTAGAAGTGGTAGCCATCTGGGAACAAGTGATCACCAAACAGTGTGGTTCACAATAAACACAGCCATAGAGTCAAGCCTACAAAACAAGAGTATTGGACTTTAGGAAGGCTGATTTTGGGAAAATGAGAGAGTGCCTTAGAAAAGCACTAGCAAATGGGCAAGAAGGAGGGTGGAGGAACAATGGGGAATAATCAAAACAGCCATTGCAGAGGTAACAAGCCTTTGTGTGAAGCAAATCAACAAAACAAAATGAAGGAAAAAAACACTATGGTTCTCAAAAGAGGTGGCAGGGATGGTTAGGAGAAAAGGACAACATTCAGAAAATATAAGGAAACACAGAAGGAGCAGGACAGAGAACTTTATCAGTTAAAGCAGAGGGAGGCAGGAAGGCAGTCCGAACAGCAAAGGCACAAACTGAGGAAAAGAGCCAACTCTGTTAAGAAGAGGGATAAAACCTTTTATAGTTACATATAGGGAGCGAAGAAAGACCAAGGGAGGTATACAGAGACTTAATAAAGGGAGGGAATGTGGGGAGAGGGTGACGGTGAAAAGCAGGATACTGAACAAATATTTCTGCTCAGTATTCACAACAGATGAGGAGGGGAGGTGCCTGAACCAAACACGGAGAAACTCTGAATAGGGGTCGATATCAGTCCATTCACAGAAGAAAGGGTTTTGAAAGTAACCTTGAAACTGAGGGTGGACAAAGCAATGGGGCCTGATGGGATTCACCCAAGAATACTAAAAGAACTAAGGGTAGAACTAGTAACACCACTGACTACTCTCTTTAACAAATCATGGGAGGATGGAGTGGTACCTGAGGACTGGAGGAGGGCAATGTGATTCCACTTCACAAAGTGGGAGCAGGGCAGAGGCAGGAAACTATAGACCAGTTAGTTTGACTTCAGTGGTAGGAAAATGATGGAATCACTTCTGAAGGAAAGAATTGCTGAGTACCTAGAGGTCTGCTCTGTGACTGGAAAGAGTAGATCAGTTGTGACTGTGAAGAGAGAATTAGCTCTGTGCTTCTACGGTGTATAGTTTCAGTGGCAAGCATGTGTGAGGCCCTGAGGTTTGGCCTGCAGGCTTTGTAAGTGCCAGTTCGGACTGAATCTGATTTGTGAGGAGAAAGAAGGAAGTCTGAAGAGTGGAAACCAGGCTCGCCCTGTAGAAGACTGGAGAATTGCTGAATCGCCTTGGTCTGTCAGGAACTGAAGCTACTGTGTGTGTTCCCGGCATTTTGCAGTAATTATGCTCGATCTAGGGAGCAGCCTGCCTGGTATAGTACTTTCCTTTTACATATGAATGTGCGTAGTGCTTGTGGGGAATCACTGTTTCCAATCCTCTGTGCTGTGTGCTGTGTGTTGAAGCTGGAAGCAAACTCCAGCTTGTCTCAGACTAAATCTGTTTGTTATCTACTGCAGTAGGGTCCAGTCACAAGGACCTTATCTCCACGCCCTGTTGTTCTGGCAACACAGAAGAACATCCACCATCCAGTTCTCAGCTTGGGTATTGTGAGTACAAATCAGGGTATTCCCTTGCAGCCTGTTTTCAATTACAAGTGTGTCACCTAATTATTGTTGTTTCACTTCTTCATGGACTGAGCCATCCGCCCGGATTACAATTGGGTGTTGTGCATATATTTTCTTCAACAGGGCCCTGTCCATCTGCACTCTGCTGGTTAACCCCGGCAATGGACCTGGCTAGCTCCCCAACCTGGGTACCCAGAGTGTGACTTTTCAGACCTTGTATGTGGCACAGTACTGTGATTTAATTCTGCCAATTAACCTGATTGCCCCTCCGTGTTACTGTCCCCTAAATAAATCAGATTTGTTGTTGTTATACTATATACTGTCTGTGGTGTTGGTACTTATGGAAACAGTATTGTATTTTGCTGTGTATGTTGTTTAACCTTATTTTACAGGGGTCCTCAGAGACATGCTGCAGAATCAGTCTCGAGGTAAGCGGTACTTTATGAGTGAACAGTGTGTATACATGGGGTACTGGGGCTGTAACTCCTGTGTACTGTGTGAGCCACTAGAGGGAATAAAGGGGTCTCAGTGTCCCAGAGGGCTGTGAACAAGCTAGTCTAACCGCTACAAACCCTGACCTCTGGGTGGAGGCACCTGCCATAGAACCTAGGGCCCTCAACCTGTCAGTAGTCAAGCAGGCAGGGTAGTAGCCCTTGGGACAGTGCCACCTGGGGTTACATACATTTAAAGGCAAATTTAATTTTCTGCAAAGAAGTGATGTCGAACGATTCTTCCTACTTTGTCTGCAAGACTATCCATCCTCAGTTCTTTTAACAGTCAGAACAAAACACATTGAATTGTTATCACAGGCCTGTGTAAACAGGAAAGAAGAAGACACAAAACCATTGCCTTTGACCCCTTGGCCAGTATAATTAGTGGCTTTACACAGATGATCTTTGTGTTACAAGCCCAGCAATAAGTAACCAATGATTGTTTCAAACAATATGTTAACATTGGCATGCATAGGTTCCAATGGATTTAGCCCAAGAGAACTGCAGTCACACAGATACATATTCTTGTGCCAAGCACATAGCTCCTCATTTGAAACACAGGGTTTGTACACAAATGAGCACCTGTCTGTGCTCCTCAGAAAAGCAATTCAGTATTAACAATATATATAGGTACCTTGATATATATCGACCCCTTGTCTCTAAGCACACAGTTTCAGCTGCACTTTTATAATCTCAGTTTACAATACTTGGCTTTAACAGTTAAAACCTCACAAAACCTTTGGGCTTTGCCTTTGGCATTAAGAATGTTATTATATAACCCCCCCACCACAAACACAACCAACAAGCCCTCACAAATCTTTTGGGCTTTTGCATGGTTAAGAATAATATCATATAACACCCCTACACACACACACACACACACACACAACCAGATCCTCATAACATTCTTTTTCACAGTTCAACCATCACAAACGGGTTCTGGCATTAAGAATCATATCATATAAATTCCATTTGTTCAACTTGCTCTTTATTTTTCACTCACTTGAAGGTGTTCTTCACTAATAAAATCCTCAAATGCTGAGCAGTCTTTACATTTTTTAAATAAAGCCTGTAGTATTGTGGGCCTGCACAGACACTAGGTCATGGTCACCAGTAACTGAAATTTTCTGCCTACTGGCTCAATATTCGTGGACTACTGGGCACTCCAAACGCCGGCAGACGATGATTGAACCACCCGACCATGACGCCCCCACTCCAAACCTTGAGCAGGTCTCTTAGTGCTGGTAAGGGCTTTCTTCTCGGTGGCAGAAAATTACCACGGCTGAATCAATGGCGGCACTCTGGTGTGAGGAGACCAGTTAAGTACACAGTGACTCTATGTCACTCAGCCATCAGCATGTCAGCAGTCGTGGGCTGGTCCATCCCCCATTCAAGCCATGGACCGCCCGACTGCTTCCTGATCTAAGTGCCTCCCTGCTCTTAAAGTCCCACCACTGCCTTCTAAAAAATAAATTAAAAAAGATGAAAAAGTGGAACTCAAGATTTCTCGTAGGGTTCATCCGAACCCCCCAACAGCGCATTGGCCTGAAGTGACAGCCTGGATGACAGACTGTTTTACAATTGTAGAATGCAATGAATTAAAACCGAGCTGGGCCACCATATTCTGTGAAAATATAAATGGTCTGGCTTTTTCTGGTGCCCAGTTTAACTCTGTGGGTGCTTGAGCACCTGAGCACCGTGCTGTCGGTACCTCTGATTATCTTAGTAACTGACAGAGACATTGCCTGAAGTTAAAAATAAATCTGCTCTATCTTTGAAAGTGATCTCTCACCTCTTTGATATTTCCAATAAACAGTCCTTTTATGTTCAGTTCGCTTGGCGCGTATGCGGAGCGTCTTGGGAGAATGGTACACTTTGAGGTGTGCCTCTCACAGAGCAATCCCTGCTCCCTTGAGCAGGTGTGGCGTTCTGCACCAATCCGCGACTGGTGTTGTGGATGACAGCAGTGGTCTTCTTCAAAGAAAACCACTGCTGTGTGCTTGCACCGCGCCACGCCCCCAAATCTTTGCTGCCACGCTGGAAGCCCACCCCAGCTTGGCAAATGTCCCACGTCTGCCTGCCAATGGGGTGCCCAACTCGTCAGCTCCACAGCCCCCAGTTAGTTTTTCTGCTACGCTGGGAGCTCACCCCAGCGTGGCAATGTCCCACGCCGCCTTTTTTTTTTTCACCTGCAAAATAAAACGGGTCCCACGGGCGCCTCCCAGCCCCACCCCACAACCTGCACCCACCCACTGAACACCCTGCCTTCCCACACCCTCTCACCCCATACTTACCTCCGAGCTCAGCGATGATCTTCGGTGGTCTGGGGAACACGTCTGCACTCTTCAAAGCCGACCGCGAACTGAGGAAATGCGGTAAGCTGTATAATGGGCTAGATAGGGATTTTCAACTTTATTGCATATCTCAGGCATATTTTGGAATTTTGCACCAATTTTCAACATGGGGTTTTGGGACCCCTTCTCATGAATGATGTCATTGTCATGGCGTTATCCGGGCCGAAGGGTGATTTCGCGTCACTGCGCTAAAATCACCCTTTGGGCCTGAATAATGCCATGACAGTGGCACTATTCATGAGAAGGGGTCCCAAAACCCCATGTTAAAAATTGGTGCAAAATTCCTAAATTGACTGTTTTACGAGCGTGCGCTAGCAGTTCCCACGCAGGCTCGTAGTTCATGAATTTTCAATATTTTCACTCCAGATTTTCAACATTGCCATTTTACCGCACCTCCTTATGAGCAGTACAGCTGTCATTTTTCACTTCCTGCCCAAAACATGTTTCCACTTATGTAGCACACAATGGCACAGTCGTGTGCGAAATCAATGTATGGGACACATTAAGAAAATCACAGTGACACTGTTCATTAGCAGAGGTCTTAAAATAGCTATGTTGAAAATTTGGTGAAAAATTCTAAAATGACTGTTTTATGAGAGTGCGTTGCACAATTCCTACGCATGCTCAGAGGGTTTGCTGAATTTTCAATATTTCCACACCAGATTTTCAACATTGCCATTTCACCACACCTTCTTATGAGTAGTACAGCTGTCATTTTTCGCATCTCACCCAAAATATGTTTCCACCCATGTAGCACACAATGGCGCAGTCGGTAGCGTAAATCAATGTAGGGACACATTAAGAAAATCACAGTGACACTGTTCATTAGCAGAGGTCTTAAAATGGCTGTGTTGAAAATTTGGTGAAAAAATCCATAAAATGACTGTTTACAAGTGTGCGCTATGCAGTTCCTATGCACTTCAGTAAGTTTATGAATTTTCAATATTTTCACTCCAGATTTTCAACATTGCCATTTTACCACACCTCCTTATGAGCAGTACAGCTATTTTCACATCCTGTCCAAAACGTGTTCTGCCATTATGTAGCTAATAATGGCGCAGTTGGTGTGCGTAAATCAATGTATGGGACATGTTAAGAAATCACAGTGACACTGTTCATTAGCAGAGGTCTTAAATGGATGCGTTGAAAATTTGGTGAAAAAATTCTAAAATTACTGTTTTGACGAGCGCAAGAGCCCCACGCACGCCAGAAGTTCGCGAATTTTCATTATTTGCACTCCAGTGAGTTCCAAATACCCAAACAGCACATAGAAGCAAGCAACATTCGGCATTGACAAATGCTTGTACTTCTTTGTCACTGATTTTTAAGCCATGTCCAAGTGCCAAATACCACTGCAAATACCTGCGAAGCGAACGTCTGGCATTGACAAATGCTTGTTAAAATTAATGCATATAAATGTCTGACCAGCTCTTGTAGCTAACCTTCCTTGCAGCTAGCCGAATACCAGCACCCAGGTAGATGAAAGCAGGCGCAGGCAGGTATTTTACAGTTTAGTCTGCCAACTTCCAGTCCCTTCCGTGGTGTCCCTTTCCTGTAAGAACAATTTCATCCACCTCCTGATCACTCAAGGTGACCTGTTCCCTGTAAAACAGTTCTGTGCTCTGCAGTTTAGCCTGCCCACTTGCCGATCACTTCCTGAATCCTAGGTGCCCTGTTCCTGCAAAACCAATCCCACCTCTATAGTTTAGCCTGCCCACTTCCTGATTACTTCCTGGACCCTAGGTGCCCTGTTTCCAGTAAAACCAATCCCCACCTCTGCAATTTAACCTGCCTACCTCCCAATCACTTCCCCAGTGCCTCATTCTGCACACCTGAAAGAAGAAAATGGTCCTGTGATGACTTCTACTCCTGTTCCTGCCCCAACCCACCTTCCAGCACCCACCACCCCACAACCCCCCACCCCTTTCTTACCTATTCGATCCACCAGCACATCCTACTGCTTCCACTGGCATGTCCTGCTGCTCCGAGCCTGATCGAGAATTGACAAAACAAGGAAAATTTGGTTAAAGACTGTTTAAGGTGTTTTGAACTTTCACTCATAACTTTTTCATTTTTTAATATTTGTGCCCCAATTTTTCAATATAACCTTTTACCCACCTCATGAACCAGGTAGGGGAACCATTTAAAATTCCTCAAAAAACATTTTTGCAGTCATTCTGTGAAATCATATTTTGAATGGAATTTAAAAAATGTCACCTGTGTTGCTCATAAGGTGAGGTAGTAAAAGATATGTTGCAAATTTTGGGGTCAAATTTAAAAACCAACAAAGTTATGAAAAAACTTTGAAATTCTTCAAAGTTTACTCCTATCTTTGCTATTTTATCAGATTTTGACCCCATATTTTGAACAAAGCCATTTTGTATCCCGCTCATGAGCATGACATGTGACGTTTTCAAATGCTGCCCAAAGCTCTTTTCACACTTGTGCAGCAAAATGACATTTTGGACAAGATTTCACCTTTGGACAAGATTTCACAAATAAGACCTGTCATGTTCATAATAAGGCAGTGTAATAAAAGACTGTTGAACATTTAGGGTCAAAACTGAAAAAAAAGTTATGAAACAAACATTGACATTTTGACATTTACTCCTAATGCTGCAGTGTTTTTACTTTTGAACCCACATTTTCAAGCTTCTCATGTTTTCACCTCAGATAAACATAGCAGGAGTCATTAGCAAATCCTCCAAAGCCTGCTTTCAGGTTGTTCCACAAAACAGTGTTTTGGGCTGCATTTCATAAATGACACCTGTCATGTTCATATGCTGGGGAAATAAAACTTGTAGTCTGAAACTCAAGGTCACAGTCTAGGAAAACAACAGCGTATGTGTGAAACTCTTCAATTCCAATAATGACAATTTCAGTATTATAACTTGTGTTATTAGTTTGTTAATTCTAGCCTCTGCACTATCAATGACAAACAACTACACTGCAATCCTCACTGCAAGTCCCTCAGCTGGGTGTTGACCCAAGGGTCTCCATCGCCACCGCCACTAACCAGAATAATTACACTGCTATTATTATTATCTGTAATGTACACCCAAACCCAGGACCTATTGCTTCCAGACCTTCTAAACCCTGTACTGCAACTGGCCTCCTCTTGCATCCTTAAACAGTTGCAGTCTCCTAAAGAAATCTGCTGCCCTCCAGTGCTGGGTTGTATAACATCAACCTGACATAATTGCACTGGTAGAGACTTGGCTCTCCAATCCACTCAAGACTCCGCTATCACTCTCCCTGGATATACCATCTACAGGAAGACCGAGAGGCAAACGCGGTGGTGGTTGCGCACTACTCGTATGGGACTCCTTATAGGTCAGGCATTCCCAGCCCTAAACTTGATTATGGAGCCCAAGCCCTCACCTTAAAAATCACACCTGACCCCACCCAAGGCCCTCTCTTCCTCACGGTCTCCACGTACTCCCGAGGAAATAAAAAAAGCTGCCCAGTCCCTCATTGACTATCTCACATCTCTCCTCACAAAGTGGAGCAAGTCATCCTAGCTTGCGTCACACTGCCTCCCATATAAGGGACTCCTTGCTGCCCTGGATATGTCCCAGTTAGTCACCCAGCCCACCAGATTCAACCACTCTACTGGCACCAGCACTCTCCAGATGTTGTTATATCTAACTGCCCCTACAAAACTGGGATGTCACTGTCCTCCCAACTCTCTTAGTGATCACTCCCCAGTCCTCTGTCTCTGGTCATCCTCCACTCTGAAGCCAGTGTCCCAGGCCACTCTACGCCACCGCTTATGCCCGGCGACCTCAGAAAATTAAAACAATACCTAGCTCCAGCTAGACTGGTCCACTATCCAGTGGCCCTGACACTGACCTCCAGCTCTGACCACTTCACAAATGCCTTCTGTAAGGCTTGTGACTTTTTCCCCTCACCAGGATCCGCTTCAAAATGCAATGCCCCACGGATCACTCCACCCCTCCTCCAGAGACTCAAAACAGAGATAATCTCTGGCACATTGCTGTAGAATCTGGAAAGGCAACTGACAGACAGGTCTACAACGCAGAATGCAATAAGTGCACTTGGGCCATTATGGGCCAAGGCAGAGCACTACCTGACCACCCTCACTTCCACTTGGGGTTCAGCCCGACCTTCTGGGATAATATGAAAGAGCTAAATAGGAAGTCCCGCCCCCCACCATCTCAGCTCTCTATCAATGGCACCCCCACCACAGATCCACTCCTCATAGCCGATTGCTTTAACACTGCCGTCTCTGACCTAAGCTCGGTCCTCCCAGCAGCTTCTTTGACCCAATCCCCACCTCTCTCCCTCCGGTCCTGCATCGCCCACCAGTCTACCTGTGCACCCTATCCCCAAGAAGCCAGGCCACACCTGCAAAATCTTAGGCAGCAATAACCCCAGCAGTGACCCCTCGACTCCAGGATCCTCCAGATGGTCTTGGGCGAAGTCCTAGTCCCCTGACTGACCTTCTAAACTGGTCTCTATACCTGAGTCAGTTCCCAGTGCTTGGAAAACTGCTGAAATCACACCCATACATAAGAGTGGGGGACCAATCCACCCCCAACAATTACCGCCCATCTCCATCCTCCCCACTCTCTAAAGCCCTAGAAAAAGTGGTGTTGATCCAGCCTCTGAATACCTAACCAAGTATGACATTATGCCCAGAGCAGCATGGTTTCTGCCCAGGACACAGTACAACCACGGCTCTCCGAAATTCTCCCAACACCTGCATACTGCTTTGATTCTGGCAGCCTTGCAGGAGCAGTGTTCATTGACCTCTCAAGGCCTTTGACACTGTCTGTCATCCCCTCTACTTGACTCTCTCCACCAACTTGGCTTCTCTGGTGGTCCCATTTCCTGGTTCTGTAGCTACCTCTCTGCTAGATTCCAGCGTGTCAAGATCAGCGGCCCTCTCCAGCACTCTTCCCATTCGCCTGGGGACCCTAAGGGATCCACCCTGGTCCAATACTTTTTAGTTTCTACCTCAGCACCCTCCCAGCTCATGTACTCATAAAATGCCCCTCTACGCTGATGATGCAGTCCTTGTTGCCTCACATCCCAATCCCGCCTCCCTTCAATTATCCCTCCAGTAAGCTTACAACGCTCGAAAGGTGGTTCGAGACTGCAGACTGGTCATTAACCAAAGAAAACCAAATCAATGCTCTTTTCCCACCACCAAAATAAAGCTAAAATACCCCCTTGATTATCCCCAGCACTCTGCACCCACTAGAACAAGTGATCCCATACAAGTACCTAGGCATCATGTCTGATATTGCCTCTCCTTCCACACCCACATTAATGCCCTGTCAGCCGCTATTAACTCTCGGATTGGCCTGCTATACCAGCACAGGGACTGCCTGCCTCAGGTTCCTCAGGCTGGCCATCCTCCTCCATCTTGTCCCTCGTGGACTATGGCTTAGCCATCACGCTGCAGCTGAAAACACTGCCCTCCAAAATCCAACTCTCCATCAATAAGGCCTGTAGGCTCCTGACCGTGCCCCAGCTGAACTCACACCTGCCTCTCTATACTACCACCAATCTTCTCAACTTTGAGGAGTGACTGCTCTACCAGACCTGCCTTCGCTAAGAAATCTCTGCTAGGACTCTCTCCCCTCCCGAGTGTCACCACCTCCCTACAGCAGCCATCTTCATCCGTCACCACCCGTGGCTCTGTTAAGGCCACTTTCAAGGTGCCCAGAACCAAGACCTCTCTTGCCCAGAGATCCTTCCTCTACTGAGCCCCACCTGGTTCAACTCCTCCCTAGCTGTATCTCCAACTAGCAAAAATTGGCTCCTTCAAAAACCCTTCAGGACCATATCTTTAATACCCGCTGTTGTAGGTGCAACTAACCCCTGTTGTAACCTGTGGTTCCCACCCACCTTGCCCCTGTCTTTACAACGCCCATGGACAGCCTCTCCCTCCCTCCCCAGACCTACCTCTTCCTACTAGGTCCAAACAGGATGTAACCCACTGTCTTCTCTGAGGACCTACTATATCCATGAGTGTAATCTAACAATATTGTAACATTATGTAACCTAAGTAACATACAAACTACTACATTATGTAACCTAATGTATCTATGTTAAATGTTCCTTTTACTGCACTTGTAATGTTATTCTCTGTTTTAATCTGCACTGTAATAACTGTCTTGATGTCTGCCCCCATGATTTAGGTGTTTTGTAAATGAGTCTCTGACTCAAAGGTTGTAAAGCCGATTTGTAATGAATAAATGAATAAATGAAATACTAGCAAGCAAACATTTGGCATTGACAAATGCTTGTTACCCATTCTGATTTGCTTTTTAGATCTCACAAACATTCTACTTCCTTACCATTTGACAGTGTGTGCTTACTAAGTCACGCTTGATCTATCAATCATAATTTGACCAAGTTTTCTTGTCATTTATGCTGTCAAGCAGTATGCAAAATAGCGGTCTGTTGAGGAAATTTCATACCTACTACAGGCCAGAGTCCAGTTCTCATTGAGTACTTTTAATGAATTAATTTATTTGAAAATTGGTGACTGGGAAAGGCACGCTGAGCCAAGGTTCATTTCCCAGCGATCCGGGGAGGGAACAGCGGATATAAATAAATAGTACAGTGACAATTCACCATTACAATAGAATAAGCAAATAGAGAACCTACTGAAACTGGAGTGAGTGCACAGTGCTTTTATGACACGTTAACTCCTTTCATCTAAGCCCTCAGAGAGATTCAAAGGAGCTTCTAGGTCCTGTACAGCCAGTTCTAAAGAGCAGTTTACGACAGTTCAACTAAGTGCTCACACAATATTGTAAAATGTTCTACAACATTTACCAGCCAACACCTGAAAACCTCTGTTGTTCATTTTGTTTATTTATTTGCTTAACCAGGAGGGTGGACTGGGTCAAGAAGACCTGTTTTCAGTCACGCCTAGGGAAAGGAAAATGCACTACAGACAACGTGCCACACATTGCAGTAAGAATAGCAACAAAAAAGGAAATACACTTGCCTGGGGTGCTAGGATATATAGCATAAATATAAAACAGATAAATCCAGCACTCACCAGCTTTGTAAGGAAGAAACGCTGGTACCAGTTCAGTTTCTTGGTGCCAATTTATTTAGGTGCAAAAAGCAGACAAGAAAAGGAATGCTATCCTGAATGCATCAAGACGTGTTTTGTGTTTGTTGGCACCAACAAAATTGGCACCAAGAAATTTAATTGACAACACCATTTTTCCTTACAAAGGTGGTGAGTGCTGGATTTATCTGTTTTGTATTACAGTATGAAGTTTTCCTAAATGTTTATGTAGCAGACTGCCCAGGGACCTTGGGGTTCTCCTCCCAAACCTTCTGAGGGGCCAGCCTGGGTTGTGTAAAGTTGTGTTACACTGGGTACTAAGGCCTAAAAGTGTTACTGTGCTTCCATCTGGGGTAGCAATAAGGGTACCTGGATATCAATACACAAGGCTATTACCTCCCAGGAAACTGTACATAACCTACTCACACAGACCTGTACCCAGAACAAGTGACACTGTAACAAATAATAACAACCCAAACCAAGAAATGCAGTTGAAACCAATGATTTACCCAGTTATCAAAGACTACAAAAGATAGGGTACTGAAAGAATAAGGTAACAGTAGGAAAATGGGAGTCAGGGTAGCAAAAATCCTTATACAACTATGACAGTTTGTCTCACACAATTTGTCCTCCCCACAGTCCAAACTCCAAGTGGGTGCACCCAACTTAAATCCCTCAAAGACTATGGACGAGCTCTCTTTTTCATTGTAGTGGGTACTCACTGGGATGCAGTTGATGCTAACAGGGTAGGAGCTCAGTGGCACACAGGCACAACACACTTTAAAACCAAAAGTGTTGCTGAACAATTAAACTCTAAGTTGAAAAGGGGCCCTTATTTGTTATCCACACACAAATGGGTGACTGGATGGCTTCCACAGGTCTTCTGCCTGGGCCTGTTAAAGTTGCAAAGTCACATCCAGGGCTTCTCCCTCAGTCCTAGCACAATCACAGTTTTCCTGTTGAGAGGGTGAAGCTGTGGTGGCTGCTCATGGTTTTATAGCTTCACAGATACCTCTGCTGTCTGATTATGTAACATTCGAGACAGGTGGGCGTGCTTCCAGCTGGAGAGCAGGCTTCCCTCGTGTCATCTAGCAGCAGGAACTTCCTGTAGGAGGTTGCCAATTTATCGCTTAAACATTGGAAGCCCCCAGATGTATTGTTCTGGGGATTTCAATGTTTGGGCTGATGATGAATTTTCTCGGTTTGGTCATAACCTCCTTCTAACTATGTCATCTTTGGGTCTGTTACAAGCTGTTTCAGCTGCAACACACCTGGGTGGCCACACATTAGACCTGGTATTCTCGCTGGGCCTTATATAGATAATCTCAGGATTGATCGGATAGTTTGGTCCGATCATTGCACGGTGCAGTTTGCTCCGCTTTTCTCGGACAGAGTGTCCAGTATCCAGCAGGGGTTTCTCCAGTCAGCAATGCTATAGCTGGCAGTGGTCACCAGATGTGTTCTAAGTGCACTCGTCTGGTTGGGGAGTTTAGACCAGTGGAGGCAAGTGAGGTTATCAAGGTGGCGACCAATCTGAAGCACACTTTTGTGAACTGGATCCAGTGCTGATGCGTTTTGATGAGATGCATCGACACTATTGGTCCAATGTTTGCTCTGATTGTCCGTGTTCCTTATCTGAGGGGGTCTTCCTGATGCCATGAAGGAGGCTTTGGTTAGACCACTCTTAAAGAAACCATCTTTGGACCCGGATGTCAGAGCAAATTATTGACCTAGCTCCAATCTCCCTTTTTGGTGAAGGTTGTGGAGAAGACAGGGCGCTTGTTGGAAGAGCACCTCATGGGCCATGAGCTGTATGAACAGTTCCAGTCGGGGTTTCAGGCAAGACATAGCACTGAAACTGCGCTTGTTCAAGTGCAGAACGATCTCCTCAGGGCAAGAGATTGAGGAGATAGGACAGTTCTTGTTCTCCTTGATCTCTCCTCAGCATTTGATACTGTGGACCATTGTGTGTTGCTTAACCATCTCAGGGAACTCTATGGACTCACTGGAACTGTCATCTGCTGGTTTGAGTCATTTCTAACCAATAGGAGGCAACGGGTTGTGATGGGAATTTCTCCTCCATTCCAGCCTCCTTTCTTGCAGAGTACCTCAGGGATTAGTTTTGCCCCAGTGTTGTTCGCAGCATATATGCTGCCCCTGGGGTATCACTAGGAAGCATGGCTTGGGTTTCATTATTATGCTGATGATACACAGTTATACTTATCCTTTGCCCCAGGAACATCTAACACAGTGGATGTGCTAAACAACTGCCTTGCTCAGATCAATGACTGGATGGCCTCTAGCTGGTTGCGAATGAACCCTGATAAGACGGAGGTATTGGTGGTGGAGTTGAAAGAGTGTGTGAACAGGTTGGCCTCTGACTCAGAGACTGGACTTGTTCTGGGTTCTGTTTCATTGAAGGCCTCTAAATTGCGAAATCTTGGTGTCATTTTGGATAGGAGTTTGACTATGGAGGCACAGATTTCCCCGTTGTCGCCTCTGTTTTTCCATCTTAGAAATGTCGCCAAGATAAAGCCCATTGTTCTGCCTCTGGACCTCCCCACTTTGATGCATGCCTTAGTTATATCGAGGCTTGACTACTGTAATGCGCTGTACTTTAGGTCATGGAGGATCTCTCCGCAGACTGCAGCTAGTGCAGAACACAACCACTCGATTGCTTACTGAGCAATTGAAGTTTTATCATATTACACCTGTGTTGCATGATCTGCACTGGCTGCCAGTCAGGTGGAGGATCCTCTTTAAGGTGTGGCTTCTCACCTATAAGACCCTGCATGGTCAGGGCCCTGGTTTTGTTAGATCTTCATACCTGCTGTCTCGACTATCCCTCCATTTCTCCTGTGGAGGCCCTTTAGCAATTCCCAGGTCAAGATTGAAAATTGGCTGCGACAGGGCTTTCAGTTTGCCGCCCCTGCCCTGTGGAATTTGCTCCTCTGGTTATGGGGCCTCACTTTGAGGTTTTAAGACCCTCAAGGCCCTCTTATTTGCCCAGGCGTTTTAGATTAATATCAATCTATGAGTAATGATTTATGTATAGATGCTGATAATTTGATATTTGTTTAATGTTAATATGAATTATTTTTAATAATTATTTTTGTGTTTTATTGATATTTCTGAAACATGTGTTTGTATTTCTGTGCGGCGCCAGAGCCTCTGGGATTGGGCGTCTTTTAAATAAATTCGCCTACCTAGTCATTCACCTGTCTTGGTTCTTCTATGGTCAGTTTAGGCCACAGGCATCGGGTCCAGGGATCCTGAAGCAGGCAGTGGTCTTTGGTCGGTTGGTTAATCTTCAAAGGAGCTCAGGCCCTGGAGGGAAAATCACTGGTGGAACAGGAAAGCCCAGTTCCAGTCCTCACCTTCAAACTGGCAGTTCTGATAAAACTGTTGATCTTCATCAGGAATATCTCTTTCATCAGGTCACATCTATGGAACTTAGACATCAGCCACTATGATCGCACAGAAACCAACACTCTGTTAGGTGCCCACGCTGACATTGCCTGTAGATGTCATCATCCCTATATAGATGTAGGTGACCCTGCTCCCTCCACAGTTCTTTTCCACCATCGATTTCACCACACAGTCTCTTTCAGAAGCCTTGACATTCAGTTGAACGCCAAAACTTTATATTACTTTATTTTCTCCACTTTGTGTGTCTAGAACTGTCAACTCATCCTCTCTTTCTGTTGCTGCTGCAGAAAGAAGATTTTTTGAAGGGCAACCACATCTGAGTGCCTGCTGTCTGGGGCCTCTCATAATCCCAAGACCTGTACCCTCTGCCAGAGAGTTTAACCTGACAACTCTTCAGCACTGTAGGAAAGTTGTCAAAGTTTTCCTCATGGAGCAGCAACTAGCCAGTTTATAATAGGTAACCTCAGGGCTTCTTCCTTCTCATCTCCAGTGTGCTGTTCAGGAGCGCAGGCAGCCAAGGCCAGAGACAAGTTTTGAAGCATAAAATCAAGGACCATTGCAAGACCATTTCCCAGGCTACTGGTCCCTGGGTGCTCCCCACCAGTCCTCCAGGAGTGCCTTGTCGGCTCCTTCGGACCTAACTCTCTGCCGCCTCAGCTTTGGGCTTTTCCAGATCAATCTGTTCTTGCTGGAGGTATGGCTGTTGGCACAGGGTCATAATGTACAAGATGTTACAGTGCAGCAATATACCGTGCTGCAATACAATGCATATTGCCAACTTAATTATTTATTTTATTTATTTCAAATAATCAGATTTACAACCTTTGAGTCAGAGACTCATTTACAAAGGTACCTCGTCGCAGGGAGGGTGGACAAACAGTTAAGTGAGGTTTAGACAGAGGTAGCCAAGTGATGGTATGTCTTGGGAGAGCTGTGCCCCACCTCCGTTATGGGGTTGTATGCCCTGAACTCTCAACTTAAATAACCAACTCCGGGGTTACACTTAACATTGCACAAAGTGCTAAAATAAAAAATATTTTATGCATCTGGGACCAGGAATCAAACCCAGTCCACAGACGTACTGCCTCCCTTGCTGCCTGTGGCTCATCCTGTCAAGCCATGGCAGCTTCTGACGGCCCTCCTTCCAGCAGATGCCTTATGCTCTGGCTGGGAACAGTGAGAAGGTGCACTATGATGCATGCACTTTCACAGTTTTGCACCTCTCGCCTTCCCCACCACGCTTGTTCCTGTTGGGTGGGTTTTGACATGTACAGTAGAGCATGTTACAGACTGACCCGGTAAGTGGCTGTTAACCTGTGGGTCATTGGCTTCTGCTCTGCTGGCCTTCTTGGCCCCTCTGCAGGCTCTCAGGCACTGGGCACCACTGTTCCCACTCAGGGCAGTGGACCATCAATGGCTGGCCTTTCCTCTGCCCTGTTGCATCCTGCTTTGCAGGTCCATCGGCAGCTGGGCTTTCCCAGCTTCGCATCCTCTGGTTCCTTGGAGACCATTGACAGCGGATTCTCACCTTCGCTATCGCCTCCCAGTCACAACAGTTATTTCTCAATCTGTTGTCGACCTTAATATTATTTTGACTTCCTACCACGGCATTGGTCAAGTAGTTTACTCCTGCATTTGCCCCACCATTGGCACCTCCTGTGGGCTCTCCTCTGCTTCATCGCCAGTTTGGCCCCTTTAGCCAGCACCTCTCACATGTCGCCATCGCCCATCTCCATCGGCCCAAGGCCCAGACCAAGTCAACGCTGAAGGGAATATCTCTGATCTCCTCCTGCCTGAGGAGGAGGGGAGGAAGAAGAGGATGGGGAAGAAGGGATCTACCTCAGATAGGTCCACTGCCTCCTCCAAGAGCAGGGGCTCAAGCATCAGACTCCCAGCCCCCCAAGGACCTCAATTTTATAATATCATGATGTAGCTGCAATCTGCTATGGGGTTCCACACTGAGGAAGAGGAAGCCACCAGGCATAACCTGGTAGGCTTCCTGAGATCCCTGAATCTTCCCAAGGTCAGCCTCCTTTGCTCCCAGCACTGGATGATGCTGCCTAGGTGGTCTGGCACTGGTCCCACTCAGTGTCTGCCATTCCTAGGAAGGCAGACAAGTTGTACCGTGCCCCACTGGAGAAGCCATATTACTCCACCAAGCCTGAGATGGATTCTGTGGTATTAAAGTTGCCCATGACCACCCAAGGCCCCTAAGTATTTCAGCCCCGAACAAGGAATCTAGGAGGTTGGACCTATGGGGAAAGGGACATTTGGTTCAGCCACTTTAGCCCTCAGGATTTCAAACTACCTATCTCTCTGGTTAAATACCGAATATCCTCTGAAAAGGGTAAGGTCATGGCTCAGCCTCTTCCAGAGGGGCCACAGAGACAGGAAATCCTGGTAAAATAAAAATGAAATGAAAAGACCCTTCAGGCTGCTGAGGATGTTAGTAAACATCTTCTCTGTGCCATTTATGATATGTCTGACACTACGGCTAGAGCGGCTGCCTTGGGTATATGCCTTAGGAGGCACTTCTAGCTCCAGGTGTCCAGGTTCCCTGCCAATGTACAGCAGAAGATCCTGAATGCCCCTTTAATGGACTCCAAATTGTTTGGCCCTGAGGTTCAGGATATCATTAGTGAGTTGCAGGTCTCAGGGAGGACTCTTAAATCTGTACACCCCTGTACCATACTGAGTCCAGAAGCTGCCTGAGGTCTTCCTATTGAAAGTTCCTCAGAAATCTGGCTCTGCTCCACCCACAGGGAAACACAGAGCTAGTTCTTCTCTGCCCACCCTTCCTCCACCTCTAGAACCTCTACTAATGTCCCCAGGGTTGGAGCCAGTGGTCAAGCCCCTGGCCCTGCTTCAGCCTGACTCCTTGCTTGACACCTGCCTTCTTGTCCCAAGCCAGGAGGAGGCAGCAGGGGTTGTTTTTCCTTCTATCTAGAACAGTGGAGAGAAATCACTGCATGCTTGGATTTTGCAACTCATGCAAAGGAGCCACACTCAGGAGCTTTGAGTGACCCCAGACAGTCCCTCTGGGGTCTGCTGGTTTTCTTCCAGACCATGTTCCACTCTTCAGGAGGAAATGCACTTCTCCAGTGCAAACAGGCCATAGAGCCGGTTCCACAGACAGAGAAACAACGGCTTCTACTCCAGGTTTTTCCTGGTGCTCAACCAGATGGGAGATCTTTGTCCCATGCCGGACTTAAAGGGGCTAAGCCAGTACATTCAGTGCAAGCTGTTTCATATCACTCTACAAGGCCTGCTGCCTTTGACTAAACAAGGTGACTGGCTTTAATCTCTGGACATGCAGAACACGTAACTGCATATCCTGGTTTACCCCTCACCGTAGAGTACCTCAGGTTCTCATTCCAGGGGAACACTTTCAGTTCGGAGTCTTGCCTTTGGCTTATCTTCATGCTAGGGTCTTTACCAAGTGCTTAGTGGCGGTGGCTGCAGCCCTTCATAATGAAGGTCTGTATGTGTTCCTGCATCTGGATGATTGGCTAATAAAAGCACCATCCAGGTAGCTCTTGTTAACCATCCTGCACAGGACCCTGCAGCAGTTCTATTCCCAGGGTGTCACAGTGAACTTACCCAAGTCCACCCTCTCTTTGTCTCAACACTTTCAGATATAGGCACAGTTCTGGACTTTTCCTAGGGCAAGGCTTTTGTACCCCAGGACAGGGCGGATCACCTGATGGCATTAGCCTCCCTTGTGGCTCAGGAATGGTATGTTACGGCCAGATCCTACCTCCAGCTCCTAGGCCTTATGGCAGCAACAGTAGCCACAGTGCCATTGGCCAGATTTCATATGCGAGTGCCCCCTGGAATTTGCATGTCCAAAGGGAACAGCACTCTGATGACTTGGATCAAATGATCCTAGTTTCCTATCCGGTTTGCAAGGTACTGCAGTGGTGGCAGAACCCTCTCAGTCTGTTGCGGGAGTCCTTCCTCATCCCCTTTCTTGAGCAAGTCCTGACTATGGACGGTTCGGGCACCAGAGGGGAGCCCACCTGGGTCCAGGGGTCCTGATACCTGTGGAGGCCACTTCCACATTAATGTGCTCGAGATGAGAGCAGTCCTGTACACCCTCCAGGCCTTTCAGAGCCACTTGTCCCTGGACCACATGCTGGTGCAGTCAGACAACTTCAGTGTGGTATACTATCTCAATAAACAGGGAATGAATTCTTACCTCCCGTGCTGGGAGGTGATGAGAGTCTGGTATTGGGCTATGGACCATGGCCTCATGTTGTCAGCCGCCCATGTTCCTGAAGACCAAAACGTCTTAGCAGAAAGCCTAAGCAGGTCACAGTCCTAGAAACATGAATGGGAACTGCTGTCTTAGTGGCTGAGGAAGTATTCAAAAGGTGGGGATGCCCAGAACTAGACCTTTTGCATCCCTGCTTAACGCAAAACTTTGCTTTTCTGCTTGCTAGATCCAGGGCCTGGAGTTTTCTGGTGAGACACTTTGTTCCTCTCCTGGAAAGGGAGGTCCCTCTACATTTTCCCCCTTTCCACTGATCCAGAGGGTGCTTCTCAAATTGCAGGGCCTCCTCATACTGGTGGGCCATTCTGGAATCGCAAATTTGGTTTCCGTTATTGCAACAGCTGGCGGTGAAACCCCAGTTCCTCTTCTGCTCTGCGGACCTGCTGACGCAAGCTCAGGGGACCCTGGTCCATTTGGATCTCAGTTTCCTTCAGCTGCATACCTGGCTCTGAGGACGAGCCATAGCCCACTTTGGGGTTTCTCAAAGGTAGCTGATGTCCTGGTGGCTGCCAGGAAACCCTCCAACAGAGCCACATATTCTTGAAGTGGAAGTCCTTTGCCATTTGGACCTCCACTTGCTACTTAAACCTTTTCTCCTGTCTGGTGAACTAGGTTTTGGAGAACCTGTTGTCCCTATCAAATTCTAGGCTTAAATACTGTCATTAAGGTACATGTCTGCCGCTCTCTGCCTTCCATGTGCCTATGGACGCCACCCAGTCGCCGCCCAATTAGAGGTGGGTTATGTATTTGAGGGGCATTCTTCACCTGAAGCCCTCTTTGTAGTCCCATTCCAGCTTGGATTTGAATTTTGTGTTGAGAAACTGACCCTACCTTCTTTTGAACCGACTGTATCCCACTTAGCTATGCTTTCTGTTATGGAAAGTGTTATTTTTCATTGTCATCACTTGATCTGCTCAAAGAATTTTAGAGCTGTAGGTTTCTCATGTGTGAGCAGCCTTATCTGATTTTCCACATAGACAGGGTCTCTTTGTGTACTAAACCTAAGTTTCTTCCTAAGGTGGTGTTTGAATTTACCTGAATCAATCCATCCATCTGCCTGTTTATTATCCAGAGCATGCCAATCCAGGAGGATCATTGTTCCATGCTATGGATGTGCACAGAATTCTGTTACTATACACACCATAAGCAGGACTGCAGAAAGTCCAAGCATATTTGTTTCTTTGCCCCGGGAAAGAGGGCATCCCAGTTTCAAAAGAGTGTTTGTCAAAATGGTTGGTGAACTGTATTACTTTTGTTATAAGAAATATGGTAAGGAAATTCCTGGGATTGTCAAGGGCCATTCAGCCAGAGGTATGGTCATTTCTGTTGTCTGTTTCAAGGGCATGTCTGCAGCTGAAATATGCACTGCTGTCACTTGGCAGTACTGTCTACACTTTCACTAAGCATTACAGTCTGGACATTGCTTCTAGAAGGAGGGCAGGCTTGGACTAGCTGTACTTCATGGCCTTCTTTCTTGGCTTCTAACCTATCTGCCACCCAGACTGTCCTTGCTCTCAGCACTGCCCGGACTTCTTCCATTAGGTGTGTGACCTGATGAAAGAGATATCCCAATGAAGATAGTACAGTTACGTAAGAAATTACCATAACAGCAGATCTTCTATGAAAATCACTTTTATCAGGTCATGCTGTCCCTCCTCATCCCCTTGAAAGTTTAATCTGTTCCAGACTGGTTAGTTAGTGTTCCAGTCATATATAGCGCTAGGTACTCTATCTCGCTCTCCTTGTTTCCCAGAGATAGTTGGAAGACAAATGTCTCTGGCAGGAAAGAACTGAAGACGAGCAGTGCTGCCTGCACCTATATAGGGAAGAGAAACCCTGATGCCACCTATAGGCTGGGAGGAGTTGGCAGTTACAAGGGAAGAGGGTAGGTTTCTAGATTCCTTTTATGAAATCAAAATCAAAAAGTGGACAAAGATCCTTTGCTTATATTGCTCCATTTATTTGGAATGAAATTCCTCAAGATATTAGGTGGTTGTGTTCTGTCAAAAGTTTGCCATGTATTAAGGATGTATTTTAATCTCAATTTAATTGTAACTGTTTTTATGAATTTTTTATGAATTTTATACGTAATAAAGACATTTTGTCTGCAATTTGCTGCATTGTATATGTATGTTTGATTATGTATTGTCTGTATGCAATATAGTGGGTCGCACTGTAAAGGAACTTGTTTCCAGTGTGCTTACCCGTTAAGCTTAACAAATAAACAAAACAAACAAACAAACAAGAAAGAGACTTGGGTGTCATCATCACTCTAAGACTTGAAATCATCCAAGCAGACCACTAAAGCAGTAGGTAAGGCTAGGGGGATGTTGGGGTGTATTAGTAGGGGTATCACAAGTCAGAAGATGGAGGTAATAATCCCTCTTTACAAGACACTGGTTA
This sequence comes from Neoceratodus forsteri, assembly GCA_016271365.2. NCBI lineage: Eukaryota > Metazoa > Chordata > Ceratodontiformes > Ceratodontidae > Neoceratodus > Neoceratodus forsteri. Next base: position 233,249,420 of record CM028129.1, on the reverse strand, counting down.
GGCCCCATCTGGAGTACTGCATGCAGTACTAGAGGCCACACCTTCACAAGGACATTAACCAAATTGAGGCAGTCCAGAGAAGGGCAACCAAAATGGTGCAGGGACTGCATCCAAAAACATATGAGGACAGATTAACGGAGCTCAATATGTATACTCTAGAGCAAAGGAGGAGAGAGGTGATATGATCGAAACATTCAAACACTTTAAGGACATTAACAAGGTGAAAGAGTCTAAAGTGTTTCAATATAAGAAAAATAACAGGACAAGAGGACACAGCATGAGATTAGAGGGTGCCATTAAGGGGTAATGTGAGGAAGTTATTTTTCACAGAAAGGGTGGTGGATGCATGGAACAGCCTACCTCAGGAAGTGGTGGATATGAAAACAGTGCAGGGCTTCAAACAGGCATGGGATAGGCATAAGGGAGCAATACAGACGAGTATGAATAGATAGGCCATTGACAGAGCAAAGGCCGATGGCACATTCATAAGGCAGAAAAAGAAATGGGCAGACTGGATGGGCCTTGCAGTCCTTACCTGTTGTCAACTTCCATGTTTCTATGTTTCTATGATGTCGGCAGACGATGTTGGTGTGGTGGCCCTAATAGACTGCTACAGAAAAAGGTTTTTGTGAGATCCTAGTACATGATGGCCAGGTTCCATAGGTGTGACCTGATAAAAGAGATTCCCTTGAAGATCTATTGTTATGGTAAGTTCTCATGTAACTGTATTTTTCTTTACTAAAGAGTCAGTAGCTGGGATCCCAGACTTCTTTAGCCTGCTGGGCCTGTAGTGCCTGGCAGACAGTGGCTCACCGGATCACAGCCCCGATCTCTCTGTCACACTGGCAGAACTGGATGAGATCAATTTGTTTTCTTCAATCCCTTTATATTTACTGAATTCGACATCCAGTTGGTCTAAAAGTCCCAGGCTGGCTGAGCTTGGAACGCCAGCCTGGCCATGCAAAGCATGCATGCAGAGTCTGTAGTGTTGCAAAAGATGATTGGCCCAAATTCCCAGGCTGGAGATCTGTGACCTCTGACCCATTTTCTAGCAGTCTATGCAGGAATCAGAGGCTTGGAACTGCATAGACGTCATCCAGTATGTTTAAAACCTGCAGTTTTTTTGTTTACTCTTCTGCTAACTTTATTTTAAAGGACAACACTTCTTCCCAGAATTCCACCCCTCCTCCCAAACTTCAGCTCCCTGGCTAGGCTTTTCAGTCTAAAAATATTTTTTCATTTCCATTCTTGCTCATGAAGGGGTGGGGTGGACTTGATGGACATGAAATCCCTTCCAACCCAAAAGTACTATGTCACCATGTAACTACTATCACTGGGCTATGCAGAGCCCTTTGATGTGGAATCATAATACAATGGAATTATACACCAAGGTATGTATCCGAGCCAGTAAGAGGACAGTTTACCATGGACTAACACTGGTGCCTCCCATTAAAAATGTAAACATGTCATCAGTTGTGTTGGAAATAGAATGGTGTGCATAAATGACAAAACACAAGCCATGTATATATGGTAGGTTGGGGACCACATGATTAATCGCTGGGTTGGTGGGGGCAGCCAAATGTTAAAGTCATGTCTGTATCTAATTATCCTGCAGTTCTATTTTACTTTGCCCTCTGCACTAGACCCTAACTCCATGTTTTGCTGTTCATGAAAAATAAAACTCGCCAACAGCCCGCTTCTATAGGGCAGGTTGAAGACTTCAGGGGATGGGCTTTTGAGGTAGCTGGCCAAGTCCTCTGGAATTCCCTGCCTAGAGCCTTGAGGGAGACCCTCAGTGGAGGCCTTTAAAAGGGCTTGAAACGATTTATTTCAGCAGCAGGGATTTGGGGAGTATTAGTAATTTCTTTAACCTTTTGAATGCAATCAAATGGTTTAATTTATAATTATTAATTTATTTCTTTTATGTTGCCTTAAAGTGAGTGAATTATATGTATGTCTGGTCCTATGTATTGCCCTGTTTTACTGTAATGGTGCCCTGAGCCCTCGGGAAGGGCACCAGGAATAGATAAAGGCTACTGCTGTATGTTTACATGCACAGTTCTGGGTGCTCTTATGATTATAAGTACCTTTTCGAGTTCTTGGGTGAGAGGACTACAAGACACAGTGGAACACCCTTTTCCTGTCTGTGAGAGAGACACTTATTTTGTCAAGAGTGTCTCCATGCAGGTGCCCTGAAACAGCAGATCCAGCTATGTAGTGAAGCAGTACTTGCTACACCCATAGGTCAGCAGTCAGCAAACTGTAGTTATTTTAGCCTAATCTGAGCTCTAAAAGTAACATTTTACATGCTTCAAGTAAAGTGCTAGCCCTTGTCAAAATTGCTACCCCTGTTGAACAAATTCTGGATCTGCTTCTGGGCATGTTCAGGGAGATTTATTTTTTAATTTTAATATATTATTGATCAGCCTTGATTATAATCTATATTTATGGCTGAGGAGACACTGTTGTGGTTGTAAGGTGGTGTCACATACATTCTTGGGGTGTCAGAATTGCTTACCCATTATTCACGATTCTCACATGTCGCCCAAGAATGCCTGAGACCAGTCCTACAACTATGAACAGTATGGAACTGTACTTATAAAAGTATAAACATATTAGAAATCATGTGAGAGACTTCTGTTTTACAAATCTTTGAAACATAGAAGCTGATGGTAGGGGCCATGTAGCCCACCTAGTCTGCCCATTTTCCTACTTAATGCAAACGCCTACAGACCCTAGCTGATCTGCAGCTTATCCTGTTTTGTTTATTATGTAGAAATTTAGAAAACCTTTGTGCAGAAAATGGACCATGGTAACAGAACTTAGAACTGCAGAATTTTGGTATTGCTACTATGAGAGACCCTCTTATGATTATAAGAGTGTCTGGAATGTTTAAAAATAAACAATCCTGATTGGCTAGCAGTGATGTCATGATTTATAATTCACATCAATAAAACACTGCGCCTGATTTTCAATGCTTTGGTGCAGGACTTGCAAAGTTCTGCCGCAGTCACGCCACTGCGAATGTGCCAAAATATCTGCATGCAGTTTTCAGACAGTTTAATACATTTGCAACTCTTTGCTCACTCTACGGCAGTAAAATGACCATACACCATTTTTTTGACACATGCATCATTTTTGATACGCAGCCAGGCACTTCTGTAATGTAGTTAGATGACATCAATAACAGTCACGTTGAAGTAGTGCAACTGCAGCAAAATCATGCGCGATTCTTTGAAAATCTAGTCCTGAGACTCCAGGAGTGGGATCTTTTTGCCAATGAAACATTTTTCTTCCAATCAGTCTCATGTCACCCTCCTAGGCTACTGGTGACCACCCAACACCATCTGCCACTAACCAGGTCATTTCTGCTCTGGTCCCCACGGTTCTGCCCTTTATGGCAGAGGTTATATCTTCTCTCTACCATCTACCACCAGTGGAATTGTAGGCTGGTGGTGGTCCTCACCTTTCAGCTGCAGCTGTAGTGGTTTTCATTCATTACAATGTGCCATAAGGAAGGCAGTGGGGTTCATTGATTAGACTGCAGAACTGTGAAGCACGAGGTCACAATTCTGTATGTTAATACAGCCCGAGAACACTGTTACAGTTGTAAGAGTGGTATCACGTTCATTCTAGGGTATGAGAACTATGAACTGAAGATGAGCAGTTCTGATACCCTAGTGATGTAAGGAGACCAATCTTACAACGTAACAGTGGTCTCAAGGCCTGTTTTAATATATTAATGACTGAGATCTCCATAATATATTAAAATTTAAAATAAAAAGAGCCCTGAACATGGCTGTTTCCAGGGCAGCTGTTCATGAGACACTGTTCACAGTGTAAGAGTGTCTTACTTGCAGAGGAGAGGAGTGCTCTGATTGATTGGGAGTGCTCCTCAATCTATAATGAGTCCCCTGCACCCACTAGCACACCATATGACATTGCACAAATCCTTTGGCCTCCCATTGCTCCTGCCAGCTGTAATGGGAAAAAGCAGTATGCCTGTGAAAAAAGATACTACTGTACACCCCAGTTGGGCTATATGGGGTAAATACATTGAAAATACATAAAGTTTTGACTGCACTTCTGTAATCCTCTGCTCAGAAGCTTCCTTGCATATAATCCTTTGAAATGACAGTAGGCACAAAATGCCTTCACTAGAATTTAGGTGAATTATCAGACGTGAAAGTATTATTTAATATTTGCCTACCTATTCCAATTTGGTGTCCTTCTCGTATGATGTTGTCTATTCCTTGTCATATTATTGATAGTGTACTGCCTTCATTATCTGATGGATACTCTTGATTGTGCCTAGTATGGAATTTAGCATTATGCTGGCAATCTTTAGCTGTTGATTGTGTTCTTGATTCTTATAGGTTCTGCTGTGACCTTTGTAGCATCCCATGTCATGCCTGAAAATAGGCAATTACTTTGTCTAATGCACTAATAGTACCTGGTAAAATAATAAAAATAAAATTAAAATATATTACACTAATTTTGGCCTCTTTCTCAATGGCTTCTGTAAAGCTTGAGATTGATTTTTAGGTTTGACTTTACCTTAGGAGATTTTGCACAGTCTTGCACTATCTTATCTCAATGAGCTACGCTGTCCATCTCTATCTCTCTCTCTCTCTCTCTCTCTTGTCCCTCCTCGCAGTCTAAGATCAATGAATGCTCTGCTTGTCTTTTCCCCACACTCATTTTACGTCATGGTCTGACAGGGCGTTTAGTCATTGTTTGTCTCCTCAGTACTTTGAAGCCTTTCCCTACAGACAATTTCCTCATAACCTCTGCTCAGTTTTAGAAACTGTTGGAAGATTGGTATCTGTCTGTTTAGCTTTTGTTAAAGGAGGACTAGGAAATTCTGCTTATTTTCAGCTTCATCCGGGGTGAGGTGTGGGTGGGGCTGCTGCAAACTGATATTAAGCTGTCAGTGGTATTTTTAGTGTATTTGCCTGAAATATACCCTATTCTGTATTATTTGTTATTATAAAATGGATAGAGAAAATCCTGTGTTCTGACTGGTCATTAGCCCGCATTAGAAGTGTCTAAAGCACACCTAAAACAGGTGCTGACAACCTGGATGCAGGACATCAAAGAAGTCCTTGAACCCTCCTTAAAGTGTTCAAAACAAGTAACAGCCACCATCCCCACCCCCACTTAATGAGTTTGCCACAGCCTAATTAATTACCGTATAATAGTTGCTTCATTCCCTGGCTGCCAAGACACAGTACTCAAAACACAAACTTGACATTCAAACACGAGGTTACACATTTTTTCATTTTTCCCTTCATATTTCCATCCAATGTGATCTGTCTCCAGCCCACCACTTGAACCCGCCTGCTGCTTGTTCCTTTGCTTACACACGCACTGATACTCAACGCTTGAATGTTATTTTCAAGAGCCTCTGGACATCTGCTCACCTGTGTTCCCAGACTCTTATGTAGTATTGTGCTGAACTCCAAAAGTGAAATACAGATTCAAAGTTTGTTTGTGGTTGGTCCCCACCCCTGCTTCCTAATCACTCCCATCCCCACTCACTCCCTTGCCTACATGCTCATTGATACTGAACTTTTAAATGTTAGTTTTGAAGTCCCAGACTGCCACTCACCAGTCTTCTCAGCCTGTTATGTACTATAGTGCTGAACTCCCAATTTGACATTTTTGAGAACAATCAGAAAAGCAATTACCAGTACAATTTTGTTTCTCTTTGCTCCCACTACCACTCCTGGTTCCAACAATGGCCTCTCAGTCCCGAACTCTCCTCTTTGGCATCCAGCTGGCTCAGGATGAATCTGGACAAGACTGAAGTGCTACTGGTAGACTCAGGTATCCAGAGGGCAGCTGGACTGGTGGGGTGGTGGTGGTGGGATTACATCTTGGTCCCACTCAGTTTACAGCCAGAGATAAGGTGAAAAATCTAGGCATCATCATGGAGACCATAAGTTAACACTAGAGCGTCAGGTGACAGCTGTGGTTCATGGCAGTTTCTTTCACCTTAGGAACATTGTCCAGCTCAAGCCTTTTCTTACGTCAGGACCTGAAGACATTGGTGCACATCTTCATGACATCCAGACTGGACTTTGGAAATGCTCTTTAGGGTTTTACACACCGGTGTCTGTAACAGAGTGACTGTTACAGAACCAGTGTAACGCCTCTATTCATGTGTAAAGTGGATATCTTCCGCTACCACAGCAAACGTTTGTCAAAGTACGCTCTCTGCCTGACATAGTTTGCCCTGATGTGCTGGTACACCCTGCCATGTAATCAGGAGGTTCCGCTACTCCTGAGGAAATCAGTTAGGATCACAATTCCTTGGGGACACGGCACGCGGGAATAAAAAGACAGAATGGAGAGGCCGCTTGTAAATCAGAGCACAGATTGAAATGGACTGCAACGGTCCAACAACGTAACATTACCCTGGTTCAGGACACTGGTATGTAAAAGCGCCTTTTGTCTCAGGCTACCTGGAGGTTTGATGCACTACTTGCAGCTGGTGCAGGACTCTGCAGCTGAATTGATTGCCGGAGTTTCTCTCTGCACATATCTCTCCTGCTTTGAAGACATTGCACTAGTTGCCAGTGAGGTGGTGCATCTTCTTCAAGATAGGTTGTTAACATACAAAGTCCTACATAATTTGGACCCAGGCTACCTAAAAGAGCTCCTTTGTCCATATGCTCCTGACTGTCCTCTACACTCTTCTGAGGTGGGCCTGCTGAAGGTTCCCAGATCTCGATTAAAGCTTTCTGAGGATCGGGTTTTGTGATGGCAGCTCCAGTTTTCTGGAACCAGCTGCCATGACAGCTTTGAGAGGCTCTCTCAGTTGATAGTTTTAAGCAGTGGTTAAACATTATATTTTTATAAGGGCTTACTCAATTGACTTATGAATTATTGCACCTGAAAAATCTGTACTTAAAGTTATTGGTTGTGCTGCTGTAGTCTGTTTTTGATTTGTTTTATGAGGCATCCAGAGGCTTCGGTACTGGGCGCTAAGAAATAAACATGCCACTACTAGGAAGGAATTATTATGAAAACAATCTAGTAGAAGGGAGGAATATTGGGGATAAGGTGGATAAAGTGTAAATAAAAGAAAACAGTATTTTTACTTTCAGTGAAAAAAATACAGAATTATTTCTAATAGTGTGATTATTTTATCCTCACAACAAACTTGTCAAGGCACTAAATGGTAGTAATTGATCTAATGAAAACTCAGTACGTCCAATAACTACAAATCCACAAGAATGTTTTATTAAAAATAACGTGGACATTGACAAATATCATATATAGATTAGATTTAAAAACAGGGACAAAAGACAGACTCAACAAGCATTTGTCTATGCCGAATGTTTGCTTGCTGGCATTGGCATTGGTAGTGTAGAGGTTATAGAGCTGCACAATAGAAATGGCAGTGAAGTATTGAACTGAAGCCAACCCACCACCACCCTGCAGAGAGTGACAGGCATTGGGGTGTGCCTTTGGGTCGTCAGGCATAACGGCCATGCCATTTCACCACACCCTACCCTACAGACACTGACAAGTGTCACGGTGTGCCTTGGGGTCTTTGGCTCTTATGCGCACTCCCATTCCATCAGAAAATACAGTGAGATGGGTGCAGTACAGGAGAATGGGTGAACTTTGGGTCAAGAGTCCAAGGCATACCTCGATGCCTCTCACTGGCTGCAGGATGTGGAATGGTATGAGCATTACAGGCAAGAATCCCAAGTCACACCCCTGATGCTCATTCTCTGCAGGGTGGGGCGTTATGGTTGGAAACCCTAACACCTCAGGCATTCGTTGGTATTTTCACTCCAAATTTTCAACATGTTTTTCTGTGACCCCACCTCATGAACAGTGGCAATATCAGTTTGTTAGCCAAAGCTGCTTATGCACAGCGATTACGGGCATTTAGCACCACAGGTGCAAAACACATTTAACAGGATGTGAAAAATGACAGCTGTACTGTTCATGGGGAGGTGTAAAATGGCAATGTTGCAAATCTGCAATAAAATATTAAAAACTGGTGAAGTCACGAAGCGGCATAGAAACTGTGCAAGCGCACCCGTAATGTAATTAGGTTGGGGATTTTTACAGCAGATTGCCAACACAGGCATTTTGGGACCTCCGATCATGAACAGTGTCACTGTGATTTTCTTTATCTGTCCCGAACAGTGATTTCCACGCGACCACGCATCTCTGCGCTGAAAGTGTGAAAACACATTTCGCCATGTTATGAAAAATTACAGCTGTACTGTTCATAAGGAAGTGTGGAAAATGCCACTGGTGAAAATCAGGACTGAAAATATTACAAAGTCATGAACTCACGAGGGTGTGTGGAAACTGCACAATGCTCACTCATAACACAGTCATTTTATGGACTTTTGTCACCAAATTTTCAACATAGCCATTTTAAGACCTCTGCTCACGAACAGTGTAACTGATTTTCTTAATCTGTCCCAAACATTGCTTTCGCACACCGACTGCACCATTGTGTGCTATATGTGAAACACATTTGGGGCGCATATGTAAAATGGCAGCTATACTGTTCATATGAAGGTAATAAAATGGCAATGTTGAAAAACTGAGTGAAAATATTGAAAATTGCAAGAACTTACGAAAGGCAAGTGAGAACCGCGCAACTCTCGTGAAACAGTCATTTTAGGAATTTTCACCAAATTTTCAACATAGCCATTCTAAGACCTCTGCTCATCAACAGTGTCACTGTGATTTTCTTAATGTGTCCCATACATTGGTTTCGCACACCGACTGTGCCATTGTGCGCTACATGGGCGGAAACACGCTTGGGCAAGATGTGAAAAATGACAGCTGTACTGCTCATAAGGAAGTGTAATAAAATGGCAATGTTGAAAATCTGGATTGAAAATATTGAAAATTGCAAACTTACGAGCGCAGAGGAACTGCTAACGCGCTACAGAAACAGTCATTTTAGGAATTTTTTCACCAAATTTTCAACATAGCCATTTTAAGACCTCTGCTCATTAACAGTGTCACTGTGATTTTCTTAATGTGCCCCATACATTGATTGGCCACCAACTGCGCCAGTGTGCGCTACATGGGCTAGAAGTTATCGCTTTGGGCAAGATGAAAATGACAGCTGTACTGCTCATAAGGAGGTATGGTAAATGGCAATTTTGAAAATCTGGAGGAAAATATTGAAAATTCACGAACTTACGAAGCGCATGAGGAACTGCGCAACGCACGTCAGAAAACAGTCATTTTTGGGATTTCCACTCAATTTTCAACATAGGCTTTTGAGAGCCCACCTTATGAACACTGGCACTGTTGTTTGTTACTCGGTCCTGAAAGGTGATTTCGGCAGTGACTGCAAAATCACCCTTCGGGCCCGATCAACGCCATGACAGTGAGAGGATTCATGAGAAGGGTCCCAAAACCCCATGTTGAAAATTTGTGCAGAAATTCAAAAATGGCTGAGATATGCAGCAAAGTTGAAAAACCCTATCTATCCCATTATACAGCTTACCGCATTTCCTCAGTTCGCAGTCGGCTTTGAAGAGTGCAGACGGTTCCCGGTCCACTGAAGATCGTCTACTGAGTCCGGAGGTAAGTATGGGGTGGGGGTGTGGGGAGGCGGTGCGAGTGGGTGGGCACAGGTGGGGCAGAGACAACGAGGACCATTTTGAGTTTCAGTTTTTTTTTTTTAAATGACGACTAGACGCTTGCCACGCTGGGTGGGCTCCCAGCGTGGCACAAGGATCGGCTGGTGGGGGCGTGAGCCGACGAGGATTGGGCACCCCGCCAGCAATAGCATCTGTTGCCATGCTGGGTGGCTCCCAGCGTGGCACACTATACCGGATGGGAACAGTGGAGTCGACAGGGATTGGGCACCCCTGTCCAGCTATACGATGTGCAGCCATGCTGGGATGGGCACCCAGTGTGGCATATGTAACTCTGCTTTGGAGGTGCCAGCACAGTCTAGGGATTGGGCACCCTGGCGGCCACAGTGTGTGCGTGGGGGGCGAGCACGAGTATCAGGCGGCGTGTGTGTGTGTATGTGTGTGTGTGTGTGTAGGGGAATGTGCATGAGCAGGTGATATCTTATCGCTGCTCACTGGAAGCGCCGCCCCTTTCAACTGTACGCCACTGCATTTTGGAGCTGTCATAGACAGCTCCAGCAGGCATTGGAGAACCGCGGCCGCACCTGCAAAACACACTGACTGAATTGAAGAGGACTGCCACACCTCTGAAAACTCGGATGATGGCATTATGTTTCTTGCACATCCGGCAAGCAAACATAAAATAAGCACAGAGGTAGAAAAACTATGGGCAACCCAGTGTTTCACCTCCCCACAAATGAGTCTTCATTAGGGATTCTTACTTTATCCCACCAGGAGCACAGAGACTGCCATAGAGAGTTTAGTCACTGTCTTCCCAATACAGCTATGTAACATAGTCACATGGGCAATATGCAGCTTCATGTCAGATTGCATACCCAATGTTCTGCAGGTTACATTGCACTTTAACAACCTTCCTCCCTTCTTTCAGCTCATAAATGTTATAAGAATAAATACCACAGAACATCTAGAAGCCTGTCTAGATTGCTACAATACCCTATGCGGAAGCTATAGTATGTGATACCTAAAGCTCTCTGTAGTACCTTCTGATAACAACTGTTTTTTCCATATTTTCCTTTATTCTCCCTGGCAGGCTGGGCAGCTGTATCAGCCCATTCCATTCTGGCTACACAGTTGTCCTGTGTCACACCACCTCTAATCTCAGGTGGACCATCGATGAAGCTGAGGGGCTTCAGCAAGCCCCCATACCCCTGTTTTTCTCCTATTTGCTCCCCATTTTACCCCAGAGTCCCAGACAAGGTCAAGCATTTGCGTGAGATGCACACCCATGTCTTGGCCTTAGTGACTTCACTCCTCCTGCCCCTGGCCTTGCGTCTGACTCTCCTCTGATGCCCACATCACTACCATGCCTCCACAGGATGGTGGTCAAAGGCCAGGATAGCCAACCTCCCTATTCAGGAAAGGAGAGCTGTCAAGTGGCCGCTAATCCTCAACCATCCATCCCCTGGCGTCTCAGCAACCCATGCTCATCACTGAACATGGGTCACTGGTATGACAGGAGGTAAGGGTTACGCTTAGCCCTCCACTCCACTGAGCCAACCTCATGACAACTTTTTATACATGTTTGTGCTGTAGGAGGAGAACTCTTGACTTCTGTTAGGACAGTTTGAAAAAATCATAATTTTGGATACATTTTGTCATATATCCTGGACAAAAAATGTAAAATAAAATCAGTAAATGTATCTAACATATTTTTGCATTTAGGTCTCTTTTATGTTTGCTTTCACGCATGTGTGACGCAAAACATATTGTTACAATGAAGGGTTTAAGAAGTGTGTCACTGTCAGGTCCAGTGCAGCTCAGATTGCAGGGGAATCGACAGTGACAGGCCAGTGATCAGTGAGGCTGATCAAGACACTGCTCTCTGCCTGTGGGGTGGAAACTTTGTGTAGTTGAAAGAAGTGAGCAGCTCCTATCACAGAGTAGCTCGATTTTTCATCTGCATGACACCACCCAGCAAACAGAGCAACGCCATTACATACGATTGACTGTAGCCAGAAGGCAGACAGTAAATGTGCTGTTTTCCCCATAATAAGCAATTTATTTGTGATACTGATATCAGTCCTTCCCTGCCCAAAGAGCCAGTGATAACACCAATAGATATTTACTTTACACAGAAGGCAGATGGTAAATGTACTGCTGTGATCCAAGCCCTTTATTGGCCAAACAACCCAACGCAGTCAAACCCCCGCAGTGCTTTGAACCAAGGCTCTACATTTTATTCATAATACTGATGTTGCTCCTTCCTGTGAAAGAGTCGGTGATAATCCCATAGTATGTTTTCTGTACCACCTCCCAATCCTTCCCTGTGTACCATCCATAGAAAAACACCCTTCCATTGACAAGTATCCCACCCAATTCCCAATCCTTCCCCAGGTGCCCCATCTGTAAAACACTTTCCGCTGCCAAGTATCCTGCCCACCACATGATCCTTCCCCCGTGCCCATCTGTAAAAATAAATACCTCCCACTGCCAAGTATTCCACCCACTTCTCCATGGCTGGTTCATAAAATAAAACATCTTCCCACTGCCAAGTACCCTGCCCACATCCTGATCCTTCCCTGTGTCCTGTCCATAGAAAAAACAAAAAACACATTCTCACTGACAAGTATCCCACCCACCTCTCAGTCCTTCCCTGTGCCCCATCCATAGAAAAAACACCCTCCCACTAACATGTATTCTGCCCTCTTCCCAATGCTTCCCCGTGCCCCATCCATAAACCTATAAAACAAGAAAACAGTCCAATGATGACTTTTGATCCACACTCAACCCCTCCCTTTCAGCACCCATCACTCTACACTCCCCATCTCATCCTTACCTATCTGGAGCAGCGCTGTTCTTCTCAACTGTCGTGGCCTCTTCTAAGCTCCACCAGGAAGAGACTGAAAATATAGTAAGTTTGGTTAATGACTTTTAATGGGTTTTGAATTTTCACTCAAAACTTTATTTCCTGAGATATGGCGGGGTGAACTTCTGGGAGAGGAAGTTCTTTAACTTCGACGGCCTCCACCTAACAAGGGAGGGGTTCAGAGCACTGGGACAAAAGTTTGACATTTTGCAGGTCATTTAAACTAGGAGACAGGGAGAGGGCTGGCACCACTACATTGTATGGGGAAATAGTCACCCCTCCCTTAGTTAGCAAACCACCGGCAGGACAAATTGCAATGCATAACATAAATGGAAAGAAACTCAGATCTCTAGAGGAATATAAAAAGGTAAAATGACACACAGAGGGAGAAGGTAATCTCGTAAACAAGGTGGGAAACCAGGGATGGAAAGCAATGTGCACCAATGCCCGCAGTCTAGCAAATAAGATACCAGAACTATGGCCATGGTGGCAGAATCAGACCTAGACTGTAGTGGTGATACAAACATGGTTCAATGAAAACCACAGCTAGGATGTAGCCATTCCAGGATATAACTTGTTCAGAAGAGATCAGAAAGGAAAAAAGTGGAGGTGTAGCTATCTATGTAAAAGAAGAGATCAAAGCCACAGAAATTCAGGGACTCAGAGTGAGGCTGAAGTCCTAGGATCACTCTTGAACCAGAAACAAGGGCCCATATTGGAGGAGAGATACAGTATACAGACCCCTGTCCAGGAAGTAGGAAAGACAAGGACATTCTAGAAAACATTCTAAAGATGGCTGACAAGGGTGATCTACTACTGGTCAGAGACTTCAGTTTACCAGATGTAGATTGAGCTCCTACATGGCTGCAGAGAGGAGTAAAGGATTCCTATTGACCCTCCAAAGAGCAGCCTTAGCCAGCTGGTGGAAACCCCACTATAGAGGAAGTAGTCTTGGACCTTGTGCTATCAAACAATAACAGAGTTGCACATGCACAGGTGGGAACCCATCTAGGATCAAGTGATCATAGTACTGTATGGTTCACAGTAAACAGGACAGAGGACATCAGTCATCTAAACAGATAGTCCTTGACTTCAGAAAGGCGAACTTCCTCAAATGAAATACTGCCTAAAAATAAAATCTGGGTTGCTGCCTAGAAGAGGGAGTGGAAGAGCAATGGTGGAAACTGAAGGAAGCAATAACACTAATCATATTGCAGTGTGCCAAGCTAGTAAGCAAAATAAAGGACACAGAAACCACTCTGGTTTTCAAGGGATATAGTGTCTAAAATCAAGGAAAAGAAGAGAGCATTCAGGAGATACAAGGAAACAAAACAACAGCGATAAGGAGATATATAGGAATTACTTAGAGAAGCCGGAAAGGCAAGTCGGACTGTAAAGGCTCAAACAGAGGAGAGGAGAGGATAGCTAAGGGGTCCAAAATGGTGACAAAACTTTCTACTGATATATGAGGGAGAAAAGAAAGAGCAAAGGAGGAATAGTTAAATTGGCAAAGAACAAAGACCAGCATGCAGAAGATGATGGGGAGAAAGCAGAGGTTCTGAACAAATACTTCTGCTCGATTTCACATAGGCAGAAGCAGGCGAAGGACCATCTCTATGCTGGAAAGTACACCACCTCAAGGGGAGCAGACACAAGTCCTTTTACAGGGAAAGAGTCTTGAGGTACTCAAAAATTAAAGGTCGACAAAGGAATGGGGCCAGATGAAATACACCGAGGACACTATGGGAGCTTGAAGGAACTAGCAGCCCCACTGCCAGAGCTCTTCCACAAATCACTGGAAAGTGGGAAGTCCCTGAAAAGTGGAAAAGGGCTACAGTAGTGCCCCTACACAAGAGTGGCAGTAGGGAAGAAGCAGGAAACAGTCAGCCTCATCTCAGTAGTAGGGAAACTAATGGAATCCCTACTAAAGGAGAGATTAGTGACATTCTTAGAAGACAGTGGACAGCTGGACCCAAAGTAACATGGCTTCATCGTAGGAAGGTCCTGCCAGACTAACCTAATTGAATTCTTTGACTGAGTCACAAAACAATGGACCATGAGGGTGCGGTGGACATGGTGTACCTGGACTTCAGCCAGGCCTTCACTGCTCCACATAGGAGGGTAATAAAAAGCTGGAGCACATGGGCATTGGACCAAAATTGTAAATTGGACAAAAATTGGCTCAATGGGAGGACTCAGAGGTGTTGGTAAATGGCGCACTGTCAGAGGAGGTTAGAGTTACAAGTGGTGTTCCACAGGGTTCAGTACTGGGACCAATACTTTTCAACATATTCATCAGCCACATAGCTGACAACCTAAATAGGGAGTTGTGCCTATTTCCAGATGACACAAAACTCTGCAGTGGAGTGAACACAGCTGAAGGGACTCAAAGGGATGAAGTCAGACCTTAGGAGACTGAAAGAATGGTCAGGAAAGTGGCAGTTGAAGTTCATCACCAAAGTGTAAGGTTTTGCACCTAGGAAGATGCAAACCAGGGTGGGAATACTTTCTAAATAGGAAACAGTTGGCAGCAACAAAGCACAAGTGACGAGTGTGATCTTGGCATTATCATGGCTGATGACTTGAGAGTAGGCAAGCAGTGTGAAAGGACTGCACAAAAGGCCAGCAACATCTTGGGTTGCATAAGGAGGGCATAACTAGTAGAAAAGGGAGGTGATTATGCCACTATACAGGTCCCTGGTGAGGTCTCACCTGGAGTACTGTGTCCAATTCTGAAGGCCTCACCTTAAGGAGGATGTTGATAGACTGGAGACTATACAGAGAAGGACAGCAAAATGGTACATGGTCTGCATCACGAACCATATGAGGCAAGGCTAACACAGCTCAACATGTACTCCCAGGAACAAAGAAGAGATGGGGGACATGATAGAGACTTTAAATACAGGAAGGGTATCAACAAGGTACAGGCACATGATCTCCTTCAGGTAAACACTTGTGCCTGGACCAGAGGTCATAACATGTCTAAAGGGTGGTAGGTTCAGAAAGAGTGGTGGAGCCTTGAATAGCCTCCCTCAGAGGTGGTGGTGTCAAAACAGTCAGTGAATTCAAGCTGGCATGGACTAGAAGAGTGTGGTGAACTTAAGAGAGTGGCCTATTGGGGGTTAGTATGCACGGCAGACTAGATGTTCCACATGGACCACATCTGCTGACACATTCTATGTGTCTTATATTTTTATCCCAGATTTTTAACATGCACTTTTATGTTGGCTGCAAGGCACGCCAGTCAACATATTGCATTAGTAGTAGATTTGGAGGTGCGGTCACTGTTGGGTGAATGCAGGGCATGCATCAGTAGGTGCATCCCTCATTCTCCAATAAGCCTGCATGCTGGTGCCACACCAGGAATACACAGTGTATGAGCACATCTAAGGAAAGGTCCGCTGCCATGCAAACAAAGCTCATCATATGCAGCGGCACCTCCCAACATGCCTTCCTGGTGAAACATTACATTAAACATAGCAGCACACTGCCTGCTCACAATGCCGACTTGGGTGCCCAACTCTGTCGGCATGCCCTGACCCATTTATGCCGACAGGGAGCCTACTCCATCGGTATAATGCACCCCTCCCATTTGTTATGTGCCGAGGGTGTGCCCAATCACCCTCGGCTCTTGGTCCCCTTTGTACTGCCAATGGGGTGCCCAATCCCCATTGGCTAGCCCCCAAACACTCAGGTGGCATGCTGGGAGCCCACCCCAGTGTGCCAAATGCCACAATAAAAAACAAACATCCTGCAATGTTTTTTTTGTTACCTGTAAAAGAAAAAGGTCTCTCGCAGTCTGTCCAGCTCCCTGCCCCAACCCGCACCCACCCTCTGCGCACCCTATGTCCCCACACACCCTCACCCTTTACCTTACCTCCAGAGTCCAGCGCAATAATCTTCGTGGACCGGGAACACGCCTGCACTCTTCAAAGCTGACCGTGAACTGAAGAAATGCCGTAAGCTGTACAATGGCATAAATAGTTTTTTTCAATTTTGCGCATATCTCGGCATTTTTGGAATCTTTGCATCAAATTTTCAACATGGGATTATCAAGGCCCTCCTCATGAATTCAGTCACTGTCATGGAGTTATTCGGATCGAAAGGTGATTTTGTGGTCACTGCGTGAATCACCTTTTGGGACCAAGTAATGAAATGACAGTGCCACTGTTCATGAGGGGTCTCTCAAAAAGCCTATGTTGCAAATTTGGTGAAAAAATCAAAAATGGCTGTTTTATGAGCGTGTGTTGCGCTGTTTCCACGCACGTCAGAATTTCATGAATTTGTAATATTTTCACTCCAGATTTTCAAAATTGGCATTTTTCCACACCTCCCTATGAACAGTACACCTGTCAGTTTACATATCCAGGCTGAAATGTGTTTTCGCATGGCCAGTGCAGAATACAGAACAGTCACTGTGCACAATCAGTTTTCGGACAGTTTAAGAAAATGACAGTGACACTGTTCATGGGCAGAGGTCCTAAAATGCCTATGTTGAAAATTTGGTGACAAAAGTCCATAAAATGATTGTGTTAAAAGTGTGTGTTGCGCAGTTTCCACTCACCCTTGTAACCTCGCAAATTTGCAATATTTTCAGCCAGATTTTCACTACTGGCATTTTTTCACACCTCCTTTTCATCAGTACAGCTGTCATTTTTCACAGCCTGTCCAAATGTGTTTCCACACCTGTGGCGCACAATGGCGTGTTCGCTGTGGGAAATCAACTTTGGGACAGGTTAGCAAAATCACAGTGCCATTATTCATGAGAGGAGGTTCCAAATACCTATGTTGAAAATGTAGCTAAAAATCCTAAAAATAATTGTTACGGACATGCTACGCAGTTTCTATGCATGCTCATGACCACCGATTTTTCATATTTTCACTCCAGATTTTCAACGTTGATATTTTTTACCCTCATGAACAATACAGCTGTCATTTTCCACATCCTGCTCAAAATGTGTTTTCATCCCTATGTTGCCAAATGACATAGCCACTATGCAAAACCACCTTTCAGCTAACAAATTGACTGTGTTGCTTTTCATGAGGTGGGGTCACAAAAGCCTATGTTGAAAATTTGGAGTGAAAATGACAACAAATATCTACAATGTTAGGGTTTCAATCAACACCTCATTCTGTAGAGACTGCCAGGTGTCAGGGTGTGACTTAGGATCATTGGCTGTAATGGTCATGCCATTCCACTTCCACCTGCACCCTGCAGCCAGTGACAGACATCGGGTGTGCATTGAGTGCGGCCCTAATGTTCACCCCCATTCTCCTGTACTGCACCTGTCTCAGCATATTTCCTTATGGAATGGGGTAAGAAAGGCCCAAAGACCCCAGCACACCACGACACTTGCCAGTGTCTACAGGGTAGGATGAGGTAAATGGCATGAGCGCTACAGCTGATGCCCAAAGGCACACCCCAGCACCCGCCAGTCTGTGCAGGGTGGTGTTGACGCCAGTTCATTACTTCACTGCCATTCCTATTATACATCTCTAACTATTGCACTACCGACGCCAATGCCAGCGAGACAACATTCGCATTGACAAATGCTTGTTTTAACCCCATCTCATGAACCGGTAGGCAAAATCTTTCAAATCCTCAAAAACATGTTTTCACAGTCATTCTGCAAAATCACATTTCAGACAGGTTTTAAAAAATCACTTGTCTTGATCATAAAAGTGGGATAATAAAAGACTATGTTAAAAATTTGCGGTCAAAATCTCAAAATAACAAAGTTGTGAAGCAACACTGAAATTATTCAACATTTACTCATATCCTTACTAGTTGTTTTGAGATTTGGACCCCAAATTTTCAACATGGCCTTCATTAGCCCACCTCATGAACATGGCAGGCGAATTTTTCAAATCCTCTGAAACTTTCTTTGCAGTTGCTCTTGAGATCACCTATTGGACAGGATTTAAAACAATATGAACAAGACAAGTGCAATTTTTAAATCCCATCAAAGCATGTTTTCAGTCACTTGTGAAATCACCTTTCAGACAGGATTTAAAAATTCTACTTGTCTTGATCATAAAGGTAGGTCATAATGAGACTATGTTGACAATTTGGGGTCAAAATCATAATAAGACTGTGTTGAAGACATAATAAGGCTATGTTGAAAATTTGGGGTCAAAATCTCAAAAACTGCTAAATTATGAGGAAACTATAAAATTCTTAAATGTTTACTCCTAGCTTTGCTATTTCACCAGATTGTGCCCCACATTTTCTGCATAACTAATTTGATACCCAAGGTCATGAACATGATGTGTCATTTTTCAATCCTGTCCAAAATGTCTTTTCACACTTGTGCCAAAAATGACATTTTAGATTGGATTTTATAAATGAGACCTCTCATTCGCCTATTCATTGATGAAACCGAGCTCTGTGGGGAGTGGACACAGTTGAAGGGATACAGGACCTACAGGAAGATCTGGAAAAGCTGGGAAGTGGTCCAGTATCTGACAGCTCTGCTTCAATGCCAAGAAATACAAAGTTATGCATATTGGAGCCAAGAATCCCAGGACAGAGTACTACCTGGGTGGAGTCAAGTATCTGCATCAGAGGAGGAGAAGGACCTGGGAGTGATGATTACTAGTGACCTGAAGCACTCCACGCAGTACAAGAAACAGCAGCAAAGGCAAACAAGATGCCAGGATGCATATCTAGGGGACTTCAGTAGTAGAGAGAGGAGGTTATACTACCCTTGTACAGGTCACTGGTAAGGCCACATCTAGACTATGGAGTTCAGTATTGGTGTCCACACCTCAGAAAGGACATGAGCCTGATGGATAAGGCCCAGAGGAGGGCTACAAAGATGCTAGTGGGTCAGCAGGGTAAGATATGCAAGGAGAGGTTGAGGGCACTGAACATGTACTCCTGGAAGACAGAGAGAGAGAGAGAGAGAGAGAGAGAGGGACATGATTGTGACCTTCAAGTACTTGAAAGGGATAAAAGGTTGATAAGGAAAGTCTCTTTACGTTGAGTGAGAACCAAAACACGAGGGGGCACAGTCTTAAACTGGAGGGTAGAAGGGTTAAGACAGAGGTCAGGAAGCATTTCTTCACAGAGAGGGTGGTGGACACTTGGAATGTGCTGCGGAAGAGGTGATCTCGTTGAAGACAGTGAGCAGCTTTAAGAGAGGCTGGGATAGGCACTGGGGAAGGGAAGGAAGGAAGGATCTGTGGGTAAGGAGGATGGGAGGAGGGAAGGGATGGCAGGGACATTAGCTCAATCTGTGGATCCTGCAATACAAGCAGACTTGATAGACCAAATGGCATTCTTCTGCCGGCTTCTTCATATGTTCCTGTGTTCAGAAGGTGATGTAATAAAGACTGTGTTGAACATCTGAGGTCAAAACTGAGAAACAAAACAAAGTTATGATCAAACATTGACATTTTCAATGTTTACTCATAATTTTGCAGTATTTTACTTTTGAACCCACAAGACAGGGCTATCCTCGATCTAGTACTGACTAACAAGGAAAGGATCACTGATCTCCAGGTAGAAGGCCATCTGGGGCCAATGACCAACGATGGTATGGTTCATTGGCCACTAGAACTAAATCATCCCATTCCAATGCAAAATATGGGACTTCAGAGGAGCTGACTTTGATAAGATGGCCAACAGAGTTAAGCTAGCCCTGACAAGATGAAATACAGGGAGAGGGGTACAGGCAAGTGAGCAAGCATTAAGGATGCAATACTTGTAGCAACATCCCATTGTGTTAGTAAGAAAAGCAAGAGCAAAAGAAGGAGGAAACCACTTTGGTTTTAAAAACAGTAGCAGAAAAGATCAGAGCCAAAAGGTTGGCCTTCAGGAAATATAAGGAACGAGCGGGACGAAGATAGGAGGATACCAAACTTCCCTAAGGGAAGCAGGGAAGGAAGTAAGGCAGGCAAAGGCCCAAACCGAGGGAACACTAACACAAACAATAAAAGAAGGGGGCAAGACTTTCTATAGATACATTAGTGAAAGGAGAAAGTCCAGAGGGGTTATTGCTAAAATCAAAGGAGATAAGGGGAGTAGGGAGGAGAACCAAGGAAAAGCATATATCCTAAATAGATACTTTTGCTCAGTATTTACTGAGGAGAAGGTAGGGCAGGCCCACAGCTCAGCACTATGGACATGGGGGGAGGGGAGGAGGTGTACACTAGTCCCTTCTCAAAAGAAAGGATCCTACAAGAGCCACCTAAGCTCAGGGTGGACAAGGCAATGGGACCTGATGGCATACATCCCAGGGTACTAAAGGAGCTAAGGGTGGAACTAGCAGAGCCATTAGCAGAATTGTTTAGTGAGTCTCTGAGCACAGGAGAGGTCCCAGAAGACTGGAGAAGGGCCCATGTGATCTCGTTCCACAAGAGTGGCAGCAGGAGGAGGCAGGGAACTGCAGACCAGTCAGTCTTACCTCAGTAATGGACAAGATTATGGAGGCACTCTTTAGGAAAGGATAGTGCAACACCTGGAATCCATAGGAGCACAGGATCCAAGACGGCATGATTTACGACAGGAAAGTCCTGTCAAACTAATCTCAGATTTCTTTGACTGGGTAACCAGAGTGGTGGACCAAGGGGTGCAGTTGATGTTGCCTACTTTGACTTCAGCAAAGCTTTTGATACTGTTCCACGAGAAGATTGATTAATAAGCTGGGTAGACTCGTGGACAGAGGTTGGTCAACTGGGTGGCAAACTGGTTGGTGGGCAGAAAACAGAGAGTGGTGGTAAGCGGTATACGGTCAGAAGAGACAGAAGTCACAAGTGGGATACCTCAGGGATCAGTCCTGGGCCAGTCCTTCAATATCTTCATCAGTGATATTGCAGATGGACTGAGGGTAAGGTTTGTCTGTTTGCAGATGACACCAATATCTGCAACAGAGTAGATGATCCAGATGGGGTGGGCAGAATGAGAAGAGGTCTGTAAAAACTGGCAAACGGTCTGAAGAGTGGCAACTGGGGTTTAATGCAAAGAAGTGCAAGATCATGCACATAGGGAAGAGAAACCCTGAAGCCACCTATAGGTTGGGAGGAGTTGCTGGCAATTACAAGAGAAGAAAGAGACTTGGGCATCATCATCACAGATTACCTTAAATCATCCAAGCAGATCACTAAAGTAGTAGGCAAGGCTAAGGGATGTTGGGGTGTATTAGTAGGGGTATCACAAGTCAAAAAGAGGGAGGTCATAATCCCTCTTTACAAGACACTGGTTAGGTCCCATCTGGAGTACTGCATGCAGTACTGGAGGCCACACTTGCACATAGACATTAACAAAAGGAGGCAGTCCAGAGAAGGATTAACTATAATGATGCAGGGACTGCATCAGAAAACATATGAGGACAGATTAACGGAGCTCAATATGTATACCCTAGAGCAAAGGACAGAGAGAGGTGATATGATCGAAACATGCAAACATCTTAAGGGCATTAACAAAGTGAAAGAGTCAACATGTTTCCATATAAGAAAAATAGCAGGCAAGAGGACACAGCATGAGATTAGAGGGAGGCCGATTAAGGAAAGTGAGGAAGTTCTTTTTCACAGAAAGGGTGGTGGATGCATGGAACAGCCTGCCCAGGAAGTGGTGGATATGAATACAGTACAGTGCTTCAAACATGCTTGGGATAGGCATAAGGGAGCAATACAGATAAGTATGGATAGATAGGCCATTGACAGAGTAAAGGCTCGATGGCACATTCATAAGGTAGAAAAATGGGCAGACTGGATGTGCTTATGTCCTTATCTGCCATCAACTTCTATGTTTCTATGTTTTATTTTCAACATACTCATGTCTTTTACCCTGGACATCACAGGTGCCATTATCAAATCCTCCTCCAAAACCTGCTTTCACGGTCGCTCCACAAAGCAATGTTTTGGGTCACATTTCACAAATGACACCTGCCATTTTCATATGCTGGAGCAAAAATAATATTTGTAAAATTCAAGGTCACAATCTAAGAAAATGACCACATTATGTGAGAACCTCTAATTTCCAATCATGACAATTTCACTCTTACAACTCATGTTATTAATTTGTTAATTATCACCTCTGCACTATCAATGCCAAACACTTACACACTGTTGTATTTCTGTTTATTCTCATGTTGCAATACAGTACAAATATTTTGGATGTATCCACCATATTGTTCCTACTGTTTCTGTTGTGTTATTCTGCCTAGTATGTATGTTGTCCACTGTATAACTTTGTACAAAAACTGTACCCATGTATTAATTATTTCAGCTCCACCTCCCTTCCCCAGGACACATCTGGAAACAAGCAATATTGCTCAGTACGCCTTCCGGTGAAATTTTGAATAAATAAATAAAATATAAGCAAGCAGGCAAACATTCTGTATTGATGAATGCTTGTTCTTGATGACTGTGCACATTAACATAAAATAGGATCAGTTGTTCACTCAGTGTCGTATGCACTGGTTGCTTGTCTGCAGCACCTCATGTCACAACCTCTGCTCACGATATCACAATCTGTTGCCATGGACATGACCATGATGTCACAGATGGAGGATTATGATGTCAGGTGGTGAAATAGTTAGAGAATACCAACTCTGAGGAACGGACCCTGTTTTCATGTTAATGTACATGGTTATTATCAAAACAAACATAATTAGAGGAGTCGCTGAACAATTGATACCTTTATTGAGCCAGCATATGTCTTGTACAAAGACGGCATTGTTAAACAAGCTTTCAAGGCCACACAGGTCTCACCAGATTGCTCCTGATAAACAAACATGTTTGGTTATGAAAGCCTGTGTACTGTATTATTTTGTACAGGACAGATGTATGTCAAATCAGAAAGTATCAAACTGTCTAGAGACTACTGTTTTCCAAGGATCAACACAGTTACAATCTCTGTTTCCTAAGATAAATGCAGAAAATATGTGAACATAAGCAGAAATGTGTTTAAAACTTACATTTTTCCAAAATTTCATCAAGAGAGGTCAGAAGCTTTCTATGACCAAGTTGATACTCATTAATTACTAGAAATAATTACATGCAGAATCCAAGATGATTAACAGTTTGCATTTGAAATTGTAATTTCCACTCTGTATGCATTGTTTTTCCTGTTCTATCCAGGACCTCCTTGCACATGAGCTTTGCTCAATGCAGTTTTCCTGGTAAAATGAATAAATAAATAAATTTGCATTAAAAGAGATGCCTATTCCTGTCTAAATGCCCATTTTATAGAAGTTCACTTGAAAACTTGAAATAACCACCCCACTTTCACTCTTACTAAAGGAACAACAAAAGTAGAAATACATTGCCTTGAATAAATAAATTAATAAATAAAATACAAGCAAGCAAACATTCGGTATTGATGAATGCTTGTTCTTTATGACTGTGCACACTAACACAAAAATAGGATCACTTGTTCACTCAATGTCGATGCTCTGGCTGCTTGTCTGCAGCACCTCATGTCACAAGCCTCTGCTTTGAGATCACAATCTGTTGCCATGGACATGTCCACGACGTTGCAGAAAGAGGATATAAGCCCCTGCTCCTCAGAGCCCCTGGAGGTCATGAGGGCTCCTAACACTGGTCTCCCTGAAGCACCCAGTTAAGGTACGGCCTTGTAGCACCGCTGGATGTCTCTGTGTTTTTGGTGCCAAACTCAAATTTGAACAAGAACTATACAGGACTACTGTTGTAATACATCGGTCGCACAGGACTGCAGATAATTTTCTTACCTATGTTTTTTACACAATATCTCTGTCTTGGCTAGTGTACTATTGTTGCCTTATGTGCCTTTAATGTTACTTCTACAGTTATTTTGTGCCACAGCCATCGAGGCTGCCTTAAGCAGATCTGGAGTCCTGTCTGAATTTAACCGTAACCTAAACTAAAGTAGCTCAAATATTTTGGCTATTTTGGATATGGTGCTTGCACCTTTAATTTCTGTGGCAGCCTAGGTTAGCTCAGCAAGGGCAGGAAATGACATGTTGTAATTTATTACCATGTCTTGTAATTAATTTCAGTAGAATAGATACTGCTTAGAAACGGGTGTTACTGCTTCTACCTTAATACCTGTAGTTCAATCCTGTGTTTGTGCTTCGGACCTGCCCGCCAAAACTGTACTGCTATTTGTTTAATTAAATCCTTAGTCCGAGCTCTGGGACCAGCCCGCCAAAACTGTACTGCTGTTTGTTTAATTAAACTTAGTCCGAGCTCTGGGACCAGCCCGCCAAAATTGTACTGCTATTTGTTAAAAAAATCCTATCACTGCTGAGTAATTTCTACTTAAGCGCCCATCTAATTAAAAGACAATATAACAAAACCTAGGCTTTCCTTATAGATCCTGGCACTAGCATCATCTTTTTGGGTCTTTTGCTGGTTAGCAGAGAATGTTACTGAAGCAGCTGTAGTGTTTGTCCACAGAAACGGACATCTCCCACCCCCTGTTTGTAAGCCAGCTCCCTGCCTGCAAATAAATTCTTACCTCCTCCGTTTCTGTTTCTCCACAGCTCCGCGTCCTCAGAGCCCCTGGAAGTCATGAAGGCTCCCAACGCTGATCTCCCTGATGCACCCAATTAAGGTATGGCCTTTGCAGCACCACGGATGTCTCTGTGGTTTTCTCTCATGACACTCTGCGTTGGCTACCCCACCTTCCCACCACCACCCTTGGTGGACCTCTCTCTATATAGTGAATTGTCACTTGCTGAAAATAACCTATCAGCCCTTTTTCCCATCTGCAGCCTATCACTTGCGCCTCACTAGTGGCCGCTATTACTTAATCCTGTACTAGCCACCTACCTCTATTTGCACAACCACTCCAAGCTCTACTACCTCTATACTGTCCCTAGAGTCTCCTTAACTCTACTCTCTGCTGTGATCCTCTCTTTTCTGGTGTAGTGCAAACACTTTATCTGCAAGTTTTTTGTTGTTTGCACAAAACTATGTCAGGAGTGCACTGCCACTGTTAACAGTCGAGCTTAGCGCTCTCTACTTGGGACTCTC
The DNA here is from genome assembly GCA_016271365.2 of Neoceratodus forsteri. Classification (NCBI taxonomy): domain Eukaryota; kingdom Metazoa; phylum Chordata; order Ceratodontiformes; family Ceratodontidae; genus Neoceratodus; species Neoceratodus forsteri. Next base: position 233,223,998 of record CM028129.1, on the reverse strand, counting down.
ACAACAGCTTGTTTTTCCGAGCATAATGGCAATATAATTAGCACACTGGATGACTTTACTTTCTAACCTACTCGTGACACATTACAAGCACTATGATGCATCTCCTTTACTACTCCCAAAGTTTTTCCTCTTACTGGCTGCAGACTATACCCAGACTCATGGCTGGCCATCTATGCTGATGGTACCCACTTTTCTGCCGTGAAAGCTATGGTATCTGGTACTCCTTGTATTACTTCTATCGGGGACATCGAGACAAACCCAAGGCCCCACTCCTCACAGAGCCCTTAGCATGGGCTGGTTCAATGCAAAGGGTCTCTGCATTGCTCAACTGAATATTAGAAGTCTTCTCTGCAATTTTTCTGAACTAGAGACTTGGATCAAAGCCCATAATCCTGATGTTCTGTGTCTGTCTGAGACCTGGCTCAAGTCCACCACCCTTGACTCTTCCTGCCGTGTTCCCGACTATACTCTCCTAAGAGCTGATAGACCATCAGGTAAGAGGGGAGGTGGAGTTCTTGTACTTTAAAAACACCTAAATATATCACTTGCGTTGCATTCAGTAAGCTACACTTGTGAATTCCTACATGACCTTATCCTCCTTGGCACTAAGAAGCTGCACATTATATGTACTTACAGCCCTCCAAAGGGTGGTTCTCAGGCTGCACAGATGTACTCAAACACGCTTATGTTGGCTGTCGGCCAAAATGAAGTGTTGATTCTGGTGACCTCAACCTAATTGGCAAGGTAAAACAACAACTCTATAGCATCCCTAGTGCATAGCTACAGTTTACACCAGATGATTAATGATTCCACCAGGAGGACTCAGAACCAGGCTGCCAGAATGCTGATTGACTGGATTCTCACAAATCATCCTGGAAATATTACTGCTTTGGGCATTCTACCTGATTCAATTAGTGACCACTCCCCTGTTTTCTGCATCTGGGGTCCTCAGTTATCATGGCACCATCACCACACTATATCACCTTCTGTGATTTCGCCAGTCTGGATCATGCAAGCTTCTAGCAGACTCATCTGTCATAAACTGGGCCCCTGTTTTCCACGCATGATGCTGAGACTGCTCTTGATTGCTTTATCACAACCTTCCTGTCTCTCAGGACACACGCCTAAATGTACTAGGAGAGTTTGGGTTAGAGCAGACCAGGTGGTTAAGCAAGGATATTCTTTCCTCCTTATGATCACGTGACAACAGCTGGAGCCACTTTAAAAACTCAGGGCATCAAGCTGACTATGATACTTATAGAGCACAGTGAAATTTGTGAAAACAAATCCGGGGAAGCAAAGAGCCCTGTGACAAAGGCCTACTGAACAAAGCTGCTGGTGACCCCAAGAAAATCTGGGCTCATGTGAAATCCTTCCTGGGGACTAACAAATCTCACCATAATAATGTCATGGTCCTTAATGGAGTCCATTGCAATGGCCCTCAAACTATTGCAAGCTCCTTTAATAAACTCTTTACTGACTTATCAAAATACATGGCCTTCTTTCCTTCAAATCAAGCCTTGCCACCATTCACTGGAACAAATAATCACAACATCCACCCTTCTATTTTAAGGGCATATCCCAGGCTGTAGTCCTAAAACATCTCAGATCAATCTCAGACAACACCAGTGTTGGCTCTGATTGCCTTGAACCTAAACTGCTGAAGCTAACTGCTCCTCTCATTGCTGCTCCCTAGCCAAAATCTTTACCATGTCTCTCTGTCATGGACATGTCCCAGACATCTGGAAAATTGCCAAAGACGCCCTATTTTCAAGAAGGGGACAAAAGGACATTGCAAATTATTATTTTTTAAATTCTTTCCTCCCAGGCTCCAGTCTGCCTTACCTTGTTTTTGTCCTGGCATCCCCTAGGTCTTTTTGGCCACCGTCCCATGGATCCTCTGCTTCTATTCAGGCCCGCAGCTTCTACCCCATGAATTGCTCCCCACGGTGGGGTGGTGGAGAGCCCCCATGCCCTCCACCCAAACAGGATCCAGTATGCACCACGCACCTGGAGCCAGGTGCCCCATCCTGAGACAGCCATAATGCTGCCATGACCACTACCTTTCTCTATGTAGTTCCCTTGATGTGTGGTGTGCAATGACACCAAGGGACAGGAGTGCGCACGCCACGACATGCACTCCTTCCCGGCGTCTGCTCCAGCATGTCCCCTTGGACTGCTAGTGTCACTGCATCACCCTCAGCCAATGCTAGAGGCCACCAGTGCACTGCCGGCAGCACACCCCTCCCCAGAGAAGGAGAGCAGTCCAATGGATGCTCAGTCCTTCTACTCCCCAGTGACCCCCGCGACCTGGACCATTCCCGAACCCAGGTCGCCGTGGCGCTAAGTGTGGCATCCAGTGCCTCAACCCTCAGTGCCACTGGGCCGCTGACATTGCAAATTATAGGCCTATAGCCATTCTGTCAGTGCTGAATAAGATCTTAGAGAAAATAGTGGCCACCCAGGTCACGGAGTATCTCACAAAACATGATCTGTTATCGCCCACCCAGCATGGTTTCTGAAAAGGTCATGGCACTTGCACTGCACTGTAAAACTCACAAATGATATCCTGACTGCAGTGGATTAAGGACTTATGACTGGGGTAGTATTCATAGACCTCTCAAAGGCATTTGATCTGGTGGATCACCCTCTCCTGCTAGCCTGCCTTTCGCTCTTGGTTTCTCCACAATCCATCAAATGGTTCCACAGCTACCTAACTAACAGATGCCAACAGGTAAAATTTAACTCTGCCATATCTGACCATGCTTCCATAAATGTTGGCATTCCTCAAGGGTCCATCTTAGGGCCTCTTCTCTTCTCTTCTCAGTTTTCATAAACAGCATATCCCACAACTCACCATTGTGCCAAACAATTCTATATGCTGACGATCTTGCACTATATACCTCATCAGTGGATATACTAGTTATAAACAGTTGCCTTACCTCTGTGTTTATCTCCATCCAAGAATGGATCCATAAACACAGGCTTGTTCTAAACGTCAACAAAACAGAGGGTATGCTCTTTGGGTCCATTGCCAAACTCAGCTTAAACCGCACCCTCTATGATGTCTCCTGTGCTGATGGCTCATCCCTCACGATAGTAACCTCTTTTAGGTATCTAGGTGTACTGCTTGATGAAGCTCTCAGCTTTGACAAGCACATTGTGGTCACGCGCAATATCAGTAAACATAGAACTTGGGGTCGCCACAGGACCAGTCAAATGCTCACTCCTCAGCCAGGCTTGCCATAGCTAGAGGCATCCTCCTTCCATCTCTGGCATATGGGCGAGTTACTTATATAAATGCCTCGAAAAGCACCCTAAGAAAATGGGACACTACATACAAAACATTTGCTGCTATGCTCTGCTTCCCTTGACTAAAGCACCACTGCTTGCTATACGCAGACCTAAGCTGGCCTCCCCATCAGCCTATAGACATATTGCCTTTGAGTCTCTGCTCAACAACATTATTAGAGCCAACCTACCCTCCTCCCTAGCCTCCATGTTGGTGCCACAGTCCTCCTCCTATGGCCTTCGTTCTAATGAACTTTTACTTTTGCACCCCAAGGTGTAGAACACAGAAAGGAACCCTTGCTTTCTTAGCATGGCACCAAATACTGGAACTCCCTACCTGTTGAAGTTTGCTCTGCACCCACTCATGCTGCCTTCAGACAATTGCATTATAACTGTCTCATAAATTGTACCCAATGTACCTACTTTAACCACCCTTAGACCACCCACTACCCTGCTTACTACTTGCCCTCTTAATCTGGAAGCTATTTATCCACTGTGGCACTTATTGTTAGACTGCAATGTTGAAAATCCTCACTACTGCCATATAAATTTGCATTTTATGCCTACATGTATCTGAATTGTATGTGCTCATTACCTGACTGTACTTGCTCTTGATTTTGTATACATGCTTTTCTCTTATGACCTGTAACATGTGTTTCCTTAGGCTACTTGTCACATTTGTATTTCCCTGATCTGTATAACAAATGTCTTATTGTTTGTGACCTCCTGGGTTGCGCCTGAAAATAGTCTCATTGTATACGCACCTACCTGGTTAACAAAACGAAACAAATAATTTACTCTTTCTGACTCTCTGGCTCAGTGAGGTCAGGGCTAGAAGATTAGTTTAAATCTGACATTTCAGATGTAATGCCACACTTATGAATGTTTTTAGTTATGTCTATATATTGACAAGTGAATGTTTGTAAATGGCCATGTTTAAACCTGTGATATTTTAGATGTATGTTAAGTTTTGTTATAGTGACTTAGATTCTACAGGTCTATATTTGAAAATAGAACCTTGGTTCTAATTTGTAATCACCTGTATAAAATAAACTTTTATTATCATCATCAAACTTCTGTTGTCGATATTCCTTCCAAATATTTGGTATGCTACCTCAGACTGAATATAATTTCACTGTGTTTTTAAATAAATTGGAAAAAAGTTTTAAACCCCATATATAAAACTGAATGCCAGCAGCCAGAAATTGATATTCCATCCATAATGTTTAGTGTGCTCGGAATACAAAATAAATGTAAAATTCGAGCCCTGTAGCTCAAGGTTTATGAGACTAGCCATCCAGATCTTCCAGTCATAAAAGATCCAAGTGGACAGCAAGCATACTAATTACGTGTTTTTTCAGCCACTGTTACAGAGCTGTTAAGATTCTGAAATTCCACTAGTGGAATTCATTTGGAATGTCAATTCCACTTGAAATGCTTTTTATGTTCTCCGTTAGCGCAAGTCGAACATTTTGCTATGTACAGGGTTTTGAGAGGTGTGTGCATGGTGCTCCAATCCAGGAGAGTCTACAAGGGCTTCACCAATAATCAACAAGTCTCACCATGACAATGTTCAGGCATAAATGTGCCTGGACTTCAAAAATGATGTGCCAACACAGACACATTCATAAATCAACTCTTTCAGCAAGCACAGCTGATCTTAACATGTGCTCTCAGCCTGCCTGCCCTCCTCCCCAGAATTTTACACACACACACACACACACACACACACACACACACACACACACACACACACGAGTCAGGTTACACATGCTGTAGTAGGCTGCTGATAGAGTGGAAAATGTAACGTTATACATTAATGGTCACTTGGCTACTAGGGTAGTAAATAAGTGACTGGTTCACATTAATATAGGGTAGATCAAACAATGAAATAGACTGTGGCTGGCATTGACATTTAAATAATGATTGCCTATAAAACTGGAATTTAGTTTACCCCTTCAAAGTGCAACAACTTGCAATTTGAACACTTACCATTTCAACTATTTCTTGAGGAGGGCTCCATATTCTCTGTTTAAAGGAAGAAAACAAATCCTATGGTAAAATCATGGAAATGGTCCTGCTCTCAGCCAGGCCCAGCTGCAGTCTCTAGGTATCTGTTGCCAGTCATAGAATTATATTTTTTCCTTGGAGTCAGGGGTGGGGGAGACCTAACAGAACTTTGCTTTATCTTCCATGTAAGTCTTAAAATGTATCACAGAGCATCTAAAACCCCAGAGCTTCTGGGCTGCTCCAGTAACACTGAAAATGGGGTGCCCAACTCCCAGTGTCTCCACCTGAAATAAAGAAAACCCTCACCTGTGATTTAATTTCTTAAAATAAACTCAGTAAAAAGAAAATGTCCATCGATGTCTGTTGCTGCCACACTGTAATTGCCCTCCTCCAAGCCCAGCCCATATTAGTCTTCCAGAACAGGATCTGCACCTTAGATCCAGTACAACAGCAATACCAGTGTGAACATCCAACGTTGACAAATGCTTGTTGGAATTTGTTTTTAATTCTGTGGAATTGCAAACAGCATGTCTAGGTAAACCATGGGAAAATATTCTCCCATTTACGCTACTGCAGAAATGAATCTGCAGTTTACGTGAACTGCGAATAAGATTCCGTGGTTTATGTAAACTGCATTCTGCTTATGGAATTAGCTGCAATTTCAGCAAATGGGAATTTGAAAATTCTGCTCAACTCTACACTGTAATTATGGAGGAAGGGCCCCATTATCAGTCTCTAAAGGTGGTGCAGAGTACGTACAGATCACTTACTTCGCACCACTACTCAAGACAAGGCAAGGCAGTTCTGTTTTTATGGCCCTCATCCCAAAGGCTCAGGGTGCTTAACTTAAAAACATCAAGTAATGCAGCAATAAAATCATTAAATTCACACAAATCAGCAGAGGTGTGAATACAGCCTAATCAGTTCAAATGCCACATTAAACAAGTGAGTTTTCAGGCCCTGTTTAAATGCCTCCACCGAGAGAAAACGCCTAAGATGGTGTGGCAGGGAGTTCCATATTGCTGTTGCCACACCAAGAAAGCCCTATCTCCAGACTGCTTCGAACAGGATCTCAGGATGGCTATTAACAACTGCTTGGAGGGAGAGAATGGACATACCAGGCCAAGAGGTCTTTGAGATGGGCAGGGCCCGAGTCATGCAGGGCATTGTATGTTAACAAAGCAACCTTGAAGGTGATGTGCCACCTGATGGGAAGTCTGTGCAGCTGCTACAGCCCTTGCATAGTATGGACTCTGTGGGACACTCCAGCCACCAGCCTGGCGGTGGCATTCTACACCAGCTGTGGAGACACACAAGCTTCCAGATAACCCTACATAAAGAGTGTTAAAGTAGCCGAGTCTTGAGGTCACAAAGCCAGATCCTCTTGCACTAGGTAGGGTCTGATCTGGGAGATAGTCCTCAGTTGGAAAAATCAATTTTGAGCCACAGCTGATGTTCTAGTGTCAGCCATGAATCCATAGTGACTTTCAGATTCATAACCCTATTCACAGCTGTCAGAAGTGTGCCATTCAGTGATTGCAATCTGATGGCATCACATCTTCCAGCCGACCTTAAAGACATAATTCCAAGAGTCAGTCCATTATGTACAGGTGGGCCACCCACGGCACGCACCTGATGTGTGTGATACCACCACTTCATTCACCAGATGAGTGGATGGTGCCAAGGTAAGGCCACTCCAAGGGGGTCCTTATTTCTATCTGTTGACAATTCCTCCCCTGAGCTGCCAGGGGAGGTTCTGCAATGTAAGGACGTCGCCTCCTTCCCTAATGCAGGAGGTGTCGGGACAGACACCAGAAAATTACCTCTATCGAGTCGGTACTAGATGTCCCTGCTTGTGGCACAAACCCAGGTCATCTGCATGGTAAATGGTACTGCTACTGTGGTGCTTGCCAGACAGTTTTGTGGCATATTTCTGGTGGTACGCTTGTTTCATACTCTTTGCTGGTACAGGGCAGAATATTCCACTGTGTTCTGACTGTGTGTCTGGATGAGTGGATGCCTGGGCAGCATACCCCATGTGTTACCAACATATGATATAGGCAGCTAAACCTGGGGGCCAGACTGGCTGTTCCTCCCTCATTATGAAATCAGGGTGGGCCATATTAACTTTTGTCCCTCCACATCTTACTTGATCTGTTTTAGCTGTCATGTTTTAAACAGTGAACTTGGTTTAGCTTGTGCCAGTTAGGCAGTACATACAGTTGGGGAAGGGTGTTGTTCTATTTGTTCCCCATTACTATTTTTTCCACCATCGCAGTGCCTCCATTCCTTGGGAGTCTGTGGCATTTCATGCTGTTTTGCACGAGACAGTCCACATGATGCATGAAGATGTATCCCCCAAAAATGGTTCCTTGTTTGGATGTGCATCAGTGGGTTCTAACCATTGTCATGTGCTGGTGGATGGTCAGTCAGCTGCAGTTCAGAACACAGTCAAGAGGAGCTGCAAGCACTTCCTACTCCCATATCCCATCTCCCATTGAGCTTCCAGCTGCATCTGTAAGAGAAAGGACTGAAGATTGTGGTGGTGATGATGAGTGCCTTGGCTGCAGCTTTCCACTCCTCTCTCAGAAATATTTATTCTATATAAATATCTCAAGGGACAGGAGGAGTTATTCTGTACAATTCTGTGTTGTTGTTTGGTGCTGGGGCTGAGGGTGAGGGAGACAGCAAGCGTTTAAACAGAGAAGAGAAGCCTGTTATTCCATCCTGCAAATCTGACTGTCAGGGGATAATTGTTGCCAACTTGTCCAGGTACAACTTATATATATATCAAAAAATTTCCTTTTATGCCTAGGCTCTGGCATAGTATTTACAATTTTCTGATTGTTCTTTGTAGTTTAGCACAAAGCAGAAGTTAATGAAGTATAGCCTCGCTGCTGGGTCTGCCAGCTTTGAGGATGAAGCTTATCAGGCTAAGCTGGGCTCTTTCAATGACAAATAAAAATCTTGCAACAATTTTAACAGTAAGAGTAGGGGTCCTTATCAGAACACTACCCAGCGGGAGGCTGTCTCAGCCTCAGATACCCTGTATAGGTGAATTTTGTGAGGCCAGTGAAGGTTCCAATTGTTTTGCATTATGCCAGACCAGACTTGCTCTAACATTTTCTTGCTGTTTTCCAGATTCCCTTGATGATCCTAAGTGGGTCTGGATCTAGCGGACTCTCCTTGATACTGGGCAATGGAGAGCAGATTGTTGGCCTGAAGGGAGGAGCCTGGCAATTCCACAACAGCAAGTGCAAATCCGACAGTTGGGCCAAGGGCATGCACTGGGGGATCTTCTCCCTAGGTTGACAGTGGAAACCCAGCATGGAAGTTCACTGGACATATTGTTGGTTCATCTGGGTGGGAACCACCTGGGATGCTGGAAGGCTATTGACTTGCTTCTCAAGGGAAGGAGGACCTAAGATCCATTCATGAACTGTGGCCCAGGACCAAAATATTTTGGTTCCATATCATTCAAAGGCATCACTGGCATTAGACAGAAAAATTGCAGGCCATGAATAAAGCATGTATGTGCATCAACAGGAGATGTGGCCTTCCTGGAGTCTATTGGGGGCTGTGGTGCAGCATAGTAACATCATTACATCCTGCCAGGGACGTTATGCCAAGGGTGGTGTTCATTTACTGGAACATGGTTGTGACTTATTGCTTGATTTGTTCCATCAGGTCTTGGAGGAACATTCGAATGAGCTGCTTGGGGTGTTGGACTGCATCCATCCTGTGGTGGCTTAGGAATCTTTAGGTGATGGTACAAGGAAAAGTGAAAGGAATCAAATTCTTCTGAAGGACTCCTCTTTCAGCATGAGGCAGGGAGAGGGTTGTAAGATCTGATCCCCATTTAGAGAGGGTTGTGGTCCAACCTCATTGGGCTTGCTTCAGAGCAGCACCACACACAGGGGTGGATGCAGTGCCACCAGACATGGGTTGTTGCTTTGCACCTGGCCACATGACCTCCTTATTCACTGAGGTTGGGTTACAACTCAAAGAGGTACATCATTCCTCAGCTGCACATAGGTTAGGGTATGGAGGTTTCCAAGATGACCGTAAGACTTTCTGATTGAGCTGCACACATCACTCCAGTCATGTGCTACAGTATATCATTTAATAAACATATGACTTTTGGCATTTCTCTAAGACTTGTATTGTGGGTTACTCCAGGAAAAGGGGTTGTGGGGTCAAACAAGACAATATACAGTTGGCCAAGCATAGCAGATGAATAACCTTATGTATACCCCCTCCTTGTAACCTGGTCTAAGGTAGACAGATAGGGTTCCATCCACAAGGGAGGGAGAAGCTCTAGCACCACCACCACCACTGGGAGAGGAACCACTGAGGCAACCTATTAGGCATGGGCATCTAGATTGGGGTAGACAGTGAGATGTTAAAAGAGCCATGGCCTGCAGTTCCTGCTCACTCTTTTCTGCCAACTTCAGATCTCCCACCCACCTGTTTGTAAAAGCAGGGTTCCAGGTTAGCTAGACTAGACTAGGGAACCCTTTGCCCCTTATGGGTGACCGCCTAGAGGTCTGGGAGGAGTCTTCCTATTTTTTTCACAGAGGGTTTTCCTGGGTTTTAATCTCCTCCAAAAGGAGATAAATTGAGATTAGGTTTTACAATAACTGTTGCAGACATTGTATCACGAGTGACTTGGGAGTCTCTCAGGGTGATGGTACAAGGGGAAAAGGGAAGGAGTCAAATTCTTCCAAAGGACTCTTCTTCCCTGGTTGGCATGAGGCAAGGGGCTGTAAGAATCGGCCCCATTGGGAGGTCATGGCCCAACCTCATGGGGCTTGCCTGTGGGTGCAGTGCCATTAGACAGGGAGGTTGCTTGCCACCTGGCGACATGACCTCCCTACTCACTGGCATTGAGTAACAACTCAGAGAGGAGTTTCATTCCCTCAGTCTGCACATGGCTAATGCTCTTCAGGAGAAGGGTGTGGAGGTTTCCCAGGTGACTGGTGAGACTTTCTGAGCTGCACACGCCACTCCAGTCATATACTATGTCACTTAAATATATGACTGTAGCCATTTCTCCAAGACTGGTGATTTGTGGGTCCTTCTTGGAAAGGGGTTATGGGGACTAACAAGACAATCTGTGTGTGTGTGTGTGTGTGTGTGTGTTTTTGGTGCTGGAGGGTGTTGTTAAGAAAGAGCACATAGCAAGAAAACATAGGATTATGGTGGAGTGTGCTTTTGTTTAGTAGAACATTTCTCTTCTCCAAAAGATTATATATATATATGTATATATTCATTCATGGCAAAAAAACTACATTTAATGCATCAGTTGGGGTTGTTCCACAGTGACAAAGTGAGGAAATTCGGTTGTTAGGGTTGCCACCCCTGCACTCCCCACGCCCACACCGCCTCAATTAACAGGCACCGGGGTGTGCGCTGGGGGTCATCAGCCCTAACTCTCACCCCATTCCATGTAAATAAGTTGAGGTGGTGCAGCATAGGAGAATGGGGTGAGAGTTAGGTCCGACGACCCCAATGCACACCGCAATGCCTGTTGGTGGGGGCGGGTGGAGTGGGGTGCAAGGGATGGCAACCCTAACACCGAACTCCCTCACTTTGTCACTATGGAACAACCCTAACTGATGCATTAAATGGAGTTTTTTTCCATTAATTTCTCTTTGAGTCGGTGCACTATAAATAGTGAATGGTATGTGGTGGTGGAGCACTGGGCCCTTCGGTCCTGGCGCCCCACCATGCTCCCATTTGTGTGTAATAACCCTAACAGTAATGTTAATGGCAACGGTAATGGTAATCCTAATGAGAACGTTAATGCTAATAGTAACACCAACGCTAATGGTAATGGTAACAGTAACAAGAACAGTAACAGAAATGGAAATGCACATGCAAATGGTAACGAAAATGCAAATGGTAACAGTAATGCAAACACAAGCAGAAACAGTAATGCCAATGGTGACACAAAAGGAAACAGTAACGTAAATAGTAATGGAAACGCAAACGGTAACCAAAACAGTAATGAAACACAAGCGCAAACATGAAACCAAAACAGATGGTAATGAAAACGGCAATGAAAAGCAAACAGTAATGGTAACGCAAACAGAAATGCAAATGCAAATGCAAATGGTGACGCATATGGTGATGCAAACGAAACGATAACGCAAACAGTAATGGAAAACAAGTGCAAACGTGAACACAACAATGTTAACGCAAATGGTAACAGAAATGCAAATGGTAACAGTAACCCAAATGTAAACACAAATGCAAACAGTAACTTCAACAGCGACACACAAGGAAACAGTAACAAAAGCAACAACAGAAATGCAAGCGCCAACGCAAACGCTAACGTTAACAGAAAATGGTAATGCAAATGGTAATGAAAATGCAAATGGTAATATAAAATGGTAATGCAAAAGAAACAGTAACACAAATGGTACGCAAAAGCAAGCACAAACGAAATGGTAATGCACACGGTAACGCAAACGGAAACGGAAATGCAAACACTAACGTAACAGTAATGCAAACACACATGCTTTGTGTACAAAAAGAGGTGCATCTAGAAGCACAGTGAATACAAAGAATGGGCATAATAGTGGCCCTCGGACAGAAAAATGAGCACTTGGAATACTAAATTGCTTATATCTCAGGAACTGTATGATGTAGAAAAAATAAAAATCTCATATTATTTACGACTTCCTAGGTTAGTTTTGCACTTAGCTCCCCAGCAGGGAGACTAAGAATGTTTGTGACAAAAAGTCTGTATCTTGAACCGTGATTCTAGATACGGACCCGAAAGGCACAGCGGATGCCGTGAATGTTAGCCTTTGGGATAAATCATCAACTTCGAGTGCTGTAACTTTGCAGCCCTGTTATATTTTGGCACCAAACCACCAAAAGGCACATCTGTGTGATGTTGGCTTTATTCTCTGCAAATTTCAGCACAAAAGACCAAACTGTTGTTTTGCTTCAGGGTGGCAAAGATTTCCTGTTGTTTTGGGCATAGTGTCGCAATTACTTTTCAAGTCATGACACTTTCAAAAAAAATCATGAAAGTGTCACATTTGCAAAAAGTACTTTGTGACACTACTTTTTACAAAATTTAAAAACATATTTCTGGATGTTTTACCCCCAAAAAAGACATGGCTAGCATCCTCAGGGCTCGACTAGGTGAACACAAAAGAATTGTGTCCCAAAGGGTCCCAAATTTAAATGCCAAGCATTTTATGACCACCAACTGAAAAACAATTGCTGAATCACAAAAGTAAAAGGGTCATTTGCGACAGTAAAACTGCATTTTGCGACACTTTCTGATAGTTTAACTTTTCCTATAGACTATAATGGATTCAGTGTTTTTGAATAACTTTTGAACCGCTTAATATTTTTCACAAAATTTATGAAAGGTACATTGGGGATCCTGGCTGCATGTTTCTTGAGGTTTTCAGACTGATCTCGCAAACCTTGTGGGCTGTAGGCGAAGCAAAGAAACACACAAAACCCGTAATTTATGCATTTTTGGCACTCTGTAGCTCCACAACCATATATCCAACTGTAACAAAACTTGGCAGGTCCAGAGACTTATGTTACCAGACCATGTGTTCCAAATTTAAGGCAAATCTGTGGTATGGTGGCAAAGTTATTAAGGTGCAAAATGTCAGATTTAACCTTAAATGGGGTACTCAGTCTTAACTACAGTGGCACTACCATGCCACTATAACATATATACACACACATACATACATATATATATATATATATATATATATATATATATATCTACTGTGCAATTCTGCATTTTTTGGTGCTAATGATGCAATGAGACTTTGTTAACACTGATGATATCACAAAATAGTTAACAAATGCCCAGGGGTCTGTGAGTCGTAGTTGCTCCAATGGACCTATATGTTTTTGGATCAGTTCTGGTACATTTTCATATTCTTCCAGACTATTTTGTCTTCAGATTTAAGCAATGACCTGGGTTTTACTTTATTTAAATGAATACTCTGAAAGACCACTAATAGGCACCAAAACACTTTAAAAAGCCACATTGTCTGGGGACCTAAGCAACCACAACAACCCCAACCATTTGTTGAATATTTTGTCCCCCCACTCCACATTAAGGCCACTTGAACTGCCCCATGCCATATCTGGTGTTGGAGCCAGATATTTCAGTGGATGAATGCCATTACTGTTTGCTGCTGTGGTCATCAGTTTATGTCACATGTACAGTATTGCTATTCCAGGGCGTTGATACAAGTGCTGGCTCTACACATTAAGCAAACAAACAGTGGTCGCCTAACCTCCCTGGTGTTTCCAGTGTGGTCTACTGATGACTGAGTACAATATTTCAGAAAAAGTAGACACAATAGCGGCATCATTTTTTTCATCATAAAATTTATTTTACTTCACAAAGATTAAATTCATCCAGTCACTGGCCACCATAGTCATGCAAGCAACATTTTGCTGCCTACTCAGCAACTTTTTCAAGACAGTGGTCCTAGTTTTGAACAAAAGTAACTAAACCACTTTATTTGTCCCCAGTTCATTGTAATAACAGTATCAGTTAACTTTAAAGACAGTGTAGAAAGTAACTTTATTTTTTCACCAGCAAACGCCTGATGTACAAAATCCTTTGCATTATCTGGTGATGTTATATAAGTGTACTTTTGATTTCTGCAAGAGGTCAGCCCAGCTGACTGAGGTGTTATTATTTACTTAAAAGCTCACATCTATCAAAGCTTAACCTCCAGGAAATCATGCTTGCTTCAAACAGATTGGCCATTACTTTTCTATTTGGATTTGATCAAAGGACTTTTTAATTCAATTTTGTAATAAGTCTGATTCATCATTTATGATTTCTATACATTTATATTTGAGTAGTGCAGCGTCACAGTGGGTCCTGGAGGCCACCCCTTAGCCAAGGGTACACAGATTTGAGCACTATGTGCTTGGCCTGAGTGTATGTGATGCCATGACATCACACATGTTCTGACATCAGGGTAGATGCTGGTGCAGTCCTGTGTGGAAACACCTGTTTGAGAAGCCCCATCACAGTATGTTTGTGGCAAAGGACTTCATACATCAGCAGTTGCTGGTAAGAAAATAAAGCTACTTTCTACACTAGCTTTAATGTTAAGTGATACTGTCTTAATGAACTGGAGGACAATAAAGTGAGTTTGTTACTTTTATGTTTGAAACTAGGACCACTGAAAACATTGGTATGATTATGACTGGCCAGGGACTGGATGAATTGAATCTATATGAAGTAAAAGAAGTTTAATGATGAAACAAAATGGTGCAGATTGTTTGTGTCTGCTTTTTCTGAAACAAGCTCTACACATTAGCCATGGACTCAAAAAAGAGAAAATAGTTGGTTGCACAAAATTTTCAGTATCCTATTTTCTGTTCCTCCCACCCATTAAGTCATCTTCTAGTGGGCAGTTTTAAACTGACTTCAGGATACCCTCTTAAGCACCAAATTAGTTTGATCTCCTGAAGTCCCAAGAACTGCTACAAAATATGGCGCAGGAACTCTGTTGGCCTGTGCGGCTAACACCTGAAACATAATTTCTGCTCCTATCTAGGACGCCATGTTCAATAGTTTTAAACAAAAAATACTTCAGCAGCCGTTTCATATATGTAATTGTTGTTGACTTTCAATGTGTTGTGTCTACTGTGTTCATAATGCTGTAAGTATTGCTTTTGTTTATTATTTTTGTTAAATTGTGCATTATTTGAAACTTGGTATATGTATTTTTTGATCTATGACGCGGTTCTTCAACAAAGTTGCGACCAATGTTACAGTGACGGATTTATGTCAAAGAGAAAGCTTTGTTTCTTTAAGGGGCTTTGCCCCTCGAACCCTCATGGGGCCCTGCCCCGCACTCCCATAATTCATATAATCAACTCTGAGTCAGAGTTAATTCAGGAGGGGTAAGACCCCGAGAAGGTCAGTGCCGAGTCCTGCAGTGACAGTACAGCAACAAGTCACTGTGTCATTGTACTGTCGCCGTAGTACTGGTGTCACTATTTGGGTGGCATACAATATTTTATTATGCATATTCACTAAATGGGCTTTTACTTGAAAACAGAGCTATACAGTAACTGTAAATTGTCTTACATAAAAATAAACTTTTATCATCATCATCATTATTTTCTAAAACATTATTTTGCTAAAACAAGATTTTTTAAATTAGCCACTATTGGCTAATCCTTGTAATGCAATGTTAGCTGTGGTCCATTTGAAAATAAATGGCTGAAATAAAACTAGTTCTGTGCTCTGCAGCACTAACTGTATCATCTACTTGTAGGTTCCTGAGCTGGTATTTTCAGATAACATGTCCGTGTTAGGTTCACACAGGGTGTTACTCCTCCTTATATGATGAGTCACTGGAAGATCAATGGCATTTGAACAGTATCTGCAAATTCAGCACCTTACCTGTCCATGTTGCTCCTCAAACACTCACATGTGCATCAGCTATCACATGGCTGTTGCTGACATGTGTGAATGCTGAGTTGCTACACACTGCACATTTGTGTGTATGACTTCTGTGGCTTTTCTGTGAATCTCAGGCATCCTTGTGAATCAGAAACTAAAATGGGAAAGTAACCCTTTCCCTGATCAACACACTTAGACTAGGAGGTCCCAATCTAAAAATTACTGACTTTGAATATTGTTTTATGATTAATAATCTCAAAATCGACTTTGTACTTGGCTTGGGAAGGAACAGCAGTACTGACAGTATAAGCAGCAGTACCTGCTGTGGTATCCTACCCCAAAATGGATTTAGTTGAAATCCCACAAGGCTGATTGTCACTGATGAAGTAAGATGCCAAGGCTCATGTGATAAGCATAGGATTGAGATAACAGGCCTATTTTGGCAGGAAAACAAACAACATTTTGTAAAACAATTTTCAGAACTGGCGATTCTTTAGAACGGTGACTTCCTGGATCCAACGTTTTAATGAGGATTAAAGTTTACTTCTTTAAGGGTTTATCCAAATGTTTGCTAATTATAAATAGTTAGAAAGCTGTGATAAAAGTTAGAGGTCATACAACTGATCGGAGGTGTTTCATATCAGCTCCTGTTCGACACTCTTAAAATCAGCTAAAACACCAAATTAAAGTCAGTTTGCTTATGCATAGTTCAGTAGCTAATTTCTTCATGAGTAATTGATATAAGAATTTTTAATGGGGAGACCAAAGGGAGCAACAGGTGGCCCAGGGCAGAAAACCTACACAGCAGACAAGTGAGACCCAGACAAATGGGTGGAGAAAAGTGAAGCAGGTGGCCCAAGTGGAGCAGGAGATCCCCAGCCATGGGACTTGGGGGCTGTAGGCAGTGGGAGAAATGATCTGAAGATCAAAAGATCTTAGTCTGGTGGGATCCCAAGTTATGAAAATAAATGGATCAGCTCTGAGGGTCAAGGAAGCTGATGAAAGATCCCAGAAAACCCAGGCTGTCTTTGCTTTTGTTTCACCTGGAAATGAGCCTTGGCTCAGTGTGCCTCTCACGGCTACCAATTTTTAAATGAATAAATAAAAATTAAGATGCCCCATGAGAATTCCCACCTAAGGGAACAGTTGGAGATATTTGGAAAATACAACCATGCCATTAAATTGCATGTAGTCAGTTTCCTGAGGGAACCAAAAGGCAGACTTATTTTCCTTTCTACAGACATGGCTCATGGACTCGATATCAGAGTAACAGCATTTCAACTTTGAACAGCTTTGCCAAGCATACTAGGTACATTTTCGACAGGTTCAGAGGAACAGGTATGTTCCCCAGACTATCTTCATAGTCAGTAGTGGTACTGGTACAGACAGCATGGGGTCATAAAGTCACGGACCTAAATTGTGAAAACAAATGTCGAGAGACAAATGGTGTGCTGAAATAAGGTCAGGAAAATTACTGACCACAACAGAAACAGAGCACAACATTTAAAACAAACAAACAAAAATAAAATAAAATAAATAGCACTATCTGTTTTTTTTTTTTTTTTTGGCTCTGCCCCATGCCTCCTGACATGGGGGCTTGGCCTCCCACACCCCTGGACTAAATATAACTAACTCCGAGGGTGTAGACTTGGAGATGGGGTGAAATACTGGCGGGGGAGAATTCATTATTAAAATAAAAAAGCTGCAACACTTTGGGACCTGAGGGGAACCGAACCACAGCCCCAAGTCCCCTACACTGCCGGGTGCTGGTGCCCCAGCCATGTCACCACAGGAGGCGGCTTGACCAGGTAATGCACCAGCAGCCTCCTTGACACTCCTCATCAGAGTGTACAGCGACAGAGGTAGCAGGTTATACTGTATGCTGAAAAACCCTGTCGTTGTACAAAGTGTAGCGCTTCTGCAGCATGGTTATTCCTGCTGTTCAGCAGGCTATATTGAGCCAGTACTGTACAGAGGTGAGAGATCAAATCCTAAGTTGGATGAGTGGTAATTACCCCATAAAGTTCTAGGAACATGATGTTAAAATTTTCCCTGACTGGTCCTATGCCACTGAACCAGGAGGAAACAGTTCTATCCCTGCGACAACAGCTGTGTGGTTAGGTGATATTCACTTGCTCTTAGCACTAGCACAGCTCCATCTTACCTACAGGGGTCGTAATTACCAGTTCACTAACCTGACTGATGCCAGAAAGCTTGTGGAGAGCATATCAGAAGAATTGGATGGGAGAGAAGGTGCCAGCAGTGGGCCCAGGAACAGCCTTACTTGACTTCTCTGGAGAAGTCCACCAGCCCTGGACAAAGGGTACCAAACCGGTGTGGTCTTTATTGACCTCACAAAAGCTTTCGATACAGTCCATCATGGCCTACTTTTCTCCTTATTGACCAGCCAAGGCCTGGCTGAAGGTCCTAGTGCTTGGGTAAAAGTTACCTGTCAAATCGGGTCACAGGCTGTAAAATCTCTGATGAACACTGACTCCAAACCAGTCCTCTTGGGTGTACTGCAGGGTTCAATTCTAGGCCCGCTCCTCTTTAGCCTGTTCCTCAACTCCTCCCAGATTTCTGCCCAGAAAAATAATCTTATATGCTGATGATGCTGTAATTCTCTCTTCTCATAAAGAGCCAAACTCCCTACGCCAAAGCTTACAACTTGCCTTTTCTAGTGTTGAAAAGTGGTTCCTGGATAGTAAACTTGTGCTTGACCACAATAAAACAAAAGCCATGCTTTTACCAATCACCAAAACAAAAATAGAAATACTCCACTCACCATAAAAACCTCTGCTGAAATACACTGGACCAAGTAAATACTTTCAAATACCTTGGCATCACGTTTGACCAAGGGCTTACCTTTGCAACCCACATTGACAACACGGTGAAAACAGTGAACCAACGTCAGGAATACTATTTCAAAACCGACAATTCCTAAACCAAGCTGTGCTGAGGATAGCTATACAGAGTTTCATAATCTCAATCATTGAATATGGCCTTATTATCTATGGCTCAGCTGCCACCACGGCACTAAGGCGATCTCAGTTGCTCTAAATAAGGCTTGGCGGCTCCTCACGGGGCACAAAGACTGACACACACGTGAGCTTTTACTTATGAAACAGGCTGGTTGCAACTATCAAACGCCTTGTATATCTCACCTGCATAATGGCAAAAATCTATCTTGGGACTGACTCCATTATGTATCCAAAACCTACCTGCCTGAATCATGGCATGCGTCCCACCACCAGATCTGAACACCAACCTTTCTGGTTCTCAGATGTCGGACCGAGACAGGACAAAGAACGCTCGTGTACAGAGCCCCACCTGGTTCAATGCTCTAAGTCCACCTACTCTATCCTCAACCTCTCTGGAGCTTAAACCATGCTCTATGTCCACCTCACTACCAATAGCAACTGTGATTGCATTCGATAAAGGCTATTCCTCCTCTTGACCATCCTCACATCCATGGCCTACCCTCCTTGTCTAATGAACCCGCACGCACTCTACTACTCCTGTCTGCCACCTAACTCACTCTTTTCTCCCCTTCTGTCCCCTCTCACTTGCTCTACTGCCCACCACTTTCCCTCCTTTCTCGCCTCCCTGTTGGCTCCTACTTATCTCCCTCTCCTGGAAGTTTTTTATTTCCTAAATTGTTTACTGCCTTGAAACTGTTTAAAGCATATTTATTATGTAACTTCTAAATTTTACTGCCTTGAAACTGTAAATAGCATACTTATTATGTAACTTTTCCTTCTGGTATTACTTGTAATGTGTATTGTTTGTTTGATGTCCTATGTGACATGGAACCTTGTAAAGAGCCCTGGCTCAAATGTATTAATTCTAGACCAATAAACTAAACTAAACTAAGGAGAGGAATCTGAGAGCGAGAACTGACTGAGCAACTAACTAAAGCATTCAGGTTGTTTCATTTATCATTATGTGGCAATATGAGACTATAATAGGCTCTGATATTAATGACTGTCTTACTTCAATCACGCTTTTCAGTTCTAAAGTGCCTTATTTCAGTACTGAGAGTGCTTAAGAGCTCCTGACGTCCATTCAGAAAATGTGAAAAAGTGAGATTTAGAGACAATTCTATTTATATTTCTTATATTTTCAATAATTCTTTCCTTTTCTTTATTACTGATGACAGTTGTATGAAAGAGGGTCACTGCCCTTAATTATCTGCTCTTTCTTCTTGCCTATACCTGACATCATAAACCCCTGTTTATGGCATCATAGTTATCTCCACAGCAACAGACTGTGATGTCATAAACTGAACTGTGATGTCATGTAGCCAAGCAGCCAGAACAAATAGGGCAGCTATCCTGTTTACATGCAAGTGTCCTTAGTAAATGAAGAAGCCAAAGGTGAGCATTAGAGAAAAATATATTTAATATAAGCTAAATTGTGCTCTAAATATTACATGTGTTCAGCACTGTCACAACAGCATCAGGGCTCTTTAAAATGAACATGAACCCAGTTAGTTTTGTTGCATTATATGTTGTTACAAATACTTAAAGTTGGGATGGCTTTTACTAAGATGGTGCTAACCAAAATGTGGGAAGTGGGGCTTTTGTAGTAGCAATTGCATCATAGAGCTTTACATGTTGGGATGACCTCTGACTGTATTAAGAGTGGGACTCTGCAATTTTCACCACCTCTAATGACAGCACAGTGTTTTCCAGTAATGTTACGTACCTCATGGTAGTATCTGAGCCTCTCTCAGAGAAATATTATCATGGTTACTGTTATTATGTTGAAACCTGAATTTTACAGATAGAAAATAGAGTTGAATATTTGGTTACTTTCAAGTCATTAGGCGATCAATATACATTTTAATGCCTTTGAAAAAAAAGGATGAAGTGGGAACGATGTTTTGTTTTTAGCCATGTATTCTACCTATCTGTTGTTCTCCCTATAGCATTCTTTCCCACAGGTCTTGGCAAGGCTGGTAACCTGGATTTATGCATGGCCTCTTTGAGGACCTAATTTCCATGATGGTACTCCATATGTTGTACCTTGCATGAATGGACTTTTTGTTAACCTGTTCTAACATGAGTGATGATCCATTATGTATAACAGTGGCCGTGTATTGCTACAGTCCTTAAGTGTATTGCTGTGTTGGCACTGTTCATGTTAAAATGAAGAAACATAAATATAAAAAAATAAAAGATGTGGCTAGTGAACTGTCCTGTCCCCAGTATATTCAAAGGTGTGGATGGAGCCAATGCAGTGTCTGATCCATTCAGACTGAATAATGGATTCGGATAGTAAGCTATCTGCTTGGGATCCATGGACAGCTGACACACTCTGAACTATCTGAAATGACATATGTAAAACAGTAGTTTTTCTCCTCTTTATACATTATTAACTCTCCTCCACCACCATCCCCACAGCCTCCAGGCGTGAGGCGTATCCCTGTGATGCCTCCCCATACCCACCCTCCCCATTTCTTCTGATGGTGAGGATCCACTGCACAGCCTGAAAATGCCACCAGCCATCATGTGGTTTAACCTCTGTTTTAACTGTAGACCCCCACCTCCCTGACGCACTTCAGACACCTCTCAGCTATCCCAGATTATGAGGGACACAAAGACAAATTTCCTGTGAAACAGCACACTCCTTGGCCCTCTACAGGTGTAGCTGGGACAGCAGAACCAGCCCCTGCCCTCCTAGGCTGGGAGTGCCTTGCTATGTCACCGCAGCCTCCTGGGCCACCTAGGTGTTTCCCAGATTCACTCCCAAACTTGGTTAACCAGAATGGCACATCAACCCTATGCAGCTGGGCTATTGGGTGACCCACCCTAGTTCTGACAATGACCTTTAGTTTTTCAAGAATGATCTGCAAAGGAGAATGCAGGCATACCTAGACTAACTCTGCTTAATTTTCCTGTTTCGGATCATTCCAGAAGAAGGCTATTGTTTCATTCTATTTAAATTCTATGTTTATTTTCTGCTGTCATTGTGCATTCAAGAAACTGTCTTTATTTGATTTGCAGCCCACGTAATAATGAAGCCCTTCCTTCCTGTTTCTGTTACTTTATTTCACAATTTCATTCACTTCAGCAATGAAGAAGAGAACGGCTTGAAGCTTAATTTGAAGTTGGGGGCTGTTGTGTAATTGAGTTCTGATGATGTCTACCGTGATTTTTTTTATTTTTACTGATGGACAAATGTAACCCCTTATAACACTTACCATACATGGCGGGGTTTTAGGTGGAGTGTGGGGTAATTATAGTCTGCTGCTTTCAGATGTTGCTTAAGTTCTTGCTATTCCTGTGTGTGATAAATTGTTCAGAATGGATAATTGCTGATGAGCCAGCCTTTGTATGAGCGGCTTTCTGGGCTTGTTGTTAGAACTGGAAGTACACAGAAGTTACAGCTTTTCCTGTCTGTTGCAACATTAGACCTCTTTGTGCCTGAGATGAGAGTTGCCAATGGATTCTGCTGCAGCAGGGTGTGGGAATTCAGCAACTTGAACTGAACCGACAACTATAGCAGTTTAGCCTTGGGGCCAGGTCAGTAAAGCAGAACCTAGCAGTTACAATCAAAGTACAAACTACATTCCCACCCCACCCACTTGTTTAGGTTTGCATCACCAACAGTATTTCTTTAATTTCTGGCATTTCACTTTTCATTACACTACAGTCCTTGTCAACACACAGTAACTACCTCATCGAAGCAAGGAGGCAAATTAACTGCTGTTATGAAATGGTGTCTGGTCGATTCTGACTCCTCATTGGTCAGGACCCCATCATATGGTACTGCTGCTAACTCAGCATATACTTCTGCTCAGCAAACATGATAGGGATGCATTAATCAAGAACACAACCAGTTGGGTCAAAAGGTTAATTTGCTAATTACTTATCTTTAAGGTCAAAAGGTCAGAATGCAAAGCAAACAACATACAACATCAAAACAAATCATGGACACAAAAACTAAATGACCCCATAGCAACACCGCTCAGGAATCACAAACTGTGATGGAAATCCATCCAACAACTTCAAAACATACAATACTTCCTTCTCATAAATGGAAACACAAAAGTCTCACTGGCTCACACAAGAAAAACATTTTAAACACCTAATAAAAACACAAAATATATTTCAAAACTATGATTCTACACAACAACGGAAACACACCCATCACTAAACCATCAGAGAAAACTTCGCAAACATTGCTCTAAAAGCTAATAAAATACTGCATACTGGCCTGGTGGCACTGAAGGTTGAGGTGCTGGACGCCACACCTCGTGCCACGCCCGTGCGACCAGGTTTGGGAGCGGACTCAGGTCATTCTGGGTTGGCTGGGGAGGTAAGGATTGAGCTTCCAGAGGACTACTCTCCTTCCTAGGGAGGGGGGTTTGTGCTGCTTGGCGCCAGCACAACAAGAGGGCTTCAGCCACCTCCCAGGGTGCTTGGCTGCTTCATGAGGTGGAGATAGTTGCCGCGCCCATTGCACGGGCATGGGTGTGGGAGAAAATCGGAGGAAAATACCGAGACCCAGCAGGACCTATGATGGCCCCAATGGGCTGGAGGACGCACTCGGGTCATAGTCCTGCCAGGTCTGCTAAGGTGGCAGCAAAATAATGTCATGATAAAAAAAAAATACTGCATACCTAAAAGCAAAGGACAGGTCAAATTCTCTGCCTGCTTGAATCTCAATTGCCCAGCAGTGCACCTGAATGACATCACCATTTAAAGATACAGCACCAAATTACAACACTACTGCACCACTAAAAACAAACATTACTAAACATTTTATAAGTGGAATAAGGTAATTTCATCAGGGAGATTACTCTATGTTAATGTAATTCTGTATTGCTGAAGTCCCACACTCTTCGGCTCGGACTCCAACCCACCACTTGGTACATTAACATAGCAGTACCCCTCTGTCATGCCTTATTCCTTACTTAATCAGTTGCTCTATTTAATATCAGCTGCTGAAAAGATGGCAACAATTGCTTTATTTCCTTCTTCCTCCAAAAGATCTCAAATGTAATCTGCAAAGCATTTGAATAAAATGGAAGTTTTCCCCAACTCTATATTCTACGTTTGCCTCATGCTATCCGAACCAGGACTTCTGCCCCATGGCTACTGTCCATCATGGCAGTTCTGTAGTCCACCTTGTGCTGCCCCATGCCTGCTGTCTATCATGGCAGTTCTGGAATCCACCTTGCTGCCCCAGGCCTGCTGTCCATCATGGCAGTTCTGGAGTCCACCTTGTTGCCCCATGCCTGCTGTCCATCATGGCAGTTCTGGAGTCCACCTTGCTGCCCCATGCCTGCTGTCCATCATGGCAGTTCTGTAGTCCACCTTGCTGCCCATGCCTGCTGTCCATCATGGCAGTTCTGGAGTCCACCTCGCTGCCCCATGCCTGCTGTCCATCATGGCTATTCTGTAGTCCACCTTAGCTGCTCCATGCCTGCTGTCCATCATGGCAGTTCTGTAATCCACCTTGTACTGCCCCATGCCTGCTCTCCATCATGGCAGTTCTGGAGTCCACCTTGTGCTGCCCCATGCCTGCTGTCCATCATGGCAGTTCTGGAGTCCACCTTGTTGCCCCATGCCTGCTGTCCATCATGGCAGTTCTGGAGTCCACCTTGTGGACCCTGAATGACTGCTCAGTCTGGCCTGCTGCTGTGTCATCCTTCCTCCCATCTCCCAAGGTGGGGCCTGGTCTCTCAGTGCCTTGCCAGGTGCAAAGTCCTATACAACCACCTACAGTGAGGGGAGGAGGAGGTGCTGTGACAGCATCCTGAGATGGTGGGGAAGGCCTGAAATGATATGAGGCACAATCCTGGAAACCAGCACGTGAGGAAGACAGTAGACCAGCAGAAAGAAATCTTCTTGATGTGAAAAGTGTTTTATTTAAATGATGCTTCAATATTGAGCAAATTCACTCCTGATAGAGGTAGCAGACAGAAACCTTGGCTCTTTGGCCGATTGGTCTTGCCGGGTGTGTGTGTCTGTGTGCGTGTGTGGCTATGCTGTGTGTGTGTGTGTGTGTATGTGAATGACATGAGGGCATGGCAGGGCATCCTCCTTAACTGGGAACCAATATTTTATGCATACATGCACACATACACACACACACACATACATACGTGCATATGTACACACACAAACACATACATACATATGTAAACACATGCATATATATATATATATATAAACTGTATTTAGAGAGGAAAGAAGATTATTGGTCCTTCAAGTTCTTTTCTCTTGACAGCTCTGAGAACAACCTGGCCCCTTTTTTCAATGTACTTATATTATCCACCCTTTATGTCAGGGAAAGCATGGTTCTATAGGTGTGGATATACAGTAGTTCACTATACGCTATCCACACTCTGGTAGTTACACCAGAATTCCTGATTTGTCAGTTGATTTAAGCTATGCCTTACACCACCAGGGTGGTATATCCCTGACTGTGCCCTGAAATGTCAGATCTTTCTTTCCACTGGAAGATCAGGTCACCTATTTTGCAACTCTTGTTTAGGATTATGCACCATTGGCAAGCCTGTATTTTGAAGTTTCAAACTTTCTTTGGCTTTCTCTATTGGGCTTTTTGACTCACTTGTGATTGACATTGGAGCAACGTAAGCCAGGCTTAAAATTTTGTGTCCGTGCTGACAGAAGATGTCAGTCACGGACCCACATGACATGTGCCTGTATTGTTTAAGGGCAGCACAACATGGCCGGGTGCGCCCTTTGCCTTTTGATGCTACCAGAACCCTACTGGACCAGAAGCATTGGCTCACCATCAGACAATCTTCTGAAAGGGACCTGAAGGACTGCTCTAAGGGCCACAAGGAGGCCTCAGCAGCTGCCAGGTCTCATCTCCAGCTTGTGCCACTTGAGGAGGAAATGGCAGTTGCTGTGGCAGGAACCTCCTCAGTCTCAGCACAGCTCCGCCTGGGACCAGCATTGGAGAGTTGTTCACTGGTGGCTTCAAGAAATGTGCATGGCCTCCAGACCTTGGGAGAGACCTGCCCACCAAGGTAAGAAACACTAGCAGTGCTGGCACTAATCGTGGGACTGAGAGATTGAGGTCTTCTTAATCCCTCCACTCCCTGACTGCTTGACTCTAGCTGAGACCCTTTGATGAGGGGAAGGTCAAGAGCTCATCGGTATCCCCGTCAGGCTTGTCAACCTCAACTTTGGTTGAGCAGGCTGTTGGAGACCTTCCTTGAGCCTGTCAACTTGCTGTCAGATGAAATTGAGGAATTGGCCTCAAACCCTGGTGCTCCTGGACCACACCCAAAAGGATGTGGATCGATTAGTGTCCCTGACCGCTCACCTTAGGAGTGGTCCTCACTGGTGGTTGAGCCTTCTAAGCCTTTCTTTGTTAATATGGCCAGGCATGTGATGTACCATAACCAGCCAGAAAGCCTCCCTTGATGTCGATCCTCCTGTCAACAGTCAAAACTGCAGTAAGGTTCTGGATTGAAGCACCACATTCTCAATCCCTTTGACCTGGGGTGCTGCCATCAGTGCACTTCATCCTCCTCTCATCCTTGGGTGAGGAGAGGCACTGCTGCAAAATACGCTGCTGCTACGAGGAGCCCTCTGGCAACAGTGGGCCTTTGCTGGACAGGGTAGGGGTCTCTCCTTGGGACCCTCAGGCCCCTGGCAGCTGCCAGTGATGCCCTTACTGGTCCATGCAATGCAGGTGTTTCTGCCAACTGCTTCTCCACCCTTCAAATGGAGCTGACACCATCACAGCCAATGTTGGGAACTTTGACCAAGGAGGCCCGCTTAGCCACCAGATTGCCAGGCAGTTGTCGGCGCAGATTACCTACAAACACTCACATAGTCCATGGTGAGAAATGGTCATGGGCCACTTTTGATGAGTCCTCGGATGACTCAGATCTCAAGTTCATGGCCTCCTCTGGGACTCTCCTCCTTAGTCGGAGTTTGGTCATGAAACTAACCACCAAGCATGGCCCGATGTCCTTTGGGGCACTTATCCATTTGATTTTGGAGTCCATGTCTGTCCTACTAGACCCAGTCCAAAAAAAGGCTAAGTATCCCTTTATGAACATTTTGGATAGGGACGATTTCAGGGGTTGTCTGGCCCATGGCTGAGGCCATATTGGGATCTGTCCGAGCTTTGGCAGCATCCTGTATGGCACCCTCACAATGTATGGTCTGCAAGTATGCAGTCCCCAGCAGGTTCCTATCTGAGTTCTCAGATCATCCCTCCATAGAGGGGTTGGTGTCTGATTCAGCCTTCCACAAAGCTGGGGTAAGGGACATGGACAAACCTCCAGAGAAGAAGTCCAGAAAAATTGATGACACCACTAAAAAATCTACGCTGCAGCATCCTTGGGCCTCTGTCGGGTGAGCTATGCTGTGATTATGGCTAACTTTGGTCAGTCCTTGATGGGAGTCTTGATACCATCCTCCTCACATTCCTGCTGACCAGCAGTCAGCAGGGAAGATCATCAGATGACAAGGTCAATTGCTGGCTAAGCACCAGCTCCTGATGGCCTTGGACAAGCGACTATTGTGCCTGTGCTGTGGTGGTGAGTGTCTCTATGCATCCCAGGGCCAGGCTACACCTGTCCACCTCACAGTGGACACCCAGCATAAGCTGGCTGATGTCTCTTTCCTGGGCATGGGCACTGAACTCTTTGGCCTCGGTGGAGGGACATCTCACCTGTATTGAGATGTCCAGTGCCAACTTTAACTCTGTGGCTTTGTCCCAGAAGGACCAAAGAAGAAGCCTAAGAAACAGGTCCTTTAATATTGGTCATTTCAACCACAGCCTCCCCGGCAGCAGCTGCAGCAGGGGCAACACCAGTGGTGTCCCAAGCCCAAGTTCAGGAGCCAGGGCCCTAAGAAAGGTGGGGGAGGGTAGTGATGCCTCTCTGGCCAGAGTTGCTGGTGCCACCACAAAAGCTGCACAGTGATTGGTTGGGGCATTGTCCCTTCATCCGTCCTTTTCCTGCCTGTGCTGCTGGTAGGGGTTGGCTAAATCACTTCTAGCCGTGCTGGTCTTCTATCACAATGGGCAAGTTGGTGCTAGAAGTGGTAGGCAGAGGGTTGCCTCTAGACTTGAGGCTCTCCTGCCTACAACTCCACATTCCTTGGGAGTCCAGGGTGTCGAGGAACATTGTCCACCCTTGTGAGACATCTCTCAGCTCCTCACAAAATGAGGCATAGCCTATGTCTTGGACACCCTGGCCAGTCGGGGTACTTGTCCAGCTATTTCCTGGTTCTGAAAAGGATGAGGGACTGGTGCACGATACTGGATCTGCACAATCTGAACCAGTTCATGTGGAAGCACAAGTTCCGGATGGTCACTCTGAATGAGATCATTCCATCTCTGGAGCAGAATGTGTGATTCTGCTCCTGTTCTGATTCTTGGACCTCCAGGATGCATTTTACCACATCCTAGTCCATCCATCCATCCCACCTGTACCTCTGGTTCTGAGCAGCAGGGGTCCTGTACCAGTTCCAGCTCATACCCTTTGGTCTCCTCAGCACCCAGAGTCTTCACCAAATGCATGGCAATTGTGTCAGCCTTCCTGCAGCACGCAGGCATCAAGATGTACCTCACCGGGATGACTGGCTGATACCTGAGCTGTCCAAAGAGACTGTTGAGAGCTCCAGGGATTTGGCTTTCCAGACCTGTTGGAGACTCTGAGGCAGTACAGTGCAGTCTGTTAAGGCGCAGAGCTGCCATCTGGAGACCTGGGTTTGAATCCCACAGCCACCTAGGTGCATCCTGTGTGATCCTGAGCAAGTCACTTAACTTCCTTGTGCTCCCAGGTCACATCTGGAAACAAACTTTGGCTTAGTGTGCTACTCCTGGTTAAAAATGTTCCTGTTCCTAGTCAACACGGACAAGTCTGAGCTGGTACTCTGCAGGTGATCAAGTTAATCGGGCAGAACTAGACTTTCTGTGGACTTAAGGCCTGCCTCCCTGTGACCCGGCACTGGATCTTACTTCCTTGCCTAGACATTTCAAGTTGGGCCTCATGCCCTGCCTGGGATTTTCTGTGGCTGCTGAGGTACTTGGCATCTTGTACCAGCGTGGTCCACTGGGCATGCTGGCAGATGCATCACCTTCAGTAGGAGTTGGGTTCTCAGTGGTCCCAGCACCTAGGACACCTGGATCAACCAGTCACAGTGACCCAGCTGATGTGGGATGCCATCCATTGGTGCCTGTTTCTAAACATGTGAAGAAAGGAATCTATTTGTCTGCCCAGAGCTGACCATCATGCTAATGATGAATGCATCTCTGGTAGGGTGGGAGCACACCTGGGGAACCACAGATCCCATTATTTCTGATCATCCCAGGAGTCCCATCACCACATAAACCTGCTGGAGCTCCATGCAGTGCAGCTAACTCTGACAGAATTTGCTCCACATGTCAGGGGTCAGGTTGTCCAGGTCAGACAGAAAACTCCATGACCATGTTGTATCTGAACAGACAGGGTGGAATACACTCCTTCCCCTGTGTCAGGAGGCCCTCTACACCTGGATCCTTATGCACAGCATGGGTGTAGAATACTAGTGGTCCATGTCACAGAAGAGAGCAGACAGCTGGCAGACACTCTCAGCTGGGTAGGAGATATTGCACTGAGTGGTCCCTGAATCAGGAAGTGGTGAAACACCTGTACTTCCTGTGGGGCATGCCTCTAGTGGATCTGTTTGCCTCCTGGGAGAATGCCAAACTGATGCTGCTTTGTGCTCACCCTACACAGTCCAGGACACTGTTGGGGATGCCTTCATGAGGACCTGGACCCCAGACCTTATGTATGCCTTTACTTTCTTCCCTTATCCTCATGGTGGTGGGCAAGGCTCAAAAGGACAAGGCATGGATGCTCCTGATGGCTCCAGACTGGTCAAGGCAGTTCTGTTAGCTGGATCTCCTCAGTAGCAGACCTCCGTGGTGGCTATCTCTTCACCCGGATCTGCTGCCTGGATAACAGGGATGGTCCTACACCCAGATCTGAAATCCCTGCACCTCTTGGCCTGGTTCCTAAGTTGTACAGTTCCAGGCCTTGGGTCTCTTTCAAGATGTGCTCCATGTTTTGGAGGCATCCCAGAAGGAGTCGACTCACTGATACTATGCATTCAGATGGAAGAGGTTTTCCATATAGTGCCTGGACAAGGAGCTTGATCCCCTTGCTTGCCCTATAGTGAGAATCCTGGACTACCTCTGGTCCCTTCTCAGCTGGGACTGGAAGCAACGACCCCTAAGGTGTATCTGGTAGCCATATCTGCTTACCAGATGCAGGCTGATAAGCTAACGATAGCCCAGAGAATGGTGTCAGGTGTCTTCCAAAAGCCTGGATCGCCTGCGCCTCTAGTGTGTGAACCATCACCACCATAGGACTTCTTGCTAATGCTGGCTATGCTCTTGGGCATGCCATTTGAGCCTATGCACAGTTGTGAGATGTCACACCTGTCATTGAAGATGGCTTCCTGGTTGTCATGATGTCAGCCTGAAGGACTGGGGCTCTCACCTGGTCTTCCACAGGGACAAATCGTCCTTTGTCCTAACCTGAAATTCCTCCCAAAGGTAGTATCAGAGTATCACCTTAAGCAGGTGATTAACTTATCAGGATATTTCACTAACCTTCTTTGGAGGCTGACCGTAAGCTTCATATTCTGGACCTGTGGAGGGTGCTCTTCTATTACAGGGAGCACATGGCTGGAGTTTGGGAGAGGCTTGCCAGCTGTTTGTAACATATGCGGAGCTGTGCCTGGCAGACCAGCAGCAAAGCAGATGATTTGCAGGTGAATCACATCCTGCATCAACCTCTGTTGTAGGTTGTCTGGTAGAGAGCCTCACTGTAGGGCTTAGAGCTCATTCTACAGATGTACTGCACCTCGGTGGCTGCTTTGATGTTCCTATCCATGAAATCTATAGGGCTGCTACCTGGAAGTCAGCCCACAGCTTTATTTCCCATTACAGCATCAACCTTGGGTCTTGTCAGGGTGCAGCTTTTTGGATAGCGGTTCTCCAGTCTTTGTTCACCAAATGGGGTGTGCACCTTGCCCCTCCTCCTGGAGAACTGCTAGGAGTTTACCAGAGTTTGGATAGTAAACTATATCCATGCCCCTAGAAAAATAGGTTACTCACCTGTCACCATAGTTCTAGGAGTGGTATATAGTTCACATCCACACAACCCACCTGACATGCCCTGGCAAATGCCACATGGATCCCTGCTTCCAGTGTGCAAAGATATGACATCATGGGGCTGAGTCGTGGATATACCGGCTGGGTGGTGGGGGATCTTATCTTGAAGACACCCACTGAATCAGCAGTTCCAGTGGAATTGCCAGGTGTAGATGCAAACTATATACCACTCCTAGAACTATGGTTACAGGTGACTAGCCTATTTTTCCAGGTTACAGATTACAGGTTTGGAAAAGTAATTTATTGCAGATTACAGTTTACTGGTTTAGAAAAGTAATTTGTTACAGATTACTGATGTGGAAAAGAATCAATTATAGATTACTGGTTTTGAAAATAATTAGTTAAGGATTACTGATTAATGTTTTAGAAAAGTAATTAGTTACAGATTACTGATTACTGATTTTGATAAGTAATCACATATGGATCACTGGTTAATGGTTTAGAAAATAATTTCTTACAGATTACTGAAGACTAGTTTAGAAAATTAATCAGTTACAGATCTCAGATTAATGTTTAAGAAAAGTAATCAGGTACAGATTACTGTTTTAGAAAACTATTTACAAATCACTAACTACTGTTTTAGAAAAGTGATCAATTATGGATTACTGGTGCAGAAAAATAACCAGTTACAGATTACAGATTTCTTGTTTAGAAAAGTAATTTGTTACAGATTACTGGTGGGGAAAAGCAATCAGCTATAGATTACTGGTTACTGGTTTTGAAAAGTAATCAGTTATGAATTACTGATTAATGGTTTAGAAAAATAGTTAGTAATAAATTACTGATGACTGTCTTAGACAAG
Organism: Neoceratodus forsteri; assembly: GCA_016271365.2. Classification (NCBI taxonomy): domain Eukaryota; kingdom Metazoa; phylum Chordata; order Ceratodontiformes; family Ceratodontidae; genus Neoceratodus; species Neoceratodus forsteri. The sequence goes on along the minus strand of CM028129.1, from coordinate 233,192,304 downwards.
CATTTGTCAATGCCGAACGCTTGCTTGCAGGTATTTGTATTGTTTGGCATTTATGGTGCCCCCCGTATCCATGTCCCTTCAGCATCCATATCCCAACAGAGTACCTCTCTGCAACTCCTCTTGCATCGTATCAACATTTCACCCTCATACTTCTTAAGTGTCTGTCTTAGGAACCGTAAAACCTCGGCCGTGCTCAAGGGTACAAGCCTGTGTGGAAACTCGTTAACCCACGCTTGTAACACAGTCATGCAGTGAATTATTTCACCAAATTTTGAACATAGGCATTTTGTTACCTCTGGTCATGAACACTGTCACTATGATTTTCTTACTGTACAGAACACTGATTTCTCACAGCAACGCGCTTATTCTGTGCGGAAGTGTGAAAACACATTTCAGCCAGGATGTGAAAATGACAGCTGTACTGTACATAAGGAGGTGTGGGAAAATGCAAATGCTGAAAATCTGGAGTGAAATGTGACAAATACTACGAAGTTACTAGTGCATGTGGAAACTGTGCAATGTACGCTCAGACAGTCATTTTTGAATTTTTGCACAGAATTTTCAACATAGGCATTTTAGGATGTCTGCTCATGAACAGTGTCACTGTGATTTTCTTACTCTTGTACGAACTTGATTTCCCACAGCGGCTGCATTATTGTATGCCGAAGTGCAAAACACATTTTGGCCAGGATGTGGAAAATGACAGCTGTACTGGTCATAAGGAGATGTGGGAAAATGGCAATGTTGAAAATCTGGTGTGTAAATATTACACATTCACAAATATACATGTGTGCATAGAAACTGTGCAATGCAAGCTTGTATCACAGCCATTTTATGGACTTTTGCCACCAAATTTTCAACATAGGCATTTTAGGACCTCTGCTCATGAACAGTGTCACTGTGATTGTCTTACTCTGTAGCAAACGCTGATTTTCAACAACGACCGCACTATTTTGCACCAGAAGAGCAAAACACATTTTGGCCAGGATGTGAAAATGACAGCTGCACTGTTCATAAGGAGGTGTGAAATATGCCTATGTTGAAACTCTGGAGTGAAAATATTACAGATTCATAACTTAAAAGTGTGTGTAGAAACTGCACAACGATGCTCGAAAAGTAATTTTTGATGTTACCAAATTTGCAACATAGGTTTTTGAGAACCCATTTCATGAACACCAACACTGTTGTTTTGTTAATCAGTCCCAAAAGGTGATTCTGCACAGTGACCATGAAATCAGCTGACCAAATAACACCGTGACAGAGACTGAATTCACGAAGGGTGTCAAGAATCCCATGTTGAAAATTTGGTGTCAAAAGTGAAAAATGGCTGAGATATCCACCAAATTGTAAAAACCCTATTTATGCCATTATACAGCTTACCTGCATTTCATCAGTTTAGGTTGACTTTGAAGAGTGTAGATGTTTTCCGGTCCACAAGATTGTCGCATTGGGCTCCAAGGTAAGTATGGGGTGAGTGGGGTGTGGGAGGTGGGTGCACAGAGGGTGGGTGTGAGTTGGCAGGAGGTGGGGCAAGGACTCACAGAGGGACCGTTTCTTGTTTTACAGGAATAAAAAAAAATGCTTTTGGTATGCTGGGGTGGTCTCTCAGCATGCCACCTAGGTGAGGGGGTGGGGAGGTGGAAGCACAGAGGGTGGGTGTGGGTTAGTGGGGGACAAGAGACTCACCAAGGGACCGCTTTTACAGGAATTGAAAACAAAACAAACGGATGCTGTTGGTACACTGGGGTGGGCCCCAGCATGCCACCTACATGTTTGTTGGGGAGGGGACTGGAGCTGGTGGGATTAGGCACCCCTACCGCCATACAGTGTGTGTGTGTGTGGGAAGGCTGAGCATGCTGGGGTGGGCCTCAGCATGCCAACTTGGTTGTTTTTTGGGGGCTGCAGCCGATGGGGATTGGGCACCCCATCAGCCACGCAGTGTGTTGGGGGGGGCGATGAGCCAAGGAAGATTGGGCACCTCCTCGGCACACAAGGTGGGGGCCAGGGAGAACAGTAAGAGGGAGGAAGACATTAGCAGAGGGAGGAAGTGGGAGGATTTGATGCCAAGCTGTGCATGACAGTAGTTCGCTGATGTTGTATGCTAATTGCATACACGCTACCACCACTGATTGCAGCGGACCTTTTCTTAGAAATGAAGACTAACACAGCCAAACTGCAGTCATACACAGCTAGGCATGTATTGGTCCCATAGGGTCACGCCTGCTACCCTGAGTACTGCATTGGGAGGAGGGTCACACACCTCCAAAAGGCACACTGTTGTAAGACGTTCCTTCATGCCACGCTTTAACGTAAAATGAATAAGTTACATATCACAGATTACTGTTTAGAAAAGTAATCAGGTACAGATTACTGATTACTGTTTTAGGAAATTAATTAGTTACAGATCATTAATATCTAGTTTAGAACAGTGATCAGCACAGATTACTGATTAGCAATTTAGAAAAGTAATCAGGTACAGATCACTGATTACTGGTTTAGAATAGTGATCAATTACAGATTACTGTTTTAGAAAAGAAGTAATCAGGTACAGATCATTGAATACTGGTTTAGAATAGTGATCAGTTACAGATTACTGATTTAGAAATAAGTAATCAGGTACAGATTATTGAATACTGGTTTAGAATAGTGATCAGTTACAGATTACTGATTTAGAAAAGTGGTCTGTTCTCGATTATCGCTTACTGGTTTTGAATTTTTAACTTACATTTTAGTATTTTGAAAAATAAAACAATGCATTGTATAGTTCATGACTGACAATAAAAAAATCAAGTTACATTTCATACATCTGGGTCAATATAGTAGAGATATGCACCTCTTCTGGTGTAACATCATATGGGGAAACATAGCATTAATCACACAGCCCCAAAAGGATACCATCATTACCACAACAGACAAACGTGGGACATTTAGGCAAATTAAGAAAAAAGTAATTCTACTTTAAGGTTATACTAATGGAAGTTGTTCTGTCTTCACAGAATGTTTCTTCTAGCAGAAATGTACTCACGCCATTCTCCCACTGCAAAATTAAACTTTTAAATAGGTTTACATAGCTCTTCCCACCACTATATTAGAGAAGGATTACTTATTACTTCTAAGTCTTATTACTCTAAATCATTATCTGTTACAACACAGTCAATGATGTTCAAGGTATAACTGAACAAAGTTAACCACAGGGCTTTTCAAATTTGAAAATAAAATGGCCTTATAGAAACCTTTTAAGCGATTCCTTATTATTACAATACTGAATTTAGTGGCACATGTTCTGGCAGGAGCTAATAACTATCTCAAAAGCCATGTTGTGGTGTCATTTTATAAAACAAGCATTTGTCAATGCCAAATGTTTGCTTGCTGGCATTGGCATTGGTAGTGTAGGAGTTACAGAGCTGCATAATAGGAATGGCAGTGAAGTACTGAACTGAAGCCAACCCCACCACCACCCTGCAGAGACTGATAGGCATTGGGGTGTGCCCTTTGGGTCATGAGGCATAACAGCCACCATTTCACCACACCTACCCTGCAGACACGACAGAGTGTCACGGTGTGCCTTGGGATCTTTGGCCCTTGTGCCCTTTTCATCAGGAAATATGGTGAGATGGGTGCAGTATAGGAGAATGGGGTGAACTTTGGGGCTGAAGAGTCCAAGGCACACCTCGATGCCTCTCACTGGCTGCAGGGTGTGGAATGGTACAGAGCATTACAGGCGAGAATCCCAAGTCACACCCCTGATGCCTGTCATTCTTTACAGGGTGGGGCATTATGGTCGGAAACCTAATGCCTCAGGCATTCATTGGTATTTTCACTCCAAATTTTTAATATGGTTTTTGTGACCCCCACCTCACGAACAGTGGCAATATCAGTTTGTTAGCCAAAAGCTGCTTTTGCACAGTGACTACGGTATTTAGCAGCACCACAGGTGCAAAACACATTCCAAACAGGATGTGAAAATGACAGCTGTACTGTTCATGGGAGGTGTAGAAAATGGCAATGTTGCAAATCTGCAATGAAAATATTTAAAAAATGGTGAAGTCACTAGTGTAGTGAGAAACTGTGCAATGCACACCAGTAATGTAATTAGTTTGGGGATTTTTACAGCAGATTGTCAACACAGGCATTTTGGGACCTCCGATCATAAACAGTGTCACTGTGATTTTCTTTATCTGTCCCAACAATGATTTCCCACAGCGACCACGCATTTCTGCACTGAAAGTGTGAAAACACATTTCACCATGTTGTGAAAATGACAGCTGTACTGTTCATAAGGAAGTGTGGAAACATGCCACTGGTGAAAATCTGGACTGAAAATATTACAAATTCATGAACTTACGAGGTGCGTGGAAACTGCTCAATGCTCACTTGTAACACAATCATTTTTGACTTTTGTCACCAAATTTTCAACATAGCCATTTTAAGACCTCTGTTCATGAATAGTGTCACTGTGATTTTCTTAATCTGTCCCAAACATTGCTTTTGCACACCGACTGCACCATTGTGCTACATGTCTTGGAAACACATTTTGGGTGAGATGTGAAAATGGCAGCTGTACTGCTCATAAGGAAGTGTAATAAAATGGCAATGTTGAAAATCTGGTGTGCAAATATTAAAATTTGCAAACTTGTGAGTGTTGCGAGGAACTGTGCAATGTGCGCCTTAAACAGTCATTTTGGGAATTTTTTCACCAAATTTTCAACATAGCTATTTTAAGACCTCTGCACATGAACTGTGTCACTGTGATTTTCTTAATCTGTCCCAAACATTGATTGCACACACCGACTGTGCCATTGTGCGCTACATGCAGGAAACACATTTTGGGCAACATGTGGAAAATGACAGCTGTACTGCTCATAAGGAGGTGTGGTAAAATGGCAATGTTGAAAATGTGGAGTGCAAATATTAAAATTCACGAACTTATGAGCATGCGTAGGAACTGCGCAACGATGTTTGTAAAACAGTAATTTTAGGATTTTTTCACCAAATTTTCAACATAGCCATTTTAAGACCCTGCTCATGAACAGTGTCACAGTGATTTTCTTAATGTGTCCCATACATTGATTTCAGACACCGATCGTGCTATTGTGTGCTACATGCGCAGAAACACAATTTGACGAGATGTGAAAATGACAGCTGTACTGCTCATATGGAGGTATAATAAAATGGCAATGTTGAAAATCTGGAGTGCAAATATAAAAATTCATGAACTTACGAGCATGCGTGAGGAACTGCGCAATGCACACTCATAAAACAGTCATTTTAGGAATTTATTCACCAAATTTGCAACATAGGCTTTTGAGAGCCCACCTTATGAATACTGGCACTGTCGTTTTCATTAATCGGTCCCGAAGGTGATTTGTGCAGTGACTGTGAAATCACCCTTCGGCCCGATTAACGCCATGACAGTTCAAGAATTCACGAGAAGGGGTCCCCAAAACCCCATGTTGAAAATGTAGTGCAAAATTCCAAAAATGCCTGAGATATGCATTAAAGTTGAAAAACCCTATTTATTACATTATACAGCTTACCGGCATTTCCTCAGTTCGCGTCGTCTTTGAAGAGTACAGACGTGTTCCTGGTCCACCAAAGATTGTCGCGAGAGCTCTGGAGGTAAGTATGGGGTGAGGGGGTGTGGGGAGGCAGGGTGCATAGTGGGTGGGCACGAGTGGGCAGGAGAATGCCGAGGGACATTTTTGTTTACAGGTATTTTTTACTTAAGCGATGCTGGACGTTTGCTATGTGGGTGGGCTCCCAGCATGGCAGCTGGAAGACTGTTTGGGGGACTGAGTTGATTTGGGGATTGGGCACCCCATTGGCTATAACAGTTTTTGCCATGCTTAGTGGGCTCCCCAGCATGACACCTGGAAAGCTTTTGGGGAGGGGGCGGAGCTGATGGAGGATTGGGCACCCCTCTGGCCATACAGTGTGCGTGGGGGAGTGTAGAGCACACAATGTGCGTGCGTGCATGTGGAGGGAGTGCTGCTCACTGAAGCGGTGCTCTCCTTTCAACTGTACAGCACTGCATTTTCAACTGCTGTCATAAACAGCTGCTGCATTCATTGGAGAACTGCAGCTGTGCCTGCAAACACACTGACTGAATTGGAAGACGAGTGACACACCTCTGACATCTCGGATGATGACACTATGTTTCTTGCACATGCGCAAGCAAACATAGCAAAGATATATAGAGAATAATGGATGGGTAGCTAGTTATAATGAGGATTTTACACTCCCTGAGGGGTAGGATGCCAACATAAACCTCGAGAGCAAATCTCTAGGGGTTTATTATGGTATCCCACTCTGAGGGTTTGTGTAAAATCCAAGTTTTAACTGGCTACCCATGTTTTTATTTTGTATAATTTCTGGTTTCTATTTTTGCCTGTGCAACTTTGAGTTTTACTTAGAAAAGAGAATGTCGCTACAACCAGCCGATTATAACGACAGAATTATAACCAGCTTTTCCTATGTTAAAAATAGAAACCAGTTATTATAAGTTTATATCTCACAAGGAGTGTGATAGAGCATTTGCAGTAACAAGTGCTTTTATCTCCTTTTATGTTTGCTTGTGTGCATGTGCAAAACAAACGATTATTACAATAACGGCTTTCACAGGTGTATTGCTGTCGGATCCAATGCGGTCAGGCTGCAGGGGCTTAACAGTGACAGCTGAATAATCAGTGAGGCTGATCATGACACTGTTCTGCTGGTGATGGGTGGAAACTCCATATAGTTGAAAGAAGGTAACTGTGCCTATGAGACAGCAGCTGCCTCTTTTCATCTGCATGATACTGCCCAGCAGCCAGCTGGGTGGTGTCATGATCATCTTCTGACTCAAGGTTTTTCTGTTTTTAAATTTCCTGGAAGGATTCTGCAGTGCAGTTAGGACTGGAGTCCTCTGAATTAACCCCTGCCACTATACAGAGAGAAGGAAACATGTGAGTGGAGACAGAGTGCAGCTGCACAGCTGTGCTGCATCCTTAGAGAGTGAGAGTGGCGAGCCCTGGTCAACTCCATGTCCAACCAACTACAACTGCTAACTGTAACTTTAAACCCTGAGCGCAATGAGCATCAACAGAAAGCACCCCAGCACAGTGTAGCAGCAGCCGTGACAGCAAACCTCCACCCCGACAGCATCGCTCACCGATGCCATGTATTGCATATCAGCAGCCCACCCTTATACACAGCCTGACTGTTGATTCCTGAACAGAAAAACACTGATCACTTTCTAGAATCAGATATGCCTTCTAATTTGACATTGTTGACTTCCATCTGAAGGCTAAGTTACCAACATTTCTACAGATTCATTACTTTGTCTTATATGAAAACTTCCCCATCCTTAAAAAACTCCTCCAACTGCCAAATATCCTTACCACCTTCCAGTCCTTCTCCATGCCCTGTCTGTAAAGATAAAATATCCTCCCACTGCCAGTATCCATGCCCTGTCTGTAAAAATAAAACACCTTCCCACCACCAGTCATCCCACCCACCTCCCAATCCCTCCCATGCCCTGTCTGTAAAAATAAAATACCCTTCCACTGCCAAGTATCCTGCCTGCCTCCTGATCCCTCCCTGTGCCCTGTCTGTAAAAATAAAATACACCACTGCCAAGTATCCTGCTCATCTCCTGATCCTTCCCTGTGCCCCATCCATAGAATAAAACACCCTACCATTGACAAGTATCCTTCCAGCTCACAATCTTTCCAAACTACACATGTGCTCCCACAGCCAAGTATCCCTCCCATGCCTGATCCTTCGCTGTGCCTCTTCCATAGAATAAAACACCCTCCCACTGACAAGTATCCCACCCACCTCCCAATCCTTCCCCATGCCCTGGCTGTAAACCTGTAAAACAAGAAAATGGTCCAGTGACAACTTCTGCCCCCAACCCCTCTCAGCACCCACCACTCTACGCACCTACCCTATGCTTACCTATCCAGTTCAGCACTGCTCCTTCTTGAATGTCCCACCTCTTCTGAGCTCCACTGGCATATGACAAAAACAAGGTAAGTTTAGTTAATTGATCTTTAATGCATTTTGAATTTTTACTTATCACTTTGTCATTTCTTACAATTTTACCCCAAATTTTCAATTTTGGCCTTTTTTAAACCTACCTCATGAACCAGGTTGGTGACATTTTCAAATTCCCCGAAATGTGTTTGCACAGTCACTCTGTGAAATCACATTTTGGACAGGATTTAAAAAATTCCACCTGACTTAATTTTAACATGGGGTAATCAAAAGACTTTATTAAAACATTTGAGTTAAAATCTCAAAACAACAAAGTTAGGAAGCAACATTAAATTCTTCAACATTCACTCATAACTTTACTATTTTCCAGATTTTGACCCCAAATTTTCAATGTTGCCTTTTTTCCTACACTTTGTGAATAAGGTAGGTGTAATTTTTCAAATCCTTCCAAAACATGTTTTGCAGTCACCCTCAAAATCACCTTTGGAGGAAATTCAAAAATTCCACTAATCTTCATTATATGGGTAGCACCTGAAATGAGTTCCGCTCAGTGTGCCTTTTTCTGGTTACCAATTTTTTAAATCGATAAATGAATAAATGTGGTGATATAATAAAATGACTCTTGTTGAAAATCTGGTGTCAAAATCTTAAACAACAAAGTTATGAAGCAACATTGAAATTCTTCAATGTTTTCTTATAACTGCTAGTTTTCTAGATTTTGGCCCCATATTTTGATATAACCTGTTTTAAACTACCTCATAAACAAGGTGAGTGTAATTTTTCATATACTGTCTGAAACACGTTTTGCAGTCACTCCACGAAACCACTTTTGGATGCGATTTATAAGATTCCACTTGTTTTGATCATAAGGTGGGGTCATATGGTGGTTCTGATTAATCACTGTATCTGTTTTAATAGTTTTTATATTAATGTTTGTATATTTTGTTTGTATTATATTTTACTGGAATGCGCCTTGGTATTCGAAAGGCTTAATACAAATAAAAATATTATTATTATTATTATAATAAGACTTAGTTGAACATTTCAGGTCAAAATCTCAAAAATGACAAAGGTATGAAGAAACATTGTAAATTCTTCAATATTTACTCCTAGCTTTGCTATTTTACCTGTACCAGGCGTGACTATATTTTCAACATAGCCATTTTTGTACCCACACCATGAACATGACGTGTCATTTTCAAATCCTGCTCAATACACCTTTTCTCACTTGTGCCACAGAATTACATTTTGCACAGGATTTTATAAATGAGACCTGTCATGTTCATAAGGTGTTGTACTAAAGAGACTATTCTAAACATTTGAGGGTAAAATTGAAAAAATCCCAGAAACAAAGTTATGAACAAACATTGACATGTTTCAATGTTTACGCATAATTTTGCAATATTTTTATTATTGAACCCACATTTTCAGCATACTCATGTCTTTAACCCCATGAGTAACCATGGCAGGTATCATTATCCAATCTCCTCTAAAGCCTGTTTTTGTGGTCATTCCACAAAACAATGTTTTGGGTTGTATTTTATAAGTGACACCTGTCATGTTCATATGCCAGGGCAATAAAAAAACAGTATTTTGAAAATTCAAGGTCACAGTCTAAGAAAACAACAGTGTTACATATGAACCTCTTCATTTTCCAATCATGACAAGTTCAGTATTATAACTCACATTATTAATTTGTTAATTATCGCTGCTGTACTATTAATGCCAAACACCTACACAGCAATACAAGCAAGCAAACATTTGGCATTGACAAATGCTTGTTATCTTAAAGGTGTTAAGAATTTTTTGCATCGTTAAAGAGCTACTGATGCCTCAAAGAAAACTAAAAAACATAATTAGGTACAATTCTGTTTGCATTTCATTTATATTTTATATCTTTCTCCTTCTCATAATTTATTATTGAAGAAATGTGTACAAATATGACTGTTGTCCCTTACAGTTCATTTTGAGTTCATCTGCTTCTATAGCTTACTTCCCTACTTCAAGTCATAATCCTCTGCTGTGATATCACAATCTGTTGCCATGGAAGTAACTGTGATATGACAAGCAGTGCTCTGTGACTTCAGGTAGGAGAAAGCAGCAGGAATAGATGGACTCTTCAGGAGCAAATATCTTGTTTTCACGCTAATGACCTCACTACTAAATAATGGGGAGGAGGAATACAATACTAATGGGAAATACAAGCTGGACAGTGCCTGAATATCATGTTTTGTTAAAGTTATCCTGAATGTGTCACCAGCTGTTTAATGGCCCTTCCATTTTCCTTTCTATGCAGTTGTGTATTCTGATACACTTGGACCATTTTTGATAAATAATCTAAATTTGTGGTGCCTTTAGATTTATAGTACCACTCTCCTCAGCAACTACTGCTCTTTCTTTTCCTATTTCTAAGACATTCCATTACATTAGTTACACCAGTTCCCATGTTATTCATCTGAATGGCTTGGAATGGTGTTACTGATGTCATAGAATGTTCAGGCAGTATGGAGAGAGAAGCTGAGGAGAGATGGATTCAAGGTAGCTACAAAGGCAAAAATCTAGATTATTAATTTAACACAAAAGGTCAAACCAACACAAATTATAAAATGGGAAAGGAAAATCCTGTGTCCTGATTGGTCATTAGCCATGCGTTAGAAGTGTCTAGCACGGCTAACAACTAGTTCTGGCAACTAGGACATCGGCAGTACCTCCTTGAAATCCCTGGGCCTGCTAGCCTGTAGAACATTTAATTTTCACTCAACTGCCATTTTTTCAAATGGCTGCCAACAACAGTCTTTACCTCGGTAAGTACATGCTTCCTTACAAATCACTTGGCAGCTCAGACAAACTGACCAGCAGTTTGTATAACTGTTTTTATTTACTCACTAAGTTTCCAGTACAATATCCACTTTGGCGCTGGCTCAATTGTTTACTCTGCCCGCTTGCTCCCTTGCTAGGTATGCTTACTCAGTGCGCCTCTTTCGCTCTTCTAGATTTGCACTCCCTGGCTGCCAGATACAGATTGCGCTGCACTCAGCTACTTCATTCTCGCAGTTAAACTTTGGAAACTGAGACAGTTTAATTAAATAAATAAATAAATGAAAATACTGGCACCTTCTGTGCAGTACTTCCTGGTTTGATGTGACACTGATGGCACCATTAATTAGCTCAGTCTGTAACAGCTCATACACCGCCAATGCATATCCTCACATTTATAAAAAATAAAATCAAGAAAAATAATAAATACACATGGGAATCCAGAGATAGGGGTGTATGTGGGGTAGGTGGAACTCAAACCAAGCTTATCCTGCAGTATTAAAAACTGTAGCTACAGTGTCCAAAGTGGTACAAAGACAAATGTCCATAGGCAAAATAAATTAATAAACAGCAACTGCACACAGGTGGAGGGACTATTTTATCTCAATAGAAGCTAAACTGTTGAATGTTTTAAAAAGGAAGCATATTATTTTTAATTTCTCCAGACATGTAAAAAATCTCATTTTATAAGTGCAATAAGACACTGGGGTGTGGCCTAGATACTTAAAGGCCCAAGCCTGGGGGCCAAAAGCACCATTATGCCCCTGGATGTGCACTAGAAGTGTCTAGCACACACCCTGTTGTATCTTATTGCTTACATATTGATAGACACTAAAGGAAAACAGAAGGGTATCTAAGGTATAAAACTGTTTCTTATCATTTCCTATCACCTTTAACATGGAAACTACTTAACACATCCTCTTGCACATAAACTTAGATTAACCCACCCAAATAAGCTCCAAAGTCCAGAAAACAAGAATATTATCAAAGGTCTCATAATACCTATTAAACACATAGCGCCCGATTCTCAAAGAGGGTTTGAATGACGCAAGCTGTGCTAGACAGCAGCTTGCATCAAAGTACCGTGCACCAGGGACCCTGCACCCAATTCAGGGTATGGGAGGGTTCTGGCACTTAAGTCCCACATGCGTACCCTTCCCATGCGGCAAACACCTGCTTATGGGAAGTGTCTGTCGCAAGCCCGTGCAGCACTGAATGGTGCATACTGTACATATGTGCACAGTGACTGACAGTCTCAGACACTGAGGGCATATATACAGTACACGCTGATGCAGACCACAGTTGGAGGGTGGACAGGCACTGTGGGGTGGGTCCACTAGACCACCAGGTATTGGGCACTGCAGTGATTAGGGCACATGCCCATGCTACATACAGGTGGGCAGCATCGGGGATGGGATGGTGGTATAGGTGATCTATGGCTATATCGGAGATGGGAGACAGTACCTGGCATGATGGGGCACCATCAGGCGAACCGAGGGGATACTCAGCATACAGTGGCACATGGGATGACTGCCCCAGTGGGACATATTCTAAGTCCTTGTACACCAGCCCTGGCTGGTCTAAGGGCACTTAGAATATCTCCCACCGGTGCTGTCTGAGAATTGCAGGTTGCAGCCTGCGCTGGCTACAGTCCACCTAGCGCCGGCTGCAGCACATTCAGGGTGCGGGGCTGATGCAAGCCCTGTCCGGGGCAGGCAGCCTGTGGTCAATGCAGGCCACCTTTGTGAATTACATGGAGGGCAGCCCTGGATGCAAGGTGCACCTTGCACCATATCTGTTTGGTGCAGGCGCCTTGCGCCAGATGCAGGGCTTTGAGAATCAGGCCCATGAGTATCAGTATACAACTGGGGCAGGATTCTCAAATGACTTGTGCTCAGTGCATCTTGGATGCCCTGGCACAAATGAGAAGCACCAAGCACCAGCTGTGGTATTCACAGAAGATGAGCCTGGGAAAGCTCGTGCATCCCTCTGTGAATACCACAGTTGTGTCCAGCCCTAGATGCACCTGTGCAACCCCTAGTCAGGCTGGGAAATTAATGGGACAGCACATCTCATGGTGTGCTGCTCCCAAATATGCCATTCAGAGCCAGCAACATGCAAATGGGGCCATTAGGCATGCAAGGCACAGTCGGGCCATTTGCATGTCATTATCTCCATTTGCATGTGCGTGCAGGGCTGTACACGGCAGAATGTGCTGGGTGCTCTGCATGTGCAGCAGTACAGCCATGGTCCCAGCATCCCTGTCAGGTCAGTGCCACCCCCCACCCGAGTCTCCATTAATATGCCACTCACTGCGGCGGTAGAGGAGGAATCCGTGAACCCCACCTCCCTGCCTGGAGGCACTGTTATTATGCCACTCACTGTGGTGGAATTGTACAATGCACTAGTTCCCCACCCTTCCCACCCCAATCTGATCGCAGAGGGACCAAAGTCACTGTAAAATCCCTGGTGGTTCAATGGACTCCCACCCACTCAGCCACCCTCACATCACCCTGCTCCCCCATTCCAGCCTGTCCCCAGTTTGGCGGGCAGCACAACCCACCCGCACACTGCCACGGCTGCCCACCAACAAAGCTGTCTGTAAATGACAGCTACAGTAGCATTCACAACTTTGTAGAATGACAGAGTACACTACACACTGCAAGCCCATTGGTCAACAGGATCCACCAATGGGCTTACAGTATCTACTGTAGCTGTCAGTGGGTGAGCTGTGCTGCCTGCCAAACTTCAGGACTGACTGGGATGGGGGGAATGGGGTGGTGGAGGGTGCCTGAGTGGGTTGGGGGGTAGGGTCCACTGGACCACCAGGGTTTTTGCGGCTCTGGTCCCTCTGTGATCAGGTCAGGTGGGGGGTGGTGCATTGTACACCCTGCCACAGTGAGCAACATAATAATGGAGACTTGGGCAGGAGGGGTATCTATGTACAGGGTCCATCACCGCAGGGTACAGCTTGCAGAACGGGGGTTCAGGCGGGGAGCACTCTGTACTGGCAGGGTGAGCTGCTGCCATGCTGCTTTCTGCAGTATAGCAGCCTGCCTGTGGGTGGTCATCACTTAAGTCTACTTGAAGTAGACGATCTTTGTGAGGCGATTCTGGACTGATGCCCTCCAGGTCGGGCTGGGAATGGGGCTGCACACTGTATGCATGGGCAAGCCCCTAGCACAGCCTCTCCAGATGTGCTGCATATATTTTGGTGGTATGCTGCACATCTATGATGCATTGGTGCATCAGGATGCACCGGCACACTGGTCCCCTCACAAATCGTGCTAGTAGAAGTCGGGATGTCAAGATCTCGGATGCACTGGGCACATCCCTTTGAGAATCCTGCCCCTGCTCTTTTACCAGCCTGGAAGTTATGAAACAGTCTGACTCAGCCCTATTAGTCACTCTCCTTCACTCAATTATTCTTGACTATATTTCACAAACTTTTTCTGACTTTCATAGTTAGCTTGCACACTTCCTTGGGAACTAAATACTGAAAATTTTCTCCCACAGGTTATTAAACTGTTGATACAGCATAGCAAGATGCTACGATATTAGAGGGAAATGCTAACCATACTATGAATTGCATATCACTAGACTGCTAAACGTTTTTAATGTTTTTATTAAGGTTCACACATTTGAAATGCTACAAAATAAAATATTGTTAATTTTGCTAATCACTTGTGCCATGTGTTATGCATTATCACAGTTAATTTGTACTTTTCATGTGCAAACTGCTAATCAACAGTTTTGGTTTATTTAACACCCTGAACCATACTGAATCCTAAGATGGGCGGGCATCAGAAAAGAATGTGTGATTCCCAATGAATACATCTGCTGCCTCATTCCATCAAATTGCTTCCACTTTTTGGTTGTGAAACTCAAGCCAGGGAACAAGTGCAGGGCGACCACCATGAGCCAGCAGGGGTGAGCCCAAACTGCAGCCAGAATTATGTCCCATGTTGCCACACTGTCCGTCATCACCAATACTGTGCTCACATAAGTCACTGAAGTGGGTTTGGTTTGCAGGTTTACTCTGTATGCAGCTTTGATTTGGAGGTTAGTTTCAGTTCAAGTTTGTTATAAGCCAGTCCTGTGTAAATGATTTTAAGTCCCCCTTCTGCTTTTTCTGCCATACCTACCACGTGGACATTTGCCTCCTGAAATTGATTTCCACCATTTCCAGTCTTCATTTAAGGGTTGATTTTCTTTAGTAAAGGCAGTAGTTGTGGCCGGTATACCATCACTACATCGACAACTTTACAGCAATGTGGTGATACTGACAACATCGCCAAGTCACTGTAAAGTCTGCCTGGGACCACAGCACCCTTCCCTGAGGTCCTGCACCCCATTCCCGACTCAGTTACATCCTGGAGTTAGCAATGTTTGGTTGTGGGGTGAAGGGGCACAGCCCCTCATGGGAGGTGTGTGGGGGTGCAGCCCCACCAAAAAACAATGTTTCTACCGCAGCACCATCTTGACCACAATTGCAGTCAAAGTAGTGGTGCCGGGAAACATTGCTTGACAGGTGAAATTGTTGATGTGGCATCATGGATTTTAAGGCATGCTCCTCATGCCCCTCTGCTTTTTCCTGGATAGTATCTATCCTCATGAAGTGAGTTTGGACATGAACTAATATGGCCTTCACTTTTTTCATTCATGGCACAAGTAGTTTGGAATATTGCCTGCATTGCAACAACTCCTCTGGGTTCTCCAACTGCTGATTATGCTGCTGCTTGGGCCCAAAACCTGATGATGCTGAAATCTTTCCTGCAGTGCCGGAAACTTTTGGATACCCATGCTCACCAAACCTGTCGTGTTGGTTCCAGATAGTATACTGCATCAACTGTGCACAGAAGAATTAACATTGCTTAGATTTAGAGTAAATAAAATAGACTTTAAAACTGCAGTGTGGAGCGCTGCAGAAATTTGCCTCCTAATTTGTTCACTGCTGTCTAGCCTCCCCCATACAGAAAATTAATTGTTACGGATCACTGATTACTGGTTTAGAACAGTGATCAGTTACAGATTATTGATTACAGGTTTAGAAAAGCAATCAGTAACTGACTACCGTTTAGAAAAGTAATTAGTTACAGGTTACTGATCACGGATTTACAAAAATAATTAGGTACAGATTATTAAATACTGTTTAAGAAAATTAGTTACAGTTAGCTACAGATTACTGATTTATGGTTTAGAAAAGCAATTTGTTACAATTAGTTACAGATCACTGACAAATGGTTTAGAAAAGCAAATATTTACAGATGACAATTACTGGTTTAGAAAAGTAATTAGTTATAAATCACAGATTTTTGGTTTAGGAAGGTAATTAATTATAAACCACTGATTTGTGGTTTCAAAAGATAATCAGGTATATATCACTGATTACTGATTTAAAAAGTAATTAGTTATGGTGTACAGATTACTGGTTTAAAAAGTAATACAGGTTATGGATTACTGAGTTTAGAAAAGTAATCAGTTATGGATTACTGATTACTGTCTTAAAAAGGGCATGGGGTCATAATATCGCAGACGAAACAACGAGGAAAGAATGTTGCAGGAAATGGTGTGCTGAAATGAGGTTGGGAAACACAGCAACCACAACACAAACAGCGCACACCATTGAAAGCAATGGCACTGTCTTTTTTTATGGGGCTCTGCCCTGCACCCCCAACATGGGGCTTCACCCCACACTGCCTGGACTATAAATAACTAACTCTGAGGGGTGTGGACTTCAGGATGGGCAAACTCTGAAGGGGAGAAAAATCAATTTTTAATTAAAAATGTAGCAACACTATGAGACCCAGGGGAATTGAACTGTGGCCCCAGGTATTCTACGCTGCCAGGTGCTGGAGCCTTAGCCACTCCACCACGGAGCAGCTTGACCAGGTACCACACCGCAACTTTTGACATTCCCCATCTGAGCATGCAGTGGTAGGGTAGTGATGATTCCCAAATGCTGTAAAACCCTTGTCACTGTACAAGGTTTAGTGCTAACTCATGCAGTTATTACCACGCTGTTCAGGTAGCGCTATATTGACCTGGTACCTTAAAAAGTAATCGGGTACAGATTACTAGTTTAGAACAGTAATCAGTTACAGAACATTGGTTTAAAATTTATTTTTATTGATTACTGGTTTAGAGAAGTAATCAGGTACAGATTAGTAGAAACATGATCAGTTACCTATCATTGATTACTGGATTAGAGAAGTGATCATGTGCAGTTCAATGATTAAGGGTTTGGAGAAGTAATCAGATACAGATTGCGGTTTAGAAAACTAATCAGTTACAGGTTACTGGTTCAGAAAAGTGACCAGTTACATTTTACTGATTATTGGGTTAGAAAAGTAGTCAAGTACAGATAAATGATTAGGGATTTAGAGAAGTAATCAGTTACAGATCTTAGATTACTGGTTAAGAAAAGTAATCAGTTCCAGGTTACTGATCACTGGTTTAGAAAAGTGACTGGTTACAGTTTACTGATAACCGGTTTAGAAAAGTAATTATGTATAGATTAATGATCTGGGGTTTAGAAAAGTAATCAATTACAGATAGCAGTTTAATGGTGTAGAAAATTAATCAGTCACAGACTGCAGATTACTGGTTTAGAAAAGTAATGAATTACAGATAACAGATTACTGGTTTAAAAAGTAATCAGTCACAGATTACTAATTACTGATTCAGAAAAGTAGTTAGATAGGATACTTAGGTACAGATTATTGGTTTAGAATAGTAATCAGTTACATGTTATGGATTACTGGTTTAGAAAAGCAATTGGTTACAGATTACAGATTACCATTTTAGAAAAGTAATCAGGTATGGATCGCTGGATGCTGGTTTAGAAAAGTAATCAGTTACAGATTGCTGATTACCGGTTTAGGAATGAGATCATGTAATGATCGCTGACTGCTGATTCAGAAAAGTAATCAGATACAGATTATGAATTACTATTTTAGAAAATTAATTTGTTATAGATTATTGGTTTTGACGCGATCAATTACCATCACTGATTCCAAGTTTAGAATAATAAGCAGGTACAGATTATGGTTTACTTTCATGGAAAAGGGTTAAACCACGAGTGCTGGTAACTTCTCAGTTGATTTGAAACCAAACATTTCTACTGCATGCAGGAAGAAAGGGACCCTGTTACCATGTTTAGCTAAAGACGGGTGCTGTTAAAATTATTATCGCATTGTTCTGCTGAGCAATACAAGATGAGCAATGTACCTAACAGTAATCCAGATGACATTTACCATTAAAAGTAAACTGATTACTTAGTTAGATAACCGTATTTAAAAGTAATCCCTGCAATGCTATCTACTACTTAGAAAAGTAGTCAGAATATAAATAATTAGTTAGCATGATCCCTTACTCTAACAGTTATATTCACAATGTAGGCACATAGGGGCTAGCACATCAGGTGAGCATGGATGCATTCTCTCCTACCAGTATAATCCTATAGCTCTATTGCCACAAGTGGTTATGGAGGCACTATGGTTTAATAATTGGTATATTGATTTAGAGGACCGCTATTGGTACCACAGCAGGGCTGCTGCTTGTGATGCAGGTAACCTGGGTTCAGGAACTAGCTGGGCATCCCACAGGATACTCATCTCCTTGGAGGGCATCCCACAGGATATTCACCTCCTTGGAGGGTCATCCCACAGGATACTCATCTCCTTGAGGGGCATCCCACAGGTTGCTCACCTCCTTGGAGGGACATCCCACAGGATACTCACCTCCTTGAAGGGCATCCCACAGGATACTCACCTCCTTGGAGGGACATCCCACAGGTTGCTGACCTCCTTGGAGGGGCATCCCACAGGATACTCACCTCCTGGAGGGGAATCCATTTCTGCAGCACCAGCAGCACCTCAGGGCCCACAGGTGGTGTAGATGATGCAGGACAGCAGTGGAGGGGAGACAGTCAGCCGATCTACATGCATACCTGTTGAGTATATGTTAAAGCACATTGACCCGTGTCTCAGTTGAGGGCAAAATGCCACCCTTGGCCTAGCAAGATGACACTGTGTTACATTTTGGCCCAACAAAAGCTGTTCACCTCAGTATGACGGGCCACCAACTTTGAACCTGAAGGAGGACAATGCTTCACTGTGAGGGGTAAGCAGCAAGGCAGGCTGGGAACCCCTGAGGTTCAGATCAGGTGACGGGCTGAACAGCAATCACAAAATTGGTGGGGGGCTGAGGCAAGGAGGAACAGGGGAGAAAAGATATATAAAAAATAAAGAACATTGACTTGGGAACCAGAAATTTGCAGGTTCAAAGCCCATTAGACCAATTTCTTACTGTGACCATGAGCCACTCAGCTGCAGAAATGGGTAGAACAAGGACCCTACTAGAAATAAGGTGTTTGATCTCAGCTGGGCTATCCTGGGTAAATAAATAATTTAAAAGTGATCATACAGGTGTCAGTTTTGTATGAGTTATCGAAACGCCTCTCATACTGGAGGAACTATGTCCTGTGGAATGTTTGATTGTCCTTTTCCTCCTGCTTTTAAACTGGAACTAAAGCATGCAGTGCAAACATGTGCTACTTTATAAAAATACAAAATCTCTCATATTCCCACAGTGCAAACCATCATGTGATATGCATGCAAATCACCATGCAAATTTAGATTCTTCTTTGAATAAGGAGGAATACCATGCCAAAAGCGACAACAGTCTTGTCAAAGTTTGGCATGGTGAGATCCCAATGTGGAACAGGCGAAATTTCACCTGTCAGACATTGGTGTATTCTCTTGGAGGCTGCACCACCTGCACCCCCATCTCAATATACAACTAACTCTGAGTCGAGTTAGTTCGGGGCGCAGACATCAAAGTGCGGATTTCTGCCCTCGGGTCCTTAACATTGACATTGTCGGAACCTGTCAACATTGTTGATGTTAAGGACTTTGCCATCCTGGACTCATTGTCCGGTCGGCATACTGGCGCCAAGGACCTCTAACAGTCTGCAAAGGCTGACAACACAAAACACACAGGCATTTGCTTCATCCATTTCAGAACTAATCAGTGTGCTTGATCTGTAAATCAACTGAGGAGAAAAGAATCAACCCTTATGTGGTCTTACATGGGTTATGGTGGTCTCAAAATAAGAAAGCAAGCTAATAAGAAAATGAACCTCAACACAAAAGCCACAAGGTAAGAATTACCCAAAAGGGCATTGGTAACAAAGTCAGATTTCAACCCAAAGGGCAGAGTCCACAAGCAGCCAACAGTATCTGGGACATGTGGCACAGCACTGCTACATGAGTGCAAGCCTGCCACAGGAGTAGGCAACAAAGCAGGTGAACTGGAACTCCGACAAACAAACCGCACTGGGGCAGAAAATGCAGGCCCCTAGGAAAGAGCACAGTGAGGGCTACAATAAGTCATTCACCACAGAAGTTGCAGGACAGGGAACTACAGCTGAGGAGAACATGGAGAACAGAGGCGCAGCTAAAAATGATGCATGGGGCAGCGGATGGACGTGCATTCATGATGGCATTCATGGGAGCTACAGATGCTGAGACACCAATGCCGGGGGTGAAAGGCCAGCCTAGGTAGGCAGACACCGACCTGTAGGCAGAGCGCGACAACACACAGGGACCCCTGCACGCTGGACAGCAGGGAAGTGTACCATGGAGCATAGCCCCACTGTAGCACAGTAGCTGATGGGGCCCAGGACACTGTGGACACAGACCTTGAATATGACCATGTGCACAGCACAGCCATGAAGCACTGGGACTGTGGGCAGACAGTGGCACTACAGTGCTGGTAAAACCACCCACAGATGAGTAGCAGCTGCCACAGGTGTGGCCCATGAAGTGTGATGTGCAAACGAGGTGCAATCACAACCGTATGCCTGAGCTGGAACAAAAGCCAATCAGTGTTGCACAGTCCTCTGGCACAATGGAGGAGAGAGTGGAAGCCATGGATGGGCCAGGGTGCTCGACTGCAACCCCAACAACAGGGACAATCTATGAGGTGGTACCATCCAGGAGGAAAGTCCAAGTTGAATGTGGATGGCTACCTCCTGGTCCATGAACGGACATGCAACGAGACAGTGTACTGGTGCTGCCAGCACCAGTAAATCCAAGTCCTGCCTCAGCCAGGCCATCACACTGCTCCAAAATGGCCAGCACCACCTAAAGAAAAGAATGAGCACATTCATGCTCTGGAGGTGATAGATTTTATTTATTTTATTTATTTAGTTTTTGTTGACCGGGTAAGTACACTAGACAAATTCTGCCTATTTTCAGGCATGACCCAGGGAAGGGGATACAGATGAATGCCAACTGACTTTGAACCAGATTAAGCTGTTGGTGGTATTTTAGTGAATGCTCCACTGGCACAGGTGCTGGCTGGCATCAAGTAGAAGGTACACAGCACCATGGCCCCTGCATAGCTGCTGCAGAGTGAGGCAACTGCGATGTCCACTGAAGTGCAGCAACATTTGCCAAGCAAGAGAGCCTTGCTGCAGACTGTGAACAGGACCCACTGCAAGGACCTCTCACAGAACCAGTGACACTGGCTGACCTCACCATCCCTGAGAAGCTACAGTAGGTGAATAGATGGCCATGGCACAGCAGGATCACCGCAGCACCACCCACCAGGTCCTTCTACTCACCACAGAGGACAACATCAGGGGCCTGGCACAGGCACCCTTCTGGGTGATGGATGGTACATTCAGGACTGTTCCACACCTGTATACTCAGTTGTACACCATCCATCCACCTATGGGGATGGGCCCTAACAACCTCATCATGTCACTGGTGTATACACTGATGACAACAAAGAGCTTGGAATGTTACTGCACCTTGTTCCAGGAGTTGAACAAATATGCAGTACACAGTCCTGCACCCTCGAACCACCTATGATCATCACTGACTTTGAACAGGCTGCGATCAATGCCTGTATGATGTAGCTTCCTCAAGCCATGAACGAGGGTTGCCTGTTCCACTTTGGGTAGATTGTGTGGCAGAAGGTCCAGAGCTTTGACCATGTGAAAGTGACCCAGATTTCAGCCTGAAGATCCGTGAACTCGTGGCCTTGCCCATCTCCTGGCATAGGACTTCACAGCAGCATTTGGCCTCTGAAGCCAACCATACCTCCCAATGTCACCACACTCTTCTATTGTTTTGAGCAGACACATGTGCTGGGCAGAATATGACTGTACAGTAGGGCAGCCAAGGTGCCCACGAGCTATGACCAATGTTCCCACCTCAGCTGTGATTAGTTGCAGATCTCAACAAGTGAGGTATACCGTGGATCCAAACAACATTGAGACCTGGCACCACCATCTCCATAACCTGCTTGGGAAGGTGCATATAGGGACATGACAATGCTAGCAGAGCTCTAAGGGGAACAGCAATGGACCGGTGTCACCAGGAGGGCATTCGTCATGGACTGCCATGGACACCACCCAAGAAGAGGTATGCGGCCCTGGAGGAGTGGATAAGGATGGTACTGGCATCCAAGGACAAGGGAAAGCTGCTGGAGTTCCTCCGTGGCATGGCGCATAACACCACCCTGTAGGGTTTCCATGGTGACATGGCACCTGACAGTTGTACACTCACAGTACATCATGCATGGCCACCAGGTTGCTACTGTGGCCCCCACTGTTGAATAATATTGCATCCCCATTTTCACATGCATCCCAACCTGGTGGCCATGTCTCATCACAACACTGCTGGTATCGCCAAGCAGCACACTGCACACTGCCACATCTGCACTGTGTGTCGCATGTTGCACAGGCTCTCTGTGAGCCCCCAAATCCTTCCAGCTGTTCATGTGTGCCACATGTTGCACAGGCCTGAAGCTGTGTGAGTCCCCCAATCTCTTCCAGCTGTGCAACTATGTGGTAACAACATGCCCACAATGGGCTCCTGTGGAATCCCCACCACAACACACCTGGCTGTCTCTGGTGTGTAGCCTGCATGCCACAAAGGGCTCCAGTAGCACAGGTCTCCCCAAACACCTCCAGACTTTTTCTGGTGGCTACAGCAAGCCCATAGTGGGCTAGCATGACACAGGCTCATGCACACATTGCACGGTTGGTGATGGCGCGTGTTGCCCGTGTCCTGCACTCACATGCGTCATCAAGTGACTGTTTCCTGGCACAGCTATCCATGCTCTCACTGTGCTGCTCTGCTGTGTGCCTGCAGTGTCATGCATGCACTAATGAACAGGCATGGTACTCCAATTTCTTCATGCATGCTCGGCTGGCTGGCTATCAGCTGACATCACCATGCATGCAGGGATGCTGAACAGTCCACCATTCTGCCTGGGATGGCTGGTCAACACACTGAGGCACGTGCAGCTATTTGTTTCATCTCTGTCCCACGGACAGTGAGACAGTCATCCTTACCGGGGTCCATGATCAGGTCAGTGTGTCCTCAGTGGGTACACACACGGGGAGGGTCTCGTTGTCTGTGCTGTTCAGCAGTGGCTCAGGTCCAGGGATGGGTGGTGTAGGTCAGGATCGGTGCATCAGGCATTTGAGGAAAATTCACTCAACAGCCGCACAGCATTCTGACCACTTTGGCCTGACAATGTCGGCAGTGTCGGGGTCAGGCTGCTGGGGCTGTCAGGTTGTTTGTGTGGGATGCAGCATGTCAGGCTAACAAGCATCAGGATTACAAAAGGGTCAGCAGGGCAGGGTGTTCTATGTGCAAGGACAGTGGTTGGTGGTGGGATGGGCAACCAGTCTGTGGGCAAGATGGGTAGTCCGGTGGGTCCAGCTGCAGGAAGAGTTATCTAGGGGTGCTGGTCCAGCTCCAAGGAGGGTGCTTTGTTTGGGGAGGCTGGGAGGTTGGTCCGCTACAGGAAGGTGGTCAACTGAGGTAGGGAGGCAGGTCTGGAGGGGAGTTCCATCTGCAGGGATCTTGTCTGAGGGTAGGAAGGGCGGTCTGGAGGAGCCAGCTACAGGAGGTGATAGTTGATGGGGAGAGTCTGGTTTGGGGCTTGTAGGGTGGTCTAACTGTAGGCAGGGTGCACAGCTTGGGAGAGGTCTATTGGGATGCTGATATGGTTGTCCAGCTGGGTGGTCATCTGGGCAGGGTGTTCAAGATGTGAGTGGTCATGGGGGTGTAGGTCCAAAGGGCTGTACTTGAGAACCGTCACTGAAATATAATACTAAATTTAGTATTAAAACAGTCATTTATTTATTTAGATTTTGATAACCGGTAAACCCACTGAGACCAGAGGTCCCTTTTTCAGGGGCAACCCGGAATTAGTTACAGAAAAGACATTTAGAAACAATGATTTTTACAGTAGTTACATATGTTGCACAAATAGCGTTAGCGACAGAATATATTATCGACAGTATACAGGGTAAGAAGGATTCACAGTACAGACTCAAGTGTTATTTACAATAGTTACAATTTGGTACACAATTGTAGAGTAGAAACAATATACAGTACATGGTTCGCAGACAGGCTCTTATGACATCAAGTTTCATCTCCATTTAGTAAGGAAGGAGATAACAACAGTAAATTGACATAAAAGCTTAGGAGATACTTCCAGGAATGAGGGAGGTTCAGGTAGTGCAGAGGAGAAGAGACCTGGGCTTGGGAGCTAGCGTTACAGCCACAGAGACTGAGGTTTAGAAGATATAGCTTGAGCCCAGACTTGAATTGGGTAAGGGTGGACAAGTCAGCCAGGCTGAGTGGGAAGAGAGTTCCATAGGTGGGAGGCAGCAAATCTGAAAGAGCATTTGCCTTGGTTGGAGGCGAATCCTAGGGATGTTGAGGAGATGATTCGCTGATGATCGCAGGGTTGGATTTGTTCTTTGGAGAGAGTAGTCCTCTAAGGTGGGGAGGGACCGAGGGTAGTGAACTTGAAGGCAAGGCACGCTGGGGTAAGCTAGCTTGTGTTAAAGTGTGGGCCAGTTTAGATCCTAAGTGCCTCACAATGATGCCTCCTAGGAGAGGAGATTGTGACAAAATGAGCCACACGGTTATAGAGTACGGAAAGTTTGCTAAATTCCATCTCTCGGAGGAACTGCAGTGGAGGGGCTCCATATAGGATGGAGGGAGGAGATTACAGGTAGCACAGTGCCGTCTTGCAACCAGGATAGGAGTTTCCCAGGCGGAAAAAGGAGGCCAAGTTTTAGTGGGCGGACCTAGTTATGGAGATCGATGTGGGGTCGGTAGGTCATTTCCTGGTCAAGATGGATCCCAAGGTATTTGAAGCTGGCCAAGACCTCGACTCTCTTTCCTTGGTTAGTGCAGATCTGGAGCAGCTTATCCTGTCGGGGCCCAGACGCCTTGAGCCAAAACAGTACGGCTTTAGTTTTTCCTCATTAAGTTTAAGGGAGTTTATGGAGAACCAGGTCTCAAGTAATGAGAGACTATTCTGCAGTTTCGTGGCTATAACACTAGGTTGGGGATCACTGCAGTAAATGACAGTGTCATCCGCATACAAAATGAGTTTGCTGAGAGGGCAGTTCCCTCAATGTTGTTGAGGAAGAGTGAAAAAGCAGAGGGCTGAGGATTGAGCCCTGGGCACCCTGCAGTAACGGGTCAAGGACAGACTGGGTACCCTTCCAGCGGACTTTTGCCTTCAAAAATAATTTTAGTCATTTTAACCATCTTTAATTATCATTCAAAAATACAACCTCTAAGAATACTAAATTCTAGAAGTATTTCAGCAGACTACTTGTTCAAGAGTAAATTATTACTAAATGAGGATTAGAAATAGATCTGCAATGCTCTTAAAAGTACAATTTTTTTAATACTACTGAATCATAAATGAAGATTACAGTCAGCAGAGTAGTTCACGATTTTGATGCCACAAGGCTAGGCACATTACTATGTATTTCAGTTCCACAAAGCAAGCAGATAAAACAACTAGCAACACCAATGAGTTATAGAGGAGGTAAGCAATCTTAGAATGTGAGTTTTACCTAGAAATAATATGATACAAAAAGGTTGGCAGTGTCCTTTAAAGGTTTACTGAGCTACATTTTCCACAAGTGACCTACATTTCCCAGAAACCCTCACTTCTCTTTCCTCTCCAGACTGTTTATCTCCATTTTGATCATCAGCCTGGTCTTGTAGTTAAGAAGAAGGTTTGTGTTTTGTTTTATTAGAAACGTGCATCATTTAACTTCCTGAAATGTTTAATACAGTAATTGAATCATTACTCTAGTCTAATTGTCTTGTAATTCAAATGCTGTGCAGTTTTCATGGTAAATATTTTGTTGTGAAGAAAGTTCTGTGCTCTTATCTCCCATGTAGCCTTTGAAAAGACTTTATAGAACATTTTTTAACCAAATCACTCCTTAAATTGTCTAGTGTGCCTTGTACCTCTAGATTACCCATTATTATGTTTGCTTGCATGCGTGTGCAAGAAACATAGTGCCATCATCATGAAGTTTTCCAGAGGTGTGTCAGTCTCTTCCAATTCAGTCAGTGTATTTACAGGCACGGTCGCGAGGCGCCAATCACTGCTCCAGCTGTCTATGACAGCTGAAACGCAGTGGCATACAGTTGAAAGGAGCCCGCTTGCAGTGAGCAGAGCTCTCCCCACACACACGTGGCACGCACGCACACTGCGTGCTCATGTACCTTCCCCTCCCAAACACCATACGGCCGACGGGTGCCCAATCCCCGCCGGCCGCGCCCAAAGCATCCAGGTACCATGCTGGGAGCCCACCCCAGCGTGGCAAATGATGTTATGGCTGTCGGGGTGCCCAATCCCCATCAGCTCCACTGTCCCCAGTGCAGGGGTGCCACGCTGGGAGCCCACTCCCAGCATGGCAACAGATGCGCATGGCCGACAGGGGTGCCCAGCCCCCGTCGGCTCCCGCCCCCAGCCGTCCTTCTGCCACGCTGGGAGCCACCCCAGCGTGGCAAGCGTCCCGCGTCGTCTTTACAACAAAAAACCTGCAAGAAAAAAATGGTCCCTCGCAGTCTTCCTGTCACCCCACAACCCGCACCCACCCACTGCGCACCCTGCCTCCCCACCCCCATACTTACCTCCGAAGCTCAGCACGATGATCTTCGTGGACCGGAACACGCTCTGCATTCTTCAAAGCCGACCGCTAACTGAGGAAATGCCGTAAGCTGTATAATGGGATTGATAGGGTTTTTCAACTTTGTTGCATATCTCAGGCATTTTTGGAATTTTGCACCAAATTTTCAACATGGGGTTTTGGGACCCCTCCTCATGAATTCTTGCACTGTCATGGCGTTACTCGGGTCCGAAGGGTGATTTTGCAGCCACTGGGCAAAATCACCTTTCCGGAAGGATTAACGAACGACACTGCCAGTGTTCACAAGGTGGGCTCTCAAAAGCCTGTTTTGAAAATTTGTGGAAAAATTCCAAACATGACTGTTTTACGAGCGCATTACACAGTTCCTACGCACGTCAGAAGTTCATGAATTTTCAATATTTTCACTCCAGATTTTCAACATTGCCATTTTACCACACCTTCTTATGAGCAGTACAGCTGTCATTTTCACATCTCACCAAAATGTGTTTCCGCCCATGTAGACACACAATGGCTCAGTCGGTGTGCGAAATCAATGCTCGGGACACATTAAGAAAATCACAGTGACACTGTTCATTAGCAGAGGTCTTAAAATGCTATGTTGAAAATTTGGTGAAAGCATTCTAAAATGACTGTTTTATTTAGCGCATGCTATGCAGTTCCTACGCACGCTTGTAAGTTTCGAAATTTCAATATTTTCACTCCAGATTTTCAACATTGCCATTTTACCACACCTCCTTATGAACAGTACAGCTGTCATTTTCACATCTCACCCAAAATGTGTTTCCACCCATGTAGTGCACAATGGCGCAGTCGGTGTGTGAAATCAATGTACGGGACACATTAAGAAATCACAGTGACACTGTTCATGAGCAGAGGTCTTAAAATGGCTATTTTGAAAATCTGGTGAAAAAATTCTAAAATGACTGTTTTACGGCGTCGTTGCAGGTTCCTATGCTGCTCGGTAAGTTCATAAATTTTCAATATTTTCACTCCAGATTTTCAACATTGCCATGTTACCACACCTCCTTATGAGCAGTACAGTTGTCATTTTTACATCTCGCCACAATGTGTTTCTGCTCATGTAGCACAAATGGCGCAGTCGGTGTAAAGAAATCAATGTATGGGACACGTTAAGAAAATCACAGTGACACTGGTCATGAGCAGAGGTGTTAAAATGGCTATTTTGAAATTTGGTGAAAAAATACCCAAAAATGACTGTTTTAGGAGCGTACGCTATGCAGTTCCTACACACGCTGGCAAGTTTGCAATTTGTAATATTTGCACACCAGATTTTCAACAGTGCCATTTTACCTCACTTCCTTATGAGCAGTGCAGCTACCATTTTCATATCTCGCCAAAATGTGTTTCCGCATGTAGTAGCACAATGGTACAGTCGGTGCGAAAACAATGTTTGGGACAGATTAAGAAAATCACAGTGACACTGGTCACGAGCAGAGGTCTTAAAATGGCTATGTTGAACATTTGGTGACAAACTCCATAAAATGACTGTGTTACGAGTGAGCATTGCGCAGTTTCCACGCACCCTCGTAGGTTCATGAATTTGTAATATTTTCAGTCCAGATTTTCACCAGTGGCATTTTTCCACACCTCCTTACGAACAGTACAGCTGTCATTTTACACAACATGGCGAAATGTGTTTCCACACTTTCAGTGCAGAGATCGTGGTCGCTGTGGGAAATCATTGTTGGGACAGATAAAGAAAATCACAGTGACACTGTTCATGACCGGAGGTCCCAAAATGCCTGTGTTAACAATCTGCTGTAAAAATCCCGAACTAGTTACATTACAGGTGCGCGTTGCACAGTTTCTCATGCCTTTCGTGACTTCACCAGTTTTTAAGATTTTCACAGCAGATTTTCAACATTGCCATTTTTACACTCCCCATGAACACTACCAATGTCATTTTTCACATCCTGTTCGAATGTGTTTTGCACCTGTGGTGCCAAATACTATAGTCACTGTGCAAAAGCAGTTTTCGGCTAACAAACTGATATTGCCACTGTTCATGAAGTGAGTCACAAAAATACATGTTGAAAATTTGGAGTGAAAATACCAACGAATGCCTGAGGCGTTAGGGTTTCCGACCATAACGCCCACCCTGTAGAGTATGACAGGCATCAGGGGTGTGACTTGGGATTCTTGCCTGTCATGCTCATACCATTCCACCCTCACCCACACCCTACAGCCAGTGAGAGGCATCAAGGTGTGCCTCGGACTCTTCGGGCCCAAACTTCACCCCATTCTCCTATACCGCACCCATCTCACCGTATTTCTGATGGAATGGGGTGCGATAAGGCCAAAGACCCCAGGCACACCATGACACTTGTCAGTGTCTGCAGGGTAGGTGTGGTGAAATGGCATGGTCATTATGCCTGACGACCCAAAGGCACACCCCAATGCCTGCCACTCTCTGCAGGGTGATGCTGGGGTTGGCTTCAGTTCAATCTGCCCATTCCTGTTATGCAGCTCTGTAACTTCTACACTACCAATGCCAGTGCCAGCAAGCAAACATTCAGCATTGACAAATGCTTGTTTGTGGTATTTTACCGATTCAGTTAAGTTGTAGTTTCATATTTTATGGGGCGGGGAGCTAGTGCCTGCTACAGGAAGATTGTTTGAATAAGCAAATTGAGAATGCATTTTATGTGTGTATATCCTTTCAGTAAGTTACTTAACTTCTGTGCTGTAATGCAGTTAAACTCTTTATTTATCATCACAGAACCATTTTGATTAGAATGTGTTGTTTTCTTTTCAAACCAAATGAATTGTTTTAACTTTGTTAGCATAGTATTATTCCAGTTATTCTTAGGTTACTTCTTACATCAGTTTTCTAAATTATCAAGTTTTTCTGATGGTAGCTAATTTCTTTTTCTCATAGTTCTTTCAGCTTAGAGACAACTGCTTCTGTGTAGTTTATTCAGTTTTCAACTGCATAAACATTGTTATTTGCATGTTGGATATTTATTTCAATTAGGTATTGCTATTTTTATGCTTGTAATTTTTAGGTACTCTGAGGACAACATTTCCTCAGTTCAGCAGAAGGAGAGGCATAGCATTCGTAACAGTTGATTTCAGCACTGTTTAAAACTGTGGTAGTTTCTAATGTTTTATTTTTACCTTTCCTGGTATCAAAGCCTCACAATATAGGACTCAATTTGTAGCCTAAGGTCTGTTCTGTTAGGATGTGAAGTTATTTTTAAAAAATATGTTGTTTGACTCGTGGATGGCGAAGGATTATTTGAAGCATTTATTACAGTTCATTCAGCACTGTTTAAAATTGGCAGTAGCTTCAATGTTTTATTTGTATCTTTTCTAATGTCAGAACCTCACAATGTAGGACTCAATGTGGCCTAGGGTCTGTTCTTATGTGACGTAATTTTTCCAAAAATATGTTGTGTGGATCATGGATGGCGAAGGATTGTTTGCTACAGCATTCATGTCGGTGGATCTATGACAGTCGGGAGACAGTTTTGTTGTCGGGTGACAGTTTCGATTGTCGGGCGACAGTTTCGTTGTTGACTAACGTTACAGCAACTCCTTTATGTCAACCGCATTTGTGGTCGGCATAAAAGGGTCACTACTTAACCCCAGGTGGGGCCTGCTACCCACACCTCCTGCTACTTAATCAACTTCAAGTTGGAGTTGCTTTAGGGAGGGTGCAATACCCTAGAAAGCAATGCGGGGTCCCATGCCAATACTACAGCGACCTGGCGGTTGTCGCTATAGTGTCGGTTACGGTAAGTTATCGCCATAGCTACGGTATACCCATGTCAGTTCATTTAGCACTGTTTAAAATTGTGGTAGGTTCTAACATATTATTATTATCTTTCCTGATATTAAAACTTCAATATATAGGAGTCAATTTGTAGCTTAGGATCTTTCTGTTAAGGCGGAAGTTATTTAAAAATGTGTTGTTTGGATTGCGGATGGCATTGGATTGTTTGCTACCGGGCTCAGTTCTGTCAGGCAGCCATCTCTAACTCATGAGCTTGGAATTATAGCCAGCTTGTTCCACTTCATACACTTTCAGAGAAGATATTCCTCTGATCAGTTGGTTGCAGGTGCACAGACTGATCAAAATGCCAGCCGGGCCTACACAGTGTAATTCATTAACGGAATGTCCATCTGTAATCAGGCCCCACCTCAGTGATGATGGACCTGAGTAGCATTTTCGTAACCAGTTTAATTTTTACTTACAGTGAGTTTAGTAATTAAGATTTTATTGATCCTGCCATCCCTTCCACCAGCATTCTGAAATGAAGTGCCCTAGCGCTGCACCCACAACTTTCCACAGCTGTCCTGCAAGAATGACGTATGAGCTGGTTAGCATGCATAGCTATAGGTCTTGTATAGTTGGAGTTATTAATAGCTCCACTTTGCAGTTTACATGCCTTGATGCTATAACAAGATCAGGTATAGATTGACATTTGACTGCCTGTCCATACTCTCAGTGTAGCACAGAGACATGTAAATTGCAAACTGGAGATATTAATAGCTCTGACTATACAGGACCTCTATGGCATGCTCACAGCTACTCCCTTGGATTGTACATAATTCCTGGGACAGTCAGGGGAGGTTGTGCGCCATTGCTAGGGGTGCTTTATTTCAAAATGCCAGTGGACGGATGGCAGGATCAACAAGATAAAATCTTAATTACTAAACTCATTGTAAGTAAACAACAACAACAACAAAAAACTAATTTAAATGCATAAATGCTCATCGGACCTGCAGCCTCATACTGAGGTACAGGGGCCCAATTACAGGTGGATGGTTCCCTTTAATACTAGCTATGATTTAAGGTTTCTGCATCCCTTAATTGACTTCATGTTATACCCCAAAGTATAGTTTGCTTTGTCACTATGAAATGGAGCAATTTACATGTTCTATAATTAAAGAACCATTTTTTTATACATATTGCATTCCTAAGATCAAAGACGGGGATCAGTTTGTTCTTTAATTCTAATGGTTTTAAGGACTGGATTGGTGCCATAAAAGCAGGAGAAATGTTAGAAAAAAAGCCAAAATCAGGAGACTTCCTTAAAATAGGAAGACTTATTGTAAGGATAGTTTCTTTTTCTTATAACACCCAAAGTCCCACTGAACCCTGTCTTTCCTTCTGACCTACTTCACTTTCACTTCCTGGAGTTCATTCAGGAGGTAAGATCAAAGATCCCCATGCTGCAGAGGAAACAAATCCCAGAAATTGTGTGCAACTTAATACATCTGGTCTGAGGCAGAGTTACTTTAGACATCGTGTGAGTACCACCTCACTATGGTAACTGTCATGCAGTGGTTAGCTTGCAAGTACTTTTAATGCTGAGCCAGAAGGAAAGGTGAGTGGCAAAATCGGAAACCGTGGTTATGCACTGCAGTCAGATGGAGATTTAAATCTGGCACCATTCTGACAGTCCGGGCCAAGGAGGTCTAAACTGTGGCTGTGTGTGAGACATCCGTTACGGGAGGTGTGGCAGGTCAGAGAAGCACTGGAGTGGAGCTAAGCGTCACTGTTGATCAGGCTGTCAGGCAAACGGCTTTATGTATTTACATAATCGGACAGTTAGGGCTGGCAGCAGGGTGAAGTCAGAATTCTAAAAGTATTTTACATTTTAAACTGTTGGGCTGTAGACTGGGATGGCACTAAGCTGCAAGTGCCTTGTCTGAAGGCTGAAGACAGCATGTGTGCCCTGGGTGGGTGGCAAGCAGCAGCTGGCAGTACAGCATGGTATGGTCAGCGGGGTTGGGACAAGGAGGAGTCAACTGGGAGGACTAGTTTGGAGCCAGAGATGGGAGGAAGGACAGCAGTGGATCAGAGAGAGGGAGGAAGACATAAGGCCTTCATGTGTAGAAGATTATTACTGCTATACTGTTCTATATACTGTTCTGCTATACTAGAAGATCGTGGAGACGCTGCTTAAAGAAAGGATAGTTGGGCATCTAGAAGCCATCAGAGTCCAGGACCATAGGTAACATGGATTCACAGCGGGAGGTCATGCCAGTCAAATTTGGTTGATTTCTTCGACTGGGTGACAAAAGAAGTAAATCAGGGTGAGGCAGTGGACGCCGCTTACCTTGATTTCAGCAAAACCTTTGACACTGTCCCACATAGGAGTCTGATAAACAAGCTGGGTAGGCATGGGGAACAGGTTGTAAACTGGGTTAGAAACTAGCTAACAGACAGGAGGCAGAGGGTGGTGGTAAATGGGGTGCCTCAGGGCTCGGTCCTGGGGCCAGTCCTGTTAAGTGTCTTATTAGCGACATTGCAGAAGGGCTGGAGGAAAGGTCTGCCTGTTTGCAGATGACACCAAGACCAGAGGGGTGGAGATAATGAGGAGTGTCCTTGGGAAGCTTGAAAAATGGTCTGAGGGCTATCAGCTGAAGTTTAATTCAAAAAGTGCAAATTATGCACCTGGGACTCAGAAACCCTGGGGAGTGCTACATGATGGGGCGAGTTACTAACAGTCACAAAGGAGGAAAGAGACCTGGGGGTTATTATTTCAGATGACCTGAAAATGTCAAAGCAGAGTGCTAAGGCAGCTGGGAGGGCCAGTGGTATGCTGGGGTGCATAGGCAGGGTATCACCAGCAAAAGGAGGGAGGTAGTGATGCCATTATATAAAACCATGGTCAGGCCTCACATGGAATACTTGTGCAGTTCTGGAGGCCGCACCTTCATAAGGATATTAGGCTGGAGATGGTCCAGAGAAGGGCTACTAAGATGGCACAGGGCTTGCAACACAGGACTTATGAGGAGAGATTAAGGGACCTCAGTATGTACTCGCTAGAAGAGAGAAGGAGAAAAGAGGGACATGATAGAAACATTGAAGTACCTCAAGGGTATAAATGAGGTTGGGGACATTTTCCAATACAGGAGGAGCACAAGAACAAGAGGGCATGACATGAAATTGAAAGGAGGGAGGTTAAGAGAACATGATGAAGTTCATTTTCACAGAGAGGATGGTGGATGCATGGAATAGTGTGCCTCAAGAGGTGGTGTGTGAGCACAGTGGATAGATTCAAGCATGCTTGGGACAGGCATAGGGGAATCGTAGAGGTATAGCAGCAGGTGGGTTGGAAGCAGTAATCTAGTACAGGGCTTATGGGCAGACTAGATGGGCCAGGCGGTCCTTATCTGCCGACAATTTCTGTTAATTAGGTATATGTCTAAATCTATGTTAGACATTGGGTCACTGGGTGGCCTTGAGCAAATCATTATCTTCCTGTGCTTAGTACTCTTGAAACTATTTAGAAGCAAGCTATCCCACTGTTTTTTTGACACAAAGGTTTCACCTTCCCTTGCAACAGATTCTTGTACCTTTGGAAGGATGGCACCTCTCTCCGCCTCCTCTGACAATTGAAACTTGGGATAAGCTGAAGTCACAATCTGGAACACAGACTAGCAAAGGGACATGGGCGGCACACCTCAGACCACCACATCCAGACTTGACCCATCAGGGAGGCGCAATGACTGTGCCTAGCTGGTGACACTGCCAGGCTGATTCCCAACGCTGACCTTGATAGAAGACCTCTGTTTTTCCTTCCTGCTTCTGGAAGTGTAGACACATCTGTATACTATTTGCATTTCAAGCCACACTGCCAGCGTGGCAGCTGTGGCCTTTCACATCAGCACTCACTTCTCTAGAGGTTCACTGGAGACGCAGTCACAGTGAGACTTGAGTTCATATGAAGGCTCCTTTGAGGACCCAGAACTTGGCACTGAATGAATACACCTTTATTCGAACAGCCCCGTGATACCGAAAATCATTTTCCTCATTGTGCAAGTGCTTCCAATCAGAAGAGGCTCTCTTCTTTTTGAAGATAAACCTGAAAATACTGGTGAGGCCCGCATGTCAGGGAGACTCCCATACCATTTTCTGTAGACCAGAACCATCCACTTTTCACAAATCCATTTTCTGCAAACCAGAACCATCAGTAGTCATTCCTTTAACCAAATGTCCACCCCTTCCTTGTGACTTTGAGTCAAACATGGGGTAACAGACTTTAGTACCTCCTATAGCTAGTGGCCACACAGCCCCCAAGATCTCCATCTTCTTTGAATTCACAGATGACTTTCTCACTCAGGATCCCTTAGGCAAAGCTTCCTCCGGTGAGGTTGCAGATGCTTGCAGCTCACAGCTGAAAGTTGCTGGCCTTGCAGCTCTCTACCAGCTGAAGCTGCAAAACAGGGTTCATTGGACAAAGTTCCTCCAGCATGTGGGAAAGCCAAATGAAGGCCCTGGGAAAGGTAGCTGGCAGCCCCAGGTAGGCCCTTCCCAAACCTTGCAGCTACATCCTCTGCAGAAGGCTGGAGCCCCACCTCCCTCTGGAGGGCTGCTGCTGAACTGAGCCCTAGAACCAAAAGTCCTTTGTTTTGGGAGCCTCTGCCGCTCCCTCCTTGATTGGCTGATTTAACTGTCCCATTGAAAAATTAATATGCATAAGCTCTTCTGATGCCTGATTGGTCCTGAAAATGGTGCCAAGAATTTCCATGGCTTTTTATAACTCTTTGGCACAGTACCATAAATCCTTATCAGGATCCTGGCCATCCGATTGCTGTACTGAGGTCAAAGGCTGCAATCATGGCTGCTGGCAACATTTATCAACAGGTAGTCAAATGTCCCAATTTTAAAGTTTTGGTGCAGCCAGTATACACACCTTTATTTATTTAATGCCCCACAATCTCTAAGCAGTCCCTGTGCCTGATGAACTCTTGCAGAATCTAACAGTTTTAATTAACCCCATGCCTGTCGCTAGTGCCATTTCTCATATCCCCAGGCACAGGCAGGCAGCTCATCAACATGTATTGTGCCTCATTAATATATACATATATATTTCCTAATTGTTTAACCAAGAGAGAGAGAGACTAAGCTGAAAGCTTGTTTACAGGTGCAACCTGGGAGCACAGGGAAGTTAAGTGACTTGCTCAGGGTCACACAGTATGCAAGTGGGGGCTGTGGGATTCAAACCCAGGTCTCCAGTTTTGCAGCTCAGAGCTCTAAACCACTGCGCTATACTGCCTCCCTATATTCATGAAGCATTCCCCATAGCGCTTACTGGCACTCTTTATTCACAACAAACTGCAATTCTTTTGCACGTCTCCAGGTCTTGGGTCCCCAATTAACACATTTTGAGATAGAGACTACTGGAGGGGCACCTGTTTTCCACAATTGAAGTAAGAAAGGCAGAATGCGGTACTGCAAGATATCCGGGCCACCACTACTCATTCAGACGCTGGTAGTGCGGGGTCTGTGGTTTAGCTCCTCTGGCCCCAATGTGCACAACAGCCCAAGGGCCGGATGGAGACTTCAGGGACAATATGGGCAATGCGGAGGAAGGACGGGGGATCCGGGAAACGGGAGGCACTGGGTGGCCCCTAAAGGGCAAAAGCAGATAAGCCCCATGGGGAGTTACAGCAGGATCATGTCAAGGTTAAGCTTTCTTTTTAATTTTGAAGCCTTTGAGAGGAGAATCACACATAGCCTGGTGTAAGAGACTGTCATATGAACTGAATATATGTTTATTGTTTTGTTGTATGGTGGTAATGCTCATTTGTTGTATTGAAAGTGGCAACTGCAGTAAGTATGGAATGCTTATGTTATAAGGTTTGACCACGTACCTGTGTGGCAGGAGCCCTGGTTACTGCAGTGCATACAGCCCCTGGCAATGCAAATTCTGTCTGGGTGGCTTTACTACATTAATTTATTTAAAAACTGAAAATGCTGCATGGACTCGAGTGCCACCTAAACTCTGTGGATGTTAAAGGGCCACTTCCTGGTCTTGACATCCACAATAGGAGTGATGATGCGCTATACGTGATTTCATGCTGGACGTGTTGCCATGGCTCTCACTCTTCTCTTCCTCTGTGACCTTTGGGCAGATTTGGTTTGAAGACACTGAAGGCGATCAGTGGAGTGGCAAAGAGCAAGACTTCGGACACGCAAAGCCCAGAGCAACTACCATGATGAAGGTGAGTCCTGTTTTCTGCTTTGCACACGTAGTGTCCGTAGGCACTGCAGTTAGTCCTATAGGTAGGTTTCTCTTTTGGTTGAATTTCACCCCACCCCATCTGTCTGCTATTTTCCGGCTCTTGCTTAGATCCTGTGCCATAGGCGTAATATGTATAGATTAGAAATGCTGGAGAGGGAGAGAGCACTTGAGGTGAAATATTTACTAAATATTTCTTTACCTTTTGCTGCTCTGCTATTTTGTTGGCTCTACTTAATTTATTTTAAATTGTAACCATGGTGTCCTCACCCAATACACCATGGCTAATACTTAATCCATTAAAAGAAAGACTGGCCTATGTATTGTTTCATTTTTCCGAAAGGTGGCACATAGTGGACAGTTTAGTAGTGTATGGGGCTGGGCATGCATGGGTGTGGGTGGGGAGCTGGCTGTATGTATGGTGGAGGTGCTGAGCATCTGGGTGTGTGTGTGTGAGAGACAGTGTGGAGGAGCTTGGCGCTTGTAGGAGATGGCTGGATTTGTATAGAAATGGACAATGACAGGAGAGGAAGATACCAAAGGTCCATCTAGTTTGTGGCATGTGGGGAGCAAGGTGTGTGTGTGTGTGTGTGTGTGTGTGTGGAGCTGGCTGTATGTATGTTGGGGGCTGGCGCTGGGGTGTGTGTGTGTACATATGTGAAAGACGGTGTGAAAGAGCTTGGCGTGTGTGGAGATGGCTGGGTTTGTACAGAAACGGACAATGAGGAAAAGACCAATGGTCCATCTAGTCTATGTGGCATGTATGTAGAGCAGGCTGTGTTTGGGTGTATGTACAGCTTGGTGTGAATCAGTGTAGGGGCAGGTTGTGCATCACGGTGAGCTGGGTGTGTTTTGTTTTGGAATGGAGCAGGTTTTATGGCTGGATATACGTGTGTGTTTGGGGTAGCTGTATCAGTTTGAAGAAACTGAGCATGATTGTGTGTGGAAGGGCTTTGCATGGGTGGAGAGGAGCTGGGTGATGTGGGTGGGGGCAGTTGAGTGTGTGTGGAGTGACGAGTCTTTCACAAACTTGGGTTGCTACTTTGGTTCTGGTATCTACCCTCCTGACCAACCCATTTAAACAAACAAAACAGTCCTTTATACCCAACCGACTTGGCTAATCACAATTGTATTACTAATATTATAAAAAGGCTCTCAGAAATGCTGCAATCTGATTGGTTGTTAGGATTCCAACAGCCTTACATTAATCCATGTTATACTGTCATGTACAGCCTGATCACCATGGCACATGGATTCTTCCTTTCAGCATTCCATCCTCTAGCACTGCTGAATGTGTGGAATGATGCATTCTGATTTTGAACCAGCATTCTTAAACTGCTGGTGGAAGAACTATTTTATCAAAAATCTCCCTCTAAATGAGAAAAACATTCATAAAAGATACTTTTAACACTTTTCTTTTGGAAAACATTTTATAATAGCAATAAGGCACTCCCAGGAGTTAGATTAACAGTCAGTTAATCACCCCTAGGGCAATATGGCACTTGGCTGTGCCTTGTGCCACATTACACCCCTAGGGGTGATTAACAGACTGTTAATCTAACACCTGGTCATACCTTATTGCTTAATTAATCTATTTTCTGCATTGTCTGGATCCCATGGAACAATGACCACAGTGTGGGAGGACATTGACCACGTGTATCAGATAAGTATTGTTTTATCATTATATTGCCTTGTTTTTAGCTACTAAAGAGCTGCAGAGTGTTTGAGACCTTGTTGCTATTTTTTATGTTACAGGTACAGTACAACCAGATGTTCTCTTCGAGTTACTCATCCCCATACAGGAATCCCAAGGACTCAGGTAAGTGCTCTTTAGCAATATTTATGCTAGAGCATAAAGGTGTAAATAGTGCAAATACATGTACCATGCCAGCCTTTACCTTCATATTTGTGGCACAGCAAGGGGTCTGGGCAGGGTCAAGTTGGCAGGGGAATCGATGTCAAGATGATGTTGAATGAACAGAGGAGGCCTAGCCAAATGGCCAGGTAGCCCCAGGAAGAGGATGGTAGTGAACATCAGACCCTCACTGTCATGCTCACCAGAACACATCAAACCATTTGGAGTGGTGAGGAGAGATGTAGCATCTGTAAGCAGCTACGAGACGGTAGGAGAGAATCCAGGAATCATGTGCTGTGGGATGAGAGTTTAGCCTGTTTCAGTCACCAGATAGGGACATAAATACAAAGAAGCCAGAAGAAGGCCATTTGATCTATCTAGTCTGCTTGTATTGCAGGGAACCACAGCTTACGCTACTGACCCTGCCCCTCCCACTCCTCCCATGCTGTCATGGGAGAAGGACTGCCGTGTGCCCAGTGGAAACTCTACAAGGGAATGGGATCACACAATGCCATGCCCCTTGGCCTCCAGTCCCTGACAAACTGGGGTTCACCTGCTTTGTTGTGTACCATCCCACACACAGCACGGTGGTGTGGAAGACTGCAGATTGTGTTCTGCAGGTGTGATTAATGGTATGCACCAGGAGAGGAGGTCAGGAGTGTTTCTGGTCAACTGTTTTGTCAGGATGCCTAACTGGTGGTGTGTGTAAGTTGTAAGCTGGATGTGTGGATACCTGTTGGGGAAGGGGCATGGGTGGTGCCAGATGGTCATGGTGTCTGGATGCCTGATTGGTGGTGAGCATGATGGTGACACTGTGCACCAGGATGTAAGGATGCATTGACAACAGTCACGCACACCACAAACAGGCATCCTGACATACGTCAGCTGGCACTACTCATGCCCCCATTCGGCTCTGATACTCCTGTATGCTGGCATCACAGAAGCACACCAGTCAGCATCCTTGACATCCTGTTCGAACTTGATGTCAGGATGACGGATTGTGCATGTTGACAGTGTACCGTGATGTCTTCGTGGAGGAGGCATGAGTGGTGCCAGTTGACTGATGTCTGGGTGCCTGATTTGTGGGGTGGGGGCATAAAAGTAGTGCCCATCCACTGCGATGTCAGGATGCCTGATTTTGGCGTGCATGAATGGTGACTGTACTGGGATGTCAGTATGCTAAAATAGGGGTGGGGTGAGTGTTGCCAGTTGTCCGTATGGCTAATTGGGGTGTGCGTGAGTGGTCGAGTGTACCAGCATGTCAGTATGGTTGATGGGGGCATGAGTGATGTCAGATGACCATGATCTCCATATACCTGATCGGTGGTGTGCATGAACAGTGACTCTGTACTGGGATGTCAGGATGTACTGACACCAGTCACATGCACCACCAAACAGGCATTCTGATGTCATGGTGGACTGGCAACACTTGTTCAGTAGAATGTATATTGAATATGATTTATATCCTCTGTATGAGGATGTAATCTCCGCACAAGTGAAAATAAAACAAATGTAAAAGAAGTTATTATTAATGTTCTCAGCCAGTTTTGAATACCCTAACATCACTTCTCTTGTGAAAAAGATAGAAGAGCATGCAACTCATATTATTCCCTATGATATAGAGAATAAAGTATGAGTCTGGTGTAATGAGAATTTACACACACCCGGGTGTTTGATGCTACATAAACCCGAGAGCGAAGCTCGAGGGGTATATGTATAGCATCAAACCCCGAGGGTTTGTGTAAATTCGAGTTTGCACTTCCAGATCCATTTTTTATTTTATATAATTGTTGGGTTTCTTTTTGCATCAGCATTATATAAAATAAAAAGACTGCTGTGCCAACACAGTCAGATTACCTCAGTGCAAGAGGCCCACTTTCACTTTGTTTAAAATATTGTCAGGGTGGTCCATCCGTAGCCGTGGTGGAACATTTCAACTAATTGTAAAATTACTTTATGCCGAGTGTCCGTGGCAGTTTGTCTCACGGTGGGCTTGTGGTTTCCTGTTCGAAGGACACAGCGAGCGAGGAGTTTGAGCATGTGCAGTGGGGAAAAATGTGCGGTGATTGCTGTTATAAACGCCCTTTATAGCGGCAAATTACGCCACGTTTCCTATGGGAAAAGGGAAGATCATTAATTATATATAGAATAATGCACGAGGTTGTAGTTAAAAGTTTATACACCCTGAGGTGTTGGATGCTACATAAACCTCGAGAACGAAGCATCCAACACCATGGGGTGTGTAAAACTCAGTTAATCACACAACCCCATGTTTTAATTTATATAATTGCTGGGAGCATTTTCTTGTCACAGCAATTATATAAAATAAAACTGTGGTGGTTGGTGGAAGAAGCAAGTCCACAGTGGAGGAAGCGCAGTCAGCGCCTCCAGCGGAGCAGGTCCTGAAACCTTTTAAAAAAAGTTTAGCACAGGAGGCAAGTAGGCAAGTTTATTTAAAAAGAAATTTACCGCCGACTCAAGGAGGTGTAGAGTCCAGGGCACAGCGCAGTGCTGAAGTTGCTGCGATTGTCTGGTGCCATGGTTAGCGGAGAGTGTGCAGGCAGGTGAATGTGTGGAGCATTGGAAACCTGTTATGATTCGCTATTATAACCCACTAGTTATTACGGCAAATTATAACCCAGGTTTCCAATGAGAGAAAACGCTTCCCAGTTATTATAAAGCAGTAACACATTCCAAGGTGTGGACTATACTCTGATAAATGCATGCATAGGGGCCTACTGAGGCATGAGTCCACGTGCCCATAGAACTGTGTTTATCAGACAATAACACACACCCTGGAGTGTTATATTGCACTTATATAAAATGGGCAAGGAAATTCTGTGTCCTGATTGGCTGAGACTTGGTTCTAATCAGTGCCTTAAGAGAGCACCACAGTACCAATGGCTAGAAACAAGTACCTGCTAACTGGGATAACTCAGCCATAAACTTCCTAATCTTCATCAAAACATGGCTGCAATGTTTACTCATATAGAAACCTCCAACTAAGCCCTACAAATGAAAGTCCATTAAATTAACTAAATAAAGTAAATAATGTAATGTTATTTTTACTCGAGGTCCTCCTTACACATATACACAAATATAGAAAATCAAGTACTATTCAGAGTTTCCATTGCTGGTGTTTCTTTGATGACCATGAAAAATCCCTCCTAGCCCCACCAGTTTGCTGGAGAACTCCCTGCTCCTTACCTGGCAACAGATAAAATTGAGGTTCTGGCTCCACTTGAGGCCTATGTGTGTATGCTAGTGGAACTCTGAAGAATTTTTAATTCATGCATTCCATGATGCCATTCCGTGTGTGTGTGGGGAGGAGCACTCTTCTACTTGAATAATGCAGAGCTTTGAATTCTATTATTCCATAGTAAACATTCACACAGTGTACTTAATATGAAGAAAGACAAATGACTGACAGGTGTAAAGCATCTGTGGATGGACCATTTTACATTATTTAGTAGCATTTTATTATAATTTTGTGGGTTTAAACACTTTTAGAGTGCTTGTTTTTAAAGTTGCCTCTGAGCCCATTTTATATAAGTAATAAGGCACTTCAGGGACATTGGTTATACTAGGTTTACCCACAATTGGGCTTCACCCTTGCCTTACAATGCCCCTGAGCATGGGGTAAATCTCATTCAACCAATGCCGTTCGTGCCTTATTGCTTAAATAAAATTGGGGTTGTCTAAATCTAGTTATGTAAAAAGAATAAATATATCAAAGTAATGTTATTTTGTTTATTAAATAGTTATACTGCTGCTAGGTGTCATTAGGGTGCTACTGCTAAATGCGGTAATTGTAACCTGTGAATTAAATTGTTTGCTTCATCTTGTTAACTGTACATTACTAGTTTATAGTGTATAGTAGAACATTGTTCTATATAGAAATCCATCCTTTTCAAAATGCTGTTGTACCACGGTTCAAAGGTCATGGAATGTGATTGTACCCTTCTGTAGTAGAACAGCATTCTAGAATGTCTGAAGACTGTACAAGTCAGTCTCATTATGAAAAGAAAAACACAATGCACACATTTAATACTATGAACTATAAACAATACAGGATGAATAACTTTAATCATCGTGTTCTGTTACTTGGATTCTGATTCCCACAGTCCTCTCAAGCTTTGCTTTTGAGGTCAGAGGAATCAGAACCCTCTGTGGCAGAACCCACTGGTTGTACATAGGTGTCAATCCAGTATTCTCTATGTTTTACAGTTTGTTTTCTTAACCCTTTTCTTATTTGTCCTGTTTTCTAGTAGTAGATGTCAGAGACTACTCAAGAGTCTGTCAAAGAAAGAGCCTCCCTATTATAGCCATGTAGCACATCAAACTATATGGAGTGGTGAGGAGAGACAGCAGTTCCACGGTGGAGGAGAGCATCATGGCATCATGTTTTCTTGGTAAGAAAAGTCAAAAAGAATTCTGAGAGAAATATGAAGTCAGACATATCAGGATGTATTGGGGCAAGTGCATTTACAGTGTAAAAGAATCTTCATAAAAAGAATGGTCGGGGACCAGACATTTTGTAGGGGCTGCAGTGGCACAATAGGCAGGGAAAATGGGCAGACTGGCTGGGCCATCAAGTCTTTACCTCCGACACCACCTATGTTTCTGTGTAAGTCCATGCAAAATCTGCTCATTTACACACTGCAGATGCAGCCAAATGTGAGCCATAAGTAATCCACTAAAGATTTGTTTTCACTTGCGCCCCTGCAGCAAATCAGGATACCATGTGAAAGAAAGTCACTTCTCAACTGAGTTGCTGTGTTAATTCTGTTGCAGGAGAAGTCAGTGGAGTAACCTGTGGTGGTAACACTGGGATGGGCTGAAACTGTTTGCACTACCATGAAGACCCTTTCCCTACTTTTAGGAACAGGTAGCATTGGGGTTATTTACTTTAGTTTCATTTTTGTGGGAAGGAGAAGTGTCCCACAAGGTCACTTTGTGCTTCCATGTAAACTAGGAAGGTTCTCAGACTGAGGTCACACCATGCGGCAACATGTTGTGATGTTAGGAAGACTCTGTGTAGCATAGATCAGGGGCATGACTGGTATATAGATAACTTTGGTAACTTTGGTGGATTTCCAATGTGCAGCTGGTGATTAGCT
This sequence comes from Neoceratodus forsteri, assembly GCA_016271365.2. Taxonomy (NCBI): domain Eukaryota; kingdom Metazoa; phylum Chordata; order Ceratodontiformes; family Ceratodontidae; genus Neoceratodus; species Neoceratodus forsteri. The sequence goes on along the minus strand of CM028129.1, from coordinate 233,148,534 downwards.
GATGTTGAATGGCACCTATAATAAGGCGTGTGGGTGTCTGATCTTGTTGGATGTGCCATTATTTTTTGCATAATTCTGCGGCAGATTTCCCTGCAATGTGGTAATTGTGCTACCAGTGACCGACGCGAGGCCATTGTGATACCATACTGCATGATCATTATGGTACCACCAGCATAAGGCATGGAAGGAGACCATTGTATTTCCACTGCAGGTGCACTCATTGTGCTACCACTGACACATGGTACCACAGTGGTACCACAGTGGTCACAATGGTAGTGCAATGGAATTGAAACAAATCCATTGTGATACCATTTGTAGTGTTATCACACTGGTGTTTGTTATTGTGCTACCATTGCACAAATATTTGCCACTGTGCTACCACTGTGGGTTGATGGTAATACAATGGACACAGTGGTATCACACTGGAATTGGACCAAAACCACTGTGATACCAACAACCAGTGGTATCACAATGGTGCACATTTGTCACCACTGTGGTACCAGAAGAGGTGGCATTACCAGTGAAATACCACTGTCTGCATGGTATCACAATGGAATTGGAACAAATCCACTGTGATACCATTTATGGAAACCCACAATGGTAGTACTTTGGAAATCTCAGTGATAGTAAAATGGTAAACAACAGGTATAACAGTGGTATTCCGAATAAATGTTTGTAAGGATGCACTTTCCCACGGAATTTTTATAGAAAACACAGTACAGATAGGGCCTTCATCTCTCCTATCCGTCTTGCAGTCAAGGTGCAGGACAAGAAAGCAGAAAGTGCAGATCAGCAGCACAAGGAAGAAAGTAGGGTAGGTGAGCAGCACAAAGATGGCAAGGCAATACAGCACAGCAAGTCTCCACCCTGACAGACCAGCATGGCCATTATCCCCATCCAGATGGACCAGCACCCCCACCCTGACTCAGCTGACCCACCCCAGGTACCTGCATGCCTACTTCCACGCCCTGGACCAGCATGGCCAGTTGCCCAAGCAACACTGACCTGCACCCATTCCCACCCCAGACCAGCACGGCCACTATATCCCAGCCAGATGGACCAGCACCCCCCACCCTGACTCAGCCGACTCACCCCCAAGTACCTGCATGCCCACTTCCATGCCCTGGACCAGCATGGCCAGTTGCCCAAGCAACATTGACCTGCACACCCATTCCCACCCTCTGGACCAGCACGCCACTATCCACAGCCAGATGACTTCCTCAATGACATTGTGGATGGCATTAAAGGCAAATATGCCTATTCACAGATGACACCAAGATCTGTGGGAGAGTGGACACAGCTGAAGGGATACAGAACCTACAGGAAGGTCTGGAAAAGCTGAGTCCAGGATCTGGCAGCTTGGCTTAAAGGCCAAGAAATGCAAAGTTTGCATATTGAAGCCAAGAATCCCAGGAAAGAGTATTACTTGGGTGGAATCCGAGTATCTGCATCAGAGGAGGAGAAGGACCTTGGAGTGGTGATCACTAGTGACCTGAAGCACTCCATGCAGTGCAAGAAAGCAGCAGCAAAGGCAAACAAGGTGCTGGAATGCATAGCCAAGGGGATCAGTAGTAGGACAGAGGAGGTTATACTGCCTTTGTACAGGTCACTGTAAGGCAGCATCTAGAGTATGGAGTTCAGTACTGGTGCCCACCTCAAAAGGACAACCTGCTGTCGAAGGTCCAGAGGAGGGCTACAAAGATAACAGCAGTCAGCACGGCAAGGCATACGAGGAGAGGTTGAGGGCACTGAACATGTAGTCCCTAGAAGACGAGAGAGACAGAGAGAGAGAGAGAGCATGATTGGGATCTTCAAGTACTTGAAAGGGATAAATAAGGTTGATAAGGACAGTCTCTCTAAGCTGAGTGGCAATCATATTATGATGGGTCAGAGTCTTAAGCTGGAGGATGGGAGGTTTAGGGGAGGTCAGGAAGCACTTCTTCACAGAGAGTGTGGTGGACACTTGGAATGCGCTGCCAGAAAAGGTCATCTCTTTGAAGACATTAAGCAGCTTTAAGAGAGGTGGGATAGGCATACAGTGAGGGTCAGGATCATGGGTAGGGAGGATGGGAGGTGGGGAGGGAGGGAGGGAGGGCAGGGACATTAGCTCAAGCTGTGGACCCTGCAATACAAGCAGACTTGATAGACCAAATAGCCTTCTTCTGCTGACTTCTTCATATGTTCATATGCACCAGCACACCCACCCACCCTGATGCAACTAGACCAACCCCATGTATCTGCACGCCCACTCCACCCCCGGACCAGAACAGCCGCTATCCAGCCAGATGGACCAGCACACCCACCCACTCTGATGCAGCTGGCCAACCCCATGTACTTGCACGCCCACTCCCACCCCTGGACCAGCACGGCCAGTTGCCTAAGCAACACTGACCTGCATGCCCACTCCCACCACCTAGACCAGCACAGCCACTGTCCCCAGCTAGATGGAGCAGCACCCCACCCACCCTGATGCAGCCGACCCACCCCACATACCTGCTCGTCCACTCCCACCCCTGGACCAGCACGGCCAGTTGCCCAAGCAACACTGACCTGCACACCCACTCCCACCTCCTGGACCAGCATGGTCACTATCCCCAGCCAGATGGAGCAGCACGCCCACCACTCTGATGCAGCCGACGCAACCCCACGTACCTGCAGGCACTCTGCCAGCCCCGGACCAGCACAGTCACTATCCCCAGCCAAATGGATCAGCACACCCACCCTGATGCAGCACACCGGCCCAACGTACCTGCATGCCCACTCCCATCCCTTGGACCAGCAAGGCCACTATCCCCAACCAGATGGACCAGCACACCCACCCCTGATGCAGCTGACCCACCCCACGGATCTGCACACCCACTCCCACCCCCGGACCAGCACTGACACTTGCCCAAGCAGCACTGACCTGCACGCCCACTCCCACCCCCGGACCAGCATGACCACTATCCCCAGCCAGATGAACCAGCACCCACCCTGACACAGCCAGACCCACCAACACACACCTGCAGGCCCACACTCACCCCCCAAACCTGCACAGCCACTTGTGCAAGCAACACTCTCCTCCACTCCAGCTGACCAACACATCACCACTCCACATGAACCAGCACTTCATCCTGCAACCAGCTGTACACTCCCCATAAGCTGCCACTCCCTTCCCCACCTGCAAGCCACTCCTCTACCCCACCAGCATGCGTGATGATGTCATGCCTATAGATTTTAACATTTCAGTAGTTCACAAGCTCAACTGTCTGTGGAATTTGAGCAACATCCTGATGTCAAAAATTGTTGCAACATGCAGTGATGAATTTACACAAATTTAAGCCCTATCCCCACATTTCATATTAAAAGCGTGGTTGCAGCATTCATGCAACTATTCCTCAACCCATTGCTTTTCATTTCAGTGAAACATACTGCAGTACCAAAACTTCATTATGGATAGATCGGACACTCACTATGTGAAAAATCACCAAATTTCCATAAAATGTTTGAAACATACTGCTCCCAATATAAATATGCTGCTTGCCGTGCTCACTCTCGCACTACACCCACATGGGATAGTACAGAGCGCGCTCCTTTAAGAGCTGCACACATGCGTGATCCTGCCTACTCCAGCATTCTGGCGCGATCCGGACATTTTGTGAGTGATAGAGAGGATTTCAGATACCTGCAGGATCTTGTGCCCCATCCACCCACCACAACCCAAAAACATTGCAGTGTGGTGGTCCCAGCTTAATTTCATTTGTGGGAATCAAGTAAATACACAGCTCAGCACTGTGTTTTGCTGATCGAGAGGAGCAGTAGCGATTGTGAGCTGTTTTGCAGCATATGTAACATTTTGCCAGCTAGCTGGATTGATTTTTATCTGGGACTGGCTATAGGCTCTAGAAACAGGGCAACTCTGTTGCGGGATCAAGATGCAAAGGTTTCACACCGGCCCAGTGGAGCTGAGGGTTGGGCGCTGGATGCTGCACCTCATGCCACGGTGACCGGGTTCAGGAGTGAGCCGGGTCATCAGGGGTTGGCAGGGTGGGAAAGGATTAAGCATCCACGGGACTGCTCTCCTTTCCTGGGAGGGGATCTCAGCGGCCGCTCTCGTGGTGGCTCTTAACGGAGGCTGGGAGCATAGCACCAGAATGGTCTGCAGTGTTGGGTGGAGCCTTGGTAGGACATCCAATGGGGGTGCGCGGGCGTGCACTCAGCGTGCAAGAGTCCATTGCACATCCAAGGCCTCAGGAAACTGGAACAAGGAAAAAATGTACCCGATCCTGGTAGGCGATGATGGGGACCAGGAGCTACCCCCAGCCCAACAGGCGAGTGAGGCGGCTGACCTCGGGGCTTCCCCGAGTCACGGGATGTCCGCACAGCATGGAATGGAAGTCTCAGGGTGCGGATGCCTGATGGTGGAGAAGTGGCTGACCAAGAGTCAGGACTGAGTCTATGGTGGGGTGGGATGAAGGTAAACTGAGAGCCCTCATCTGAGAGAGTCCAGGATCGTGTGTGAGGTGGATAAATAAAAGTGTAAAAAAAAGAGGCAGAGGTTAGGAGTTTAAAAGAGAGTATTTCTCAAGCATCGCTTTGTAATGTACCGTGCTCAAGCTGACATTTTGTATGTACGCACTGTCTGGAGCAAGCAGTTATCAAACAGTGCCAAACATCGTAGTAGAACTCTGTAGCATCAGGTAAAGAAAATGTGCCAGGGAGATTTATTTTAAATCTAATCCATATTGCAAAGTGTCCGGCACCATCAAAGAGCTTAATTATGTCGGTGTGGCAGTCTGAGGCATGAGCAAGTCAGTCTTGCACATAGAAGGGGAAAAATTAAGACTGTGCCTATATGACAAATATGTAAGTAAGCTTAGGTCGAAGATCTCCATCTAAGTGCTTTTCAAATGTACAGTAAATCGGAATCAGAAGGGCAGGCAATCTGATAAAAATAAAAAAACTGGGATCTTCAATTGAGCATGGCCCCAAAATGACCACATATAGACCCTTTATTTAAGGTGTGACAGTTTGTACACGTTAAAATCAGTAGCTGCTATTTATTGCTTTCGGGGTGGAGCAGCAAAGGTGGCTGCAACCTGTCCGCTCCTAGAAGAAGCTTGCTTGTAAATTTTTTTATTCTTTTTGTCGGCTTCCCCTAACCTCATGAATGGCTTTCATCCTGCTCCGATGTCCGACCCTCTCACATGCTCGGGATGACCCCCGAATGGGGCCGCCGACATCAGAGTTAGGTGGCCAGAGGGTCACACCAGTGGTTTTCCAGGGGTGGGGATGTGCAATGAAGGCCCCTTACATTTAGGCGCTCGATCACTTGTGGTACCCCTAGCCTGCACTGGGGGTCCATGTTGCGCCAGGTACTCAGCCCCGGAGCAGGACAGCAGTAGTATGGATGCTCACCCTGCTCTCCCTGGCCAGCCCTCCAACACCCGATCCGCTTGAACCCAGTCATCAGTACGCAGACGGCAGCCATGCCTCTGCACCAGTGGGCTGGCTTGCTTGTAAATTTTTACAAAAGCCGATTTTTTCATTTATTTTACACTGGTGAATGGAACAAATGTTTAAATTGCACTCTGCTTATATTGAAGTTAAGTGCTGCTACGCTTATGGACACTATGTAGTTCTAAGTGCATGTAGCCACTGCTGGCTGGTTTGTAGGTATTTAACCTGCAACAGATTTTTCTTCACTCATGTCATGAGCCACTCGAGTGGAGCTTTGTTTTGTTCAGGCACGTATATTTTGTTAAAGTTTCCTGACAGTGTGGAGTTGTGTTTAAAAGGCCACAGTGCTTCTCGGCTCAGCTGTGTGTGTTTATCTGGTTACGGAGTGCTAGTCGGCGTGCTGAAAGATAAGCCAGTGTTTAGTGGGATCCATATTAAGTGCTGGAGAGTTGTCGCACAAAAGAAGATGTATCATAATTGAATGCCTGGGAGAGGAAACTAGGATGATCTGGCCAATTATAAGACTTTTAGTGCTTTTGCCTGAGAAAAGGTACTGTATAGCTGCAATCACTTTTTGGAGCTGGAAAGGAGTCATAAAGACAAAGTCCCAGGTTAAAGAAAACCTTAAAACAAAACTGAAGTAAGGAGAATGCGTTGGACTGTGAGAAATCGCAGGAGATAGTTAGACTCCTAAATTCCCGCTTCATGACAGGTTACAAGGTTTTTGCAAGTTTAATTGTGTTAGTCTCATCTCTTAAGCTTCACAAGGACACTAATACAGTGGCGGAGGAGTCACGGGGTAAGACTTAAAAAGGTAGCTATATGCCTAATTTTAATTGAAGTTTCAGCTACTTATGGAGCCACATTTTGAAGTAGTGTCTATAATTTTTGGGGTCTCAGCTTTGGGTGACTTGAACTGGAGCCATATGACTTATCATATTATGAGCAGTAAACACCCCACAGGTGTGAGGACACCTTACAGTGTATTTCAGAGCAAAGGTGATGTTATGTTGAACTGAGGGCTCCTCTCAACTGGGTGATACTGCATATTTGGACACATTCACTACATTTCGTGCAGCGCTAGCATTACCAGGTAGGTAGTTACCGACCAACAACAGAATTACCCAGTACCTCCTAGCCACATGTATACATGCGAAGATCAGCTGGAGCAGTCCTGTTCATCTGAACATACACTTACAAAGCGGTTCAGCAGGCGCTGGTAAGCCGTTCCCATGAACCATCTCACCATGGTTATTATTTGTTTTATTAAACAGGAGAGAGACACACTAAGCTGAAAGCTTGCTTACAGGTGCGACCTGGGAGCATAAGGAAGCTAAGTGACTTGGTCAGAGTCTCACAGTATGTAAGTATGGGCTGTAGGATTCAAACCCAAGTCTCCAGGATTTCAGCAAAAGCAAATATTGTGCATAGACAGGGCAGAATAGATGGCGAAGGGTGCTGCTTACAATACTACGCAGTGCAGGCCATGGTACAGTTTATGGTGTTTAAAGTTTTTTTTTTTGAAACATTCAGTAAATGTTGTTTCTATTATAGGACATGTAGTATTTTCATGCAGGATATAGCTACACAGATATGGACTTTCTTGTGATATGCACCAATGATAATCATACACAGCATTGTGTATTGTGCACATTTTCAAGCTTGTTTATGTGTCTGAATAATTCTATAGCTATCAAAATCAGCACAGGCAAGCTGATGGATGTACAACAAATGTCTCCATAATTAACATGCAAGAAATGGTAAAACTTGATAATTCGTATTAATTGTAACTGCTAATTCTTATTATGATAAATACTTGTGTTTTTGTTGAATTTTTATGCGGCACCATCTTTAATTCAGCCTAATACACTGAAACAGAACTGAAACTCTGCTGACAGGAGTGCTACTAAAACCACACTGCACACTGAAGTGTACTACAGGTGTCGATGCAGTGCTAATCAACATAATTCACACACACTGAAAAAGCAATGCACGCTGCTTCAGGCAGTGTTACTGCACCAACTGCGCTGAGGCAGTGTTGATGACAAAACACTGCTAATTGCAGTACTTTTGCAGTGAGATTGCAGTGTTAATTAACATAATTCGGCATACACTGAAAAAGCAATACAACACTGCTGCAGGCAGTGTTGCTGACACACTGCTTCAGCCAGTAGTGCTGCACCAACACTTCTTCAGGCAGTGCTGATGACAAAACACTGCTAATTGCAGTACTTTTGCAGTGTGATTGCGGTGCTAATTAACATAATTCGCACACACTGTGTCAGCACTGCATGCACACCAACAGAGTGCACTAATTAAACACTGATGGACTGCACTATGGAATGAAGTGTTCAGGAAGTGTACACTGCTACTGTAACACTGAAATAACACCATATAGTGACTGTTTGAACACTTCACTTCCCTCTGTAAGTCGCGGTCACTAAACAGTTGAAACTGTCTGAGGCAAAGCAGGTTCACATAACCACGGATATATGGACCAGCCACCGAACAATTGACAACATGACTGTTACAGTTCAGTGGGCAGAGTTTTCAGTCAGAAAAGAATAATCCTCGCTCTACTGTAAGTTGTAGGAAGCAGGGTGTATTATGTGTCGCCACTTTTGCAGAAAACCACATTGCTTGAACATTTTGCAGGAGCTGCAAAATCAGTTCCAGAAATGGCTAACTCCATATTCTCTTATCTCTAGGGTACATAGTATCAGATAATGGTGCCAACATAGTCAAGGCTGTTAGAGATGGCAACTACCAACACATACCTTGTTTTGCACATTGTTAAATCTTCTCATCCATAGTTTCTTAAATGGAAACAGAAATGTTGAAAATCTGTTAGGTCTTGCTAGGAAAACATGTGGTCATTTCAGCCACTCTGTGAGAGCACAAAAAAGTCCTGAAGGGGCTGCAGAGGTCAAACAACTCACCCTTGCATGCATTAAGGCAGGAAGTTCCAACCCACTGGAATTCAACATTTTACATGTTGGAAAGGCTTCACAGAACAGAAAAAAGCTGTACATGTTTACACCATGTAGAATCAAATAGGTAAAGTGGACATCATGCTCAAATTCCAGCAGCTGGACTTTACTGAAACTTTGGTCACATTATTGGAGGCATTGAAACTGCCACACTTGATGTCAGTGCGGAGTGCAACTCAGGGCAAACTCCTTCCCTAAGATCAGATTTCTTCACATTTTTCTTGATGACATAAAAAGACTTTCAGTCAAAGAAGACCACCACCATACCTCTCAACCTTTCATCACGCAATGTGTGACAGTATGTGGGACAAATGGGCAAAATGTGTGACACATCATCAGGGTTGCACTGGGGCACAAAGGGCCCACCTGGAAAGAATATGCAAGGGCCCATCTGGAAAATCAATAGAGGAGGCCCAGGTTGACACACCCATATCAATATTTCACTTCAATCTGATACACTAGCTCTGTGTTTGCATCTTACATTTATCAACAGTGTCCCAGGTGCCCCATTTATTAGAAAAATAAGATAAATGCAAAAGTTTTCAGAGTTCAGAAGGTAACCACTTACCCAACTGAGGGTCCACCTGGAAATTTCCAGGTATCCAGGTGGGCCAGTCCGACCCTGCACATCATCAACAAGCATTTGTCAATGCCGAACGCTCGCTTGCTGGTATTTGCAGTGGTGTTTGGCATGTATGGTGCTTTACCCTAATGCCCTGTGCGATTGCTGGTATTTGCACAATAAATTGTCAGCATGACCTTTTGTTACCCCCATTGTGCGCTACATAGGCGGAAACACGTTTTGGGCAGGATGTGAAAATGACAGCTGTACTGCTCATAAGGAAGTGTGGTAAAATGCCAATGTTGAAAATCAGGAGTGAAAATATTGAAAATTCACAAACTTACGTGCGTAGGAACTGCGCAACCAGACTCATAAAACAGTAATTTTTAGGAATTTTTTCACCAAAGTTTCAGCACAGCCATTTAAGACCTCTGCTCATGATCAGTGTCACTGTATTTTCTTGCTGTGTCCCATACATTGAGTTTGCACCGACTGCGCCATTGTCGCTACATGGGCAGAAACACATTTTGGGCAGGATGTGAAAATGACAGCTGTACTGCTCATGAGGAGGTGTGGTAAAATGGCAATGTTGAAAATCTGGAGTGCAAATATTGAAAATTCGCGAACTTACAAGCCTGCATAGGAACTCGCGGCACTTGCGCTAAATAAAACAGTCATTTTAGGAATTTTTCACCAAATTTTCAACATAGCCATTTTAAGACCTGTGCTCATAAACAGTGTCACTGTGATTTTCTTAATGTGTTCCATACATTGATTTCGCTAACCGACTGCGCCATTGTGTGCTACATGGCGAAACACATTTTGGGTGAGATGTGAAAATGACAGCTGTACAGCTCATAAGAAGGTGTGATAAAATGGCAATGTTGAAAATCTGGAGTTAAAATATTGAAAATTCGCGAACTTACGAGCTGTGTAGGAACTGCGCATAGCATCGCTCATAAAACAGTAATTTTTGGAATTTTGCACCAAATTTTCAACATGGGGTTTTGGGACCCCTTCTGCGTGAATGATGTCACTGTCATGGCATTATTCGAGGATGAAGGTGATTTCACGCAGTGACTGCGCAGTGCCTGCGAAATCACCCCTCGGCCCGAACAACGCCATGACAGTGAAATCATTCATGAGAAGGATCCCAAAACCCCATGTTGAAAATTTGGTGCAAAATTCCAAAATGACTGAGATATGCACAAAGTTGAAACCCCTATCTAGCTCATTATACAGCTTACCGGCATTTCCTCAGTTTGCGGTCAGCTTTGAAGAGTGCAGACATGTTCCCAGTCCACGAAGATCGTTGCGGAGTCCAGAAGTAAGTATGGGGTGGGGGTGTGGGAGGCTGGGTGCGCAGTGGGTGGATGTGGGTTGTGGGGGGGCTAGAAGACTCGCCGTGGGACCGTTTTATTTTACAGGTTAAAAAAAAACGGCGTGGGACATTTGCCACGCTGGATTGGGCTCAAGCGTGGCAGAAGATGTGTGTGTGTGGGGCCAAGAGCCAGCAGAGTTGGGCACCCCGCAAACTATGCGTAGGCCGAGAGCCGACGGGGATTGGGCACCCCATCGGCAAACAAGATTGGGCACCCCATCGGCAAAACAACAGCGAACGCTTGCCATGCTGGGTGGGCTCCCAGTGTGGCAGTAGGATGGCTTTGGGGGCCGTGGAGCCGCGGGGATTGGGCACCCGGTCGGCAAACAACGTTTGCCACGCTGGGTGGGCTCGCATGGCACGAAGCTTTGGGCGGACACGCTGCTGGGGAGCGCAGCGATGACAAGGGATGAGCGGCCGTGCTCAGCATGGCAGCGTGCTTTCCTTTGAAGCAGAGGAACACCGCTGTCATACTGAGCTCCTGCACCCATTGGTGCAGGATCGCCACGCCTGCTCAAGGAGCAGTGATTGGATGGGAGAGGCACACCTCCGAGTGTGCTACCTCCCAAAACGTTCCTTGTGCATGCACGCAGCGTAACATAAAAATGACATTGCAAGCTCAGAACACTATCTAAATCTGTGCACTTATGTTATTCATGTTTGCTGATAGTTGAGTATCATAGATTATTATGAATTTCTGCATTGAAGTGTCAGTGGGCAGTGTGAAATATCACCTATGCCATGTGAGACAGAGGTTTCTGAGAGGTAAAATGAGTGATGTACCTCGTAATGTGTGACAGTCGAGAGGTATGAGTCTGACCACCACCTCTGTTATGCTGGCGGATGACTTGAGTCTCAGACTGTTGACTGACCAGAGAATAAATGCCACGTTCAAAATGACACCTATGTGTTGGCTACATTGCTAGATTCCAGCTTTAAGTGGAACACTGAAGTCATCCTACCTGCAGGGGAAGACATTGAGTATTGAGAGGTCTTCTGCTAACCAAATGTGACATTGTCCTACCAACACCATTAACTGATGTACAGCAGTCAAACCCTGCCAAACCATCACAGTGCTCCTCTGCTGCAGACAATGGCACATCTATCAATTCTTCACAGTCAGCAGTGTCATCAGCAAGTGAAATGACATCTACAGCTACTCCTTGGGCATCCTATGGTCAGAGTCAGAAAGGCAAATCAATTCTGAGTAGCCTGCAACAACATGGACCTGTATCCTGTAAAGAAAGTACAGCTGGTTCATCTGCCAGACTGGTAACTGTCTGATGCAGCACAATGACCCTGGAGTACTTTGTAGACCATACTATGATTGGACTCGAGGAAGATCCATTACTGTATTGGAAACAAAGAGAACAATATGACCAGCTCTAGCAAATCTTGCAATAATGTGCCTCAGTTGTCCACCTTCAAGTGTACATTCAGAATGCATATTTAGTGCAGCTGGAGGAATAGTCATTGCCCACAGAGCACTGCTAAGTCCTGCAAAGGTGGAACAGCTTACATTTCTCAAAATGAACGCTGACAATTTCCCAGTTGCCACGAACACTGAATTATTAAGTCTGACCCTTAACATGAACAACTGGCTGCAAACAGTAATCTGGAATATGATGACTAGGCTGTGTACCAAACAAATGGAACCATCGTCACTGCAACCATGCCAGACACATGTGCCACACTAGTACTACTTTTATTTTTCTTTTGTCAGTCATTTGATCAATGCTCACTATGGGTATAATTTATGGAAACAGCAGCCACTCAGAGCAGCTGTGCCTCCCGTACATATCTCGTCAATGCCCACCATGGGTATAATTTTTATGTTGGCTTGCACATGCGCAGCCAACATATTATGATAATAACAGATTTGGAGTGCGGTCACTGTTGGGTGAATGCAGGGGCACGCATCAGTAGTGCGTCCCACATTCCCCAATCACCCGGCAGCAGGGCCGACACCCTGCATATCTAATGTGGCCACAAGATCTGAGAAAGGTCCGCTGCAATGAGAGCGAAGCTGTCATGCAGTGGGACCAACACACCTCCTGACTTGCAAGCAACATGGCAGCGGACTGCCACTGCCGCCTGTCACAATGCCGACAGGAAGCCCACTCCCCATTGGCATAATTCCTCCCCAATTTCTGCTGTGTGCTGAGGGGTGCCCAATCCCCTCTGCATCATCGCCCCAAAAACACCTTTCTTTACCAGGAGGGCCCAATCCCGTCAGCTTCAGTCCCTCCTTTCACTGTTCAATCTGCTGATGGGGCCATTCCCCATTGGCATGATGGTCCCACCTTTGTTGTATGCCGGGGTATGTGCCAATGGGGGGCCCAATCCCCATCGGCTACTACATCCCCCAAAAAAAACACTTGGGTGGCACATTGGGAGCCCACCCAGCGTGCCAAATACCATGTCAAAAAAAAAATCCCGATATTTTTATTTTCATTTACCTGTAATAAAGCGGTCCCTTGCGGTCTCCCTGTCCCCTCCACAACCCGTGCCCACCCTCTGCGCACCCTGCCTCCCCACCCCCTCACCCCATAGTTACCTCCGGGCCTGGCACGGCGATCTTGAGTGGACCAGGAACACGTCTGTACTCTTCAAAGCTGACAGCGAACTGAAGAAATGACGGAAAGCTGTATAATGGCATAAATAGGGTTTTCAAGTTTGGTGCATATCTGGGCATTTTTGGAATTTGGACACAAATTTTCAACATGGGTTTTGGGGCCCTCCTCATGAATTCAGGCACTGTCATGGCATTATTCGGTCCCGAAGGTGATTTCATGATCACTGTGCAGAATCACCTTCGGGACTGAGTAATGAAATGACAGTGCCACTATTCAATGAGGGGCTCTCAAAAAGCCTATGTTACAAATTGGTGAGCAAAATCAAAAAATGGCTGTTTACAGGCGTCGTTGCACGGTTTCCACACGCTCCTAACCTTGTGAATCTGTAATATTTACACTCCAGATTTTCACAATTGGCATTTTCACACCTCTTTATGAACAGTACAACTGTCATTTTACATATCCTGGCGAAATGTGTTTCATGCGTCCGGCACAGAATAGCTCGATCGATGTGCAAAATCAGTTTTGGGACAGTTTGAGAAATGACGGTGACACTGTTCATGAGCAGAAGTCTTAAAATGCCTATGTTGAAAATATGGTGATGGAAATTCACAAAATGACTGTGTTACAAGTGTGCGTTGCGCGGTTTCCACGCACTCTTGTAACCGCTAAATTGCAATATCTTCATGCCAGATTTTAACACTGGCATTTTATCTACCTCCTTATGAACAATACAGTTGTGATTTTCATCCTGCCCTAAATGTGTTTTGTACCTGTGGCGCACAATGGCATGGTCACTGTCGCGAAATCAACTTTCAGACAAATTAACAAAATCACAGTGCCACTGTTCATGAGGGAAGGTCCCAAAATGCCTATGTTAAAAACATGAGGTTAAAAAAAATCTCCAAAGTAATTGGGTTACGGACGTGTGTTACACAGTTTCTATGCATCGCATGACTTCACCAATTTTTCATATTTTCACTCCAGATTTTCAACGTTGCCATTTTTCGTCTCCTCATGAACAATACAGTTGTCATTTTCCATATCCTGCCCAAAATGTGTTTTTGTCCTGTGTGGCCAAATGGCAAATGGCCACTGTGCAAAACCACCTTTCTTCTAACAAACTGATTGTGCCACTTTTCATGGCGTGGGCTCACAAACAGCCCATGTTGAAAATTTGGAGTGAAAATACCAACACATGCCCTCACGGTGTTAGGGTTTCCAACTGTAGCACCTCACCCTGTAGAGACTGACGGGTGTCAGGGTGTGACTTGGGATCATCGGTTGTAATGCTCACCTCCACCCTCACCCCTACCCTGCAGCCAGTGACAGGCATTGTGGTGTGCCTTGCACTGTTTGGCCACAAAGTTCACCCTGTTCTCCTATACTGCACCCACTTCAGCATATTTCCTTATGGAATGGGTAAATATAGCATCCAAAGACCCCAAAGCACACCATGACACTTGTCAGTGTCTGCAGGGTAGGGCGGTACAATGGCATGAGGCGATGTGGCGGACTGACCCAAAGCACACCCCAATGCCTGTCGGTCTCTACAGGGTGGGGTTGGGGTTGGCGTCACTTCAATACTTCACTGCTACTCCTATTATGTGTCTAACTCCGCACTACCAATGCCAATGCCAGCGAGACAATGTTCGGCACTGACAAATGCTTGTTTAAAACAGCAGCAGGCTCAATCACAGCAGCTGCACATCTAGTAAATACCTCAACAATGCCTGCCATGGGTATAATTTTTGGAAATAGCACCAGGCTCAATAAGAGCAACTGCTTCTCTCATTATCTACCTCAGAAATGCCTGCCATGGAGTATAATTTTGGACACAGCAGCAGGCTCGCTAACAACAACTGTGCCTCTTGTACCTGTCTCAGCAATGCCTGCCATGGGTATAATTTTTGGAAACAGTAGCAGGTTCGGTAGAGAACCTGCACCTCTAGTATCTGCCTCAGCAATGCCCACCATGGATATAATTTTTGGACACAGCAGCAGGCTTGCAAGAGAAGCTGCACCTCTCGTACCTGCCTCAGCAATGCCCCCCATTAGTACAATGGTTTGGGGCAGCTAACAAACAGTCTAATAGTCCATAAGAATAGTCTTTTACATGATTTTGTTATGGCCGGGGTTGGGCAGTCAGGCAGCAAATTGGGTCGGGTAGTAAACTACCCAACCTGACCCTTGTTTTCATCTGGGTATTTTAGGGTGCTTTTGGGGTACCCGTGGGTAGTCTTGAGGGATCAGTATTTTAGTACCCGCCCATCCCTAGAACCAACCTTAAATTACATCATTATGTGTTTATGCAAGGCCTTTTAAAACGTTAAGAACTAGTTCTGAATAGAATCGTAAAGGTTCCACCCATCTCTACTCTAAAATCTTGTAAGAATAGTTTTATTTGGACAGGAAAGGCACACTGAGCCAAAGTTCATTTCAGGTGCATCTCTGGAGTACAGGAGGTTAACAACTAGCGACTGAGTAAGGAGCAACACTGGAGTGGGCTATTAAGGCTGCTGCTTGCCCACTCGTGACCGGGAGAAATACAGTGGGGTGGCCCTGAACATTCAGCTGGGAACATGGGGAACCAAGGGGAAAGAATAAAGAAAACAGCATCATAAAAAGAATGGCTTTTATAAATGGCAAGTGAAAGCGAAGTATAGTGTATAGTGGTCGGACTTGTTCTGTATGGATTTTTATGCGGCTAAATCCTTGTAGTACCACAGTTCAAGGTCATGGAATATCTTTGTACCTTTCTGGTACAACAACATATCAGTTAACTCAGAAATCCTAAAGGCACCTGGGCTGAGAACCACTGCATGCTCAATTACTTTAAGAAAAAAAAGCATCACTGCCAATCCATGAGACAATGGCTCAGTCAGTACCAAAGGAAGACAGAAGAAACAGATAAATCATGCCTTGACTTTTTAATTTCTTTTTAAAACTTGCCTTGTTAAATGACTGTGAAATGGCTATTTCAGTGCTCTGCTTTCCTTTTGCCGTCCACCTCACACAGAAAGCGGACCATCTCTCCTGGATCAGGCCCTAATTAAAAAAAAATAAAAAAAAACAACATAAAACTATGCACTATATAAAATACCGTGAGGACACCTCAAGCCCACCCAGCCGTGATGCCACCTCAGGGTTCTGATTACATTAGACCTCTCAAACTTCGCTCTTGATGTCTGATTTAATGAGAACCCTCTGGCAGCACGGGCTGGTTGTGCATGGTTACCCATCTAGTATTCTCTTATGAGATTTTAGACCATGTTCTGAGATGAAGAGGCAAGGGAATCTGAACCTTCTTTCTGTTAAATTTAAAATGGTACCAGTGGGGACATGGCTTGGCCATCAAGAAAATGGCAGCCTGATTCTATAGACTCCTACACCTCTTACAAAATCCAAGCAAATCTACCCTCCATAACTGTGACTGGTGCCTCCAAATAACTGCACCTGCTTCCCTTTGAAATCTGCTCACTGGTGTCATTTTGATTTGTTGTTTGAGCAGCTTCTGTCAGATCATGGTTCCATCTCCACTTTGGTTGACAGCCTTCTAATGCAGGAAAATGGTACTTCCCAGCCCGATGGCCTCCTCAGCAACGGGGATGACATAAGAAATAAGATCAAAGTTTTCCCAGTTGCTTACAGAGATAGTGGACCTCAAATCTTCAAATCAATGCATGGCTGCAGACATAATATTATCACAAAGAATGAATGTTTTGAACAACAAACCTCCAAGCAAGAGGCCTACTCAGACCACTTGCAGCTCACCTCAGTGACCAGAAGCACAAGAGCTGCCAGCTGTGGGACGCATTGAAGATCTGGAGAATCGCGGTCTCCAGAAAATCTGAGAATAGTGGGCTTTCCAGAAGGAGTCGAGGGCAATGACATGAATGTATTCCTTCAAAATGCCCCCTATCCTCCTAAAGCACCAGTGACCACATCCCTCAAACTGGAGAGCCTTACCTGTCCCTCAGTCCCCTCCTAAGCTGGGGCAGTAACTGAGACTGATCTTGGTAAAATTCTTACAGTTCCCAGTGAAGGAACACGTCATGCTACTGGCTAGAGAAAGGGACCTCTAACCTGGCTGGGCATAAAATCCAGATATTCCTGGACTTTTCTCAGGACTTACTGGATGATAGCGGGCCTACCGAAGCTCCGTCATGCTCTAATGTGACTCAACTGTTCATATAGTCTTGGTATTTATTTTATTTATTTATTTAGTTTTGTTGACCGGGTAAGTGCACTAGACAAATTATGCCTATTTTCAGGGCACGACCGAGGGGCAGATGAATGCCAACTGACTCTGCCTCCATCTACACCTACTGATTCGGGAATGGTGTGCCCCACTACTCAGCTCACTGGAGGCCATGGAGGATTTCATCATGCACTCCTGGTCTGGAGCGATCCACCAGAAATCAACCACCTGGCTGAGACCTATCATGGATACCACCTCACCTCCTCAGTATCATAGACACAAGGCCAGGCACAGCCCTCCAGCTGCTTACTCTGAGGCTCCTGGTATGAAGACCCCTGGATCCCAACTCCCTGCTGTGGGGGCCTGGGGCTAACAGAATGAAAAACAAACCTAAGCAGAAAGACTCTTCCCTACCATTATGGCTCTGTAGCTGGTGCCTCATCCAAATGTTCTGGAGGTGAGTTGAGGTGATGGGCAGTAGATCTGCACTGCTCTGTAAACTCCAAGCTAACTCTATCTGGGCTGAACTTCAGCCACAAAGACAGAGACCAAATGCCTCAAAGCTGAAAATGGATTCTTGTTTTTTTTTTTACTGATTATTTTTCTACTCCTGCTGTCCCTCAACCTCCACTCCTTCAGTGCCCCATGGAGAATCACTGTCCCAACCCTACTGACACTCAGGGTCTGCCCTAGAGTACCAGACTCACTGCCATCGAGGGACCTTTGATGGCCGGATTACACCCTGGCGGGCGAGGAGATATCCCACCACCTCCCTCTATCCTTTGCAGCGAGCTGTGCAGCGAGGTCTGCCCTGTTCAGCAGGCGGGTGGTGAGACTGGCTCCGGAGGACATCATCTAGGTAGGCTGGAGGACTTTTCTCTGAGATGTATTTTCCCTGATGCTGGTGTGCAAGGAGGAGCAAGGCTGCGGCGTGGTGGCATGCGTCAGCCAGCCCTCTGCCAGCGTCTACCTTGCATCAGGCACTCCTCAACCCGCACCGACCACCTAAGCATCCCCAGCAGGTGGCGGTATTGCGGCGGAGATCATAGTCCCCCCCTCCCATAGAGGAGAGCAGCTGTTGGGTGCTCAATCTTCTCCTCCTAGCGACCCCAGTCGACCAGCTCACTCCGAACCGGTCGGCGGTGTGGTGCAGTGTGGCGTCCAGCGCCTCAACCCTCAAGCGCCACTGGGCGGCACTGAAAATGGATTCTTAACCAATACCCAGGTACAGCATGAGCTTACCCTCTGCCTCATAGCATGCTTCCAAGCTCCCAGAATATCCGGCTCCTATGCAGCTGTTGCCCCTCACCACTGAACATCAGTCCTCAAGGACAAGGCTGACTTTCTACCAACAAACCAGACAAAATGTCGAGTTTATGTTCCCCTAGAGCTGATAATCTAAGCACCTCTCCCTGCCTCAACTCAGCGATCAATCCGAATCACTGCCAGTTAACTTTTTAGACTAGGCCTCATCTCCTAAAGGGACTGCTTCAGTTGCTTCTCAGCCATATCCTTTTCAATCTGGTTAAGACTCTAGAACATAATTGTGGTGCTGTTAGTGTGACATCATCTGTTTAAATCCTGTCAACCAGCATGACTGTGAATATTTTGGGGCCCTCTTCTCTTTTGGTTTTATGTTTGCTTGCGCCATGAAAAAACATAGTGCCACCATCTGAATTTTCATGGGTGTGCCACCGCTTCAATGCCCGCTCCTTCATACAGGCCGGCCTCACTGCCAATAAATGTCCGAGCTATGACAGCGTTCAGATGCAGTGGCGTACAGTTCAAAGAAAAGACTGCTACAATCAGCGGTGGTAACATAGGCAATTTGCATACTGCTGTCGGCAGGCAATTTACATACTGCCGTCGGCAGTATGCAAAAGTTCCCTACGTCAACACTGCATCTGAACAGCTGTCATGAGACAGCTCCATTTTCTAGGCCCCCAACAAACAACCAAGTAGCACGCTGGGAGCCCACCCCAGCGTGCTCATGTGCTCCCCACAAACACTGTAGTGGCCGACGGGTACCCAATCCCCATCGGCCCACTGCCCCCCAAACAGAGCCCAGGTGCCACGCTGGGACCCCACCCCAGCATGGCAAAGATCTGTATGGCCGATGGAGGTGCCCAATCCCTCATTGACTCCACTTCCCCAAACAAACTTCCAGCTGCCACGCGGAGCCCACCCAGTGTAGCAAAGTCCCACATCACCTTCATGAAAAAAAAAACAACACCTGTCTTGCCCCTCCCCAACCCACACACCCTCTCTGCCCTCCTCCACACCCCCGACCCCATACTTACCTCCGGGCCCAGTGCAATGATCATTGGTGGACCGGAACACGTCTGCACTCTTCAAAGCCAACCACGAACTGAAGAAATGCCTGTAAGCTGTATAATGGCAGAAATGGTTTTCAACTTTGGTGCATATCTCGGCCATTTTGGGAATTTTTCACCACATTTTCAACATGGGATTATTGGGTCCGCACCTCATGAACTCAGTCACTGTCATTTTGTTATTTGATCTCGAAAGGTGATTTTGCGGTCACTGCAGCGGAACCAACTTTTGGGACTGATTAATGAAGCGACAGTGGCACAGTTCATGAGATAGGCCTCAAAACCCTACATTGAAAATTTGGTGAAAAATTCCCAAAATGACTGTCTTACAAACATCGTTGCACAGTCTATCGCATGCTCTTAACTTTGAGAATTTGTAATATTTTCACTCCAGATTATCAACATTGCCATTTTACCACCTCCTTATGAACAGTACAGCTGTCATTTTTCACATCTCGCCAAAATGTGTTTTCACACATGGCGCACATTGGCGCTAGTCTGTGTGCAAAATCAATGTTCAGGACACATTAAAAATCACAGTGACACTGTTCATGAGCAGAGGTGTTAAAATGGCTATGTTGAAAATTTGGTGACAAAAGTCCATAAAATGATTCTGTTATGAGTGTGCATTGCGCAATTTCCATGCACCCTCGTAAGTTCACAATTTGTAATATTTTCAGTCCAGATTTTCAACAGTGACATTTTCCACACTTTCTTATGAACAGTATAGCTGTCATTTTCACACCCTGGCTGAAATGTGTTTCGCACTTCAGCGCAGAATAGTGCAGTCACTGTGGGAAATTAGTGTTCAGGACAGATTAAGAAGAATCACAGTGACACTGTTCATGCTGGAGGTCCCAAAATGCCTATGTTGAAAATCTGCTGTAAAAATCCCAAACTAATTACATTACAGTGTACATTACTGAGTTTCTACACCTTTCGTGACTTCACCAGTTTTTATATTTTCACTCCAGATTTTCAACAATGCCATTTTACACCTCCTCATGAACAGTACACCTGTCACTTTTCCTATGCTGTTCAAAAATGTGTTTTCGCACCTATATGGTGCAAATAAGCCGCGAAATGCTGTCTTAAAAATTACCTTTCCGCCTAACAGAACTGATAGTGTCACTGTTCATGCGGTGGGGTCACAAAAGCCCATGTGGAAAACTTGGAGTAAAAATAACAAGAAATGCCCAGGGCATTAGGGTTTTGACCATAATGCCCTACCCTGTAGGACTGACAGGCATCAGGGGTGTGACTTGGGATTGCCAATAGTAATGCTCATGCCATTCCACCCCACCCCACCCTGCAGCCAGTGACAGGCATCGAGATCGCCTTGGACCCTTTGTCTCCAGAGTTCACCCCATTCTCCTATACTGCACCAATTTCAGCATAGTTCCTTATGGAATGAGGTGAATGTAAAGCCCAAACACCCCAAGGCACTCCTCAACACTTGTTAATGTCTGAAGGGTAGGGTAAGGTGAAATGTCGTGACCGTCATGGTGACGACCAAAAGCACACCCAATGCCTGTCCATCTCTGCAGGGTGAAGGTGGAGTTAAGCGTCAGTTCAATACTTCAATGCCATTCCTATACTGCATCTGTCTAACTCCTGCACTTCCACTGTTATATGCCAGCAAGCAAACATTTGGCATTGACAAATGCTTGTTATTATTTCCTTTAGTTAGTGTAGCATGTGGGGAGAGAGATAGTTCTAGGGATAACTGAGTTGTCGCCCAGATCATTTTAGGCGTGGCACCACAGGGATGTCCTGCCCTACTTTGGTAGGGCTCTTAGCCAGTTTAGATAATGTTATTCTAGAACTAGGGTCAGATGGATTTACTTTTCTTCACCTGGTTATGCATTAGGAAGTGGAGTTGCATAAGTCTGATACTGTGCCTCAAGGTAACTTGCTCACCATCAAGGTGATTTAGCACAGCTCACATTTTGCTGTATCTTAGACATCCAACCCCAGAGCCCCATTTAAATATTTACAATGCTTCTTTTTTACTTTCCTATATGAAACTTTCTATGGTCACAGCTGGACAATAAAACCACCAACTCCGCTTGACCTAGCATGGGGTTCCCTACTGCTCCAATTCTACTGGAGGAATTTCAATGTAACTTCAGATGCTACAATAGACAGAGTCACCTTAATGCCCGAACTATACCACAGAGCAGTGGGGGCACTTCAGGACATATTACCAGAGCATGCCCTTAAGGATATATGGGGGCTCACCCATCCTGATATCAGGGACAATACCTTTTTCTCTTTCTGCCCACACCATCAGCTGAGTTGACTTTTGGCTCCCATCCCATCATCGTACTCAGCAAACTATGGACAACTACATCCATCCATCAAAATCTCTGAACATTCTCCCTTTCCCTCAATATTTTATGGTGGCCCCTCCCCAAAACCATCCTTATGGTGCCTTGATCTGCTTCACCATAATACCAGATTTTATCCACTGGGTGAAAAAATTAGATCCAGGAATTTCTGTCTCTAAATGACTCCAGAAGTTTTGGGTAGTACACTGTGGGAAACCCTAAAGGCCTGTCTAACAAGTAAGTATCATAGGATATACAATCCATAGATGCAGACACAGATGGAGAGAGGAAGAGGCAGTTAAGTTATTGGAAAATAGCCTTAAAACCCTTGAGGATGAACTCAAAGCCAATCTTCAGTGTGATCCAGCTGAAATGCTCAGGATTTGGGTTCAGCTTAACTCCTACTATGCTGCAAAGCAGAACTAGCCCTTATCAGAACCCATTGCAGATACTGGGAGGAGAGGTCTAGTAAAATATTATCATGCAGACCTTGGACAATTCAGCCAGAAAGACATATTCTAAGACTTAAAGACCCCCAAGGCAAACTATACTAAACTGGCAGAGCTTAACAAGGTCATGAAGTCTATCTATGCCAAACTGTATACCCCTACCCCCTCCACTGAATAGATCTGTGCCTTTCTGCACCCCCTAAACCTACCATGTCTCTCTACCACACACATAGAACATCTAGAAACCCATCACATTAACAGAAGTTGGGCTAGCCATAGCATCCATGAACAAAACAAGTCTCCAGGGAAGACAGGTTCCCATTGATTTCTACCAGAGCCTTAAGGATGAGGTTTCTGCCCTGGTACACTCTGTATGTTCTTGGACTCCAGATCTCAACAGACTCTCCACCTCCATGAGGCAGTTACAACTGTCCTCCCCAAAATGGAGTAAGATCGTTCCCAGAAATTACCTCCCATCTCCTTAATAAATGCAGATGCCAAAGTAATGACCAAGATCCTAACACATAGGCTTGGAGAGTCCTCTTTAACCTGATCCACCCTCCCAGGTAGGCTCAGCTCTGACCACCTCCGTACTCTAATGAATTTTCAACATCTGGCCAGGCCAACTCCCATTCCATCCGCTGTTGTCACACTGGACACTGAAAAAGCCTTTGATTTGGTGGAGTGGGGGCACCTGTTTGAAGGCATGAAACTAATGGGGGTAGGTCAGTCCTTCTTAGCAGAGACACGAACCCTATAGCATCCCTTTGGCCAGTGTCCTCACCAACAGCCAACTTTCTCAACCTTTCTCCTTATAAAGGTGCAGCTAGAAATTGCCTCTTCCCCTTACTCTTTCTGCTAGCCATTAACCTTGGTTCTGGCTTTTAGGGCTCACCCTAATATCAAGGATCAGCTCAGAGGTGCAGAGCACCTTGCTCTTGTTTATGCTGATGACATCCTCTTACTGATGGCAGGTGCCCCAGGCTATAGCCGTCTCCAGCACCTATTTAATAACTTTACTAGGGCATCTGGACTCAAAATCTATCTTACTCTGTCAGAGCTGCCCTTTTAATGGCAGGTGCATGGAACATCTCTTTCAGGGACCCAATAGCAATGGGCAACCAAGGGCATTACCTGTCTGTAGATAGAATCACCCCTCCATCCAAGACATCTGTAAAGCTAACTTCTCCCTGTTACCTGAGATACTACATATCGAATTGTATAGATGGAAGGCACTCAGTCTCACTCACTGGCAAAATAGCCACAATCACAATGGTATCAGCTTCTGAGGACCTGCACCTGCTTTCCCATCTTCCCATCTCCATAGTGGAACTTGGTTTGCAAAAGTAGCTAAACTGATAGGTGCCTTTTGTGGAAGCACCCCTGATTTAGCAGAGCTAAGCTTGGAAACATTGGTCAGCAGCTGGATGGAGCTTGTCTCATTTCCTTCATTACCATATGGCCTTTATTACCAAGCAGGTGAAAAAATGGTTCTCGACCTTGAGAGATCATATCCCCATGACTACATATTGAAGGTCATATCTAAGGGCTCTGTACCTGGTCAACTCAAATTCCTGACTGCTGTATGTAAATCAGCATTTGTACTCAGCTAATAGAAAGCTCTCAGCTGACTTCCGGTGGCGTCACTGAAATGTGGAGGATCGGCACAAGACTCCACGGTTTTGGTCAGATAATCTAACACAATCCTCTTTAAATCGCAGGAAACTGGGCTATCTTAATTATTATTATTCTAATCAGAATGGCATCTAAGCAGAATCGAGGCAGAACCGGAGATCGATAGCAAATACCATAAAATGAGACAACTTTCTCTGAGCAAATATATGGAGGCTTCTCGGCGGTATCTCAGCCTAATCATTCACGCACACCATCACAATCTTCAACTGAGGCCTCTGATGAGAATGAAAGACTCCGAGAGGTACAAACAAGCTATTTAAAAATTAATACCATACTAGCTACAGTTCAAAATATAGATTCAGCTTTAGCTGACCTCAGACAGAACGTGCGACAACTTGACCAAAAGTAAACCAGAATACTAATAAAATTTCAGAAATGTCTTCTGCCCAAGAAACTACAAGAAAGAATAGTCCTATACCTCCTCCAACAGGAACAGAAAATGGTAGACCTGAAAACAGGAACCATGAAATAACTTTCAGACTCATGGAGTGCCAGAAGGGTCGGAGGATGGCTTTCCAACAGTGGATTCGTACTATATCTATTAAAATTCACCTTGTCACTCCCATCGGACATACATATGGACATGGACAGGGCACATAGATCATTGGGCCCGAAACCAACTATACCTAATGCCAGATCACGATCAATAATAGTGAGAATGGTGTTTTACAGGCCATGGATACCATTCTATAGGAGGCATGGTGGCACCGTGACTTAAAGTACCAATCAAGCCCCATCTTTTTCAACCAAGACTACTCAGCCACCCTGCAAGCTGAACTGATGAAACTCCGACTGATTGTGAGAGAATTGCGAGAGAGGAGGGAGTCCGAGCCCAAATAAATTATCCAGCTAAACTGAAAATCTTCTTACCTGAAGGCCAAGATTTTCCCTCCTAGTTGAAGCAATGCCATATTTAAAGGAGCAGCAGATCGCATGTCCAGATTTAATGATGGAAACCTTGGAGCATAAGCTGTGACAAGAGGCATGGTCAGTGGCGAGCGAGCCAAACAGATGCAAAGAGATTTTCTACCGAAGACACTGGCACCTGACCTGAATCTGCTAATGCAACAATCCGCCTCTGAGCGATCACAACAGAGTGCCGTGGAACTACAGCTGCGAGAGGAACCTGAAACCAATGAGTACAGAGCTGAACAGTAAGGGCACAGAACAGGTCAGAATGGAGAATTAGTCCAGCTGACAATCACGGTTTGAAAATCGAAGCTTGCACTGTCTAGTAGACTCTTTGCTTTGGGAGTTTTATTTTTTTTGTTTTTCCTTTCCTAACACCTATAAGCCTTGTAGCCCAGTTGGCTATATGAGAGAGGAGGAACTGTAATGGCACAAGCAGAGCAGAATTAGGAGGGTGCTCGGTATTAAGGTGAGTGGTACTACATGATGATCTCCTTTTCTAACAGGAAGAATGTCACTACAATTGGGAAGATTTTAATTTAAAATAGCAGAGGAGGAATTGAGACACCCATTTACAAGCCCCAGATCACTGAAGCATATTATTACAAAGTAATTTAAGAAGGGACTAGGGGAGAGTAAAGATTTCTCTGGGAAGCCATGCAGTCTCTCTCAAAGAAGCAGAGGATTTTATTTTTAGTTTAACATTGTGACCAAATCATGAGCTCACAATGTTTTAATATTTGCTGCCAAAACCCCAGGGTTCCTTTTCATCTTCAACTACCTATTGGGTTATGGCAGTAAGTGACGTCTGCCACCTAGTGGCTATTTTGGGATCTGTACTGCTGTGTAATAGCTACAGCACATCAGACCCTGTCTCCCAGCTTTTGGGGGATAATATATATTACCTATAACCATTAATAGGGATATTTCACCTTGGAAGCTTTAATAAAGGAAAGATAAAGTTGGTTAGTCCCTGCAGTTTATCAAGGGACAGAGGAGTTATTATATATAACTCCTTTAGCGTTTTCTCTTTATATTTGTTCTCTTTCTTTTTGTTGCAGTAGATTTAGAATGTTATTAATGCTTAATGGTCTTGTTACAGTTGTTAGAAATATTACCTTTAGCTTGTCACTTCCACCATGCTTCTAAAAGGTCTTTGTAATAAGGAAAGCCTGAGAATTCAAAGAGAAGAAATCAACCTACAAGATGGGGATGTTTAAATTAATTACATACAATGTAAAAGGATACATTCACCCATTAAGAGAACCAGACTGCTCAGTGAGCTTAAAAGATTGCGAGAGGACATAATTTTCTTGCAAGAGACTCACCTAGATACTAAAGAACACCTCAAATTACTTAGAAGCTGGGTTGAGCATGTGGAGGCATCACCCTCTATAAATCCTAAGAAAGCAGGAGTGGCTATTTTAATAAAAGAGAGTACCAGTTCAAGTACAAGCAGTGGAGGGAGGCATGGAGGGGCGTTACCTGAGGGTTACTTGCACTATGTATCTGCGAAACTGTTCATTTTGTTAATGTGTACACGCTGAACCTAGGAACCCCAGCTTTTTAGTAAGCTTTTGTAAAGTAGCCCAGTTACCACTGGGGCAAATTTTCTTAGGAGATTTAAATACAGCAATTAATCCTAAAATTGACCGACCTTCTGGACAAGTGGAGACAAATAAAAGGTAACTCAGACTTTAAGTAAATTGATATCTGAATTAGGACTCACGGAGATATGGAGGCGCAACATGTAAATGAAAGAGACTATACTTTTACTCAGCTTCTCAGCAAACCTACTCTAGAATAGATCTCTTTTTACACAGAGACAGTATCAGTATAGGACCCTTTCAAGTAAAATACATAAGTTTACACTATCAGACCATGCCCCTTATCCTGGGTAATCAACATGGCACCCACCAAAAGACACCAGTTTGGAGGTTGTATGTATCCTTATTGAATGATACAGGATTTATAAAGAAACTTATAGAAAAACAGAAGAAGTATGCAGTATAAACATAGTACAAAAATGTTCAGCCCTTTCTACATTTAGAAGCCATTAATGCTGTGCTGAAGCCAAACTCATAAGTTTTTGCATCACCCCTAAAATTAAAACAGAAAGGTTATTAGGAGAATTAAGAAATTTAGAAAATCGGCATAAACAAGCCCCCGATTCAAGAGCTATTTGGAGAAATTTACAGATTATAAAGGAGGAGTTAACCAAACTAGAAAATGATAGGGCGAGGCGCCACCCGGTTCTCAAATCAAAAATATATAGAGGTGGGAGAAAGAGCTTCTGACTCCTGGCATATAGGCTACGTAAAACTCAGGCCTCAAGGTGAGTCTCCTGATTAAAAATCCACAGAGCCCTAACAACCCATTGAAAACCCCAATGATGATAGCAAACCGATTTAAAGATTTCTTTCAATATTTATACAAAGAAGATAAAAGACTACTCAATTTCTAGAAACTAAATCTACCCAAACTATCCCAAGCTGCTAGACTAGAAATTGAGTCACCTATAAAGAACAAGAGGTTATAACAGCAATAAAATCCCTCCCCACTGAGAAATCTCAGGACCAGATGGATATGGTGCAGAATTTTATAAGAAGCTTATTAATCCTCTAGCAAAAATATTAACAAAAGTATTTAATACCTGTCTGGAAGAAGGAAAATTGCCACAGTCTTGGAAGGAGGCATTGATTACTGTACTACCAAAACCAAATAAGCCACGAGATCAGTGTGAAGCATATAGATCCATATCATTATTGAATCAGGACTTCAAAATCCTAAGATCTTGTATGCGACTTCAAAACATATTTATTTAGCTTTTGTTGACCAGATAAGTGCACTAGACAAATCCTGCCTATTTTCAGGCACGACCGAGAGGATACAGATGAATGCCAACTGACCTTGAATCAGCCAGATTAAGCTGTTGTTGAGACAACAGCGCACGAGGATCAGACAGAGTTCATTTCCATCTACAATTTGCTGACAGTATTAGAAAACTTCTTAATGTCATGGCCATAAACAAAATCCATCTCCCCAGTTAGCACTTTTTTAGATGCAGAAAAAGCTTTTGATCGCCTTCAAATGGTCCTATTTAATAGAAGTAATGAAACATTTTGACTTGCAGGGCTGTTTCCTTCAAGCAGGTTTCTCTTTGTTATAGTAATCCTACAGCAAGAGTTAGGGTAAATGGGGTAATATCAGATTCTCTGGAAATCACTAGAGGCACAAGGCAGGATGCCCACTATCGCCACTGTTATTTGCCCTGAGCCTTCACCTACTGGCAGCAGCTATTAGAAGATCCCCCAAGATTAAAGGAATCAAGTAGGTAATCAAAGTGCAAAATTTCGCTTTGTGCTGATAATACCCTAGTCTATATAGCAGAACCGGAGAACTCTCTTCCACATTTACTACAGTTACTCATAGAATATGAAAAATCTCGGGTTTTAAAATAAACAAAGAGAAATCGGAGTTGCTGCTGCTTGGGGTGTCATGGAGCAGAAGTCAAAGGTGCCTTTCAGATAGGCAGAAGATAAAGTTAAATATTTGGGAACATGGATCCCAAAACCTCAGAATTTGTACAGATATAATTACCCCCACATACACAGATTTTTGCAGACCTACATAGATGGAACATACTTCCTTTGTCCCTAGCAAATAAAATAGATACAATCAAACAAAACATACTGCCCAGAACTTTATTCTTCTTCACCACTTTACCGATTCCCATCCTCCTAAAGACTGGAAAAACCTTAGGAAAAAAATAGCGAAATTTATATGGGCAGGTCGTAAACCCGAATTAGATGGTCTATATTACAAGCATCAAAGAAGAAGGGGATGGAGCTTCCTAATTTATCATCGTATTATATAGCGACCCAGCTGATCCCTATCCTTAGAATGGTTTCAGACAGGCAGGGTAGTAGTTGGGGATTTTGGAGGGGAAGCCACCTAAAATTCCACTCAGGATACTGTCTTGGGTCATAATGCCATATAATCTCAGAGAAATAGATAACATCTGGACCAAACATACTATGACAATATGGGTAAAGGCCAGGCAATGTTGGGAATTTATGGAACCAGTTTGGCAGTATATTCCAATCAGATTTATCCCTGGATTGCCAATAGGTAATGCAGATCGGGCCTAATCAGATGGGAAGCGACAAGGTTTGAGATTACTTTCCCAAATTATACAAGGAGAGACAATAATAGATTTTCAAACATTACAACAGGTATACAAGATACCTAAGCAAGACTTTCACAAATATTTACAGTGTAGGCACTTCATTCTTATGGGTCCGGGTACACTCAGAGTGCAGAATGCTTCTGCCTCTGGGGTTGTCCTGCTCTGGAATCATGCTAACACCCTAGACAGTACAAAACTAATATCTCTGGTATACAAAATTTTACAAGAGAATACATGAATGTACAGAATATATAATTTTGCAATGTGAAAATTCATTGTATTACAAACAGATTATGGCTTTGGGCTCTGTTGGTGATCCTGTAGTTAACAGTTCTGTACCGATGGCACATAAGGGTGATAGTTCTGCTAATCTGGCATCTTCATCTATTCCACCTGATGCCCCATCTGAAATTAATAATAAGGATGGGTATCATCATACTAGTTCTACAGAAGTATTAAAAAAAGAGTAAGAGAAGAGGGTATGGTTCTACTTTTAGTTCAGATGATACTAATTGGTACAACATTCAGGGGTCAAAAAATATAAATAGAAAAGGTGTAAGGCCGATCATTTCATTATTCACTTATAATAGTTTTGATCCACTGTCTGTTACCTTTCTAATTCAAATAATATGTCTTCTGATTCTATAAATGTTGATACTAGTCATACCGAGTTAACTGTAGGTGGGTATATTTGCCTACTAAATTCAAATCCAACGGTCTTCTCCTCATCTAATTTACCTTTGATAGATCTCGTCACCAACCATTCTGATATAATGGTACATCCTACGAATGGTTTTGATGATACTGTGGCTTGTAAGAAAAATTATTTGTTTTGGGTGATTCTTTAATTAAGCGGTTAGATCAAGCCATATGTGAACCAGATAAATATAACAGAACCTGCTCCAGTTTTGGTGGTGCCAGGATCTGTGACATCACAGTAATGATTGATAACATTATTGGTTTTCATGAATTAAACCCATTGTGTATTATCCATGCTGGAGCTAATAATATTCTCAGGGATTCTGTTTTACTATTAAACAAGCTTTTGTCTCCTTGACTAATAAATTGGCTGAATTAGGATGTGAGATTATTTTCTCTGAGATATTACCTATCCTCAATTTTCTGTCCCCTTAATCATAAAATCAAAATTGTCAACAATTGGCTCAGGTTATGGTGTCTTCGACAAAATATACAGTGTTTAACACACTGGGAGGAATTCTTTGAAAGAAATGAATTGTACTGTCCTGATGGCTTGCATTTGAGCAAAAAGGGAATGCTTTGTTGAGTTATCAATTTTTACGTTCTGTTAATTCCACTTTAAATTTAAACTGATACATGGGGGAGGGGAGTACCAATAGCTCAAATCCTTCATCTTTTCCTTCAAAAGTGTCTAGTAATACACTGCAATTCCTTAGCTTTTAATGCTAGGAGCTTGGCAAAAAAATTTGATGAATTACTGACTATTACTATTAATAAGAATTTTGATATAGTTACTGTGGTGGAAACATGGGGCAATCCTGACTCTCCCTGGTCTATGACAATTCCAGGCTATAAATCCTTTTTTTAAATTGTAAGGAAAAAGGGAGATGGCATTGCCACATTTATTATTAACTCACTTAATTCTATTAACACTTCCGACATTATTAAACTCATAATGTGTCTACTGAGACTCTTTGCTTAAATGTTTTCTATCTGATTCTGATTTTATTATCATTGGGACATGTTACTTGCCCCACTTCATCCTGCTTAGTCATGGATGCTATTTTTTTGAATTGAATTAGCTAGTCAATTGGGAGATGTCATCATTACTGGTGATTTTAACCCTCCTGATATTAATTGGCAGTCATTAATTTCAACCAGTGGTGTCAGTAAAAATGTTTATTTACTTGTCTAGATCTGGATTTGAATCAATGGGTAACCTCTGCTACTAGGGGTAATAATATTCTTGACCTTGTACTTACTAGCTCCTCTTTAGACATTAAGAATATTCGTGTCACTACTCCTATTGGTAATAGTGATCATAATTCTATCCTATTTGATCTTCACAGACATGTAGTTTTCAACCAAAATTCTTCAGTTATTTATTTGTATGATAAGGCTGACATATTTAGTATGTATCATTATTTAAATATGATAAACTGGTTGGCCTTGTTTAAGGATTTAACTCCTTTACAGTGTTGGGTGTTTTTAAAAACACTATTTTGACTATTAGGGATACCTATATCCCATCTAAATATAAAAATTCTAATGGGAAACAGTCTCCTAGATGGCTAAACAAAACATTAAATGTTTAATTAATTTAAAAATAAAAACATAGTAACTATTTAAAAACAGGACAGTGTCAAATTGGGACTCCTATTTGAAAATCAGTAGACATGTAAGTCTTCTATCAGAAAGGCTAAAAGCTAAGTTGGAAGTTCATTTGGCTTCTTCCACAGACAAATCGAATTTCAAACAATTTTTTCTTATATTAATTCCCTTAGAAAAATCCATGTATGGTAGGCCCTTTGACATCTAGCAATATAATTGTTCATGAACCCAAAGCCATGGCTGAAGTTTTCAATAAAGAATTTTGTAAAGCCTTTTCCCATTCTAATGAGCATAATAGTATTAGTTATGGTTTATTACCATCTGAATCTCCTATTCTTTTTCAGAAGAGTCAATTATTAGTAAATTATTATTATTAAAAGGTAAATTTTGTTCAGGTCCTGACTCTATTGCAGGACACTTACTTTATTTAATGTCCTCTTATATTGCTTTTCCCTTAAAAATATTATTTGATCTTTTTTATTTCATAATTTTGTTCCTGTGAGTGGAAAGAGGCTTTTGTTGTTCCCATTCATAAGAAGGGTTCCAAACATCTAAGTGATAATTATCGCCCATTAGTTTGGCGTCATCTATTTGTAAACTCCTTGAAAGCTTATTTCTAAGGACATGTTGTCTCCCCTTAATTGATGACCTGACCCAGAACAACATGGCTTCAGGAAGGAAGAAGTTGCCTTACTAATCTGCTCTGTTTTATGAGATTTTTAGCTCCTATTTGGATAACAGGGTATCCTGTGATATCGTGTTTATCGACTTTAGAAAAGGCTTTCGATTCTATACCTCATGGGGCCCTTATTCATAAACTTTCCATTCTTAGCATTAATAGTTATGTTATTAGATGGATTCAAAATTGGCTTTCAGATAGGACTCAGAGTGATAATAAATGGATCTTTCTCGGATGTTGGTAGGGTGCTTAGTGGTGTGCCTCAGGGTTCTGTTCTTGGTCCTTGTCTTTTCAGGCCTTCATTGCTGACAACAATACCTGCCTTTCTAACACTATTAAATATGCTGATGATGTCAAGATCAGGGGTCCTAGTTCTAACCTTGAAGCAAATTTCCCGTATGCAGCATGATCTCGATGTTATATCTGCTTGGGTAACACAATAGGGAATGAAGTTAAATACTGATAAATGCAAGGTTATGTATCTGGTTCCAATAACCAAAATTTCAGTATATTTTGATGATTTTCCATTGAGTTCTACTACGGACGAAAAGGATTTAGGTATCACCATATCTGATGATTTAACTTATTCTATGCATTTGCACTCTGTTATTAGTAGAGGAAATAAAATCTTGTGGTCTATTTTATGTAATATTAGATCCAGAAACAAGGATGTGTTGTTGCCTTTATTTAGATCTTATATTCGACCGCATCTTGAGTATGCTTCACAATTATGGTGCCTTTTAAAAATCAGATAACTATTCACTTGAAAGGGTCCAACGAAAATATACTAAAAAATTTCTGGATTGGAAAGGTTATCATATGTATCTAGGTTGAATACATTAAAATTAATGCCATTAATTACCAGGCGCATCCGTGGGATCTTCTTCTTTTATATGACATTATTAATGATCCTTATATTATGTCTGAATTAGGTTTTTCTTTTAAGAAATCTGTTTATAATACAAGAGGTCATTTTCTTCAATTAAATGGTAAATATTTTAAGCATATCGGAAGAAAGTATTCTTTTACTGTTAGGATCATTGGGCCATGGAATCGGCTCCCTTTGGAGGTTGTTTCTAGTAATAATAAGTGACTTTTAAACATCGCCTGGATAAATTAATTATGTCCGGGTATGATTTATCCTATTATTCTTTGGTATAGTATAGAGCATTATGGGCCTCAACCTCACTCACTTCACACCCTACCTTAGTATGAACCTTAGAATACTGGTATCTTGGATATCCAAGCTGTTCAGGACAGACGGGAGCAGGAAATGGGTCAGGGTTTGGAGCATACACAATGGATTACAATTGGAGTAATACGCATAGGTTATGGCTACCAGCAACTGGAGGGAATTTCAATGGAAAATTAATATAAGGTACTTCAGAACTCCAGTTATCTCACAACATCTAGGTAAAACCATTCAGACAAGTGTTGGAGACAATGCGAGACCGAGGTACACATTACCACATTTTATGGAGTTGTAGGGTAATTGCCTCATAATGGAGACAGGTAAATGACACTATTAGACATTTTATAGCTACAGCAGGATTTGACATTCACTGAATATGATCCTGGGACTCCTCCTAAAGAAATGAGATCTAAAACAGATAGATTTTTATTTCAGACCCTGAGAACTGCAGCAGTTAAAGCTATAACATAAAACTGGCTGAAACAAAAACCCCAGTAGGAGCAGTGGTTTAACAATATTACTAATATTAAACTTACAGAGGCAATAGCAGCAAAGGTAAACAGCACGTGGGAACAGTATAGTTCACGTTGGATACCTTTTTCACTATTTGGCAGAGGAAGAGGTAAGAACAGTGCTTAGCCAGCTTCTGCATTAAGGGAAGACTATGGAGGAATGGCGCAGTATTCAATAGACCTTTGGAGGTATGAAGTGAATGTGGAAAAAGAAAAGCATGAAGCCAAAGGAAAAGTTAATGTATTTTATTTTAAATGTTTGTTCAATTTTTATTAAAATCCTTGTGGATTTGTTGTCTCCCAAGTAAAGGGGGACAAAAAAAAAGCCAACATTTTAAAATGATAAATGCAAAAGGTAGTACAAATCAATGAAGGTTTTAATCCTATAGAACATATCCTCTCCAAGGGATACTGGAAGACATGACTTGAAGTGTCGGAAGAGCAGTGTAAATCCCGTGAACCTTCATATGGATATCTGAAAAACCAAAACAGTTAATGTTTAAACCAAAAGCAGTACTATTTTATAAAATGTAACTTGAAGAATCTAAGACAATATAATTCAAGAATCTGAATGTAAAAAGTAATGAAAAAATGAGCCCAACATCTTTGTAATGGTGTGCCTGCAAACTGGATTTTGCATTACATACGTAAACAATGTAACTGTATTAATAACTGTATTAATGTTTTCAATAAAAACAAGTTAAAAAAGAAAGCTCTCAGCTGGAAGCAACAGCTCAGACACAAAGGGCACCCCTAAGAGGCATCGCCAGAGCGGTCCAGCCCCAAGTCTTACTGTCTGCTGAGCTACACTGATCTATCACTGATCACTGTTATAGATATACACACATTTTTGGTCCACTCACAGCCTCCACCTCTAGTTATCCATATATTTCTTTTGTCCATAACAGCTCAGGACAACAGCCAGATCCTACCCCTCCCCACTGAGCAGATACACACCCCATCAAAATAGCAGGCATCCCTTTTCTTTCATTGAAGAGTGCCTCTAGGCAATCTACTTCTGCCAGGAACTTAAACAGAGAAATAAAGGCCACTATGAACCTCTTGAACTGCAATAACTGTGGCACACTTTTACCAAGGACTTTATTTACAGAGTTGAGCACTGTCCAGCATGCTGCACAATCAGAGACCTACGATCACAGCTTCATGCAGCATGGGCGAGATAAAATACCTCAGGATATACTAAATCAGCCCCCACTGGGCAACAGCATAAAACCTTTAGTTTCAAGGCACACTACACCAGTATCCCTACCCCAAAGGACAAACAGGGGCTGGCAACGGCCAGGTCTTGCACAACTGGCACAAAATCCTCAATACAGGACGGTACCAAACCTATTCAAACATCAAATAGGTACACTGCACTCTACAATGACAAATAGCAT
Source organism: Neoceratodus forsteri (assembly GCA_016271365.2). Taxonomy (NCBI): domain Eukaryota; kingdom Metazoa; phylum Chordata; order Ceratodontiformes; family Ceratodontidae; genus Neoceratodus; species Neoceratodus forsteri. Next base: position 233,113,387 of record CM028129.1, on the reverse strand, counting down.
AACAAGTGTCAAAATTCTGTGAACCCAGAATGGCGATGGCAGTACAGCAAACAACTAAACCCACTGAAAAGAACAAAAAGAAACTGTTACTAATAATTGGCGACTCAATGATTAGGGGTATAAAATTCACCTCTAGCAGGACCATGCTACAACTATGGTAAGGTGCCTCCCTGGAACACCGGCATGGAGGGACATTAATCGCATAGGGAAATTGTTTGAGGCATTGATCGAGACACAATGTCATTCTCTACATAGGTACGAATGACCTAGCCAGTAAGTCAGTAGAGGAAACAAACAAAACCTCACCAGGCTGGGAGACAAGCTTGCTTCCTTTCATCCACTATCACCTTCTTCTGAAATTCTGCCGGTCTGGAAAAGGAGACAGCAGGCAGAAGATCAGGAAGGGGACGTCTTCAAGCAAACACCTGGCTAAAGGACTGGTGCCAGAAAAAGGTCACCCTTTATTTTGGAAAATGGCAGGATTTCTGGGAATGGGAGTTCTTTAAATTCAATGGCCTACACCTCTCAAAGGAGGACTTGAGCACGGGGCAAAATTGACATTCACATTGGTCAGTTAAACTAGTGGATGGAGGGTGGCACAGTCACCCTAGCACAAAAGGGTTGCCAAATGCCCCTCCCTACCACTAACTAGTTCAGCACAAGAATGCGCCAATCATGCTCGGACCAAACATTGCACCAAACATACTCAGACCAAACATGTCAACAACATTACACAACCAAAACATATTAAAAATGCAAGTGACCAAAACAGAAGGGGATGGAAGGCAATATGCATCAATGCTCGTAGTCTGCCAAACAAAATCCGGATCTCATCGCCATAATGGCAGATGCACAATTAGACTGGGTCACTGGTGAAACTTGGTTCACTGAGACCACTCCTGGGATGTCACCATCCCAGGGTATGCGATATTCTGGAAAGATCACGAGGGAAAGAAAGGAGAGGGTGGCACTGTATGTCAGAGATGACATATGTGCAAAAGAAATCCAGGAAAACACAGTAAAGCAGAGGCCCTTTGGGTTGCACTAGGAGCCAGGGACAAAGCCCTATCTGGCTAGGGAGTGATATACAGACCCCCATCCCAGGAGGCCAGCGAGACAAGGAGCTCTTGAAACCATCTCAATGATAGTGGACAGGGGTGAGTTGTTGCTGATGGAGGACTTCAATCTACGAATGTGGATTGGTCCTCACACAGCATCCTCAGACCAGAGCAAAGAGTTCCTTTTGCACTAAGAGGGCAGATTTGCATCAACTGGTGAACTCACCCACCAGAGACAAAGCAATATTGGATCTAGTGCTGACAGACAGCACAAGGATCCCAGAAGCAGAGGTGGGAGCCAATCTAGGGACCGGTGATCACAGCTCAATCTGGTTTACTGTGAACAATATGGAGGAAAATAGTCACACCAAAATCAAGGTACTAGATTTCAGAAAAGCCAACTTCCCCAAAATGAGAACTATGATCGCATCCATGCTAGAAGGAGGAATCACAGGAGATGTAGAGGACTGCTGAAATACTCTGAAGGCTGCTCTGCATACAGTAACAACTGTATGCACTGAGCAGATCAGCAAGTCCAAAAGAAGGAAAAGACATCTCTGGTTCTCTCACAAAGTAGCATCCAAAATCAAGAGAAAAAAAAAAGGCTTTTACACTTCAAGCAAACAAAACACAAAGCAGACATGGAAGAATATAAGAACAATTTAAAGAAGGCAGGGAAAGCTGTTCGAAGGACAAAAGCACAGACGGAAGAGAAATAGCAGAGTGTCAAGGAGGAGACAAAACCTTCTATAGATACATAAGAGAAAAGAAAAACTAAGGGAGGAATAGTCCAACTAGCAACCAAGGAAGGTAAGATGGCAGAGAGTGACGAGGACAAGGCAGAAGTGCTAAAGAGTTCTTTTGCTCTGTCTTCACTATAGAAGACAGTGGCAAAGGTCCCACACTGAGCAGGACAAAGGAAGATACCCAGGAGCAGATACTAGTCCCTTCACAAGGAGAGGTCCTAAAAGTTTAATAAACTGAAAGTGGAAAAGCCATGGGACCGAATGGCAACACACTAAGATATTGAAGGAGCTCCGAGGAAAACTGGCCGCACCACTGGCTGAGCTCTTCAACAAGTCACTAGACAGTGGGAAAATACCTCAGGACTGGAAACAGGGAACTGTTGTGCCCTTACACAAGAGGGGAAATAAAGAAGAGGCGGAAATTACCACCCTGTCAGTTTAACCTCAGTTGTGGGGACAATGATGGCATCTCTACTAAAAAGAGGATAGTGATGTACCTAACAGATAGTACTGGAAAATGGACCCAAAACAACATGGCTTCACAGCAGGATACTCTTGTCAAACCAACTTGATCGACTTCTTTGACTGGGTCACCAGAACATTGGATCAGGGAGAGGCAGTGGATGTTGTATACCTAGATTTCAGCAAGGCCTTTGACACCATCCTCACAGAAGGCTAACCAACAAGTTGGAATATATGGGAGTTGGCCAGAATATGGTCAGCTGGATCAGTAACTGGCTAAATGATAGGACCCAGAGAGTGCTAGTCAATGGCTCATTGTCAAGGAAGATAGGGTGACCAGTGGCGTCCAGGGATCGATACTGGGACTGATCCTATATAACATATTTATAGCAGACGAGAGAATGGATTAACAGGAAGGTTTGTCTGTTCGCAGATGATACAAAACTCTGCAACAGAGTGGACACAAGGAAGGAGCAGACAACATGGAAGCTGATCTTAGAAGGCTAGAGGATTGGTCCAGGGACTGGCAGTTACAATTTAATGCCAAAAAGTGTAAGGTAATACACTTGGGAAAAGGAATCCTGGAAAAAGTATACACTGGGAGGACATCAACTTGAGGAGATGCAAACAGAGCGATATCTTGGCATAATCATCACTGAGAAATTAAAGGTAGAAAACAATGTGAGAAAGTAGCACAGAAAGCGGGTGGCATCCTTGGATGTATAAGTAGAGATATTTCCAGTAGAAAGAGGGAGGTTATCATGTCCCTCTACAGGTTCTTGGGAGGTCACACTTGGAGTAGTGAGTTCAGTTCTGGAGACCTCACCTCAAGAATGACATTAACCATTTGGAAATGGTGCAGAGAAGGGCTGCTAAGATGGTGCATAGACTGCATCACAGGTCACATGAAGCAAGACTTGAGGAGCTGAACCTATACTCCCTTGACCAGAGAAGAAACAGAGGGACATGATTGAAACATTTAAGTGCATGAGAGGATTTAACATAGCTGACAGGCACTCTATTTCAACAGAACATGGCGACGCATGACAGGGCATGATATGAGACTGGTAGGAGGAAGGTTTAAAAGCAACCTCAGGAAGTACTTCTTCACACAGAGAGTGACAGACCTGTGGAACAGACTGCCCCAGGAGGTGGTAGCATTAAAGACAATCAGGAGTTCAAATTCACATGGGAAAGACATAAAGGACAAGTTAGGATCAAGGCTGCATGGGGGTAGTTTCTAGGGCAGATTAGATAGATTGCAAGGTCCCCATCTACAGACGTTTTTCTTATGTTCTTATGTTCTTATGCCTGTACAACCACATGACTCCTATTGTGAAACAACATCCCGCTTATTGTGATTTCTTTTAAATTGTGGATCAAAGTGACTCATACACTTGGTATTCACAATAACCCTTAGGCCTAGTTCTTCTATGGCACAATGTTCTGTTTATGGTACACAAGCACCTTCTAACCAGCCCTCATGGGAGAGCTGGCATTCTCACCCTACCCCCAGCTCAACCCTACCTATACTAATTTCAGAAGCTGTCAGATTAATACAAATTACCTAAACAGAACTTCTGAAATATTTCCATATTACAGCTGAGACTGCCCAATTATTGAGAAGAGATCACAACCAGCCCAGCACCCTTATACATCCCAGTATCCAAGCTTGGACTGACTTACCAGGGGAAAGAAGGGCACATATATAGATGTCTCAGAGGGTGGTACCAGATCCCACATTCCTTCCTAGACTTAAATGGAAACAGCTCAATATTACTATATCAGAAGCAGCCTGGCAAAACTGCTGATTTCTAGGCAGGGCAAGGCAATTTTATTTTCCAGGCGCCCAATCCCAGAGGCTCTGGATGCCGTACAATAAAACATTCTATCAATAGAAAGTAATATCAAATAAAATGAATAATAATAATAGAAGGAAACACATATTAAAACAGCATACAATAAATATTATTTGGGACACAAAGCTCTCTAAAATAAATAGTCAGAGAAGAAGACAAAGGCCGGACTCCCAAAATAACTAATATGTCTGGTCCGGAGGCTTGATTAACAACAGGTCCTTGAGGTGGGTCTTAAACCCTTCAACTGAAGGGGCCTCCTGAACAAATGAAGGAAGCAAATTCACAGGCATGGACTGGCGACACTAAACGCCCTGTCGCCGCAGTTTTCAACCTTGTCCTGGGAACCGCCAGGAGCCTCGAGGAGGACTGGAGTGAATGGACTGAGACAGCAGGTGTAAGGAGGCCCAACAGATAGCCAGGCCCAACCCATGTAGGCCTTATGGTGAGCAAGCCCACCTTGAAGAGTATCCTCCACCGCACCGGCAGCCAGTGCAGTGCACGTAGCACTGGGGTTATGTGGCAGAATTTGACTGCCCTGTCAACAACCTGTCAGCTGTGTTCTGCACCAGCTGCAGCCGGCAGAGGTCACCCCATCTAGCTCATGTTTCAGGTACAGACATTAAGGCACAGCTGATCTAGTTTAAAATACTCTATCACTGGTACAAGAATCCTCAAGCACTTAAAGCCATGGGCTTTTTTTGTAAACTTTATTTAAAGTCAGCATACAGTTTATCACATTTCAGTCAATAGCAGCTATGCCTGGTACATCAGAGTCAGAACTTTTCATGTTTTATACATTTACATGACTATAACTAAATTGTTGTACAGGAGCATAGGATGGAAAATACATAAGATTTTAGCTGCTAAGGCATCTCAATTCTCAGTTCTTATGGAATGTCTAACATCCTCATACCATCTGGTCACATTTTAGGCATCTTTTCAAAAGATCGGGAACCTTGTTTCATTAATTGTGAGTTCAAGGGCCCATACCTTGCTATACTTGTCAAGTTGATGAGTGGCTTGGTATTGTGTGTGCTCTAGTTTCATACTGTGAAGGAGATTTTTGCCTACATTGCGACTGTAGGGGGTGACTGCATCATCCAACATTGGCTGGCACCTGTTTGCTGTCACAGGATACATGCTGGTGCTGTGAAGCCCAAGAAGGCCTGCTTTCACATATCCTATAGTCTTGTGCACTGATCCAACCCTTCTGGGAGCAAATGCTGTTCTTGCTATCTCATCTGCATTTTTATATGCTGTGAAGTTCCCAGCTGTTACAATTTAATGTGATGTTACTGAAGTGGTCTTTCCGATAACTGCAAAAGCTGAGATTGGTGCTTTTAATAGAAATGTAAGTTTGTAAAAATTTTGGGGGACTTGTTTTCTATAGCCGCTTTCACTGTTGTATGCACTTAGTATATTGGAGCTGTGTTGAATCAGTCTTCTTATGTATATGCTGATGCTGCATTGAGTGCCTGAGTCCCAGGTGTTATTTACAATGCTTGGGTGGTGGACACTTTTGCACTTATTGCTTAAATTCGTCTGACTTGCAAATTTGTATTCTCCTATACTAAGCGGTTTTACCCACATTTGATTGTTAAAATATTGATGTGTATAATTATTCATTGATCTTGTAGAATTTGCTGCAAATCAGTTTCTGGATTTTTACCAACAACAAATTTTGTTGAATTGAGTGACAGGATTGAGTATTAGGGCATAAGGAAAATTTATCTCAATAAGGACAGGTTTTGGGGTGTTGTTCCTTCTCTGGACTATTTGCATAAATTCTACAGAGGTGCGGGTAGAACAGAGAAGGTGCAACTTAGGGACATTTTCCTATGAAACTGTTTTATGGTAATTACAGTGAACAGTGTAATAAAATACAAAATGTATGCTTAGGTCCCAAAAATACAATAAAGGGGTGTACAATACAGGAGTTTAAATTTAAGGATTTTGTACATGAGTTGTAGGGGAGCAATCAAAACACAATTTTGTTTATTGATTCCATTGCTTGATGGGATGTAGAAGTTAACCCAGGGCCGAAAAATGTATTTCATTTATTTAGTTATTTATTTATTTAACTTTGTTAACGGCTGAGTGCACTGGCAACGAATGCCTTTTTCAGGCACAACCCGTTGCAAAAGCACAGACACAGGAAGTAGTTCAGCATGGTTCAGATACTTATTACAGAATTTTACAAATATAGTTACAAATATGAGCAGTGGTAGTCACAGGTATTGTACTGGAATACTATACAGAATACACATTAAAACTTGTAATGTACAATGAGGGAGAAGGCAATGAGAAATTGTAGTAACTGACAAGAGTAACAGAGGTAGTAGTAGTAGTACACATGGGGTGTGAAAGCTGGGTGATAACAAACAAGTGTGCATGCAGTTTGGGTAGGTAAGAGTGAGGGAGGGAGAGAGGGGTTAGTGAAAGCAGTTACAGACATTGGATGAAGAATAATGAACTTTCAGAAGCTTGTAAAGGCTGACAGTGTAGGGGTTTGTTTGTTGGAGGGTATGGAGTTTCATATTGAGGCAGCTCAGTAACTAAAGAGCATTGTCCCATGTTGAATGAAACAGAGGATCTGCAATATTGTTGTTAGAGGCAGAGCGGCATGTGGGCTGATCAACGAGCAAGATTTCATTAGCTAGGTAAGCAGGGGCACCAGGTTGCAAGATTATTTTTAATGAGTGTGGCAACAGCTAAATTAGCTGAAGTCAGGGGGGTAGCCAGTTGAGTATTTATGCGAGACAGTGATGGGCACAAAACCCACTGCCAGTGGCAAATTTGGCAGTTTTATGATATAAATAAGGCACTCATGCTTTTTGTAGTACTGATTTGCTGCCAGCATCGATGACAACCACGCCATAATTAAGTGAGGGAAGAAAGTTAGCTTGTGCTATTCAAGTCCTAGTTTCAGATGACAAGAACTTATGAACTCTAGAGTGAACCTAACGTCTGATGAAGAACTGTGGTAGTATACTGGAGATGAGTTTTGAAAGACATTGTGGGATCAAGGTGTACTCCAAGGTACTTGAAGGAGAGGTCTTTTCCAGAGATGCACCATTTTCTGCTTTGACACTGAACATAGGGGATAATTTGTTTAGTTTGTGCCTGGTCCCAAACAACAAAGACTGAGTTTTCAGGAGGTTTAAGACCATTGTTTTCCTGGACAAACCACTCCTACAGCCTTGCAAAGCTACCGCTGAGGTTTGGTTGATTATACCGATGTCATTGTTGGTGTAAGGACAGTGTTGCCAGCATAAAGGAGGGTATGCATTGGTGTGCAGACCATTGGCATGTTATTTATGTAAGTGGAAAAAGAAATGGGCCTAAAATAGAGCCTTGGGGGACACTACTGGTGATGGTGTTTGCCCAGATAGGACATTTTGAATTTTGACAGCCTGTTTCCTGTGGCCCAGGTAGTCTATGAACCAGGCGAGTGCGGGGGCACGAGACCAAGTTCAAGTAACCTGGAAGTTAATACTTTGTGGTCAACCATGTCAAAAGCCTTAGTCAGGTCCACAAACACAGTTCCAGTTGCAAGGCCCTTATCCATTGCTTGATAAATGCATCAGTGAACTCGATCAGGGCAGTAACAGTGCTGTGCCCTGTACAGAAGCCTGTTTCTTGGAGCAGATGAGGTACTAGTCAATTAGTTGGCTGTGCACAATCTTCTCTTGCAGCTTAGTTAGAGCTGAAGAAGTGAGATCAAGTTAGTAGTTTTCTAGGGATGTCTTTTGCCCTTCTTTGCGGGTAGGAAGACCCCACCACTGAGTCAAAGTGAGTCCAATTTCTGTTCACCACACAAATTCCCAGAGTTTACTGCCAAAATGGATGAACTGAGAAATTGGTGTCAAACAATAAAATCAGCAGTGTTGGGAATATCAGAAACATGGTTGGATGCAAACATTGGGGAGGCAGAAATAGCTATTCAAGGTTACAGATCATTTACAAATGACAAAAGCAGAATGGGGTGGTGGTGTCACATATACTTTGCTACAGAAAGTTTCTATAAAGGGAATTGAGTGGTTGCTGGTGGAGGTGAAAAGACTGAACTTAATAGTTGCTGCACTGTATTCAACCCCCATATGTAAATTCATTAGTTTTCGATGGTTTGGCTTTCTGTCTTGAGAAATTAGTTAAAACAGAACACTTAGTAATAATAGGAGATTTCAATGTTGAGGGAAAAGGAAGTAGTTTAAATCAAGCTTTTGGTTTACTTAATGTAATGCAGATTACTGATGCTTCCACAAGAATTAATAATGAGGGATGTAGAAGGAATCTGATGGATTTAATTTTGTTTCAAAGGGCCTAAAACCTGGGAAGGGGAAGGGGTCCACTATTGTTAGGTGACAACTGTGAGATTAGCTGTAAGATTGAACTAGGATGTCAGATTAAGACTGAAAATATCTCTTACAGTGAGTTTAGGTCCTTTGGGAATTTCAATAAATTGGCATCTCTGAATGACCTGTCTAAGTGCGTTGGGATCAACTTGACTCAATACCAAAATTGATGGTGCAGTTGACTTCTTTGTCTCAGAATTTTTGGAGACCTGTGACAAGCATGCACCCATCTGTTCCATAAAAAGAAAACAGAAAAGTATGCCCTGGATGACAGCAAAATTCTACAGAACATTCAGATTAAGGATAGATTACAGAGGAAGGTGAGAAAATCAAATGGGATAGTATGTGGGAAGCTTATGAAAAAAGAAACAAATGTTAGGAGACTAACAAGGAAGGTAAAGGAACGATATTATAAAACAAATTTCAAACAGTATCTAGTGCTTATGACTTCTGGAAGCTAATAACCCAACTACAACTTCTGGTTAGGTCACCCCATTTGACACCATTAAAAGTGAAAAACAAATTGTCTTCTAAACCTAAACAAACAACTGAAGCTGTGAAGACATGTATTTTTTACATCAATTCCAACCATAGGCAGTATTAATTGTAAACTAAATATTGACTGTGAATCTATGAATCATCACCATTTGATAGAAGTGAGGGCTATGTTTAGATTTAGGATGATCAAAGTAAAAGACATCTGGAAACAATTGCAAATACTCAATACATCTAAATCCAGTGGTTTGGATGGTAGTAGACTAAATTATTGAGGAGGAGCAGATGTGATTTCTGTACCTTTGGCAAATTGCTAAACAAAAGTTGTTACTGTGGTTCCTTCCCTACGAGTGTAGAAGATAGCAGGGATTGTGCCAGTTCATAAAGGGTAACTCTTTGGAAATTATGACATAAATAATAGTTTAGTTGTTGTATTGGTCCTTGCAAGAACAGATCCAGAAACAAATGGTTTGATACCTTTTATTGGACCAACATAGATGTTACAAAAAAAAGCAGTGCCTAAGCTTTTGGACCAACCAAGTCCTTCTTGAAGTGTATGCCAGTTGTTTGGAGAATCACATTCTATTAACACCCAGATCATACATAGAAAAAAAAACAAAAGAATTCTCATTGGTTTAAAATCCCTTTTTAAAAAACAACAGACATTGAATTAAAGGAACCAGATTCTACCAGTGTGCTACTACTGAGAAACCTTCCAAGGTCAAATGTCAGCAGAAGCAGATAACATGCATACCTGAGCAGAAAGTCCCACTATGTTAAATAATGAATGAATGAGTGTGTTATGTGAATACATTCTTAATTAAAAGCAAAACCTTTAGATTTATTACCCACATAAGTGCATGCTAAAATTTAATAGTACTGTATGTTAAAAACTATAAACCAGAAATGTTCTATATATTTATTTATTTTTGAAGTCTCAGATTACAACCTTTGAGCTAAAAGCTCATTTGCAGAGCTCCACGTCAAAGACAGTAGAAGTACAATAACAAGGAACTGCATACATGTAATACATTTGAAGTAAGTAAGCATTGATAAGAATACAAAGCAGGTACGTTAATAGTCATACAAAAGAGGGAGGGTTCAATATAGGGAAAATAAGCTTGATAGGAACCAGATTAGAGGTAAAATAGCAGGAAACCAGCAAAGCCGGTAACCATTGTCAGGGGAGTGGAGGAAGGATGGAGAGGGCACAATATAAAAGAAAACTAAACTCGATAGGAATCCAGATTAGAAATATGGAAATATGAGGTATAAAGAAAAATCCTAGTATGAACAACTGTTTCACACATTTATACAGTATTAAACCTATCTGGAGAATTTTCTAAACTATACTCCCAACCAGTTAACAAACTCCATAAACATTAAGACCTTCATAGCTGTAACAATATTTTTTACAAGATTATATCAATTATCAGAATTTGTGCCAAATAAAAAGCATACAAACAAAATAAATTTCTCAAGAACCCCTAGAAAATGAGTTCATGCATCCTAAAATGTTCAGAGTTCAATAATGTGTTAGAATATAATCAAATTACTATATATACAGTAACAGTCTTTGGAATCTGAATAAAAAACCAATGGAATTAAGCCTCCCACCCTCACAAGAGAAAAGATAACTAGTAGAAAGTATATATTCACTGTGAATGTGAACCAGAGCCCTAACACACGTACCTTAATATAAGCCTTTCCTCACTATAACTAACCCACTTTATTTCCCACTCCCTCCCACACACACAACCCCTCCCCACAAAAAGCAACACACCATACTCCTACCCTCCAACACACATACAAAGTTACTCCGCCCCACCAACACACACAACCCCAGCCCCCACCACAAGACAACCCACCATCCCTACCCCCCACACACCCTGGTTCTTAGGAGAAAATCGATATGCAGATAACCAGTTAAAGTGGACTCTGAAAATAACAACAAAAACAAAAACAACAACACACTGAAGTCTTGTTAAATGTCCATCCATTGAAGTAAAGGTGCGTGTAAGTTTAAGAAGCATAATGTGTCATTAAACCCAAATAAATGTTTGTGCCATCTGCTACCATATTGAGAAGTAAAATAAGTCTGATATCAAAAGTCCATCTCTGTTGTGTATTTTGAAATGTCCTTTTAAGACCATTACTGACATATCTGAGATGGAGTGTTCGGGTCTGATTGAGTGTTGCCCACTGATTTGTCAGTCATTGTCTTATTAATAGTATGTCTATGCATGTTTGTTCTAGTGCAGAGGGTTGGCTTGTCTCTCCAGCATACCCTGTTTGTGGACATCTCTTACATTGAATGAAATAACATTCCATGATGCACTTGTATAATTCCCTGTACCCTGAATTGTCTGTTTTGTGATGTAACCACACAATCCGACGGAAATGAGCTCACAAGTCTTACATCTGTGTCATGGTATTCTGTTCTGGGACAAGTTTACTCCTAACAATCAGGTTGGCTAAATTAGGTGGTTGTTTAAAAGATAGCGGTAGTTTTTGAAAAATACAATTTAGAGTCTCATCCTCACTAAATATTGAGTGGAGGTCCTTAGTAATCTTACATAGAAGTTTAAGGTCAGGATGCTATGCTGCTACTAAGAGTATTCTGTTGGTAGTGGTGCTTCCTTATACTGAAGTAGTTGTTCTCTTGGTACCTGTGTGGCATGTTCTACTGCTCTGTCAATTTCTCTGGATGAGTGCCCCAGCTCAATAAAGGTTTTTTCAACATAGCCAAATGTGATCTCTATTCCTCATTTGAACAGATATGGTGATACAAGGTGCTTGACTATACATGACTATTTTTGTGTGGCTTGGTGATTACTATTCCTGTGTAAGTATCTCTGTCTGTCTATTGGCTTCCTGTATATACTGTACCTGTATGTAAGGTTCCATCCTTGATGGTGACAGTGGTGTCAGAAATGAACACGGTAGCAGAATATTCCAGGGAAAGCTTTATGGTTAGGTGGAGGTTATTAAGTTCCTGATGAAAATCCTTAAGTTGCCAGTGCCCTCTGTCCAAATTATAAACAAATCATCAATGTAAAGGAAATAAAAGCGAGTGGTTTGTATGCACAGTGCCTGTCGGCTTGCCCCTCTGATCCCCGCAGCCCTGTCCCCTGTTCACAGCTTACCTTCCTCGGTGTGTCCCCACAGCTATGCCCCCATGGCAGGATGGCGGGACCCCTCCACCGTCTGTCATGAATCCGAACCGAGGGTTACTGCCCATCGTGAGGCAGCACCTGAGGGGATCTGGTGATTCTGCCCACCAGTGCCTTCTGTTTTTCCTCCATTTACCCCTGAGATGCAGTGTGCAATGATGCCAAGGGTGGCGTGCATGCCGCATGCTGCACTCCTCAAGCGTTTGCTGCATCTAATGCTCTTCTTGAGCTTTGGTGTGGTAGTCCCCAGCCTCCGCTGGAAGCCAGTCATGCACCGAGCTGGTGTCCCCTACCTCGGAGAAGAAGAAGAAGAGTCCATGGATGCTCAATCCTCTCCTGCCAACCCTCGATGACCTCAGTTCTCTCGAACATGGGTCACTGGTGTGGTGAGAGGGCCCAGTGCCTCAGCCCTCAGCACCACCGGTCGGCCCGGTTCAATGATCATATTGATAAATTATGTACCAAATTATAACAAAAACTGGGTGCCCTTAGAAGACATAAGTTTTGTATGACAAATGAGACTAGAAAAAGTTGGCCTCCACAGTTATGTAACCTAAGATGGCTTATGGAAGTGCAGCCTATGGCCTGGCTGGAAATGGTGCCTCTATAAAAATTGATAGACTGCACTACCATATAGCTAGATTTGTTAGGCTTCAGGACCAATCGCAATGATACATCGCTGCACACTGCTTCTAAATGCAAACTGGACATCTTTGAAACTTCATAGAGAAAGAAAACTGTTAGGTTTTCTACATAAGGTATGGCAGGCCAGGCTCACAGAAACATAGAAACATAAAATCTGTCAACAGATAAGGACCATACGCCCACCTAGTCTGCCCATTTCCCTACTCATTGCTGCAGCCCCAGATCCTATTTGATCTGTGGCTCACCTGCTCTGCACATCTCTAGGGTACTCTTATGTCTATCCCATGCACTCTTTTCCCATATTGTTTTGCCCTTACCACTTCTGCTGGAAGGCTGTTCCATGGCTCCATCACCCTTTCAGTGAAAAGTACTTCCAACATTACTAGGCCTTTCTACTTACTGGATACATTAACTCCATCTTATTTAAAATTACTCTGTAGTTAGCCAGCCCAGTGGTGCTGAGGGTTGAGGGCTGGGCGCACACCTCAGGCCACGCTGGCAACCTGTGTTAGGAACAGGCACGGGCCGCGGGGTTGGCAGAGGAGGAGAAGGATCAAGCATCTGGAGGACTGCCTCCTTCTCTGAGGAGGGGGTTTCTGGTGCGGCATTGGCTGCCCCTGGCAGAGGCTGGGGACAGAACTTCACACCGTAATGTGGGATGGAGCTGGGACGGATGCCTTCCGCTGGTGTCAGTGCATGTCCCCAGCTCCAGGGGACAGTATAGAAAAATCTTCAGCCCTGCTTATGAGCCACCTTGGTGCCTGACCCTCCAGCCACCACAGTTCTGCTTTGGTGGCCTCACTGGGGCTTCTCTGGGTGAGGGTGAGGTCACTGAGAATAGGCGAGCCGGTTCGGCGGGGCTAGGAGTGCCGGCAGCACAAAATGAATGAAAAAAATACTCTTTAATTGAAGTGACTGGTAGGGACTTGTGGTCCCAAACTAAGCTCAAAATATGGTGCAATATCTTAACTATATTGCAACAACAGTATTGAACTCATTACCACCAAAGATCCAAAACTCCCTCATCACAAAAGTTTTAGTGTGGCACTTGCTCAATGGTCTGTGTTTAGATGTGTCTGTACTTGAATATTTGTATAATCCTGTCATTTATTTTGTATGTTGTTATCCTGTTCTGTTGTGACTTGTATGCCAATACAGGACAGTCCTGAAAACAGTCTCTTGCCGCTACCAGTCCTGTTAAAACATAAATAAACTTCAACTTTAAGTGATGCAGTACTGCTGAAATATATGCTCCACTACGTACCCTTGGATGCCCCACTAATACTACTAGGCTGTCTACCACAGACATGCCAAAACCACACCTTCCTCTATACTGGGTCATTGTAGCCACACTTATTGCTAAATGCCTTTTGCTTAGGCATTGGAGGGCTAAAGACATCCTCACGTTTAGGGAATGTCTCCAGGCTGTGGCACAACAGCCTCTTTAGAGACTTTCCAATTGAGCAGTAGATAAGCTGGTCATATACAATGCCATATGGGCTCCTTTCATAGCTTCACTTCATTGAGGTTTTAACCTCTTCTAGTTCTGGAAGACTATATACTGTTAGATGTTTGTTTCACGCTTCTACTGTAATGCACTTGTCATGCGATTTTTGCATGAATTTTCTCTTCATTTTAATATTAGCATTTGTACATACATACGAACATACGAACCTGCCAGCAGATAAAGGTCCTTACGATCTATTGAGTCTGCTCGATTGTGCATCTAACAGCCCTTATACTGCAGCTGCACCTCCCTCCCTCCCTCCCCCTGCCCCTTATACTGTTTGTTTCTACCTAGTAATGTTTTTATTTACTTATTTTTTTGAGGTGGGATCTTGTATCTGTTATTGTATTTTGTCTAAAAACTTTTAATAAAGAATAATGTTAAAAGAGGCACCTGTGACCAGGCTAAATACTGTAGATTTATAACATTTCCACTGCAGAGGCTCATAGAAGGCATTTCTTTTCTAGTAGCACTTAAACATTTGCCAGTAACGGGAAGTTTATGCCCATGGCTCCTTCCTGCTGTTTTTTTTCTAAGTCATGTTAACCCGTTACTATTTATTTCTTTGTGTGTCTCTGGTTTGTTTTTTTTGACAATTGGCACCATCTCAAGTACTAACTCTTTGATTTTGTGGGCTGATTGCTCAAAGCTTAATGTGCAGATCTTTGCTATTTCTTAGTTCACTGTGTGGTAGTGAGCCAAGGCAGCCAAGCAAGAGCACAGGTAGTCAAGCCCTACTCAATACATTTCCCCAATTGTTTCACCAGGTGAGACACACTAAGCTGAAAGCTTGTTTACAGGTGCAACCTGGGGCACAGGAAGTTAAGTGACTTGCTCAGGGTCACACAGTATGCAAGTTGGGGCTGTGGGATTCAAGCCCAGGTCTCAGATTTGCAGCTCAGAGCCTTAAACCACTGTGCTATACTGCCTCCCATTGCAGGACTGCCTTCTGGTGCAGCTGGTCAGGGAACCCACAAGGCAAACTGCTATTCTTAATGTGGCGCTCACCAACTCAGGAATGGTTGGTGGAGTAAGAATTGGGAGAAACCAAGGATCCAGTGACCATAACACCAATGCGTTCAGACTGGCCTTTGGTACCAGTATGCCTCATCAAAGGATCTGGTACTGGATTTCAGAACAGCAGACATTGACCAGATGAAGAAAGTAGCCAAGGATAAGCAGGGTGGAGTGGATGAAATCAGAGGAGAGGTGGGGAGTAATTAAAGGGCCATTCTTGAGGCAGCGGCATCAAGTGAACAGGGTGACTGAGACCGAGTGACTGCAGAAATGGTGACTCAGTCTCAGCACCTGTGTTTGGAACTACCCTGAAAGGGTAGCGATCGGCAAGAAGGAAGGTGACTGGAACCCACCGCTGGGATGGAAGAGGAGGGAAGGTATGTTGAGGCAGTGCAGCGGAGGCTGCCGAGCTGACCTTGTGGGGAGGAGGTCAGCTGTGGTGGGAGGGTGCAGGGTTCAGGTCTCGGATGGCATGATATTTTTTGTGGTCTCGCTGTCCATTTTTTTTTTTTACAAGTTTGCCCCCCATGCACCCCCCCTGGAGTTGAGAATCTTTAGTTAGGGTGTGTGGGGGTGAACTCCCCTGCAGAGTGGTGTAGGGGTGCAACCCCAGCCATAACCAGTTGATTCTGTTGCCATGTAGTTTTTGCTGCGAGTGGTACATAGTGCTTTTATTTTGGCATTGTACATCAAGGCTAACGGTGATTGCCGTTATCACAGAACCAGAGGCAACTAAGGCAGGCTTGAGAATGGGACTACCAAGAGTAACAGGAACAAGAGACCAATCTGGTTCTCAAAGAAGGACAGGGAGGTAGTAAGGGCTGAAAAGGGCCTTCAGTAGATATAAGTGTAACCCCAGGTGTCGCTATCCCAAGGGCTACTACCCCTGCCTGCGTAACTGCTAACAGGTTATGGACCAGGTCCAATGGCTGGTGCCTCCACCCAGAGGTCAGGTTAAGACAGTCTGGTATGACTTGGTCACAGCCCTCTGGGTAACTGCAACCCCTTTCTTCCCACTAGTGGCCCACACAATATATCAGAAGTACCTTCAGTACACACTTACCCCCAGGACTGGTTCGATCAGCTTGACCTGGGGACCCCTGTAAAACAAGATGATACAATGCAAAAGCCACAGTACAACACTTTAATATAAATGAATACCTCCAACAGTGTAACTTTGCTCAAACAAACAGATCTGATTTATTTAGGAATATAACAAGGACAGGAGAAAATCAGGATAATTAGTTTAGACACCTTAATAATCACAGTACTGTAGCATGTTCAGAGTCCCAAATTGTCACTTTCACTGGGTACCCAGGATGGGGAGGCTAGCCAGGATCGGTGCAGCTGGATGGGGCCTTGTGATGGAAAACATACTTGCACAATACCCAATTGTAATCCGGAGCCGGATGGCTCAGTTCGTGAAGAAATGAAACAGCAACAAACAGATGACACACTTGCAATTTGATAAACAGATGGCAGGGAGCTACCCTGCTTTGTACTCACAGACTCAGTGCTGGGAACTGGATGGAAAGCAGATTGTCCTGGATTGCCAGGAGGAGCAGAACATGTGGAAAAGGTCCTTGTGACTGGACCCCACTGCAGTTTAGAGCAAATAGATGTAGTCTGGATTAAGCTGGGTTTACTTCCAGCTTCATGCACTCAATTCACTGTACAGGGATTTGAAACATGATTCCCCACAAGCACTACACACTTTATATGTAAAGGAAAGTACTATACCAGGCAGCCTGCTTCTCAGATCCCGACACGAATTACTGCACGATACCCTGAGAACACACAGCAGCTTCAGTTCCTGACAGACGAGCGCGATTCAGCAATTTCTCCAGTCTTCTACAGGTGAGCCTGGTTTCTACTCTTCAGATCTCCTTGATTCTCTTCACAGGTCAGATTCAGTCCGAACAGGCACTTGCACAAGCTGCAGACTGAAACTTAGGGCCTTACACGTGATTCCTGCACTAAAACTACACAATCAAGAAGCACACAGTTCCCTGTCTCTTCACTGCCCAAACTGATCTGATCTTTCCAGTAGACAGAGCGGGCATTTCCTTTGAGTTCCTCTCAGTTCAATTGGCTGGTTTGGCTGTCACTCACAATCAGACTCCCATGTTGATGCAAAAGGCGCTGAAGTCCAAACTACAATTCCCAGAGGCATTGGCCATACAGTACATAGGTGGCTGCCTCCACAATGAGAGTCCAAGTTCTGATTTGCCAGCAGCAGGCTCCATTTCAAAGGTCCCCCACACTGATTGGTCCAGTTCAGCAGTTCAACCAGAATGGAGGCTAGGTAAACACAGTTCTGACTGCAAAGAAAAGCAGGTTAGACAAACTGTATTTTCGTCATTACTCTAAATGATTTCTGGCAAACAGTTACATCTTTGAAAAGTGCTCACAGTGCCACTTAGTGATGGCAGAAACGGAGGATTTGGCAGCAGCTCGAGTAGGACTCAAGCAGGAAACACACAGTCCCCATAGAAACTAATTATGTCTGCAAGCAGACAGCTCTTAAAGAGACAGTACCAGAGGCTCTAAAAGCACTCACAGATAAACGGCTTAAATGCCAAACACCATTCAGGCTTGGAGCATTCAAGCAAGCTCCTGGAAGACTTTTGGGAACCCCCATTTGCAGGGGTTATATAAGGTATGAAGAAAAGAAATCCACAGCACTCACCACCGCTGAACAACTGCTAGAGACATTGAAGTAGCTGGCGAGAAACTTTATTTCAGTGTCAGGAATACAAAAGTTAAATCGACTTCACCAGACAGAAATCTGCCTAATGCATTTCACACCATGAACCGTGCTTTTTCAAAGTAGATACACGGAGAAACAGGGACAACAGGAATGGAATGAATACCAGTTAAAGATGAGGGAGGCCAATAAGGCATTCAGGGATGCAAAAGCATACATGGAACTCAGGAAACAGTTCTTTAGCTACATTAGGAAAAAAGAAGATGAGTGAGGGACTTAATAGAATGATGGAGGGTAGCAGGAAATAGAGAGGATGAACAAATAGCAGCTATTCTTAACGGCCATATTTGCTCAGTGTTCAGTGGAGGATAGTGGGCCCTTGCCCATGAGTGGCATAAAGGTTGCTGCAAGAGGGATCCTAGTAATGTGGCAGGTGGTAATTAGGGAAGAAAGGATCAGAAAAGTGCTTGCAGCCTGAAAATAGAGAAGGCTCCAGGCCAATGTACGCATCTGAGGGGTTTAAGGAACTGGTACTGAGCCAGCTGAGCCTGCAGGGCTATTCAGTGGATCACCACAGTTAGGGCTGGTTCTGAAAGATTTTAGGTAGTAGGCATAGTTCCACTCACAAGGGGAGACAAGAAACAAGAAGCAACTGGGAAATTACTGACTTGTTAATCTTACTCTCCATATGGTAAACTAATGGAGACACTGCTCAAAGAGGACCTAGTGGACTACCCAGAGAGAAATGGGCCCAGTATAAAGGAGCATGGGTTCGTGGCAGAGTGGTCTGTTAGACTAACTTGATAGCATGTTTTGACTGGGCAACAAGGGCAGTGGATAGGGACAAGCAGTGAATTTACTCTACTTTGACTTCAACAAGGCGCCTGACTGTATGCCACACAGAAGGGTGCTGAAGGCGTTAGAGGATCTGGATGGAGAGAAGATCTAGTTAGATGGTTAGAATCTGGCTTTGGGGGGGCAGCTGAGAGTGGTGGTAAACAGAGTCAAGCCAGGGGAGCAGGAGGTACCAGTGGGGTACCACAGGGTTCAGTACTGGACTGGTCCTTTCAATATGTTCATCAGTGACGATTGTAGAAGGCACACAGGACAAGATGTTTTTTCCAGATGACACTAAGCTCTGTGGCAGGGTAGACAGCAAGGAAGAGGTTAATGAGTTACAAAGTGTCCTGCAAGGATCGAGGTGGTCCAAAGTCTGGCAGCTGAAATTCTAATGTCAGGAGGTGCAAAGTGATGCACATAGGGAACAAGAACCTCAGGACAGAATTTTGGATGGGAGGAGTTAAGTAGGACACTACCTCTAAGGAAAGGGATCTTTGAGTCATCATAAATGACTCCTTAAAAACAATCTAACTGATGTAATAAGGTCTATAGCAAGGCAACCAAACATAAACATGGAAACATAGAAAGTGTTGGCAGAAAGGGACCAGTATGTCCATCTTGCTTGCCCTATTTCTCCTGCCTAACACTGCACCTTGGACCCAACTTGGTCACAGGTGTCCCTCCTCCTTCCTTACCTCTGCTTATTATGCCCATGTGCCTATCCCATGCATGCTTGAAGTTCCCCATGTCCAAGCCCCTACTTCCTCTGCTGGTAGGCTGTGCCAGGGTCTACCACCTTTTCTGTCCCCTGATCTTTATTATACTACCCTTATCTTCCATTTTGCACTCATGTACCTGAAGAAAGTCTTATCTCCATTCAAGCTATCGATTCCATACCCTCCTTCCTGCTCTCTTTGTTTTACTAGATATATCTCTCTGTCTGCCTCTGTTTGGGTCATCCTATACTTTCTGAAAGCTGTTTTTATTTTATTTACCACCTTAGCCACCTCCTTTGAGAACCGCAGTGGCTTTTTCTCTTCACCCTTGCTTATTACCTTTAAACTGCTTGCCATTGCTTCAGTTATTCCCATCCTTTATTCTATCCCATTGTGCCTCCACCGCCCCCATAGAAACATAGACTTGGCCCACCTAGTCTGCCCATTTCCCTACCTATTGGATAAGCTGCAGATCCTAGTTAACCAACAGCTTACTCTCCCACCCCCACTACAATTGCCTCATGTCTGTCCCATGCATTCTTGAATTTCCCCACTGTTTTGGACCCGCTACCTCCTCAGGCAGGCCATTCCGGCGCCCACCACCTCTCTCTGATAAAATACTTCCACACATTGCTTCTGAGTCATCCTCTATCTTCAAATTGTGTCCCGCTGTTCTTGCACATCTCTATTTCTGAAAGATGCTACCATCTTGGACTCTGTTGATTCCTTGAGGTACTTGAAAGTTTCTATCATGTCCTTCTCCCTCTTTTCCTCAAGGGTATACATATTAAGCTCCTTTAGTCTCTCTTCGTATGACCTCTGTTGCATACCCTGCACCATTTTAGTTGCCCTCCTCTGGACTGCTTCCATCCTGTCTATATCCTTGAGGAGATGGGGTCTCCAGAACTGCACGCAGTACTCAGATGTGGTCTCACCAACTGTCTGTACAGAGGGATAATAACTTCCTGTTTTCAAGTGGTGATGCCTCTACCTATACATCCCAGTATCCCCAGCCATCTTTACTGCCATCTCACATTGCTTGCCTACCTTAAGGTCATCTGACTTGACTACTCCCAGGTCCCTTTCCATTTTTGTTCTTCTTAATACGCCCCCAATTGTGTACTCTTCCCTGGGTTTTGTTTCCATGTGCATTACTTCAAGACTTCTTTGCATTGAATCTAAGCTGCCATACTTTTGACCATTCCGCTAACCTTGCCAAGTCCTTTCTCATCCTTTCCACCCCTCCCTTGTGTATCAACCCTGTTGCAGATCTTTGTGTCATCTGTAAAGAGGCATACTTTTGCTTCCAGTCCTCTGCAGTGTCACTTATAAAGACATTAAAAAGGACCAGACCCAGTACTGAACCCTGCTAGTAACCCCCTTTCATCGGAATGGACTCCATTTACTATTATCCTCTGTGTCCTGTTGTCCAGCCAATTTTTATTTCCAGGCTACCAACCTGTGACCCACTCCCAGGCTGGCTAATTAGTTTATTAATCTTTATGTGGGACTGTGTCAAACGCCTGTTAAAGTCTAGGTAGGCCATGTCCACAGCCTCTCCTGGTCTACTACTTTGGTCACCCAGTCAAAGAAATCTATTAGATTCATCTGACATGACCTTCTCACTGTGAATCCATGCTGCCTTGGGTCCCTGTGCCCCACTGGCCTAGGTACTCAACAATTCTTTTTTCAAAGTGATTCCATCATTTTCCTACCACTGAGGTCAAGCTAACAGGTCTGTAGTTTCCTCTGCTCTGCTTTGCTCCCATTTTGTGAAGGGGAATCACATTCGCCTCTTCCAGTTCTTAAGTACCACACATCCTCCCATGATTTGTTAAAAGAGTAGTCAGTGGTGTCACTAGTTCTTCCCTTAGTTCTTTTAGAATTCTGGGTGAATCCCATCAGGCCCCATTGCTTTTTCCACCTTCAGTTTTAGGAGTTCTTTTAGAACCCTTTCTTCTGTGAAAGGATTGGTATCGACTCCCTATCCAGACTGCTTTCTATTGATTGGATTAGGTACCTCCTCCTTTTCTTTTGTGAATCCTGAGTAGAAATATTCAATCAGTATCCTTGCTTTTCATGGTCCCTCTCTGCCCACCCTCCCTCCCTCCCTTTATTAAGCCTCACTATCCTTCCCTTGGTCTTTCTTTGCTCCTTAATGTAACTATAAAGGTTTTATCCCCTTGTTAACCAAGTTGGCTATCTTTTCCTCGGTTTGGGCCTTTGCTATTCTGACTGCCTTACCGCTTCCTTCTGCTTTAACTGGTTCAGTTCTCTGTCCTGCTCCTTCTGTGTTTCCTTATACTTCCCGAATACTATCTTTTCTCCCTCACCTTCCCTGCCTCCTCTTTTGAGAACCATAGTGTTTTTTTTTCGTTTTGATTTGTTTATTTGCTTCACACAAAGGCTTGTTGCCTCTGTGGTGGCAGTTTTGATGTTTCCCATTGTTCCTCCACCCCTCCTTCTTGCCTGTGTGCTGGTGCTTTTCTGAGGCACTCTCCCATTTTGACAATGTCAGCCTCCTAAAGTCCAGTACCCTCACATTTGTATGGCTTGACTCTGTGGCTGTGTTTATCGAACCACAATGTTTGGTGATTATTTGTTCTCAGATGGCTACCCACTTCTAGATCTGAGATCCTCTCCTTCCCTGTTTGAGAGTACCAGGTCTAAGACTGCTCCCTCCTGAGTGGGTTTCAACACTAGCTGTCTGAGGCATGCCCCTGTAGGGCATCAGAATGACCCTGCCCTTGGATGTAAATGTAGAGGTGCTTCAGTTACATAACTGGCATATTCAGATCCACTGTCAACAATATCTCCCCTTTTCGGACATCATAAGGATGCCTTCTATCATTTCCTTGTCCATGTCCTCTCCCTGAGACAGGGGTATGTATACAATCCCGTGCAGATTGTGGTGCCTTTTCCAGTCTCCAGGGTGACCTAGAGTGCATCCTCTCCTCCATGTTGACCCTTTAGTTCCGTTGCTTGTTCCTTCCCTTATGTAGAGAACTACCTCCTCTTCTACCCTCCCTGTCCCTCCTTTAGATTGTGTACCCTGGTATGCTGACATCCCAGTCATGGTTCTCTGTGTACCATGTTTCTGTGAGTTCCACGATATCCAGGTGTCTGTCTTCCATCAAAGCCACTACCCCCACTAATATCCCTCCTTCAAGGTATTTCCTGAAGGAGTCTCCCATGTCTCCAAAATCCATTCTCCTGAACTCCAGGACCATCATCCTAGTGTCGTTTCCTTTGCCCAAAATCTGTATGCCAAACCACTCTGTACAATGATTGCTTGAACCCAGAGGGCTACCCACTGTGATGCCTGCTATGCTGTCCCTGTTTGTAAGTACCAGATCCAGCACTGCTCCGTTTCTAGTGGGATCTGTAACCAGATGGTTGAGAAATGCCCTTGCAGGAGTCTAGGATGACACTGCTCAAATGTTTGGATGTATTGGGAGGGGTTTGACAGCAGGAGGGAAGAGGGATAGTACCTCCCTATAGATCACTGGTGAGGTCGCATCTGGAATACTGTGCCAGTCTCTGGAGTCCAAACCAAATAAAAGACAAATACAGGCTAGAGATGGTGCAGCATGGGGTAACCAAAATAATTCAGGGCTGTAGGCAGATCCTCAAAAGGATCCATTAAGGTTCTGAACATGTACACACTACTGACCAGAAGGGATAGGGGCAATATGATAGAGACCGTCAATTTCCTGAAAGAATGAACAAGGTAGAATCAATGTGAGGAAATATATAGCAGGAATGGCAACTCAAGAACATGGAGACATCTGTGGAAGGTGGAAGCTGATGTGGGATATGCAGGAGGAAATTGAGAAAGTTTTATTTTACAGAGAGAGTGGTTGAGTTATGGAACAGTCTCCCAACAAAGGTGGATGGTGCAAAGAACCATTAATGGTTTCAGACACAGCTGGGACCAAGCTGGGCTTAATAGTTACACAAGGGAAGCAGTGGGTGGGGGATGGGAGGTGAAGGTAGTAACCTTGACTTTACAATAGATATGGGGTAGGATAGGGTAAAACAAGACAGATTGGATGGACCAATTTTTTTCTGCCAATGTTTTCTATGTTCATGTGTTTCAAAATAGCACTCCTGCTACTCTTGAAAAACAGGTAAACATGGGGCTCACTGGTGTGGTAGCACGTGAGGTGGGCGCCTGAATTAAAGGCGCTGTCCGAAGCGGTGACGCGATGTGGGTGAACTCAGAATGGCGATGGGGGAGTAGGGCGACCCGGATATGGTGGGGTGGGCGACAGCAGCAGCAGGATGTCACTTGTGGCTGCGGCGTGGGGGCGAACACGGTGAGTGTGGGCTGGGAGGGAGCAGAGGGATGTAGGGCGTGGTGCTGCGGTCAGCTACCAATCTGCATCGGGGGTTGGCCTCTGCTTGCAGTGCAGGGGCACGGTCTGGGTCTGGGCACTACTGCATTTTGCCATGATATCCAAACTTATTTTTTGTTTGCCCCTGACATGCACTTCTGGAGTTGAGAATCTTTAGCAGGGGGCAGGGCAGAGTCCCCACGTGGGTGTGTGAGGGGTACAGCCCCCACAGAAAGCAAAAAGAACTAAGTCCCCAGCACCATTCTTCCATGCGCCAAGGATGTCAGGGTGGCAAAATTGTTTTCGCCGCCCCTGACGGCGACTGATCGCAGTGGAGGTCGCCATTTGGCGCTTGCTGGTATCACATAGAACCCATTGGTGCTGGGCTGGTGCAAATTAGGCCCTTGCTGACCCAGAAAACACCCTCAATGCAGGAACAACTTGCGCCCTGAAAGAAGCATGGTCGTAAGCGCTGATTCACAAAGTTACTCGATGCACACACAGCTCTTGTGTTGACCAATTTATTGGTGAGAAATTACCACAAAGTTCCACAAAATACAGATCACACTGCTGGCAAAATCAGGGAGCTGCTAAATCGCTTTCCCTGATACCCAGCTGCTTTGCTCATTTTAGCTTCCTCAGGGACCCCCCAAAAAAAGCAGTTTTAAGGTATTCAGAAAGCAACAAAAACTTTATATACATTTTGTATGCAGTTAAGATGCCAATGCATTCAAATTGCTCTGATGGGTGACCCTCTTGGCTTCTTTTAGGGTATATTTCAGTTCAGAATCCCAAAGGTTCTTGTCTTTGAACCTCTTTTCATGCCAAGTTATTTCCATAATTTGATGTGATTCGTAAATTCCATGTTAATGACTCATTTGAATTTCGAACCACTAAAATAGTTTTTATAGGATTTTTTAGTCTAGGGCCTAGATATTCATAGGGGATGTGTCTGCGCAACTGGGGTGCACTGGCGCATCCCCAATCACCCTGGGCCAGAGACGATCTCTGGCACAAAGCAGTTGCCTCTGGCATGCAGGCAGACAGGCAGGCCTACAAAGGCGACACAACAGGTGTACCTTGGCCATTAGGATGGCTAAGTCTGACTGCTATAAAACTACCTCGCCTCCTCCTGGGGAATGTAAGGTTGTTCTGGGACAACTTAAAGGAGCTGAACGGAAAAACCTGGATGCCACCCTCCTCAGCTAACTGTCAACAATGATACTACCTCAGACCCTCTTGCCATCGCCAATTGCCTTAACGCTGCATTCTCTGACCTAAGTGCAATTCTTCCAAACAACTTATTTGATCCCACCCTAAGACCCTGAGTCAAACAATGCATACCCCCTTCCACCGCAGGGTCATTACAATGAGTGAAGCGAGGTTCACCTTGCAATGCCCTGTGGGCTCAAGCTATTGCAAAGGCTAATTTGACATGAAAATCCTTAATTTGGTACTTGACTCTGTGTTTTCCCGACTGATCTTCTTAACCACTCTCTATGTCTAGGGTAGTTTCCAACTGCCTGGAAGATGGTCACTATCACCCCAATACTGAAGAGTGGGGACACCACCTCCCCAATAATTACGGCCCATCTCCATTCTTCCTCCCTCTCAAAAGCCTTGGAAAAAGTCTTTGCCACCCAACTCACTGACTACCTGCTAGTGCACAACATATTATGTAGGGAACAGCATGGCTTTAGAGCTGGGCACAGCACAACAACTGCCCTCACGGAGTTCTCTAACTTCTTGCACAATGCCCTAGATAAGAAACACCTAGCAGGAGTTGTATTCATAGGCCTGTCAAAAGCTTTTGACACAGTCTCCCACCCCTGCTCCTAGTGCTCTCCACCTCACTGGTCTGTTCCCTGGGCCCATCACTTGGTTTACAAGTTACCTCTCAGATAGGTCCCAGTGTCAAGATAAACAGCACTCTCTCATGTACTCTGCCAGTCCACTCTGGGGTCCCCAGGGCTCCATCCTTGGTCCCTTATTATTCAGTATCTACCTGAATACCCTGCCCAAATCCTGCCCAAGTAATCTGCTGCTCTATACAGATGATGCAGTATTGCTTGCCTCCCACCCTGATCCCACAATCCTACAGTCCTCCCTACAACTTGCCTTCAACCAGATTGAGAACTGGTTCACTGACCGAGACTGGGGTTCAACATAAAAAGACTAAGTCAATGCTCTTTGCCCACCAACAGAGCAAAGGGCAGTGATGCCCAACTAACAATCTTTTCCAAGCTCTCCTCCCGCTGGAACAGGTCCATACCTATAAATACCTGGGCTTAACTTTCAATCCCTGCCTCTCATTCCATCCCCATATCAGTAATCTTTCCTCAGCCATAAATATCTGCATAGGACTAGTGTATCAGCATAGAGACTGCCTACCACCAGAGGCCCTTAACCTTGCTGTTACCTCCTCTGTCCTCTCTCTAGTAGATTATGGGCTTACCATCTACTCGGCGCTGACCACACAGCTCTCAATAAAATCCACTTGGCTATCAACAAAGCATGTGACTCCTCACTGGGGTAGATAGGCATACCCACAACTGCACCCTGTATGCTCTAACAAATATCCTCACTCTAGATGAAAGAGCACGTTATCAAACGTGTCTTCTAACCAAAAAATTCAACTAGGGCTTACCCTCCTTGGGGTTGCTGCCTCCCCATATCGCTCATGCCTCTGCAACACCCATGCGGTAAATAAACTGATGTGGTCTGTTCCCAGGGTCAGGACCTCCTTAGCTCAAGGTCTTTTACCTACAGAGCGCTATTATGTATACAATGAACTCCCCCTGCCATTACCTCCATCTCCAGACTAGGCCCTTTATAATAGCCCTAAAGACCACATACTCTTCACCCGTTGCTGCCAGTGCACCGGCTAGTCAAGACCTGCTATTAGCCCCACCAATACATGGCTACCAGGCCTTGGCCCTTTCAACTATTGATCCCTTGCCCTGTGGTGGAGCAAGGTAGAGATGCCAACTGGTGGTTATAAACCATCAGTACTACCAGTACTACATGAGAGAGTTTGTGTTAAAGTTTTATTCCCTACTGTTATTGTATACTTCTCTTTGCACAATATTGACTGTGTTAATGACAATGTCGGAATCTCGACTGCTTGTACCTTGACAATTACAGGCTCCTTGGATGGACCTGTAGCTACCTAATTGTATAGGCCTCATCCACCTCATTGATTGTACTTCCCATACCCTGTGTTCTGTCTTATTGTATACTGCTTTCTGCTTATTGTTCTGTATTGTATTCAGGCGTAGAGCCTTTGTAAATGAGTCTATGACTCAAAGTTTTAAATCCGATATCTTCAATAAACAAATAAAATAAAATATTTAAATGGTGGTGATGTGCTGTGCAACTCCAGATGCACCACAGTGCAAAGATAATTCATGCCATGCATCCAGAGGGTGTGTTCCCCTGCATATGCGGCACATCACAATATTTAGCTGAGATGTGATGCAGCTGTCTGCATTTCAGAGATGTGTCACACAAAGTCGTAGCCACCCACAGGAGGGCTACTGTTCTGCACAGCACAATACAATAGCCGCCAGCCCCTGGGTGGCTATCCCCTCCCAGTCCTGTCCATGAATAAAATAATAAACACCCTCATATCCCTGGTGGTCTAGTGCCCCTCCCTTTCTGAACATGATCACAATGTAAATGGATACACCTCAGTAACTCTGGTAGTCCAGTGGCACACCCCTCCCTTCCCAAACATGATCATGAATGTAATGACACCTCAGTAACCCTGATGGTCCAGTAGTACCCTCCTTCCTGAACATGATCACAATGTAAATGGAATAAAGCCAGTAACCTTGGTGGTCCAGTGGACTCCCACCCACTGAGGACCCATATCCCACCCGCTCCCCTCATCCAAGACTGGCCACTTGGCCACGGTGTCCAGTAGACAGCACATCTCTCACACACTGCCACGGGTGCCCGCTGACTGAGCTGTAAATGAATGATATCAAGTACTGTACTCCTGTAAGCCCATTTGTAGACACTGTCGACCAATGGGCTTTGGTCAATGTGTACACTGTCATTCACAACTTCCTAAGTTGTGAATGACGGTGTACAGAGTACCGGCAGCCCATTGGTCGACAGTGTTTACCAATGGGCTTACAGGAGTACAGTACAGTACTTGCTGTCTTTCATTGACAGCTCAGTCATCGGGCATCCACGGTGGTGTGTGGAGAGATGTGCTGCCCGCACACCATGGCCGAATGGCCAGTCTGGGGGAGCAGAGGAGGTATGGGTCACTCAGAGGGTGGGGGTCCGCTGGACCAACAGGGTTACTGGGATTTATTCATTTACATTGTGATCGTGTTCAGAAGGGGGTACCACTGAACACTAGGGTTACTGATGAGGTGTATTCATTTACATTACATCATGTTCAGGGAAGGAGAGGGTACCACTAGACTACCGAGGGATGGCTGGGAACCTTTGTAAATATATAGACGGGGTTTGGGAAGGAGAGGTACCACTAGATTACCAGGGTTACAAGGATTCCTGTTATATTCCTGAACGGGGATGGAAGGGTCCACTAGACTATCAGGGAATTTACATATATTTGTGCTGTAGGCATGATCAGGGCTTGCTTGCAGGGCTCCCGGCACATCCTGCTGGGTACATCCCTGCCCCAAATATGCAAATGTGGCCATAATGACATGCTAATGGTTCCATTTGTACCTTGCATGCTAATGGTTCCATGTGCATGTTTCGGTCTAAGCATCTGGAATTTGCATTTTGCACATCTGCAGACGCCGCCACTCATCCCCATTCCAGGTATTCAGACCGGCAGGGGATGTGCTGGAGCATCGGTGGCGGTGCCCATTTGTGTGATAGGTATCTGTTGCCATATTCAGACAAGATCAGCAGCATATCTTGTTTGAATATAAGCATTTTGTGCTCTGGCGCAACTCAGTTGCATGAAGCATCCGTGATCTGCCCTTTTCTGGGCGTAGTTTGAATATCTGGGCCTAGATTTAAAAACTGGCCAGGTTCTAGGGGCAGAGTGTTCTTTTTATTTAGCACTAGTTCTGCCATCCCTACAGATTATTGGTTTCTAGGATTTGGCTGATTCCATTTAGGAAGTATTTCAATTCCAAATATAAGGTAAGCACTTATATATAAAACAAGTGGATAAATTATTTGACTCACAAAGGAAAAAAGAAACAAAAATTAGGTGACATCTGATTCAGCAGGCATGGAAATCAAAATGATTGATTTTCTGAAAGAAAGGGTATTTTCCAGTAATAGTTCAATTAAATTGAACATTCATCTGAACAGCCCTTATAGGCAATCTAGCTGCATCGGATGTTCAGACACAGTCGTGTCCAAAGAGGGTGCTTACATCCAAAATGACCCTTGAGTAATTTTTCTAATGCAAGCCACTTCAAATTGAATAAACCATCACAAAAACTAGGATGACTTTGAAAATAGGGATACAGAGGTTTGGCTCATGGGCGTATAAACGCAGGGGAAATGTGCATCTGTGTCTGCCCTTTTGAAAACCTGCCCATATATTTTTCCAAATATATACTACAAGGATTGTTCTCCAGTTCATGCTGTACTTTTGTTGCTTTTGTCCCAGCCGGAGTTTAGAAGTATTTAATAGCGTATGGTGGAACATTGTTCTAGGCGAAATCCATCCCTAGAACACTGCTGTTCTGCTGCAATAGCTATGATATTTTGCTGTTGTGCTGCACTAGCTATGTAGCTACTGCAGTACAACAACACAGAATGTCTTCACATGCCGCCTTTTTCAAATCATGGCACCCGATGAAGCGGCCGTAGTGGTGAAAAAGCTGACCCCAGAAGTGAGTGGCAACTGAAAGAACCACCACAGTCCCTCAGAAACTGCACCTGAGCTCCGCAATGCTGAGGGAATTAGAAGAGCATGGGGATCTTTTTATGTTTGCTTGCATGCATGTGCAAGAAACATAGTGCCATCATCTGAGTTTTCGGTGTGGCAGCCTCTTCCAATTCAGGCAGTGTGTTTGCAGGCGTGGCGCAGTTCTCCATGCCTGCTCGAGCTGTCTATGACAGCTCCAAAATGCAGTGGAGTATATTTGAAAGGGGAGTTACGCTTCAATGAGCAGTGATAAGATATTGCTGCTCTTGTGCGTCTCCTACACACACACACACACACACACACACACACACACACACACGCACGCATACTGCGCAGCCCCCCACGCACACACTGTATAGCCGACGGGGTGCCTAATCCTCATGGCTGTGCTGCGCTGCCTCCAAAAGCTCTCCACATGCCATGCTGGTGCCCACCCCAGCGTGGCTACACATGTATAGCCTGGACGGGGTGCCCAATCTCGTCGGCTCCACTGTCTCCCCCAGAGTACAGGGTGTCACACTGGGAGCCCACCCCAGTGTGGCAACAGATGCTGCGTCGCTGACTGGGGTGCCCAATCCCCCATCGGCCCACTGCCCTCCCCCCAAGTTTGCAGTGCCACTGGGAGCCCACCCAGCGTGGCAAATGTGTTATAGCCGACGGGGTGCCTAATCCCCATTGGCTCCAGACCCCCAAAAGTTTTTCAGCTGCCACACTGGGAGCCCACCCCAGCGTGGCAAACATCTCTGGTCGTCTCAGTAAAAAATAAAACTGCAACAAAAAATGTCCCTCGGAGCTTCTCCCTGTCCCCTCCCACAACCCACACCCACCCACTGCACACCCTGCCTCCCCACACCCCTCACTCCATACTTACCCGGACCTCGGTGCGACGATCTCGGTGGACCGGGACACATCTGCACTCCTCAAAGCTGACCACGAACTGAGGAAATGCCGTAAGCTATATAATGGGATAGACAGGGTTTTTCAACTTTGTTGCATATCTCAGGCATTTTGGAATTTTTACCAAATTTAACATGGGGTTTTGGGACCCTTCTCATGAATGCTCTCACTATCATAGCGTTAATCGGGCTCGAAGGGTGATTTTGCAGTCACTGTGCAAAATCATCTTTCGGGACCAAGTAATGAAATGACACTGCCACTGTTCATAAGGTGGGCTCTCAAAAGCCTATGTTGAAAATTTGGTGGAAAATTCCAAAATGACTGTTTATATGCGGTGTTGGCAGTTCACGCACGCCAGGTTTATGACTTTCAATATTTTCACTCCAGATTTTCAACATTGCCATTTTACCACACCTCCTTATGAGCAGTATAGCTGTCATTTTTCACATCTTGCCAAAATGTGTTTCGCCCATGTAGCGTACAATGGCGCAGTCAGCGTGAAATCAATGTATGGGACATATTAAGAAAATCACAGTGACACTGTTCATGAGCAGAGGTCTTAAAATGGCTATTTTGAAAATTTGCGAAAAAAATCAAAATGACTGTTTTACGAGCGCTACAGTCTTACGCACACCTGTAAGTTTGCGAATTTTCAATATTATCCAGATTTTCAACATTGCCATTTTATTAGATTTTCTTATGAGTAGTATAGCTGTCATTTGTCACATCTTGCCCAAAACATGTTTCCGGCTTCATGAAGCGCATAAATGACGCAGTCGAAAAAGTAAATCAATGTATGGGACACATTAAGAAAATCACAGTGACACTGTTCATGAGCAGAGGTCTTAAAATGACTATGTTGAAAATTTGGTGAAAAATTCCTAAAATGATTGTTTTAAGTGTGTTACGCAGCTCCTACACACGCCGTAAGTTTGCGAATTTTCAATATTTTCACTCCAGATTTTTGACATTGCCATTTTATTACACTTCCTTATGAACATTACAGCTGCCATTTTCCAATCTTGCCCAAAACATGTTTCCGCCTATGTAGCGCACAATGGTGCAGTTGGTTTACGAAAGCAATGTTTGGGACACAGTAAGAAAATCACAGTTAAACTGTTCATGAGCAGAGATCTTAAAATGGCTATGTTGAAAATTTGGTGACAAAAGTCCATAAAGTGACTGTGTTATGAGTGAGCATCATGTAGTTTCCATGCACCCGTAAGTTCATGACTTTGTAATATTTTCAGTCCAGATTTTCACCAGTGGCATTTTTCCACACTTCCTTATAAACAGTACAGCTGTCATTTTTTCACAACATGGCCAAAATGTGTTTTCACACTTTCAGCGCAGAGATGCGTGGTCGCTGTGAGAAATCATTGTTCGGACAGATAAAGAAAATCACAGTGACACTGTTCATGATCGGAGGTCCCAAAATGCCTGTGTTGACAATCTGCTGTAAAAATCCCCAAACTACATTACGGGTGTGCTGCACAGTTTCTATGCACGCCGTGACTTCACCAGTTTTTAATATTTTTACTGCAGATTTGCAACGCTGCTATTTTACACCTCCCATGAACAGTACAGCTGTCATTTTTACATCCTGTTTGAATGTTTTTGCACCTGTGGTGCTAAATGCTGTAGTCGCTGTGCATTAGCAGCTTCGCTAACAAACTGATATTGCCACTGTTCATGAGTTGGGGTCACAAAAACATTTTGAAAATTTGGAGTGAAATACCAACTAATGCCTGAGGTATTAAGGTTTCCAGCCATAACGCCAACCCTGTGAGAGAATGACAGGCATCAGGGGTGTGACTTGGGATTCTTGCCTGTAATGCTCATTACCATTCCACACCCTGCAGCCAGTGGAGGTATCGAGGTATCCCTTGGACTCTTCGCCCCAAAGTTCACCCCATCCTCCTATACCGCACCCATCTCACTGTATTTCCTGATGGAATGGGGTGTGCATAAGGGCCAAAGACCCCAAGGCACACCGTGACACTTGTCAGTGTCTGCAGGGTGGGGTGTGGTGAAATGGCGTGGCCGTTATGCCTCACGACCAAAGACACACCCAATGCCTGTCACTCTGCAGGGTGGTGGTGGGATTGGTTTCAGTTCAATACTTCACTGCCATTCCTATTACGCAGCTCTGTAACTTCTACACTACCACTGCCAATGCCAGCAAGCAAACATTCAGCATTGACAAATGCTTGTTTTATATGTGCTGGGCACAGGCTTGCAACAATGGTTGCCCATACACTATAGGAGACTGTGTATGAGCAATGTATAGTGAAAATGCTGCTCTCTGTTGAATCAAAATGCAAGTGCCAAATTTTATTGCAGTTGACAGATAAAAACACACATCTTGATGCATTTCAGAGATGACTATTTTAACAAAAGATAAAGGAGTCATCTCCGAAACGTGTCAGGGTGTGCACTTGTATCTGTCACCTGCAATAAAGTTTGCACTTGCACTTTGAATAGCAGAGAGCAGTGTTTTCACTTTATACATTGGTGGAGAGTGCTAGATTTTGTAAGCTATGCCTGATATTCAGACTTGTGCCTGGCAATGGCACAAGTGGTGGTGTAGCGCAACCGAGTTGCACTGCAGCAACTAAGGATATATTCAAAGAGATGTGCCATGGCACATCTCTTCTAAATATAGCAAATAATGCGACTACACAAGAACAATACGCTGGCACATCCCCAGACAAGTTTGAATACCAGGACTGGAATGCTCCAGCACAACCATAGCTGCGCTGTCGCAATATCCAGATATTCAGATCTGGATATGCAAATAGAGTCATTATGCATGCATTGGCAAATGGGGCCATTTGCATGTCATTATAGCCCCATTTGCATGTGTTGTGCAGGGCCGGTCAGCGAAATGCACCTGGTGCCTGCACAGCATGCAGTCCCTGTACCAGGACTGCAGTAGTACCTCCGCAACCTGTAACCCGGAGCGCCATGATATATGTTAATATATCTTCCTGGTGGTCCAGTGGTTTCCCCCATCCCGTACTTCCCTTCACTGTGACAATATTAAATATAAATTCCCTGGTGGTCCAGTGGTTCCCTTCCTCATCCTGACCACCGATCACGAAATATATATTTCACAGATCCCTGGTAGTCTAGCGGAAGCCCCACTCCACTCCTGTAGCACTGATCGCTGTATTTCATATTCATATCCCACCTGGTAGTCTAGTGGTACCCCCCCTGCCGGAAACCCAGATCACCGTATTTCCACATAGTTATTCTTCTTGGTGGTCCAGTGACACCCCCACTGCACAGGACCCCCTGCCCGCCTAGCTCCTCCCATCATCGGTGGGCAGCAACTCAACCACATACCTCAGTGACTGCCTGCTGAATGACAGCTTACAGTAAGTGCTGCAAGCCTATTGGTCCACTGTGTGGACCAATGGAGCCACAGGTGCCTGTAATAGTCATTCACAACTGTGAGCGATGGGGTCCTGTGTGGGTGGAGGGTGCCACTGGACCACCAGAGAGAGAATAACTATATGGAAATATGGTGACTGGGGGTTACTGGTTGGGGGTACCACTAGACTACCGGGGAGGATATATATATATGGACATATGGTGATCAGTGCTATGGGGGTACCACTGGACTACCAGGGACTATTGTGTGTGTGTGTGCTTGTGCATGGTGTTGGTGGTTACACCATCGCCAGTGTCTGCTGTGTTACACACTGCATTACAGCTGCCCACCTCTGGGTGGCTAGCACTTGAGCCAGTTTTTACAGGCCGCACATCCCGGGTTGAATATCGGGATGTGCCACATATGCATGGGCACACCCCTTGAGATGTGCTGCATACATTATCACTGTGCCCCGCACATCGAGAATTGCACTGTACAATTCCTACTTTTGAGTATTGCCCTGTGAGCATTTGGTTGTGCTGGAACTACTCCTTTGAATATCTAGGCCTAAGTTTTTATCTGTTTATCCTGAGCACCCCATCCTGGTGAGGCATCCTTTTGTTTGAAATGTCTGTGTATGAGCAACCAAACACATACAAGGCTGTGTTTCAATTTCAAGGTTTCCATGGTAAAAAAAGACCTCTCGAGCTGCACTCTCAAGGTCTTCTGTTGTAAACCTCTCGATTGAAACG
The DNA here is from genome assembly GCA_016271365.2 of Neoceratodus forsteri. Classification (NCBI taxonomy): domain Eukaryota; kingdom Metazoa; phylum Chordata; order Ceratodontiformes; family Ceratodontidae; genus Neoceratodus; species Neoceratodus forsteri. Next base: position 233,078,573 of record CM028129.1, on the reverse strand, counting down.
CATAGAGGATAATGGATAGGCATCAGTGAACAACAATGCTGTGTTCACTTGAGAGGTTGTCAAGACAACCTAGTAAACCTCGGAGTGAAGCTGGAGAGGTTTACAGTTGTCATGAAACCTCGAGAAGTGAAGTCAGCATTGTTGTTTAACCATCCATTGTCTTTTATAGTGTATGGACAATAGCTAAACACACACTGTGCATTTCTTGAGCATGGCTGTCCTCATGCGCTGCTGTTAAAGTCCTGCCCACCCCAACACAAGAACAAGCCTCACTATGTCCACGGCCCCAAGACACTCACAAACTAGACTTTTTAAACATAAATACAGCTGCAAGCCTGATTATCTATTTGTAGCAACAACAAGTGGGAAAAAGAATAATTAACTGAATCCATTTAACATAATAGCCATTGCAAGGGGTGGAAGAGACTACAAGTAAATAGCGGTTTGAAAACGTTGGCAGGAAGTTTTGTGAAAGTATCAGCTAGATGACAAAGAATATTAACTACAGTCCTCCATATTACGAGCATCACTAGAATAGGTTTCATTTTCCAGAGGTACATGGAGAAAATAAATAAATAAGACCATTTATGCAATAGGTGTGGACAAAATATCCATTACATAAATCCTGAAATGTGAGCTATTGTGTACATAAATTTCATTGATGTACATAGTTGCTATGTCATCAGCCAGTTTAGAATGTTAGGCCTCAGTAGCAGTACTAATCATATTCAAATGCAAATAACTTTAAATCAGAAAATGATTGCATGGTACTGTAAGCATGAAATTTGTTCAGCACAAAAATATTTACAAAATGAGTGGTATTTCATTTATAGATACATTTTAGTTTTTTATAATTAGCAAAAACAGCAGAAAATTATGTTTTTTTTTTTTATTTTTTGACAAACAACTGCGAGTAACTTTAAAACAAAAACTGATGGTATGGTACTCTGAGTGTGAAAGTTGTCCAGCACAAAAATATTTACAAAATGAGTGATGTTTCAGTTATAGATATCTTTTATTGTTTTATTTTGTAATTCGCAAAACCAGCAGAAAATTAAGGGGTTTGGACACTTTTTCGACAAACACATACAAATAACTTTAAACAAAATTGATAGCATTGTACTTTGAGCACAAAAGTTGTTCAGCACTAAAATATCTATGAAATGAGAGGTTTTTCATTTATAGATACCTTTTATTTGTTGTAACATTTTATTTATTTTCAGAAAAAGAAAATTTGACATAACATACATCAGTAAGGCCAAAGCCTTCATATGAGCAGGCATTGTACAGGTACTTAAAACCAATAAAAAAAGGAGAAGAGAAAGAAAAGGAATGGGGAGGGAAGGGAAATGAGGGAAGGAGGTGAGGGAGTAACACACAAAAAACATACATTCATGACTGCCAAGTGGTATGGATACGTGGGGTCTGCCAACACCCATCCCCTTACGACCAATAAGGGGATGGAGTGCAGAGATGAGTGTTGTGGCAAGGGTTAATAAGAAGGAGGTATACTGTGGGTGTCTGATCATACATCCATGTGTTCCAAGTTGTTGTACTCACCAGAGAGGGTTTCTTTCGACAGTCTTGCTGGACATAGGCACACCAGCCATATACTCTGTGTCAGGTCTTGTCAATCAGATCCCTTTTCAAGGCTTCAAGAGAAGAGTTGAACTGCCAGGGTATATGTTCTGCAAAAGCTGTCTATAACCTGGAACAAAGAAAATATATCCCAAAGATTCTAGTTCTTGACTTGGGTAACAGTTCTAATATAGGTAGAGAAATCAGGCACATACACAGATTCAGATAGCTACAAAAAAGACAAGCACAGGTATGTATATCCAGAAGTAGCAAGCTAAAGCTGTATTGGGCCTAGGTAATGCGGGTGTTTGGCCAATAACTGCTCACTGAAAACACTGACCTCATTCAGAGTGGCAAAATAACATTCTAGTTACATCCAGTAGGGTCGGGGTTATTCATCCCCGCCTGTCTGAGGGTAAACATACATATCTTAGGTAGGGCCCAGCATTGTCTAAATGTATGAATTTGGTATGTTTGGAGGTGGGAAATTCTGTCTAGCTTGGCAAGAGTCGAAAGAGAAGCCAATACCTCTGTAATTGTAGGGACCTGTGTAGATCTCCATTTGCTAACAAATGTAACCCTAGGTGGCGCTATCCCCGGGCTACTACCCCTGCCTGCTTGGCTACTGACAGGTTAAGGGGCCTGAGTTCTGAAACAGGTGCCTTCACCCAGAGGTCAGGGTAGGTAGTGATAAAACTAACCTGGACACAGCCCTCTGGGACACTGTAATTCTCCTCAGTTCCTGCCAGTCGCCACACAATTCACAATAAGCACCTTCCGACTGACACTTACCATCAGGGTTAATTTCTCCAGTTCGACCTGAGGACCCCCTGTAAAACAAGGTTAGGCAGCACAAATGACAACAGTAAAACCTAAAGCACAAACTAGAAACAGTCTGGTGGAATTGCAGAAAAAGAGTAGATCTGATTTATTCAGTGGGCTATAACAAGGAGGGAGTAATCAGGATAATTGGCTTATAAACTACATTAATCACACTGTTATGCATGCAGTACAGAATCCTCCTCACACAGTCACACACACACACTGGCTACCCAGGTAAAAGGCAGATGGGCTAGCCAGGATTGTTGCCTGGAAGGCCTGCATCACAGCTGGTTGGGGCCCCAGATGGAAAAAAAACATGCACACACAATTTGTAATCAAGAGTCAGATGGGTCAGTTCATGAAAAAAGGAACTAACAGAGGAATCAGATGACACACTTTGATTTAACAGAAGGTTCAGGAGCTACCCTGATATTTACTCATGGTACCCAAGACTGGACGAGGATGGACGAAATGGAGACTGTTGACAAGTAGTCTGGGTGGCCAGGGAAAACAGGACCCACACAGCGCAGCAAGGCATCATTTCCATTCAGGCGTGGAGTGGAGGGCTGGTCCCCAGGCAGGTCTCTCATCGGTGGCTCTTGTCGGTGCAGAAGGGTAGTCTGGCAGGGGCCCTTGTGGCAAGGCCCAGCCTCATGGAATCAACTGCGATTCAGTCCGTTTGTGCAGGCTAGATTTTAGCAAGCAGCCCATAGTTCACACAGTGGGGAAATAAAGCACGACCCACTGTCTTCAAACAGCACATTTATATGTAAAAGAAGCAGCACACAGTTCGTGACAGTGGAAAAATACAGCACAACCCACTGTCTTCAAACAGCACATTTATATTGTTCACTTGGGAACTCAAAGCAGCAGGTTGGTTGGACAGAGGTCTGGATTTATATTCTGTTTTAACTGAAATATTGGAATAGTTTGTAAGTGAAATTAGCTCTATGTGGTAAAAATTATTACCTTGAATTAGAACTGTTACTTGGGCTATGATATTGTAACTTTTGAGGTTTGGAGACAGTTGTTTGTCAGGGTTAATTAGAGGGAAATTTAAACGTGTTGTTTGCCTGGTGTTAGGGAAGGGACATTAGCTGCAATTACCTTGTCTTTAAACAGGAATTACCTAGCCTCCATTGTTCACTTGGGAACTCAAAGCAGCAGGTTGGTTGGACAGAGGTCTGGATTTATATTCTGTTTTAACTGAAATATTGGAATAGTTTGTAAGTGAAATTAGCTCTATGTGTAAAAATTATTACCTTGAATTAGAACTGTTACTTGGGCTATGATATTGTAACTTTTTGAGGCTTGGAGACAGTTGTTTGTCAGGGTTAATTAGAGGAAATTTAAACGTGTTGTTTGCCTGGTGTTAGGGGAAGGGACATTAGCTGCAATTACCTTGTCTTTAAACAGGAATTACCCTGGCCTCCATTGTTCACTTGGGAACTCAAACAGCAGGTTGGTTGGACAGAGGTCTGGATTTATATTCTGTTTTAACTGAAATATTGGAATAGTTTGTAAGTGAAATTAGCTCTATGTGGTAAAATTATTACCTTGAATTAGAACTGTTACTTGGGCTATGATATTGTAACTTTTTGAGGTTTGGAGACAGTTGTTTGTCAGGGTTAATTAGAGGAAATTTAAACGTGTTGTTTGATGAAGAGCCCTCCACGCACCCTGTTTTGTAGGCTTTCTTAAATACTGAAAACCACTGGGGTTGGGATTGAAAGGCTGAGTATTTCTGTTTTAGGACTGAAATTTGAAGCAACAGCAGCTGGAGGGCCTGTGACATCATAGGGTACCTGATGTCTGCTTACACACACTGTTAGTGGGACCGAACACACACTGGACTGTATGTGTTTGTGAGACTTTGGAACTTTATTGGTGGGGTTGAAACTGGGTTTGTAAATAACTACAGTCAGTATAGAGAGAAACTGTATTCAGGGAAAGGACTGAGAAAAGGGGTGTGCCATTATAAACAGAGGGGATAAACAGAGTGGCCATATTCCACCATGGCAGGCATCTTTGGAAGGGTTGTAGGCTGTACAGGCTGTGGGATGGCAATAATTCTAAATTGGACCTGAGAGAGGAGGCTGCCCACTCTGTAGACAGTTATCTTGTATCAGGAGTGAGGTATATTGGTTAAGGAGTAAGCTGGGGAGCTGGGGGGATGTCCAAGGATAAGGGGTGTGGATATGGGCAGCAGAAGGGTGGGGCTGAGGGAGGCTGGGGCAACGCTCTGAAATTACAGGGCGTTATGTTACAGCAAGCAGGAGGGGGTATTAGGGACAGAGGACCTTTAGATAGGAAGTTGATGCTAAGGAAGCGTACAGGGTGAACATTCTGAATACAAAGATAGTGGAGGGAAGAGTCAGGAGGGGCTGTTGTGCGAAGCCTAGAACAGCAGACTGTGGGAAGGGAGCTCTAAGGTGAACAGAGCAAGAGGGAAAGAAGAGGCAGTTTAGAGGTGCAGTCAGGAATCTCGGTTACTTGATGGAGGCTGACATAGAGTGTCACAATAAATTTGAGCTACTAAGCAACCTAGAGGGAGGAAGGGTTGTAGAAATGAGAAAACTTATACAGAGGCCGGGGAGGGAGTCTGATACCCATAAAGCATCACAGACCGGCAATGGAAAGGATGGAAATAGTCCCAGAGGGAGAAGGAAACATATATGTTAAGCAAATGGGGAGATGCAACATATTCCAGACATGAGAGAGGAGAGCATAATGGAGAGAAACTGGGAGACAAGGAGGTGGGAGAGGAGCCCTTCAGCAGGGGGGTCAGTACCAGGGATGGGGCCCTAGCTAAGGGGACCCACAGAGAGCCTCTGGAGGCAGGGTACTATTACAAGGGGAGGATGGCGGTGTGGGGAAGGAGAAACCATCAGGGCCAGGATAAATGGTTCGGATAAGAGAGGGTTAAAGGGACACCTATTCAGAGTGGGTCTGAGTTAAGTGGGCAAAATAGCAAGGGAGGCAGAAAGGGGAGGGTGACAAGGGGTCTCTAGTAAGGCAGGAAGATTCCACGAAATTGAGATCATGAATAAAGGGGAAGGGGGCTGAGAGGGCATAGTGGAGGTAACCATAAGGATGATGGCGGTGTTAAGGTTCTGTTATTGGGAGACTGGATGATTAGGGGTATCCAGTGGGAGGGACAGGGGGTGGATGCCATAGCCAGGTGAAGTTGTGTGTATCTCTGGGCTGACACTGCACAGAGCAAAGTTCATGGTGTATGAAATGGTTAGGGATTGTGGAGGGAACCGGATTTCTGGTGCATTTGGGAACTAATGATCTAGAGGAGATAGCATTTTGGAAATCCAAGCAAGGTTCCAAGAACTTGCCAGAGTCTGTCGGGATAATGGATGCAACATTTCCTTTCGGAGATATTGCCAGTACCAAAGGCCTCAGTGGAGAAAAATGAACAGAGGTTAATGACTGACTCCAGGAAGTGGGTGAAGAGAGGGGTTGGGGTGTTAGGAACTGGAATGGAGTTTGGGAGGATAAGGGACTATATGCCAAGGACAGGTTTCATCTTGCCCCATTAGGGAAGGAAGTCCTTAAACAGGGGATGGCTGACTACATACAAGAAAGGTGGGGTTTAAACTTGTGAGGGGGAAGGGATAAGGGAGGGCTGACCAGAGCCCTCTCCTCCAGATGAGGGAGCAGCCTTCACGCCCAAGAGAAAGGGGAAACAGATTGGGGATGGAGGTTTCAGGAGGAGCAGAGGGAGGATGAAGTATAAAGGAATCTGGGTGGGGTTCGACAAAGAGAATCAGGGATAAGGGGTGGGGTTGGTGTTAGTAAATGCCAGGAGCTTGGGAAACAAGTTGCCAGAGTTCCAGGCCGTGCTGATGGGGGGTGGATGTGGCGGTCATAGAGCACTTGAGCCAACAAAACCATGACTGGGACCTAAACGTACAGGCACACTATGCTCAGGAAGGACAGAAAGGAGGGCAGAGGGGTGGAGTGGCTATGTTCATTAGAGATGACATAGAAATTGCTAGGGTAGAAGAGGCAGAGGGAAACGGAGGCCTTATGGGTCACTTACGATCCTCAGCAGGAAATAAGGTCAAGCTGGGTGTAGCATATAGGCCCCGGGATGAGTGAGGTTCTAGAGGATGGTTTGCTGGACAACATCATTGCCCAGTGTGGACCAAAAGGGAAGGAGGGTGCTGATGGGGACCTTAATATGCCAGGTAAAACTGGGGAACCATGTCCTCTGAGGTGGCCAAGGAGCAGAGGCTGCTGGATGGCTTCCAGGATGTTTTCTTAACACAGCATGTGATGGAGCCCACAAGGAGAGGCATGTCCTGGATGTGGTTCTGGCAGATGGGGATCTGGTAAGGGACATGGTTGTACAAGACCCCTGACTGGGAGCGACCACAATACTGTCTGGTTTCAAATAAGCATGGGGAGGGGTGGAGATCTAGGACACTGGCAGTGGACTTCAGGGGGCAGACTTCATGGGCATGGGAAGTATTCTCAAGGATCACTTGATGGGGATTACCTCAATGACAAGTGTGGAAAGGAGATGGGAGGTCATCAAACGGGCACTTCATGAGGCAGTCAGGATCTGTACTAAGTTGAAATGTAAGGAGCAAGGTCATGTAAACCATGCTGGTGGTCCAGTGAGGTACAGGTAGCAGTCAGAGAAAAGAAGGCGCCTACAAAAATATAAAACAACAAGAGGATAGGGATAAGAAATGTACCAGCTTGCATCTAGAAAAGTCACCAGATGGTGAGGGGAGCAAAGTCCAGTAAAGAGCAGCGGCTGGCACAGGGATACACATGGAGGGAAAGGGTTCTTCCGCACATTGGGGAGCGGAGAAAACTAAGGGCCATCTCAGCAGATTGAGATCAGAAGGAGGGTGGGTGGAAGAGGCGAGGACCGGGCAGGGTATTTATGAGTACTTTGCCTCTGTGTTCACTAGGGAGGGATGGGATATCTACAAAGCAAGGCACGAAGGGATAGAAACATCGGTAAGTGGGATCAGGGAGCAACAAAAATGGAGCAAGATGGAGAGAGAGAAGTACCCCAGGGTGTCACATCTGGGTAAAGATAAAAAGGCCAGTAAGGTGGAGGGACGGATGATGCTATCTCCGCCAAAAAGTGTGGTTAGCCCTCAAGGCCCTAAAGAAAGACAAATCTCCTGGGCGGATGGCATTCATCCGAGTACTATGGGATTGGCGGACATACTGACTGCACCCTGGCAGACTTTCAGCATGGGTCACTTGAGACAGGGAGGTGCCTAGGGATTGGCGAGAGGCACATGTGGTACCAATCCATAAAGGGGTCGAGGAAGTACCAGGTAACTATAGACCCATCAGTTTGACCTCGGTGGTGGGAAAATTAATGGAGAGTATACTAAAGGAACGATTGGGGTGTACTTGGAGGAGGTGGGAGGTCTGGATAGTCGGCAGCATGGGTTTGTGCCAGGTAGATCATGTCAAACCAACCTTGTGGAGTTCTATGAATGGGTAACATCAGAACTGGACAGGGTAAGCCTGTGGATGTATTATTCTTGGACTTCAGCAAGGCGTTTGACTCTGTCCCCACAATGGTCTGGTGGAGAAACTGATGGGGTTAGAGTAGGCCCTTTGATGGTCAGATGGATTGAAAACTGGCTAGCTGGGCGCACTCAGAGAGTAATGGTCTGTGGGGAGCTCTCGAACCCTAGAGGTTGGTGATGGGGCTGCAGGGCTCGGTCCTGGGTCGATCCTGTTTAATGCATACAGATCGGACATCAGGAGGGTATAGGGTGAAATGAGTCTCTTCGGATGACTCCAAGATGGGAGCAGTAGTTGAGGGAGAAGAGGAGGTTGGCCCTGAAAGGGGACCTGGACACCCTGGAAAGCTGGGCTCACCATGGAAATTAAATTTTATATCACCAAGTGCAAGGTGTTGCATCTTGGTCGGGAAACTCTAAACACAGGTACACCCTGGGAGGGAGGCTGGAGGCCTCAATAGGGGAAAAGACCTAGGGGTCATGGTGGATGCATGTATGAATAACTCTGAGCAGTGCAGGAGAGCGGCTAGCTAGGCAAACAGGATGTTGGGATGCATCATAAGGGGATCACCTCTAGGAGCAAGGAAGTGATTCTGCCGCTGTACAATGGACTGGTTAGACCACACCTTGAGTACTGTGTACAGTACTGGAGACCACACTAAAGAGGGACATACAGCTCCTAGAGAGGGTACAGGAGGGCAACAAAGATGATATGAGGGCTAGGGGATTTGACGATGAGGACAGACTTAAGGAGCTCTGCCTGTTTTCACTGGAGGAGAGGAGAGACAGGGGACATGATTGAGGTCTTCAAGTACCTCAAGGGAATAAATAGGGTAAACATGGAGGGATCTTTAGACTAAAGCAGGAGGTATCACCAGAGGGCATGGTTTGAAGTTGGAAGGTGGAAGGTAGGGGAAAAGAGGAGGAGGTTTTCACTGAGAGGGTGGTGGACCCTTGGAATGCACTTCCTGGTGAGCTAGTTCAGAGATCCACAGTGGAGGGCTTCAAGAGAGGATGGGACAGACACAGAAAGTGGATGTATCAGATGTTGTCCGTCCAGGGGGTGGGATGGATGATACGGGTTTCTGGAGCACAAGGAATGGCAGGGTCTCGGCACCCAACTAAGGATCTAAAGTTCGAGCAGACTCGATGAACCGTAAGGCCTAATCTGCTGGCAAATAGTATGTTAGTATGTTAGTATATGTAACAGCAAGCTGCACATAGTTAGCACAGTGGAGAAATACAGCACGACCCACTGTCTTCAAACAGCACATTTATATGTAAAAGCAAGCAGCACACAGTTCGCACAGTGGAGAAATACAGCACGCCCACTGTCATCAAACAGCAGATTTATATGTAAAGCAAGCAGCACCCAGTTCACACGGTGGAGAAATACAGCATGACCCACTGTCTTCAAACAGCACATTTATATGTAAAATGTTCTACAATACCAGGCACACTGCTCACCGGTCCCAATCAGCAGTTGCTGCTCTAACCGGAGCTCAGAATGTAGCTGGAGTTTCTGACAGGCCGATCGATTCAGCAAAATCTTGGGTCCTCTACAGGTTGTGCCTAGTCCCACTTCAGTGGCTTCTTCGTTCTCACCAGATTGGATTTAGTCCGAAACACTTCTCTCTCTTTCTCTGGGCCAAAACAGGCAAGCAGGCCAGAAGTCAGGCCTTCCACAGTTCTCCTGCGTTAACTACTGCTCAACGGCTGCTCGAACTAGAAGAGCTGTTGCTGTCTCAGCTTCAACTTAGATCTGCCTTCACAGCAGGCAGTCCGGCATTTCCTTCAAGTCCAGAGAGTCCGGTTGGCTGATTCAGCTGTCAGTCACAACATGCTCCCCTGTTGGTGCAGAAAGGTGCCAATAGTCAAAAACTATGATTCCCAGAGGCTTGCTCCACATATCCCTTAGTTGCAGGCTCCATTTTAGAGTCCCCAAATACTGATTGGTCCAATTCGGCAGTTCGGGACCAAAATGGTGGAGCCAAACAGATCAGTCCTTGCTGCAAAGAAGGCAGGTTAGAACAAACTACATTATCATTGCTACTCTAAATGATTATCCGCAATTAGTTACATCTTTCAGCAGGGCTTCTTCTCCACAATCAGCAATGGCAGAAATGGAGCAATTGTCCAGCAGCCCGGCAGGACTTGAGCAGGAAAACACTCAAACCCCCATTCAGTTTAATTTTATCTGCAGTCAGGCAGCACTTAAAGAGACAGTTCATGGAGGCTTTAAAGGCGCCACTGGCAACAACATTTAAATGGCTATAGCGCCAAACACCAACTGGGCAGCGAGCATTTAGGCAAGCTCTAGGAAGACTTTTGGGAACCCCCATTTGTGGGGTTACATCCTTCCTGCCTGGAAAAACCTGGCATCGCGTCAAGTCAGTACCACTACAATAATTGCAATTGCAAGTTATACTTTACATTTATACCATTAGCAGGCTAGACCTGTAGTGTTTAAGACATCAATCAGCATATTCAGCCTTTACTATACACATTCTCGGCAGTTCACAGTACAATATTCATTCTGAATTACATCATGCATTTTTCACACCAGTACTTTACACAGCCTGCCATACGAAATCAGGTAATAACTTCTTGTACATTAAACAATGTGAGAGGGACCCTTCCTATCAACTAACTTGGGGCTAGATGGGGCAGGGGCACTATACCTAGAGGAAGAACAATCAACCTGGAATTTGCATTTAGGCTCAGTTTGGGCAGTGAACTCAGACACATAAACTCCTTATGGACCACATTGAGAGGCAAATCTGCTGGCCTCCCAGGAATCATAACTGAAGCTACCACAGGCTTGACAGCTTAGCCAGTCTTTCTGAGGGAACAGCCACAGTCTCCATACTTTCAGCAACAGCCTGGGAGCTTTCATCACTTGAGAGGGTGCTTCTGCCTGGATAGGGGTTCGACTTAGCACTGTCAGCCCCTGGCTCTGTAAATTCTGGTTCTATAACACTTGCTTACTTGGACGGCACTCGACACTTGAAGGAATTATCATCACACTCATAAAGTATTCTTCAGTTTCTGGCATGTCACCAGTCTGACTCAGATCATCTGCCTCTTCCTCAGGTAAATCACACAGTTCCACCATACAGAGTGATTCAATATCATCAGGCGTGACACTGTACACTTCACTCTCCGGGAGCATTGGCTCCGGGGATGAAGCTGGGGGTTAGTCAGTCCAGAAGGCCCAGCTTCATCCCCACAATTGATCAGGGGTTATCTCAAAACAGCTGACTCATTTCCTAAGAGGGGTAATAAGCATAGTTGCACTCACTCTCATCAGAAGTGGATTGACAGGCATTATTGTTCTGGGCTTGCTATGGAGAAAACCTTAAGTCTGTGACCACTGGGGTAGGTTGAATCTGTCTTTGTTTTGCAGCAGGCCGAGTCACTGGTCCAGGGAGAACAATCTCAGGGGTTCAGCTTCAGTCATGACTTAGCCAATAGGCAATAAATGGTTATGGTGCATGGTCTTGACAGCTTTTGAGTTGTTTTCAGGCTGCACTTTATACAGGTAAATCATCCAACTTGCCTACTACTGTATGGGGAAGATGGTGCCATCGGTCAGCAATTTTATGTTTACCATGCAGTCCCAAATTTCGCAACAACACACGGTCTCCAGTTCAAGCTCTTGGGCCTTTACTTTTTATCATATCTCTCTTTTTTTCTAAGTTTCTCTTTGCAGCCATTGTCTGGGCTAGTTGATATGCGTGGTTCAATTGGGCCTTTAGTTTTTGTATATATTGTAGATAATTTTCAGCTCAAACCCCATCGGAAAAGACCCAGAAACAAACATCAACTGGCAGCCGAGCCTCTCTCCCAAACATGAGGTGGTAGAAAGAGAACCGGTAGCATCATTTCTTGTACAATTATAGGTGTGTACCAAGGTGCTAATCTGCTGGCTCCATTTATGCTTGTGTTTTGGATGAAGAGTGCCCAGAGGTCCAGCAAGGTGCGATTAAAGCCTTCTGGTTGTGGGTCCCCTTGTGGATGATAAGGGGTGGTTCTTGATTTCACACCCCCATAGGAGAGCATTTCTATGATTAAGTGACTCTCAAAGTCTCTGCCTTGATCATAATGTATTCTCTGGGGCCCTCGTAGTGACTAATACATTTTCCACTAGCACCTTGGCCACGGTGGACGCCTTCTGATCTTTGGTGGGGAAGGCTTGGGCATACTTTTTGAAATGGTCCATAACCACCAACACATTGCCAATGTTTCACTGATTGGGCTACAAACTCAAAAGTCTATGCAAACTAATTTCATGGGTGTGCTGGTGGTAATGTTGACAAGGGGAGGCAGCCCTCTCGGGCAAGGTCTTTCTCTGCAGGCAGCGACTACAAGTCCTTACATGATGCTCAACATCGGACTCCATCTTAGGCCAGTAGAACTGAGATTGCACTGGGTCAAGGGTTGGTCGATACCAGGTGGCCCATATGATTGTGAAATGACCTCAGCACCAAGTCTCTGGAAAGCTGTGACAAGACCAGTTGTTGCTTGCCTACTTGGCCTCCCCATCCACTGTTGCTCTATACAGCAACTGATTAATCAGCTTCAATTTAGGGCCTTCTTTAAACAGTAAAGCAGTTTGCAAATCAGAGGAGCCAATTTGGATACATCTTTCCTGACATGAAGGGCGTCAATGGCTGACCGAATCATAGGATCTTGGATTGAGCCCTCTGAATGCTGTCATTATCATATTGAGGTAGTGCACTAATATCTAGAGTGGAGAAGTGACAGTATGCAGCTGGTATGCAGGTGTCAGAGGGGCCCAAACAGTCTACTAAGCAATCCATGGTGTCTGTAGACATCTGTTCATCTTTATCAAACTTTTGACACAGTGCTCGAATGTCAAGTTTGACAGCTGAACCAATCACATTTGGAAGTGGGCCTCCGGGATAGGGCATCAGCATCTATGTGATTCAGGCCTGATCTGTATTCAACAGCATAATCATGGGTAGACAACACAGACAACCACTGATGCCCAGTGGTGTCCAGCTCATCTGAAGTCTGCACATAGGTCAACAGATTATTGTCAGTCTTTACCAGTATTTTTGCCCCATACAAGTATTCATGGAACTGGTCAGCGATGGCCCACTTTGACGCCAGGAACTCCAGTTTATGGACAGGTTAGTTTTTTCTGATGGGGTCAGACTTCTACTAGCAAAGGCCACCGGTCTCAAACCATTCTCATGTTCTTGATACAGTACAGCCCCAAACCTTGTAAGCTAGCATCAGTATGCAACACATAGGGTCTAGCAGGGTCAGCATAGGCGAGGATGGGAGCATGGGTGAGCTGTTATATTATTTCATGGAAAGTAGCTTCACAGTCGGGTGTCCAGTGGGACCCAAAAGTTCACCCTGGTGGAAGTATACTCTTCTGTTCCAGAGAAGGCCCCTTCTTGTATTTATGGTTCGTGGGAGGGTAACCTGGGTAAGATTCAGGGTGGCTAATCACCCTAGAGTAGTCCTTTATGAACTGCCAGTAGTAGCCACAGAATCATAGGAAGTGCTGTAATTCTTTCAGATTGTGGGGCTGGAGCCAAGTAGTCAAAGCCTCAACTTTACTGGGGTCAGTCTCTATTCCTCAGTGGATACTATGTGCCACATACTTCAAGGAGGTCTGGAAAACTGGCATTTATCTATGGACAGCTTGAGGTCGAAGTCTTCCAGTTGGTTTAGGACTTTAAATAGTCTGTTCTCATGCTCCTCCAAAGTGCTCCCAAACACAATAACATCGTCCAAGTATACCAGGCATTCCAGTAGATTCATATCCCCACTGCACGTTCCATCAGCCGCTGAAAGGTGGCAGGGCGCCAGATATCCCTGTGGCATTCTTAAAATTTGTAGAACCCCAGGGGACAAATGAATGCAGTCTTCTCATGGTCCTCTGGGGCCATTGGAATTTGGTAGTATCAACTGCGAAGATCCAACACTGAAAACCACTTTCTCCCATTTAGACTATCCAGAGCATCTTGTATACGGGCATGGTGTATTGGTCGGGGATAGTCCGCTAGTTCAAGGTTCGATAATCAACGACATTCTTACAACCCACTTTTTTCCGCTGACAACCACAATGGTGAAGCATATGGGCTTCAGGATTCTTGTATCACACCAGCCGCAAGCATTTCCTGCAGGTGTCTCCTCACATTATCTATGTCAGCTGGAGCTAGGCATTGAGATCTCTCTCAAAGCGGCCGTTTATCGTGTAAACATATATGATGCTCTGCACCCTGGACACATCCCAGTCCCATTCCTTCAAGGAAAATACTTGGTCTCTCTGGGCAAGTTTCTTGCTAATTTTACTCTTCCATTCAGCTGGCAGTAGGAGTCACCAAAATCAAACAAGTCAGGCGTCACTCTATCAGTCGCTTCCGGTGCTTGTTACTGGGTAACACTGCAGTGTCTGCGCAGTGTCGGTAGCCAGGGTGCAGCCTCTGTTCACCCGGATTACCCGATCTGACACATTGTGGACCTGGACCATCACTCATCATGCACAGGCATGAGCATGAACAGGAAAGATGCTGGGCCTGACCAACAATCCTTCTGGCAATTTTCCATCGCCTGGTGCATCCAGCATTAGTATTCTATTCTTGACATCCCACCATAAGCGGACCTCCCTTGTAGAATACACTGGGCATTGAGGGCTAGCACCATTGAGTCGGGATCCTTTTTCACACTAGCCCCACCGTTCATCCTGATCCACTGCCTCGGGCTTCTGGTGCAACTCATAGGGCCTCTTAATCAGACCCGAATTCTCAGGGCCCTCCCAGTCTGGAGCCTCTGTTTGTCATAGCAGAGCTGTGCCAGTCTTCCAAACATATGAGCATTGGCTCCCAGTTAGCAGGGAAACCCCATCATATAGTCCAGCAGGGGACACACTAAAGCCAGGGTCTCAACTTGCTCTGCCACTCCAGCCACCGAGGTAGGAAAAGACAACCAGATCCGAATATACCTGAGTATGGATACTACTTCTCATTTAGTCCCAGACATGCAGGCCTTCCAAGTGTTGTGGAGCACATCAGGCAGGTGCTTCCTGTACCAATCTCTAAACATGATAGTCACTTGAGACCCACTATCAAGCACGGCTCTGGTGGACACACCATTCACTTTACTGTAGTTTCCATTGAAGAGCCCACCACCTCAAACCATTCAGGAGGGACAGCAGCAGAGGCCTGGACAGACGATTTAGACACAAAGAAATTTGAGTTAGGGTTTCTCGAACCCTCACTGTGGTCATTTCGTGCACCCTTGACCACTGATTTGTTCTCAAGCTCTCCTTGAAGCCGCTCACCACCTTCTCCGAGCCCTTCTGAGACCGGCATTCCCTCTTCATATGGCCATCCTTTCCACAGGTGGGACAAATGATAGGCTCCTGGGGCATACTTGGAGAGAAATAGTATGAGGAACTGATGTATTAGCAAGGGCTTGGGGGCCAATATCTGCTGGCAGTGGTGAGAGTGGTGCAATGTGTCTCAATAGTTCCTTTAGGGTAGCAGTCAGTTCTTTGATTTCAGCCTGGGAGCCATCCGTTATAGGATGCTGTGGGTACCCCCACCCCAAAGCAGTCACGGCCAGAGGGACCAGAATCCTGCTCCGCTGGGAAACCCTTGCAGGGGCATCCACCCTCAAATCTCGGACCTCCTTAAGTAGTTAGTCTTTACAAAACTGGGCCCAGGGTGGGAAATTCTTTGACTTCTCAGAGTGCTCACTAGGTGCCGACTTTTGCCCCGAACTTCACTTGGCTGATCACTCTCCGTCACACGTGCAATTGCAGCAGATATTGGACCATTTCTCCATGGGGTCACCTTTGCTCAACCCCTGAATTTCTTTTCGTCATAGGAGGGCGTTGTCAGTTGGTTGGTGAGGCGCAACTGAAGCAATAACAATTCTGAAAATGGAGCAGATTTAAGGATCCAGTCCAGCCTGGTTCGATCTAATTCATTTGACAGCAAATTACCTTTTCTGAGGCACTCTTGCAGCAGCTTTTCAAGCTGAGGTACATACACAGACAATGGTTCCCTTGAGTACTGCTGGGCATTTCTCACTCTCTGCCACAGGTCCTCATCTGAATCGGGCTCCATCACACATTCTCCAATGCATCAAGATAGTCCTGTGCAGTTGCTTCTGGGTTATTGGCCTGCTTGGCACGGATGGTAGCCAGAGCAGGACCTCAAAAGGCTCTCACTCATCCTCTTTCATTTCTCTGCTTCTGAGCATTGCCATTCAAGCACTGGGGCAACATAGTCTATCCAGGTCTCCCAGTCGTCCTCCCCTGGGGGTGGGAGGGTCCCTAGAAGATTCTCAAGCTTGGTCAGAGTCGTGATTAATGGCAGGTACAGATATAGGGACCAGCATTGGCACGGGCACAGAAGGTGGGGCAGTAACAGGTGCTGGAGGGTGAGGGGTGTTAAGGAAGGCACATCCCCAGGTGGCAGGAATAGTTTCTTAAAGTCCTCTATGGTTTTCCTTCCTCCAGCAACAACTTAGCAAATTTCTCCTCAAAAGTCTCAGATAGTGGGGGCTCATTCACCCAGGGTCTTTACTGTCTCTAGTTATCACTCTCCAGGTGGCTGGGTCCCCTTCTGGGGCAATAGTCCATGGCACTTTGGAACTGTCCACTGGGTCACTACACTCTACTAAGGCCATGAAAGTTTGGGCGGTCAAATCAGCCTGTCGCCCCACCACCACAGCATTTGTTAAACATTCAACCTTGGAAAGTACTCCTTCTACAGCATCTTTGCCAATGTTCAGGGGAATAGCCAATACAAGCAGGGGCATTGTGGGGATCGATCTCCTGCCCAGTCACACCACCCACCAACTGGTGTACAGCCACTCTGTAGGGGTAGCCATTTATTTTTAATAATAATTCATAATTCTGGCCACATGGAGCGCTAATCCCAGCAGTGCCTCAAGATGTAACCCCTAGGTGGCGCTATCCCTGGGGTACTACCCTGCCTGCTTATCTACTAACAGATTAAGGGACCTGAGTTCTGAAACGGGTGCCTCCACCCAGAGGTCAGGGTTGGTAGTGATCAAACTAGCCTGGGCACAGCCCTCTGGGACACTGTAATCCCCTCAGTTCTTGCTAGTGGCCCACACAATACACAATAAGCACCTTCACAATTGACTCTTACCATCAGGGTTGATTTCTCCAGTTTGACCCTGAGGACCCCCTGTAAAACAAGGTTAGGCAGCACAAATGACAACAGTAAAACCTAAAGCACCAACTAGAAACATAGTCTGATGGAATTGCAGAAAAAGAGTAGATCTGATTTATTCAGGGGCTATAACTAGGGAGGCGTAATCAGGATAATTAGCTTATAAACTACATTATTCACACTGTTACGCATGCAGTACAGAATCCCCTCACACATCACACACACACACACTCTGGGTACCCAGATAAAGGCAGATGGGCTAGCCAGGATCGTTCCGGGAAGGCCAGCGTCACAGCTGGTTAGGGCCCTGTGATGGAAAAATAACATGCACACACAAAATTTGTAATCCGGAGCCAGATGGGTCAGTTCGTGAAGAAAAGGAACTAACAGAGGAATCAGATAACACACTTTGATTTAACAGAAGGTGCAGGGAGCTACCCTGATATTTACTCATGGTACCCAAGACTGGACGTAGGATGGACGAAATGGAGACTGCTAACAAGTAGTCTGGATGGCCAGGGAAAAACAGGACCCACACAATGCAGCAAGGCGTCTTTTCCATTCAGGCGTGGAGGTGGAGGGCTGATCCCCAGGCAGGTCTCTTGTCGATGGCTCTTCTTGATGCAGCAGGGTAGTCTGGCAGGGCCCTGTGGCAAGGCCCAGCCTCGTGGAATCAACTGCAGATTCAGTTCACTTGTGCAGGCTACAGATTTTAGCAAGCAGCCTACAGTTCACACAGTGGGAAATACAGCACGACCCACTGTCTTCAATCAGCACATTTATATGTAAAAGCAAGCAGCACACAGTTCGCACAGTGGAGAAATACAGACGCACCCACTGTCTTCAAACAGCACATTTATATGTAAAATGTTCTACAATACCAGGCACACTGCTCCCCGGTCCCAATCACTAAGTCGCTGCTCTAACCGGGAGCTCAGAATGTAGCTGGAGTTTCTGACAGGCTGATCGCATTCAGCAAAATCTTCGGTCCTCTACAGGTTGAGCCTAGTCCCACTTCAGTGACTTCTTCATTCTCACCAGATTGGATTTAGTCCGAAACACTTCTCTCTCTTTCTCTGGGCCGAAACAGACAAGCAGGCCAGAAGTCAGGCCTTCCACAATTCTCCCGCTTGAACTACTGTGCAACGGCTGCTCGAACTAGAAGACCTGTTGCTCTCTAGCTTCCAACTTAGATCTGCCTTCACAGCAGGCAGTCCGGCATTTCCTTCAGGTCCAGAGAGGTCCGGTTGGCTGATTCAGCTGTCAGTCACAACATGCCCCCTATTGGTGCAAAAAGGTGCCAACAGGCAAAACTATGATTCCCAGAGGCTTGCTCCACATATCCCCTTAGTTGCAGGCTCCATTTTAGAGTCTCCAAGTACTGATTGGTCCAATTCGCAGTTCGGGACCAAAATGGTGGAGCCAAACAGATCAATCCTTGCTGCAAAGAAGGCAGGTTAGAACAAACTACGTAATCATTGCTACTCTAAATGATTACCAGCAATTAGTTACATCTTTCAGCAGGGCTCCTTCTGCACAATCAGCGATGGCAGAAGCGAACAATTGTCCAGTAGCCGAGTGGGACTCGAGCAGGGAAACACTCAGACCCCTCATTCAGATTAATTATATCTGCAATCAGGCAGCACTTAAAGAGACAGTACATGGATGCTTTAAAGGCGCCTACTGGTAACAACATTTAAACGGCTATAGCGCCGAACACCAACCAGTGAGCATTTAGGCAAGCTCTAGGAAGACTTTTCGGGAACCCCCATTTGTAGGGGATTACACAAAGCTCTCTTGGTTTGCAGAGTCAATAGGGTGAGCCACCTATACTCAGGCAAGGATAGCTTAGAGAGGTCACTGCTAATTCCCAGGAGGTAGAAAAGGGGACTGAGAGGAATTTGGTGGCTTAGCACCTTGAGGCTACATCTTGTATTTCTTGCTATAGAGGTTGGATCTGTGGACAGGACCACAATATGTGCAATAGGTTCCCCCGCCCTTGACATCTCCAACACTGGTCTGAGTCTAGAAGTTTGGCTCCATGGAGAACCACAGGGCTTTGTACCATGGGTGGGCAATTTTGTTTTGAATTAGTCGTGATCTATCATCCCTGAACCAGCTGTGTGTGTTCTTCCAGGCCTGTTCCCAGGCCACAGATGAAATAGGAAGTTGTAACATTGTTTCCATTTGTGCTTAGCTTCTTCAGATTGAGAGGGTAAAGTATCCTGGAGTAGAGCATATATTCATCCTGTAAGGCCCTTAGGATGTTGCAACCAGGATTTCAGAGCTCAAGGAGTATTTTGTGTTGTGGGTGGACTCAGGTAGTGCGTACTGCTTCTCTGAGTTGGAGGTATCTCCAAAAATCCAACTGGGGATATCCCATAGTCTTCGGAGTGATTGAAATGTATGAAGAACCTTATGGTTAGGATCCATTAGGCCTCCGAGTTTAGTGATACCTAACTCAGCCCAGTGTTTGCAGCAGACCCAGAATCCCCTATAGTATTGAAAGGGTTTTGCCACAGAGGAGTGTGAGGGAGCAGAAGAGGTCCGTCTTCATCTTCCGGTGAGTGGCAAACCAGTTAGTTCTAGACACCTCTACTGTGGGTGAGGTACAACCAGATTCAGGTCTGCTGGCAGGTCTGAGTTTGGTGGTGTTACATGAAATCAGGAGTGAGGAGGTGTACAGTCCCGTGATGTCTAGCTCAATTTGAAGCCACTGTGGGGAAAGGGAAGGGGTGCAGCCATTTAACAGTTTGGGCTAGAAGGAAGGCCTGACGGTATCCTTCTAACCAGGAGATTCCAGCCCCTGTTCCCATGGGGCCCTAAGCTTAGAGCGGCTATATCTGGGTTTGGAGCCTTCCCAGAGGAAGTCCCCTATTCATTTATCAGTGGCCATGTGCCAATGCTTGGGAAGGAATGGGCATGTGTATGAGTAGATAATAGAGTTTAGGGCTGAGACCATTTTATAGCTGCAATTTTCCCGCCAGGGGTAAGGTTAAGGAGTTTCCATCGGTCAAATTCTGCCTTGATAGAGGAAAGAAGGGGTTGTATGTTAGCTTGCTAGAGTGTATCCAGAGATGAAGACAAGAGAATTCCGGGGTAAGTGATCCCTTTAGGAGCCTAGGAGGCCAACTGAGGCCGCCATCTGTTGAGTACAATGGGCATTTAGGGAACTAATTTGGTCTTGCTATGGTTCAACTTTAGGCCAGAGTACATAGAAAAACATCTAAAAGATGGAGCAAGAGAGGTATGGAGCATT
The DNA here is from genome assembly GCA_016271365.2 of Neoceratodus forsteri. Lineage (NCBI taxonomy): Eukaryota > Metazoa > Chordata > Ceratodontiformes > Ceratodontidae > Neoceratodus > Neoceratodus forsteri. The sequence continues at coordinate 233,058,216 of CM028129.1, read as the reverse complement.
GGGTATGCCAGGGATGAGGAGGTCATCAGCACACTTGAGGGTTGTATATGTTGTGTTTCCCACTGTTAGGCCCACAATGTTCGAATGAGTGCTTATAGCACTGGCTAGTGGTTCCACTGCCAGAACAAACAGGAAAGGGAGGGGGCAACCTCTGTCTTGTCCCACACTCCAGTAGAAATGGAGGGGAGAAGACAGAGTTTGTATTGACTCTGGCTGATAGAGAAGCATATATAGCTTGTATCCTGGAGATAAATTTTCACCCACCCCAAAAATGTGCTAGGACTAGGTATAGTAGTCCCATTCAACAGAGTTGAATGCTTTCTTGAAGTTTACTGATATAGTAGCCGCTGGGGTAGGGAGAGATCTAGAGAAATGCATAAGATTCATAAGGGTACACAGGTGGTCTGAACTATGTCGGCCAGGATAAAGCCCACTTGTGAAGGATGTATGAGTTCAGGAAGTAAAGGGCCAAGCCTGGTTGCCAAAATTTTGGCATACAATTTATTGTCCAAGGTTAATAAGTGAGATTGGGTGATAACTTCCCGGATTTGTGGTGTCCTTACCTTTTTGGGGATGACTACAATAATAGCTTCCCGCATGGAGGAGGAAGGGTTCCTTTGAGCGGTAGCCAGTGATGTGGGCGCATGTAGAAGGGTGCCGTCCATAATGGTGATGCCTTCAGGCGAAATCCCGAATGGCGATGGGAAGGAAGGCGACCAGATGTGGGGTGGGTGAATAGGGCGACAGGATGGCCGCTATATGTACATGCGCATGCGTGGGGGGTGCCAGCACGGAGAGCATGGGCTGTGAGGGGTGGAGGGGATGTAGAGGGTGGCGCTGGGGTAGGTTGCCGAGCTGTGCCATGGTGTTGGGCTGCAGCTGGGGTGGGTGAGGTACCGGTTCGGGTCCAGGCGCTGGTGCAATTTTATTGCACCTGACCAAACTTTTATTTGTCATGCTCATCCCCGCCTGACATGCACCCCTGGAGTTGAGAACTTTAGTAGGAGGGAGTGGGGGCAAATCCCCATGTGGGAGGTGTGGTGGGGACAGCCCCACAGAAAGCATTAAAATCTAAGTCCCTGGTGCGTTGTTCCATGCACCGAGGGTGTCAGAGTGCGAAATGTTTTTAGCACTCTGACTTCATGGTAATGGCGATCGCCTTTAGGCAGTCGCCGTTATCACATACTGTAGAACTCTTTGAGTTCGATCTCTTGAAAGCCTCTGTTAAAAGAGAAGAGATGGTTAGGGCTAGAGCATGGTAAAAGTCTGCTGTATACCTATCTTTACCAGATGATTTCCCAGCTTCAGACCTTGAATGGCTGAACTTACCTCATCCTGGGAGATAGGAGATCGAGGAGTTGTTTCTGCTGAGGAGTCAGTGTAGGTAAATGTAAAGTGTCTAGAAATGGCTGAGTGTCCTTGTTTGGTCCTGTGTGTGAGGAGGAGTAAAGCGATCTATAGAAGGAGGCCTTGGTGGTATTAATGGCCTCTGGGGAAGTGCCCAGTACCCTAGCCTATCTTTCAGTCCAGAGATATATCTACTGGCCTGCTGTTTGTGAAGCTGGTAAGCAAGCACTTTGCCGCTTTATTGCCACCTTCCCAGAAGGTGTGGCGGAGGCGAAGGATGGCAACTTCCGCCTTTCTATTAAGAAGCTGGTTGATTGCAAATCTAAGGCCTAAGATGGCTTCTACCTAATGTTGAGTGAGTGGAGAAGTGGAGAGGAAGGCAAGACTTAAATGTAACCTCAGCTGCTGCCAGTTTCTGCTCAAGGGCAGCCAGCTGATGTCTCCTTTCCTGCGCTTGTGACTGCGAACCCCATGATGCTGCCCTTCATTGTAGCTTTAAAAGCCTCCCAGGTGGTACCTGCTGAGGTGTCTGATACAGGATTTTCAGCGATAAAACAGGAGGCTTCATTTTGAGCCCAGGAGACAAAATCTGGGTCCCTCATTAGAAGGATCTAATCTCCAGTGTCTGGATGGAAGGGCTACAGGGTCCCATTGAACCAGGAGCTGAACCGAGGCATGATCAGCTATGATTCATGGAAGGATGGAGACATCAAGGGTTTTTGTAGTGAAGGTAGGTGAGCTAAGCCAGAAGTCTATCCTGCTGTATGAAACATTTGGTTCCAAATGGAAGGTATAATCCCGTGTTCTGAGATGAAAGAGTCTCCAGATATCTGTAAGATCCTGTTCTGAAATCAGCTGGTGCAGTGCCTTCCACCCTAAGGTGAGATTCTTACCTCTATCATTCCTGTCCAGGGAGGTGATTAATGTTAAATTGAAGTTGCCGCCCATGAGGGGCGGTCAGGAGGATTAAACTCCAGTATTACCTCTGCAATATTGTGGAATAATTGTGGGGTATCTTCATTAGGGCATATAGGTTACAGAAGGTAATCGGGCCTGAGGGATTGTCATATGTCACTATCACCCACCTACCATCAGGACCAGAAAGTGTCTTGATGAGGGTCCATGGTAGGGACTTGTGTAGAAGGATAAGGACCCCATGTTTTCTGGAGGAGTATTAGAGTATACCTGCTGTCCCACTCAGTCTTTGGACATACTGAATGTGATCAACTCCCATGAGTTTAGTCTCTTGTAAGAACACTACTTTAGAATGTAGGTGTTTCAAATGGGCCAGTACCTTCTTCCATTTTACCAGTGAGTTCAACCCTCTGACATTCCAGGTGTGGAATGCGATATCAGACATTCTGCTCTGAGGGGTAAGAAGTCTGTTAAGGATAAGCTTTAGCCAGCAGGGCAATTACAGATAAAGGACCAAGAAAATGCTCCTGAGTTATTGCGTAGTTCACTTCTCTTCTAAGCCAGAGAGGACAGCAACAATCACTCGGTGTGTAAGCAGCACGACACCTGTTCAAATGTCTCAGGTGACCTTCATGAAAATTCCAATATATACAAGGCAGTAGAAAGAGAGAGAGAAAACAAAGGAAGAAACTTTACTTATACCTGTACACTTAACCAGAAACACTAAACCTAATTAATCTTATCAACAAAAACAACAGTGAAGAGTGAGAGAGGACTTAACCGGCTGGGTCCCCAGCCAGTGGTATTGCCAGTCTCTTCTGCGAGGCATGAGAGAGGTGAACGGCAACACAGGGAGTTATATCCCCAAGTCTCCAACAAAGTGTTCATATAATGGGTATTGCAAGAGTTTTACTGTTGGCTAAAGTTAGACAGTTTATTAAGCCACTGCCCAGAGCTAAATGGAGCCTACCGCCTGTAGAACCTTCGCTGACTGGAGTGAGGAGAGGTCCAGCAGCGGCCGGTGTATGGTCCTAAGGGTAAGGTCTTAGGATCTTTAGGACCCTTATGACCCACAATAGAGAAGGGTTGCCTGTTTAATGAGGGAGGGTAGTTTGGGAGTTATGGGAGCCAGCTGCAGTTACTGCAGAACGCTGGTAGTATCTCCTCCCAACTCTGTGGAGGAATCCAGTATGGGGACGGGTGATCGGGGAAATCAGTTTAGGCAGATTCATGTGTGCCTCATAGATGCCATTGCTATTCACTGAAGCAGAATCCCTGTTAGCAACATTTAGTTGGACTATAATTAGCAGTAACATTAACAAATGAACAATCAGCAACAGTAAGCAAAACAATTATACCGCCAAGCAGGGTGTCTCAGGGTGTATTAAGGTTCAGTCCATCTGACAGAGTAACTGAGGGGAGCTAAGATAAGGAAGATGGCCCTGCATAAATTTTGCAGATTGGGCCTTGGCTCCAGCCCCTCTTCAATTATTTCCCATTCTCCCTCCCCTACCGGTCCAATTACTCCCGAGACAAGAAACCATCAGTACTTATCTGACTCAGTAAAGCACGATTAAGTAGGGTGATTTTCTGGGGCAGCCTGCTTCTTTCTGCAAGTTTGGTTTCTGGGCTGCAGCCTGGTGAGGAGCGTGAAGCATCGGTGTGTTAGTCCAAGTCCTGCAATGGCAGGACAGCTTCCGTGGCAGAGGCCCAGGAGTCATATGCTTCTCTGGGTGTCACATTCTCAGGGGATGCAGGGTTGGTGTCCATCTCCTCTCGGGAACCATGTCAAGGAGGTCACAATGGAAAGAGTAGTGGTTTTGAGCAAAGTATGGGCTAGTGTATTCGGTTCTTCCTTGTCGAGGAAGTGGGAGTTCTGGTACTGCTTGTCAGATGGATGCCTTCGGTCCTAGGGGTGTTCGGCTGGAGTGCAGTGACTTTGGAGGTCTTTTCTGGATCTTCGAGTTACTAGATTCCTGTTCCTTCAGTGAGGAGTGAAGCGGTGTTGTAGGAGGACATTGGGGGATCTCCCTTTACTTGAGAGTTATGGACCTTTTCTGCATTTAAGTTTGACTGTGTGAGGGACCCTGTCCTTTCAGCCACATTTCGTTAATGAAAGCCGTGGCAGCATCTGGGGTGCCAAATTGATATGGTGTGCCATCAATCGTGATCTTTAAAGTGGCAGGATAGCGTAAGGTGAAAGGGGACTGCAGGGTATGTAGTTTCTGATGGACTTCAGTAAAGACCTTGCATTTAGCTGCTAAGTCGGTAGAATAGTCCTGGAATATCATGATTTTTATGTCCCTCCTGGAGCTGACCCAACTCCCTAGCTCTGGCCTGGATGGCTTCCTTCTCAGTGAAATTCAGAATTAGGGCAATAATAGGCCAGAGCCTATCTCCTTGTGCAGGTTTGGGCTGTAGAGGTGGTGTGCCCATTCAGTCGTGATTCTGGTGGGGAAAGAATTTCTGGGACTGCCTGTTATAGAAACGGTAGAGCTTGCCCTCCTTCGCAACCCTCTGGGAAACCGAGGAGCCACAAGTTGTTGCAGTAGCTCCTGTTCTCTAAGTCCTCTAGTTTGTCCTACATTTGTCAGATTTGTGCAGCCTGTTCCCGCACAGTGGCACAACGGCCTTGGAGAATGTCATCGTGAGCAGCAGATTTTGTTCTGCACGGTCGACTTTGGTGTCAAGTTGCTGAATGGACACTGCGAAGTGTTATTCTAGAGTTAAAGTGTCGATGCTGGTGATTATTGAGTAAACATTTCTCTCAATGGAGGGTTCTTCATCTTCCATAGCAGCGCGCCATGCAGCCTTGTCTGTGAGGGTTGTCCAGATTTCAGGAGACACTAGGTTAGCAATCCTCCTTCGATTTCCCAAATTTCAGCCAAGAGTAAAGAAGTACTTCCAATTGCCGCTGGTATGAAGTTTTCTAGTCGGATTCAACAATAGGAAGGGTTTAGTCTGGTTCTAGGTTCAGGGTCTGTGGAGCTACTAAGTTAAGTCACCATCTTGGTTGCTGGTTAGCCATACCCTGATAGATACCTTTTAGATTTTTATTATAATCAGCAACAAAATGGCAGAAAATTCAGTTTTATTAACTTTTTGACTAACAAATGCCCCCAGTGCAAAAACAAAAGAATTGTGCATCAGACTTTTCATTATGTACTACCCATAATGTAAGCAGAGCTACCCGGGAAAACCACAAAATCCATGTAAGTTTACCTTAAATATTAAATAAACAATTTAAAACAAAACGCGTGCATGATCCTAAAGCATCACTATTGCATAAATGAAATATGAACAGGGACCTTTGGAATACATGATTTATTTTCACTCGAGCTGTTTCACCTTCTGCACATCACTCATGTCTTATGCCACTTGTGAGGTTACCCAAGGTCAAACAGTTCTTGTGAAAATAAATCATGTATTCCACAGGTCCCTATTATGTATCCCTTATTTACTGTGAATTGATTGAGTGCGGGGTGAGGGTTGGTGGGGGAGAGTGAAAAGTTGTTTTATACTGAGCACCATTTTTGCTCCTCCTTCATGAGCAGCAGCCTATCCGAAAAAGTAGGTTTAGAAAACAATTCTGCAGCCATCGCGATCACTCATTTTACAACTTACAATTATTCAAAAGTTGGTATGGGGAAAAAAGGCATTAAACTATGCAGCCGGGTAATGGGAGCATAGAGGCATTCTTACTTGTTGTACCATCGATGTGGCGCACTCAAGACGGTACAATAACACTTTGACGCTACATCGATGGTACTACAAGGTTTGGAATTCATCGATTTCATACATAATAACCCTGTCCCATACACTATAACCGTGTTGTGTTTAATTGCTAATACACAATCATCTATGTGCTGTGCAGAATATGGAATTCCATTGTAGAATTCATGTGGAATGATAATTCCACTTCTGAAATTCATAGAAACATAGAAGTTGACGGCAGATAAGGACCGCAGAGGCCCATCCAGTCTGCCCATTTCTTTCTACCTTATAAATGTGCCATCAGCCTTCGCTTCTGTCAGTGGCCTATCTATTCATAGTCATTTGTATTGCTCCTTATGCCTATCCCATGCCTTTTGAAGCCCTGCACTGTATTCATAGCCACCACTTCTTGTGTAAGCCATTCCATGCATCCACCACCCTTTCTGGGAAAAAGAATTTCACATTCCCCTTAATCGGCCCCTCTAATCTCATGCTGTGTCCTCTTGTTCTGCTATTTTTCTTATATTTAAACATGTTAGACTCTTTCACCTTGTTAATGCCCTTAAGGTGTTTGAATGCCCTCGATCATATCACCTCTCTCCCTCCTTTGCTTAAGGGATACATATTGAGCTCTGTTAATCTGTCCTCATATGTCTTCTGATGCAGTCACTGCACCATTTTGGTTGCCCTTCTCTGGACTGCCTCAATTTGGTTAATGTCCTTGTGAGAGGTGTGGCCTCCAATACTGTACACAGTACTCCAGATGGGGCCTAACCAGTGTCTTGTAAAGAGGGATTATTACCTCCTCTTACGACTTGTGATACCCCTACTAATACACCCTAACACCCCCTAGCCTTACCTACTGCTTTAGAGGTCTGCTTGGATGATTTCAGGTCATCAGTGATGATGATGCCCAAGTCCCTTTCTTCCTTTGTGACTGCTAGCAACTCCCTGCCAGCCTATAGGTGGCTTCCGGTTTCTCTTCCCTATGTGCATGATTTTGCACTTCTTTGCATTAAATCCCAGTTGCCACTCTTCTGACCATTTTGCTAGTTTATCCAGATCTCTTCTCATTCTGCCCACCCCATCTGGATCATCTGCTCTGTTGCAGATCTTGGTGTCATCTGCAAACAGACAAGCCTTACCCTCTAGTCCATCTGCAAAGTCACTAATGAAGATGTTGAAGAGGACTGGCCCCAGAACTGATCCCTGAGGTACCCCACTTGTGACTTGCATCTCTTCTGACTGTATACCATTTACCACCACTCTCTGTTTTCTGCCCGTCAACCAGTTTGCCACCCAGTTGACCAACTTCGACCCACCCAGCCTACCCAGCTTATTTATCAATCTTCTATGTGGAACAGTGTCAAAAGCTTTGCTGAAGTCAAGGTAGGCGACATCAACTGCTCCCCTTGGTCCACCACTCTGGTTACCCAGTCAAAGAAATCTATGAGATTAGTTTGACAGGACCTTCCTTTGTAAACCCATGCTGTCTTGAATCCTGTGCCCCTATGGATTCCAGGTGTTGCACTATCCTTTCCTTAAGGAGTGCCTCCATAATCTTGCCCACTACTGAGGTAAGACTGACTGGTCTGTAGTTCCCGCCTCCTCCCTGCTACCACTCTTGTGGGCGGGATCACATAAGCCCTTCTCCAGTCTTCTGGGACCTCTCCTGTGCTCAGAGACTCACTAAACAGTTCTGCTAATGGCTCTGCTAGTTCCACCTTTAGCTCCTTAAGTACCCTGGGATGTATGCCATCAGGTCCCATTGCCTTATCCACCCTGAGCTTAGCAAGCTCTTGTAGGACCCTTTTTTGTGAAGGAGTAGTGCTCACCTCCCTTCCCCTGTGTCCATGATGCTGAGCTGTGGGCCCTGCCCTACCTTCTTCAGTAAATACTGAGCAAAAGTATCTATTTAGGATAGATGCCTTATTGCCTTTAAGGTCCTCCTCCTCACATGCTCCGCTTTCTCCATTAAGCTTAGCAATACCCCTCTGGACTTTCTCCTTTCACTAATGTATCTATAGAAAGTCTTGTCACCTTCTTTTACTGTTCATGCTAGTGTTTCCTCAGTTTGGGACTTTGCCTGCCTTCTGCCTTCCCTGCTTCCCTTAGGGCAGTTTGGTATGCCTCCCTATCTTCATCCCACTGTGTTCCCTTATATTTCCTGAAGGCCAGCCTTTTGGCTCTGCCTTTTCTGCTACTGTATTTGAGAACCAAAGTGGTTTCCTTCTTCTTTTGCACTTCCTTTTCTGTCTAACACAATGGGATGTTGCTTCAAGTATTGCATCCTTAATGCTTGCCCACTTTGCCTGTACCCTCACCTGTGTTTCTTTTGCCAGGGCTAGCTTAACTCTGTTGGCCATCTTATCAAAGTCAGCTCCTCTGAAGTCCCATATTTTGCCTTGGAATGGGATGATTTAGATGTAGTAGCCAAATTGAACCATACCATGTGATGGTCACTGGCCCCAGGTGACCTTCTACCTGGAGATCTGTGATCCCTTCCTTGTTAGTCAGTACTAGATCTAGGATAGCCCTGTCTCTTGTGGGTTGCTGTACCAGTTGTTTGAGGCCCTCCTGCAGGAATCCACTATGTGTCTAGTTCTGGCAGATGTTCCTGCTGGTATTGACCAATCTGTATCCGGCATGTTGAAGTCTCCCATTATCAGAACCTCCCTTTAGCTGTCATGTTTTGTATATCTTCTAACAGTAATGTCTGTGTCCTCCCTGGTCTGGGGCCTGTAGACAACCCCAGTTCTTATGGCTGTCCCATTTCCTGTTTCCAGGGTGACCCACAGTTCTTCTGGCTCCTTATGTGTATTCTGAATTTCTGTAGCTTTGATATTTTTCATTGACATATAGGGCCCTCCTCCCCCTTTTTGCACCTCGGTCTCTTCTGAACAATACATAGCCAGGTACTGAAGTCTCCCAAGTGTGGTTACTGGTAAACCACATCTCACTAATTGCTACTATGTCCAGTTTAGCCTCTGACATTATTGCCTGCAGGTCAGGGATCTTATTTCCAGGCTATGAGCATTTGTGTACATGATTTTCCATTGGCCAGATTTTGGTGTGTTGGTTGTTGGGTGAGGTTTGGCATTACCCCTGTGCGTTGTATGGGGAGACAAACCTTTTTCTTACCTGGTGATGCAAATGAACTGCAAACATGCTGAATCCCTGTTTGACCACTAGCTGAGGGAGATGGGGTGTTCTTCCCATTCGACGTATGGGGTGCTGCACCCTCTCCCCATTTGCTAGTTTAAATATTCTGCAAAGACGTCAAACTTCTGCCCCAATGCACTGACTCCCTCCTTAGTCAGATGCAGTCCATCAAATTTAAAGAACTTTCGCTCCCAGAACTGTTGCCAGTTCCTACAAATCTGTGTCCTTTTTCCTGGCACCAGCCCTTGAGCCACATGTTTAGCTCCCTATCTCCCCTTCTCTGACCTTCCGTCCATCTGCTCCCCTCTCCCAGACTGGCAGTATCTCAGAGAAGGAGATGCCGGATGAAATAGATGATAATTTGTCACCCAGCCTGGTCAGGTGTTCCTTGGTCTCCACAACTGACCGGCTGGTGAGATCATTAGTCCCTATGTGTACTAGGACATCAATGTTTTCTCCTGCTTTGTGAACAATTTTAGCAATGTGGTCAGTGTCTCTCCATGCTGATGTACCTGGGAGAAATCTGACCATTACCCTAGGCTGGAGATGGTATCAACTCCCGAATCATGGAGTCTCCTATGATCAAAGTTTTTGGTTCCTTTTTGCTTTTTTGTTTTGGTTCCTGATTTGGGTGAGTTTTGTTGTGCTAGCTCCTGTGCTGCAGTGTTCTGCTCTGCAGTGTCTTCTGCCTCTTTGTTTGATTTCAGAAATAGAGGCAGATACCTGTTGTAGTGTTTATATGGTTTTGGAGGTAATATGTTGGAGAGCAGAGAGTGATGGGGCACCGATTTGCCCTCCTAACCACCTGCCAACCTCCTGGACCAACTACCCTCTGCGGTCGAGGTTTTTCTGTTGGATGCTGGGGAAATGGCGGGTGGTTCTTATAATGTATTTCCTCTTGAATATGAAATTTGAGGTGTGCAATCTCTGCCCATGCTGCCCGGAGCTGAGCCCTAAGATCTCCAAAGGCCCAGCATGTAGGGCAGTGTCCTAAATCCTGTAAGACTGTCCTTCTGAAAATTGTTCCAAAGTACCTGCAGTTAATGATATCCATTCCAGATAAGTTGCTGGGTTTATAACCTAGTCAGAGTAATTAGAAGGAAAAAAATGCAAGTAATGGTTTGATTGTGTTTTGTTTACTTGTTATAACAAGTTAAATTACTAGTGCCCTGTTTAGCTCACCTTGTGGAGCCCCACTGATCCACCCTTCCTGCTCTGCCACGGAAATGTCACAACTGTGATACCCTATAAAAGGAGTGTAGTGTGGGTGGTTGGGGGAGTGGGTGACTGGCCCTTCCTGCCGAAAAAGAAGAACCACGGACGAAAGAACAAGGAGGTAAGAGCAGAAACAATCAGTCAACAACAAATGCAGTAACCCTGAAAGCTTATCCTAATGTTAGATAAAACTGTAAAACCTGTAAAACACCACCTGTAATAATTTCAGGAGAAGATACATGCTGTAAGAAACACTTTGCTACAGGAAAAATAAAACAATGAAATGTTAGCAACAAACAGTAGCAATCCCTATGAGTAAAAATAAAAACAACACCACACAGTAAATCTGCTTAGCCAAAATAAGTCTTAATCCTTTTCCTTGCTCTGGTAAGTTTCTCTACTCTGCCTTTCAAGCAGCCTTAGAAGGAAAGAGCTCAGGTGAAGCTAGGTGCCTTGGCCAGCAAACCAAGTCTTCTACCTCCTAGATATCAACTAACCTGACTTTTTAACCCTTCTTTCTGTTGAAATTACTGACAGTTTGCCAGCTCCACCCCAACATACACACCTAATCCTTTGGAAGAGCTGTGGGAGGAAAGCAATTAGCTCCTTCAATGTGAGAAGGAGACTGAAACACCTCTGAGACAACAAACCTTTTCAACAAACAAAAAAACAAGAATAAAATAAAACAGTGTCAAACAGTAATTTTGCTTAGCCCAATGATGAGTCACAAAATGTAAGCTTCACCTGTAATACAGTAATTTCAGAGAATATATACCCTGTAAGAAACACTTTGCTACAGAGAAAATAAAACAATGAAATGTTAGCAACAAACAGTAGCAATCCCTGTGAGTAAAAATAAAAACAACACCACACAGTAAATCTGCTTAGCCAAAATAAGTCTTAATCCTTTTCCCTTGCTCTGGTAAGTTTCTCTACTCTGCCTTTCAAGCAGTCTTAGAAGGAAAGAGCTCAGGTGAAGCTAGGTGCCTTAGGCCAGCAAACCAAGTCTTCTACCTCCAAGATATCAACTAACCTGACTTTTTAACCCTTCTTTCTGTTGGAAATTACTGACAGTTTGCCAGCTCCACCCCCAACATACACACTAATCCTTTGGAAGAGCTGTGGGAGGAAAGCAATTAGCTCCTTCAATGTGAGAAGGAGACTGAAACACCTCTGAGACAACAAACCTTTTCAACAAACAAAAAACAAGAATAAAATAAAACAGTGTCAAACAGTAATTTTGCTTAGCCCAATGATAAGTCACAAAATGTAAGCTCCACCTGTAATACAGTAATTTTAGAGAATATATACCCTGTAAGGAACACTTTGCTACAGAGAAAAATAAAACAATGAAATGTTAGCAACAAACAGTAGCAATCCTGTGAGTAAAAATAAAAACAACACCACACAGTAAATCTGCTTAGCCAAAATAAGTCTTAATCCTTTTCCCTTGCTCTGGTAAGTTTCTCTGCTCTGCCTTTCAAGCAGTCTTAGAAGGAAAGAGCTCAGGTGAAGCTAGGTGCCTTGGCCAGCAAACCAAGTCTTCTACCTCTCTCTTTTTGGAATTTTTTCTTCATTTTATGGAATTCATAGAAAAATAGACAGTAATGACAGAAAAGACCAGTGGTCCATCCAGTCTGCCCGAGTTCCTTTCTAACACTGGGACCTACTGCACATCCAGGGTCCTAACCTCCCTATTCTCATTCCTGATTCTGTTGTCCCGAGTGGCCACTATACCTTTCACTCTGTCTCAGCTATGCATGAAACCATCAACTGTTTTAGCACTTTACTCTTTGGCTGGTAGACTGTTTCTTGGCTCCACCACACTTTCTGTAAAATAGTACTTCCTCATGTCTCTCCTGAACCTCTCTCTTGTCAGTTCCACTAATGTCCTTGCGATCTTAAACTGACATTCAAGCTAAATAGTTCCTTGCCGTTCCTTTGTTTAATCCTTTTAGGAATGTGAAGGTCTCTATCATATCTCCCCTCTCTTCTTGTCTCCAGTGAGTACATGTGTTCAGCACCTTGATGTGCACCTTGTAAGACCTGTACTGTTGGCCCCGAATCATTTTTGTCATGCTGCACCATCTCCAGCCTGTCCCTATCCTTCCTGAGGGAGGACTCCAGAACTGGACACAGTACTACAGGTGCGGCCTCATTAAAGATCTCTAAAGAGGTAGTATTACCTCCTTCCTCCTGCTACCAGTACCCTTCCCTATACACCCCAGCATCCTACTTGCCTTACCATAGGCCTTGTTTAACTGGCTGGATTGCTTGAGGGTGTCACTGATTGTAACTCTTAGGTCGTGTTCCTCAGCCATAGTGTTAAGTCTACTCCACCCATCCAGTACTCTGTCCTGGGGTTCTTATTGCCTAGGTGTATCACTTTGCACTTTTGACATTGAATTTCAACTGCCTAACTTTAGACCACCCTCTAGCTTTTCTAAGTCACTCTGCATTTCTCTGATTCCCTCATTGCTATCCACCCTCCTACAGAGTTTAGTGTCACCTGTGAAGAGACACAACCTGCCCGGATGCCTTCTCCAGTGCCTCTGATGAACATATTGAAGAGGACCAGGCCCAGAACAGATCCCTGTGGCACTCTGCTGGTTACCTCCTCTCTTCTGGTTTGACCCCATTGACCACAACCCTCTGCTGCCTATCCTTTTAGCCAGTTTCTACCCAATTAACTATGTCCTTAACTGCCCCAGATAATCCATCTTCTTCAGCAAGTGTCTGTGGGGCACCAAGTCAAAAGCCTTGCTGAAGTTGAAACAGCAAATCCATGGATTGGCCCCTATCAATCCTCATCACCCAATTAAAGAAAACTATCAGGATTGTCTGAAGGACCTCCTGCCACACACGAAGCTATTTACTATCCTGGAGTCCGTTGCTTTCCATATAGTCCACAAGGTCATCTTTGATCACTGACTCCATTAGCTTCCCTACAACGGAGGTCAGACTGACAGCTCTGTAGTTCCCCACTTGTTCCTCCCCACCTTGAAGTGGAACAATGTCCACCACTGTCCAGTCCTTCAGCACTACCCCCGTCCTTAGTGAGAGGTTGAATAGTCTTACCAGGGGTTCAGCCAGTTCTGCTGCCAGTTCCCAGTATCCTCAGATGCAAGCTATCTGGTCCCAGGGCCTTATCTATCTATCTTGGGCTGCCAGACCTTTCTTGACCCTGCCACTTGTAAATATTGGCTGGCCAATCTCTGAGATCCCTTATCTGCCACTTTGATGCCACTCTCAGGCAAGAGTCTGCCTTTTTCCTTTGTGAAAACTGAGCAAAAATAATCATCAAGGACAGTAGTCTTTGCCCGACCTCTTATATCACCCTACACCCCTCTGATAGCCTAATGATTTCTCCTCCTTTCTTTCTTTTTCCGTAATGTATCAGAAGAAATGTTTTCTCTGCCCATGACCCTTTAGCAATATGCAGCTCTGTGTCTGCTTTGCTTCCTTAACTGCTCTTATTGTCTCATTTCAGTAAATAGTCTCCCTATTCTTCCTCTCCCTGCTTTTCTTTATACTTGTAGAAGGCCTTTTTCTTAGCCCCACCGCTTCCCTGATTTTTGCTCAGAAACATAATGGATCTTGGACTTACTATCCCTTTTAGTTACTGTTCTCATGCCTTGAGAATGGCCACCTTTATTACCCCTCATCTGTTTTCCACCACATCTAAATTGTAGACCCCAACTACTTTTCCTGACCAGTTCCTCAGCCTGCTGAAGTCTGCCCTCCTAAAATCAAGGACTCCAGTTCTTAATTGGGTTTTCTAGTCTCAGGCCAGTTCGAACCAAATGCAGTTATGGTTACTGTTCCCTAGTGGCTCCACTACTCTCACCACTCCTTCCAGCTCCAAGCTGGTAAGAACCAAATTGAGAATGGCAGTCTGCTTGGTGGGTTCCTTAACTAACAGTACCAGGAGACAGTCCTGGAGTACATCAGCAAGGCCTGACGTTTGGTGCTCCTGGCCTCTGGAACATCCAATCAATGTTCAGCAGGTTCAGATCAACCACTACCACTACTTTCCCTTGCTACCCCCTTCAGATTAATCCCTGAGCTCTCTGTCCTCTCTTCCCTTGTCCTGGTGGTTTATAGAGCACTCCCAAGTATAGTTTCTTGCCCGAGGCTGCTGTTAGTTGCACCCACAGGGACCTTGACTCCTGTTATTACCCCCTGATCCACCCATCCTGCACCACTTCAATGTCATCCCTGACAAAGAGGGCTATTCCTCCCTTCTACCTTTTCCTCTATCACTCCTGAACAGTGAGTACCAAGGAATCGTCAGGTCCCAGTCATTATTTTCTGTTGTCCACATATCCGTGAGGGCCAGCTCTACCTCAGTGTCTGCCATCAGTGCCTGTAGCTCACTGATTTTATTATCTAGGTTCTTGGCATTAGCGTGCTCCTTCCATCTGATCTATGACCCCACTTTGCTATTCCCCTGTCTATGACCCTTGTGTTTCCAGTGTTCTCTCAGCCTCTTGTTTTTCTTAGTGTTGGCACACTTTAAGCCTCCCTCTCTAATGTCCCTCACCTGCCCCAGATTGTACCTCATCCAATTTTATACCCACAGAGCTGCTAGCCCCAGATGTGGAGGAATACTTGCTAGGATCCTTCTTCTCACCTGTTGCCATGGTTCCTAGTAGCAGTCTCCCTGTAGTCAGTTTATAAATTCAAAATGCATTTCCATGTAAATATGGAACCTTCTTCAGTTTATGTAATTGTTGTGTGGAGAATGAGTCCTTGATTTACTCAAACTGACTAAATACTATTCAGCGCTTTATGTAAGTTTAAAAAATCCACTTCTGGAATTCTCCTTCCAATTGAATTCTCAACATTAGGCAGAATTTTTGAATTCTGCAGAATTCCAATGGATTTGAAATTCTGTGCAGTACTAGTAGTAGGTTCATTTTTACATTGCCCCCTTCTGGATGTCAGAGCATGGCAAATTACATAATTGAAAGGCGCATGCCTGTGGTTGTATGGGGAAGAGCTCCTCCCTACACTCTTGATAAACCACCAGACAAACCACAGCTCTGCTTAGAGTGAGTCACACTGCTGTGCTCACTCCGTCTGCTACTGAGGCTGGCTCCTTCCTGGGTTCTGTTCCCTGTCCTCTCGCTGCCTTTCCACTGCCTTTGCCTCGATATTCTCCTTCCTCCTCCTCTCTATTTGTTTTCTTTTACCTTTCTTTGGGGATATCACCACCTCTAGCTGCAGCACCATAGTTCATCGCTCATTAGCTTGCTCCACCGCCCTGCTCCTCATGGACCTTGTGACCTGCCTACGTTCACATGCACTTTCTAGTGCTCCCACACGCCTCCTGCATACCGCTTCCCTGGTGGTAACACGGATTCCTCCTGCTCACCGACGCGCACATCCACATGTAATGACCCAATATTAAAACAAAACAAAAACATGAACAGGAGCAGGCAGACAACTAGAATGTATATGTAAAAGCTAACAAAGTCAGCGGAACCTCTTACTTTGCAGCTGAACTGCTACCTGTACTCTTGAACCTACCACACCGTGCTTCTTACCAGCACGTTTGTACTCTACTTTCATTAACCCGTTCTACTGCAGCTCTTCATTCAAGCTCTCCTGGCAAGTTTGCTTTTGGGTTTCTAACCACAGCCATCTGGGGCTGACACCAACTGCCTGCATCATTACTCCGTCAATTATGTTAGGAGACTGGTCTTACAGGCTTCCTGGGGTTTTCACTGCAGCTACTTCCCAACTTTCTATGTACCAGTTCTATCACCTTACTGCTATTGCTCTGCCATCAGGTATGTTACTATGGTGCTTTGCATTTAAGGAAGCTTCATCCAGAGACTCTCATGCACAGGGCAGTCACTCAGTGAAGATTTTACTACTATTAGAAGTACTAGTTAAAGGATTGGGACACTTGTTAAGCTACTAGCGATGTTTACATGAGGTTGCTTCAACGTTTATCAAAGATTGCTGTACCTCATGGAGGAGCTTCAAGACATTGTATTAATTTGAAGGCTTTATTATGCAAGCCAGCTTGCACTGCCTACCGACTGCTATCAATCAGGGCATTATGTATTTAGCTCACTATGGTTGTTCAGCCACAGGCCTGTCTACAGATATTTAACTGCATTCAGCTATACATTGCTTTTCACCATTTACATTATATTCAGCAGGCAAACAGATCTCCTTGGAACAGTATTCTAATGTAATTCTAGGTTCTTGGACTCTCATCGTAACTGACTGCAATTTAGCTGAGCATGGCTATCTGTTGCCTCAACAGCCCTTCGCTTCCTCCATCTCATCTGCTCCATCAGGATTGCTGATGGACAATAACAAGACTTTATATCACTGTTTTGGATGCTTCCCATGTTGCTTCACCCTCTTGGATTTCTCCACCGCTCCGTCCCAGCTCTGTACTACCTCCAGCTGACTCCCACATGGTCCAGCTGTGCATGCTAGCTCACGGGCTTAGCTGCTACTCTTACTTACCCTACCAACTGACCTACATGTGGTCCAGCT
This sequence comes from Neoceratodus forsteri, assembly GCA_016271365.2. Lineage (NCBI taxonomy): Eukaryota > Metazoa > Chordata > Ceratodontiformes > Ceratodontidae > Neoceratodus > Neoceratodus forsteri. Next base: position 233,041,344 of record CM028129.1, on the reverse strand, counting down.
GCACATGCTAGCCTTCATGGGCTTGCCACTTATATCTACTCACTGACCGTGTGACCTACATGTGGTCCTGCCAAGCCTGTTGGCCTTCGTGAAGTTTAGCCACCACTCTACTTACTTACTGGCTGATTTACATGATCTAGCTGCCATGTTAGCTTTGTGGGGCTTAGCAGCCACCCCATTCACTTTACTTTTCAGGACTGAATGTACTGCCAGTTGTTCCTCACCCTCAGTCATACTACTCAGATCCTGACCCTGCAGCCTCGCTTTACTGCTCCCACTCACTACAATTTATCAAGTATATTTCTTCCTTCCATTGGATTTAATTCTGGATTACAACGGATATTCGCTTCAATTCCTAGGATGCTTCCTACTATACTGTTTCAAACTCCTTTGGAAATTACCACCGTTAATGATGCCTTCCTTATCATAGCTGAAGCTTAAGACACAGATCTACTACAGTTTTAGGATACTTATGTCCTCTTGGTCGAGTTGCCAACTCGTCCACCCAGGTCTCTACATTGCACACCTTATCATCCTCATCATCAGGAATACGACAGTTTACAGCACCCTTCTACTGCTCTCATAAGTATGCCTCAGAATATACGTCTTACGCTGCAAGGAATTGGCTCAGGATTATGTTACCATTTACAATACTTTTATAATCTATTCCTTACTACTTCACTACTATTTCTGCATTGCATGCAGTTTGACAGTACTACTACTACTCTATCTACCACTGCCTACAACCTGCCTCACCCAACTGGGCCGGAGGTTCATAGCATCACACTGAAGACCTCACCCACGGGTCCAGAGGTCCCTTGACTTAGATTACTACACCATATTCACCTGCTTCTATGACCTGCCTCACCCATTGGGCCTGGGGTTCAACTACTTCACTCTACACCTGCCTCGCCCAGCTTCAGGACTGGAGGTTCGCATATTCTATTATATGCCTGCCTGCCTGCCACCGTGTCTGCCAGCCTTAGGAGCTCCCTTTCTACTATGGACTCACGTCTGTATTTGTTTAGCCGCACATCATCTATTCCTTTAATGCTTCTGCCTTGCTGCTTCGTTCCTATTATTTACTACCACACTTCTACCAGGACTTAATTTGAGCCATCCGGAAGACTTTCAATCTCATGGGTTACACCTCAACATTACTGTACTCTAATGCTCTGAGGCTCTTTGGACCCTATGACACTACTTCTGACTCAGCCTTCATCAGTTATTACCATCCATGTCTTTAGAAGCACATCAATTCATGATTCGTCAAACTATTTCCACAAGTTTAATTCCAGCTGCTGTCTGGCTTCACAAAACATGTATATCTACAGCGCTCTATACTACTATTTCGATTATCAGAAGAAAGCTTGACTATATACTATTTAACTTCCTCAATACTCTCCACTGTATACCATAATTACCAATACTACTCCTCTGCTACTATGTCTGCATCTTACAGGTTCGATACTACTACTACTACAGCTGACCTATGTACAGGTCCACTTATTTACGCTATCTGCTAATACTACCTCCATGCCCTTCCAGGGCTAGAGAGTCATCAAAACTGTCTCACCTATTCTATGACCTGCTTCAGTCCTTCGGGACCTGGATGTCCATCTATTTTACGTCTACCTACTCACACCAAGATCTATTCCAAATCACTTATTTGTCACCCACTCTGGACCGGAAGTTCCTACTGCTTGCCCTTGCCAGATTGCGCAACAGGCATCTAGCTCCTATGCCTCATCAAACAAGGCCTTCATTTGCAAAGCTTGCCAAGTGGAACATGAACTACCTGTCCTCCTACTCTGGACTTGGACATATAGCCTTTGGTTACTAATTCTCCTCGGAGAAGACTTCCTAGCCTGCTGTATCGCTTTACCTATACAACCCGATGACTAATTATCATCGATCATGGATTCCAATCTACTATCATTCTGCCCTAGACATGGATTCTGGACCAGGAGTTACTAGAAGGATGCTCTATGTTCACCCAATGCTTTCAATATTCAGTACTTTATTCAGTTTTCCATTTCACTGGATCAGGATCTACAACTTTGGATTTCGGATTAGCTGATAACTTAAAATTGTTACTTAGGATTACTCTCCTTTAGTATGCCCAGAAGGACGGGCAGGTCAGTAGCCATGGGTCCTCAGAGGTTCCCCCAAGGGTTTTTTTCCTGTCCTGTGTTCTACTGGTCACACTCTCTGGAGTTGGAGGAAATAATCGTTTGATATCATTATTCTTTTGGGGTCTTATACTACTGGACTAAGCATCCTTCTGCGGGATACAGAGAAAAGCCAAAATATCAAGTCATAGCAGGTTACTCATCAGTTCAAGCATTTAAGCACCTTGCCTAGACTATCCAGTCCACATGTACTATAATCACTGACTTGCTCATGATTATGTCAAAGTACCTAAGCACTGATCAATTCAAACTACCAATACCTTGTGAGCATTGTCCTACTTACTGGTCTGGCCTCTGTATCCAAGCACAACCTACATCATTCAGCTACAGTATGTAACATAAGTACTGAGCTCTGAACCACACATAATTGAAAGGTGCATGCCTTTGGTTATATGGGGAAGAGCTCCTCCCACACTCTACATAAACCACCAGACAAACCACAGCTCTGCTTAGAGCGAGTCACACTCACCCTCCATCCTCCCTGACACCTCCTCCTTCTCCGCACTCTTATCCCACCAGGGGGTCTCATACTACTGGACTAAGCATCCTTCTTGTGGAGGGATACAGAGAAAAGCCAAAATATCAAGTCATAACAAGTTACTCATCAGTTCAAGCATCTAAGCACCTTGCATAGACTATCCAGTCCACATGTACTATAATCACTGACTTGCTCATGACTGTGTCAAAATACCTAAGCACTAATCAATTCAAACTACCAATATCTTGTGAGCATTGTCCTACTTACTGGTCTGGCCTCTGTATCCAAGCACAGCCTACATCATTCAGCTACAGTATGCAAATATAAGCACTGAGCTCTGAACCACATACAACTGAAAGAAAAAGTGCAAGCTAAACTAAGTTCATAATAATCATAATAATTCAACAGGCCTGGTTACACAGAACGTTGATTATAAAACGTAAATCACAAGAACTATATCACAGTTCTGGTAATCTAAAATATGGTTCAATTGTGCTTGCACAACTGGATGAGATGTATGCTAGTGTGACTTTGATAAACTGTGGCTGTTGGCCTTTCTATCCGTGGGATATATCACCCTGTGGAGTACGATGCAAGGAACCCTAGAGGAGGATTCCACCCTATAGGTGCTGTGGGAATAATTCCCTTGGCTAAAGGTGTATAGGAAGAAGCCTGAAAGAATACCCAAAAGGGTGTCAAGCATCAAAGAGGTGAGAAATCAGAAGATAACTAGACTGGAAATAAATGTGACAGACATAGAAAGGAAGGACAGGAGAAAGAGCGATACAAGGGTAGAACAATGAACAAAAGGAAATCTGACAAGATGCAGAGAAGTGGACTTCCTAAAGAAGGAACAGCGGGGCAACCATCCATCTCCATCCAACAGCGGAACCTAAGTACGGAACCAATGAAAGCACTAACCCTGACTAATATTATGACCATTGGCAAGGAGGAGAGGAAAAGTCCCTTGGAGGAAACCTCTGGGGATCCAAGGCCTAGGTAGGCCCTTCCTCCAGGCTGAAGGGCGTTTGATTAGTGATGGCACAGCTACTGCAATTTAGAGTTGAGATCGAGGGAGGAGGAAAATATTCCAATTTAGAGGAAGCTCTCACTCTGTCCTTCTAAATGGACAGCTGTTGAGGATTCGTGATGTCTCTGCAACTAGATGCACAAAAGCAAGAGAGAGAGAGAGATGACTGCTGAGGTACTCAGCTGGCCTGTCTTGAGCCTACAAAACAGACCAGGTGAACCAGAAGTGGTCTTGGTGTGGAGAATAACAGAGAGGTGCCTCAGAACCCCTTAGGCAGCCAAAGGGGCTCTGATGATGAGAGCCCCATCCCTTGCAGCTGGAAGTCATAAATTCTACATCCAGAGGTGTCGCCGAGATGAGGGACATCTGAAGGTCCACCTGGAGCAAAGACATTCCCGCTATGGGCCAGGGAGAAGGACCCCTCCAAGCTTCCACGCTCTAGATGCAGACTTCATGGGTGCAGAGCGAGACCATCGACTACAGGCTGGCCCCAAGCCAAGAGCAATGGACATGGAAGGCATGCCACCAGTGGAGAGCAGATCAATGAAGTATCATACAACTCAATGAGAGGTATGCTCGATTAATCGATGTGAACCAGTACACCCTGGGTCGGACTGAGCAAATGAGAACCAGGATCATGTCATGAGGAAGCTACCATCATTGGTAACTATGGGAGTGCATGCCAACTGGGTCCATTGGAGCCAAATTAGAATGGATAAAATTACATGATGGTAGTAAAGAGTGGCCAGGCAAAGCTGGCGAGCTGACGGGAGGAAGGCAGTACCAGGAGGACATCTGAACAGGTTTGACTAGAACGAGGGAATAGGGTCAGAGGATGAGATGCATAGGGTCAGAGGAGGAGATTGGGTGATGTGAATGAATAGGGTATGGAGGTATAGGAGGGATAATGAGGTGGCAGGTTGAGGAAGACCCCAAAAGGAAAGCAGAGGTCAAAGAAGGAGAGGAGTAAGAGAGAGTCGAACTGTATGAAAGGTAGAAAGAGAATGCTACAGAGGTAGAAAGAGGGAGCACCAAAACACAAACTGCAGAAGAAGGAGCGAGAGAAGGAACAAGGGTAATGCCAGCAGCAGAAAGAAGCCGAAGAGAGACAGCAGGTGATGAAATCTGAGGTGCCTGCCCCTTTAGACAGGAGAGAAGCCCAAAATGATAGGAAACAATAGAAACAAATAAAAATTACAACACACAGTCCAAAATGTGATGACATAAAGAAACATGTAGTGCCATTGGTGAGGTTACAGAATGGCCTGTAAAAATGATGGCAATGCAAGAAAGAGATCATATAGTAGTGACAAACGGTGTTCTGCATTTACTAAGAGAATCAAACCACATTGAATCCCAGCAGAGAGCAGCGATCCCAAAGCACAGGCAAAACGCAGCAGGACAGCATGCCCAGGGAGTGCACTTGCTCCCATTCAAAACCTGGGAGAAGGAAGGCATACTCAGAACACAGCTTTTCAGATACCTGCAGATTAGGACAGTGGTTGTGTGCCCACTAGAAATGGTGGAAGGCCATGGCCGGGGTGACCAATAACAAGGTGTAATGTGCCCTGAGAGGCAGCAATACTGAGATTCGGAGAGAGAGAGAAAAGGCTGGGACGGCGGGAGGATCTGCAGTCCCAGGCAGCAATAGAGACCTGTAAGTGCAGCAGGAGCGAGGGAGGCAAAACAGACACAGCGGTCCACGGGGAGGAATGGGCACCCAATGAACCTGGAATGCAGCAGAAGTCCCAATGAGGAGGTGAACAAGCATGGTGGGGAGTGAGCAGCAGAAGCAGGTGGTAAGGAGCAGGGGAACAGAGACAGGCAGCTAATGGGGAAACGGAGGGAAGGATCGAACGAGGCTAAAGCATGGGGCAGTGCAGCTTTCCAAGCCACTCAGCAGGAGTGGGGGGAAGATCTGGCAATGGCAACATAGGAGAAAGCAAATGGCCAGGAAATAGTGGTCACGAGGGAAGGAAAGGAGAGCAAAATGCCAAAAGAATGCGTGGCGACAGGAGCGAGCAGCTGGAGTGTGAGGAAAATCACAAACCAAACCAGAGCAAAGGAATCCTGGAACAGTCCAGGACGAGTGGCCTTTTAAGGCCTGATGAGGAGTGATGTTGTTGCTCCACCATTGAACCTCAGGCTTAAAGCCTTCCAAGAAAAGGCTACACAATGGGAAGGCTTTAAGCCTGAGGTTCAACAGCTACCCTCATCAGGCTGTTGCAGCTGGAGGCGCCCGCCGGCTGTTCTTTACCTCTGTTTTTTTCTATTGTTGCCGTGTCCATTTCCTTCTCACTTCCAGCTGCTTTCTCTATCTCTACTCCCTCTCCTGTTGCTGTCTTTAGCTGCTGTTTTCTGCCCCTGTCTCTTTGCTGCACATCGACCTTGGCCCCAGTGTCCAATTCTCCTGAACTGTCCGCCGCTGCTCTGGCGCATTCCTATTCCCCACCTGCCCAGAACTGGATAGTTCTCTGCCGCCTTTTGCACTGTTTCTCTGAGTGGCTCTGTTGCTGGCACTCTCGCCCATTTACTCTACTTTCACCACGGAGGATCCCCTCCCTCTTGGCCCATGTCCGCCCGCTCCTCCTGTGGCCTTCCGCCCTGCTGCCTCATTTCTTTTCTCTACTTGCCTTGCATTTCCTTGCATTTTTCTGCCTCACCACATTTTGGCCTCTGCTGTCCTGTCTAGTGTTCTTGACTCCCTGTTCAGCTTGTCCCAGGCTGTCTCTGTCGGGCTGCCACTTTGTTCCTCCTCCCCTCTCTCCTGGGCTTGGTAGTCGCCTCAGCTGATTTTGTCTCCTGGTCTCCTGTTTTCTTCCTCATGCACTTCTGCACTGCTCTCCTTCTCCATGTAGGTCTCTCCATGCCTTCAGGTAGTGCAACCATTTGATCGAGCTTCTGTCATGGTACCCGAAACTGTTCATTGCCATTCATGGTTCATCGAGTTGCAGTCAGTTTATTCACCTTCATTTTACCAGTATTCAGTTAACTGTTCTGTGCTTCCTTGATGTCTTCCCACCTCTGGACCATAGTTTCATCATACCAGTATCTCCGAATGTGATTCACACACCATACTGGAAATAACCAGGGAAATGCGATTGGAGCAATGGATCCAGTCCTGAGACAGTAGCTCTCGGCTGTTCTTACTGCTCTCTGTGTCTGTCCTGTCTGGTCTGGGCTCCTCTGCTGTATTCTTTCCACCCTGCTTCCACTGTTCCTTGTCCCGCTCAGTCGGGGTCCACCTCACTCTGCATTTTTCTCTTCCTTCCTGCCCTCCATTCGTTTGGGGTTACTTGCCCTCATTCTCACCTGCGCTGCTCGCATTCTCCTCTCTCCTGGTCCTGCGTTCAGAACCCCTCAAGCTCTATCAGTTATACAGGTTGCATCTTCGCCTTTTGGGCCCTGTGCCTGTCCTTTGGGTTGGGCCTCTATCTACCAAACCCTTGTCCTCGCTCACCCTATCTGCTTTGTTTTCTTTTTCTGCTCCTGATGCTTTTCCTGGGTTCATCTACCATCTCTGGCTGCTGGCTTTCCTCCCTTCCTTCCTCATTCCTGGCATTTCTTATTTCGTTCTTTCTGTGCTACCCCATGGTGGGTGCTCCCTCCTCCCATTCCTCCACCCTCCGTTTCCTCCTTCTCTGACCTTTGCTTTCTTTTGAGTTTTCCCTATCCTGCCATCACCTTCTATTCATATATCCTCCTCTTACCCTAGTCCGCCTGGTGTCTCGTGCCTACATCTGGTCTCCCATAGTTATCAATAATGGTAGCTTCCTCATGACATGAGTCTGGTTCTTCTTCACTCAGTCTGACCTTAGGGATCTAATCATTCACATCAATTAATGAGCATACCTCTCACTGGGTCTTATGCTACCTCATCGACCGCACTCCTGTGCTTATTATCACCATCAGTCTTCATATGACTGCATCTTGGTATCCTCACTCATCCGACCTCTATGTGGGTCTAGTCCTTCACATCGACTACTCGAGCATAACCTTCGGGTCCATGCTACCTCGACTCGACCTGCTCTCCACTCAGAGACATGCCTTTGTGTCTATTGAAACTTTGATCGGGCTGGCAGGCTTTCTCCATCATCGTACATCGTTCATTTCATACCTCACCTTAACTATACCATCTTCCATGGCTTCACTCCATCATCGTTCATCTTCTACTTCTATTTCACCTTAACTTATTCTGGCCTTCTAGGCCTCATGTCATAATCGTACATTATCCATTTCATTCCTCACCTTAAACCGCTCAGGCCATCAAGGCTTCCTTCCAACATAGTACATCCTCTCCTTCTTTTGTGCATCTAGTTGCAGAGACATCACTTGCAACCCTCAACAGCTGTCCATTTAGAAGGACGGAGCGAGAGCTCCTCTACATTGGACTTTTCCCTTCCTTGATCTCACTTAAATTGCTGTAGCTGAGCTGTCACTAATCAAAATGTCCTTCAGCCTGGAGGAAGGTGACCAGGCCTTGGATCCCCAGAGATTTCCTCCTCAAAGGGTTTTCCTCTCCTCCATGCCAATGGTCATAATATTAGGCAGGGTTAATGCTTTCATAGGTTCAGTAGTTAGGTTCTGCTGTTGGATGGAGTTGGCTGGTGGTTCCAGCTGTTCCTCTCTCCTTAGGAAGTCCACCCTTCTGCATCTTGTCAGATTTCCTTTTGTTCATTGTCCTAGCCTTACATCATTCTTCTTCTGTCCTTCCTATCTATGTCTCCTTTATTTCAGGTCTAGACATCTTGTATTTCTCACCTCTTTGATGCTCGACACCCTTTTGGGTATTCTTTTGGGCTTGTTTCTAGCTACCTTTAGCAAGGGAATAATTCCCATGGCACCTATGGGGAAAATCCTCCTTAGGGTTCCTTGCATCGTACCCTACAGGGTGGTATATCCCAAGGACAGAGAGGCAACAGCCACAATGTATCAGTCACACAAGCATTCATCTCATCCAGTTGCATAAGCACAATTGAATGGAAAGGCTTTAAGACTGAGGTTCAATGGGCAGAGCAACAACATCACTCCCATCAGGCCTTAAAAGGCCACCCTCCTGGGCTGTGTCAAGATTCGTTTCTTGTTGCCCCACCATCCATCCTCCTCCTCCAGTGGCTCGTCTCTCTTTCCCGTGGGCTTCTTCCTAAGCTACTTTACCCAAGGAATAATTCCTATGGCATCTATGGGGAACCCTCCTCTAGGGTTCCTTGCATCATATCCCTACAGGGTGGTATATCCCATGGTTAGAAAGGCAAACAGCCATAATGTATCAAAGTCACACAAGCATTCATCTCATCCAGTTGCACAAGCACAATTGAATCATACTTTGAGTTGATTATAGATGAAGGAAATAGGTGGGAAAGCTTTACCGTACTGTGCTGTACTTCTTTTATTTGGTCTGACTAATGCATTTTCTTGAAAATGCTTTTATAAAATGCCAGAATTATGGGGAAAATGTAATGTGAGACTCACCATCTGTACATGAAAGACATCATTTTTATGAAAATCGCATGCAAAATGGCGAACATAAACTGTAATTTTACACAAAATGTTTCCCCACAAAAATAATCATATTTCATACAAAATAATGAGTTTTGCATTCCAATTGTTTAACCAGGTGAGACACACTGAGCTGAAAGCTTGTTTACAGGTGCAACCTGGGAGCACAGGGAAGTTAAGTGACTTGCTCAGGGTCACACAGTATGCAAGTGGGGACTGTAGGATTCAAACCCAGGTCTCCAGAATTGCAGCTCAGAGCCTTAAACCACTGCACTATACTGCCTCCCATTCTATTTGTTTAGTTTTGAAAATGGTCAGTTCCTTTCAATATTTGAATAACTGAGTATTGCGTGAAAATGGTATTTAGCTTAGTTTTTGCTCAAGGAAAAAAAATTAGCTCAGTCCTACTTTTAATCGTTAAAATACAAGAACTAGTTATTCACTGGTTACCTTAATGACATCGTGCTGCACATCTGAGAGATCAAGAGAAGAGAAGAGAAGCGATGTAAGAAACATACTGACACAGCTGCTATTGTAAATCTGAACAATTTTATTTTTGATACAAATACTATTTTATCATTACATGACTCCAGTAATATTAAAAATAAATGGATAATATGCAGCTAGAGTTCCTTCATGTTCTTAATGTTGGTTCTTTGTGTTTTTTAGGACCAGTTCTGCCCATCCTGACTGCACACTACATACTAGTGTCAGCCATTTAGAAGCTGCCTTTGGAAAGCCACAACTTCCCTGATTCTAACTAGGACCTGCAAGGTGGCAGTAGCTGTGCTGTTCACATGACCGCATCTTTAACCACCTGCAGTGCTCGTGTGCTACCAATCACATGCCTCCCACCTACTGTATATGTGGCTGAATATAGTTCCAACAGCTGTAGAGATCTACCAGAGGTGTACTTATAATGCATGCTGCATGTGCGTGTATAGATGTGTGTATGTGTGTGGGGGGTTCTAAGAGAAAATGCTACATGCTAGAGGTGTTGGAATTGCTGACAGAGAGGAGAATAAAGCAACCAGCTTTAATCTATTCATTGCAAAAAAAAACTGCATTAATGCAGCAGATAAGGTTACACTTAATACCACTAAAGTAGGAAAATGTAGCATTGGGGTTTTCAACCCTAACTCCCCACCAAAGCAGCAAAGGACAACAATGCACAAGCAACCATAGACAGCCAACAACAGTAAGATAAACAACATGCAACTGTTTTCACATGAACAAAATGCAGTACCACTTATTTGGTACCTTTGAACTTGTTCATGCAACATACGCATGTTTAAATAGCATTCTGCATCACAGCTGTTTAGAAACATTATAGTGTGACTGCAGAAGTGGTGTGTATGGTTTGCAGTATGCATTTGTATTTGCAGCTGGGTCCTGTGTGTTACAAACCCACTCAGCAGGTCAGCCCTCTGCTCCCACAGTGCCAACCTCCCGAGCACAGCCTTGTGAACAGTTAACAGAAACAAGGTAATCCTCCTGTCTGTTTTGTGGGTTAAAATCAACCTTTGGTCTCAGTTCTGGAGGATTCAAACTGTGAACCTCTTGCTAGTGTACCTAATGCACAGGCTCAGATAATTCTGTCTTGGGGCCAGATATCTTTGCCTATGGGCACTTAACCAGATGTACAAAATGAACCCTTAAAACTCTAATAAAGACTTCAGATTACTCTTACCTTTTTCCAGTTTAGTATTATTATTCAAGCTTATGCACAGTGTCTGCTTTAACCATATATACTTCACTTGTTAAAGAAAAGAAATTCAAAGACAAACCAAGTAGGCTCTAAAATAGAGTTTTACTAAAATAGATAAAAGTATGTAAAACATAAATACAGAGCCATATATCACAAGAACCATAAAATCTTTTAAAGAACAAGGTTTTAGCAGTGCAGTTCCTACTACAGCACTTAGATTTTGTCTCTCTCTACCTATATACTTGCTTAAAATACTCAAAGATGTTTCTTTGTCAGAGTGTAGACAAAAAGTGACTCAAGGAAAACAGAATACTGTTTTACAAACTGTCTTTCCAACCCCTTTGCATGAGGTCACCTGGCTCCTCCTCTGTTTATGAAAAATCATACACCCAGGATATTTTATCATATTAGAAAGTAAGATAATTAAGGTTACATCAGCAGAAACTCTTTTCCCATGTGACTTCCCCAATCAAGTCTGTAAATTTTCTTTCATCTATAAGCAGTATCCTCTCACACAGACATCAAAGCATTTATGACTTCACACCAGTGTCACATAACCTGCACTCTTCCCTAAACGCCATAAAAGTTTATGATTTCCTCTTAGCAACCACAGCTATAATTAACTTAGATAAATGGAGATCCTTGATTAAGGCCTGTTCTAGTCTATAATTAGCTCCTGGCCTCCAGGTAACACCTTATATCTAAAATCTGGGTGTGTGTGTGTGTCATCTCACATGCTGTCTCAGCATCTCTCATGAGACAGTCCATAACACATTTTATATTACAAAAATGATACAGTGATCAGAACCAGCTGTCCAAGTGTCACACTGTGCTGTGGCACATAAAGGCTGTTTTCACACACAGCCAATTCTGCAGAGTTATTGGAGGTGCACAGCAGCAAGATTGTTGCTGCTGTGCCGCGTCTAATGCTTCCGTTTGGCCGTTTCATTGTGGCGTGATCTCTTTTTCCTGGGATCGTGTAGTGGTGCAGGGTTTTGTGACATTTCACTTTGCTGTGTGAACCCCGCACCACCCACAATGCTGTGACAGTTTTTCCGGCTTGCACCTGTGGTTGTCATGGCAGCATTACCAAATTATATGGACCCAAGTTTAGCTAAACTTATTTTCTGTATCTGTCAACAAAAGCTGAACTTCGGGGAAGTGTTTTCAGTTGTAAACTGAGGCTAAATAGATGAAGGAAATGCAGGCTCAGAGGTGACCATGACACTGGACGTGTGCTTATAAGCACATGTCAGTGTCCGCAACTCAACTCTGAGACCATGTTTCCTTCACTTTCTAGCCCTGGTTTACAATACTGAACATACATGTAAATGTAGGAAGGCAGTTAAAGGCCAGCAAAATGCTGGGTTGTATTGCAAGGGGTATATCCTCAAGGAGGGAGGAGGTGATTCTGCCACTGTATAGGTCATTAGTTAGACCACACCTGGAGTACTGTGTGCAGTACTGGCATATGTATCTGACGAGGTCATTAAGTTACTGGAGGGTGAAGCGCAGAAGCGACAAAGATGATCAAGGGGCTGGGGACTTATCATACCAGAGGAGGTTGAAGGAGTTGAACATGTACTCACTGGAGGAGAGGAGAGACAGGGGTGACATGATTGAAACCTTTAAATACATGAAAGGAATAAACAAGACTGGTACAGAGGGCTGTTCAAAGTAAGAGGGGAGGGGAGGGAGGGCCACCAGGGGCCATGATATGAGACTGGGCGAGGAAGGTTCAGAAGGGAGATGAGGAGACACTTTTTACAGAGAGGGTGGTGGCTGGGTGGAATCGTTACCTGCTGAAGTGGTATGCAGTAGAACAGTGGACTGCTTCAAATGAGGATGAGACAGGACAAGGGGAGAGGTTAATGAAGGGAAGGGTGGAAGGGAGGGGCAGCTGCAGGATAAGGGTGCTAGCTGCACATTCGAACAGACTTGATAGACCTCTAGGTCTTTATCTGCTGGCAAATTTTCGTATGTTCATATGCTCTATGTTCTTCCTCCAGTAGGGCCTCCAGAACTGGACGCAGTACTCCAAGTGTAGCCTCACCAGGGATTTATAGAGTAGAATAATCACTTCTTGTTTCCTGCTAGTTATGCGCCCACCTATGCATCCGAGGATACTGCCTGCTTTTCGTGCAGTTTTTTTAGCATTGATTCCCTAATTTATGGTCGTCTGATATGATTAAACCTAAGTCCCGTTCAGTACTGGTCTCTTCAAGTCAATGCCCATCTAGGAAGTATTGAGTTCTTGGGTGCTTTTTCCCAGCTGCATCACTTTGCATTTTTAGCATTCGTTGGACCACTGTTCAAGTTTCTTGAGATCCTCCTTCATACTGGAGGCTCCCTCCTGATTGTCCATCTATTACATAGTTTTGTATCACCTGCAAACAGGCAGATTTTAACCTCATAAAATTGGCAATCTTGCTGATGAATATGTTGAAGAGGACTGGACCCAGCACCTATCCCTGAGGATCATTGCAATAATTATAATCTGTTGGTAAACGGAATACTAATGCCATGGTGGCAAGCAGACTCAAGAATAGTGTTGGGCCCCAATACGAGTTCACCTCTTTGGGGGCATTTACAATTGTATGTACCTATTAGGTGTTTATGAAGGATTTTTTAAAACTCCTTGCAGTGGCGCAATACGGATGTCAACTGAGATATTATTCCATAATTTGAGAGCAAAGTACTGAAACTCTGTAGACCCAAAGTTAGTTCTCAACTTTGGTACATTAAGCAGACCACAATCTGAGGATCTTAGTAGGTACAGACTGTAATGTGGCCATAGCCACATAACAAGTTGTTGCGTTACTGTTTACTTAATAGAAACATAGACACATTGACTTCAACAGCAGATAAGGACCGGAATGGCCCACCCAGTCTGCCCATTTCCGCCTATTGGATAAGCTGCAGATCCTAGTTAACCAACAGCCTACTTCTTCCTACCCCACCACCAGAATTGCCTTATGTCTGTCCATGCATTCTTGAATTCCCCACTGTTTTTGACCTACAACTTCCTCAGAAAGGCCGTTCCATGCATCCAACCACCCTCTCTGTGAAATAATACTTTCTCACATTGCCCTTGAGCTGTCCCTCCTCTATCTTCAAATTGTGCCCTCTTGTTCTTGCACATCTCTTTTCTGAAAGATGCTACCCTCCTGGACTTTGTTGATTCCTTTGAGGTATTGAAAGTTTCTATTATGTCCCCTTTCCTCGAGGGTATACATATTAAGCTCCTTTAGGAGGAGGAGGCAAAGGGTAGTGATGAGAATTTCTCCTCCTCCCTAGTCTCGTCTTGTGGAGTACCTCAGGTTCAGTCTTGTCACCAATATTGTGCGATGTGTACATGCTGCCCCAGGAGGGCTCATTAGGAAATCCGGCTTGGGTTTTCCTTCTATGCACGATGATACGCAGCTCTATCTTTCCTTTACACCCAGGATATCCAATGGCAGATGTGCTTAACAGTTGCCTTGCTGAAATCAATGACTGGATGGCCTCCAGCTGGTTGTGATTAAACCCCAATAAGGCGGAGGTACTGGTAGTGGAGTCGAACAGAGGGTATGATAGGTTGGCCGGGCACAGAGAGGACTTGTCCTGGGTTCTGTGCCTTTGAAATCTCCTCCAGGGTGCATAACCTGGGCATTATTCTGGGCAGTGGTTTGAAATTTAATCAACTTTATTGATTTTAAGAAAGTGCTTACAAACAAGCAAGAACAGAGCAGTAAAAGATACACATTAAATAGGGACAAGCAAAAGAATAAAACAACTGAAACCATCCCTCCAACCCAGCCCCCTCCTCCTCCCCACAGGTGTGTATAATAACCAGTAGATAAGAATCTTATGCTGATATGGGTGGCTAACTATTATTAAAGAGAGCTAAGTAGAGAATTCAGAGGCGCCGGGGAGTCAGGTTAAGTAGAGGACATAGAGTTTGCCCCATTTCTTGTTAAAAAGTGGTAAACAATGGTGGAGACTGGCTATCAGATGTTCAGTCCAGAGAGAAAAGGAGAGTTCATGTAGCCATTAGTAGTATGAAATGTGTGTCTGATCCAGCCAGTGTCTGAGGACCATTTTTTTGACTTTCAAGGAGATGAGAGTTATGTGATACTGCTTCTCTTTGACCAGGATTCAAGAATAGTCACCTATAATATAAACTTCCAGAGAAAGAGGCTTGCCAGTCCCAGAAGAGGTCGACCCACTCTTCAATTTGTACCACAAGGAAGACACCTTCTCACAGGACCAAAAACGTGTAATAAAGTACCATCTACTTTTCCACATCTAGTGCAAATGGGAGAGGGAAGGAGACCCAACTTAGCCAGTTTGACTGGGGTGTAATACATATTGTTCAGGATATGGTACTGAGTGAGTCTTAAATGGTCCTGAGTTAAGCAGGTATGCAGATCTTTCCAAAGTTGTGGCCAGTTAAAATTAACCTCTGGCAGCATGGAGTCCCACAGTTTGGAGCCAACCAGGGAGAAAGAATGGGAGGTGGTAAGCAACCACAGGTATAAGCCAGAAGTGCCGTGAGGTTTAAGAGACAAGACTTGAGACTGGCATAGGAGCTCCTTGAGTTCAATGGGATTCGGGCGGAGCCAAATTGTTGCAAAATCAAATGCCTTAACTGTTAAAGCTTGAAGATATCGCTGAACTCAGTTGGAATTTCTCCAACAATTCTGGAGATGTGAGAAGGGATGATTGGGAATAGAAGTCAGAGACACAAACATTCTGGGGCAAGGGAAGCCAACCAGAGGATAATGGACGACCCTGAACTTGATGTTTAAGTTAGAGAAGATGGGTTGTGCAGTGTCTGTAATAGAGAGACTTTCCAGAAGTGCAAATTTGTGAGAAAACTTTAATGGAGACACCGACTGGGAGGTGGCTAGTGGATCGGAGAAATTTCCATGGAGTGAATAGAATTGCAGCCAGCAACAGATTATATGTAGCAAACAGATGAGATTCTATCTGTAACCAGATGGGAGTATATTCAGATTGGGTGTGAGAAGTGGGTTGGAAAGCCATTTTCTGCATTTATAGAGGTGACTGGCCCAATAATAGAATAGAAAGTTAAGAAGATGGAGTCCACCAGATTCCTTAGGAGCCCCAGTTTAAAATAAGACTATCTAGGCGATTTGTCCAGCCAGATGAAGGAGGTAATAAAGGAATTGATATGTTTGAAGAAAGAAAGTGGGAGGACAATATAGAGCATACTTAGGGGATAAAACAGCCTAGGGAGAATGTTCATTTCAATAATGTAAATCCTACCCCATAGTGAGATAGGGAGATCTTTCCATCTTGCTAAATCCTGTCCTATCACCACCAGAAGGTCCTCTAGGTTCAATTTTACCAGCAAAGAGGATCCAAAGTAAGAAACCTACCCGGATCTTTAATGGAGCGGGAGACCAACGCATACCAAAGGGAGTGAGGTCTGAGCTAAGGATAAGATGGTTAAGGGGTAGATTTTGGTTTTGTTAAGGTTTAGTTTGTAATTAGAGTGGTGACTAAATTGGTCTATCACTTTCAATGCTTCTGTGAGGAGGTAGCGGCTCAGAAAGGTGTAATAAGATGTTGTCTGCATACACCGAGATAGCAGGTGCCAGGTTGTCAAGGGATGCCTCATATGTTAGGGGAAGACTTGAGACATCAAAGAAGTGCTCAAGATACAAGTTGAAAAGAAAGGAGAGAGGGGCAGCCCTGGCATGTGCCAGTATATAGAGAATGCGGAGGAAAAATACACCATTGCAATGAATCTTGCCAAAGGGAAGAATAGATCGCTTTAAGCCATTGTAGGAAGAAGGAAGGAAAGCCCATCTTCTGTAGGGTAAGCCACAGAAAAGACCAGTTCACCCTATTGAAGGCCTTTTCTGCATCAAGGAAATTAAGGCCATCAGTAGAGGGGAACGTGAGCAGCTTGAAACAAGTGACCGATATTTCGGAGGTGGTCGGCGGAGACCTCCCAGGAACAAAACCCAACTGTTCTGGGCTGAGAAGTCCTGACCATACTTTCTTAATTCTAGTGACTAGTATATTGGCTAGAATTTTAATGTCACAATTTAATAAGGATATAGGCTGGTAGCTTGACGGATTAGAAGGGGGCTTATCTGACTTGAGAAGGGACTATGGTGGCTTTGAGAAGAGATGGGTCAAGATTTTCAGCAAAGACTATATAATGGTGAAGTTGGAGTAAGAGAGGGAGAGATCTCTGAGAAAGAGTTTATAGAAGTTCGAGGGAACCCATCGGGCCCAGGAGCCTTACCTAGGGCTAAACTGTTAATTGCAGATTCCACTTCTGCTAGGGAGATGGGAGTGGAAAAAGGCACAGTGATGGTCCTTGAGACAGGGTAATGGAGTGGAATACAGGTAAGACAACATTTCTTCAGTAGTCGGTGGAGATGGATGCTGACCATAAAGGGTGGAGAAAAATGTTAAAAATCACCACTACATCCCTGGGGAGTGTTTTTATGGAGCTGCCTGGGGCAGTAATTGAAGGAATAACCCATGAGGACTCTAGCTTCGAAGACAGAGAGCGAGTAAGCACCCTGCTTTCTCCTGCTTGTTGTATTAGGATTTAGTCTTGAGAATGGAGTATTCAGCTTTCTCCTGCAGGAAACTGGCATATTTATCCTGAAGGGACAGTAATAATAATAATAAACTTTATTTATTAAGTGCCTTTCAAGAACATCAAGGTGCTTCACATACAGAATAAGTAAAACAGGATAAAAAATAGACACAATATAAACAGATGATGAGTAAGATCAATATAGTTAGGCAGCATATGCTTGGCACCATAAATATGTTTTCAATGCCTGTAACCTCCCAGTCGCATCCTCCTGTAGCTGATGGGGTAGAAATTCAAAGGGCAGGACCACATACATAAATGCACAGGCCCAGAAGATTTTAAGGACACCCTTGTAATCTCTAGCAATCCCTCATCAGCCGTGGAAGCGATCGCTCAGAGGTGGTAAGGGGACAGAAAGCTCTTTCAGGTAGTCCGGGCCAGAGTCTGTATAGGGCTTTATAAGTTAGAAGTCTGACTTTAAAGGTGATCCGCCACTGAAACAGCAACCAGAGCAGTTTGTGCAGCACCGGTGATATGACACATCATTGGCATCCCTGTCAGCAGCCTAGGCTGCTCATTCTACACCAGCTGTAGGCTGTGGACAATCAACCCCGATAGCCCTAGGTAAAGGAGTTGCAATAATCAAGGCACGAGGTCACAAAGGCGGACCAGTGTAGGAAGGTCACCAGGCGAACAAGGTGCTTGACCTTAACGATGTTCCTCAGATGATAAAGGATGACTTCACGACTGCTGACACTTGAGATCATAGTGTCAGCCCATAGTCAAGCACCACCCCAGGTCCCGCACCTGTTCAGAGGCAAAAGCTGGGAGCTCCCAGGAAAACCCCATAGGCTGACCAGCTTCCAACTCCCTAGTCCGGTAGCCTGGGTCCACCACCATCACCTCAGTCTTTCAGGAGTTCAACTTCAACC
The DNA here is from genome assembly GCA_016271365.2 of Neoceratodus forsteri. Taxonomy (NCBI): domain Eukaryota; kingdom Metazoa; phylum Chordata; order Ceratodontiformes; family Ceratodontidae; genus Neoceratodus; species Neoceratodus forsteri. Next base: position 233,022,940 of record CM028129.1, on the reverse strand, counting down.
AGCTGGAATTCATCCAATCCTGGATTTCAGCGAGGCAGTTATTAAATACAGAGAGTGCACTATCCTGGTCGGGAGCAAAATACAGGTAGAGCTGGGTATCATCAGCATAGCAGTGAAACCTCAGCCCATACCATCTTACAATGTCTTTGAGGGGCAACATGTACACTGCAAACAACATGGGGACAGCACCAGCCCTGAGGGACCCCACATGACGAGAGAGAGAGGGTCAGAGAATAACCCTGACACCACCCTCTGAGTTCTGCCAGTGAGGAAGGACTTAAATCACCTGAGGACTGTATTAGACAGGCCACGGATGAACCTCAGGTGCTCAAGCAACACCCTATGGTCCACAGTGTCAAATGCTGAGGAAAGATCTAGAAGTACCAAGATGGAACGGCTTTTCCGATCTCTCTCCATCAGGAGACCATTGAGCACCAGAACCAGAGCAGTTTCGGTACTATGCCTCTTTCAAAAACCAGACTGGAGAGGTTCGTAGATGCTATGGATGGTCAAATGGTTCTCCAACTGTATGGCCTCTACCTTCTCAATCACCTCCCCACAAGGGAGGTTAGAGATAGGTCTATAGTTGGCAAGGCAGTCTGGGTCCAGAGGAGTTTTCAAGAGTGGTGTCACCACCACCACCTCCTTCAGAGAGCTTGGGAACTCACCTGACTCAAGGGAGCACCAGACTATCCATGCTAGGACCAGGCCAATGATGTCACAACAACCCATAATCAGGAGGTTGGGCCCACATCCAACTACAGCATGCAGTGTGCATACCGTGGGCAATCCGCACAACATCTATGAACTCCAGCTGGTCAAAGGTACTCCAGGAAAAGAGAGGGAGTGACCAAGCGCCCATCAATAGCATCTCCCATAGATAGTGCTGGTTGGATCTCTGCCCTGATGTCAGCCACTTTGTCCCAAGAAGAACTGAGCGAGCTCACACACTCCAATTCAGAAAAGTTTTTGAGACTGCAGGCAGGCCGGGTTGCACAGCCTGTCCACAGTTCAAAGAGCTGAGCCGGTTGGTTCTGAGCAGCAGCAATCTCCCGGATAGGAACTTTGCCTTCACGGAGATTGTTGATTGATAGACTTGATAATGTTCTAGCAATCTAAGATGGTCGGCCTCCAGGGTGGATTTCTGCCAGCAATGAACACGGACAAAAGTGATGGAGTCCAGAACTGTAGTAATAGTCTTATTATAGGCCAGAACCAAGGCTCTGGACTCCCGCTGTCACAGGGAACACTGATAGGTCAGGCACCGCTGCCAGGCCTTCAGGACCAACATCCCATAAAGGGCGGTATCTGACCATCTCCACAGGGCAGGCCTACTAGAGGGTGCAAAATTGAAACCCACAGTGTAATGATTGGACCATCTGACAGGTTCCACCCCAGATCAGAGGTTTTAATCCTCAGGAGGAAAACCAGGTCAGGAGAGTGACCGTGTTTGCAAGTAGCAGAGGTAACAATCTATGTAAGGCCCAGAGATGTCATCAGCTGGAGGAAGTGTTGTCCAAATTGCGAGAGTTCGCCATCGACCCAGGCGTTGAAGTCACCCAGGACTATCAGCCTGGGCGACTCAAATGCCATGTCGATCACTAAGTCCACTACTTCCTGCAGGAATCACTTCTCATCCCCAGGTGGACAGTAGGTGAGGCTATCCTATAACCTACACCTGCTAATACAGCACATTCAAATGACCCAGCTTCCTCAACTGGTACACTCGTGAGACCCAACTCAGTTTATCGGAATCAGGAGAAAAGTGGGAGGCGGATTGTTCAAGTACGTATTTGAGCAAGGGTCAATAATGCCTCAGTCTCTTTGTGATGTTTCGGTGGAAGCCAGATGGATAAATTCCCCTCAAGAAATATTTTAAGGCACACCATTCGTGATCTCTCCTTTTCAGGGTATTCTTGTTGGCAGTGATAAAAGACTGAATGAGGTTAGATATCCTAGAAATGACCTGATCGTCTTTAAGAAGTTGAGTATTAAGCTTCCATGAAGTGTCACACTGTTTGTTAGTATTAGGGGTAAGTAACAACCAGGCTGCGCGTGGTCGGACAAAACTATGGGTTCTAGGCCAGCATTACATAAACCGGGAAGTAGAGAGGCTGGTGAGGACATAATCAAGCCTGGAAAAAGTATGATGTACCATAGAATAGAATGAATAACTATGGGATAATGGGTTAGTAATTCTCCATGGGTCGCATAGTCCCAGTAAATCCATAAACTCCCTTAGGGCTTGCTGTGCAGCCGAGGGAGGTCTAAGGGACAGTTAGAACAGTTGAGATCCTGGGTAGAGGATGTTCCAGTCTCCTCCCAAGATCAGTGGGAAGGTGAGGAAGGGGGTGAGATTGTCGGCTAACTCCATGAAAAACCTGGTCACCTCCACTGGCCCGTAAACACTGCCTAAGACCAAGTCTTGCCGGTCAAGCAGGCCCTTAGTAAGTACGTATCTTCCTGACAGTCAGAGATGGTCTGGTCCACTTGAAAAGGGACATTATGACCTCTGAGGATAGCCACTCCCTTTTTGAAGACAATTCTCCAGGGCGAACACCTGACTGATGCCTTGCCTCGGCGTTTAACCATCTCTTGGGGCAAAAGACAGGTTTCTTGAAGAAACATTATGTGAGGCATGAACTAAAGAAAGGTGTTTTAAAACCTGATACCTCTTGAGCTGATCCCTGACTCCCCTGACACAAACTTAATTAGGTTACTAGCCATGGGCACCACCGTTAACAGATTTATAGCATATTTAAACAGAAAAAACACACTCCATCCCACCCCTCTGTGATAATATTATGGAGCAGAATCCTATAAACCCTCCCCCAACCCAGTTTGAGTGAGACAGGGCACAGTGACTCCAGCACAAAATAGGGACATTAAAGGCACAGTCATGAGTATTGAACCTTGAGGAGGTATGGAGACATGTCCTCTAATACTAAACAGGAAAAGGCCAGAACAAATGAGGAGACATATAAAACACCACCATCTTCCCCATTCTGTGATATGGTAGAACTCGCCCTGCCCTCGATTGACTGAGGCGCTGAAGCAAACCATAGCAGTGGATCAGTGATAATACCCTCCCCAAACACGTCAAAAGACAAAAACACGAAAATACAGACCCCCCAACTTCCACCCGTTATAGATCTATGTACAATGCCCCAATTAGTTGCCCCCTTATTTACATAGGTTATTCCGAGTGTTCTAACAAGCTACACCAAAAAGCATACCATAGATAGGATAACCATCACCCCATACCCCCTAGCCCCAACCTGTGTTTGCAAACAGTCAGCAAGGATCACAGCGATCCAGGTGTAACAGGGTGGAAGCAAGTAAAATTAAGAATAGAGACCAGCAGTAAAACTTCTCCACCCACTCGAAAAAGGCTGAGTGCAAGACAGACAAGGTGGGAGAAGGCCAGGGCTATCCTCCAAAATTCGAACCATGGTGGCTTCTACTTTTCAAGCAGAAGTTTGTAATCCTAGTCTCTCCCCCCCAACTGCTTATCCCGGCTTTGAAAATTCATACTTTCACCTTTCAGCAGACAAAAACCCTCTCTTGTGTGGTAATTAGTAGACCAGGAGGCAGGCGAGAAAGTACAACTGCAATCTGACCCGAATGCGATCCACAAGACCGCAGTATGGGATAATTAGGCCTTGATCCACTGACTAATTCAACTAGGAAGTGAGGGATGCAGAAATATCATTCCCTGCCCTGTCGAAGATTATATCTCTGACCAAAGTAAACCCAAATACCCAGAAGTATTGGAGACATGAAATTAAAAGGAAAACAGTACTTGAAAGTCCTGTGGGGCCCTCTAAAATCGCTAAGCTCTGGTGCTCTGGAAACCAGGTCGAGGCCAATTAATAGGAAGGTAATCTTACGGGGACCAGGTGTAAAACAGATTCCCTGGGTGCATGAGCCTGGCAGCCTGAGTTCCTAACACGCATTTCCAGCATATTAGACATAAGAGAATCGGGAGGGGCCCCTGGCAACTAGGATGGATTGCTTAGCAGACACGGATTTTGAGTTAAACCCAGGACGAGGTTAGAGTTCTGCACAAAGATGCCATTAGAGTTCCTCAAACTTCCGAAGGAGAGGTAAATTTCAAAGAAAACACAATCACAACCAAACTTATAAGGTATCCAGATAAATGAAAACCCAGCATTAGGCTTCTTCAGGTAGCTTGGAATAGATCAGGTAGTCAAGTCGATAGCTCCTGAGTGGCTATAGCAGGAGACTCAAAAGAAAGCCATGATCCAGAAATTAGGACCTGTAGACGGGCCAGGTAGGCCATTTTGAACTTGATCTCAGCAGCAATTAATTTATTAACGACTGGGTGGAAGGCTGAACATTTTGCCATATTTCGTAAGGGAGGTTATCCTCAGCTTCTTCCCTCCCAGAGCACAGCTTGCAGCTCCCTAACCTTGGCTAAAACATGCTGCTTTTCAAGTAGCTAAGAATTTCATGATGATTGGTCTCGGAGGTGCACTGTTCGGTGGCCTGGGACGATGAGAGCAGTGAGCCCTTTCTATCTGATAAGATGGGTTGAATGGGGAAGGGCCTACTATCTTGGTTGAGAGCTTTTGAATAAAAGTGATGGCATCTGGACCCTCTTCCCTTCTGGCAGCCCAAAAATTAAAATATTGTTACATCTGCTGCAGCCTTCTAAATCTTCTGTTTTCAACTGGAGTTTTTACCTGTTAACAGAGTTTAAAAATTTCAGGATCCACTTTCTCCTTCTAGTGCTCAGGATGTGGAGCAGGCCTCACGTCCCGACCTATGGCTCAGATCATTCAAATCACAACAGAGATTTCAATTCCGTGGAAATTTCAGAGGTTTCGAAAGGAAGGAGCTCTTGCAGGAAGCGATCTTCTGTGAGAGGGATCGCCAGAGCAGTGGGACTTGAAGATTTAGCAGAAGATGAGCCTTGATTCTTGGATTTCTTTGGTAGTTTATCTGGGGACATGGGTGGGTGTGGCGGGCGGGGCCTGCTTCATGTCAGCCTCCATTGTGGCTACAGAGGGCCAATGTTGATCAGAGGAATGCAGAATATCAGTTGTAGGTAGTCTCTGAATCAGCTTTAGTAGTTTTGTTTTAAAGATAAGGCTAAAGAACCCGAAAAATTAGCAGATAGGCAGTGGAAGGCAGGGCCCCACAGATAAGCTGCTTTCAGGCTGCAGACATCACGTGACCCAAACCTGGACAGCGGTTTGCGCTTGAGGCTCAGGTGTCAGCCGTGATCCATATCAGCTTTTACCATGTGAGGAATATCGCCAGGATTAGGCCCCTGGTTCTGCCCTGGACCTCCTTACCTTATTGCATGCCATTATGATGTCGAGGCTTCATTACCGTAATGCACTCTACCTTGGGGTCTCGGGAGATACCCTTCGTTGACTTCAGATGGTGCAGAACGCAGCTGCCAGGTTGTTGATGGGGCAGGCTAAGTACTGCCACATCACCCTGGTGCTGCGTGAACTGCACTGGCTGCCAGTCAGGTGGAGGATCCTTTTAAGGTGGACTTGCTCGCCTTTAAAACCGTACATGGCATGGGTCCAGGTTACCTGGCGGACCTTCTTATGCCTGCTACCTCAGTCCGCTCCCTGCATTTCTTCTCAAGGGGCCTCCTTGTGATTCTCAGGATGAGGTTAAAAACTGCTGGCAACAGAGATTTTAGTGTTGCCGTCCCGTCCTGTGGAATTCGCTTCCTCCATCTATAAGGAGCCCCTCTACAGAAGTATTCAAAGCCTTCTTGTTCATGCAGACTTTTCTGAACCAGTTTTGTAAATATTGCCCTGTTCTGACTTGCTATATTGTCTGTCCTTAATCTTTACATTTTATTTACTGAATTGTATTTAATTAGTATTATAGCTTTTATGATTATTGTTATTTATTGATGTTTACTTTATAGGTTGGTTTATGTATGGTGCCCAGACCCTCGAGATTGGGTGTCTTTTAAATAAATGTGCTTTGCTTTGCCTTTTTGCTTTTAGTCTCTCTTTATGGCTTCTGGTGCAGACCCTGCACCATTTTGAATGCCCTCCTCTGGACTGCCTCCATCCTGTTTATGTTCTTGCAGAGATGGGGTCTCCAGAACTGCACACAGTACTCAGATGGGGTCTCACAACTGTCTGTACAGAGGATAACAACTTCATGTTTTCTACTGGTGATGCCTCTTCCTATACATCCCAGTATCCCCCAGCCCTCCTGCCTTCTCACATTGCTTACTTGCCTTTAGGTCATCTGATATGACTACTCCCAGGCCCCTTACATTTTGTTGTTGTTACTACCTCCCCCCATGTACTCTTCCCCAGGTTTTGTTTCCAGGTGCATTACTTTGCACTTCTTTGCATTGAATCTAAGCTGCCATCCTTTTGACCATTCCTCCAACCTTGCCAAGTTCCTTCTCATCCTTTCCACTCCCCTTGTGTATCAACCTATTTGCAGATCTTTGATGTCATCTGCAAAGAGGCATCGTTCCTTCCAGTCCCTCTGCAATGTAATTTATAAAGACATTAAAAGGACTGGGCCTAGTACTGAACCTACAGTAACCCCCTTTCTTCGGAGTGGACTCCATTTACTATTACCTCTGTGTCCTGTTGTCCAGACAATTTTTACCCAGGCTACCACCCTGGGACCCACTCCTAAGCTGTCTAATTTGTTTATTAATCTTTGTGTGGGACTGTGTCAAATGCCTTGATGAAGTCTAGGTAGGCCATGTCCACAGCCCTCCTGGTCTACTACTTTGGTCACCCAGTCAAGGAAATCAATTAGATTAAGTCTGACATGACCGTCCATCATGATTCATGCTGCCCTGTGTCCTGTGCTCTGCTGGCCTCTAGGTACTCAACAATTCTTTCTTTCGAAGTGATTCCATCATTTTCCCTACAACTGAGGTCAAACTAACGGGTCTGTAGTTTCCTGCCTCTGCTTTGCTCCCACCTGAGTGGTTCACCAAGTCAGGCCTTATCATGAATATAAAGAAGACTAAGTTATCACACTTTGCATCTAAACAAAAAGAACAAGTTCACATAAAAATAGACAATGATGAATGTATAGAGCAGGTAGATCATTATTGCTATTTAGGAGTGGTCTTCGATACTCATATGAAAGAATATATTAATACACTAATAGGCAGAGTAAACAGAAGAATAGGTGCTTTACGAACAACAAAATGTTTGGAAAAATGACTAAAGAAAATAGCAGAGCAATTAATTATGCCAGTGTTAATATATGGAGAAATTATATAATGAACTGCATCTAGACAATTATTGGACAGATTAGATAGGGTACATTATAAATTGGCAAGGTATGTCTTACAAAGTAACATTAGAACTCACCACTGTATATTACTTGCAATTACAATGGCAGTCTCTAGATATTTATTGTATTAGAGCATGGCAAAAATAATATATACTGTAGATACCACACTTTTCATCCAAATCACTATATCAACACTACACTCTTTGATAATAAACAAAAATCCACTGATAAAACTAAAAGAACAGTCCATGTGGGAAAAATTCATCTTCCTATTGTCCGGAATAGACATGGGAATGAACACTATGTTATCAGGCAGCTAAATATTAGAACATTTTGCCTTATTCAGCCCATACTTCATTAGACTTATTTGATCAGATGATTAAGGGTATAAGGCAATTTATATGTCAATGTAACTAGACTATAGCACTTTAGAACAAGCGATGGATGTATATAATGTTATTTCTATGAATCTTACTTGTTTGAGTTGTATTTCATATCTTGTGAATTTTGTGATTTCTGAGTCTTTGAATTTTGGTAATTTATATGTACATGTTTTGAAACTTAGAAACATAAACAGGACTGTCTAAGTAAACTGGGTTTTTAGCCCAAGCGACATGTATTATCCTGTATAAAAATAAAAGTTTTACTACTAAATACTACTACTTTTGTGAGAGGGAATCACATCCGCCTTCTCCAGTCCTCAGGTACCACACAATCCTCCCATGCTTTGTTAAAAGGTAGTCAGTGGTGTCACTGGTTCTCCCTTAGTTCTCATAGAATTCTGGGGTAAATCCAGTCAGGCCCCATTGCTTTGTCCACTTTCAGTTTTAGGAGTTCTTTTAGGACTCTTTCTTCTGTGAATGGACTGGTATCGACCCCCAATCCAGAGTGCTTCTATTGATTGGTTTAGGTACCTCCCTCCTCTTTTGTGAATACTGAGCAGAAGTATTCATTCAGTATCCCTGCTTTTCACTGTCACCCTTTGCCCACCACCCTACCCTTTATTAAGTCTCACTATCCCTCCCTTGGTCTTTCTTCACTCCCTAATGTACCTATAAAATGTTTTATCCCCTTCTTAACCAAGTTGGCTATCTTTTCCTCGGTTTGGACCTTTGCTATTCTGACTGCCTTACCGCTTCCTTCTGCTTTAACTAGTACAGTTTTCTGTCCTACTCTTTCTGTGTTTCCTTATACTTCCTAAATTCTATCTTTTCTCCCTAATCTTCCCGCCACCTCTTTTGAGAATCATAGTGTTTTTCCTTCATTTTGATTTGTTTATTTGCTTCACACAAAAGCTTGTTGCCTCTGTGATGGCAGTTTTGATGTTTCCCATTGTTCCTTCACCCTACTTCTTGCCTGTTTGCTAGTGCTTTTCTGAGACACCCTCCCATTATGACAAAATTAGCCCTCCTAAAGTCCAGTATCCTCACTTTTGTATGGCTTGACTCTACGGCTGTGTTTATCATGAACCACACTGTTTGGTGGTCACTTGTTCCCAGATGGCTACCCATTTTTAAATGTGAGATCCTCTCTTCTTCCCTGTTTGAGAGTACCAGGTCTAAGATTGCTCCCTCCTGAGTGGGGTCCAACACTAGCTGTCTGAGGCATGCCCCTGTAGGGTATCGAGAATGACCCTGCTCTTGGATGTGGCTGCAGCAAAGTGCTCCAGTTAACATCTGGCATATTCAGAACCCCATCAACAATATCTCCCTTTAATATGTTGTAGATGGTGCTTCCTAGTGCGTGATCTCTCAAAGCTTCAGGGGTAGCAATTTAACTTTTCAAATAATCTACAGTGATGTACAAATCTGCTGTCAGGAGCACAAATCAACATATTTTGTTGTAAGAGACATCTCACTGCATCAGCAAGCTTAGATGCTGAGGGTCCATATACTGCAACACTGTACATGAGCTTGGTGAGCAGTATACCCGTGCAATTGACAAGCAGGCATGGTTGGTAAGGGTGTTCCTAATCCTGTATGATAGGCCTAGTCTAGAATTAACTGCTTTACACGTATTTGATATATGCAGGTTGAAGTCAAGTGGGGGTCCAGGGTAACCCAATATAGCTGAAGGACTGTACTACTACCAGTAAAGTCCCATCTAGACAAGCAATCTGATGAGGGGCTTGTCATTTCCTTAGTTTGGGGAGAGAGCTAAACAGTGTGGCTGGTGTCTTAACCACATTTGTGATCAGCCTATTTTGTTTCAGCAAGGTTTGAATCCTTTGCAGATCATGCGACAACATCTCGTTTATGTCGCTTAGTTTTTGGAGCTGACAGCGCAAGATAATCCACATACAGTATTCATTATACCCAAATCACAACAGTACATGAGTTATGCAGACATGGAGCACCCTATATACTGTAGTCACCATTCATACAGCAAGATGCAACCATGCACAGTGTAAAATACACACACTTTTGGGACTGGAGAAACACAGGTCTCTCAGGGTCTGTAGTTCTACGGAAGAATAAAAATATTGTTCTGCATTTTGCATCCACATGGACCCCTTAGTTAAAAATATGTTGTGCTAAACTTTTACCACTGTCTCTGTCTGTACAAGCAGTAACGATGCAGTATGAGTTTACATAGTGTGACACATAGATGCCTACTTGTGGACACAAAAGCAGTTTCCTGTGAGGTCTGTGGTTCTGTAACCACAAATGCAAATGTATGATACTGGACTTCCAGTAAAGCTTGTGACTGCAGAATCAATAATACTGCAATATCACATTGTCTTAACTAACACATCAATATGCACATTTTAAGTTATACACGTCCACGTAACACAACAGAAGCATAAGCTACTGTGTGGCCTGTGCATATGTAGCTGCAAATACAAGTCCCAAATACCACAATTGAGATACTATTTCTGTCTGCTAAACTGCAGACCCCTTAAAGGGGAGTGCTTGTCCACCCACATGTGAACATGCACAGTGTAAGACAAACACACACACACACACTTGTGGGTACAAGAACAGAGGCCCCTGTACAAACTGCACTTTCGGTGTACAATACAAACCTGTCATACTGAAATACAACATGAGTTAAGCAGCAGCAAATATAAATACATCCCTAAACCATACACACCTACTTCTGCAGTCACAGTATTCAGTGCAGCTACAGATGCAGCCATGTTGGGGCCTTCTCAGCATAGCCTTTTTATAGCCCCACCTCATGAATCACTCAAGACAATATTTTCAAATCCTACTCGAAAGAAGATGTTTTTCAGAACAACTATGAAATCACCTTATAGGCTAGGTCTGAAAATTTTCATATACCTAGTTCATGAGTTGAGGTAATAAAAGTCCATGTTGCAAATTTGGTTTTAAAATCTTTACAATCTCTGAGTTATGAACTAAAATTATGTTTCTATGCAAATACAATTTTTTTTCGTGAACAGATTTTCTTCTTTTGTATGATCTTACGAAAGAACTATAGTTCCTTCATATGAAATAATTTTATTTTTGACATTTTTAAAATTTAACTCAGCTGGTTCATGAGGAAGGCTAAAAAGGCCATGCTTGAAAATTTAGGTTTAAAATCCTTTAAAACATCTAAGTTATGAACTAAGTTTGTTTTCTATACAAATACAAAGAAAACTTCTTTTGTGAAAAGATTTATTTTCTATAATCTTACAAAGAACTATAGTTCTTTGTATGAAATATAAACTAAAGTTGTTTTTTTTCCCCAGAAAGAGTGGTGAATGTCTGGAACAGCCTGCCCCAAGAGGTTGTGGTGGTCAACACTGTGGAGAGATTCAAGAATGCATGGGATAGACACAAGTGAGCCCTGACTACAAAGGGTAACTAGGGTGTCAAAATAGGTCTAAAACAAATGGGCAGACTGGATGGACCAAGCGGTCTCCTTTTGCCGTCAACTTCTATGTTTCTGTGTGTCTATGTTTTCTATACAAATACAGAAAAATCTTTGAGGAGCTGGTTTTCTTCTTTTGTATGCTCTCATGAAAGAACTACAGTTCTTTCTTACGAAATAACCTTCTTTTTCAATATTTTTTTAAAATGTCATCTACCTGGTTCATGAGCAGAGGTGGGCAAAGTGGCCAAAATTCACTCCTTGAAGCAATTACAAAGTAATGCGGAATCATAAAGTAATCCACAATACGGCCATGTACGCCAGCATCATCGCTCACTACAATGAGTATTCAAGAGCAATCTCTCATAAGAAGGCAGAATTCCTGTCCAGAGATTGCAGCTGGGAAAAATCAACCAGCTCAACTTTTTCATGCTGTAGACAGGCTTTTGCACTAGGCCTATCTAGAACCTGCAAAAGTGCATCTTTTTCACAATGTGAGAAGTTTGCTTGTTTTTTCTTAGATTGAGTGTCCTCCATTAGAGCTGGGATCTCCTTCTCTGGACAGTCATTGGCTGGCAATGGGGAGATGGGATGTTATGCTGGCTGTCAGTGGTCATGGAGGAGTTTCGACCAGTGACCTTGGAGGAGGTCATTGGGGTGATCTTGGAACTGCAACCTACCTGCTGTTAACTGGACCCAGGTCCACTCCAATGCAGCTCTTAATGGGCTGTGTGGAAAGCTAGGTCCAGTATTTGCTAGGATTGCGGGTGTTCCTTGCCAGAGGGATCTTCCTGGCTGAATTAAAAGTGTGCTGGTGAGACCCCTTCTGAAAAAACAACACTGGACACAGATGTCCTGTGAATTACAGACTTGTCTGTAACCTGCCATTTTAGGTAAGGTTATTGAGAAGGTGGTTGTGTTGCAGCTTGAGGCTCACCTTGAGACCTTTGATATCTATGAGCCTCTCCAGTCAGGGTTTTGACTGAGATTCAGCTCTAAAACTGCCCTGGTCAGGGTGCAAAATGATCTGCTTATGGTGAGGGATAGAGGAGAGAGATCAGTTCCCATACTCCTTGATCTCTCCTCTGCATTTGACAGCGTTGACTATGGGCTGCTTTGGACTGTCTCAGGGAATATGTGGATTCACCAGCACAGTTTGCACTGGTTTGAGTCCTTTCTTCAGGGCAGGTCTCAAAGGGTGGTGATGGGTAACTTCTCATCACACTCAAGGGACTTGCACTGTGGGGTTCCCCAGAGATCGGTCCTTTGCCCATATTGAGGAAGCCTGGTAAGGCCTCACCTAGTGTACTGCATGCAATTCTGAGGCCACACCTCTGCAAGGAGATTGATAGGATGGAGGTGGTCCGAGAAGGGCAACCAAGATGGTAGATGGCTTGCACCACAAAATATATGAGGAGAGACTAAAGAACCTCAGTATGTACTCAGTGGAAGAAAGAAGGAGTGGGGGGACATGATAGAAACTTTCAGGTACCTGAAGGGCATAAACAAGGTGCAGGGGAGAAGTCTTCCAGTGTAGAAGGAGTACTAGAATGAGGGGCATGATATGAAATTGGAGGGGTAGACTGAGAGGAAATGTGAGAACATTTTTCTTTACAGAGAGTGGTGGACACATGGAATAGTCTGCCACAAGAGGTGGTGGGAGTGAGTACAGTGGGGTTTAAACATGCCTGGGACAGGCACAAGGGGATACTGAGGTGGAAGGGAGTGATGAAAGGCCACTGACCACATAGGGTTAGAGGTTGCATACAAGTTTAGGGCTTCAGGGCAGACTGGAGGGCCTGGCAGTCCTTATCTGCTGAACATTTCTATGTTTCTGTGTTGTTTTCAATGTACATGCTACCCTTGGGAAGATCATTAGGCAGTATGGAGTTGGGTTTCACTGCTATGCAGATGATATGCAACTCTATCTGTCTTTGCACCCTAGGACTTGGGGCAGTGGATGTGCTGAACAAATGTTGGGCTGAAATCCAGGGCTGAATGTTCTAGAGCAGGTTGAGGCTTAATTCCAAAAAACTGAAGTAATGGTATTTGAGCCAGGTCAGAAAGGGGATGGACAGTGTCTGAGAGGTTACTGAACCTTTGTCTTGGTGCCTTTCTTCTTGATGTTGTCCATCAGGTGAAGAATCTAGGCTTCATTCTGGATGTGAGACTGACATTGGAGGCTCAGGTGTCAGCGGTCAGCTGGAGTGGTTTCTTTCATCTCAGAAATGTCAGCTGGATTTATTACCTTATTCCCCTGAGGACCTGCCTTCACTAGTACATGCTTTAATGATATCTCGCCTCAACTACTGCAATGCCCTCTACCTTGGTGTCAGTGGAGGTGCGTTATGATGCCTGCAGCTAGTGCAGAATGCAGCTGTGAGATTGTTAACAGGTCTTTCTCAATCAAGTTACCAGTGTCAGTGGCTCAGTAGGTAGCACACTCACCTCTGAGGCCGGAGATCAGAGGCTGTGGGTTCAGTTCCCACATCTGGCACTGGGTTAATATCCCAGTACTGACACTGTAGTGCAGCATGAGAGGGTGCTGCACTCTGAGGTGCCGCCTTTGGATGAGACGTTAAACCGAGGTCCCATCTGCCTGGATTGGTGGTAGTTTAGGTGGATGTTAAAGATCCCATGGCACTTATCGAAAAAGAGTAGGAATTTCCCGGTGTCCTAGCAAATTACCCTCATTCACTAAAAATACCACCAACAACTTAATGTGGTTCAAGGTCAGTTGGCATTCATCTGTAGCCCCTCCCGGTCGTGCCTGAAAATAGGCAGGATTTGTCTAGTGCGCTACCCGGTCAACAAAAGCTAAATAAAAATAAAATAAAAAATTAATAAAAATAAAGTTGTATCACCCCTGCGCTGCAGGATCTGCACTGGCTGCCCATAAAGTGGCGCATCTCCTATAAGATCGGATTATTAACCTGTAGGGTTCTGCACAGCCTGGGTCCTGGCTACCTGGGTGATCTTGTGCACCTGCACTGCCCACTCGCCCCTCTGCTCTACTGATGAGGACCTCTTGGTAATCTCCAAAACCCGATTAAAAACATCTGGGACAGGACCTTCAGGGTGGCTGGGCCAGCACTCTGGAACTCATTACTGGGGCTCTGAGAGAGGCTCCATCGGTTGAAATATTCAAAAGAACCTTAAAGCCTACCTCCTTGCCCAAGCCTTTGGCTCTACTGTGGACTTTTGATTTTAGTTAATTAATTAACTAATTTACAGATAGTTGTGAATTTTACATATGATATCCATATTAGGTTTTATTGTATATCTTATTTGATTTTAGTTAACTGCTTCTGGTCTGGAATTTTATTTTATGTCTGTATTAGACTATGTAGTAGGTGAGTGCTGATGTACATTATTTTGTAATGGCGCCCTGAGCCTCCGGGAAGGACAGCAGAAAGAAATAAATAAAATTACTACTACTAGCTACAGGTAGTAGGATAATAATTAAGGGTAAGAGGTAGTAGACATCAGGAAAAAGTAGCTACTAGTAGGAGGGTTGAAAAGGAAATTAGGAGACACCCTGTCTAGGTAAGGTAACAAATACATTTCAGACAAGTAAACAAAGAGGTAAAAGTCAATGGGCATGGAAAGGAAGCAGGAGGATATAGGGAAGGCTCAACAGACAAAAGGTTAAGGAAAGAAAGAGCATGGAAGTGGTGCAGTGTAATGGTTATGGAGCTGCAGTTTTCCAGGACACCTTCTGGAGATTGAGGTGCTGCCCATTTGCACTCACCTCTTTGGGTCAAGGGCAGAGGTTACTGGACTCCAGGCCAAACTGACAAGTGTGCAGAGAACCTTCTGCCCCATCCAGGAGCCACCATGTGTGCCACTGCTCCCTCAGTGGATGCCTAGGGCAGCAGCAGAGCGTTGAATCTTGGTGGGTTCTGGGAGGTGGGAGGCAGGAAGGTCGCACTCTTCAGCCTGTACTACTACAATTCATTCATTGTACTGGTAGGACAGGACAGCTGGGCAGAGGCACCTGCAGCTATGGGAAGGGAGAATGTGGGGTCCTCAGATGGGGGGACCCAAGGAGGGGAAAGAGGGCCCCAGTTGAGGAGAAAGCAGCTGCTGGTGGGGACTCTATTGTTAGGGGACAGACTTGGGAGTGGGAGTTGGAAGGAGAGGGAGGTTAAGTGCCTCCCTAGTGCTTGGCTTGGAGGGATGAGGATGGAGAGCAGATGCAGAGAACTGCTAATGCAGGAGCTGATGGGAGGAAGCTAGATCTCTTTGTTCACCTGGGGACAAATTACCTGGCAAGGGATATGGTAGGGTAGGGCTAGTGCAGGGTAATTTCAGGGAGCTGGGGAGGGGCCTTAAGCAGGTAGCACACACAGTGGCATTTCCCAAGGTGTTACCTCTGTATAGCTGGGGAGGAAAGGACACTCCACACCAGGCTTTTGACAACTGGTCGAAGGCATGGTACAAGGAAGAGGGCTGGCTACACTGGGGACTGGGGGCCAGCGAGTGAGGATTGATCCTCTATGGGAGACATCCTGCATCCTTCCAGGATGAGGACTATGGTTCTTAGTGGGAGGTTTAAATGCTACTTGGATGAGGATTTAAACTGGGGAGGCTATAATACCAAGTGAAGCAAACATTTTCCTGGAGATGGTGAAGCTACAAGGAAGGAGGGCATGAGGAAAGGAAGCTCCCCAGATCAGGGATGCAGAATGACAGGGGTGGGGACATGGCAGAGGACAAGGAAAAGAGAGGAGTAAAGAGACAGGTAATGGATAGGGTAACAAGGGAAGAGGGGTCAGGGGCTTCGAGGAACAACTCAGGCTGGGTAGGAGAGAAAGCAGGGAGTAAGGCAGGGAGGGTGTAAGGTATGGAGCCATGCACCAATGCAAGGAGTCTGGGTAATAAAATCCTGGACCTGGAGGCCATAATGGAGGAGAAACATAGAAACATAGAGTTTGAGGGCAGATAAGGACCACTTGGCCCACCCAGTCTGCCCATTTCCTACCTATTGGATAAGCTGCAGATTCTAGTTAACCAACAGCCTACTTCCTGCAACCCCCACTATAATTGCCTTATGTCTGTCCCATGCATGTTTGAATTCCTCCACTGTTTTAGACCCCACAACCTCTCCAGGAAGGCGGTTCCATGCATCCACCACTCTCTCCATGAAAAAGAATTTCCTCACATTACCCTGAGCCGTCCCCTCTAACTTTAAATTGTGTCCCCTTGTTCTTACACATCTCTTTTTCTGAAAGATGCTACCCTCCTGGACTTTGTTGATTCCTTGAGGTACTTAAAAGTTTCTATCATGTCCCCACCGTCCCTCCTTTCATCAAGTGTATACATATTAAGCTCTCTCAGTCTCTCTTCATATGGTTTCTGATGTAGATCCTGCACCATTTAGTTGCCCTCATCTGGACTGCTTCCATCCTGTCTATGTCCTTGCACAGATGAGGTCTCCAAAACTGCACTCAGTACTTCAGATGGGGTCTCACCAACTGTCTGTACAGAGGATACCACTTCTCTTTTTCTACTTGTAATGCCCCTCCTATGCATCCCAGTATCCCTTGGCTCTTCTTACTGACTTCTCACATTGCTTACCCACCTTTAGGTCATCTGATATGACTACACCCAGATCCCTTTCCATTATTGTTGTTAGTACCTCCTGCTATTGTGTACTCTTCTCCTGGATTTTTATTTCCCAGGTGCATTACTTTGCACTTCTTTGCATTGAATCTAAGTTTCCATATATCTGACCATTCCTCCAACCTTGCCAAGTCCTTTCTCATCCTTTCTACCCCCGTGTATCAACTCTGGTACAGATCTTTGTGTCATCTGCAAAGAGGCATACCTTTCCTTTCCTTTCTGACCCTCTGCAATGTCACCTATAAGGCGTTAAAGAGGACTGGACCCAGTACTGAGCCCTGAGTTACTCCACTAGTAACCCCTTTCTTCAGAATGTATTCCATTCACTATTACCTTCTGTGTCCTGTTGTGCAGCCAGTTTGCTACCCAGGCTACCAACCTGGGACCCACTCTCAGGCTTGCTAACTTGATTATTAATCTTTTGTGGGGACTGTGTCAAATGCCTTGCTAAAGTCTAGGAGGCCATATCCACAGCCCCTCCCTGGTCTATTACTTTGGTCACCCAGTCAAAGAAATCAATTAGATTAGTCTGACATGACCTTCCTGCTGTGAATCCATGCTGCTTTGGGTCCTGTGCTCTGCTGGCCTCTAGGTACTGAACAATTCTTTCTTTCAGAAGTGATTCCATCATTTTCCCCACCACTGAGGTCAAACTAACAGGTCTGTAGTTTCCTGCTTCTGTCTTGCTCCCACTTTTGTGAAGGGAATCACATCTGCCCTCCTCCAGTCCTCAGATACCACCACATCCTCCCATGATTTGTTAAAAGTGTGGTTAGTGGTGTCACTAGGTCCTCCCTTAGCTCTTTTAGGATTCTAGGGTGAATCCCGTCAGGCCCCATTGCTTTGTCCACCTTGAGTTTTAGGAGTTCTTTCAGGATTCTTAATTCTGTAAATGGACTGACGTCAACCCCCTACCCAGAGTGTTTCTACTGTTTGGTTTGGGTAACTCCTCCTCTTCTTCTTTTGTGAATACTGAGGAGGAGGCTAACCTGGATTTGGTGGCCATAATGGAGTCATGGTGTACTGACAACCACGACTGGGATATGGTCATATCAGGCTACTGTCTGTTAAGGAGAGACAGGGAAGGAGGAGGGTTGTGTTATATGTGAGGGATGTAATGAAGGCTACAGAAGTACAGGGCACTCAAAACAAAAAGAAGGACTGGAGGTGCTGCGGGTAATCCTGGTGGCAGGAGCTGGGGCCGCTGTCTGTACAGGAGTGCTATAGAGACTTCCAGCACAGGGAGGGAACTAGATAAGGCACTTGGAGAAGTCATCATCAGAATAGCAAATAAGGGAGAGGTGGTACTAGTTGGGGACGTTGATCTGCTAGATGTGAATTAGAGCCTTCCAGCTGTAGCTCCGGCAAGAAGCAGTACCTTCCTTGACTCACTTAAAGGGCTTTTCTCGGGCAGCTAGTCAACGAACCCACTAGGGATGGGGCAGTGATGGACCTAATGCTTACAAAACAGGGACAGCATTGCAGATGTCACAGTAGGCAGTTCCTAGGTACCAGTGATCACTGTTCAGTGTGGTTTAACATTAAAACAGGAGAAGAGGCAAACCACACATGGACAGGGTCCTGGACTTTAGGATGGTAGACATTAAAGAAATGAGGTACTGCCTCAGAAACTGCCTAGTTGGGGGTTATCAGGAAGGGTTGAGGAACAGTGGGGAAAATCAGGAGGGCATAATTAAGGCAACCAGCCTCTATGTGAAGAAAGTGAGTAAAAGGAAAAGGAAAAAGAGACCTCTATAGTACTCTAGGGAAGTGCCCATTGTGTTGAAGGAGAAAATGGTGGCATTCAGAAGGTATAAGGAAACGCAGAGGAGGAAGACAGGGATGTGTACCAGGTAAAACAGAGAGAAGCAGCTAAGGCAGTGTGGGGGGGACAAAGGCACAGACAGAGAAAAGGATAGCCAAAGAGGTAGCAAATGGGAATAAGACTTTCTTCAGGTACTTAAGTGAAAAGAAGAAAGTAAAGGGAGGATAGTGAGAATAAGGAGGGTGGCAGAGGAGACTGCATAGAAGGGGACCAAGAAAATGCTGACATCCTGAACAGGCACTTCTGCTCATTATTCACAGTGGAGGAGAGGGTGAACCACCAGGGAGTAGCAGGAATAAAGGGTGGGGAGGCAGACTCAAGTCCATTTTCAAAGGAAAGAGTCCTGAAGGACTTGCAGTTCTGAAAGTGAACGAGGCTATGGGACCAGATGGAATACATCCAAGGGTACTAAAATAACTCAGGGAGGTGCTGGCTGCCCTGCTGATGACCTTATTCAACAGCTCACTGGAAGTAGGCATGGTTCAGAGGACTGGAAGAGAGGAGACGTGGTCCCTCTATATAAAAGCAGCAGCAAGGAAGAGGCTAGCAATTATAGGCTGGTGAGCCTCCCCTCAGTAGTGGGGAAATTAATGAGAACACAGATAAAGGAAGGGTTGGTAGAGTACCTTGAATCCAGTGGGCTGCAAGATGAAAGGCAGTATGGATTCTGGGGGTGGGGGCATGCCAGATGAACTTGATTGACTGATTTGATTGGGTGAGCAGGTAAGTGAATCAGGGGTTCAGCGGACATGGCCTATCTGGACTTTAGAAGGACTTTGACACTGTGCCACACAGTAGACTGATTAGGAAACTGAGCAAACTAGGAGTGGGATCCAAAGTGGTGAATCGGGTTAGAAACTGGCTAATGGATAGGTAACAGAGGGTGGAGGTTAACGGCATTCACTCTAATGATGGAAGAGTGACCAATGAGGTGTCACAGGGCTCAGTACTGGATAGATCCTCTTCAGTGTCTTTATAAGTGGCATTGCAGATGAACTGGAATGGAAAGGATGCCTTTTGCAGATGATACCAAAATCTATAATAGGGTAGACAATCAGGAGGGTGGAAAGAATGAATATGGATCTTGGGAAATTCATGGAGTGGTCAAGAACATGGCAGTTGGGATTTAATGCCAAAAGTGCAAAATCATGCACCCTAGGAATAGGAACCTAAGACCTGAGTATAGGATGGGGTGGGGGTGTACTTTCAGTCACTATGCAGGAAAGGAGCCTTAGGGTTACTGTATCTGATGACCTCAAAATGGCAGGGCAGTGTGATAAAGCAGTGGGTAGGGACAGTGCAATGCTGGGAAGCCTTGGGAGATGTATCTCCAGCAGGAGGAGGAGGTGATGTTGCCACTGTATTGCTCGCTGGTGAGATGTCACCTGGAGTATTGTGTTCAGTTCTGGTGGCGCACCTCAGAAAGGACATACATAGGGTGGAGGCAGCCCAGAGGAGAGCAATTAAAAGGTGTAGAGATTGCACCAAAATCTCTATGAGCAGAGACAGAGGGACCTTAACATGTACACCTCTGCAGAAGGTAGAGCGAGGGACATGATAGAGATCTACAAGTACCTTACAGGGAGAACAGGGTGAAGGAGGGAAGTTTCTTTCAAATGAGGAAGAGCATCAGGACTAGAGGGTATACAATGAAGCTGGGAGGGAATTCAAGAGGGATGTGAGGAAGTACTACTTCACTGAAAGAGTGGCAGATGCCTGGAAGAGACTACTAGCAAAGTGGTGGAGGCAAAAATAGTAGGGGCTTCAAGAATGCATGGGAGAGACAGATGGGAATATTAGTAAATAGGCAGGGAGGATAGAGGGTTGCTGGAGATCAGTTAGGGTCTGTGGAGACAGACTAGGCCGGGATCATCTGGGCAACTGGGTGGGCCAAGCGGTCTTTTCTGCTGACAAATTCTATGTTTCTATGCTTCTGTGCTACGATTTCTATGTCCTTGAAAAGCAGCAATCCACTATAACAAAAATCATTCACTCCACAGCATACTCCAACTCACCAGGAGAGTAGCCAGGAAAATTTGGATACCAGAACTAGAGGTGTGGGAATACCTTATTTTGAATATTCATCCCAATATTCGTCAGGCCTCAAGTATTCCTTATTCCTGCCGTTATTCATTATTTATTTGGCCACTGAGATAGTGTATGGGACTTCTAATCAGGAGCCACTTTGGAAGTTCACTGAAGGCAATCCTTATGAGCCAGCACTTACAAAAGCTACAGGCAAGAGAAAAGACATCTGAGCTGCTGTGAAAGAGCAAAATCTACTTTCATCTCCTGCTAAAATTAGTGAAAAAGCAGAAATCTTGACAGTTTTCTCCCTTTCAAAATGCGCAGCTTGGAGGGCTGTTTTTCACACTTTTCACACTTAGTCCTTTATTAGGAGGACTGCTAGGAGTGTTTTTTCCTGAAAGTGAAAAAAAAACTACTAATACTACTAGGCCTGTTTCTGCTCTGCAGTCAAGCAATCCATCACATGTGTGCATTAAAAAGAACACAGATTTTGACAGTTTTGTTTTGTGAACGTTTCTCTGCAAGCTTTTGTCAGATTTTTGTGTACTACGTTCAGTAGCTTAAGGACGTGTTTTTTCTACAGAGATTTTTTCTCCCTGCCTCAGTGACATTTGGCTGCACCCTACCAACCAGTTCCATCACCGACATTGTTCTCACAGCCTTACCAGTTATCCAGAGCAGGACCATTATGTGGCTGTGAACACTGGCTGGTTGTGTCAGTCATTTAAAAGCCTGTGTGTGTGTGTGTGTGTGTCTTTTGCTCTGAAGTCCAGCTTTTCTCCCATGAAACATAGAAACATAGACTTTGGACGAGATAAGGACGCTTGGCCCATCTAGTCTGCCCATTTCCCTATCTACAGGATAGGCCCAGATCCTAGTTAACCAACAGCCTATTTCTTCCTACCCCCACAAGAATTGCCTTATGTCTGTCCCATGCATTCTTGAATTCTCCCACAGTTTTAGACCCTACAACCTCCTCAGAAAGGCTGTTCCATGCATCCACTACCCTCTCTGTGAAATAATACTTCCTCACATTGCCCCTGAACCACCCCTCTATCTTTAAATTGTGTCCCTTGTTCTTGCACGTCTGTTTTTCTGAAAGATGCTACCCTCTTGGACTTTGCTGATTCCACTGAGGTACTTAAAAGTTTCTATCATGTCCCCACTCTCCTTTTTTCCTCAAGGGAATACATATTAAACTCCTTTAGTCTCTCCTCATCAGGCTTCTCTTGCAGACCCTGCACCATTTTAGTTGCCCTCCTCTGGACTGCCTCTATCCTGTCTATGTCCTTGCGGAGATGGGGTCTCCAGAACTGGATGCAGTACTCCAGTTGGGGTCTCACCAACTGTCTGTACAGAGGGATAACAACTTCTTGTTTTCTGCTGCTGATGCCTCTCCTATGCATCCCAGTATACCCCCAACCCTCCCTACTGCCTTCTCACATTGCTTGCTAACCTTAAGGTAATATGATATGATTACCCCCAGGTCCCTTTCCTTTTTGTTGTTGTTACTACCTCTCCCCATTGTGTATTCTTCCCTGGGTTCTTGTTTCCCAGATGCATTATTTTGCACTTCTTTGCATTGAATTCTAGCTGCCATACTTCTGACCATTCCTCCAACCTTGCCAAGTTCCTTCTCATCCTTTCCACGCCTCCTTGTGTATCAACCCTGTTGCAGATCTTTGTGTCATCTACAAAGAGGCATACTTTTCCTTCAGTCCCTCTGCAATGTCACTTATGAAGACAATAAAAGGACTGGACTCAATACTGAACCCTCACGTACCCCACTAGTAACCTCTCTTTCTTCAGAGTGGACTCCATTTACAATTACCTTCTGTGTCCTGTTGTCAAGCCAATGTTTTACCCAGGCTACCACCCTGGGACCCACTCCCAGGCTGGTTAATTTGACTATTAATCTTTTTGTGGGACTGTGTCAAATGCCTTGCTAAAGTCTAGGTAGACCATGTCCACAGCCCCTCCCTGGTCTACTACTTTGGTCACCCAGTCAAAGAAATCTATTAGATTCGTCTGACATGACCTTCCCACTGTGAACCCATGCTGCCTTGGGTCCTGTGCCCCACTGGCCTGTAGGTACTCAACTATTCTTTCCTTCAGAGTGACTCCATCACTTTCCCTACCACAGAGGTCAAACTGACAGGTCTGTAGTTTCCTGCCTCGGTCTTGTTCCCACTTTTGTGAAGGGGAATCACATCTGCCTTCCTCCAGTCCTCGGGTACCACACCATCCTCCCATGATTTATTAAAAGAGTAGCCAGTGGTTTCACTAGTTACCCCTTAATTCTTTTAGAATTCTGGGGTGAATTCCATCAGGCCCCATTGCTTTGTCCACCTTCAGTTTTAGGAGTTCTTGCAGAATCCTTTCTTCTGTGAAAGGACTAGGAATGACCCCTATCAAGAGTGCTTCTGTTAATTGGATTAGGCACTTCCCCTCCTCTTTTGTGAATACTGAGCAGAAATATTCATTCAGTATCCCTGCTTTTCACTGTCCCCTCTGCCCACCACCGTTCATTTTATTCAGCCTCACTATCCCTCCCTTTGTCTTTCTATGCTCTCTGATGTACCTATAAAGGTTTTATTCCCCTTCTTAACCGAATTGGCTATCTTTTCCTCAGTTTGGGGCTTTGCTATTCTGACTTCCCTCCCTGCTTCCTTCTGCCTTAACTGGTACAGCCTCTGTCCTGCTCCTTTTGTGTTTCCTTATACTTCTGGAATGCTATCTTTTCTTCCTGACTTTCACAGCCACCTCTTTTGAGAACCATAGTGCTTTTTCTTTCATTTTGATTTGTTTATTTGCTTCACAAAGGCCTGTTGCCTCTGTGATGGCAGTTTGATGATTCCCCATTGTTGCTCCACACCTCCTTCTAGCCTGTTTGCTAGTGCTTTTCTGAGGCACTCTTCCATCTTGCCAAAGTCAGCCCTCCTGAAGTCCAGTACCCTCACTTTTGTATGGCTTGACTCTGTAGCTGAGTTTAACATGAACCACACTGTTTGAGGTCATGTGTTCCCAGATGACAACCCACTTCTAGATCTGAGATCCTCTCAGTGCTCCCGTTTGAGTCAGGTGCAGTATGTGAGGATGATCAGCTACAGCCAGCTTGGGGAGGGTGCAGTTTCAAAGAAGTGGATAAGACTGGGCAGGGCAGTGACACCAGTAAGGTGCTGGTCTGGAAATATAAATGTTGGATGGTAATAATAACTTGCATACTATGTGACCCTTAGCAAAGCAAGTCACTTAACCACCCTGCCATCCTGGGACATGCCTGAAACTAGCTCCAGTCTAGTGTGCCTTTCCTGGCCAAAACTTGTAGACTAAATTTAAAAGGGCAGTCCTCTGCTGGGCAGACATATGAGTCAGTTTTGGCTTGAAGACAAGTAAAATGGGGTGCTGAAAGATGCTGCGCTGGTGCCCACCAAGGATCTGAGACCCCAAACTTGGCAGAGAAGACTGAAAGGTGGCATTCTGGATGGAAAACACTGATGTTCAGAAATTCAAATGTACCAGGTGAGTTTATTCAAGACACATTAAACGCAGATGCCAAGCCTCGGTGCTTTGACCATATAGGTCTTCCTCAGGGCATGTCAATCAGTTTTGGTTTGGCCTTCTTCTGTGGACAAAATTCTACATTTTATGTATTTGTGGCACAGGGCAGGCCAAGGCAAGTAGTTACAATTACCACCACTTGATGTCTATCACTGGAACTGAGTTTTCCCTTTCTTGGATTCTTGATTTCTCATCTCTACCTTGGATTATTGAGTTCTCCCTCTCAGATTCTTGAGTTCTGTCTGTCAGTTCCTTGCAGCATATTGTTTGGATCTAGTTCTGTTTCAATATGCTGCAGTTTTACAGTTTGACTTTTCAGTGATGTTGGGCTACCACATTAGTTCTGATTCAGGCCAGAACTATGCAGCAACACAATCTGTCATCACCATGTAATCTGCCCCTGCAAGAATAAGAGAGAGAGAAAGAACAAACATGTTTAACAGGCTGACAGGCAAGCTGTACAGTTAAGGTAAACCTTTCCCACTTTTAGCTCTAATCCCTCTGACTCACACCAGTAAAAAAATTCCCTTCAATACTTAATTTGCTGTTGGGGCACAATGTGTGTTAAGCCTTTTTCCACCTGGCAGCCCCCCAAAAATTACCCGCAAATATTAATAATACCAACCTTTGCTGCTAGGACACAATGTGATATTCGAAGATTATCACTGGATCCTGTCTGTGTGCTTCTGTAGGATAGCAGCAGCACAGTAGTGGTGGTCCAGTAATAAGATTCATCTCATCATCGACCACGTGGGTTGGAGTTGGACTCACAGAGTATATCAAATGCAGTTGAAATCCTAGGTAATAGTAATCTGTGTAGCAGCAGGACTCAAGCTACTCCACTTCTGAAAAATGCTGCCATGACTCATACCACGACCCTGGGCTCTGGCTGCCACTTGAGTTTTCAAATTTCTGCTTTACTTTCCTTGTTCAGCCCCTGTAGCATGCTTTTCTTTTCTTTTTCATGCTATTTAACATTGTGGCATAATATTTTAATGCTATGTAACATTGGGGCATATATTAATAATAATTTAATTTAATTTCATTTTTCTTTTTTATGCTTGTAAGCAAGATGGGCAAATTACCCATTTTCTAGCGACAAGTTCAAAATAAAAAACACACACGTCATAATTCAGGACACAGTACAAACACATATAAATAACATTAACATTACGTTTCACAATCAAATAACTCATACCATTAGTGAAAGCAGTTACACTCTGATTTAGCAGCCAACCATTGTACCAACCCATTCCTAAAAATCCTCACCTTCCTTAGATTAATTAAGGTTAAGGGAATACTATTAAAAAACATAATAGCCCTATATATCACTGATTTTGACCTATTACTTTCCTATGTAATGGAATACTAAACAATTCCTTAGACTGAAACCTGGTGTTCTTTTGACCATAGAAACTTAAAAAGGTTAAGAATAGGGGAGGCAAAAGACCCAGAGTAACATAAATGCAAAATCTCCTGGACAGTTTGCTTCTTCAGCCAAAACACAGTGATGTGTATTATATGGTAAACCAGTCATAAATCACAAAATACCATGATAGGTAGACCTAAGTTTCTGTAACATTTTTCATTTGTACCAGAGTAAATTAGCAATCCATAATCCAAGAGACTTAGTAGTGGACTATGTGCCACTAACTTTTTAGATTCTGGAACAAGAAAAGATCTTATCCTAAAAAGCATACCCAACCTCTGAAGAATTTTCTTAACTAATGTATTAACATGATCTACAGAAGAAAACTGAGAATCAGAGTAATCCCCAAATAGTTAAATGTATCGACACATTGGATGACATCACCCTGTAAATCTAAAATGGGAACAGAAATATCCTTCAGTTTCTTGGGACAAGAAAATACCATAACCTTAGTCTTGGATGAGTTCAAAACCAAACTATGAGAACATAACCAATTCTGAAATCTATCAAAATCACTTTGCACATTTACCAAAGCCATATCAGGATCAGGGCCTTCTGCAAATAATACTGCATCATCCGCATATAAGATGGTTCTTGAGTCAACACAAGACGGGGCAGCATTCATGAAAAGAGAAAAAGTAAAGGGGCCCAATATTGAGCCTTGTGGTACTCACAATAGATTGGAAGAGACTGGGAAAAGCGTTGGAGACAATTGTCTTATGTTCCTCTTTTGTAAATAATCAAATAACCATAGTCTCACATCATGAAACTCTATTCTCCCTCAAAGACTCCAAAAACAGGGAGTGGTCAACAAGATCAAAAGTCTTGGTGGGGTCCACAAACAAGGCAGCAATGGGTGACCGAATCCAGGGCACCTTACACTGCTTGAACCCCACCAAGCACGTCTCAGTATTACAGCCCCTCCTAAAACCATGCTGACATTCAGACAACAAATCATATTTAAACAGAAACTCCTGAAATTGATCAAAAACAATTCTTTCAAGAATCTTAGACAAAGGAGACAGCAATGAAATAGGACGATAATTTGAAACAGTTTTCCTACAGCCAGCCTTAAAGATGGGTTTAACAATAGCCGACTTCCAAACTCCTGGAAAACATTGTTACATAATGAAAAAATAAAATAACTGATAATGGGTAGCCAAAACCTTAATACCAAGTTTAAGGAATCTATAATCAATTAAATCCTGACCAATAAGAGGCTTTGGATTATACTTACGAATATAAAATGTAATAATCTCTGGGGTTATCATCTGAAAATAAAAGGAGGATGACCATCACTCCCTTCATCATGGGAAGACGGAGAAGATCATACTAAATTTTTATGATATTTTGATAAATCCCCAAAGTATTCATTAAGCGGATGGATACCTGACACGGGTCACTAACCAAACTATCATCCTTCATTAAAGAAATAACTTGATCATTAACATTCTTTCCCATTAAATTATTAAGCATATGCCAGGTTTGTTTAGGATTTCCATGGATGACAATTGTTTATTTTTAAAGAAATCTGTGTTCACCTTTCTAATAGCTGATTTACACCTATTCCTCAAGATTTTATACTCATGTAGGTGATTTTGATCCTGACATTTCTTAAAAGATTTCCATGCTTTATCGCTTAATTTCATAAGGGACAATAATTCTTTTGTAACCCACTCATTTTTGTTAGATCTAATTCTCATTTTTTAAGGAAGAAATGTAATTAACCACCTGATTAAACAATAAGGAAAATTTAGCTAACATTTGATCAATACTTTGAAAATTTCCAATAGTCATCCAATCAATCAACTCACAAGCAGCAGTCACAATCTCAGAAGAGATATTTTTAAGATTTCTAGTTTCAATATAACACAGGGGCTATGAACTTGTTTAGTTGATCGTAAACAAAATACAGGGCTGTGGTCACTCACCATGTCAGGCAGAACACCTGAATCAGAACCCTGTGGGGTGGGTAACCACTACCCAGTCAAGAATAGAATCCACCCTCCCTCAGCCCTGCTCTTAACTCTTGTTATTTGAGATAGTAACTGTTGAACACCCATCTCTTGAAATAAGTCAACTACAGAATGAGTAGATTCAAGACCCATTTTAAATTATAATCTCCTTCAAAATCCATTCCCTATTATTAGACAGTAATTTTTAAAGTTAGAAATATAATGTAATCCCTGTTTAGACTGACCTGGGGAAGATAAATAGTGGTAGTGGTATAATTTTATTAGGGCCAAGTAAGATGTTAACAGATATCACCTCACAACTATCTTCACTTAGCTGGGGTGTATTCCTGGCCTTAAACTTACCCTTGGCATAAATCGCCACCCTCCACCCCTCTTACCCACTCTATCCTCCTAAACAAATCATAATCTGGAAGACATATCTCATCATTACCAATTTTACTAGTTAGCGAGGTCTCAGATAACGTTATGATATCAAAATCATTCTGAGCAACCCAGGATTCAAGCAGGGACCATTTTGCTACAAGACTCTGAATATTTAAATGAACAAAGCTAATACATGAAAATGTGCACAATAACGACAGTGATGACTGTGAGAGGCCAGTGTGAAAAGGTGTTTTACGTACCAATAGTATTATAATAATAATACCCAGCTGCTGTCCTAAGTCAGAGGGACAGACGGCATATGAAAATGCTACTGGAACATGAGTTAACAAGTATGAGGCATAGTAAATGAAGAAGCAAGACACCAGTGTAAATAAGACAAGCTAGACTTGCAAATCCTCCTTATTTTGGCATAGTGATAAAGAAGATTAGTAGCATAGGAGGCCACTCACTCAGCAGTTTTTGAAGTACTCTGCTTTGTGTGATTTGATCCCTTTGCAGTTACAGGCATCTGTATTTGTTCTAGTGGGAGGGGTAGTTTTATATGCTGCCCATTTGGCATCCCTCTCCCTCATCATCTGGAGGAGGTCTTTGGAGAGCCAACTATTACCACCCCTCACTCTCTGGGTGGTTAGTGGGAAGTGCTTGTCCTGTATGACAGAGCTGCAGTGAGAAACCCAGAGCCAAGTTAATGTCAGACAGCATGTACAGGACTGGCCAGCTGACTGCCCTTATATCGAGTACAGGCAAGGAGCTTTGTATTTTGAAAAATCTCTGAAGGGCAAAAATATTGGGGGCAGGGGAGTTTGGAAGACCAAATGCAGAAATTAGGGCAATGGACATCGATGGAGTCAGATCGGACTCCTGCAAAGAGGACCCTGTCTTCTCGATTGGTCAGTATCAAGTCCAGGAGGAGTGGCTGGAGGACTGAATCAGTTGGTGGGTGGGGTGATAATGAGTTGGGTGAGATTGAGCTGTTTTAACTTTTGCTGCATTCTATTTGGGTGCTGTGCAGCGAGTTCAGTTAAGATCTCCAAGCATAATGATCTCCTTGGAGCGCAATGACCGATGCCATCCAGCAAGTGGGTCAGTTCAGTTAGACCACATTTGGGGATTGTAGCAGTAAGCGGTATACATTTTTAGCAGATCGGCAGACCCAAGAAACATTTCAATAATAATCCATTCGCAAACTGAGCTATCAGCTGTGCCTGGAAGCCAGTGTGGCACTAGAGGATTTTGAAATATAATAGAATACCACCACTTTCTGGACCCGTGTCATTTCCTGCCTTATCAGGGTTTAAGCATTCAAGTTACTGTTGAAGTCAGGAGTGGCAGGCTTGAGCAATGTTTGGTGATGCCTGCAAAATCAGGGTTATATAGGAAACCAAGCCTCCGGCTCAACAAATTTGGACAGGAGCCTGCATGCATTGGTATGATACATCTTTAGGCCATGGCTGCTCATCCAAATGGGGTCACTATGGATGAGGGGTGAGGTCACGGGCTTGGGTTGTTTCTGAAAACTCCAGCAAGAAGTAGCAACAGTAGGTGGATAGGATGCCTGGGGCTGGATGTGGCCAGTAGGGGGAACCCAGAAGGGGTTAGTGAGATTATAAAGCATCCAGGAGGGACTCCTCTTTTCTCCAGGAGGGCCAGAAGAAGTGAGGATTAGAGCAGGGCTCCCAGCAGTCTGATGGGGACTGGGGTAAGGTCAGGCTGTTGGTAAATTGCAAGAGACAACGGTCAATAGCCAGTATGTGAGTACATGAGCGGGACATCATGAAGAGTCCTGTTAAGAGGTAGCTCATTAGCAGGATAGCTGTTGGAAGGTTCATAGTGCCAGGTGATAGTGGCCAGAAAAGTTTGGAACACTCTACTAGTAGGGTATCAACACTGCCTCCAGTTTGGGTAATTGCTAGACTTTGTAGAAAGCAGTAAAGCTATACCAGAACTAACACCACCTCAGTTTTGGGGAGGGGAGTTCAATGGGTTGTGGCTACCTGTAATAAGTTAGCTTGAATAGTGGGCTAACATGGACAGACTGTAGCAGAAAGAGTTAGAACACTATCCTAAGCAAATCACTTTGTCTCATGTGAATAACAGATTCCAGTAAACTACCGAGTACTGGCTTGGCAGAATGCAGTACTATAGCTTCTCATATGACAGGCTTAATCTGAATAAAATTATATGCTAGGCAAGTACACAGCACCCAGAAAGGGTGTTTCTAAGATATCAGCAATTCAAGATTTTACCTGATTAGGATTATACTTGTTAGGCCTGATAACACAACAGTTATAGAGAGGCATCCTGTGCTGCATGGTAAACAAAACTGAACACAATTTACAAGCTTGCATTATCCTGACACAATACACTGCATTCAATCAGTACAGGAAACAGAAAGGTAGTACCCAGATAAGGTGTTGCTAGGATACATAAGGTTCAAAAATTCATAGTACCTGCTGCACTGGCTGTAGAGTTCATTCTGGGTAGTATGTAAGGCCATCTGCCACCTCCCTTGGCTGACTCTGGCAGACTCCCTTGATGTCCTTGCACTGCAGTCCTTAGCATGGAGGACTGCTGGGGATAAGCTTCACTAAGAGTGACGTGCTGCCTCCTGATTGACTGGGACAGAAGAGGAGGCAAGACTTGGGCAGGACAGTCCTGACTGCAAGCTGGCTGAAGCAGGGGGTCAGGCTGGAAGGAACATGACCCCTGCCCTGTGTACCCTCACTATGGTGCAGGCTACCCGATCTGGCATGACTGAGCTGGAGACTCAGCCTTAGGGTAGATCTGTTTGAGTTTTCTGGGCTTCAGAACTTAGAGTGCTGCCTCGTGATTGGCTGGGACAGAAGGAAGAGGCGGCGGCTTGGGCAACACAGTCCTGATTGCAAAATGTTGACTAAAGAAAGGTGATCGGTGGGATGGGCGGGAAGGGCTCTGGCTCCTGTCCTCTGACCCCACTACATTGCAAGCTTCCCTTCTGGCATGCCTGATCTAGAGACTCAATGTTAGTGTAGCCCTATTTGAGTTTTTGGGGCTTCAGACCTGAGAATGCTGCCTCCTGCTTGGCTGGGACAGAAGGAGGAGGCATGACATCAACAGGACAATCTTGACTGCAAAACACTGGCTAAAGAAAGGTGATCTGCAGGGGGACAGCTTGGAAGGGGTCTGGCTCTTGCACTCACAGTTGTACTGCAGGTGCACAAGTGGCCATGGAGGGACATGAGCCCTGTTTCCTCACAGGGAGATGTCTGATATTAAATTTTAATTAATATGAAACATAGCCTTACTGTAAAAATGCCAGTGAGCTGACAAGTCTCCCTCATCTCCCAGCCCAGTGTAGTAATGGTTATGATTCCACCCTACACGCTGGCGATCCTGGTTCAGAAATAGACACAGGTCTCTCGGGGGCCAGCAGGGTGAAGGAGGATTGAGCACCCAATGGCAGCTTTCCTTCCTTGGGGAGGTGGACACCAGTTCCTTTGCAGGGACTGCCAACTGGATGAGGCCAGGTGACAGTCCCTGCAGTGGGAATGCATGCAAGAGACAGATCTGGAGTGTAACTTGCTGGCACACACATACTGACACTCCAACCCAGGGAAGAAAAAATGTATGGAGGAAAATGGGTGCTGGGCTGCTCCTGCCCTGATCCTGCTCTCACACAATTGACCTGGCTAATCACCCACCCAATTGGTTCTTCGTGAGTGGTGGATAAACTGTACATCCATGTGAAGGTTGGTGATGGGGCAGGGTGCTGTCAGGTGGACCCGGTGGGGAAAAACAGAAAACTGAATGGGGAAAAGTCTCCTCACTAGTAGTCAAGCCTGACAAAAACAATTTATTTTTAAAATTTCTTCTTTGACACAAAGTCACAAACTTAGTGCACAAGTGTGCACAGTGCACTTACTGCAGAAAACAAAGAACAAAATGGCAGCCACCCAGAAGCAGTGGTGGTGGGAGTTAGCCAATTTTGGCCTTCTCAATTAAAAACATAACAAATGTATTTATTAAGTGCAGTTGTGCACTTCACTGCACTTTTGTTAGACTACAATGAATCTAAATCCTTAGCTTGACTTGTCGTTGTTTCAGACAAGTCCAACTAAGTTACAAAAAGCCTTATAAATGGGCTTAAAAATCCAGAATGCTGATTGGCTAAAACCTAGTTTTAGCCGTATCCTATGTAACCCCAGGTGGCGCTATCCCAAGGGCTACTACCCCAGCCTGCTTGACAACTGACATGTTGAGGGGCCTAGGTTGTATGGTGGTGGTGCCTCCACCCAGAGGTCAGGGTTTGTAGTGGTTAGACTAGCTTGGCCACAGCCCTCTGGGACACTGAGACCCCTTTTTTTCCCTCTAGTGGCTCACAGCACAGCAAGTTACAGTCCCAATACCCCACATGTACACACTTCAATCATAAAGTACCACTTACCCTTGAGACTGATTCTGAGGTTCGTCTCAGAGGACCCCTGTAAAATAAGGTTAATCAACATACACAAACCAATACAATGCTTGATATGTAGGTACTGACACTTCAGACAGTTTAAAGTTTAACAACATCAAATCTGGTTTATTTAGGGGAATAAAACACGGAGGGGAGATCAGGTTAATTGGCAGAATTAAATCACAGTACTGTGCACACATACAGGGTCTGAAAAGTTACACTCTGGGTAACCAGGTTGGGGGAGGCTAGCCAGGTCCGTTGCCCAGGGTTGGCGGCAGGTGCAGATGGACAGGGCCCTGTAGAAGAAATATATGCACAACATCCAATTGTAATCTGGGCGGGATGGCTCAGTCCATGAAGAAGTGAAACAACAATAATTAGATGACACACTTGTAATTGTAAACAGGCTGCAGGGGGAATACCCTGATTTGTACTTACAATACCCAAGCTGAGAACGGATGGTGGATGTTCTTCTGGAATGGCGAGAAACAACAGGGCATGGAGACAAGGTCCTTGTGACTGGACCCACTGCAGTTGATAGCAAGCAGATTTAGTCCGAGACAACTGGGATTTGCTTCCAGCTTCAACACACGCACAGGGGATTGGAAATAGCGATTTCCCCACAAGCACTACACACATTCATATGTAAAAGGAAAGTACTATACTCGGCAGGCTGCTTCTAGATCCTGATCGCAATTACTGCAAAATACCCAGGAGCACACACAGCAGCTTCAGTTCCTGACAGACCGAGCACGATTCAGCAATTTCTCCAGTCTTCTACAAGGTGAGCCTGGTTTCTACTCTTCAGGGTTCCTTCTTTCTCCTCACAAGTCAGATTCAGTCCGAACTAGCACCTCTACAACAGCTGCAGGTCGAACCCTCAGCCTCACATGCGCCCCGCCAAAACTATACACCACAGAAGCACAGAGCCTTCTCTTCGTCACTGTCACAATTGATCTGATCTTTCCAGTCACAGAGCAGAGCATTTCCTTTAGCTCCACACCATTCTGTTGGCTGGTTCGGCTGTCACTCACAATAAGACTCCCTCTGTTGGTGGAAAAAGGTGCTAAGTTTAAAACTATATTTCCCAGAGTCACTGCTCATACAATCCCTTGTGGCTGGCTCAAAATTGAGAGTCCAAGTTCCGATTTGTCCACAGGCTCCATTTTAAGGCCTCCCTATCATCCTGATTGGTCCAAGTCAGCAATTCAGGACCAAAATGAAAGAGCTACACTGAAACAGTTTGTGCTGAAATAAAGACAGGTTAGACAGACTACATTTTCTCAGTCACTCTAAATGATTTCTGGCAAACAGTTATATCTTTCAACAAGGCTCCCTCTGCACATGTAGCGGCGGCAAGAAATGGAGGCGAACTGGCAGCAGCTCAGGTGGGATTCGAGCATTAAATACACAGTCTCCCCATACAAACTAATTAAGTCTGCAAGCAGACAGCTCTTAAAGAGACAGTACATGGAGGCTCAAATAGCACTCACTTGGAACCACATTTAAACAGCTCAGACACCAAACACTGCCCAGACTTGGAGCATTCAGGCAAGCTCCTGGAAGACTTTTGGGAACCCCCATTTGCAGGGGCTTACACCCTTACTGGCCTGGAAAACTTGGCGTCCACATCAAGTAAGTACCCCATAAATTTCAATGCAACCATATACATTTACATCAGTAACACATTAGGCTTATACATGTAATCATCAGTCAACATATCACCTTACCAGAAACACATTTCTGAAACTTTTCAGTACATCACTCTTTACACAGTATTATACACACATTGTACCGTAACTCAGGTTATTACCTCGTGTACATGAAACCTGAAGAGAGGGCCCTTCTATCAGCTTCCAGTGGGTCTGGATGGGGCAGGGCACCATACCCAGAGGGCAACACAATTAACTTGGAGGTAGCACTTATGCTCAGTTTGGGCAATGAGCTCGGGGACACATACACTCCTTTATGGACAACATTGAGAGGTAAGTCCACAGGCCTCCCAGGGAATCATAGCTTAAAGCATTACAGGCCTTACAGCTGGACCAGTCTTTCTAGGGGAACTGTTACAGTCTCTGCACTTTTAGACTCACTTTCAGTGCTGTCTTTACTTGCCAGGGAATCTCTCTGGGAGTAGAGAGGCTAGAACCTGGGGCACTTTCAGCTCCATGATTTGCAATCTCAGAGTCCACAACACTTGGCTCACATGGGGAGTTTTCTGACACTGGCAGTGAACTATCAGGGCACTCAAGACACTCTTCTTGTTCTGGTATATAACCAGTTTGTCCCAGTCCATCATTTTCCTCCTCTGAAAGCTCAAACAGTTCAACCATACACAATGATTCCATATCATCTGACTTGATGCTTTGCACTTCACTTTCTGGGAGCATTGGCTCCAGGGACAAAGCTGGGGCTTAGATAGTCCAGAAGGCCCAGCTTCCTCTCCATAATTGACTGGGATTGCCCTGAAACAATTGACTCACTTCATAAGAGGGCAGTACCCAAAGTTGCACTCACTTTCCTCTGACACGGGTTGACAGTCATTTTCAACTGGGACCTGCTGTAGAGAACACTTTAAGTCAGCATCTATAGGTGCAGACTTCTTTGCCTTTGCTTAGCAGCAGCTCTAGTCACTGGTCCAGAGGGAGCACTTTCTGGGGGCTCAGACTCGATCAAGATTTGTCCAATGGGCAATAAGTGATTTCTATGCATTGTTTTAACATCTTTGAATTATTCTCAGGCCTTACTTTGTACACAGGCAGATCATCTAGTTTGCCTACCACAATGTGGGGAGATGGTGCCACTTATCAGCAATCTTGTGCTTGCCATGCAGTCCGAGATTTCTTAGCAACACTTGATCTCCCTCCTGGAGTTCCTGTGCTTTCAGCTTTTATCATACCTTTCTTTGTTGGCCAGATTTCTTTTGGCAGCCATGGTTTGAGCCAGTTGGTATGCATGATTTAGCTGGGCTTTTAACTTTTTACATACTGTAAATGGTTATCAGCTCGAACCCCATCAGGAGAAACTCCAAAACAAACATCTACGGTAGTTGGGCTCTCTTCCAAACATCAGGCGATAGGGGAGAACCCAGTGGCATCACTTTGGTGCAGTTGTAGGCATGTACCAGGGTGTTAATTTGTTGGCTCCATCTAGGCTTGTTCTTTGGGCGGAGGGTGCCTAGCATATCTAGCAAACTGCAATTGAAACGTCAGACTGTGGGTCCTTGGGGGTGGTAAGGGTGGTTCTGGACTTTCGCACTCCCCACAGAGAAAGCATCTCTTTGATCAAACGACTCTCAAAGTTCCTCCCTTGATCAGAATGGATTCTTTGTGGTGCCCCACAGTGAACAAAAACATTTTCTATAAGTACTTTGGCCACAGTGGATGCTTTCTGGTCCTTGGTGGGAAAGCTTGGGCATATCTCGTAAAATGGTCAGTAACCACCAGCACATTACTAATATTTCTTTGATCTGGCTCCAAACTCAGAAAGTCAATATAGACCAGCTCCATGGGGGCGCTGGTAGTGATGTTAACAAGGGAGCAGCCCTCTGGGACAAAGCTTTCTCTGTAAGCAGCGACTACAGGTTCTAATGTGTTGTTCAACATCAGTCCCCATCTTAGGCCAACAGAATCTGGATCTCACCAAGTCAAGTGTTCTGTCTATGCCAAGGTTCCTCATGTGGTTGTGTAGGGACCTCAGCACCAAGTCTCGAAGGCAGTGCGCAAAACTAGCTGCTGTTTGTCTATTTGTTCCCCTCTGTCCACTGTTTCCCTGTATAACAATCGATTAATCAGATTCAACTTAGGACCTTCCTTGTATAACAATGCAGTTCTTAAATCAGTAGAGCGTAACTTGGACTCATCTTTCCCTCGTGAGGGCTTCTAAAGCTGGTTTAATCATAGGATCTCAGGATTGAGCCTGCTGAAGACTGTCAGTGTCTAACTGAGGCAAAGCTTCAATGTCTAATGCAGAGAAGTGGCAATCAGTAGCAGGTATGCAATTCTCAGAGGCCCCAAACAGTCCACCAAACAGTTCACTGGGTCTAGGACCACTTGCTTCTCTCAGTCAAACTTCTGGCAGAGTGCTCGAATATCAGGTTCTGACAGTCTGACCCAGTCATTTAGAAACAGGCCTCCGGAGAGAGCATCAGCATCTATGTGGTTCAGACCTGCTCTGTATTCAACAGCATAGTCGTATGTAGATAATGCAGAGAGCCACCTATGGCCAGTAACGACCAACTAGCTGAAGTCTGCACATAGGTCAGGTTATTGTCAGTTTTACTAGTATCTTAGCCCCATACAAGTACTTCGTGGAATTGGTCCACAATGGCCCACTTCAAAGCTAGGAACTCGAACTTATGTACAGGATAGTTCTTTTCGGAAGGGTCAGGCTTCTGCTGGCAAAGGCCACTGGTCTCAGGCCATTCTCATGCTCCTGGTACAACACAGACCTCAAACCTTGCAAGCTAGCATCAGTGTGTAGGACATATGGTTTTGCTGGATCTGCATAGGCCAGGACAGGAGCGTGGGTAAGTTGATATATGATCTCATGAAAAGCAGCTTCACAATCAGGTGTTCATGGGCCCCAAAAACTTTGTTAGGGCAGAAATATACTCTCTCAGTCTCAGGGAAGTTGACCTTTTGTATTTTTTGTGGGTGGGAGGGTAACCTTGAGTAAGATTAAGTAAAGGACGGATCACTCTTGAATAGTTCTAGATGAAACAGCGATAGTAGCCACAGAATCCCAGGAATCTTTGCAGTTCTTTTAGATTGTGGGGCTGTGGCCAGGTGGTCAAGGCCTCAACTTTACTTGGGTCGGTCTCTATTCCTCCGTGGAGACTATATGCCCCACATACTTTACAGAGGTTTGGCAGAGCTGATATTTATCGATGGACAGTTTCAGACCAAAGTCTTCCAGTCGGTCCAACACCTTGAATAATCTGCTCTCATGTTCCTCCAGTGAGCTGCCAAACACAATAACATCATCTAGGTATACCAAGCACTCTAATAAGTTCATGTCCCCACTGCACGCTCCATCAGTCATTAGAAAAGTGGCTGGGGTGCCTGAAATCCCTGAGGCATCCTCATGAATTCATAGAAATAGCGGACAGATAAAGGCTGTCTTCTCATGGTCTTCTGGGCCATCCGGGATCTGGTAGTACCCACTGTGAAGATCCAGCACAGAGAACCACTTGCTACTGTTCAGGCAGTCCAAAGCATCCTGAATGCGGGCATTGTATACTGATCAGGATAGTCCGCCCGGTTTAAAGTGCGATAATCCACTGCATCCTTACTGTCCCATTCTTTTTCTCACTACCACGATGGGGAAGCATGGGGCTTCTGGTTCTTGTATTACACCAGCAGCTAGCATCTCTTGCAGATGCCATCTCATATCATCTATGTCAGCAGGGGCCAGGTGTCGAGACCTCTCATGAAATGGCCTTTCATCATGCAGCAGGGTGTGGTGCTCAGCTCCTTGCACACATCCTACATCCCATTCCTTTAAAGAAAACACTTGGTCAATCTGGGCAAGCTTTCAACTGATTCTCATCTTCCATTCAGCTGGCAACGGAGTCCCAAAATCAAACAAGTTGGGCATCACTGTCATTTTACCCCAAACACTTGTTACTGGGTAGCACTGCAGTATCTGCACAATATACATTAGACAGGGTGCAACCTCTATTTACTCGAATCTCTCTATCAGACACATTATGAACTTGGACCACTACCCTTCTGGCATAAGCATGGGCTCTGGCAGGCAAAATACTTGGCTTGACCAGCAGTCCTTCCAGCAATTCCCATCGCCTGGTGCATCCAGCATGAGGATTTTATTCTTGACATCCTTTCTGATATGGACTTCCCTGGAGGGTACATTGGGCATTTGGCACCAGGATCAGAGACTCAGGATCCTTCTTCCAGACAATTCCAACGGTTCCACTTTTCCAGCATCTCTCTGTGCCTTATAGGCCTTCTTAATCAAGGCCAGAATTCTTAAAGCTCTACTAGTCCTTGTCCCCTGTTTTTCATAATATAACTACGCAACCATCCAAACATATGCTCATTCATCCCAATTAGTAGAGGAACCCCAACATACAGTCCAGTAGGGGACACACTAAGGCCAGGGTCTCTACTTGCTCTGCCACCCAGCCACGGAGGTGGGAAAAGACAGCCAAATTTGGATATACCCAGAATAGGGTAGGCCTTCTCACTTAACCCCAGACATGCAGTCCTTCCAACAGTTGTAAGGGCACATCAGATAGGTGCTTCTGATACCAGACCTGAAACATAATTGTCACTTGGGACGCTGTCCAATACAGCTCTTGTAGACACTCCATTCACTTTTACAGTGGTCTCTGTGGAGGGACCCACCATTCTGGACCAGTCTGTAGAGGCGGTAGCGGGGGCCTGGGCAACTGACCTTGCCACAAAGGGATGTGAGTTAGCATTTTGGGATCCTCACTGCGATCATTTTGTGTACCTCTCAACCACTGATTTGTCCTCCAAGCTCTCCTTGTAGCCTGTATACAACTTTGTCTGTGTCTTTTGGGACCTGCATTCTCTCTTCATGTGCCCATCCTTCCCACAATTATAGCAAAACATACCTTCGGAGATTGAGCTGGCCAAGGCATCACACTGGGAGCCGGGGGGGTACTTCCATCAGAAAACCTTGGTGCTATCTCTGTCTGCAGTGTGATAAGCATTTGGAGACATCTCATCAATTTCCCCACTTCCATGGTCAAGACATCAAGTTTTGAGCTGTTGTCAGCAGGAGATGCATGGGTGGGTACCCCACCCCATAGCAGATGCAGTTGGATGAGGGTCAGGGCCTGTACTTGCAGGACGGCCTTCATAAAGAGACATTTTTATTTCCTGAACTCTCTCAGCAGTTCACCCTATGCACACCTTTTCCTTCTCAGAGCACTTGTTAACTACCAACCTCTGCCCCTGAACTTCACTTGACGGGTCACCTCAGTCACTCGGTCGTAGCAGCAGCTATTGGTGCAAGTCCCTCCCGGGTTGCCTTTTTCTCAACCCCTCAAATTTCTCTCATTAGCTCATCATAGGAGGTGGGGATTCCAGTCGATTGGCCAGGCATAACTGAAGCAACAGCAGTTCTGAGAAGGGGCAGACTTAAGGATCCTGTCCAGCCTGGTTCAGTCCAATTCAGTCTGGCAAACTACCATTTCTGAGGCATTCTTGCAACAATTTTTCCAGCGAGATACATACACAGACAACAACTCCCTTGGTACTGTTATGCATTACTTACTCTCCACCACAGGTCCTCATCGGAATCTGGGCTCCCATACACATTCTCCAAGGCCTCAAGATAGTCCTGTGCAGTTGCTTCAGGGTTACTGGCCGTTTGGCACGGATGGCAGCCAGGGCAGGACCTCGGAGGCTCTCACTTAACCTCTTTCACTTTTCTGCTTCCGAGCATTGCTATTCTAGAACTTGAGGGGCAACATAGTATATCCAGGTCTCCCAGTCATCCTCCCTTGTGGGGTGGGGAGGTGCGGAGAAAATTTTCAACCTGCGGTAAGAGTCATGACTATTGGCAGGTACAGACATAGGGGCTAGCACTGGCACAGAAGGAGGGCAATAACGGTGCTGGAGGGGAGAGGGTGTTGTGTGGAGGAGCGCTCTCAGGTGGCAATAATAGTTTCTTTAAATCCTCCACAGTTTTCCCTTCCTCCAGCAACAATTTAGCAAATTTATCCTCAAATGTTTCAGATAGTGGGGGCTCATTTCCCCGGGTCTTTACTGTCCTTAGTTATCACTCTCCAGGCAGTGAAGGCTCCCTCTGTGGTAATAGTCTGTGGCACTTTGAAGCTATCTATGGGGTCCTTATACTCTACTAGGGCCATGAAAGTGTGGGTGAGCAGATCAGCATGTCGACCCACCACCACAGGGTTTTGTAAACCTTCCACCTTGGAAAGTACTCCTGCACAGTGTCCATATTGATACCCAGGGAATGTTCAGGATAAGCATAGCATTTTGGGGTTGACCTCCTCCCAGTACACCACTCCACCAACCGGTGCACAGCCACTTCTGTCGGGTACCCATTTATTTTTTAACAGTGGCTCGTAAATGTGGCCACTAGAGGACACAAAATCCCAGCAGTGAGCCTCTAAGATGTAACTCCCAGGTGGCGCTATCCCAAGGGCTACTACCCTGCCTGCTTGACTACTGACAGGTTGAGGGGCTTAGGTTCTATGGTGGTGCCTCCACCCAGAGGTCAGGGTTTGTAGTAGTTAGACTAGCTTGGTCACAGCCCTCTGGAACACTGAGACCCCTTTATTCCCTCTAGTGGCTCACACAATGCACAGAAGTTACAGTCCCAATACCCCACATGTACACACTGTTCAATCATAAAATACCACTTACCCTCGAGACTGATTCTGAGGGTTCGTCTCAGAGGACCCCCTGTAAAATAAGGTTAATCAACATACACAAACCAATACAATGCTTGATATGTAGGTACTGACACTTCAGACAGTTTAAAGTTTAGCAACATCAAATCTGGTTTATTTAGGGGAATAAAACACGGGAGGGAGATCAGGTTAATTGGCAGAATTAAATCACAGTACTGTGCACACATACAGGGTCTGAAAAGTCACACTCTGGGTACCCAGGTTGGGGGGCTAATCAGGTCCGTTGCCTGGGGTTGGCCGACAGGTGCAGATGGACAGGGCCCTGTAGGAGAAAATATATGCACAACACCCAATTGTAATCTGGGCGGATGGCTCAGTCCGTGAAGAAGTGAAACAACAATAATTAGATGACACACTTGTAATTGAAAACAGGCTGCAGGGGAATACCCTGATTTATACTCACAATACCCAAGCTGAGAACGGATGGTGGATGTTCTTCTGGAATGGCCAGAAACAACAGGGCATGGAGACAAGGTCCTTGTGACTGGACCCCACTGCAGTTGATAGCAAATGGATGTAGTCCGAGACAACTGGGGTTTGCTTCCAGCTTCAACACACAGCACACAGTACAGGGGATTGGAAACAGTGATTCCCCACAAGCACTACACACATTCATATGTAAGCAGAAAGTACTATAACAGGCAGGCTGCTCCTCGATCCCAATCGCACTTACTGCAAAATACCTGGGAGCACACACAGCAGCTTCAGTTCCTGACAGACCGAGCGCAATTGAGCAATTTCTCCAGTCTTCTACAGGATGAGCCTGGTTTCTACTCTGCAGACTTCCTTCTTTCTCCTCACAAGTCGGATTCAGTCTGAACTAGTGCTACACGGCTGCAGGCTGAACCTCAGGGCTCACACGCACTTTTCCGTGCGAGACTATACACCGTAGAAGCACAGAGCTCCTTCTCTTCACTGTCACAATTGATCTGATCTTTCCAGTCACAGAGCAGGGCATTTCCTTTAGCTCTACACCATTCTGTTGGCTGGTTCGGCTGTCACTCACAATAAGACTCCTCTGTTGGTGAAAAAAGGTGCCAAGGTCAAACCTACATTTCCCAGAGTCCCTGCTCATGCAATCCATTTGTGGCTGGCTCAAAATTGAGAGTCCAAGTTCCAATTCATCCACAGGCTCCATTTTAAGGCCTCCCTATCATCCTGATTGGTCCAAGTCAGCAATTCAGGACCAAAATGAAAGAGCTGCACTGAAACAGTTTGTGCTGAAATAAAGACAGGTTAGACAAACTACATTTTCTCAGTCACTCTAAATGATTTCTGGCAAACAGTTATATCTTTCAACAAGACTCCCTCTGCACATGTAGTAGCGGCAGAAATGGAAGCGATGGCAGCAACTCGGGTGGGATTCGAGCATTAAATACACAGTTCCCCATACAAACTAATTAAGTCTGCAAGAAGACAGCTCTTAAAGAGACAGTACGTGAGGCTCAAATAGCACTCACTGGGAACCACATTTAAACAGCTCAGACACGAACACGCCCAGACTTGGAGCATTCAGGCAAGCTCCCGGAAGACTTTTGGAACCCCCATTTGCAGGGAGGTTACACTTATCAGCACGTATTAGGCCAACTGACACTAATTCTGCCAAGCTGACCACACCACACAAAAATATCACTGTCCTCAACACCATCCTGTCTCAAAAAATTACCTGCAATTCCATGCCACGCTAACTAGACATCAACCACTGTGCACTAGATGAGCTGCTCAACACTTTCACTCTGCCCCGACCTCGACATTCACACACAGCCCACAGCACCTACTGTACACTCTGCTCCCCTGACACATAGACTACATCAAGTGCTTTTCCCAGAATAAATACACATCTATTTCACATGTATTTTTCTATGTGTTGTAATCATTTGAATCCTAACCTGTGCTGAACAACATCCTGATGGCAAGGAATCCAGTGAGCCATGAGTTTGAAATACCCAACCTGGAACACCTCCTCAAATTCCATCCTCCCATCCCAATCCACAAAATCAAACCACCAGACATAAACTTCCAAAAACAACTTAGACTTTACGTTCCTTCCTGAAACAGTCACAAACATCCATTTCCATCAACACCAGCACACTAAACAGCCTTTCTCAATGGCAGCCCGTACAGGACATGCTCGATTTTACTCGGCCACCTGTTACACGTAAATCACACAGGAACCGTGAAGAAAAGTAAAATAAAGAAAACACACAAACAGAGACGGAAAAAATAATAATTCTACCTCCTTACTACACTAACAGACCTACTACAACACATTTATTTATTTATTTTTGTTGACTTGGTAAGTGCACTAGACAAATCCTGCCTATTTTCAGGCATGACCAGGGAGGGGATACAGATAAATGCCAACTGACTTTGAACCAGATTAAGCTATTGGTGGTATTTTTTTAGTGAATGAGGAAAATTTGGCCAGGACATCAAGAAATTCCCTACTCTTTTCGATAAGTGCCATGGGATCTTTAACATCCACCTGAACTACCACCAATCCAGGCAGATGGGACCTCGGTTTAACGTCTCATCCGAAGATGGCACCTCAGAAGTGCAGCACCCTCTCATGCTGCACTACAGTGTCAGTACTGGGATATTAACCCAAGTAGTGAAAAA
This sequence comes from Neoceratodus forsteri, assembly GCA_016271365.2. Taxonomy (NCBI): domain Eukaryota; kingdom Metazoa; phylum Chordata; order Ceratodontiformes; family Ceratodontidae; genus Neoceratodus; species Neoceratodus forsteri. The sequence goes on along the minus strand of CM028129.1, from coordinate 232,979,539 downwards.
AGTTTATGGAGACCAGCCACTCAGTTCTTCATAAGAAATGTAGTTTTATTTTGATATTTTCTTAGAACACCATGATCCCTAGATGCGCCAACATTTCACCCAACAGATAAAAGTTATAATCTGAAGCTAGAAGTAAGTGTTGATGCATATTTTGTAATAGTTCTAATGCTTGAATTGTAGAAAGTACATAGAGTACTCTGAAGGAAAATAACTAAGGACAGGTTTAACTATAGAACAGCATTTACAACTAGGATACTTTACCCTGTGCAAGTTGTATCATGGAGAGAAGGGGTAAAAGGCCATGATGGTTAAAACAGACCGTATACATTAGAGAAACATTATGCTACTAAGATGGAGTAACCAGATATAACAGGTTACTACTAGACAGTTACCTATGGAATTGGTTTATTTGTAGAACAGCATTTACAACGGGATAGTTTATCCTGTGAAGGCTGTATTGTACAATAAAAGCTTTTATTTATACTAATGAAAGAATTATCTTTATTAGACTAGTGAATTCTAAATGTGGATTTGTTTGTTTGTAAATAAGGATTTAGTGTTCATCTTTACCCAAACAGAACTTGTAAAGAAACAGCATTAGCTGTTTCCAACTAAAATATGATAGCCATGAGTAAGGGGTCAAAGGTCACAATGGTTAAAGAACAGTCAATGAATACTAGAAAATCATCATGTTACCCAGAAAGAATAACCAGACAGGTTATCTGTTTCAGAAGTGTGTAACCTTCACTATACAAGTCTGCATTTAGGATAATATTCCTAGCAAAATTTGGGATGAGATGATATAGTAATAACCTGAACTTGATTTAATTTAAAATGGACTGATTGACATAAGATTAACTGTATTTGCAAACAAACAGGAAACCGAATCCTAGTTGTTCTAAAGCCAATAATGAAAGAATCTATTTAGGAACACAAGGTAAAATAATCCATATATTTGTGATAAACGAGTGTAAATTTATGTAATATTTTGAAATCTTAGTTTTGTTCTTAATGACAAATAAAGTCCACGGTCCTCTTCACATTATAAGGTATACAATTTCACAAAAAATATTTTTTTGGTATTAATCTTAGGCACTTAAAATATATAGTGATCAGTTTGGTACTGTCACCAATTATGAAATGCTTTTCCCAAAAATTTTTAATCAAAATTATTTTAGTATGATAGTAATGCTCATATTTGTATACTCTTATAGATCCTAAGCCCCTGAGGAAGCCGGTGTTGGGTGAAGCGTTAGGCGTACCTAGGAGATCATGATGCTCTAAGAAAATATCAAAATAAAACTACATTTCTTATGATGAACTGAGTGGCTGGTCTCCAGAAACTTTTTCACTACATTGAAGTCAACCGTTCAACCAGCCCCAATAGGAACATTTGGTCTACTTTATACAAAGGGCACCCACCACGCTCTTCCTTGGCAATATTAACCAAAGTGCCAGATGTGGAAACTGAACCCACAGCCCTCTGATCTCCGGCCTCAAAGGCGAGTGTGCTACCTACTGAGCCACTGACACATGAAGATACCATTATGAAAATTGCTTTCTCGACTGCTAACAGAGACATACTGTGTAACGTTCAAACTAGCTAAACCCTGAAATAGCAAACAAAATGAAAATAAATAAAAACAAAATAAGTGTTTCTGTCTTGCAGAACATATGGAGACACACAGATGCACATTACATCATACATAGCCTATGCAGTACTGAGGGACTATTTTTCTATGTCTTACAAATGTAACAGTTTTTAACCATAGTTTTCTAAATGTATACATATTTTTTCTACTGGGGTGCTTATGCGACAGCCCATTTTATAAGCACAGTAACACACTCTGGCGTGGGTTACATGCTGATAAGAGCATGCCAGGGCATAAGGCACTTCGGCGCAAGCACCTCATGCCTTAGTACACCCTTGGGCATGCTTTTATCAGCACGTAACCTATGCCTTGTCGGTGTTATTGCGTGCTTAAATTTCTATTCACTAAATAAACCACTTCAAAAGCTGTTTAAAGCATGACAGCATTTGGTTTTAGGACACACACAGGCTGTGTGTCTGCTCACTGGGCCCTGCCTGTCTCTCTTAAGCTGTGTTTACATGGTCACATTTACACTGGAGTAACCCATGCCAGGATGCTCCATTGCAAATGTGCTGTGTGACACATACCTGATGTCTTAAGCTGCTTCGCTAAGATGTTTTCAAATTCTCTGTGAAGCTGGGAGTGCCAAGAGGGTGAGTGGCTTACAGCAGCTGAAGTGGCAGTGTGAACTACCTGTGCTGCAGCAAACAACAGATGTCTGTCTTCCCATGATCCACGGCACAGCACAGCTCACCAGCACAGATTGCAGCAGTGCAGAGAGGGGCCATGTAGACAGACAAATCTGGGTGTAGGTGTGGTTGGGACTGTGCTGCTGCAGTTTGTATTTCCAGCGTACTGATGTGTAAACATGGCTTTAGCATGCAGCCTTAGTTTAGTCTCACTTTGTTTCCTAGCAGTTCATATAAAAAGGGCAACTGTCACGTAAGTGTTAAAACATCGACATTTTAGCTTGGGATTTAGAAAGGGAAAAAACTGTCACGATTTTTGCTTTTGGCTAATTTTACCAAGTGAATAGAAGTAGACTGTTCTTTCACAGCAGCTCAGACAGCAGTCTCTCTTGCCTGTAGCTTCTGTGAGTGCTGGGCAGGGGTGTGCAAGTAGCAAATAGTGTTTCCCAAATTCCATTATTAATGGACTATAGTATATTTGGATCTGAATAACAAAGAGTGGCACTATTCGTCCCTTGCCTATTTGGCAAATACTAGGTGGAGGGGCACTAGTGAGCAGCTAGCAGGCTAGATGTGATCCCCTCGAACTCTGTCTCCTCCAGGAATAAAACTACCAATTTCATTAACAAACCTGCTTGTAACTGGGTAGAAAATGACTATAAATTGCATTGAATGCACGGTAGATGAGTTTCTAGTCAAGCTGCTTGCAAAACAGCCCTGGGGAGCTGCAAAAGCTGGTAAGAAGCTGATGGTGACAATGCAGGCTGCAAACCAGCCCAATCTCACTATCAGTGGCAAAATGGTCATGTTAGGCTGCATGTTGACTGGCCTAGTCCTTGAGGCACTAGCCCAAAATTAGACAAGCTGGAAAGGAAGCTTGCAGAAATGGATGAACAATGTGCAACTGAAGCAAAAGCGGCATAGTGAGGTGGAGCGACTATCTACAATATAGAAGATGTCCAGGGACTGCTTCCAGAGAAAGTGGCAAAGCTAGAAAAGACCTGGAGGACCTCCTGGAGCACCTTGACTATCTAGAAAACTATAACCAAAGAGGCAACCTTTGGCTAAGAGAGCTCCTGGAGGGCCATGAAGGAGAAAGTACTTTGGTATTCTGCGCCACTATATTGCCTAAATTGCTGGGGATGAAAGGAAAGGAGAGTGGCGAAGATAAAGGGAGCACCAAGCTCTAGCACCAAAGCTGCCACAAGGTGAACCCCCAGACAAATTATTTTTAGGCTGCACTATTTTAGGGACCACAGGCAATACTGACTGCCTATAGAAACATAAAGGAGCTGATGTTTGATGGCCACAGGCTGTACATACACAAGGTTTCTCACCTTAGATACAGGTTGGTAAACCTTGCCAATATCAATCAGATTTGTGGAAATGTCTAAAATGTGTCATACCATGGATAAAAGAATAGAGACATCAAAGTTCTTCAAATATTTATAGTAGCTGGCCAGTGGTGCTAGGGTTGAGGTGCTATAAGCCACACCTTGCACTACACTGGTGACCAGATTGAGAATGGACTTGGGTTGTCAGGGGTCAGCGGGGGGCAGGAAGTTGGACTGAGCTGCCATTTGACAGCTTTCCTCTCCTGAGGAGGGCTTGGGGGGTTTGTGTGAGCGGTGCATGTGGACCCTTGGTGGGGCCTGGGATTCCATATCGACTGGTGTCTGGAGTCTCCTGGGGACGTGCAGATACTGATGCTTTGCATCACTTACGTCATTGCATGCATGCCCCCATTCATAAAAACAATGAAAATAGCTGCCACCTCTATGAGGCCCCCTCTTTCCTGGCTCTGATCACTGACATGGCACTCTGGGCCATTGACCTATTATGGTTACGGTGTAGCGGCTGGCTCCATGCCCTGCCCTGGGGTAAGCCAGGGGAGGCAATACCGGTAGGCTTCTCTGCCAGAATCCTTCCTCCGTCATCCTTATAGGTTACACGGGTGCATTGGTCCCACCCTGGTCAACCCAGGGGTATCCTCTGCCTGGAGTAGTCCCGAGAGTGATGGGGTCTGGGATGGGCTGGGGCTGAGCCTTGGCAGGGAACAAAGCATACTAAATAAAATAAAAAAGCTATCTGTATCTGTAGCCACATTGATGCTAATATGATATACCATTCATTTTTGTTTTATGCATATTGGAAATGTAAGATGTGTAGTGCTTCATTTAATAAACATTATATATAAAAAAAAGTTATTTACCCACTGCTAGATAAGCTACGAGAGACAGCAAGCTGGATTTCACCTCCTTATATCCTGCAGTGGTGAAAGGAAGGAGCATAGGTGCTTTCTGTACTTTTAGAGGTGGACAATTTTAAACAGTTCATACAAGAATGTGACAAGAAGAGGCTGAAGGCAGGAGCAATTGTTGAAACTTTAATTTGTTGGACTTTACTTTCTGTTTCCCACTCCTGAGGCGGTGTTTACTATCCTTATCGTACTGAACATTAATAAATTTACTTGTGGAAATACAACCTCTGAAGGGTTTGCAAAACTGACACATGCACTCTTTGGGAGATGTGGTCCATGGGGAAAAAGATCATAATTGGGACCCAATGCACAGATGGTATTTGTGGGGGTCCTGCCTCTGGACTCAGCATTCAGCGCACAACTACAGCAAAACTGTACCATAGCCACATGGTGGAAAGTGGACTCATGGAAGACTGTCTGGTTGTGCTGCTTAATGGATGTGCTTAGCTGGTACAGCAACTGCAAATGTAGCAGGTAAGAGATTCGGAGAGGGAGTCAGGCAGGGTACCACATGGTCTATTATTGAAGGGTGCGGCTCCCCTGACCCAGGCCAGGAGGCCTCGAGAAAATGTCTATATTTCTGGGACATGGTTTGTCTCATAACAGGAGGTGTCTGGGAATTCAACTGTGAAATGCTGAAGAGAGGAAGTCTGGGCTTTGTCTTGGGGTTGGGCATCGGTATGTCTGAATCATGGGAGCTATAATGCTCAGATGCAGGGAGGCATAGCATTAGAGGGAAGCTTGTGCCTAAGTGACATCCTTTAATGGGTAGTGTGGAGGGTCCCTGCTTTTAGGGGTGGGCAGACAGACAACAAGGTCGCTTGCAAGAGAAGGTATCCCAAGGGGCTATTGTTCTTCAGAGCAGCCCTGGTTGACCTGATCTCATGGAAGGAAAGAATGCATGAAAATGTATGCACTAAAATTAATTAGACTATTACAGGCGGTTGGGGAGGAATCCATGCACAGTAGGAGAGGAGCTGTTTATTCCTTCTGCTGACCAGAGGAGGGATGGGTCAGTAAAAATGCTTAATGTTTTATGTTTATGCTAAGACCTCACAGCCGGCAACCAGGTGGCAGATGCGACCTGGACCATGTTAGACTGTTTGACTGAATGTTTGTTAAACCCTGCTGGTTTTCTTATTCTCAGTGTTATCTCATAAACTGCACAGTGAGTAGGGTGCTGCTTATTTATTGCATTTTCCAAGAAGGTGGACTGGATCAAAGATCCATTTTCAGCCACGCCTGGGGAAAGGGGGTAATAATAGGTGAACAATACATCAACAGTTACAAAGCATAAAATAATTGAAACCACCACCAATTCCATATAATACAGTATGTACAAGATATTTCATAGTTTCATAGTTAGTTCAAGCAATAAGACTATCGTCCATGGAGCTTGCCAATTCATGTTTTGTGTAATCAAAAGTCATATGCAATCCCCCAAGATGTGAATCCAGAATTCTTAAACTGGTTCATAGTTGCACTGTTAACCACGAATGCTGGTAAGATGTTCCAAGGTGTAACTACTCGTTGACTGAACCAGTGTCTTCTTAAATTATGCTTCCATTTAGTTGGCATTATTTGTTTATTATGTCTTCTACTCCCATATTCATCAGTTCTTAGAGTAATTCCCAAATCAGCTAAGCTGTCATATCTCTGTAAAGTAGACACATGTCTCCTGAATCTTCTATATCTCAATGAGTATAGTTTCAGAGCAATCAATCTATCTTGATATGCTAGTGTTCGTAAGCCAGCTATTGTTTTTTGAATCTCCTTTGGACAGATTCCAACCTATCTATCTATTCTCAATTTTGAGGGACCAAACCTGGACTGCATACTCCAAATGCGGCCTCACCAATACAGTATACAAAGGAATCATCACTGCTGTGTCCCTACTAGATATATATCTTATTATACAATTCAAGTTTTGATTAGCCTTTTTATTTGTTGTTTACAATGAGAACTAAATTTAAGGTCAGAACTGATTATGATACCCAAGTCCCTTTCTTCGTCGGTAACTATTAGTTGTGAGTTAGCAATTGTATAATTGCTGTGTTGATTAGTTCTCCCAAATGCATAACTTTGCACTTGTTGGCATTAAATATCAATTTATTTTCAGTAGTCCAACTTGAGATATCATTTAGGTAACTTGCAGGTCATTTATTTCATCCAGAGTATCTGCCAATGCCCCGCCCTACAGTCATCAGCGAACTTATATAGCCATATACTCAGATTTTAAGTTGTAGGAAGCTATGTAGATATTAAATAAACAGGGACCCAAGAGCGGAACCCTGGGGCACTCCACTAGTGATTTCTGACCATTTAGATAAAGTACCCATGATAGTGACACTTTGTTGTCTTCCTGTAACCATTCAGATATCCAGTTACAAATATTAGGGTTTAAGTTGATGTCTTCTAGCACTTTATTAGTTCTATATGAGGTAGTTTGTCAAATGCCTTTGCAAAGTCCAGATAAATCACATCCACTGATTTGCCTAAGTCCATTTCCCTGTCAACCTTTTCGTAAAAGGCTAACAAGTTGGTCTGGCATGATCTGGCTTTGGTGAACCCATGTTGTGAGTGGTCCACCAAACCGTTATCTTCCAGATGGATTTGTACCTGATCCTTGATAACCCCTTCCAAGATCTTTCCCATCAAAGATGTCAAACTTATAGGTCTAAAGTTTTCTGGTTGGATCTGGCCCCTTCTTAAGTATAGGGACCACTATGGCTTTTTTCCAATCACTGGGCACTTCTCCTTGATCTAATGAAGTCTGAAAGATATAAGCAAGTGGTGGAGCCAAAACATGGGCCATTTCCTTAATACCTTTGGATGAATGTCATCTGGCCCTGGTGACTTAGTTACTTCTAGTCTAGATAATCTATCCTGTATTTCATTAACATTAATTATGATTTGTCCTGGTTTTGAACTAACTTTCTTACCATGTGGATCTTTGTTGTCTATATGGAACACTGAACAGAAATAGTCATTTTGTATATTTGCCATTTCCAAATTGGTGGCTGTCTGTCCTTTGGTATTCATAAAAGGTCCCATGAAGCTGCTTCCCTTTCTTTTGTTGTTTATATATGAATAAAAAGATTTTTACTATCTTTCACCTTACATGCCATAGTCAATTCGTACTGTGCTTTCGCTTTCCTGATATTGTATTTGATCTGTTTGAGGCAGTCTCTGTACAGTTTATAGTGTACGGTAACCCATAACTCTTGTACTTTTGAACAGTCTGTTCTTCCTATTTATAGATCTTTTAATAGTTTTATTCATCCATACTAGGTTAGTCCTGATGGAATTATTATATTTGAGTTTCCTTGGTATAAATTCTCAATACGATGTTTAAGCTTAGTTAGCAGCAAAATTTCACACAATTAAATTCCTGTATAAGTTAATTTCTAGCAAGATTCTTCAAAGTACATCAAAACAGTCACAGTTTAATAAAGTCTTCATAAATTTCTCTTAAAAGTGCTAGTTTAAGTGTTAAAATCCAACCCAGTCTTACATAAATTTGTTACTAACATTTGTCCAAAGTGTGAAAAGGAATGATTAAGTACCTTTACCACTGCCAGGAACAGCTATAGGGTCAAAGGTGGGTAGAACACATGGATAATAGCTGGAGCATAGATGTTTGGGGTATCCCTGGCACCAGGAATGGAGTTAGGATAAATGGTGACATACGGCAGTGTGTATGCATCAGCAGTATTTGACCTGAATTTTATCTGCATGTCCTTGACATACTGCGAGGAACAATTTCCAAATTTAACCATGGGTGTGACCTCAACTGTGTGATAGAGCCAGCAATGAACCACTCTGAGGAGGAGGAATGCCCTTGTCACATGGAAGAGAGGCCTTGTGGATCTGGATCTCATCGATGGGTGGCAAATGGCAAACCCAGGAGAATGGGAGTACACATTACATTACAACAATGCTGTCACAGCCCCTCTAAGACAATCTTGTGGGAGACTGAGAAGGTATACATGAGGGAATGGACGGTGGTCAGTTATGCAGCCAATACAAAGAGGTAGAAGGGAGAAAAGGCAGTACCTGGAAATAAAACTGAAAGACTTAGAAAACAGAGTGGCAGAGGGAGGAGAGGAGGTTCTGAGAGACCTAATGGTCACTAGAAAGCCCTGAACCTGATGATGGCCCCCTGACGAAGATCTACGTGATTGAAGCACTGGGGCTTCTGCTTGGAGTTGCCTTCCACTACAATTTGTTATTTTGGAAATGTGCATATAATAAAATGTGAAGCCTGCATTAGCACCATCAGCTTTGGAGTGCAGTTCTTCCTTGTGGTACTGAACCTGATGTTTACAGGGGAAGATAAGTCAGTCTGGTTCTTTGCAAGGCAGTGTATATTTGAATGGGGAAAAAGCCAGGCCCACTGCTGGCAAGATTGGTGCAAGGCATGTATCTGCCCTCATCTCAGCAGTAAAGGCAGACTAGGTGGGACAAGCGATTCTTATCTGCCATCAAATTCCATGTTTCTATGTAAAAGATGGAAGGGCAACATGGATATGAAATCAGAAGAGATAAAAGGCATTCTGCAATTTCTACAAGTAACTATATGGGGGTGCCAGGAAGGGGGAATGCCAGGAAGGCAGTGGACACCTTCCCAGATGGGATTTCTATCCCCACTATCTCAGTGGAACAGAATGAAATGCTGTGGGTGGAGATCACTAAAGTGGAGGTGATAGGAGCTATTGGGTCCCTGAGGAGAGGGAAGGCAAGTGGACTGGATGGATTCGTAGCACAATATTATAATCAAGTAGGGTGCATTATAGCATGACCACTGAGAGACATGCTGGAAGAAGCTAGGGAGGAGGGAGCTTAACTGCCTTGTGAAATGTTGCCTCCATCTGTGCTTTGCCTAAGCCAGGACCCCCCAGAAGTTGCGCCTATTGGTCCAGCTCCCTGCTCAATTGTGATCTTACGATTCTGGCTAAAATTACAGTGAGATGCTTAGAGCAGATACTCACACAAATAGTGCATCCAGAACAGAAAGGATTCATGCTTGGCATATTGTCATAGCACAACATGTGCAGACTGCTGAATGTGATGCACTGGGGTCTCAGTGTCCAGTTATGGCACTTGTGCTGTCGATGGATACTGAGAAGGCATTCAATCGTATTAAATGGGAGTATCTGTTTAGGTCCTTGGGAGATTTTGGCTAAGAGAGGCATGTAGGGCATGGTGAAACTACTATACAGGGCCCCAAAGCTAGGATTTGGCAAAGGAGGCCTCTCAGAGGAATTCTAGCTGCACAGGGGTATGAGGCAGGGATGTTCCATCCCCATTATTGTTTGCATTAGCCATATAACCCCTAGCAATTAATTTGGAACACCAGGGAGGTTAGGGGTACCTGAGAGAATTGGGTAAGCAGTACAAGATAACACATATGCTGATGACCTACTCCTGTTCATCACAGAGCCCATATAGTCCATGCCAGCACTATTGAGAATCATAGAGGACTTTGCAGCCTCTCTGCTACAAGCTAAACCTGCACAAGTTGGGGCTGACAAATATAGGGATAGCTCCAGAAGACTGGGTAGGGAAAGATGGGGCCTGAAGTTGGTGGGAAACCTTATGTACCTTGGAACTAAAGTGGTAGAGACCTTGTCAGCCTTCATGCCCTTAACTTAAGCTCCTGTTCTCTACCATATTGGAATAACTAGAAAGATGGAGGGCATTACCAATATCATGGGTGGGCCACATCAATGTCTGGAAATGAACACCCTGCCCAGACTATTATATATGCTACAAGTGTTGCCAATGGACCCCACAAGGATGGACAATAACAGGAAGGAGAGTAATTTACAGCCTTTATATGGCAGAATAAGTGGTTCAGAATGGTACCAGGTCAATTTGTCACAGGAAGAACTGTGCGAATAAACCGCGTGGTCAAAGGCACAATAGCTACAGGACAGCATAGCGAAGATAAATTACTGCTATCCCTGTAGCTACATTGCCTTTGGGGAGGAGGTGAAAGGCTCTGGCTGGCAGTGTGCTGGCAAGCTGCTGCCGTGGCTCAGTGGATACAGTCACAGGCAGTGCAGGGTGGTGAAGTGGCGATGGATCGGGGCTTGATTCACAGTCTTGAGGAAATTTTATTTTGTTAGTTTTGTCTCCCCTAAGTGTTCTCCCTTCCCTGAGTTTAGTCCTCCCTGCAGTTAGTTATCTAAAGATGAGGGGTTTGTGGGGCACAGCCCTCCATAACAGGGGGAGCGTGGGCACAGCCCCCCCACAAACATGTAATTTTGTGTTTTTCTTTGCAGACGGTAGCTCTTGTTCTTTGCTGAACACTACCGCCATTTTTGGTAATATGCTTGCGTGGTTGTTTACTGCAATATTATTTTCCTCGGCATATTGACCCCATGCCACTCAGAATGAGTCTCCAAATGCTCAGGAGTGGGGTGGAGGAGGGAGGCTTGGGCTCCGTGACCTGAAAGGATATCATATAACAATACAACAGAGGTATGTCCAAGAGGGGTGAATAGGGAAGAGCAGCTAGCTGGCTGGACTTGGAGGAGGAGAGGTGTCAGGGAGGAGGCTCTCAACTTACATTGTGCCTGGAGGAAGGGTATACACTGCCAGGAAAGGCCCCTGTTCCCTGGCTAAATATGAACAGGAGGCATGGGAAGAGGTGAGGAAAGGGAGGGTGTGGGTGAAGACAAACTCTCTGCTGATGACAGTCTTGGGAAACCCTGACTTTCTTCCCAGGTTGGAAGACAAAGGCTTTAAGGAGTAGGAGGAAAAGTGTTCTCTGTGTGGAGACCTTTATCCCAATGAGAGTATATGCTGTTTGGCAGAGTTACAGGAGAAGCTGAACATATCACAGTCTCACTATTACAGGTATCTACAGGTCCAAGCTTTGGCAGGAGCATGGTGAGAGACCCAGTGGGGCATCACCTATATCTTCACTGGAACAGGCCACTTCCGCCTAGGGTGCTGGCTAAAGGGCTGATACGAAATTGACAAGTCAGGCTAGAACCTACTTACTGTATTTATCTAGGAAGGTTAAAGCCCACTCTGAGAGGGTCCTGGGATTCCTATTGTGAAAGAAAATAAGGTAATGTATTACTGCCACATATATAACCAAGCCTGCAGCTACATTCTATCTGGGTGAGCACTACAAGGTGGTTTTTTTTTCTTTTTTTTTAATGTTATACTTTACTCCCCTGCTGCGGCACTATCCGCTTGGGGCATCCAGCCACCGCTCCTCCCCCGGGAGAACTGGGTAGCTCAAACTGCACCCAGGAGGATCTGGGATGGCCATCTGCCATCCCGCTGGAGGGCACCCTGTCTGCCTCTACCAGCCAGGATAGCCCCAGACCCTCCCGACAGGACACCTCCAAACTCCCTCTGGACAGCTCGGAGCTCAGCCATCAAGCTGCTGCGGTTAAGCCCAGCCATTTTCCTCCGATTAGTCCCTCAGAGCGTGGATGTGCAATGACATCCTGGGCACAATGTGCCCACGTCTGCCACGCCCCCTCCAGTATCACCAGCATAAGGTAGTGCCCCGGTGTCCCCAGGTGCCACTACAGCACGGTGAGAGTCCCCAACCCACCCCAGGACCAGGAGACCAGTCTATGGACGCTCAATCCCAGTCCTCCTGCCAACCTCGGATGCCCCAGGCTGCTCTCAAACCCGGTCGCCGCCAAGGCAGGCGCAGGTGTATGCCCAGCGCCAACCCTAAGCGCCACTGGGCCGCCAAATGGTTTTCTTTTATCCTTGTATTTATGCGCTATATCTGAATCTTACTGGTAGATCCCATCTAGCCAAGCTCTGTGACTTAAGTTAGACATCTGCTTATTATAGGCCTTTATGGGGACAGGGTTTAGAGACAAGGCAGTCAGTTGTGCCAATTGTGGGATACTCTTCTTTAGGGATATGCTGTGGAAGATGGGGCACTGCTCCATCTGCAGGACCCTGGGAGTTCCAGACTCAGCTGGTGGCAACAGGGTAGAAATATCTCAGTTGCATCATCAGCTCAGCAGGAACCCATAACCCATACCCCCACATGTCTCGAAAATGAACATCCTGCCCAGACTATTATATATGCTACAAGTGCTGCTGGTGGGCCCCACAATAATGGACAATAACAGGAAGGAGAGGTGATTTGCGCCTTTATATGGCAGAATAAGTGGTTCAGAATGGTACGAGGCCAATTTGTTTAAAGAAGAACTGTTCAGAATAAATTGCGTGGTCAAACCAGCTAAAGGCATATCAGCACACTCTCACTCCTGCAGAGGCGCCTGGTCCAGGGGGTGGAGAGTGGTGGTGAGAGGAACAAAGAAGGGAAGCAGGGTTAGCCACAAGGAGGTGTCCAGCCCTCACCATCCAGACAGTGAATGAGCATCCCCAGAGGAGGTTCAGGCACCTGACTCTGGGGGTTGAGACAGTCGAGTGAAAGGTCAAGACAGTGTGTTGGCACCTAAGGGGGCAAGTCTGTCAGAGAGTCTCAGTGGTGGGGACTCAATGATTAGGGGTAGAGAGGGTGGTGGGGGATGGTGAACAGGAGGGGATGGTCCATTATCTTTCTGGGGCATTTGTCATACGGAATTTGGGTGGGATAGGAGGGAGCAGGGAGCTGGGAGTGCTGGTACACCTGAGTACCAATGATCTGGTGAACCAGTCAGTGAAGATGGTGAAGCAGAACTTTTGTAGGTGGGGGGACAGATTGACAGCACACTCGGCCTCCTGGCCTTTTCTGAAGTCCTCCCTGTAGGGCAGGGAGGAGAAGCAGGATAAGATGAGGAGGTAGGTAGCAGAGTTTAATGGATGGCTTAAGGGATAGTGTAAGGTAAGGGTACCATTTGTGCAGGACTGGGGGACTTCAGGGTCAGAAGGCTCCTCAAAGGTGATGGACTCCACCTGATGGGGGCTGCATGCTGGGGCAGAAGTTTGATGTCTGTATCGATGTTTAAACTGTCTGCAGGGGAGACTGCCCAGGGAACCTCAATGGCAGGGAGAGGAAGGATCTTAGCTAGTACTACTTGACATGGGGCTTTTAGCAGCACAGCAGGTACAAAGAAAGCTGTGGCCTATACTGGATTAGATGAAGGGACTTTGGAGAGGGGAATGCAAGGGTGCAAGCACCAAGAAAAACAAGGGATGAGAGGACATACAAAGAGTAAGGACACAGCAAAGCAGGATCAGAGATTAGATGGAGGGGTATGCCTCAATGGCAGGAGCCTAGGTAATAAAATGAGTGAGCTTCACACGCTGTTGGCAGACACTGAGATAGACATTGTGGCCATAACAGAACATGGGCTTCAGAAAATAATGACTAGGAAAGTACAGTTACGTAAGAACTTACCGTAACAGTAGATCTTCAGAGAGAGGCTCTTGCAGTAGATAATAACAAATAGGACTGAAGCTGGCAGGCTTCAGGACTCCATAGGAAAAATTTCTAGCTAGCAGTCTCTGGTGGGGACCGCCCCACATCAGGTGACCGCGCCAGGTGACGCCAGTATAAAGGGGCGGTCCTCCACGCCCGCCTTCCTGTTCTTTTCTGCCAAGGGCCAAAAAGGCAAGACAAGAGAGAGGATAGTTCCCATCCTGGAAAGGAGCTGAAAAGCTAAGGGGATGGAGGCTTGAGCGTACCATTGCAAGAGCCTCTCTTGAAGATCTACTGTTATGGTAAGTTCTTCGCGAACTGTACTATCTTACTCGAGAGGGTCTTGCAGTAGGTAATAACAAATAGGACTGAGTCCCAAGCAGTCTGGAATAAGGAGAAGCACACGGGAGGAGGAAAACTACACATCCATAGAACCTCCGCTGTAAGGATCTCAAGAAAGGAGACCTACAGAACAGCTAACCCAAGCCTGCTCACGGCGAGAGGCAATGTCCAAACTGTAGTGTTTCATAAAGGTATGGACAGAAGTCCGAGTGGCGGCTGTACAAATGTCAGCCACTGACACATTCTTGAAACAAGCCGCAGAGGCAGCGATCCGCTGGTGGAGTGACCTCTGACTTGACCCGCAGGGTCTTGTAGTACTTGTCATAACAGAAAGTGATACAATGAGCAAACCATTTAGATAGGTATTGCTTGGTAACGGCATTGCCTTCTTTGTGAGTAAAATAGACAAAAAGCTGATCAGATTTCCTGAGATCCTTAGTCCTAGTGGTGTAGTATCTCAGTATTCTATGAACATCCAAAGTATGTAAGAGGTATTCCCTTGATTGGAGTGTTGTGCAAAGAAAGCAGGTAGCTCAATGGATTGAGTCAGCGTAGATTCTGCCACCACCTTGGGAGAAACTTAGGGTTCATGCATGAGCCACATGTTCCTTGTGAAAAATCAAATACAGGATTTACACATCAAGGCCTGAAGCTAGAACACGCAGCTGAAGTAATGGCCACTAGGAAGAGTCTTCCAGGATAGGAACTCAAGTCTGCTGAGGCTGCCGGTTCAAAGAAGTCAGGGTGGACGTGCAATGACATCCTGGGC
The DNA here is from genome assembly GCA_016271365.2 of Neoceratodus forsteri. Taxonomy (NCBI): domain Eukaryota; kingdom Metazoa; phylum Chordata; order Ceratodontiformes; family Ceratodontidae; genus Neoceratodus; species Neoceratodus forsteri. Next base: position 232,964,535 of record CM028129.1, on the reverse strand, counting down.
ACAATGTGCCGACGCCTGCCATGCTCCCCTCCAGTATCACCAGCACAAGGTGGTGCTCCGGTGTCCCCAGGGGCCACTACAGCACGGTGAGAGTCCCCAACCCACCCCAGAACCAGGACAGCAGTCTACGGATGCTCAATCCCAGTCCTCTCAACAGGGGTCTCAAATGGAGAACCCTCTAAGGAAGATATTAGAGACTTCCAGCTGCCGAAGTTCTGTCCCCAAAGGAACATGGTAAGCAGAAATAGCTGCCATGTGAACTTTCAAAAGGAATGGCTGAGACCCAGGTCAAAGAGATGATGCATATAATTCAGAATTCTCCCAACAGGGCACAAGAATGGCTCAAATCCTTGGAAGAGGCCCAAAATGAGAACCATTTCCATTTCATGGCATAGGTTGATCTAGTGGAAGGCTTTCTGGCCTCCACCAGAATCTCAGCCACAAGTGGGGAGACCCCGAATCGGGTTTGAGCTATGTCTGCAGGAGCCACGCATGCAACTGAAGGGACTTGAGACCTGGATGAATCAGGGTCCCTGATCCTGGGTCAGCAAAAGTTGCGACAGAGGAAGAGGAAGAGGAAGAGGAAGAGGAGGTTCCTCTGAAAACTGTTGCAGAAGAGAGCCAAACTTGCATGGACCAGAAAGGGTGATGAGGATCATCCAAGCTCCTTCTAAGCTGAGTTTGTGTAAGACCCTCAAGGGAATCGGGGAAGGCATAGACGAATCTGTCCTTCCAGTCTAGAGACAGAGCGCCTCCAAAAATGCCTCACCCGGGTGAGTGAGCAGAAGTCTGGAAGTTTTGCGTTGTGAGGAGATGCGAAAAGGTCCACCTGAGGTGTTTCCCAGCGCAGGAAGATATCGTCTACTACCCCTGATCCAGTTCCCATTCATGAGCCTTTGCTGATGGCCGACTGAGGCGGTCTGCCAGCGTGTTTTCTACTCCCGGAACAAGAACCACTGTCAGGTGGAGGCTGTGTTGCACAGCCCAACTCCAAACTCTCATTGCCTCCTGCATAGAGGGTAGGAACGGTTCCCCTGCTTGTTGATGTACCAGACTACGCACATGTTGTCCGTCTGGACAGCCAGATGGCCGAGAAGCACATATGAGTTCAGAGCTTGAAGAGCATACAGAATGGCCCTGAGCTCAAGCACATTTATATGAAGAGTCTGCTCGAATCTGGACCGGAGCCCTGAGTCCTGTGAGACCCTAGATGGCTCTCCAACCTCTCCCAAGGCATCTGTTGTCAATGTTTGGGAGGGGGTTTGAGGCAGAAGGTAACTCCTGGCAAAGGTTCTCTTATACTATCCACCATTGCAAGTCCCGAACCATGGGGTTGGAAATCAGGACTGCTTGGTCTAGGTCATCCAAGGTCTGGTCCCACTGAGACTGAAGCATCCACTGAGAGATCCTCATATGGAGCCGAGCGAGGGACTGTCAGAATAGCAGCCACCATGAGCCCGAGGAGGCAAAAGACTAACCTGGCACTGACCCACCTGTGACTGGACAGCAGGCTTGCGTGAGCCTGAAGGGTATCCACCCTGTCCAGCAGCAGAAAAGCCATGCCGGTGGTCATGTCCAGGATTGCCCTGATGAACTGGAGCCTCTGAGAGGGGACCAGATGGGACTTGGCCTGGTTGATGGTGATACCCAGGCTCATAAATACCTGTAGGGTAAGGAAAGAGAGTGCAGGAGATCCTTCCTGGAAGGGGACGCCAGGGGCCAATCGTCCAGATATGGAAAAACCTGCACTCCTTGGCACATGGGTGAGCCACTACCATGGAAAGGCATTTGGTGAACACTGGGGCACTGAGAAAGACCAAATGGGAGGGCCTTGAACTGGTAGTGGTCCCCTGGAATGAAAACTGAAGGAATTTGCTGTGGGAAGGGCAGATAGGGATATGCAGGTAAGCATCCTTTGTGTCCAGAGAGCACAGCCACTGTCCATGCGGAGTAGGCAGAAGGCTCTGCAGGGAGAGCATTCTGAACCTTTGTACTCCATGAACATGTTCAGGGAGCTGAGGTCTAAAACAGGCCTCACATCTCCGATTTCTTTGGAACCAGGAAGAAATGGGAGTAGTAGCTTGTCCCAAGTTAGGTTGGGAAAGGCTCTATCACCGCCTTCAAGAGAAGGAGGATATTTCTTCCGAACCAGATGAAGATGTTCCTAGGAGTAAGATGACTTGGGGGTGGTTTTCTGGGTGGTTTCTGGGAAACTCTATTGAGCGTCCTTCTGCTATCAGCTGGAGCACCCAAGCATCTGATGTGATCCTCTCCCAACCTGGTAGATGGAAGGAGAACCTCCCTCCTACTGGTTCCTCTGGAAGGTCCAGAGGCTGTGGGAGAGTAGAGGATTCAGGAGGTGTGGGGCAACGTTGTGACTGAAGCTCCTGACGCTTATTTGGGTGGGGGCTTGGCAGCCGGAGGGGCCCGACGCTTGCTGGTCCACTTGCCCTGAGGATTTGGGCTTTAGGCCAAGAACATCTGCGAAAGGGTGGCGCTGTCCCTGAAGGGGCCTGTACATGGAGTCAACAGACTTAAGTGCAGTGCCCTTCTCATGCAGGTCGGTGATGATGTCCCTTGACATCCCCACCGAACAGCACCGAACCCCTGAAGGACGATCCTGAATAGCAGACTGCACTTCAGGGACCAAACCTGACACGGGAGCCAGGCATGACACTGAAGACCTACAGCGAAAGCCGAGCTCTGACCTGCAGAGTCCACTGCATCATAAGTGGCACGGAGCATGTGCCGACTGGTCAAATGAACAGAACGGACTAGGTCCGCCACTTCCTGTTTTGTCTGAGATTCAGGAAGGGAGTCCAACTTTGCTTCCACCTCACTCAGGATAGCCTTCTGGTAGTCCCCCATATGTGTGACATAATTCAGGGCCCTGATTCCCAGAGTGGAAGAAGCGTACACCTTCTTCCCGTACTGGTCCAGAAGAAGAGATTCCTTGTCAGGTGGAGATGAGCTGAGATGTTTAGGATTTGCCGACCAGCCGTGGCGGCCTAATCATGACAGAGTTAGCCTTAGGGTGAGTATTCAAAGAATCCACACCCTCTGGAGCCTGGTATAGCCGATCTGCCTTCCTCGGAAGGGGGCTAACACCGACAGCTGTTTCCAGATGGTGGAAACAAGGTCGCGTGAGGATCGATCCAGGTGGAATCAATGTAGGCGGTTTTGGGTAGATCCAAATGGGCAGTGAGTTTTTCCACTGTGGATCCGCTCCAGAGATTGCCACTGGTGAACCGCCTGGATCTTTCTCAGAAATTCCAGAAGAAGGATCTTCCAGAGGCGACTTCAGAGAGTCCTTGGCCTGGGACAGTCTGGAGTGCGTGGCTTATCATCAGGATCGGCGCACCCATCAGAATCAGAATCAAGGTCTCCAAGAGGAAGATGAAGACCCTCTGGGCGCAGGGGAGGAACGGACCCCTGGGCAACCTTCGAAGCGTGATCTCCTGACCCTGACACCCGAGGGCTCACCTCTCTGGTGTCGGTGGTGGGAGGGAGTCTCATCTCTGACGACGGGCATCAAGAACTGGGTCCAGCATCGGCAGATGGTTCTCCACCTCCCTGGTAAGCTGAGCCTTGGCCTCAGCCCACCAGGAAGCCAGAGTCTCCTTCAGATCCACCGCGGCTTGGGGTGGTGGAGGAGGAGGGATACAGATACTAAGGGTATCCGTGATGCAGTATCCATAGTCCAATGGTGGGAAGCCCAGCATCGGGTATTGAGGCACCAGGTACTGTGTCATTGGGAAGACCAGCATTGGGTACTGCAGCACAGGAAATTGCGGCTCAGGATACTGCGGTCCCAGGTAGGATGGCGTCGGATGGGATGGGGTCAGATTCCTGTGGAACCAGGGGCTCTGACAGAGCAGAAGGCCCTGGGGATCAGCAGGTGGGCCAGGTACAGGTGGCCTGGTGGGCATCTGCTCCAGCATCGGGATGGCGTCCGCAAAGGGATGTCACGAGCATCGGATAGGTCAGCGGGAGCCGGGCGTCCGAGGGTCCGGCATCAGGCTATCCAGCCCAATGGGAGGGAGACCTGATGGGAGCATACCGGCATCCTCTGTGTCACCCAGGAAGGAGGACTGAAATCCTCGGGGTCCAATAGGGGAGATGCTGGAGCCTCGGTCATCGGGAGGCTGACACTGCGGCAAAGCAGGGGACGGCGGACTGGTCAGTTGGGTCTGGTGTCTTCTCAATGCCATCGTCCATCAGAGGAACTGACATCCGCCTTACGGCGGGTTCTGGTCGGGCATCAGAGGCCGGCGTCCGACTTGCGGATCTGGCGCCCGACGAAGGCCGCAATGGAGGAGTGGTCTTGGGGGGCATTTTGGGGCCATGCACTGCCCTGGAGGGTCGGGCATCTTAGTGGCCTTGTCCAGGTGGATGTCAGTAGCACCGCAGCTGACTTACTGGACCCTTGACCCAGAAGGCCGCACGGTGGCGGCCTTCCCAGGAGCAGTAGCCTCCTTTGTCCTGAAGGCTCCCGATGGGCCAGAGGTGAGCCTGATGGGAGGGACAGCCGCCTTGGAAACCTTCAAGATGGCCATCGAGGAGCAGTCCCCGGAAGATGTTACCTTGAGTACGGCGACTCCAGCCGGAGTCGCGTGGCTGTGGAAGTGGAGTCCCAGTCCTGGTGCTTCTCCTTCATCTTGGTGTCCCTCAGGGAAGTTGAGGCCTGCGAAGCTTCTTCAACTCCTTCTCCAAGAAGGACATCTTTTCTTTAGATATGGGCCTCCAAGGACTGCTGCTTCCGTTTGAGGGTGGCTGCTTGAATTGTTGGCAGTGCTGGCACTTCTCCATGGTGTGTTCTGGGCCTAGACAGAAGAGGTACAGGGCAGACCATCCTTATGCTGGAGCTGGGCGCCGCCAGAGTCGCACTTGTTTTCATGCGAATCGGATGGAGTAGGGGACGACATACCGGCAAACATTGAATTATTTTTGAGAAAAACGAGAAAAATGTGGTAATAAAACTGACGACGGACTGACGAAGCAGAGTGTACTTAACTGCAGGCACTTTCACAAGCTAATGGCGGAAAGAACTGGAAGGCGGGTGTGGACCACCCTTTATACTGATGTCACCTGAAGCCGGTCGGTCACCTGACGGGCGGTCCCTCCACAGACCGCTAGATAGAAATTTTTAGGGTCCTGACGCCTGTCGGCTTCAGTCCTATTTGTTATTACCTACTTGTTGTTACTTCACTGCAAGAACCCTCTCAAAGTAGATCTGGCGATCCCTGGGTCCTTGATGTTCCACGAGGATAGAGGAACAGGTAAAGGGAGGAGTAGCCCTTTATGTGAAGAAGGGCAAGAGGTGACAGAAAATGGGTGCATTAGGGAGTATTGGCAAGACTGAGTCGCCGTGGCTGCAACCCATGGCAGCCTCAGGCAAGAAAATGCATTTGGGGTGGATTTACAGACTTCCAGGGCAAGAGATGAGAGGGACAGAGAACTCAGGGAAGAGCCAGAAAGTGGGATAGCTAAGGGGAAGTAGTGGTGGTGGGTGATCTGAAGCTGCTGGACATCAACTCGGACGTTCCAGTGGCCAGGAGCACCAGATATCAGGTCTTGTTGAATGCATTTCAGGACTGTCTGCTGCTACAGTGAGTTAAGAAGCCCACCAGGCAGACTACAATTCTCAATGTGGTGCTTACCAACCCAGAGGTGGTAGGAGCTGTAGGGGAGCCTTTAAGGAACAATGACCATAACTCTGGTTTGAAATGGCCCTCAGATCTGCTAAACCGCAATTGAGAGCTGAAGTCCTGATTTTAGAAGGACAGATTTCAATGGCCTGAAGGAGCTGGTCATGGATAAGTTAGCAGGGTGGACTACATAGATGGGGCAAAAGAGAGATGGAGGGGCAATTAAGAGGGCCATTCTTGGGGCATCTAAGGTATGCATGAGATCGGTAACCAAAAAGAACAGGTTCAAAAGATCACTATGGTTCTCAGCAAGGGTCAGGTAAGTGGTTAGGGCCAGGAAAAAGGCTTTCTACAAATTTAAAGAAAAGCAAGGAAAGGAAGAATGCTGAAAAATAGGGAGGCAAAGAGGGTGGTTAGGGAAGCAAAAGCAGACACAGACCTGAATATTGTGGAGGGGTCAAGAATGGAGGAAAAACGGTTCTTCAGGTATATTAGTGAAAAAGCTAAGAAACAAGGGGAACTGTAGGCTGACAGAGGGGATATGGTGACTGATGTGGACAGGCAAAAGGCCACCATCCTTAACGATTATTTTGCTCAGTTTTCACTTGGGGGTGGTAGGCCTTGCCAGAGAGTGGCATCAAAGCGGCCATCAAAGGGTCCTGAGATGAGGTAGCCAGCATTTACTAGTGAAGGGATCCTGAAAGGACTGACAGCCCTAAAGATTGATAAGGCCCCAGGACCAGGTGGGTTGAATTTGAAGATACTTAGGGAATTAGCAGCAGAACTGGATGATCCTGGAAGGTCTATTCAACAGCTCTCTAAGGACAGGGGTAGTTCTGAAGGGTTGGAGGGTGGTGGACATAGTTCTACTCCATGGGGGGTGGAACAAGGAACAAGCAGGGAACTACAGACCTGTCAGTCTTACCTCTACTGTAGGAAAACTGATGGAGTCACTAGTCAAGGAGGATCTCTCGGGCTACTTGGAGAGCAACGGTCTCCAGGATGGTAAGCAGCATGGATCTGTGGCAGGAGGTCTTTTCTTTAACTTTCTTTTAGCTCTTGGATGATGGGCAGGAGATTTACCTCCCGTCCAGTGCCTGGACTTGACCTAATGGCATCCACCTCAGGCTGCCCTGGTCTGGGTGGCTTGTAGCTTGCCCACTATGGTGGGCTACACCTGGGGAGAGAGACCAAAATCACCAGATGTCTCAGCTGAGGCTTACGCCTGGGGTGTTATTCAAGAAGTGGTACAGGGCTTCATGGAGCTCGGTGACCAGGGTTTTTCTGCTTGGATTTGCCTCAGGAGCTGCGGATGTGCAATGACATTAGCGCAGGATGGGGCACACCCCACCCATCCCACAGACTTACACCGCGACTCCACTGTGCCAGGCGGTCCTGGCTGCTGCAAACCCAGCCTCTACTGGGTGTCACTAGTATGCCGGGAGATCACAACCTCCCCTCTGGAGGCCAGAGGAGGAGAGCTGTCCATGGGATGCTCATCCAAACTCCCCCTGCTGACCCGTGCACGTCAAGCTCAGGATCCTGGTCCTGTTTTTGAAAGTGGTAAAGTAAGACTTGCAACGCTTTTTTATTCTTACAAAGATCCCCATGCTCAGAAGAGCATGTACTTTTAGCCCAACTATCACTTAGACTTGTTCAGGAAATTCGCACATGTGCAGTGCATGTTCACATTGAGAAGAGGCATCCAGCAGCGGCAGACTGGTATAGCACTAAAGGTAATGTGCTTGGTCTAAGCTAAACTATACATTTTTTACAATTTAGATAACAAATCCTACTGTTATTCATACTAGGGGCACATGAATAGTTTATTTCGTCATAGATGTTACTACAGGCCACACAAGTTCAGTGATATTTGCTAAAGCTTCCTTTAAGCAACCCATACAAAAATACTGAACCACTGAGCTGGAGCCTGATTTCAACTGAATGCTAGTAACTACTGAACTGCAAATGCATTTGAAAATGCATTGCATGAGCATTGGATGGAGCTGAAGGGAGTTTACAGTGGCTGAACGTGCATTGCATGTGGATTGCATGTGAGTTGGTGGTTGGTTAAAACAAAGTATGTATTTTAAGCATGTAGAATTACCACTGCATTGTCCGCACAAAACATAATGAAAGAGTAGTGAGTTGGAGGAACGGTTTAATGTGACTTGTACTGTACTTATTAGCCCAGTAAGGGTCCACAATAAACCGCCCATCAATTTAAAGTTGGGATTCGTTGCTAAGGCTGGGAATATCCCTAACAGGATTTAAACACAAGAGACAACAGAGTTGCTTGTGTACCCTCACTGCAACTTCTATAGGGTAAATTTGAAAGTACAAGGGAGATGCTTGGGAAGGATGTGAAGAAGTGATTTAATATCAATGGCCTGTGAGGCTAATTAGAAACATAGAAACATAGACTTTGACAGCAGATAAGGACCGCTTGACCCACCTAGTCAGCCCATTTTCCTACCTACAGCATAAGCTGCAAATCCTAGTTAACCAACAGCCTATTTCTTCCTACCCGCCAACAAGAATTGCCTTATGTCTGTTCCATGCATTCTTGAATTCTTCCACAGTTTTAGACCCGCAACTTTCTCAGAAAGGTGGTTCCATGCATCCACCACCTCTCTCGAAAAAATGCTTCCTCACATTGCCCTGAGCCATCCCCCTCTATCTTTAAATTGTGGCCCTTGTTCTTGCATGTCTTTTTCTGAAAGATGCTACCCTCTTGGACTTTGTTGATTCCACTGAGGTACTTAAGCGTTTCAATCATGTCCACCCTCTCCTCCTCTCCTCAAGGGTATACATATTAAGCTCCTTTAGTCTCTCCTCGTATGGCTTCTCTTGCAGATGTTGCACCATTTTAGTTGCCTTCCGCTGGACAGCCTCCATCTTCTCTATGTCCTTGCAGAGATGGGGTCACCAGAACTGGACGCAGTACTCCAGATGGAGATTCACCAACTGTCTGTAGAGAAGGATAACAACTTCCTGTTTTCTTCTGGCGATGCCTCTTCCTATACTTCCGGTATCCCCAGCCCTACTGCCTTCTCACCTTGCTTGCTAACCTTAAGGTCATCTGATATGATTACCCCCAGGTCCCTTTCCATTTTACGTTTGCTTGCATGTGCAAGAAACATAATGCCATCATCCGAGTTTTCGGAGGTGTGTCCCCCCTCTTCCATTCAGTCAGTGTGTGGCAGGCGCATTCCAGTCCTCCAATGCATGCTGGAGCTGTCTATAACAGCTCCAAAATGCAGTGGCGTACACAGTTGAAGGGGGGGATCCTACGCTTCCAGTGAGCAACGATCAGATACCGCCTGCTCATGCGCAGCTCCTCCTACACACACACACACACACACACACATACTGCGTGCTGCCCCCATGCACACACTGTAGCACTCCCCAAAGCCTTCCACATGCCACGCTGGGTGCCCACCTCAGCGTGGCAAGTCATCGTATAGCCGACAGGGTGCCCAATCCCCATCGGCTCCACTGTCCTCCCAGAGTACAGGGTGCCACGCTGGGAGCCCACCCAGCATGGCAACTGATGCTATGGCCAATGGGGGTGCCCAATCCCCGTCGGCTCCATGCCCCCAACCAGCCATGGGATTAGTGCTGGGAACTAAGAGTTGTTGGACCCCAGTCGGGCAGACTAAGGCAGATCTTTTTGGCCAGGAGGCAAGATTGATATTTTAGCGACCAAAGAGCATTAGCCAGTGAGCCTTTGCATAGAGATCGCAGGTGTGGGTTAGTCATTACAAATATCAGCCCATGTGCTGAGCATAGAATATCCTCAGCACCCTTTGTAAACAAAAAACCTTTGTGTTCAATGACATTGAACAAATGCCTCCCCACCCAGCCCAGTTAACACATATACTGCCCACCAGAAAAAACATTCAAGTACATACGTCCTACACAGGCGAAAAATAGAAAAGTCCAGGGGCTCTCATTCTCATACCCATTATGAGCCCCACAAGCTAGTAAAGGGTAGCTGACACTTACAGATACCATAAACACTAATTAAGTACAGGTGCAGAGGAAATAGTCCACTGGAAATAAACAGTTCCTGCGGATCGTATATAAAATTAAACCTAAGACCTTGAGGATTACACTAATAAAAAGGAGGGCTCCAGAAAACATTCATGATTCGTGCTTGCAGGATAGCAGTAAAGTTTGAACATGCACAAAGAGGAGGCATTCTTTTAGTCCAGCCATGATCCCAAATGAACAGAGACCAGCTCATGCTTTTCTCAAGTTGCACCTCTATGACGAGCTGACTGCAGGAAAAGGTCCAGAAAAATGGCAGGAGACAGTCCAAGCCTCCTGGGCCAATGCAAGGTGTTTAGTTCCATTAGCCATAGAAATAAGCAGCCGCTGAAAGGGTACAGCATTTTGAACTTAATCCCAGCTGCCAACAATTTAGATTTAGTACCTCGATATTCACCCTGCAGCTTTTGGGTTAGAGGGTCAAATCATTAAGAACACAAAATCACTTGCCGTACCAGTGAAGCTCCTCCTTCTCCCATGCCTTTTCTTGCTGGCTTGTGCCGCGAAGCAACATCTTGCTGTAGTAGCATTTCAGAGGTGTGTCAGTGTTGTGGCGAATGCAGGGATGTTTCAGTGGCTGCGCCCCTCAGCTGCCAACCAGTGAGCATGCTGCCAATGACAGCAGTTTCAGAGACAGCCACGGGTTGAAACAAATCTGCCGCTGCAATCAGAGATAGGCTCATCATGCGGCGGCAGATGACATCTCCATTATGTGCCTTTCCTGGTGAAACATTTCAATAAATATGGTGGCTCCTGCTGTTCACCACACAATCCCGAAAGCCGACATCAGAATGTGCCCAATCCCATGTTGGCATGTCTCCCCATTATGTGGTACACCATAACATGGCTCTTGCCGCCACCACCTCCTGAAAAGCCGACATGGGGTCCCCAATGCCCATGTCAGCATCCCCTCTTAGTGTGTCTTTATCGGTTCAACGGTTTCCCCTTTTTTCCGACATGTGATGCCCACTGCGGTGTTGGATGCGTGGCCCCCCGTCTACTCGCCTTGCTGACATTGGGGTGCCAAATCCCCGTGTCGGCATCCCCCAGAATTGTGGCACACTGGGAGCCTGCCCCAGTTGTCTATTCTTTTGTGTGTGTAACCTGTAAATGAAGAAAACCTTCCCTCACGGTCTTTTTTCCTGCAAACAAGAAAACGGTCCACAATTGTCTCCCTTCATGAGGTGGGGTCACAAAATCCCATTTTGAAAATCTAGAATGAAAATACCAACAAACAGCTGGGGCATTAGAGTTTCCAACCATAACGCCCTACTTTGTTGAGACTGACAGGCGTCAGGGTGTGACTTAGGATGGATCGGCCGTAATGCTGGCGCCATTCTACCCACCTGCAGCCAGTGACAGGCATCGAGGTGTGTCTTGGGGTCTTCAGCCCCAGTGTTCACCCATTCTCCTATACCGCACCCATCTCAGTATATTTCCTTATGGAATGGGATGAGTATAAGGCCCAAAGACCCTGTCAGTGTCTGCAGGGTAGGGTGAGGTGAAATGGCGTGAGTTATGGCTGATTACCCAAAGGCACACCCCAACATCTGTCAATCTCTGCAGGGTGGGATGGGGTTGGCGTCAGTTCAGTACTTTACTGTCATTCCTATTATGCATCTCTCTAACTCCTGCACTACCAATGCCAATGCCAGCAAGACAACATTTAGCATTGACAAATGCTTGCTTTGTGTATGTATCTTATCTAAAAATTCAAAAGCTTGAATATGATAGGCTGGGGTCTCTCGTTTGTCCTAAGGAACTGACTGTAGAGCTCTATGAGTCCGTTCAGTTATATACTTCTCTTCGTGAGGTGATGGGTCCACAGTACCTGACACACTTGTTAGCATAAACTCTAACATGTCTGCCCCTCAGCCTTCTCAGGAATTCCAATCAATACTAAGTTATTTTGTCTATCTCAACCTTCCTGGTCCTCAATTTCAGTCTCCAGCTTAGTGACTCTCATTCTTAAAGCCAACATCTCTGTCTCTTCTTTGCTCAGTCTGCCCTCAACTGAAATAATTCAAGCCTCTGTGTCTTCCACCCGGCAGGTGAGAGCTTCTGGGACTGGGCGGAAACTTCTCATATCTTTGACCAGTTCCAAAATAGCCTTCTTGTTTCAATTTAACTTTCCCAAAAATGCTTGATATTAACTTGCACATTGAGGTTTACATATGATGCTGTAGATGAACAGGAGGCTTTAAGCCTTTTAGTGTCCCTGGCTTTCCCAAGGGTAGGTGGCAGAGTATAAGTTGGGGTCAGATGGAAAGAGGCCGCACCATCCATCGACTCCATGTTCTTCGATTGCTATGCCTAGAGTAAAACTACCAGCCGATTCTTCCCGATATTGAAGTGACCACTAGTCAGCTAGCATGCAGCTCATGAATTGATAAACTAACACACTTAGGATATATAAAATACACAAAATAAAGAGGAAGATCACTCGGGCGCCATGTTGCTCATCTGCGCTCTAGACCTGCATCATATGACTTCTTGTCAGACTAACCTGGTAGCTTTCTTTGACTGAGTGATGAGGAACTGGATAGGAGCCACACTGGGGATGGGCTGTACTTCAGTTTCAGCAAGGCTTTCAACTTGGTACCCCACAGATGCTTGCTGAAGAAGATGGAGGATCTAGGTGAAGCTAAGGTCATAGTAAACTGGGTAGGTAACTGGCTAAAGGGAGGAAGCAGAGGGTATTGGTCAGCAGAGTTAAATCAGAACAGAGGAGGTCACGAGCAGGGTTCCAGAAGGATCTGTTCTGGGTCCGGTCCTCTTCAACTTGTTCATCAGTGACACTGGTGAGGATGTCCAGGGCAGGCTGTTTCTCTTCACAGATGACATTAAGCTCTGTAGTAGGGTGGATAGTGATGAAGGAAAAGGAGATGCAGAGACTTGCAAAAGCTGGAGGGGTGATCAAGGGTTTGGCAGTTGAAATTCATTGCCAAAAGTGCAAGGTAAAGCACCTAGGAACAGAACCCAGGACAGAGTACTGGATGGGAGGAGTAAGACCCAGTACCACGGCTGAGGACTGCGACCTTGGAAATATCAACACCCACTCCTAAAGCAATCAAGTCAGTTAAGCAAGGCTTACAGCAAGGCAAATAGGATGCATGGTTGTATCAGAGGGTTACTGATAACAGAAAAGGGAGGTAATACTTCTCCTGTATAGATCCTTGGTGAGGCCACACCTGGAGTACTGCAACCAGGTCTGGGTCCTAACCTCAGGAAGGACAGGGATAGACTTGAGATGGTGCAGCACAGGGTAACAAAACTGATTCAGGTTCAGCAGGGCATGCTATGAGGAGCACTTCAAGGCACTGAACATGTACTTGCTGGAGACCAGAAGGGAGAAGTGAGGTATGATAGAGGCTTTCAAATTTCTAAAAAATTAACAGGGTGAGCTGTGGAAACTACTTAACTTGAATATCAGCTTGCAGTCATGTGGTCATGAGTGGACGCTAACAGGAAGGAGGTTCAGGAGGAAGTGAGGAAATACTATTTTACAGAAATTGTGGTGTGGCGTGGAACAGGTTGCCAGTTGAGGTGGTGGGTGCAAAACTGTTAGTGGTTTCAAGCATGGCTGGCACAGAATGAAGGGTACAGTGGTTGCTCAGGGCGCAGAACTGGGGAAGAAGATGGAGGGAGGTAGGGAGGGCTAGGACCCTGGAGGAACAGTATGCCCCAGGACTAAATAGGGAACTCGAGCAGACTGAATTAGCCTTTAGTCTTTTCTGCTGTCACTGTCTATGTTTCTATGTTCCTATATGTTTCCATGGGATTGCTGCTTTGTAATAAGTACAAAAGTCACAATACAAATTTATTCATAGGCTGTATTGCCCACAGTATTGTGCATAGGTTTAATCCCAACATATCACCAAACTGTGGTAGAGGCAGGTCAGCGCTCACATGTACTGTATATATACTGCTTCTGAAATGCACAACACTGAGACCATTCTGGGCAATGGTGGTGCAGAATCTAACTACACTTTTGGGATGATCAGTACAGTGTATGCCTCTTTCCTTGCTCCTTGGATTGGAAGACATGGGAATGGAGGGATGGAACCATACCCAAAGTGGGCATGATGCTACTCATGTTAGCCAGACAATGGGCCTCATGCTCAAAAGTGGCTAGTCGCGCACAAGTGAATGCACCATGTGGTGACTTGTGCCAACAGAAATGAATGAGATATTCAGAAAGTACACCAACAAATGCGATCGTACAAGCGTGGCTGAATATTCTAATGATCGCGCAGTGGGAGCACATTTGCATTTCATTACTGGAGTGTATTTAGGCTATTTGCATGCGCATTTTCAGAATGATATGCAGGGCAGCACCACCACTCCACAGAGGTGACCAGGAGGTACTACAGCCCTAGCAGGCAGGTGAGAGGCCATGTCTGTGTGTGTGTGGAATGAATTGGCCTGTGTACAGTGGTAATACCCCCATGGCCATGTATGTGCCTGTGGTGGCCATCGTGCAACACTGGAAGGGTTTGGTGTCTTTGAGGCATGCCTGTGATGCCACCAGGCCACAGGTGGTGCTACCTCTGCCCCACACTGCCTACACTTGCACAATGTCCACATCCAGAACACCACACTGACCCACCATACAGCCCCTGTGGCATTGTCACACTGCATGGATGGCATCGGTGACATAGATGTGGTTTCTGGTGGCATGGGTCTGGCAGGTTGCTGTGTGCACCTATGGTGTACCACCGTGGGTTTGTGGCAATGGTCTGTCCCTCACCCATGCCGTTCTGTAATCGGGTACCACCATGCATCCTTATCACTGTTGTCCCAGGAGTGGTCATGGGTGCATGCCACCACGGGTGATGCTCTGATGGCCACATGGGTGCAGAAACCTAGTACATGTGCTGCATTGTAGCTGTCCGCTCTGCTGGTGTTCTGGGGTGACTGACCACACTAGCATGGGGCAGCTGGACATCTATGACCTGGATGTGGTGAGAGATGTGGCTGACAGGGTGGTGCCGTGGTGTCACCCACTGGTATCTGGCAGATGCCTGGTGAGCAAGCACAGTGCAGCTGTGGCTTTGCAAACTACCATCCTGGAATGTCTGCTGTATGTGGGTACCGGAGCTCATCCTGGAGCTGCTCACAGAGCTGTTTCAGGATATACTGTCTGCAGTTCAGTTCAGCAGTCTGCCTGTGGGTGGCTGGCCAATTTAAGGCAGCCCTCTTCTAGCCTAATTTTGCATGGCACAAATGTGGGCTGTTTTGGCACATGTGCCGTGCAGTCCCACTGAATATCTGTATCGTGGCATATGCAGGTATCCCCTTTTTCTGCGTGGCATACATTACATGTGTGCAATCACGAATTGGATATGCGTGATGCATTTCACTATGGTGTCCCTCAGTACCAAGTCAACAGTCTCCATGACCTTTGGCAGCAGGCAGAGGCTTGCAAGGCTTATCACTTTCCTCTCCTTCATACCCTTGATGTCTCCTCCTGCAAGTACCTCAGTGCCTGGTTGAACCACCACCTTGACTTCTTGGTGCATGTAGATGTTATCCACCATAAGCTCGACCCTAAACTTGGTACATTCTAAAGGAATAAAGCGAGTATCCTACTTCCTTCCCACCAAGAGATCACCTTGAAGATGATCCTCCCATGTTCAACTATGGTGCTATCATTTACAGTGCCGCTTCAAGTCTTCCTTAGCCAGATTTGATCCCCTGTTTCACTTTTTCTGCCACTTTGCACTGCACTGCCCTCCCTCACTTGCTACTCGTACTTCTCCCTCTTTCTTCCCTCCCTTGATGTTAGGCACCTCACCTACTGTGCTACCTTTATCTACAAATTCTGGCTTGGCTCCTTTGTTTCATACCTTGCCTCTCTCCTTTCATTCCCCCACCTCCTCATATTTGTACTCATACTCTTACTTACTTCACGACCCTGACTCTTGTTCCCTTTCACATCCTCCTAGGAAATCTAATGCAAGTCAAGCTGCTTTCTCCTATCAGTTCCCTAAGCTTTGGTTCTGTCATAGAAACATAGAAAATGTCATCATATAAGGACTGCTAGGCCCATCAGTCTGCTGCTGAACATCCACTCTGTCTCTTCCCCACATTTTAAGTTTCTCTTCAGTGACTTCACCACACACTGCAACAACCTGCTCCTGACCCTGTGTCATGTTGCCATCCACCCATCCACCACCCTTCTGCCACTGCTTTCCTAATGCCACCTTGCACTAGTATTTCCCATACCTTCTGCCCCACAATTTGCATTTTTCCTGCTACTGGGAATCTAGATGAGGGCAACTAAAGTAGTGCAGGGTCTGCATCAAAAAGCCTATGAGGAGAAACTAAAGGAGCTCAATATGCAGAAGGGAGAAGGGATATGATGCAGACCTTTAAATCTCTCATGGAGGTAAATGAGGTATGGGAGGAAAGTATTTTTCAGAAAAATTTGCTCAAGAACAAGGGACATGTTATGAAGCTGGAGGGTGGTAGATTAAGGAGATCGTGAGGCAGTGCATCTTCACAGAAAGTGTGGTGGATTCCTGGAACAGTCTTACAGCAGAGGTGGTGGGGGTAAAAACAGTGGTGGGGTTCAAGAATGCATGGGACAGGCATAAGGGAATCTTAGTGTAAAGGAAGTGGGAGAGCTGGAAATCAAGTAGGGTCTGTGATGATACTGTAGGTAACAAAAATAGGCAGACTGGTGGACCAAGTGGTTCTTACCTGCCATCAATTCTATATTTCTGTGTTTCTCTGTAATTGTAGATTTGCAAATTTACTTTACATTAGCACCTTGTTGTATTGTTTTGTAGCATTTTGGTTATTTGGTCCACCACTAAAGACCCTTACCTTCTCTGTGGTCTGCCAGACCTTTTGGTTGCTGCTAGTGCGGACCCCATCTGGACCGTGTGAATAACTAGAGCGGATGCATAAAATAATAATAGGCAGGTTTATTCTGTGCTGCAGATGTTCTCTTCATGAGGAGAAGCCCCAGCCAGACAAAATCTCTGACTGACAGGCATACATGGCACTGCCAGGCAGTGTAACAAATTGTTACATGCAAGTTCTAAGTGCTCTTAAAAGGGGTAGCAGCTTAACATTAAGCCCCATGCTTAATGTGTGCTTCACATCACCGCGGAACAGTGAATGTGACACCACTCAAACAAGCAATAAATCTATAACAGTTTCTAAGAAATATTTTAAGTAAATTTTAAAGGCAAAACATTTTTTTCATGTATTACAAGGCTTTACATGCGGGGAGAACCTGGACTACACGAGGACCAGTCAGAGTAGCACCGGGGGCATGATAGTACTTGAGACTTGGTCATGCCACAAGCGCTAAGGTGTGGGGCAAGGAAAGGGAAGAGAGGAAAGGTAGCAGCAGAGGATACCCAGAATGCAGGCCAAAACTTTTATTAACAGTTGCATAGCAAACAGGTGGACTTTCCATGTAAAGAGACATTCCTAGAGGGGAATCATTAGTGCAGGTAAATAGTACCATGGCAACAGGTGCAAGGAAAGAGGTACAACAATATATTTACTACAAAACAGTTAAACCAGAAAATGAATTAGTCCCAAAACACACTGAGTCCGGTAACAAAAGTTTAAGACCTCCGTCGACTTTTCTGGTCAGTGGGAATGGAGCATGTGTAGATTGCACTAGTTCCTGACAGGAGGGGTCAGGTCGTTAAAGTGACACATGAGTTCTGCCCACTATCAAATCCACATCACTTTACTCTGTAAGTCCAGGATCCATTGACAAACTTCTTCCTTAAGATCTTCTTGATCTGGTACACTGTGGTGTGTAGAAGAGAGTCCTAAGAAGAAAGAAGGTTGAGAAGAAGAGGAAGTCCCAGGCAAATCATCTGGTAAATGGAATCTGGTTGGAGAGTGTCAGGAGTGGGAAGAGCTGTAAGAACTAGTTGCAAGTTGTCCGGAGGATCTCAGCTTCAGAGAGGATGGCAGGCTCAAGGGCAGCTTCATTTCTGGGAGGACTGGGGTCATCTGGAAGGTTGTTATTCAGGCACCCATGCTTTAGTCGGTTTATATGGACTTTGTTGTGTACCAGCTTGCCATCCAACTTGCGTGCATGAATGAACATGGACCAGAGGAAGCTTTTCTATAATGTAGAAGGACCAGTCCAGGGGTGAAGCAGTTTCTTGGAGGCACCCAGAACAAGAACAGGTTGGTACAAATAAACAATGTCCCCAACAGTGAATGAAGGCTCATGCTCTTGGCTGCAGACATTTTTGCATTGCAGATTTTCTCTGTGCAGTGGTGATCACAACTCATCAGACAAGTTCCAGCTGTTCCAGAAGAGGGATAATGAAAGAAGAAGCTGACTTAGGAACCTCTAGCAGCAGAGATCCCTGTCCAGTGAGTTCTTGGGTGATATCCATAGACTAAGAAGAAGGGGTGTATTCTGTGCTGTCGACACAAGGGCTGGTATTGTATGCAAACTACACAAAGGAACAAAACAGTCCCAGCTGTCATGAGTCTCATCCAGATACTTGGAGAGTGTGCCGAGATGGTAGACATCATTCTTTCACTCTGTCCATTGCACTGTGGATGGTAACTTGTGGTATGTGTCTTTTTATGTCGAGAAGTTTGCAAGTTTCTTGGACAATGGTTGACAGGTAGTTAGTGCCTCTATCTGAATGTAGGTATGTTGGGGTACCGTGATGACAAATGATTGTGGTAGAAAGGCACTTGCTACAGTGGCGGCTTTAATGTCTCTTAGGAGATGAGTTCAAATATTTTGTCAGGTAGTCCACAAAGACAAGGATGTATTTGTTGCCAGAGTCAGAGCATGTTGATAAAGGCCCAAGAATGTCAGTGCTGACTCTTTGGAATGGTTCAGTGGCTACAGGCACTGGGATGATGTGTGCCTTTGTTGGTTTGGCAGGAGGCTTTCTTTGAGAACAGGGCTGGCAGGATTTTATGAACTGGACAATGTCCCTGTTCATGTGTAGCCAGAAGAAGTGAAGCCTTGTCTTTTCAGAGTTCTGTGTATTCCATACGACCTCCTGAGCGTGGAGAGGCATGAGTGGAGAGAAGAACTTGAGGGATGAGAGAGGCTGGCACAACTAGCTGTACATGAGTTCTATCCATGCGATGACCCTTGCCTTCCTTGGTCCAAATGTGAAAAGAGCACACCATCGTTGAGGAAGTACTATGACAAAAGAAGTACATCTTAGCGATGTTTCTTTTATTTGCAGTGAGTTCCAGACTCTAAGTAGGAGATTATGTCTGTAAATTGAGTGTCAGTTCTTTGTTGCATTTAACAGTTGCCAGGGACAGATAGGATGTTCAGGAGATGTGAAGCTCTTCAGCTGCTTGCAGTAGTTGAGGATTTGTGTGTCTCTTGGTGGAAGTGGTTGGTAGCAGCAAAGCAACTTGAGGTGCTGTAGGAATGTCCACAGGAAGCACATCCGTGGCATGGAAGGGAAGAGCTTGTAAGCAGAATTCTTCATCTGTTGAGGAGGATGCAGAGAAATATCATCTCCGGCTTACACCATCAGCATTTGAATGAACTCGACCTGGTCTGTATTGGATTTCAAAGTTGTGGGATTGCAGCATGGTGATCTATCAGGCGAACTTGCCTACTGGCTCCTTCATTTCAAATAACCATCTGAGGGCAGAGTGATCAATGATTGCTGTAAAGGAGAAATGCGAAAGTAGCAGTCAAATTTCTTCATGGCAAATACCATGGCTAGACATTCTTTCTCTGTGATGCCATAGTTCTGCTCATCTAAGGAAAAAGCGCACAGCATAGGAGACAACTCATTCTGTTCCATCTTGAATTTGACAGAGCACAGCACCCACTGCAAAGGAACTAGCATCTGAGTAGAGCTTGAATGGTTGGTCGAACTTTGGGTATGCCAATACTGGAGAAGAGATTAGGTTTTATTTTAAGGTGTCAAAGGCCTCTTTACATTCAGAAGTCCAAATATAGTCACATCCCTTTTGGTGAGGCGTACAGTGGAGATGCAGTCTTGGCATAGTTGCAAATGAACTTTTGGTAGTAGCCTGACAAGTCCAGGAAAGCTCAAAGGTCTTTGAGATTGTTAGGCTCTGGATTGTCTTTGTCTGCTGAGAGCTTGTCTGGATCTGGAGAGATGCCTTGAGAACTAACCACATGTCCCAGGTAATGAATTTAATGCTGCGCAAAACAACACTTTTCTTGTCAAAGCTTGAGATTAGCTTGTCTGAGACATTCAAACACTTCTGGATATGTTGGAGGTGCTCTGGCAAAGTTCTGCTGAAGACAATCACATCATCCAGGTAGACTAGGCAAGATTTCCAAGACAACCCACGTAGTACAGCTTCCATAACATGCTGAAATGTGGCTGGACTGTTCTGAAGACCCATAGGCAGACGCTTGAACTGGAAAAGTCCCAGGTGGCAGCCATGCTGTGTATGGACGAAGCTGGATCAATAGAAACTGATAGAACCCACTCTGAAGGTCTAGAATGGTGAAGTAAGCAGGACTGGCTGCACCAAGACTCTCTAAAGCATCTTCAGTTGTAGGCAAGGATGAGCATCCTGCACCATGTAGGCATTGAATTTTCTGTAGTCTACCACGAAGCAGTACCCTTTGTCCTTTTACCACCAGCAAGCAAGGTGCACCCAGGGGCTTGTAGATTCTTCAACTATGTCTTGGTCAAGCATATCTTTGATTATGTCCTCAAGGATTTGTTTCTGTTTATGTCCCACTTTGTAGGCTTGCTGACAGATTGGTTTCTGGTTGGGCTGTACTTCGATGGTGTGTTGCAGAATATCACAGCATCCAAGCTTGTTATCTGAACCAGCAAAGACATCCAGGTAATTCTCAGGAATTTCAAAAGTAGCGTTTTCCATTGGAGATGCTGGAATTTTGGAAGAGCATAGTTGCTGACTGAGGGTAACTCTGTTGAAGCTGGAGTGGTCGTGATAGTACTGACAGGAGTAGAGTTGGTGAAACCAGGCTGCAGTTTTGCATGAGATGGAGCTGGTCCCTGAAGACAAGCAGACACACTTTCCAATGTTGGCACCCTTTGAAATGACCACTGGCTCATCTGTGAAGTTGCAGCATTTTGGAAGACTGCGCCATCATGCACTGCCGATAAGGTATTTCCGGAAGGAGACCTGGCCGTATGCAGCGCGGGGTATCCTGTGACGATGCCAACAAAACCTTGTGGAAGTGGTTCACCTCGAATCTTGGCAATCAAAACCATTTCTGACTGAGGAGGCACAGTGACTGAGTCTATAGCTGCGAGTTGCCTCTGAGGATCTAGCGACAGTTTGTTTGAGGCAAAGTCTAGGATGGCTTTGTGAGCTTTGAGAAAGTCCAGGCCAAGAATTATTGCTGTTTGAAGATCAGGCACTATGTAAAACTTGACAGTAGCTTGCTGTGAGCCAAAGTGGAGCTTGAGATGGACTACACCTGTGATAGATACTGTAACGGTACTTGCTGTGATAATGCACTTTATGTCAGCTGAAGAGACATTAGGTATGTGGTGAACAGCTTGGTTGTTTAGAATACTGCTGTCAATAACTGATATTTCTGCTCCAGTGTCAACAAGACATCGTAGACCAATCTCCGATGGTTACAGGTACATAGTTTGCCAGGAGAGGTGATCGGATGACAGGTACCTTTGCTCCAGGAAGCGAGTGTGCCAGAGTTCGCAGTTGGAGGAAGGGTTTTGTTTGAATTACAAGTCAGAGGGCAGTCAGTTGTTGTGTTCCCCTGGTCCTGGGATTAGTTGCAGTTATCTTGCTGACTGTGCAGTGGTGGGCACCTGTGGTTCTCTTGATTTCTGTTGTACTTTAGCTTTCGGCAGACAGCGGCAGTGTGTCCTCTGAATCCACACCACTGGCAGGTCACTGGTTCTCATGAAGGTGAAGGTGGATGAGGTCGCTGTCGAATTGGGCGAAGGACATTGACAGAGGTAGTAGAAGAAGCAGATGGCTGCGGTGCAGAGTATTGATACTTGTAGTGAGCATCTCTATCACTGACTGTTGCTGCTGGACACATGTTGTGAGTGTGGCTAACTGCGACTACTGAGGTGCTTGCACACTGGTAGCCTGGGACATTGCTATGGATTGTTGCAAGTCATGCTGCTTGGATTGTGTCCATCCAGGTTGCTGGTTTCTGTTGGATTACACAAAGGCGGAGTTGAGGAAGCAGTCCCCAGACAAAGATGGTGATCTGTTCTTCCTCAGCTTCCTGTAAGCATTGCAGTGAGTCTCAGTGTCCACTCGAAGGCTTCAAGAGATTCGAGGTTGCATGGTGCACTTCCACAGCTGTTGCTCTAATAACCAGGGCGGATGTGCTTGGAGAAAATGGGCTTTGAAGGTGTTGTACAGTGTGGCCGTATCTCCTTTGACTTGGTCTGGAAGTGCATTGAACCAGGACATGACAGTCCCTCTCAGAAGCAAGCACAAGGCATTGGAGATGCTGAAAGGATCAGTCCAACCATGAAAAATCCATGCTTGGAAGTGTTCCAGCCAGTTAACAGCATCTTCGTGAGGCGAGGCTGAGAAGGGTACTGGTTATAGGCTGGTATGGACCGTGGACTGTGGTGAAATGGCTTTAATGTAGGCCAAGTCATTTTGAATAGCTTGCATAGCTGGTGCTCCTTGAGTAGAAATAGAAGACTGGATGACATGGGGATTGTTTTGATTTTGTAGCCCCACGCCTTGAGGTGGGTGAAGGTAGCACTCCGGACGCTATGGCGCCTATATCTGTGTCATCGTAAGACATTGTGGTTGGAGATGAGCTTCGTTTCACTAAGCGAAGGTTGTGACCGGTGAGAAGGAGTTGCCATCATGCAGGAGACAGGACTTTGTGTCGTAGATGAAGTGCCGAACAAAAATTATTTTTGTAGACAAAATTACAAATTTTTGTAGCAAAGTTCATCAAGGACATTTTAATAAAGAATTCCACTCAATTCTGTGTTGTTTGTTATTTAAATAAAGGTTTTACGTAGCAAAATCAGCCTTTTGTTGCAGTGTCCATTCATTTCAATAGGACTCCATTGATTTCAATGGAGTGAGGTCAATTGTGCCCTTCACAAGATGGCTGCCAAACTGGCATGCAGTTCCTGTGGATTTTGACTGCCTGACTGTAGCAAGATGGCCACCAGCAGGGGTTAAGGGTCACTTCCTGTCTTGTTGTTTTGCTGTGCTCAAGATAGAGGATTCTTGCCATGAGGCTGCCTTGCTGCTCTGCAATGTCAAAATGGCGATTGCCGCCCTGCTGCCTTCTTCCCCAGCTGAAAATGGCGGGAGTTTTGTGGTCAGTGGTAAACTTGCTAGGGAATTTTTATATTGATTGTGCTCCCTTTGTTATGGTGTTGTTCTTTTTACTTTTGCTCACTTTTTCTTCCTTGCCCCTGTTTATTTGCTGTGCCCCAGGTTGTGCTTTGTACCTTTGTTTATTCTGTGTCTCAGCCCCATTTATTTTCTTTGCTGTATTTTATGTGCCCAGCTGGGCTCCTGTGGCTCAGTTTA
Source organism: Neoceratodus forsteri (assembly GCA_016271365.2). Taxonomy (NCBI): domain Eukaryota; kingdom Metazoa; phylum Chordata; order Ceratodontiformes; family Ceratodontidae; genus Neoceratodus; species Neoceratodus forsteri. The sequence goes on along the minus strand of CM028129.1, from coordinate 232,941,358 downwards.
TGTATCTGCTCCACGAGGCTCCTGTAGATGCTATGTTTTATGTTTTTTTCTTTTGGTCCCGAATTATTTATTTATATGGTCATTTCGAAGTGTGGCCGGCGGGAGGGAACTCAAGTGGCTGCAGTGGCAGATCGGAGAACGGAGTTGCTGGAGAGCCTTGCAGGAATGAGCTGTGGAGCGGAGGCTTCATGCAGCTGTAGGGGCAAGAAGGAGACTGCAGCGATGAGTTGGTAGCGGATCGCTCCATGGCAGGAAGCTGAGCGGCTTGCTTGGGGTGATAGGCAGGAGGTCCTTTATTCTGGAGGGGAGCTGGATTCATTGAACGGAGTAGTTTAGAGGAAGCTGGAGGGCTGAGGTGCTTTTTCTTTTTCTTTTGCGTAGTGAACACCTTGTTTGAATTGTGGCCCAGCTGTGAATAGGGAGGCACTGGGCTGCAGTTCAGCAGAGCGGAGGAGGAGGACAGTAGGCCATACTGTGGAGGAGCCTCAGTTCTTGTGTCACAGGCTGGATGGCAGTTTTGTTGCTCCAAGGGAATGCTACTGCGAGGAGTTGGGGAGCTGCAGGTGTGATGCTGCAGTAGAGGTATGAAAAGCCAAGGTAGTTTTGGTGGCTCAGTGTTTGCACTTTAGAAACATAGAAGTTGACGGCAGATAAGGACATAAGGCCCATCCAGTCTGCCCATTTCTTTTCTACCTTATAAATGTGCCATCAGCCTTTGCTCTGTCAGTGACCTATCTATTCATAGTCATTTGTATTGCTCCCTTATGCCTATCCCATGCCTGTTTGAAGCCCTGCACTATATTCATAGCCACCACTTCTTGGTAAGCCATTCATGCATCCACCACCCTTTCTGTGAAAAAGAATTTCCTAACATTCCCCTTAATCGGCCTCCCTCTAATCTCATGCTGTGTCCTCTTGTTCTGCTATTTTTCTTATATTTAAACATGTTAGACTCTTTCACCTTGTTTATGCCCTTAAGGTGTTTGAATACCTCGATCATATCACCTCTCTCCCTCCTTTAGCTCTCTTTCCCTTTTAGTTTGGTGTGGAAGCAGGAGGGCTCTGGCACTGCAGTCGAGGTGGGGAACCCAGAGTGACAGGTTGTTGCTGGGCCGTAGTGGAGCAGCAGCATCAGGGATTTTAATTTGTAAATGTATTTTCTTTGCAGTCCCTGGTGCAAGAGGCAGTGTGGCTATAGCTGCAGTTTAAATTTGTGGCATCTGCATGCTGGGCAAAGTGGAGCATTTCTGAACGAGGCCCTGCCATGAGGTCAGAACTGGGGGAGGTGTTACAGTTTGGAGCTCCATGAGGTACAGGTCGCAGCTCCACAATCCACTGGTCTGGGCACAATGAAATTTGAAAAGTTCTGTCATGGAGCCACTTGCCAGCAAGGTTGAACACTTTTTACTTTCAGTAATATTTTGGCAGTAAGAAGGCTGCAGGTGTACAAACAGCACACAGTTCATCTTTTCTCTCTGCAGCCAAGGCTGTAGTTTAATTAGCATTCAGACAATTCAGGCATGCTGGGGTGATGATTTGGGGTAACCAGCAATGCAGGCAAGTGAGATAGGGGTCTGGACAGATGAAGGGCCGCATTCTCCACCATGTGTGGCATTTTGGTTATTTGGTCCACCACTAAAGACCCTTACCTTCTCTGTGGTCTGCCCAGACCCTTGGTTGCTGCTGGTGTGGACCCCATCTGGACCGTGGAGAATAACTAGGCGGACGCATAAAATAATAATAAGGCAGGTTTATTCTATGCTGCAGATGTTCTCTTCATGAGGACAAGCCCCAGACTGACAAAATCTCTGACTGACGGGCATACATGGCACTGCCAGGCAGTGCAACAAATTATTACATGCAAGTTCTAAGTGCTCTTAACATTAAGCCCCATGCTTAATGTGTGCTTCACATTCACTCTGCACCAATTATTTGTTTTGCACAAGTGTTAAAGAGCTACTGACGCCTCAAAGAAACTTTGAAAAACATAATAATTAGGTACAATTCAGCTTGCATTCCATATATATTCTATATATTTCTTTCCTCATTATTTATTACTGAGTAATTTTGCAGGACTAAATGATCTTCATCCCTCAGTCACCTTAGAGTTCATTGACCTCTGTGAGAAACTCTCCTACTCCAAGTCATAATCACTCTGCTGTGAAATCACAATGTGTTGCTGCGAGAGTAACTGTGATGTCACAAGCAGTGCACTATGACCTTAGGTAGAGAAAGCAACAGAGCTAGATGAACTTTTCAGGAACAAAGATTTTGTTTTAATGCAAATAATCTCAGTAATAAATAAAGGGAGGAGGAATACAGAACTAACATGAAACACAAGCTGAACTGTGTCTAAATATTATGGTTTGTTAAAGATCCTGAAGGTGTCAGCTGCTCTTTAATTTATTATATGATTACATCTTATTATATAGTCTGCTCCCCCACCCCCAACCCCAGGACACATCTGAAAATGAGCAGTTACCAGTTTAGAATGTCTTCACTGTAAAACTTTTGAAATAAATACATAAAGACATAAATAAATGAATAAATAACTAAATCAATACACACATACATGCATACATATACATACACACATACATACACACATACATATGTACATACATACACACATACATACATATGTACATACATAAACACATACATACACATACATACATACACACATACATACCATATGTACATACATACACATACATACACACATACATACACTCATACATACATATACACACACATACATACACACATACATGCATACATACCTACATACATACGCACATACATGCATACATAAATACACACCTACATACACACACATACATACATACTACATACATACACACATACATATATACATACATACCTACACACATACATACATATATATATACATACACACACATACATATATACATACATACATACACACATACACATATATATATACATATATATACATACACACATACATATGTATATACATACATACATACACACATACATACACACATGCATACATACATACATACACACACACACACATACATACATACCTACATACATACACACATACATATATACACACATACACACATGCACACATACATATATACATACCTACATACATACATATATACATACCTACATACATACACACATATATACATATATACATACATACATATACGTATATACACACATACATACTACACATGCACATACATACTTACATGCATACATATATATGTGTATATATATACACACACATACATACACATATACATACACATACATACATACCACATACATAGTATATACATACACACACACACACATGCATACATATATACATACATACACACACATACACATACATATATACATACATACACACATGCATACACACATACATACATACACACATGCATACACATAAATACATACATACACACACATAAATACACACACATATATGCATACATACATACATACACACATACATACATACACACACACATACATACATAAATACCTACATGAATACATACAGCATACACACATACATTACACACATACATACCTACCTACATATATACATACATACACACACATACATACATACACATACATAATACATACATACACACATACATACATACACACACACACCATACATAATACACACACACCTACATACATACATACACATACATACACACACACATACATACATATATACACACATACATAAATGAATACATAATACTTTCTCTTTATAGATCATTAGTGAGACCCTATCTGAAATACTGTGCCTAGTTCTGGATTTCCCACCTAACAAAAGACAGAGACAGGCTAGAGACAGTGCAGTTTAGGGTAACCAAAATGATTCAGGGCCAGCAAGGTAGATCCTATGAGGATCGGCTTAGGGCACTGAACATTAACTAAGCGGAGACCAGTATGGTGAGGGCAACATGACAGAAACCTTCAAGTTTCTGAAAGAAATAAACAAGGTAAACTGTAAGGAACCTCTCAACAGGAATTGCAGGTTAATAACAAAGGGCACAAATGGGAGCTGATGGCGGAGGATTCAGGAGGGATGTGATTCAGCGGTATGTGAGAACATTTTACTTCACGGAGAGAGGGTGGCTGAACGCTGAACAGCCCACCAGTTGAGGTGGTGGGAGAATAGAACAATAAATGGATTCAAGCACAGCTGTGGCAGAGTAAGGGGTTTAATAGTTACTCGGGGTAGCAGGAAAGTAGGGAGCAAGGGGAGGGCAGGGCAAAACACCATCTAAACAATAGGTCATGGGGTAGAGTTGGGTAAAATAGGGCAGACAGAATGTACCAATGGTCTTTGTCTATGTTTGCATGTAAAAATATTGTTACAGATGCATTTAATAAGCCACACACCACTACATATAAAAAGCTTGAATAGTGCAAAAATACCAAAACACTTTAGTTAAAACTAATTACTTGAAATGCAAGAAAACAATTAGGCAGGTGACCACTAACTTCCCAATGTATTGAGATGTTCTACTCCTTCATCAGGGGAGCCTCAGTAACTGACTGGAAACAGAGGGTTCAGTATGTCTGATCTAGTCATTCCCAGACCTGAACTTGTCAAGGATGAGCCAGTCCACTAGCTCAGTGGTAGTACTATCGCTTGCGATGCTGACAACCCTGCTTCAGGAACTAGCCTGAGGTGTCAGAGGTCTGGCCTGGGGAATCGAGCATCCAATGGGTTGCTCTCCTCCTCTGGGGAGGGAGGTTGTGGTGTTCAGTGATAACCTGACCTCTGGCGGTGGCTGGAGGTGAGAGAGCCTGAAACCGCCACGATGCACAGTGGGGGAGTAGCAGAAATCTCATGCACCAAGCTGAAGCATGCATGGAGGTGTGCTGACATCATTGTACATCCACTCCCCTGGGAAACCACAAAGAGAAACCCTGCAAACTGTGCAGCATGAAGCTGGTGGCCCTTCTCCTCCCAGCTGCCAGATGCCCCAGAATGACCAGTCAGGACACTGAGGATCTTGGTCTCTCTCCTAGCCACTAGAAGCCCCACCATGGAAGGTAAGCCAGGGCCAAATAACCATGCAGGTAGGCTTGGAGGACTGCAGTTCAAGTGGTGGGAGTTGTGAGTGGGCAAATATGGGTACATCCCACAAATGTGAAGTGCATAAGCAGAGTTAAGGAAAAAATCTTGTCAAGGGTGGTCAAATGAATGAAATCTAGGGCCCTGGATGGTTGAGGTTAAATGTGACAGGAAACCATTCACCAGCACAGGCATCTTAAAATACCCGCCTGTTTCCTTTTGTATCCTCTCTTCTGATAGGCTGTTCCTCTTTCACTTCCTGTTCTTGTTTGGTTCTTTATTTTCTAGGGCTGGTCAGAATTGAAGATTTTATTTACATAATGACAAGACTTAAAAATCTTTTGTTAAAGAAATAATGTATGAAAGTCATCATTTTCAAGCCAAAATTCATTTTTTGTTATACATTGCTATATTTGCTTTAAAGTTATGCTATTTCATGCAAAAATAGCAATTAAAAGGTTCTGTTTTTTTATACGCTACTAGTGACAATAATTTGTTCAGCAGCAGCTAATAAAATCTCCTTAAATCTGTAATTTATATTGATTTATTGATTGACTGAAGTTTATTTATTTATTTGTTATTTATGTCAGAAGTTCACCAGGAAAGACGTACTGAGCTGGCAGCAGTTTGTTTACAGAAGTGTCCTGGGGAAGAGGAGGATAACATACAACAATCATAAGCAAGAAGTACATGGCAGGTAGAAGGCCTAAGTAGCAAACATTAAGCTACAACCAAAAAGCAATCTAATACAATATTAGGTAATATTTTATTTATTTATTTATTTATTTTTATTTAAACAATTGATAACCGGAAAGGCATACTGAGCTGAGGCTCATTTCCAGGTGTGACCGGGGAAGGGCAAAGGGATTATCATATACAACACAGTTATAATAACATAATACAAAGAAAAAATATACAGGATTACATAGTAAGTAACTGATTAACACAGGATATCTACATACATACATACATATATATATTGTAGGTACATAGTAAACTATCTGAATATGAAGAAACACTGGTATGAGTACACGGTGGTAAAGTGCAGGATGAGTACAGGACTGTTAATAGCAGAAGAATAGTAGGTAGATACTAAGAGGGTGGAGAGCTGAGAGATCGCTACTTGTTGGCATGGGGGTAGGAGCAGGTGGGGTGGCAGGTGACGTGATTGGTTTTGATGGAGTTGTGAGAGTGAGTTTCTTAGAGAGGTGATTAGTTGTTCCATAGAGAAGGGAGCCTATAGGTGAAGGCAGATTTGCCAGCTGTCGAGGAGGTTATGGGAGTGAGAAGGAACTGGAATCCTAGAACATAGGGTGCATGATGAAGTAGTTTCAGGTGTGAGCTTCTTAGAGAGGTAAGTGGGAGCAGGTTAAACCAGTATTTGGATATCAGGGTAACTGAGTGGATGAGACGTCAGTGGGACAGATGTGAGATATCTATAGTGGAGAGAAGAGAGCAATGGTGGGTTCTAAGGGGAGAGTTTGAGGCAAAGTGGCAGAAGGCATAAAGAGAGTCTACTCTGTCTAGCGAAGAGGAGGCACAGTGCAGTATACTAGGTCTACATAATCAAAGATGGGGTAATCATTTTAGCCAGCACTTGCATCTCACTGGTCGTGGAGTGATTCTCTGTTGTGGTATAATATACTTAACTTAGGGCAAAGTTTTGAGGAGATGGCATCAATGTGGATGAGAAATTTAGCTGGGAGTCCAACCACACTACTAGGTATTTGTAGGATGTGACAGCACTAAGAGGGGTTCCATCCAGAGAGGTGATTGCCGGGGGTACTCTGGCAAGCTTTTGAGCGGTTCCTAAGGTCATGGAAACTGTCTTGGATGTGTTGGTTTGATTGGGTTTGACCAGAACCAAGACTGCATAGAAGACGTTCTGCTGTAAAAGGGTTTGAACCTTACTTAGTACTGGGCTGGATGTGAAAAGGATGGTATCATCTGCATACATATGAATGAGGAATTTGAGCAAACAGAAGGGAGGTTGTTTATAAATAAGGAAAATAGGATGGGACCGAGTATCGAACCTGGAGGGATGCCGACAAGTATGGGGATGTGGAGTTTGCTATCCTGACAGATTGAGTCCTGTTCTTGAGGTATGACTTAAACCACTGAATGATGGTGGTGGGGGCAGCCCAGCAACCTCGAGTTTATTTTGGAGTAGGGGTAGGAGACTGAATTGAAGGCCTTTGCCAGGTTTACAAAGACTGCAGCAGTGAGATGGCCTTGATCTGCAACTGAGTGGATGTGATCTGTGACGCGGAGAAGGGAGTATTTAGTGGAATGGTGGTTTCTAAAGCGAATTGGTATGGGGAGAGAAAGTTGGAGGCTGTGAGGAAATCAGTCAGCCTGGACTTTACTAGTGTTTCCTGCAATTTGGATAAGGCTGGGAGGAGGCAAATAGACTGGTAGTTGCGGGGCACTGAGGGATTACTGCCCTTGTGGAGAGGGATGGCCTTGGGCCAACTCCAGGCTTTTGCGACCAAGCTGGAGGAGAAGAATAAGTTTAATAGGTAGAATGCTTTAGCGAAACCGGTCGAACTTTTGTGGGTTCTGCCTTCTCTCTCCCCAGCTTGTGCATTTGCATGTTGGGGCAGCATTCTATTTTGCCTTGAATAAACGGCTTTGAAAAGACATATGAGTGGTCTCAGTCTGTGATGAGTAGTGCTGGACTTTGTGAGTATTTTGAGGTTTTGACTTGTCCTATTAGCACACTTTGTTGTGGTTCAGCTATTTTTGGCGCCACAGTCCAATACCAGCCTGGCTGAGAGAGGCGGGTGAAGTGGTGAGTGGAGGTACAATACAGCAGGTGGTACAATACAAACATAGAAGTTGATGGTAGAAGAAGACTGCCAGGTCCATCTAGTCTGGCCAGTGTTGTTAGACCTAACCTACCCCTCTATCTGCCCTTGGGTGGAGGGCTCCATTATGCCTATCCCATGCATTCTTGAAGCCTACTACTGTGTTAGCCCAATACAATAAGGGGGCTGATCTGAGCAGGCAGAAAGCTCTGCATTGAGACTGGGCACCAGGGTCCAGGGATTCCCAGAATGGGCAGGTCCAAAGTAGAGGGAGAGCGGGAAGGGGTGTGTGCGGAACAATCCAAGAGAAATGAGTGGGTGAGAATAGTCCAATTGAAGGGGAGGTGCAGGGGCAGGAAGCTCACTGATTGTTTTAGCAGGACACTATAAAGGACACCCACCTTGGGTGGGAAGGTGGGTGGAAGAACCTTGCAATGCCACGCATAGCGTGGCACTGCTTCCAGGCTGCAACAAGAGGTATACTTGGGGACAGCTGTAGCTGGTCTGGTGCAGTCCACGGGGAGCAGGTAGCAGGAGGGGAGCTCCAGTAATCAACTGTGCCATCAGGACCCTCTGGAGGTGACGGCAGCGCTTGGTTAGAGTGCTGGAGCTGGGAGAAAGCAGAAATAGGAGGGTTAGTGAGGGGAAGGAGAAAGAGTTTAATGGTAGGGGGAAGGAAGAGAAGAAACCAGACGCCAGACCCTTACTGCAGCTCAAAGGTACAACAGAAACAGCAGGGCAGAAGTTTGGGGCTGAGAGAAAACAACTCTGAGCAATAGCACAGATTACAAACTTTAATACATTCACCTACAATGCTTCAACTCTTAAGTGTATTACTCAGATAAGGAGGAGACTGCAACTCAGAGGGCATGAAGGAGGTAAAAGGAGGTACAAATAAAGTACAAGGTGGTAAAGAAGGAAGAGGCGAGAAAGCTAGCCACAGGGTTCGAGAACAATGGTAGTAGCAGAAGAGGGGTCGAAAGAAGATCAGAGGAGATGGTGATAGCAGGCTGAGTGTAGAGGAACAGGGACAGCTATCAGGTGAAGTTGCAGGTGTAGGTTGTGAAGTCGTGGAGTAGAGAGGAGAATGGACGCTGAGAAGAGGCGGAGCGGATGTTTAGGGAAGAGAATTCAAAAGTTTGGGGAAGTGATAAGAGAAAGCAGCCTGGCCAGCTGATGATTTTCTTGAAGGGAGAGCAAGGGAGGCGATATCAGGGTTCTGAAGGGTGTAAGAGGAGGGTGGGGGAGAGAGTAGGTAGGTATGAGTAAAACTCCACGGGACCTGGGGGTCCCATGTGTGGTGGGCTGAGCCTTTTTCGGCATAGGTGTATCGTGAACAGAGCCTCCATGTGTGCATGGTGTGACATTAAAGTGCACACCACCACGAGGGTCGGTGAACATGGGGCTGGGCATTTGGGAGGGAGTGGCACCGTGGAATCCGACTGATGGTCACACGGGTGCTGAGGTTGCTTGAGGTGTCTGTGAGAGGTTGAAAATGCAAAGTCCACAGCCTCTGATGCTGTGTGCTCACGTATGACTGACGTGATGTCCCTCAGAGCCACAGTTTTGGCCTCACAGGGTGCAGCAATAGCCCCATGAGGCTCTGCATGATGGACCAAACAACACTCCTCATGGAGGCATAGCTCTGTCTGCAACCCAACCCTATCCTCATGGAGTTGAACCTGGGCATCCACGGCAGCCCTCAGTAGCACTGCATGGTTGGCAAGCAATGGGTCCTGGGGAAGCTACTGCTGGTCAGATTCTGCTGGCCATACCATGAGGGGCCTGGTGCATGACAGATGGAGCATATTGCACCCCCTTATGCTGCCTGGTGTGGAGAGATGGCACACGTGCATGGGATGTGCGGTTATTCCTCCTGAGCGTGCTGCAGGACGGGCTGCTGTGGCACCATTCCCTATTACTTTGACCAATACCCTGCTGCAGCACCGCAGGCCACAGTGTGACACCCTGGACCTGCGAGTGGACATGGGCATCTGATGGCCAGGGACCTGTGCAGGTGCCAGCTCTGTATTTTTTTTTTTTTTCTAGGATTACAAATACTGTACCTTTGAGCCAAGGCTCTTTTACAAAGGTTCCACGTCAATTAATAGCATTCAACAAGGAATACAGTTGATATAACAGCAAACAATTCATGTTACAACAGTGCTATTGAAAAAAGTCAAATATGGGAAGAGTAGGGTGTAGAGGAGGAGGAAAAGTGTAGGTAGTTGAAAGAGGCAGCTATAATGAAATGGAGAACATAGCTAGAAAGCATGTGCTTACAAGGAATGGGTCGGATCATCATTACAGGTGTGGCAAAGACAGGGATGATAAAAGAGAGGGAGGACGTGGATGCAGCTGGTGGCATTTGTCAGACAGTGAATGGGAAGGAGTGGAGGAAGGAAAGGTGAAGGGCAGGGTGAGGGGAGGGGAGGAATAAGTGCTTCAAGGGGCAAAGAGAGGCTATAGTGGTGGTATGTAAACCTGAGATTTGTAGTGGCACCTCAGGAGCTGGGGGGGTGCAAACTTGGAGGAGCCAGGGTTAAGCATAATATCAGTTGGGACAAAGGTTGTGGAGGTCATGAGCTAGGAGAGGCAGTCACAGGAGCTAGAGGCAATGAGATGGGCCCAGATCCTGGTTTTGAACGGACCTAGTGCTGAGGCTGAGGAGATGGTGTATCTGAGACCATTCAGCCATAGAGGAGCCCTGTAGGTGATGGGCGTTAGCCCTGCATAGTACGACAGCGAGGAACTAATAGATTCTGGGTTGTTGAGCTCCTGGTGTTCCATCGATTGGTGTTTGATGTAACAAGGCAGTAACACCGGTGGGTGTGAGGCCAGGTTGATTTTCTCTGCCATAGTACATGTGAGATACTTTATATGGTTGGAGAGTTGGAGCCATCCGGATTGTGCATAAAGTTCACAGGTATGGGTGAGGCAGTGAGCACCAGTTGTAAGTCGGCATGCTTTGTTTAGGACAGTTGTTATACATCTGAGGGTGGGCGTCATGGCCGAGCCACAGATAACGAGGCCATAATCAATAGTTGAAACCACAGAGCTCTGCACAGCAATCCTCAGGGCCTCTGGGGTGAGATGCTACCTATGCTTGTAGAGTAATCCAAGGCATGTGTTGGCAGCTTTGGCCACACTGTCAATATGAGCAGCATAGGAGAGATTGAAGTCAAGCAGAATCCCTAGATATTTGAATGACTTGTTCGAGGATGGTGCCATGCCTGGTGGAGATGGCAAGGGGTGTTGCCTGTGACGGTTTTGTGAACTGCTGAAGAGCAAGGACTTGGTTTTCTTGTGATTGAGGACTAGTTTATGATTGGAAAACCATGTTTCAACGGCACTGAAACCGAGTTGGAGGCTGAGTTGTAGTGATGGTGTAGGGTCCTTGTGCGTGGAGAAGACAACAGCATCATCCACAGACAGGATGATTTGTTCGAGCAGGATTGCAGCAGGAGTTTAAAAAGGCTGAAAAGGAGTGGGCCCAGTATGAACCCCTGAGGGACTCCAGAGCAGACAGGCAAGGTATCTGAGAGAGCACTGGCAATTTTACTCTCTGTGAGTGTTTGTCAAAGTAGCTTTTGAACCAGTGGGCTGAGTCAGGTGCAAGGCGGTGAAGTAATTGGTCCAACAGCAGCGATGATGGACCATGTCAAATGCTCTGCTTGATTGGTCGATGAAGACTGCCCAGTAAAAGGCCGTTATCTAGAGAACTATGCACTTCACCAGTAAATTCAAGCAGGGGAGTGGTGGTACTGTGCCCTTTTCTAAAACCGTGCTGTTGTGTGCACAGAATATTGTATTTGTCCAAATAGTCAGTGAGCTGGTCACAACAATACAGCCAAGGGACTTCAGCATGATGGTTGCCATCAGCATGTGCTGCACCTAGGGGGACAACTTGGGGCACTGTGGGGTCTGTGTCATGGACAACACTGTCAATGGATGAGTCCTCATGGACAGTGTCTCAGGCAAGCACCCCAGGGTTTAGGTCATTCAGCTCCATGACTGCTAGAGTGCCCCACCCAACAGGGAGGGTGTCACATCATTCTCTTCATCACCATGACTGTCATCATGCACACCATGTGGCCTGATCAAAGGCAGATGGCACAACCACAGCAGTGGCAGTAACCACTGTTGATGGCACATGGTGTTCTGCAGTATGCACCTGTGGACCACCACTGGTCCCAGCTTGAATGTGCTGTGTAAGGAAATAGAAAACATAGTTAGGACTGTATCACCACAGTAACATGTGGACAAATACATGCCAGGGTACACATGTGTACAGATTGTGCAGGCAGTATGACAACCATGTGGTTAAGGCATGTCGGCCATAGTGACACATGCAGTGCAGACAAACATGGAGCAGTGTGCACATGTGTACGGTGGATGTGCAGAATTGTGCAACAACTGCCGCACCAGACTGTGCCCTGTGAATATGACTGCCCTATGCTGAAACATGTAGGTGAGGCTGTGTTCAGCAAGCACAACAGTACACAGAGTGACACACACAAACCATGGGAGCAAGTCCTACCTGTAAGGATGCAGTTTCTTCTGTATACACGCACGTGGCCTGAGATGCATCCTACTGTTATGCTAATCGGCATGCAAATAAGCTGAATACATTCTGGTAATGAGATACAAATGTTCTGGATGGGCACAGACTGTGTAATTAGGCCATTTGCATATCCTGGCTGAATATTGCTGAGTGCTGTGCTGCGCGTACATATCGTATCGCGCAACCAGTTGCACGACGGATTGCCATGGCGCACATTCACTGGCATCTATGCAATGTCAACACATGACATCTGGCAGCACCACAAGCCAGGTACAAAAGACACGATACTCAATTCCGCGTAGGCATGAATCATTCTGCTGTGTTGCTCAATAGGGACACACTGATACAGACAAGCCTGACAAAATGGCAGGGTGGCAAGGCACGTGGCAACCAGGTGCAGCACCCAGGTAGTCAGACACTGAACTGGCCAACCTAGTGGACATTTTAGTCCCTTGGAGGTCAGATCTTTGGCTCTGAGGACCTGGACAGCCCCAGGTAATTTACGAAGTAGCCAACAGGTGGGTGAGGCAGATGGAGGTGAAGCAGTCTGGAGGCAGTGCCACCACTGTTACAGGGACATGCGAGGGAGGGGACGAGGGACAGGCTCGACAGGTACCAGGCCACGGTACAGGATGGCTCAGTGCCATGCCCAGGTATGTAGTGCATCCTCATATGTGGCACACCATAGTCAGACACTTGCAGTGTAACTACTGTGTCCAAGGGTGCATGTTGAGACCATGGCAGTGCTGTACCACCATGACACTGCGGATCACAGACACACTGCATATTATGTCAGTGGCCCAGCACACCCATTCCAGTTTCAGGTAATGCTGTGTGTTTCATTGGGCTGTCCTGCATGACTGCACATATGTTCACAGCCACTGCATAGCATGGCAGGCAGGATGATGACCCGCTGAACAGTGAGGCAAACTGCACATTGCAGCCTGCGGGCACTGCGGCGGTGCCCAAGGTGCACATGCCCCATGCCTGACCATTTGTGGACAAGCTCCTTTGTCCTGGGTGTCTCAGGGATGCTGTGGCATGGGGCACGGCTGTGCAGCACAGGGAAGGTGTTGCTGTGAATATGTCACATGCAGTGCAGAGTACACAGGGAAGAACACTATAGAAGGTGCTGGCGGTGTACTGCTGGTCCCCTATGGGCAGTCAATGCATCTGTGGGCTGTGGACACCTGCTCTCCAGACTGTTGGGCCTGTCATGGTGGTCTGTCCTCCACTGTGGGCCCATGCCTTCCAACATGTGTGTGTACAGGAGGCCGCATCAGTAATATAGGGTGTAGCTGGGCTGAGGGGCATGTGTGGACTGTTCTGAATCTCACTGCGTCCTTATTTTATCTGTTCCCCTTGCAGACCTATCAGCCTGGGCTAGGCAGGTGTCCAGAGGGCAGGCCTGTGATGGTGATGGAGCTGCAGGACAGCCAACGGCGAGGGCACAGCTCACACCCGTCGTCACGTAAGTACACATGCGTGTTTCACCTTGCCCATTTCACATGCCCCTCACAATACTCATTTAGCATCCATAGGGTACTTGCATGTGTCTTCCTGTGGTATGGCCCCTGGGTGCACCTGTGTGACATACTCTGTCCTGCCTGCCATGCCCGTCATGTCACCCACTGAGGTGTCATGTGTCATCCATCATTGCATGGGTGCCGTGCTCACGGTGGGCACTGCAGACCACCATTGTGTGCACACAGCCACCATGTGGCTGGCTGTGCTGAGCAGGGTCCACAGCAGGTCCACAGTGCACAACATGCACGATAGTACAGTATGTTGGCCATGCCAAACATCAGGATTACCCATGCTGATAGCCAGCGGTGGTGGCATCTGTGGCATATGCACACCTGCCAGCCACTAGCCGTAGTATTATTAAACACCTATGATGCCCACAGTGCCCATGTTGCATGTTCATGTGCAGCGTATGTACTGCAGGGTGTGACACAACTGCCCACTGGGCCGGTATCCACAGCTATGGGCTTCGTATGCACAGCGACCTGCACCATGTGTCTGCATGTTACAATGTTGCACACACATGTGCTGTTGGACCACTGTGCTGTGCCACCCACAGACATGCATGCTGAATGCCGTGACTGGCACACAGTATGTCCCACTGGACATGCACTGTCCATCATTGTCAGCCAGCAGCCAGGTCCCCGCACAGTGACTGCCATACATATGTACACTGCATAATGTAACTTAGCTATGTTATGGTAACCAGCCACTGTGATGTATGCATTGCTTCGTTTGATCCACTGTTGCTGTTTGCACATCATCCACTGTCATCTGAGTGGCACGTGGCCATCACTGGTGATTACCACACTGTGTATCCATGCCTAGTGCTGCAGCTGCAGTGCCATGGCTATTCTGTGTGTGCACATCATTTGTGCCTCTGCATCCTGGTGCTGGTATGCAGCAGCACTCCACATCCTGTTGTGTCCCATGCAACCATTGGCATATCCATCACTGTGTGCCAGATGTGTGCCCATGGACTGTATCCAGACATCCACCCATTGTGTTTCACCAATGTCGGTCAATGGTCCCATGCCATAGCTGCACATTGCGAGCACGTACCATCCTTGCTGTCAGTGCATCCATGTCACACATACCGCACACTGGATGCCTGGCACACGGCACAGTGTGTGAGTCCACAGTGCCGTATGCTGGTGTTTACCACCCCTGACAATGGCATGTGCATTGTCTATGTCACACCATACCGTGTTGCTGTGCGGTCCCTGTGCCATCCCCACAACACGCTGCCACCCCAGTGCTGTGAACATGTGTGTAACACATTTCACACATGTACGCTCTGCACTGTTCATGCACTGCTATGTTGTTGGTCCTGTGTGCATAACACAGGCTTCCATTTTGTGTGTGTGTGTGTGTGTGTGTGTGTGTCAGAGTATGCCACTGCCCAAATGAACATTGTCCTCTGCTGTTGCATGGTTGGACAGTGGCATGCTGCAGCACACTGTGGGACAGTAGCCTGGTGGACAACTGTCCACCAGACTGTGTCATGCGTTCCCACCTGTGTCTCTCTGGTGTGTACCGGTGGGTGTTTGTCCTGCCATTGCTGGTCTCATGACAGGCACGGCAGCACAGTTCAACCATTTGGGGGTGGGGTGGGGTGGGGTAGCTGCTCTTGCATATCATTCATGTCTCCAGGCAGCTATACTGAGTATGTGTTTTGTTTCTAAGGTCGTTCACAGTCAGTGGTTGCTGCACAGGGGCCAGTGTAGCGGGAACAAAGACATGGATGGAGGGCACCTGCCAGGCAGTCTTTGCTGCTTTTATGGATGGTCATCTTGCAACTGGGGTCCTGCTTCAGGCTGTGCAAGCTGTGAACAGAAATGTTGTTGCCCTTCATGGTGATATTGCCTGCATAGCAAAGGCCTTCCAGGCAGGCCCAGTCTTAGGGCCATGGGTATTCTTAGTTTGATTCCCCTCCAACTGCCTTAGCACCCACTTTGTAAATAGTTGCCACCTCTCCACAGTTGCTGCTGTTTTTCCTGCCCCAGTTTGGTTCCCCACCCATATTGTTCCCCTGTCTTACTGTATATAGGACTGCTTCTTGTCATGCCATTTTCACCTTTTATTTGTTGGCGTTACTGATGTTGTTGTGTTTTGATTTTGTTCTATATATATAGAATAGTGGATGGGTGACCATCACAACAAAGGCTATGTTTCCATCGAGGGTGTTGATGACATCAGAGGACCTCAGGCGAAGTTAGAGGTCTCCATGATCATCAACTCCCAGATGGGAACGCTGTCGAAGTTGTGGGTGGGCGACTCATCCATTATTTATATAGTATATGGTTCTCCTAAAATGTGTTTGAATCTTGTGTTACTCTTTGGTCCTGGCTAGATTCCCATTCTCCTCATGTCAGTCCCTAATAATTCCAGTGCTCCGTCTCTGCACTCCTGTCCCCGAAGATATAGGTCCTTCACCCAGCAGTCGCACTCTGCGCCGTCCCACAACTGTGCCAGTATTTAAAAAAAAAAAAGAAATTCTGCAAAGTAATAGTTTGGATATGGAACTGACTTTAGTAGTCTGTGTCCAAATTGTGTCTATGAACTACTTGCCCGACCGCACCGTACAGATGCCATTTTAGAGCATATTTTTTGAAAACAGCACTGTTGCAGCCAATCAGATGGCGAGTTCAGGATAAAGCGGTGATTGACCTCTCGGTGCTCGGTGAGACCAGCACGATCCAATTTTATAGTGGTGGCCTATAATAGCCAGCCTATTACTTTGGGTGTTCATCCCTTCCTTTGCCCCGGACCCCATGGTTTGATGGGTCGCTGAGGGAGATGCGGAAGTTGGGACGTAGGTTAGAACGTTGTTGGCATAAATCCACCTTGGATACTGACCATCTTATTTTGTTAGAGCATTATCAGCTCTATCAATCAGCAATATCCCATAAGAAGGCAGAATTCCTGTCCAGGAAATCGCTGTTGCCAGGAATCGACTGGCTCAACTCTTCGAACTGTGGACAGGCTGTGCAACCCAACCTGTCTGCAGCTCCGTCGAGTTTTTCTAATTTGAATGTGATGAGATCGCTCAATTCTTGCTGCGAATAAGGTGGCGATATCAGAGCGGAGATCCGCCTTTCTCGTTCACGGAGATATGGTTGGTCGGTGTTCGGGTCACTATGGCTGGTGTTTCCTGGAGTACCTTTGACCTACCAGATTTCGTTGATATTATGAGGATTATCCAGGGATGCGCCCACGTATGTAGTTTAGACCCAGGCCCTACTTCCCTAATCTTGGGTTGTAGTGATTTTATTGGCCCAGTCATAGCTCAAATTGTCCAGTGCTCCCTGGAATCGGGTGAGTTTTCTGGCTCCCTGAAGGAGGTGGTAGTGACACCCTTCTGAAGAAAGCTTCTTTGGACCCGAGTCTCTGGCAAACTACAGACCTATCTTGAACCTTCCTTTCATGGGAAAGGTTATCGAGAAAGTGGTGGCAATTCAATTGAGGACCATTTAACCATCCATAATTTATACGAACCTCTCCAGTCAGGTTTTTCGTAAGAGGTATAGTACTGAGATGGCTCTGGTTCGGGGCTCAATGATCTTTGATGGTGAGAGATCAGAGGAACCATTCTATCTTGGTACTCCTTGATCTCTCATCAGCTTTTGACACTGTTGACCATGGGGTTCTGCTTGAGCACCTGAGGTGCATCTGTGGGTTGGCGGGTACAGCCCTCAGATGGTTTTCGTCTTTCCTCACCGGTCGAACTCAGAGAGTTGTCTGGGAATATTTAGTTCTGAGTCCTTCTCTCTGCCTTGTGGGGTACCTCAGGGCTCAGTGCTGTCCCCATGTTGTTCGCAGTGTATATGCTGCCCCTCGGAGACATTGTAAGACAGTATGGGCTGAGGTTTCATTGCTATGCTGATGACACCAGCTCTATCTGTCTTTGCACCGACCAGATGTGTGCCCTCTCAGTATTTAATAGCTGCCTCATTGAAATCCAAGACTGGATGAGTTCCAGTGAGTTAAAGTTGAACAGGAAAGACTGAGATTTTGGTGGTGGACCTTGGTCGCAGGATAGAGGAGTTTGGGATGGATTTGCCCTCTGGTTTATTTCTGGGGACGAGCAGATACCTACCTCTGAACGGGTGTGTGACCTGGGAGTGATACTTGGCGATGGTTTGACCCTTCATCATCAGGTGTCTGCTAGCAAATCAAGTTAACCCTTTTACCATCTTAGGAACATTGCCAGGATCAAGCACCTTGTTCCATCCAGTGACCTGCCAATTTTAGTCCATGCCTTTGTGACCTCGCGCCTTGACTACTGTAACTCCCTGTACCTAGGGCTTCCTGGGGTTGATATCCGCCACTTGCAGCTAGTGCAGAGCAGCGGCTGCATGTCTATTGACTGGGGCATCAAGAAGATCCCACATAACCCTGTGCTGCGCGATCTGCACTGGCTGCCAGTTCAGTGGCGGATCACCTTTAAAGTAGGTTTGTTAACCTACAAGGCCCTACATGGCTTGGGTCCTGACTACTTGAAAGGACTTCTGATTCCTTACATCCCTGTCATAGAACTCTGCTCGGCTGATGAGGGGTTGCTGGAGATTCCAAGGGTTATATTGAAGTAATCTGGGGCTCAGGCTTTTATGTCCGCTGTCCCATCCTTCTGGAATTCTCTACCTCGTCAGTTTGGAGTGCAGGACTGTGGGGAGCTTTAAGCAGGCACTGAAGACATTCCTTTGGGTTAAGGCATTTCTTTATTTTCAATGCTTTTATTCTTATTTATTGTCTGATTAGTATGTTTGTATCTGTGAAGTGCCTTGATGCTCTGAAAGGCACTCTACTAAATAAAATTATTATTATTATTATTAAAAGTTGTACTATTGATGTGACGTCAGAACGAGAGTACAACTTTTTTGACCTTTGAACTGCTCTACAACAAGATTTGGAAAACCTTTGTTTTCCATACACGATAAGCCCTAACCATATACCATAAATGTTTCTATACTCACCTTGCAGTGTGCAGTGTGTTCATTCTGGGGTATCAATGGGGGTGTTTCCTGTGCCCTCATTCCCTTGTCCACAGGTACAGGGGTTGTCTGAACCTGGCCATGTGTGTCCATTGCACATGTCTTGCTCCCTCCTGTGATAGTGCATCATGCCCTTTGGCCCCTGTGTGTGCCAGAGGGTCCCCTTTCCAGTGGGCAGGTGCTCTTCACGCTGTGGGCATTCCTACATGCATGCTTACGGTGCTCCATGCACCCCTATGTATGTATGAGTCCCTGCACCTATGTGCTCAGTGCCCCATATTCAGTGGTGTTCTGTTGCATCGCACCTGTTTGTTTGTGCGACAGCACTTCCATGGTATATTCAGCCATGTTTGTGTTATCACATTTCCATGCACGGTGCTGAATATCGCAATGAATTTTCGGCAGTGCAACCATTTGCATGGTGCATCTATTGCACGCACACTGCCCTGGTTTTGAATATGTGCCCTCAAACTTATAACACATACTGTATAAGCATTTCTCTTTCTAGGATCCAAGATGTGGTCCAGATAAAATCTATAACCAAACCAAACCACATTTAAAGCATACGGGGTGAGAACCTGGACCTGAAATAACATTCAAGTCCTCGCCTGGTTATAAATTCTAATTTTGTTCTTAATAGATTTCTTATATTTCAGACTAATAAAATGTCATTTTGAAATAATTATGCAAATAAATAAACTGATATTTTCTAATAGGGAATACACATGTAATAAACAGAGTAAACTTCTACACCCTAACAGCCCCAATATTCCATCTCTTCAAGAACAGCACATAGAAAACTTCCAGACAAGGCTTTTGTACACTTAACCCAATAACCCAAGACTAAGGAATCAGTAAGAGTTTTATAACAATCTAATCCAAGTTCAGCTCAAATATAGGACATAGAGAATAGATTTATTCAGTCCCAGAAAGGATCTAAAAAGCTGTATTGAAATCCTCTCCAGTTCTGAAACCATGTATGACGCCCAAATTTCCACAGCAAAAATGGCTTGCAGATTTAACTTTAAAGAAATTACATGTATCAATGGTCTAATACTATTGTCACTGTAGTTATAATTAATTTTTAGACGCAGAGCGTTTTTCTTATTTGCTCTAGCACTGTAGCAACATGAGAACACCATGCACCATTAGAGGAAAATGTTAATCCTAAATAAACATATTTATTCACCATATGTATTAATGAATCCCCAAGTTTCTATTTCCATTTCAGAAATGAGGGAAGGAAGGAAGGGATGGGAAGGATATATAATAGATGCAGAATATCCATGGCATGAAGTGGACATGAATTAATCATGGATATTATTTGCTTGTCAGTGTATCATGATGAGTACTCTGTACACTGTTTTCATCAGGCATCTGTATGCATGCTAACATTTTGCATCTTGAATAAAGCTGAGTTTCAAAAAAAATGTAGGCTCTCTGATACTATGACCCTAGGTCCTTTTCTCTATTGTGCTATACAGAACCCCCCATTTTACACTGCACTCTTAGATTTCCCCAAACATGCATCACATTACATTTTTGCATTGAAGTCTAGCTGTCGTACTTTTGACCAGCTCTCAACCTGCCCTGATCCGCCCTGAGTTCTGAGATCACAACATCCATGTCCACCCTTGCATAGATTTTTGTGTTATCTGCAAAACAGGCGGATTGTGTCCTTGATGCCTTCCTTATGTTGCGAATGGACACACTGAAAAGGACCGGCCCAGCACCAACTCCTAAGGTACTCTGCTTGTTGCTTCCCATACCTCTGAAAACTCCCATTAACCACTACTCTTGTGTTGTTCCCCTCAGCCAGTTCTCCACCCAAGTCAACAATTTTACCTCCAGCAGTATGTCCTCAGCTTCATGATCAGCTTGCTGTGGGGACTGATTCAAAGGCCTTGCTGAAGTCCAAGTATATTATATTGACTGGCTGTCCCTTATTGTTTTCCCTGTTACCCAATCCAAGAAGTCAATCAGATTCATAGGGTAAGGCCCTACCCGCCTCGTGAACCTATGTTGCATGTGGTCTTGTAGCTCCTTTCCCTCCAGGAAGTGCACTAGCTCCTTCCTTAGTATACACTCCATATTTTTCCCACTATAGACATCAAGCTGACTAGTTTATAGTTCCCTGGCTTGTGCTTTTATGTGCACTGGCACAGAAGAGATCCTCACCCCCACCCCAAGCACACCTTGGGAGGGGGTAACAAGGTAGGAACTGGACTCTGGGACAGTCTCTTGCATTTGAAAATTGGACTCAGGAGATTTAAGAAACTGGATATAGAGGTCCTATATCCATTAACACACTCAGTTTTGAAAATCTCAAGAGAGATAATTAGCATACAATAAGTCCAATAAATATGAACGGGATGTTCCAAACAGAAAGAAATGAAACCACTATAGATTGTAGAACAACATCATATCCTATACATATATCATTATATCCTCATACGTAATAAACCAGGCATAAATAAACAAATTCTAAACATAAAAATATTAGATGACCGTAGCTTAGACCTTGTCGACTTCACAAATACTTGGGAATCTGGGTTGATTCCCAATGTAAATGGGATACACATAGATTTATTAATTGAAGTTAAACAAGAAATTAGGAATCTTTACAAACATAAAATTGTATTCTGCCAGATAGGAGATTACAAATAGTAAACTCTATAGTAATTCCCTTATTGATTATGGGATATTGTATTTGGGGATCGACTGGGGAGGTTACTGCGTAGACTTGATGTAGCATACAGTAGGTTTGCGAGTATATTCTGGATGCCCCATGGGATATGCATCATTGTGCTCTTTATATAGCGCTTTAGTTGGATTGAATTATCAGAGTGCCGCAGTCTCACATGATTCGCTTGAGTTACAAATGTCACTTCAAAAACACCTGTTTATTTATTACAGCCAGTAAGGTAAAGAAGTGTAAAGAAGGTTTATGTACTGCAGTGGCAATTGAATACAAGGTGCCAGTCATGAAAACTGCAAAGGGTAATTCTAACTTCATTTGCATGGTCCCGAAATTATGGAACAACTTACTGCAAAAGGAGCTGTACCATGGAGTTCTATAAAACATGGATTGTAAATGCTGCTGAGCTACCAAAAGCTTGCTGTGATTAAACTATTCTAACTTATTGTGTAATGTATTGTAGTGTTGCTTTAGTATATGTTTTGTAAATAATATTTTAAATTTGAAACTGTCATGTTATGCACTTGGGATCCATTGTAAATGAGCCTTGGCTCAAATGGACTATCTTTTCCTGATATTACAGAATAACATTTTACTTACTACTACTACTCCTCATACATGTATCATTTTGTCTTCATAAATTAAGGTGCTGGCGTGGCTCAGTTGGTAGCACATCTGCCTCTGAACCAGAAGGTCATGGGTTCTTGTACCACACCGGGTTGAACTCATACCTAAAACACTGGCACCCAACTGCAGTATAGAGGGTGCTGTACTGCTGGGATGTGCCGTCCTTCAGATGAGACATTAAACTGAGGTCCCTTCTACCCATCCTGGTGCTGTTTGGGTGGAAGTAAAAGAACCCTGGGCATTATTTACAAATCGTAGGGACATTCCCAGTGTCCTGGCTAACATTCCTTCCCATTGAAAAATAGTTCATGCATTTGTCCAGGCTGTGTGTGGGTGTTGATGTGCAATATGGCTGCCACTACACATTCAGTCACTTCACTACCATTCTAGCATTGCTTGTAAAGCGCTGGATACACTGTGTATGAAAAGCATTACATAAATGCTGATTCTTCCTCTTCTTACTATACTGTATATCATTATATCCTCATATATTTATTATATGGTAGGTAAAAACTCCTACTTACTATTGGTGTAAATATATCAAATGGCCATGTATTATTCCCCAATGACAGCAAACCTACACCTTTTTCATGAATTTTTCCTTATAATACTAATTTTGTGCCTATTTTATAAGTGCAAGGACAGTCTTCAGGGTATGCAATCAAGCTCTGATATATGAATGCCTTGGGTGGTTGAAGGCACTCAACTTTGCCTCCTTCCTCTCAATGCACCTGATGCATGTGTATATCAAAGCACAGCTGCATACCTGTCATTGCTAACATATCACACTACTGGTGAATAAATTGCTAAATAAATCATGTTATTTTAAAATAAGTATTTATTTTCACTCAGAACATATTACTTCACTTAAAACATGTTATTTAACTTAGGGTATGTTATTTCCACTTAGAATCCTGAAATAGATCACAGAGAGCAACAGGCCAGATAGAGAATTTACAATGGAATGAAAGACAGTTTTAAACTAAAACAAAGTACACATAATAACAATTTTACAAATAATGTGGTATATATAAAATATGTAATGGGCTGCAGTGGAATAACACATTTGCAGTATTTCCACACATGATGGTAAGACCTTCATAACTAACTTGTGAGTTATACTCACTAGTGAGATAAATGTGTTATTCCACTGTAACCCATTATGCATTCTCTACATATCCTCATACATATAGCATGCTGACAAAACAAACAAATCTGGTACCATGCTGTGTCTGGAGCATATTATAGGGTGCAGTCGCACAGTGTAGTCTCTTGCTGGGCTAAGTTTGCTGATAGGTGAGGTGTCAAAGGCAAGCCCTGCAGTGGCAAAGTGATCATTAAGCTTCTCTAGTATATCAGCTTTGTCCTATAGGTGGTACCATAAGACACAATTTTGTTTGGAGGGGTGTTGCAGAGGACTGACCTTCGACTTCTTTGAGGATGTTCTAAAATTTGGCAGAGTTGTTTTTATTGTCTTCTAGTTCTTTTGGAAGTACCTAGCTTTTTCTGACCTAATTAGCTTGGTACAAGCATTCCTAGTGCTACGGAATGCTAACCAATCAGCCTCCAGGTGGGATTTCCTCGCTTTTCCACCAGTAGTCCCTATCCCTAAGTGCTTTCTTCAGGATGGGAGAGAACCAGCCAGGAGTTTTATTTTTGATTTGATCAGTCTTAGTGGGCGTGTTTGTCTATTAGCTCCAGTAAGAGGCTGTGAAAGATGTTAAATGCTCATTAAAGGTGGGGGCTAGATAGAAATCCTGCCAACTAATGTTGCTTAGATCTTTCAGGAAAGTGTACTGGCAGAACTTTTCAGGCATCTTTTCAGTTTGAATTTGAGGCCGTTTTATTTGGGAAGGATGTCTGATGCATGCAGTAGCGCAATGGTCGCTATATCGCTGAAGAATACTCCAGTATGCGAGATAGTGTGAGGTTTGTTTACTAGCATTAGGTCCAGGAGGGTGCTCGCTCAGGGGTTTTTTCTGTTAGGTCTGGTTATAGCAGTCGCCATTTGTAACAGACCATTAACATCGCATAGATCCTTCAATTTCTTAGAGCTGTCATCATTCCAATTTAGATTGAAATCCTCCTTTAGAATACACTCAGTATTCAATCAATCAATCAATCAATCAATCAAAATCTTTATTTATTCAGGCGAACATCATTGAGCATAGCTCATTTACAAGATGGACCTGAGTGGTCATAACAAAAAGGTTACAGAGTGTATACAAAAACATGAATTTGAAATAGCACAAATACAAACATTTATGAGTGAAATAGATATACAATTATTTACATATATACAAGGCAAAGGACAGTAAACCAGAAACCTATTAAAGGTGAGAAACAATCAGTTTGGTGGGGATAAGGCTTGGATAATGGTACATGGGTGAGCATATATGTTTGAGGTTTGATGTGGAAAGGACCAGAGAATGATAGAAGAATAGGAGGAGATTTAGAAGGGGTGGGGGGTGGGGAGAGAGGGTGTGGGGGGTGGGAGTATTAGCAGAGTCAAGAAGGTTTTGAAGGTGTGGCAGAGTGCCCAGCCACCAGGCAGGTGGTCGGTGGCAGGCTGCCATAAGGGTGATTCTCGCTGGAAAGTGATAATTTTAGAGCAAGGCATTCAAATTCCTTAGCCTTTGAGGTACAGTCAAAGACTGTGACTGTGAATTTGCTTTGACATATTGCAACCCCTCCCTCTAGTCGATCTATCACAGCGGTAGATGATATATCCGGGTACATTGATAGATTTGTCCGGGGTCGAGGGTATGAGCCAGGATTCAGTTATCTTGAAGAAATCAGGAGATGCATGTAGAGCCCAGGTCTGTATAGAGTCAATCTTCTTTTGCAAACTACAGACATTGATATGGAGAAAGCTAATCCCTTTATATTGAGGAGGTCTGCAGGGGTGTCCAGAGAAATAGGTGGACCTGGGTTTAATTCAGCATTTCCGAACAGAGTAGGAGAAGCAGTAGTAGTTTTTAAGGTGGTGTCTTAGCCTGCTAAATATTCTTTTGTTACTTCTTCTAGCGTACATTGGTTTAGCGGTGGCTGTGTTAAGGGCAGGATTGCTATTTGCTAGGGATAAAATATAGAGAACTGACAGAGCCGACACCATCCTTGGGAATTGCACGTGTTCTATAGTTATGACCTGGTGGGAGGAGGGCATGACCATAGAGGAGACATCCTGACGAGGATGCCATGGTCTAATGTGGGAGGCTATATCTTGGTAGATGATAGAGGAGGAAACTGGCCTTTGTCCGAGTTACAAACCGAAATTTTGGGTAGAGTATAACAAAGTAATATAAGGCAACTATAGAGAAAGTAGATGTTAAGTAGATGGGACGACTGGCCTGCTGTTAAAGTTTATTGTTACACCAAGTAAGTGCCAGTGCATTTCTGTCTGCAGCAAAATAGCTGTCGGTTCTTGTTCAGGTTAGCGATGTATTGAGATGGTGGAAAAGAGAGTACATACAGGACCTGCTTTGGAGGAGTTAAGTATTGATTATAACGGTATGCTTCTGAAACAGGGCTCTGAATAACTATGCTTGGGTAGGTCAGTGTGTTTATTTAGCAGTTTCAAGATCCACCGTTCCCAGAAATAGCACTTTGTTTCATAAAATGATACCACCATGCACATATGACAGAACACACTTTTGTTTAAATTTTGAATATCTTCTTCAAGTTTGTTGGATTTGAAACCCCTTCAAAATGGGGGTTGTCAGTTATCCCTTTCAGGGCAAAGTCAGTCATGGACGGTGCCTTCTATGGAATATGAAAAAAGCCCTTGGTGTGAATGTTACAGAAGGCCTTTTGTTGGAGACCACACCAGAACCCCTGACATCCCTGAGGGTTTACTTCAGCCCACAGGACCATTTTCCAGACTCAGGAGGTGGCAATATAAGTCCTGCATCTAGGCATGCCCCCCCGGGTCTCCCATTGGGTCTGGTCCCCAGTATGCCTGCCTGCAGGAGAGTAACCACCACAGGTACTGTAAACGAACACCAGACTGCTGATTGCCAGTTATAGGGGCCCCGTGTTTTACCTCTGCTGTCCCAGGCCCCACAAAGTCTAAGGCCAGCACTTCACTTGATAGAATGAAAGTGAGTCACATGCAGTGCAGTCTGTCTGTTGTTCTATTGCCTGTTGCGGGCATGGTTTTCCTCGACTCACTCATAAGCCCTTTGAGTCTGTAACAACCAGTTGTGACTGTGTCTGAACAGCATTTATTCCTCATAACCACTGTTACACCCGCACCCCAGGACCTTGGCCCCTCCCACTTTAGAAAGACTCTGGATCCCCTGCTCTACCTATGTGTCTCTGAACTACCCTTTACCTACATGACCCTGAACTTCCCTCTCACCTGTAAGGTGTCTGAACTTCCCTCTCACATACAAGGTCTGTGAACAACCCTCTCACCTATGTGGTATCTGAACTATCCTCTGACTTACGTGGTCTCAGCTACCTTCTCATCTATTTGGAGTCTGAACTACCCTCTTACATACATGGTGTCTGAACTACCATCTATCATATGTGGTCTCAAACCACACTCATCTATGTGGTGTCTGAATTATCTATCACTTAAAATGCTATCTAAACTACCCTCTTCCCTGTGTGGTGTCTGAACAACCCGCTCACCTATGGGGGATCTGAACTACCAGCTGTCCTATGTGATCTGTGAACTACCCTCTTACATATGTGGGGCTCGATTTTCAAAAGCCCAAGAGTGCTGCAAGCTCCAGTGCACCGATCACACAGTGCATGGTGCTTGTGGCATTCTCCTGGCGCCGATCCGGGATTGTCACTCCTGTGCACCATATACCACAAGCCAGACCAGCTCCCCTGGTGTAACGTGCAGCATGCTGCGCGAACCAGTTTTAGGGCCTTATGCCCAATATTTGCACAAGCCACTGTAAAATGTGGAAAATGCTCATAACTGCACCTGATGTACTTAAATCGGGTGCAGTTGCCTCAAGGTAATCGGCGAGCTGTGCCAAAGAACGGGGTTGACGCTGGTATTAATCCAAGCCCTGCATCAACCTCTAAAAGTCGAGCCCATGGTGTCTGAACTACCCTCTCACCTACATAGTTTTTCTTTTATCTAGGGTCCATTGTTAATGTTGTCTTTTCCATATTAAATATTCACTTTTTATATGAGTTTCAGAACCCAGTGGTGTCTGTGGAATTACAGACTAGAGTAAAGCTTTTCATGTAAATCTTTGGCTCAGCTGATGCCACCAGGTTCTGGAAATAAGTAATTAAAAATGAATATTGGTTCTGGAAAAAGCAACATGAGGACGCTAAATATGTCAAACTTATTTTACTGTACACACACAAAGCCTCTTCCTCCTCTCTGTCCTCTAATTAAAATCCTCCTGAATGCCTTGTTCTTTCTCTACCAATTCCCCACCCTCTTGGCATAGGCACAGCTATCACAAGCCTACAGGCATGCCTTGGCCCAAAAGGCTCTTTGTTGACCAGAAAAAAGTTCCCCTGTTGCACCAGACATTTAGCCAAGATTGGCCTGCCTAATGGTCCGCTGTTCCTCACTAGCCCCCAGGAAAAGATCACTCTGGATACCTTTCTCTTCAGGAAAATCCTGAGTTGCATGAAAGACCTCCTCCTGGCCTCTGGACTTGTGTTCAGGTGGTTATGCCGACATGGATGATGACAGTCCGCTCCTCCCCAGCTGCATTGATTGGTCCTGGATGGCACTCCTTCAACCCGTGCTCTAGGCAGCCCAGCCCCTTTATTTGAATTACCATCCTGGATCAACAGTGCCCCTCCACCACACTAACTGCCCTTAAAATAGAGTTACCAATTACTACTACCCTCCTGCCTCACCCCCAGCCTTTTCCTTCGCCTGTCAGTGTCAGGTCGGGTGTTCTGGTGCCTTAATCCCCCAGTAGCCCCAGTTACCTGTTGACCCCATCAACCTGGCCAGCCAGAGACTGATACCTGTAACATGTCCACCTTTGATGGTGCTCCTCTGTGACCATACTTGCTACCACTGATCTCCACCCAGGTCCATCCCCATCCCTTCCACTGGAGATCACAGTCCCTATCATTATCCTTGCTACCCTACCTGTCCCCACAACCACCTCCGGATCTAGTGTCCATGTCCCTAGCCTCTGCACTCCCCATCCTCTTCAGCTGACTGCTCCACTCCCTGCATTCCCATGGTGCCTTCAAATGCCAGTTCAACCTGCCATTGATCCTCCTCAGGCATGTACCACTCTCACAGTGGCTGCAGATATCTCCCCCTCATCCTCCATTGGCAGGATGGTTTACAGTGCACAGCCCTGGCAGCACAGATGTGCTTCTCCTCCTGCATCCAGGATTCTATGTTTCCCGCCTGTTCTCCTCCAAGTCTCCCCGCTGCTGGCCCCACATCCCAAGGCTAGATGTAGCACTATGGGTCCTGTGTTTGAATGTGGCACAAGTCACCTGCTGGATCAGGTCTCTGGTTGCCTCGCAAGTCTGCAATGAAGCAAGAACATCTAGAGCTATGGCAAAGAAATCTAAAGGTGAAATTCTTCCCATTCAAGGAGTTGATTTGTTTAGCTACACCATTAATCCTGATTGTGAATCTATGACATCAGAACGGCTGAAGTTTCAGCCAGCCTAAACATGGTTGGTGGTAATTTAAGTGCATAAGACTTTCCTCTAACCCAGGAGAGCATTCTATGAGATATAACTGAGCAGTGTTAGGACTGCCGTTTGAAGAAGTGGGCTGGCTTTCATCAAATAAACCCTATGCCATGTATAGGTTTGTCTGTGGGTAAGAAATATGAGGCCGAGACCATTGTTAATACAGGTGCCATACACCTAGAAAATGAGTAAACAGAGAAACTGGGAGAAAGGAAGGTACCAGATGTTATTAGTGGCACATATATGGTGCTCCACGGGGTGGTTACGTGCAGCTACCTGCCCAGTGAAGGTGTGCGTGGGAGTAGAGGTTCCAGCAGGGCCCCAAAATATGGAAACGGCTCTGCATTCTCAAATGTTCTCAAATGTTCCAAAATGCCTTGAAATGCTTAGATGGTTTAGAAGTGTTAGCAAACTATAAATAGAACCTTTCTTGTTTAATTAAAAGTTAAAGCTATAAGCCCTGATTCAACTAGCCTAATGGAATAATCAGCAACTCGACAGAACTAAGGAAAGCACTAATGAATACAAGGTAAATTGGGATCTGTTTGTTTACTGAAGCCAGTCCCTAACAGAGCAGAGTGTCCAGCCATGAAAGACATTGCAGCCGCAGCTTGCATCAGAGACCCATGCACCCCCCACCCTCCTCCCCGGAATACCCAAGCCAAGTGCTACAGTACCATGCATTGCACGAATTCTCAAGGGCAGTCGCCTGAAGGTGTCACTGTGGGTGGCACTGCACCAATTGAACCATTAACTTTACAGCACTGAACACGGACCATCTGCCTAAAGGACAGACCCACTAAGTCCCTCATAACTCCTATTATGCAAGTGATAGAAAGAATCCAGAAACTCGACTGGTTAAGATCCATTTGCCCATGATTCTACCCAGCACATATTTATGGGTAAGAAAAGTCCCAGCCAACAGTTTTTTTACCTACTTCAAATCCTTCCACCCACGAGTCCACCATACCCTTAGGAACAGCGCCTACTGGTCAAAATGCAACAAAACATAACTATTTTTTATATATACATTTATATATATAATTTTTTTCTTTTTAAAACATAAAAAATGGGTCCATTAAATAACAGCAAAATCATACTTCAGAGTTTGTTATGTCTTGGGATATTATTACTTCTCAGGTTCATGAGACACTTGGCCTTTGGCCAAGTGCCTCTAACTACACCAGGGCATGACAATATCCCATAACACTGCGCTCTCTCTTGTATTATTGCCTGATTGTGCCAGGGCATAGACATCCTGTGAGCAGAAGTTACTCAGTATTACTTCTCCTTTTACAGGGAGAAGCATCCCACGCCCTCATTGCCACTGTTATCCTTGACCCCTGTACTTGGACACATGAGGGTGGGACAGAAGAAAAGAGAAGCAGCTATGAAAAATATATAGTTCTTTGTACATAGTACTGTTGGCACAGAATAATAAAATAATTGTATTTTCTGAAAATGGATTATTTATACAAACAACAATCTAAATTACAACATTTCCAGCTACGTTATGGCTTTTGTGGGACAGAAACTGTTGTTTATTGTCCATTTGGAAGTCCAACATTATGTCACTTAGTGTTAGTCTCCAATGGCAGACACATCCAATGCTGGGAACATGCTGCAGGAATCCTCATCCAAGTGGCAGGAATGGGAAGCAGTTCTATAAATAGTCCCACTGCATTCAAATTTGTGTTGCATATGGTAAGGACCTGTAGACACCAGTTTCATGTCATAATAGTGATTGCAAAATAGTGATCGCTATTATGGTGAGTGTATATCACCCGAAAAGCAAATCTGCGATATACATTCCCAAGCGACCGACATCTGGAAATAAAAAGTGTTTTGCAGGGGGCTGCAGCTGCCCCTGACCCCCCTGCACCTCCCCCTCGTGGGGGGGCTTTTTGCCCTGCACTCCCGTGAATATAGATTCTCAACTCCAGGGGACATATTGGGAGGGAGCAAAATCCATACATCGCAAAAAAATTAAGTGCTGGCTGCAGGCAGTGGCAAAATTTACATTAATCCAGTCCTGAACCTTGTACCTGCTGCACCAGAGTTAGCTACCCACACCACCACACCACATGGCTAACTCGGCAGCAGCAAGCACCTCAGTCCCCATAACCCCTTTCCAGTCCCTCCGCTTCCCTCGCTATTCCCTTCCTGTCGCTCTTTACTACCATTGTGTTCGCGTAGGGTCACTACCCTTGCAGGGTAGCCCAGGAGGAAAGGACTGAATAGAGTCGCTCATATTCAGTCACCATCCTCACTGGATACCCCAGACACCAGTAGATAGGCCTGCGTGACAGCCTGTCAAATTTATGTTACCATCAAGTAAGTAGTGCCTGGGTACTTAAAATCCTTTGCAACATTGTGGTATCCTGTCTGCCCCAGGACCTTGTCATTGCTTCCCGGAGACTCCTGAGAACAAAGGCTGATATGGGAAAATCTTTTAGCTTCCAGGTCCTGTAACTGGGTACAGAAAGACTAAAATGCAACTTTGACCCAGCTGAAGGATTTTAAAGCCCTGACAGCAAACCTAAATGACTCCTGCTCTAGTTTCTAAAAGTTTTAACTGGTCAGTGAGTGGTTAATCAGGCGACAGCCTACAGTATATAGTAGCACTGAATGCCTTAAACTGCTCTTTTTGTACCTGTGTTTGGGAACATCATGCTTACAGAATTGTTAGGTGCATTTTAGGTCCCAATTTCAAGACCTCTGCCACTAATGTTATAGGCCCAAGGGCTGCTCTCTTGCTAAGCAGCCTGTCCCAGCCAGCTGCTGCTTTCAACTGTGTCTGTCTTCCATGTGCTCCCTTTCCCTGAGATCATGTAGCTTCCCCGTTTGCTTATTAACCTTACCTCTCTTTGCTGCCCTGAAAGGGATGGAAGATGTCACTGCCAGTGCCTACCATGACACTTCCTCCCAGACCACATAGCTACCTGCCCTGGTGCTTCTATTCGGACTACATTGTCACTTACATTGGCACCTCTTACCCAGCAGATTACTGCTTTAATTTTCTCTGATTCAAAGTGTTTTTTGCAAGGTATATCTTCTGTTAAATTGCTCTGCAGGTTGTGCTTACAGGTTTTGTTATTTTTGTGCTTGCAGATTATTGCTTTATTTTCTCTGCAGCAAAGTATTTTTTAGGGTATATCTTCTGTTAAATTGTTACAGGTGGTGCTTACAGGTATTGATACCTTTTGAGCTGACAGGTTTACAGTTTTATCTATCATTAGGCTAAGCTTTCAGTGCTAATTACAGGAGCACCTACGAGATACAGACTGATGGATTGCATCTGCATTTGTTCTTGGTTGATTGTTTCTGCTCTTACCTCCGTGTTTCTTTCATCCGTGGTTCTTCTTTTTGGCAGGGAAGGGCCCAGCCACCCACCTCCATCCCAAACCACCCCATGCTACACTCCTTTTATATAGTAGCACAGTCATGACATTTCCTGTAGCAAAGCAGGGAGGGAGGGAGGATTGGAGGGTATCCACTCAGTGACCTCACTTAAAGGGCACAATTAATTTAACTTGTTATAAAAAATTATACAAAACAAACAAAAATTACACTTTTGCTTTCATTTTCCTTCTAATTACTCAGACTAGGTTATAAACTCAGCAACTCAACTGGAATGGATATTATTAACTGCAGGTACTGCGGGATACTTTTCAAAAGGGCAGTTATACAAGATTTAGGATGCTGTCCTACATGCTGGACCATCGGAGATCTAAGGGCTCAGCTCCAGGAAGCATGGGCAGAAATTGCACACCTCAAATCTCATATTTAGGAGGAAATGTATTACAAGAACCACCTGCTGTTTCCCAACATCCAACTGAAGCACCTCAATCGCAGAGGGTAGTTGGTCTGGGAGGTTGGCAGGTGGTTAGGAGGGGCAAATCAAGTCCTTCATCACTCAATGCTCACCAGTGTATCACTCCACAAACCATATAAAAACTATAAACAGGTATCTGCCTCTATCTCTGAAATCAAACAAAGGGGCAGAGGACACTGCAGAGTAGGACACTGCAGCACAGGAGCTAGTGCTACAAAACTTCCCATAATAGGGACCAAACCAAAAAAGACAAAAGGAAATCCAAAACACTTCTGATCATAGGAGACTCCATGATTAGGGAGTTGATACCTACTTCCGGCCATGGGTAATGGTCAGATGTCTCCCAATTACATCAGTGTGGAGACACTGACCGCATTACTAAAATCATGCAGGAAGCAGGAGAAAACATTGATGTCCGTACACATAGGAACTAACGATCTTGCCAGCCGGTCAGTTGTGGAGACCAAGGAACACCTGACCAGGCTGGGAGACAAACTGTCATCCATTTCATCTAGCAACTCCTTCTCTGAGGTCCTGCCAGTCTGGGAGAGGGGGCAGATGGGGGAAGGTCAGAGAAGGGGAGATGGAGAGCTAAACATGTGGCTCTAAGGGCTGGTGCCAGGAAAAGGGCACAGATTTGTAGGTAACTGGCAACAGTGTTGGGAGCAAAAGTTTTTAAAATTCAATGGACTGCATCTGACTAAGGAGGAGTCAGTGTATTAGAGGAAGAAATGTAATGCCTTTCCAGAATATTTAAACTAGCAAATGGGGAGGGGTGCAGTACCTGATACATCAGAGCGGAAAGAGCACCCCCCAGCTAAGTGATCAAACAGGAGTTCAGCATGTTTGTAGTTCATTTGCATTACCAAGTGAGGAAAAGGTCTGGCTCCCCATATGGCATGCAGGGGAAAACCGGACCTTGCCCCACAACTAACGCATCGAAATCTGGCCAATGGAAAATCATGTACACAAATGCCCACAGTTTGGGAAACAAGATCCCAGACCTGGAGGCAACAATGACAGAGGCTAAACTAGACATAGTAGCCATTAGCGAGACATGGTTCACCAGTAACTACACTTGGGAGACTACCGTACCCAGCTATGTACTGTTCAGAAGAGACCGAGTGAAAAAAAAGGGAGGGGTCCCTTTATGTCAATGAAAATATCAAAGCTACAGAAATTCAGAATACACATAAGGAAGAACCTGGAAACAGGAAATGGGACAGCCATATGAACTGGGTTGTCTACAGGTCACCAGACCAGGGGAGGACATAGACACATTACTGTTAGAAGATATACAAAACATGACAGCTAAAGGTGAGGTTCTGCTAATGGGAGACTTCAACATGCCAGATACAGATTGGTCAGTACCAGATGGAACATCTGCCAGAACTAGGCACATAGTGGATTCCCTGCAGGGGGGGCCTGAAACAATTGGTACAACAACCCACAAGAGACAGGGTTATCCTGGATTTGGTACTGACTAATGGGGAAAGGATCATAGATCTCAGGCAGAATGTCACCTCAGGGCCAGTGACCATCACATGATATGGTTCAATTTGGCCACTAGAACTAAATCTTCACCCTCCCCTTTCCTTATCCACTCTCTCTCTCCCCTTATACTTATCTGTACCTCTTAACCCTGTGTGAAAAAGCATATGTAGCTGACTGCACCTTCCTCTCTCATCTCCCTGTCCTGCCTCTCCCATGCTACCCATTGTATTATAATCCCTTCCCTCCCACACTGTACCATGTACTTCTAGCATGTTTTCATGTAAATATGTAATCTGAATGTTTATGCACCCCTGTCAACTTAATAACTGTTTACCTCTCCTGTATTTGTAAACCAAATTGTGTATGTACTATGTCTATATTTGTATCTGACGTGGAACCTTTGAAAAGAACCTCTGGTTCAAAAGTATTTGAATCCTAGCAATAAATAAATACATCACAGGGTACTAAAAGAGCCAAGGATGGAACTAGCAGAGCCATTAGCAGAACTGTTTAGTGAGTCTCTGAGCACAGGAGAGGTCCAGAAGACTGGAGAAGGGTTCATGTGATCCCGGTCCACAAGAGTGGCAGCAGGAGGAGCAGGGAACTACAGACCAGTCAGTCTTACCTCAGTAGTGGGCACGATTATGGATGCACTCTTAAAAAGGATAGTGCAACACCTGGAATCCATAGAGTACAGGATCCAAGACAGCATGGGTTTACAAGAGAAGACCCCGTCAAACTAATCTCATAGATTTCTTTGACTGGGTAACCAGTGGTGGGACCAAGGGTGCAGTTGATGTCACCTACCTTGACTTCAGCAAAGCTTTCAGTACTGTTCCATATAGAAGATTGATTAATAAGCTAGGTAGGCTCAGGGTGCAGGTCAGAGGTTGGTCAACTGGGTGGCAAACTGGTTGGCGAGGCAGAAAGCGGAGAGTGGTGGTAAATGATGTTATGCGGTCAGAAGAGATATAAGTCACAAGTGGGTTACCTCAGGGATCAGTCCTGGAGCCAGTCTTCTTCAATATCTGCTGATAGAAACAGGAAAGTTCAAGCCTCCCCACAAAACATGTGGCAGGTAGTAGGAAAGCTAGGTACAGAGCTTGACAGAGGGCAGGACAGGGGTAAATGGAAAAATGAGACAAGGGCATAAGAGCAGGGATGGGGTAAAAAAGAATAAAGCCAACATTAAATGGAGGGCAATGAGTACCAATGCCCATAGTCTTGAAACAAGCTTCCAGAGCTAGTAGCCCTGATGGAAGAGGAACACTTGGATATTGTGGCAGTCACAGAAACATGGTACACGGAGAACCATGACTGGGATGTCAACATACCAGTACACAATCTACGAAGGACAGGAGGGTAAAAGAGGAGGTGGAGTAGCTCTCTACATAAGGGAAGGGATCAAAGCTACAGAACTAAAAGTAAGGGAGAGGACAAGAGGCACTCTGGGTCACCTTGGAGACAGAGAATGGCATCACAATCTGCAGAGGGGTTGTATACAGACTCCCAACTCAGGGGAGGAAATGGACAAGAAAATGATAGAGGCATTCTCAAAATGTCTGAAAAGGAGATACTGTTGATGGGGACCTGAATATGCCAGACGTTAACTGGACGACATGGACATCCAAGAGCAGGGTCATTCTTGATGCCCTACAGGGGCATGCCTCAGACAGCTAGTGGTGGAACCCACTGGGAGGAGCAATATTAGACCTGGTACTCTCAAATGGAGAGAGGGTCACAAATCTAAGTCAGTAGACATCTGCGAACAAGGACCACTGCACAGTCAGCTTCACAATAAACACAACCATGGAGACAAGCCATACAAAGACAAGGATACTGGACTTTGAGAAGGGCTGACTTTGGCATAATAAGTGAATACCTGAGGAATGCATTAGCAAATGGCCAGAAAGGAGGGGTGGAAGAACAATGGAGAAAAATCAAAACTGCCATCATGGAGGCAACAAGCCTTTGTGTGAAACAAATAAAGAAAACAAAGCAGAATAAAAACCTATGGTTCTCAAAAGAGGTGTCAGGGAAGGTTAAGGAGAAAAAGGCTGCATTCAAAAAGTATAAGGAATCACAGAAGAGTCACGACAGGGAACTGTATCAATTAAGCAGAAAGAAGTGGGAAAGGCAGTCGAAAAGCAAAGGCCCAAACTGAGGAAAAGATAGCCAACTCAGTTAAGAAGGGATAAAACCTTTTATAGGTACATTAGGGAGCATAGAAAGGTTAAGGGAGGAGTAGTGAAGATTAATAAAGGAGAGGGAGGTGGGCAGGAGACAGTGAAAAGGCAGAGATACTGAATGAATAATTTTGCCAGTATTCACAAAAGAAGAAGAGGAGGAGTTACCTAAACCAAACAGTAGAAGCACTCTGGGTAGTGGGGTTGACACCAGTCCATTTACAGAAGAAAGAGTCCTCAAACAACTCCTAAAACTCAAGGTGGACAAAGCAATAGGGCCTGACGGATTCACCCTAGAATCCTAAAAGAGCTAAGGAGGACCTAATGACACCACTAACCACACTTTTTAACAAATCATGGGAAGATGGGGTGGTACCTGAGGACTGGAGGAGGACAGATGTGATTCCCCTCACAAAAGTGGGAGCAAGGCAGAAGCAGGAAACTACAGACCTGTTAGTTTGACCTCAGTGGTGGGAAAATGATGGAATCACTTCTGAGAAAAGAATTGTTCAGTACCTAGAGGCCAACAGGGTACAGGACCCAAAGCAGCATGGATTCACAGCAGGAAGGTCATGTCAGACAAATCTAATTGATTTCTTTGACTGGGTGACCAAAGTAATAGACCAGGAGGGGCTGTGGATATGGCCTACCTAGACTTTAGCAAGGCATTTGACACAGTCCCCACAAAGATTAATAATCAAGTTAGCCAGCCTGGGAGTGGGTCCCAGGGTGGTAGCCTGGGTAACAAACTGGCTGCACAACAGGACACAGACGAGTAATAGTGAATGGAACACATTCTGAAGAAAGGGGTTTATAGTGGAGTACCTCAGGGCTCAGTACTGGGTCCAGTCCTCTTTAACATCTTTATAAGTGACATTGCAGAGGGTCTGGATGGAAAGGTATGCCTCTTTGCAGATGACACAAAGATCTGTAACAGAGTTGATACACGGGGGGTAGAAAGGATGAGAAGAGAGACTTGGCAAGGTTGGAGGAATGGTCAGACATATGGCAACTTAGATTCAGTGCAAAGGAGTGCAAAGTAATGTACCTGGGAAATAAAAATCCAGGAGAACAGTACACATAGCGGGGAGGTACTAACAACAACAATAATGGAAAGGGATCTGGGTGTAGTCATATCAGATGACCTAAAGGTGGGTAAGCAATGTGAGAAGTCAGTAAGGAGAGCCAGGGGATACTGGGATGCATAGGGAGGGGCATCACAAGTAGAAAAAGGAAGTGGTTATCCTCTGTACAGACAGTTGGTGAGACCCCATCTGGAGTACTGCGTGCAGTTTGGAGACCTCATCTCACGCAAGGACATAGACAGGATGGAAGCAGTCCGAGAGGAAGGCAACTAAAATGGTGCAGGGTCTACATCAGAAACCATATAAAGAGAGACTGAGAGAAGCTTAATATGTATACCCTTGATGAAAGGAGGGGACAGAGGGGACATGATAGAAACTTTTAAGCACCTCAGGGGAATCAACAAAGTCCAGGAGGTAGCATCTTTCAGAAAAAGAGTGTGTAAGAACAAGGGGCACAATTTAAAGCTAGAGGGTGACGGCTCAGGGGTAATGTGGGAAATTATTTTTCACGGAGAGAGTGGTGAGCGCATGGAGACACGCCTGCCTGGAGAGGTTGTGGGGTCTAAAACAGTGGGAAATTCAAACATGCATGGGACAGACATAAGAGCAATTATAGTGGGGGTTGCAGGAAGTAGGCTGTTGGTGTAACTAGAATCACTGCAACTTATCCAATAGGTAGGAAATGGGCAGACTGGGTGGGCCAAGTGGTCCTTATCTGCCATCAAAGTCTATGTTTCTATCTTCATCAGTGACATTGCAGATGGACTGGAGGGTAAGGTTTACCTGTTTGCAGATGACACCAAGATCTGCAACAGAGTAGATGATCCAGATGGGGTGGGCAGAATGAGAAGAGATCTGGAAAAACTGGGAAAACGGTCTGAAGAGTGGCAACTAGGGTTTAACAAAAAAGGGTAAGATCATGCACATAGGGAAGAGAAACCTCGAAGCTACTTATAGGTTGGGAAGGAGCTGCTGGCAATCACAAGGGAAGAAACAGACTTGGACATCATCCTCACAAATGACCTGAAATCATCCAAACAGACCACTAAAGCAGTAGGTAAGGCAAGAGGGATGTTAACGGGTATTAGTAGGGGTATCACAAGTCGTAAGGGGAGGTAGTAATCCCTCTTTTATAAGACACTGGTTAGGCCCCATCTGAGTACTGGATGGTACTGAGAGGCCAGCACCTGCACAAAGACATTAATAAAATGGAGGCAGTCCAGAGAAGGGCAACAAAATGGTGCAGGGACTGCATCAGAAAACATATGAGGACAGATTAACATAGCTCAGTATGTATACCCTAGAGCAAAGGAGGAGAGAGGTGATATGATCGAAACATTCAAATATTTTAAGGGCATTAACAAGGTGAAAGAGTCTAACATGTTTCATTATAAGAAAAATAGCAGGACAAGAGGACACAGCATGAGATTAGAGGAGGTTGATTAAGGGGTAATGTGAGGAAGTTCTTTTCGCAGAAAGGGTGGTGGATGCATGGAACGGCCTACCTCATGAAGTGGTGGATATGAATACAGTGCAGGGCTTTAGACAAGCATGGGATAGGCATAAGGAAGCAATACAGATGAGTATGAATAAATAAGCCATTGACAGAGTAAAGGCCTATGGCACATTCATAAGATAGAATAAATGGGCAGACTGGATGGGCCTTGCTGTCCTTATCTGCCATCAACTTCTATGTTTCTTGGTTTCTAGACCACCCAGCTATCTACTTTGGTGCCTCTCTCTGGACTGTCATGCTATTTGTGGCTCTTGTCTGCTGCCTCCGTGGATTCTGATGCATTCTATTTACCCCTGCCTAAATATGACACAAGGAGTCCTGCCCTCTGACTCCATAAAGTAGCTGGGCGGGGGGCCCAGGAAGACATAAAAGTCACAAAGTTCCTTAGATTCATCACAATTAATAGCACTGTTACTTACACTCATGGGGGGCAGCCCCCATGCCCTTGACATGAGACCACTGTCTGTGGTACGTGTGTACTGTCAATGTGTGATCCTCAGAATTTTTTACTTCTAGTACCAGCTCCACCGCTTCTAAATGGAACACAGAATAGGTTCAAGTAGGTGGGATGGGTTGCAGCATTCTTCCCAATCCATATTTGCTAACCCCTGTTCTCTTTCTGTCGTGTGTCTCTTGTTTTGTGTTTCCATCTCCTTGTTTTTTTAAACTAGTACTGCATGTGTAGCCCCTCCCTCACTTCATCATAACAGATGCTCAAGTCAGTGACATCATCAGGCTGCAATTAGTCAGTGGCTTCTGATGTTGGACTGCACTAACACATGAGCACACTGATGCAAATGGAGTTTCTCCCTTTACGTACTCAACTTTCAGCAAAGTAGTAGCCAAGGCAAGTAGCAGGCATTATCAGCATCAGAAGCTATTGACTGAATGCAACCAATGATGTCACTGGTTGGTGCACCTTTAATGACACAGTGATGGGCGGAGATACATACAGAGCTATTTTTAAAGAGCAAGGACACAGAAACACAAAGAGAGAAGACATACAGAAAGGACACCAGGAGTCCACCCTGATGGCCCAGCAGTAGTGCTTTGCAGAATTTCCAAATTCTGAGGGGAACGAATTCCATGGAATTTTGGAAAATTCCAACTAATTCTGTGGAATCCCATCAGAAGTATAATTTCAAAATTCTGTAAACAGAATCTAAGCCACAGATTAGTAGTCACGCGGTTTACATAACCCACAGATTAGGTTTCTGCAAACCACAGAAAATGAATGCATTGTTTAGGTACTCTGCAGAAAATGAATCAAAGTGTAACTGTTATTCCACCAGAATTCCTCCGGTGGAATTCCACAAGCAGCACAGTTCTAACCAGCAGTGGTGTGTTACAATGCCGAGCCAACGACCCAGGTCCAGGAGCAGATCCAGGAGCTGGATTGGTCAGCAGTGGGGGCTGGGATGATGCAGTTGCTGTACAGAAGTGCTTCCAGCTGGATAGGGCGGTGCCAAGTTCTGCCACCACAGCAATTCCTGTGGTGGGCTGGGTGAGCTTGCTCCTCTGAAGAAGGCTACTATGCACATATCTGGCCACCCAAGGCATGTCTTGGCCCCATGTGGGGAGGTAGATGGATTCTGAGAAGGAGAAAAGTCGAAAAAAAACACGTGACTGTTGAGATAATGGCTGGTGGTACCTTGGGCCTTGCTTCATGACACCTCTAATTGGGAGGGCATTGGGGTTGCAGCAGACAGGGCTGGGAGGTTGCTGGGATTCTCCAGATCCAAGGATTAGAGCAAAACAGCCACAGAGGATAAAAGTTATGTGAAAAGAAAGAGAGCCGAAGGGTAAGCAATGAACTGAGAATACTGCAGTTGTTAAGTTTCCATCACCTATAATATCTGCTTGATGATTCCCAGCCTTTAATTAGCGGGCCTCAAAGGGCTACAAGGGCTCCATTTTCCAGCAAATTTGTCTGCACTGTCCATAAGTGAAAACACAGACACACACACACACACACACTCACACACTCACACACAAAGACACACACGCTCACACACAGACACATACTCAGCTGCAGCGGTTGTGACCACTTTCTCTAGTAGTTGTATTGGTTCTGATTGAGGAAGGATGACTATCATTATTACTCGATAGTTTTGCTTTCTAAAATTAAACTCCCACTGTGGCCTGCCATCTGCGCAGCTCTGTAAGTCTGTTACTATATTTACGCGTACGGTTGTGAGAACACATTCTGTGACTGATTCCGTCACGTGCCCAGCATGCTGCACTCTCTGGATTACAGTTAAATCTGATATTTTTCTCATGAGATGCTGTTGTTCCTTATTTCTGCAGTCAGTATTTATGGGTGTTCTTGTGGGCCATCGTGTGTTTTTTCTGTTGAAATCAGCTCCCTCCTGAAGGAATTTTCTAAAAAGGAAAAGAAAAGAACCTCCCAACCAGAAAAGAACCTTTTCTTAAAAACAGTTATACATACATACATACATGCACACATAGGAACATACATATGTACATGCATACATACACTCACATACACATACATGCACACACATGTACATATATCCACATTCATACACACACACATACACACATACATACATATATATGTACATACACACACTGTACATGCACACATACACATTCAGATACGCATGCATGTATACCTACACATACATACACGTACTTACATTTATGTACACATGTACATACTGTACATATACACACACACACACACATATATATACACATTCACATATGCATACATATCTATATATGTACACATACTGTACACATATATGCATACACATATACATACATACATTAGAATGGAACAGTTTTGGGCTTTATTAATATGCTACTTTCAAACAAACTGTATCCCAAAGCGCTGTACAAAGCAATTAGTTAAATATTGGCAGTGCAGGGACCGTATGAGGTATACATGCAGCAGCCACTAATTGTGCCAATACTACACACAGCGGAAATGTATTAGAATGGTACTTTTGGCCTGCCTGCCAGCGCGCTGCAATAATGATACTGCTTGCAATACCAATGACCTGGTTCAGGAATGAGCCAGGGCTACTGGAGGGCCAGTCGGGGTATAGAGAGGCTCAGGCATCACATTGGAGGCTTTCCTCCT
Organism: Neoceratodus forsteri; assembly: GCA_016271365.2. Classification (NCBI taxonomy): domain Eukaryota; kingdom Metazoa; phylum Chordata; order Ceratodontiformes; family Ceratodontidae; genus Neoceratodus; species Neoceratodus forsteri. Next base: position 232,899,155 of record CM028129.1, on the reverse strand, counting down.
CAGGTCAGGGCAATTCTGTGTCACACTGCTATACTGCTGCATGAGTGACCACAGGTGGAGATGCAGGAGAACAACAGATTGAATGCAGAGAATTGTAAAGTGCATCAGTCTTCCAGGTGCATCAGGCATGCCAGCACCTGGTGACATAAGCATGCTCCTAGGGGAGGAGGATGTACTAAGGTAGAAAACTGGTGCAGGTTGGGCAGATGAAGCCTTTTCCAGCTTCCCACATCCACACTGAGTTCAAGCTGCCAACTCCATAGGTGACACCCCTGGTCCTCATCTCTGCCATGGGCAGCCAGACGACTCATGGGGAAGAAATACCAAAGTAGCTAAAGGTGTACTCATCCCTAGAGGCAAGCCTGGGGAGGCAGTACAGAGTGAGTCATGGGTTGGCTGTGGGGTCCTGGACGGTGAAGCCTCAATGGACAGCAGCAAGCCTTGCCAGAGCTGGAAGGTGGTCTCAACCTGTGGCCGGGGAGGGGGCCTGATAAACAAAGTTAGAAAAAATGAACCTGTGTTATTGTGTTATTGAGAATGGGAAGTTTGGCCAGAACACAGAGTATTTCCTAATCCCTATTATTTTGAAAAGTGCCATGAGGTCTTTAATTTAATTGGACAGCCATCAAAGATGGTAGGAACTTAGAGACAATACTTTAACATCTCACCTGATGATGTCACCTCTAACAGTGCAGTACTACAGTGTCTGTGCTTGAATTGGCCTTAGTGCCTGGTGTGGGACTTAAACCCATGACCATGCAATCTTTCTGACCTAGAGGTGAGAGCACTAGTGACTGAGCCACTGACACTGGAAATACATCCTTGCTTGTGTTGTTGCGGTACTGTCGCCTCCCACTATGTACTGTCCCTGGGTTGCACCTGGAGATGAGCTTCACCTCAGCAAGGCTCTCCTGGTTACCACTTTTAAATAAATAAATTTCTACATACAGCTAGCTTTAGAGAAAAAAAGACCATTGGTCCGCTGAGTTCTTCCCTCACGCCATCTCAATGGGAATACCCTGCTACCCATTTTTTTTCAAAACTACCTGTCAGTTCTGAGCTGCAAAGCTGAAATTTTACAGTATTGGCAGTAACAACCTCAGTTCCAGAGGTCGTGAAATGACAGTACCTTTCAAGCCTTGAATGAAAGGGCCTTGTTAGCCGAGCAGTGGCTATCATTCATATCAAAGAATGCGTTAACATATATAAATTAATGCAGTAAAATCACCCCTGGACTTACATGGAGCATACTCTATACTCTCCCTGGTTAAATGTCACAAAATATCGAGCATGAAGCAGACCCGCACACCGGAGTTAAAGGGACTGCTAGGCCGCCTCCCCAGGCCAATTAACCACTCCTTCCTCGGCGAGGGACTACCAAATAAATTATGCTTTGGGACCTAAAAACTATTGCAAAGAAAAGGTAATAGAATGTTGTGTTTCAAAAGTCGAGTTTGAAATCTTAAGGTGGTTCTAAAAAATAAATGCATTGCACAGCCCTAATATTTATCTGTCTGTCTGCCTGTCTGTCTGCCTGTCTGTCTGCCTATCTATCTATCTATCTATCTATCTATCTATCTATCTATCTATCTATCTATCTATCTATCTATCTATCTATCTCTGTCTGTTGACTAATTTTTCATTAAACTTTAATCTATTAAGACTATTTCTGAAGCAGAATAGCACACTTCTGGGTGTTCTGTTGTGCTATACAGTCACCTCTGGTGGATGTAGGCACTCTGCTTCATACCTCCCAACACACAGTGCACCTGAGGTGTCTGTACATCTCAGCCTGGCTGGACACCCAGGTGTGTTGTTCCTATGCACCATGATAAAACTATATTTGGAAGACAAGGAGCAAACCTGGACTCATACTCTGCTGCTAAAGCAGCTCAACCTTATTATCTGCTGCACATCTGAGGAGATCTGTGTCCATGCAGAGTCATTCAGGTGCTGTGTCCTGCAGGCTTTGTGTAATGAGACAAACTGATAAGAATGGCATTGCTGTACCATGTGATTTGATGTATAATAAGATTGCTCAAACTTCAACAGCCATCTTCTACAGCTGCAATCTAGAATCAATAAATAGTAAAGCTGGCAATGGCAACTGCTGTTACAGTAGGTGAAGCTGATGACGGAGAGGCCATTCAGATGCATTCTGGGTACAGATCACAGCCTGTGGTGATAGATGTTCCTGTAGCTAGTGTACACAGCAGAAACTGACATAAAACGGCCTCCTATCCGCTATAGATGTGCCATTGTTTTTAGTCAAATGATGTTCTGGGGCTTTTTGTGAGCCTTTTTGTTCTGTAATTTAAATGTGACATTTTTCTCACGAATCTGCCTGACAGGATGCAAATTCATTTAAATGTTGGGTTTCCTGTGAACACCAGACCATCTGTTGGGGTGGTGCTGCCCAGTTCTCATTAAGTTTGACCAAGCACTGTTTGCACCTTGGTGCTTCTAACAGAGGCTTTTGATTTTTTCGGTTTAGGTTTGTGACTTTGTATAAGTTTGTGTATTTGCATAGAGGTCGGATGGCAGGCAGCATCAGATATAGCAGTCAGTTAGATTATCAGAAGGCATCTTTGTGCTCTGCAGTCAAAGGCCAGCTAGAGCAAGATACTGTGGTGGCCTATACAGTCATAATTAAGGCCATAACTAAGAAAGGGCTATACAGGCATGTTGCATACATGTAACCCCATGCCACTTCTTTAACTAGTGTGTACACCCCATTTACTGTAATGCTCACCAACTAAATATCTGGAGACACTGGTGCACATATACTGGCATACCATTTACTTTACTAAAGGTAGGTACCACCCTTGGCGTTAGAATGTATGTCTGGATCATTTTCTAGAGTTAGAGAGGAGTGGGGCACAGAATCAAACAACTTGAACCCCGTGAAAAATAATACAACCTAGGTCCTGGGTGGAGGCTGCTAGGCATATGCTTGAGCTAACCTGCTGAGGGGAACCCAGTAAATCCACACAACCAGAGCAATAATCGGAATGTCCGTAACAGTGACTGGATTGTGCATTGTGGCTTTATTCAACAGATGGAAAGTAAAGCTGAAGTGGACCCCAAGGGTTTGGTTCAGGCTGGACAGGTACAAATTCAAGAACTCTACTTGCATGCAGTACAGTTCATGAACAACAACAGAAACATCTTCTTCTCAAATTCCCAAAAGTGCATTTGTGGACATGAGGCCACTCACATGATCAACTCTTCTCCCATGAGTGTTATTTAGTGAATCTAAGCCACGCACTCAGAATTCCTTTTTGAACACAGGTGCGTTTATGTGAAACTCAGCCACACACCTTAACCTGCAGCTTGGCCACTTGATCAGGTAAAATACAGGTGCCCTTTATGAATCAGGAAGCCCTGCCTTATGAGCACTTAGATGGCGTTCCTCCCACCTTTGGCCCCAATCAACAGTCTCTGCCATTCTTCAGGGTTACACCATTGAAACCCCCATTCCCCACTGAAATGCTAGCGGTCCCATACTTTACTTGTCACAACACTAGGGTGACACAGAGAAAATAACTGCACTCACTGGGGTCCACAGTTTAACTTTCTTCACTCACAGTGGTGAAGCTAGGGGCACTGGCAGGTGAGATCCAGCCTATCTAAGAGCACACGCACCCCAGACTATCCATTACCCTAAGAACATTGTGAGATCTAGTCTCCTTTACAGTACTCACATAAACTTGTTCCATCCACTGGGCTTGGAACAACCAACAAGGAAAGGACAAAGGCACTCTTCTGGGTAGCCAGTCCACACAGTCTATTTCAGGTCCTATACCAAGGCAGCTGAAAACACCATAGAACTTTCAGGGGATTGCCACTTGAGTCCACAGAGAATAAGCAGATACTTCCACTTCACAGGAGTAGAAATCAGGAAATCCTGCTGTGGTCTTGTCTCTACCACTTCATCTGGAAGCTGGAAATGGCACTTGACTAGGGTGAGAAATCCTGGGCCCTCTGTCAGAGCCCACTGGCAGTCCTTCTGCCACTCTTACCTCCTCATTCCACTACAGACTGAACCAAAACTGAAAATTCTAAGCTCCCCAGAGCAGCTATCCACAGAGTATTACTTATGCTGCTGTGAGAGTTCTAAATGACCTAATCATTCCTCCTTCAGGCTAGCTGAATAAACAATGATGTCATCATGTAAGGAGCCCCTAATGAGCTCCCTACCAGCTGCCTGCTGCCTTCCGAACAATAATACTGATAGGATTCTAGTAACCCCAGGGACTGGGTGGTTACACTAAATTTCATGACCATGATCTGCAACAGCAGCTGAAAGTACTAATTTGTTAGCCAGTTGAAGTTTTCAGGTAGTCCTTACCAACTGGCCACTGCCTTTGCGTGTTTTGTGCAAGAGAGTGCAGCGATATGCTAGCACAGTAAGAGGAGAGAGGGATATGATAGAGACATACAAGTATCTCACAGGGAGGAACAGGGTGCAGGAATACACTATTTTAAGCGAAAAGATGTTCCAGGACTAGAGGGCATGGGATGAAGTTGGAGGGAGGATGATTCAAAGGAAACATGAGGAAGAATTTCTTCAGAGAACGGGTGGTGGACAAGTGGAACACCCTGCCAGAGGAAGTGGTGGGGGCTGAAACAATCAAGGATTTAAGAATGCATGGGATAGACATAAAGGAATTCTGGAGGTCAGGGGTAGGGGCAACAGACTTCTAGAAAACATAAACTGAACTTACAAGCTCAAATGGGCAGACTGGGTGGGCCATAGGCCCTTATATGCCGACACTGTCTATGTATCTATGTATCTATGATTTTATGAAGACCTCGTGTGTCAATCAAGCAGCACCTGACATCTCGGTTGCAACTCTGAAAAAACAATAATAGGCTGCATTTTCAAAGAATCCCGCACACATTCGATTCAGTTTCCCTAGTTGTGTCAAGGCTGTTAGACCAATAAAAAGGTGGTCTCATTTCTGAACACAGTTACCGTAAGGTGGGCATCAAAAATGAAGCATGTATCAAAATCATGACATGTGTAATTTTTGCTGTAAAATGTCATAAATGCATCAGAATGTTTGAAAAAGGGATGCAAATAATTTGACACATTTACTGCGATAACAATGCTCAGATGAAATGATGCAAGTGCTGTGTCCGAGTTTGAAAATCCAGCCCTACACATATAGACACATTTTAACTTTTAGCCCTTTATTTAGTTAAAGTGTCTACTTTATAACTGTGAACATTAACATGAAAGCGGGATTAATGGCACTTAGACTTCCATCTGCCCTGGCTGCTTGTCTATACCTGACATCCGAATCCTTTGCATGTGAAACTGCAGTTGGTAACTGTGGCAATAATATTATGTCACAACTCCAAGCGGAGGATTGCAGTGCCCAGATTGAGATTTGTCAATTTCCCTTTAAATCCAGGGCAATTTTCTTGTGTTTTCCAGTTGACTGCATTATTTCCTATGGAGCGAAATCACTCTGTTGTCCTGTATAACCAAGTGCAAGTCTATGGGAACAATTTCCCGTAAATGGGTCAATCTTCCTATAAAATATAGAAATCCTTGTAGATCTGGGAGCCCTGGTACTGTAATGCCAGGTATAGACAAGCAGCCAGAACAGATGAAACTAACATCACATTATTACATTACATAATCAAGGCAGGTGGTGCCTATTATGTCTGCCCTTCCCAATCTTAGTGGTCATAGCCCTTCATATTCCTTGATCTCAGTGTAGTATTGAGTTCTTTTTTTTTTAAACTCAGCTAAACTCATTGGGCAGCATTTTCAGACTGCCACTTCCATTTTTGGACACAGACGTGTGACAGCTGTCCCAGTAGTTACAGCAGAGCACCTGAAAGTGGTCTACCTACTGGGTGTGGTTGCTGTAACTTGCACCCTGAAAATGGCACATGTGTCAGAAGTTTGATGCATGCATCAGTTTTTGCTGTAAACCACAGCAGGTGTAGCAAATGTGTCAGGTTGTTTGAAAATCTGATACAAGTATCCTGCAGCCTTTGCTGGGTGCAGCACATTGAACAGTTAAAACAGTTAAGAACAGGTGAAAAAAACACACAAAAAAGTAATACACTCTCTTTTAGAGTTACCAGTCTTTGAAGGCAAATAAAATACAGCAGAAAGTGTGACAGTCAGGTAGGAGATTATATGAAATTCAGTTACAGGGTCTGCAGGGATATGGGCAGCAATTATATAAACTGCACATTGGTGAGTTTGGTGAGAAGCGTGTACACGGTGACTTGCAGTAGTGTAATACAAAGATTGTGGCTTATTCTGCTTGTTGTGGAGAGAGGAGGAGGATGAGTTTTGCTGTTGATTTGGGATTAGCTTAAATCTTTAACTCTGTAACTGATTTTGTGTGAGTTTGCTGTGGGTTTGACATTAGCTTAAATCTTTATTTAACTCTGTAATTGATTTTGTGAGTTTGCTGTTGGTTTAGGAGCAGTTTAAAGCTTTCTTTCAACTCTGTAACTGGTTTTGAGAGGACTGTTACAGGAGTAAAGCCCCTCATCGCACCTCCACAAGCCTTTCTTAAATACTGGAAAGCCAATGGGGTTGGGCTTGAAGGCTGTGAGGAGAAGCTTGGGAGCTACAAACTGCCCATATAAACTAACTCCTAAAGCTAATACAGTAGTCGGTGGTGAAAAGTTCAGACACTCAAGCTTTTACTGGTTGGATTTTAGGGTTTAAATGTTTTAAAGTTACAAGTCTGAAAGTTAAACTGACAAGCTTGGGTTAAGGAAGGGTAACTGCATATTTTAAAGCGGAAAGTCTAAAGTTCAAGCTGACAAGGTCATGTATAAATGTGTTAACTAGAGTTACTGAGCTAGCAAGTTAGGGACATTGGGGTAAAGAAGGACCCGGAAGCAAGCTAGGAGGGTCACATATTGTATCCAGCTATCGCTGTACAGACTGTGTGATAAGGAACTGAGGTTACACTTCAGTTACGTGTGAATTATGAAGGAAATATAATGTGGCATTATGGGGGATCGCACTGAGGGGTGGAGTGGCATGAATAAGGGTGGCGGAAGACATTGGAACAGTGGTCAGAATGGGGGCACCAAGGGTGAGGGGCAGGCACAGGGAGGATAGTGGGGTGCAATGGTTGTGAGGTGGCTGTTTGGATGAATATACTATGGAAACTGGGAGGTTTTCCAGTTTATTACAGGCTGAGGAAACTGGGAGAGGAGGTACAGGGGCTCTGGAGGAGCTGGAGAGGGTGAGGGGTTAGGGCAGGAGGGATCACAGAGGGAGTAGCTGGAAGAAGAAGAAAAGGAACAGCAGGGCTAAATCCCATGAGGATGTCGGGGTTGGGGTGAGGAGAGCAGAGGAGCAAGATGGAAGGCTCAGGGCAGAAGGAAGGAGTAGATGGGCACCACTGTGGGGTAGCAAGTAATAGGTTTGCAGTGTTGACATCAGAGGTGGCAATGGAGGTGTCAGAGATTGTGAGGGGGAAGGGTGGTGAAGGCCCAAGAGTCATGAGTCAGGCTGGGAAAGGAAAAAGGGGTGGAAGAGAAGGGTGAGGTGGAGGAAAGGGTGGAAATTGGGCGTAAGATGTAGGAGTCATAAATGGTGCTGATAGAGGTAATAAGGGCAGGGCAGTGGACTCTGGAAATGTAAACAGGGAAAAACAGGAGGAGGGTTATGGGACAAGAAGATGAGGGGTACTAGTGCTGGCAGATTCTATACTGAAAGGGGTTAGATGGGGCGGAAGGGGAGAAAGGCACAGTTGCATCTGGGTCAAGGCTATTCCAGGGCTGACAGTGGGCAGTTTGGGGCAGGCACTTCTCAAGTGCTCACAGAGGGGAGGAGAAACCTGACATAGTGATGCACTTGGGTACAAATGACATCGCAAGTGAGATGGCAGAGGTGGTAAAGGGAAGGTTTGAGGAGTTGGAGTAGGCAGTGTGAGGAGATGTGGGGTCGATGGCATTCTCTGAGGTACTCGGTACCATGTGTGAGTACAGTGAGAAGAAAAGGATAGAGGAGTTCAATGAGTGGCTGAGGGATTGGTGCTGTACCAGGAGTATGGATTAGTGTCAGACTGGGGCAGGATCTGGGGCAATAATGACCTACACTATACACAGCAGACAGGTTACATTTGAGCAGGGAGGGAAGGAGTAAAATACAGAATAGAGTGTTATATATCACAAGGTGGATTTAAACTAGAAGGGATGACGAGGGACTCTGATAGGAAAGGGGTCCAGAAAGGGGGCCCTAGTGAGCTCATCCCCAGTTATGGGTAAAGGCAGTGGGAAGTGGCACAGGGAGGGATAAAGGGGAAGAATAGGGGTAAGGAAGGGGGAGGAGACAGGCTGTAGAGTGGTCTCACTAATGCAAGAAGCCTAAGAATAGAACAGCAGGTTGCAGGCCCTCTTAGCAGTGGAGGGTAGACATTGTGACCATCATGGAAACATGGGCCACCCAGTACCAGGACTGGGATATGATGATCCCAGAGTTCAGGTTATTCAGAAAGGATAGGGCTAAGGGAATGGGGGAGTGGCAATCTATAGGGAAGGGATAAAGTGCGAAGGGAGGAAGGGGAAGAGGGAGGACAGAAGCACTATGGATGCAGTTCCAAGATGCAAAGAATAGGACACTGAGGATAAGGGTGATGTACAGGGATTGACCTGGATTGGGAATTAGCTGAACAAATTAGGAAGGTCTGAAGGAGGGATCACAGTGGTGGGAGGGGACTTCAAGCTACCAGGGTGGAGTGGGGCATCCCATCCACCATGAGTGCAAGGAGTAGGTCCTGCTAGAAGCATTTCAAGCCAGCTTTCTGACACAGCTGGTCCGGGGCCAACAGGTTAGAAAGGACTCTGGATCTTGTACTGTATAAAAGGAAAGCTATAAGGAATCTGGAAGTGGTGGAACCACTGGCTGGAAGTGACCATATTCGGTGTGATTCATGCTCAACATGGGAGGAAACAGGGGCATGAGTACAAGGGTGATTGAGTTTAGGGGGTGGACTCTAAAAGATGGGGACAATTGTGGCAGGCATCTGGGAGGAATGCAACCACACATGGATGCAGACCAGAAATGGGACATCATAAAGGAATGTTTTGGTGGAGGCAACAGAGTCTTGCATTAGGAAGAAAAGCAAGAAGGGAAGGGCAAAGAAACCCAGCTGACTGACACAGGAGGTTATGGAAGGGGTAAGGGCCAAGAGGGCAGTGTTTCAAAAGTACAGGAAATCGGGAGGGCTGAAGATAAGGTTACATACATGGAGAAGTCCAAGGAAGTTACCAGACTGGTCAGGGTGGCCAAGGCATCCAGGGAGCTGAGACTGGCGCAGGGAATCAAAAGTGGAGAAAAGACTTCTTCCACTACATCGGAGAGAGAAGAAAGAGCAAGATTGAGCCACAGTAATTGGTGGTGGTGCTACTGGTTTTCAAGTAGGCCCCAGTGTCTTCTGACCCTAACTGGCTGACTCCAACAGTGTGGCAAAAAGAAAACAAAAAAACAAGACATAAACATTCATGCAAGGCAACACTCACAGTCTGACACATAGAGTTCAGCTGACTGGGCCCCCACAAACATGGGACCCTACATCCATGTGTACTTTGCATACCAGTAAATCTGTCCCTGCAAGTGATAAATATTAGTACATAGATACATACAGGCATTTTAGGGGAAGGAATATGGCCAGTGGTCAGTCAACCCGTATGCTCCCTAGCTATTGCATCCTATAGGTACACTGGTGTTTTATAGCCTAGAAGAATACCAACAGCCTGTCAAGTCCAGCCTTCTGCTCTCCTATGAGTTCTATGCAGTAGATGTACAGCAACTCCACACGATGAAGGAAGACAACAAACAATTGTGATCAACCATTGGTGAAATGTCACTAGATGCAGAAAAACATTTAATGGTGGGGTGGGACATTACTGTAAAGGCTCTTTGGGAGTTTTAGGAGCAAAATGTATTAACTGGATCCAGTTAAATGACAATTTATTAGCAGGGTGTATGTCAACCAAACAATTTCAGAAATATTCATGCTATGCAGAGGGACTTGACAAGGACACCCATATCACTAGTAATATTTTCCTTAATAACAGAACCACCAACAGAAAATATAAAGAACCAATAACCATGCAAAATATTAGAATATCAAGCCAAAGATCTTCATTTTCATGGGTACTACAATGCAAACGACTTTAAAAATAGAACTACAGTATGTCCTCATAGTCACATCCTGGATGTAATAACATTTTACTTACCTGGTTTCTAGTTTTTTACAGTGTCTATTTTGTAGGCAATTCTATTAATACTGCCAGCTCCCGAAGAGTCAGTGTCCAGATTACCGTATTAGAGATAATTACAGACTACCCCACCCTGTCAAGATATTGTATCACTTGGACAAGCTTGGAAGTCTTTTCATTACCAGCAGTGCACAATCAAGATAAATTAAGGGACATGAACTGTACCTGGCTGAAAGACTAAAATATCTAGGTATTATGTTCAAAATAGACCTATCAGAAATACTAGAAACAAATTACGAAAGATAAGCAGACAATGGAAGATTGAAATGTTGATATGGTAAAAAGTATGTGCGTCTTTAATAGGAAAAGTGAATGAGATAAAAGCACCTTGTACTACAAATGTGTTATTTTGTCAGAATGCTAATATTCCAATCCTAGAGAGAAAATTCAAGGAAATGGATACAATTATCAGAGACTTTCAATAGTATGTCAAGACAACAAGACTAATATGAAATCAAAGAACCAGTAGTACTGGCAGGGCCAATGTTTGAATGACAGTACATCCATAATCACACACCTCACTCACAAATACTTGCATACACACAACATACACACACACACACACACACTGAAAATATATGGCTGAGTATCAGCTATCAGTACATTGTCTTGGTGGGTAAAGCTCCACCCTCATGGAACCAACTCGGCAGAAGGCAATACTGGACCTTGTGCTCACAAACAGGGACAGTGATGGGGGGGTAACAGTGGGGAGCACCTTGGGGAACAGTGACCACCAGTCATTGTGGTTTGAAATCATAGACAGAGCAGAACCAAACCACACAAAAACACGTATCCTAGATTTTAGGGGGCAGACTTTTGGAAAATGGGGAAATGCTTGAAAGAGGCATTGGGGAATGGGACAGGAATCAGGGGTTGAGGAACAGTGGGCAGTATTTAAAATGGGGATTACAAGAACAACAGAATTATGCATTAAACAGGTTAGCAAGAGGAAAAGAAAGAGGAGACCATTATAGTTTTCCAAAGAGGTAGCAAAGAAAGTGAACACCAAAAGATTGCATTCAGGCAATACAAAAGACACACAGGCAAAGGGGATAGGGAGAAGTACCAGGAGAAGCAAAGGGAGGCAGGGAGGTCAGTAAGGAAAGCCAAAGCTCAGACAGAAGAACACATTGCAAAATCAGTGGGTAGAGGGACAAAATCTTTTACTGGTGCATAAGTGAAAAAAGAAAAGACAAAGGGAGGGATAGTGAGACTGAAGGGGAGGATGGGGCTGTGTGGAGGATGACAACAGTAAAGCTGACATATTGAACAGGTATTTCTGCTCCGTCTTTACTGAGGAAGAGGAGGAGTAATGGGTCTGAAGGGAGTTCAAGGGGTGATAATGGTGCAGAAATGGACACAAGTCCCTTTACGAGAAAGGGTCCTGAAGGAACTGGAAGTAATAGAGTTGATAAAGCAATGGGGCCAGATGGGGTGCACCCAGGGTCCTTAAAGAACTAAGAGAGGTGGTGGCTGAACCTCTGGCTATCCTGTTTAGCCAATCACTGGAAACAGGGGAGGTACCCAAAGACTGGAGGACAGCAGATGTAGTCCCCTTATCAAAAGCAGGAACAAAGAGGAAGCAGGGAACTACAGACCAGTCAGCCTCACCTCGGTGGTGGGGAAGATCATGGAAGCACTACTGAAGGAGAAGTTGGTGGAACATCTGGTTGTCAATGGACTACAGGACCCAAGGCAGCATGGTTTCACCAGGGGAGGTCATGTCAGACCAACCTCGTTGAATTTTTGACTGGGTGACTAGGGAGGTGGATCGGGAGGGCAGTGGACATGGCCTATCTGGACTTCAGCAAAGCCTTTGACACTGTGCCACATAGAAGACTACTACCCAAACTGGGAATATGGGTGTGGGCAGGACAGTAGTGTGGTGGGTAGGTAACTGGCTGGGTGGCAGGACACAGAGGGTGGTGGTAAATGGCTGTCACTCCACAGAGGGAAGAGTGACCAGTGGTGTACCACAGGGATCAGTCATGAGGACGGTCCTATTCAACATCATCATCAGTGACATTCGCAGGACCTAGAAGGCAGAATTTCACGGTTTGCTGATGACACAAAGCTCTGTAACAAGTAGACACACCAGAAGGTGTAGACAGAATGAGAAGGGACCTGCAGAAACTTGAAGAATGGTCAGGGTTTGGCAGTTGAAATTCAATGCAAAGAAGTGCAAGATAATGCATAAGGGGCACAAAAACCCTGGCACAATATATCAGTTGGGGGTGAGGCTATAGCATGTACCAAACAGGAAAGGGATCTTGGGGTTATCATCTCTATTGACCTCAAGGTAGGGAAACAGTGTGACAAGGCAGCAGGTAAAGCAAATAAGATGCTGGAAATGTATAGGCAGGGGCATCACCAGAAGGAAAAGGGAGGTCATAATCCGCTTATACAAGACACTAGTGAGGTCCCACCTGGAGTACAGTGTAGTTCTGGAGACCATACCTACTTAAGGACATAGACAGAGTAGAGAAGGTTCAGAGGAGGGCAACAAAGATGGTGCATGGATTGCATCACAAGTCCTATGAAGACAGGTTGAAGGAACTGAACATGTACTCCCTGGAGGAGAGGAGAGAGAGGGATATGACAGAGACATACAAGTATCTCACAGGGAGGAACAGGGTGCAGGAATACACTATTTTTAGCGAAAAAAGATGTACGGACTAGAGGGCATGGGATGAAGTTGGAGGGAGGGCGATTCAGAGGAAACATAAGGAAGAATTTCTTCAGAGAACGGGTGGTGGACAAGTGGAACACCCTGCCAGAAGAAGTGGTGGGGCTGAAACAATCACTGGATTTAAGAATGCATGGGATAGACATAAAGTAATTCTGGAGGTCAGGGTAGGGCAACAGACTTCTAGGAAAACATAAACTGAACTTACAAGCTCAAATGGGCAGACTGGGTCTATGGCCCTTATCTGCCCGACACTGTCTATGTATCTATATATCTCAGAAAGTTGCACTAGCAGCATGAGTGATATTTTATGTATGTATGTATGCATGTACAGTATGTATGTATTTATTTATTTAAAATTACTCCAACTGAGATAACCCCATGAGATGCAGCTTCTTGTCCCAGGGAGGATAGTAGCACTCAACAGATTAACAAAGTCCAGGAGCAACAGTTATATACAAGTTAAAATACACAGGAGGAAAAAAGTGTAATGGTAAGTACATCCAAACAGTAATCAAAGCAAGCTAGCAAAGTAGGATCTCTGCAAACAAAGAGCACAAACACTGTTATGCAACATTATCATGTTCAGGTGGTAGCTGGAACAAAATAAATACATGGAGTTTTAAGGCAGTTGGAAAGACTGGACTTGGAACACTTGCAAGCTAGGAGCATTCCTCAGCTGGACAGGGAGTCTGTTCCAGGAGTCTGGTGTTGAAAATACAAAGGCAGCTGTACCACATTCCTGCTTCATCCTGGGAATCTGAGAAGGTAAGTGCTACTGTTGAGCAGGTGAGTAGGCACTGCCTGCCTGTATGAAGATGGCTAGGAGATAACTGGGGCTTTATTTGTGCACAGCTGTACAACAAAGAAAGCCAGTAGTAGTCATGCTTGCTTGAGGGACTTGTCCAGTTAATCTGGTCATACAGCAGGCAACAATAGGTAGATTATCCAAAAGAGAGGATGAACCTGCACAGCTTGTGCAAATGATCCACAAGTAGCAAAGTGGTTTTATTTGCACAGCAGTATATCATATCTCTATAGTCCATGGAAGGGAGCAGAAGTGGAAACTTCCTCCTTCCTTACATCAACACTGAGGCAGCATTTAGACCTGCAGAGAAAGTTGAGATAGGACCCTAGGGTTGTTAAGATTTGATTAATGTGCCTACTGTATGTAAGCGATACATCAAGTCAGATTCCTAGATATTTGAATACATTAAACTGCTCAATAGTGTTACCATCTGATGTTACTGATTGCAAGTGGATAAGCTGAGTAAGCTATCAAGTTGTGGGATCAAACACCATAGACTTAGTTTTGGTTGCATTAGGGATCAGGCAGTTGTTGACAAACCAGGAGGAAAGTGTGCTGAAATCAGATTGGTGTACTGCATTAACCTCAGACATTGTTACTGCACCATAGCAGAGTATGGTATAGTGTATGGTGGAACGTTTTTCTAACCTCGTTTTGCACCCTGCTTAAAAGCTGTTCAGTCACACATGTAAGAATGAATGGAATGCTGTTCAGCCCGTTCATGTAGAACAGCATTCTACTCATTTAGAATTAAAAGCTCAAGCTGTAGCCGGCCCAGTAGCACTGAGGGTTGGGGAGCTTGAGCACACCTCACACCACACAGCAGCAGGTTAGGGGAGCAGGCCGGGACATTGGGGGTTGGCAGGAGGAGAGGATTGAGCATCCGAGGACAGTTCTCTCTCCTTCTCTCCCGGGAGGGAGACATCGCTCAGTGCCTACTGGCCTCTGGCAGAAGCCGGAGGCATAGCAGACACATGAGTGCACAGAGGAGTTGGGAAGTGGCAGACATCGGAGGAGACACCTTGATATCAGGCGTAGCCACTCCTTAGAACATCGGAAAAACACCCATGGCACTCCCTGGTAGACAGAGCGCCAGGCCCCAATCCCCATACCCCTACCTGCCCGGTGACCAGCATCCTGATGAGACTCAGGGTCAGGCGCTTCCCCCACCTCATCCCCACCTCAGGGGTAAGCCAAGGCTAAGTGGAGGACAGATCGCCATGGGATACAGGTAGGAGGTGGAGACTAAAATGGCTATAGACGCCTCCCGAAGGGAGTGGAGTGCCACGCTAGGAGTATGAGAAACAGAAGTAAAAAAAAAGAAAAGCTTGAGTCAGATTTGAAATCCAACATCAGAAAACTGCTGCATGGCAATAGCATTAAAACTGCTTAATAACAATGAATATGGCCATGGTGTTTTTTTCAAAACAGTCGCCGAAAGTGGGAGCAGTTTATTATCGACTACAAAACCAGCAGACTCTAAAAAGAAATGACCTATGGGTCCTAACTTCATTTTACAAGATGTAGACAAGCACAAAAGCATAACATCCATACCACAATTGATGCTTGACACCATATTAGCTGAGTTTATTTTCCAAATACAGCACGTGGATGTCACAGACTATGAACCAAGCAGCCTGCATGGTTTTCTTGGCAGCGTTGATTGGTACCTGATTAAAGCGCAGTTATGGGCACTACATATTCCACAGCAATCACACTAACTTTCAGGAAGCGTTGAAAACACTGACAGCCAAACAGAAATATTTAAAATGGCAGGGGTTACGATACATGAGCCAAACAGTGCAAAGACTCTAACTGACGAGTATATTGACCTGCTGTATTCCACTTCCACAATAGGATAACACAACTGCACTCTTGAACATGCTGTTCTTCAATGTGGGACTTTATTTTTCTTTAAGGACAAGTGAGCACTACTGCCTAAAGTGGGGTGACCTAGAACTGCATTGACTCAGCTGGAAAACAGCACATTCAAAACAATGAGAGGCAAACCAAAACTAGGACAGAGAAAAATCCCCATGATGTTCGTCTCATTATGTCTCCGACATATGAAAATACAACACATCTTGATAGGGATCCAATATCTGCCTATCTCAAATATGCCTCCCAGAGACTCACAAAGATGAAAGAGCCTGATGCTCCATTTTACCTGGCACCTAACACAAACTGTGTGCCAAGGAAGCCAGGCTCTCTATGGTTCCGTTAGTATGACTGTGGGTCAAAAGAAACTTTGATCCTTAATGAAGGACATGAAGATCACTGCGGTTTAACAGTTCATAAAAAATCACTAACCACTCTGCACATTAAACCTGCATACAGAAGTTAATTGATGGCAATGTGCCACCCAACAGAAGTCACACAAGTATCAGGCCACAGAAACCTTGCCTCAATCAATAATTACTCACTAATGACAGAGGCAAAGCAGCGGCAGAATTCTGACATTTCTGCTGGCAGCAGCAATGCTTCTAACACCTCAGCATGTATGAATGTGTCCCAAACAGTAAACCATCTCCAGTGTGAAAACTCAGTGAATCCAGCCTCTTCCCCCACATACTTCTGGCCCCACAGCCCAGCCTTTCCAATCCATCGCAGGACTAACCTTATTTGGTAGCAACCTGCATCTTTCAACAAGCGTGAATATTAAAATAGTGAACCGTGGTGCCTCAAAAATGTCGGATCTATGTTTTGCAGTCTTCCTCGTCAGACAGCGAGTAAGATAAGGCTGCATTTTCTTTACTTTGCTGTTCAACATGTGTGAGGGTTCGTGACACTGGTGACAGGCGTGACATACAAGGGTCAAATGTGCAGCAGAGGTGTCAAAGGTAGTTAGAGTGCAAGGGTTGGGCCAACGGGTGAAAGCCTACATCGGTGTATCACACTAAAAACAAGCATTTGTCAATGCGAATGTTGCTTGCTTGTATGTGCTGTGTGGGTATTGGAAGTCAGTGGAGTGCAAATATTGAGGGTACTGCAAACTTCTGACGTGCGTGGGAACTTCATAGCATCGCAGCTCGTGAAACAGTCATTGTTAAGAGTTTGTGACCAAATTTTCAACACAGTCATTTAAGACCTCTGCTCATGAACAGTGTCACTGTGATTTTCTTAATGTGTCCCATACATTGATTTTGCACACCGACTGTGCCATTTGCACGCTAGATGGGTGGAAACACGTTGTGGGCGAGATGTGAAAAATGACAGCTGTACTGCTCATAAGGAGGTGTGGTAAAATGGCAATGTTGGAAATCTGGAGTAAAAATATTGAAAATTCGCAAACTTACGGAGTGCGTGAGGAAGTGCATAGCAGAGCTAATAAAACAGTCATTTTTAGAATTTTGTCACCAAATTTTCAACATAGCCATTTAAGACCTCTGCTCATGAATGGTGTCACTGTGATTTTCTTAATGTGTCCCACACATTGATTTCACCACCGACTGCGCCATTGTGCGCTAGATGAGCAGAAACACGTTTTGGGCAAGATGTGAAAAATGACAGCTGTACTACTCATGGAGGGTGTGGTAAAATGGCAATGTTGAAATCTGGAGTGAAAATATTGAAAATTAGCAAACTTACGGCGTCCATTAGGAAGTGCATAACGCGAAACTAAGTAAAACAGTCATTTTAGAATTTTGTCACCAAATTTTCAACATAGCCATTTTAAGACCTCTGCTCATGAACAGTGTCACTGTGATTTTCTTACTGTGTCCCATACATTGATTTATTTTGACACTGCCACTGTGTGCTACATGGTGGAAACATGTTTTGGGTGAGATATGAAAAATGACAGCTATACTGCTCATAAGGAGGTGTGTAAAAGACAATGTTGAAAATCTGGAATGAAAATATTGAAAATTCGCAAACTTACGGCGTGCAAGACTGCGCAACACAGGCTCGTCAAAACAACAGTCATTTTAGGAATTTTCCACCAAATTTTCAACATAGTCATTTTAAGACCTCTGCTCATGAACAGTGTCACTGTGATTTTCTTAATGTGTCCCATACAGTGATTTCATACACCGACTGCGCCATTGCGCTTCATGGCGGAAACACGTTTGGGCGAGATGTGAAAAATGACAGCTGTACTGCTCATAAGGAGGTGTGGTAAAATGACAATGTTGAAAATCTGGAGTGAAAATAATGAAAATTCAGCGAACTACGGCGTGCGTAGGAACTGCGCCAGCGCCTTCGTAAACAGTCATTTTAGGAATTTTTTCCACCAAATTTTCAACATAGGCTTTGAGAGCCCACCTTATGAACACTGGCAGTGTTGTTTCGCTAATCGGTGTGGAAAGGTGATTTCGGCGCAGTGACTGTGGAAATCACCCTTCGGCCCGATTAACGCCATGACAGTGCAAGAATTCATGAGGAGGATCCCAAAACCCCATGTTGAAAATTTGGTACAAAATTCCCAAAAATGCCTGAGATATGCAACAAAGTTGAAAAAACCCTATCTATCCCATTATACAGCTTACCGGCATTTCCTCAGTTCGCGGTCGGCTTTGAAGAGTGCAGACGTGTTCCCGGTCCACCGAAGATTGTCGTCAGAGTCCAGAGGTAAGTATGGGGTGGGTGTGTGGAGTGCGGGTTGTGAGGGGGCAGGAGACTGCAAGGGACCGTTTTTATTTACAGGGTTTTTGTTTTAAAAGGCGATCGCGGGACTTTTTGCCACGCTGGGGTGAGGCTCCCAGCATGGCAGCTGGAAAAACTGTTTGGGGGCTGGAGCCGGCGGAAGTTGGGCACCCCGTTGGCCATAACAAGCTTTTGCCACGCTGGGTGGGCTCCCAGTGTGGCACCGTGGTACTCGGGAGGGACAGTGGGCGGCGATATGATGAGTTGCCACGCTGGGGTGGGCACCCAGTGTGGCATGTGCAACTCTGTTTGGGGGCGCAGCACAGCCGACGGGGATTGGGCACCCCATCGGCTATACAGTGTGGGGGGCGAGCACAGCAGTGTGTGTGTGTGTGTGTGTGTGTGTGTGTTTGTCGGGGAGCGCGCCCAGGCAGGCAATATCTATCGCTGCTCACTGAAGCGTAGCTCCCCTTTGAACTGTACTCCACTGCATTTTGAGCTGTCATAGACAGCTCCAGCAGGTGATGGAGAACTGGGGCAGCGCCTGCAAACACACTGACTGAATTGGAAGAGGGCTGCCACCTCCGAAAACTCGGATGATGGCACTATGTTTCTTGCACATGCATGCAAGCAACATAAAAAGCAAGGAAATGCAAGAAACAAAAAAAAAAAAGAAATTGTGCAAAACACTTGAGCAAGTGGGTAATGTGTTTTTTTTTCTTTTCTTTTCTTCAGGTGATCATAGAGGACAGCAGACAGGATCCAATGTGTCTAGGGAAGAAAAACACAATAAACCAGAATTGTGTTTTTGACTGTTGCTTTCCGAAATGTGGGTGTTGTGACTGTTGCTAGTGTGTGTCACAATTTGGTACAATTTAAACTGCCTTGATACTGTTTATGTTACTGTTTACAGCTATTTCATTTGTTTTTCATTCCATTCAATTTTGAGTCTGTTGGCAGTGTGTGGCACAATATGTAAGTGCCGTTACTGTTTACCACTTAAAGCGGACCAAATTAAAGCTGTTTCATGCTAATCTATGTGGAAGTTTGACTTTTGTTGGTCACCATACACTATAAAAATACTAGATTTGCAATCTACTGCAGAACCAGTGTTAGTTCTGCCACTCGGGTTTCTGATTCCATTGGACCTCTCGAGTCGCATGGAATCAGAAGCCCACCACTAGTTTCACATGATGCTCATTCAGTATTCTCTATGTCATCTGCATACATATGTAGATGTCACCTCATGTAGCATGGTAAGCAGCTGAAAGTGAGATGAACACGTTCCTGTCAGGGACTTCTGGGTGTGTGCTGGATATGTGTGTTGGTGTAAAGCTGTTCCTTCCAGCAAAACTGTCCACTGATCATGCAACTATGCAGACCACACAACTGACTCACACGCTGATGCACTCAAACAAAAGGTAACATTAATCTTGACAAAATTAACATCAAAGTACCTACAGTACTGACAGGTCCCAAAGGAAGGGATTTGTGTTATATAAATAAAATATATCAGACTTGTATTATAATAAAAGTAAATGGGGCTCAGGAGATGTTGCTTGGCTAATTAACAGTATCTTCTTATGAAATCTTGGGTTTGAGAAACAAGAAGTGAAGGTGAGTGGTTTTGGAACCTAAAAAATTACAGTAGGATGTTCTTAATTAGCCAAGAGACATCTCTGAGGCCCTATTCACTTTGTTTTCATATAGCTTTTACCCTCAGGTTCGCTGGACTCTCTGTCCCACTTCTCCAGACTGGCAGCACCTCCTTTGGGATTACCTGTGTGCAGGCCCCCAGATTGCAGCTGTGGTGAGGCCTGGGGGCATCCTCCACCCAGTGAACAGATCTAGAATGTGCCGAAGTGTCTGGGTGGTGGTGGTGCGGGTCCAGGGAGGCATGTAATATTCTGGCCAGCCTTTGGGTCCCTTTTTCTGTGTTCTGTCCCTTGAGTGAGCTGAGACGATACAGGATTTAGTGTGCATGAAGGCGCACATACGTCCTGGAACCTGCGCTCTCCCCACCCCATGATGCTTGCATCTACCGCCGGTATTTCGGACTGCCACCAGAACTCCACCTAGTGGGAGTCAACAACCAAGCTGGCAAGCCATTTTGATCTGGGAGAGGAGAGCTGCCTGGCAGCTGCTACATCCACTCACAGCCCTCCCCATCAACCCCATGACAACCTGAGTTTGTTCCCGAACTCAGGTTGTTGGTGTGGCATGAGGTAAGACACTCATCAGTGCTCCAGCCCTGAGTGCACCAGGACAGCTGCCCCATTTACTTTTATTAAGTATTTATTTCCCAACTCAAATTCAATTCCAATGGAAGCGTGATCACTTTGCAGCAAACAATGAAAAGAAATGCAAAGTTAAATTACCGATACACCAGAAGAGCAGGATCATGTTCACTGATCATTTCAGTGTCTGGGTTTCATTTTTGTCAATATTTCAATCATTGTTTTAAGTATGCTACCTTTAAGAAAACAAACAAACAAAAAAAAAAAAAAAACAACTCATAATATTTTATGTGTCCAGACACACTAGCTGAACATGCAACGTTGCAGTAAATTTGCACTAAGTCATGGCCCATATTCAGACATTGTTGTTTGCAACATCTAAAACATTGGGCATGCAGGGAGGTATGAGGCACCAAATTCTCTTGAGCGTGCACTGCCTGTATGAATATCGAGCTGTGTTAGAACCTCCACCCCTTTCATTGTCCCTCCCTACCAGCAGCAGTTTTATAACCACTGCAGGGCATTGGGTATAGTCAGCAGGAGGCAGAGGTGGGATGGGGTCCCGAACCTATGAGGGGGTAGTAGGCGGCTGTATCAGGTTGTATGGACCAGGAGATCCCTTAGGGTGAAATGGTCTCTAGAACATGGTTCTCCATATCTAGTTTGCATACCCAACGGCTCCAGTACTTCTGGCCCGATAGCTCAACCGGCCCTGGAATCTCATCTGACTCGAGTGGTGTTATGCAATGCCAGGTCTATTAGGAACAAGACAGCAGTCATCACTGATCTTGTTGGGACAGCAGACCTGGCTTGCCTCACCGAGACCTGGCTCGATGACAATGCTGGTCCCATTTGGAGGCAGCTGTCCCGGCTGGGTTCTGGTGATACACCCTCGGGATTGGACCACAGGGCGGGGTGTAGCCTTTTGCTTTAAGTCAGAATTGGGCCTTACCAGTGTGCCAGTTGAGTAAGTCAGACCATTTGAGTTTACCGTGGTAGCAGGTGTGGGCTGCAGGATTGTTCTCATCTACAATCCACCCAGGAGTGAGAAACTGTTCCTGTAGGAAGTAGCAGACTTCATTGTCGACATGGCACTTGAGTGACTTCAATGCCTGGGTTGACAAGGAACTCTCACTTTTGGACAAGACTTCTTCCAGCTTATGAATTTGTTGGGGTTCACACAGGTAGTTGCCTCTGCTACCATAGTCATGGTCACTCACTTGATCTGGTTTCCTCATGGGGATGGAGACCTCGGACTTGATGGTGGAACTGACGATATGGTCTGATCACCACACCGTAAGGTTCAAGCTCTATGCTCCCCTTATAGGCCTGCCCCTGTGGAGATGGTCAGATACTGCCCTTTGAGGGATGTGACCCTGGATGGTCTACTGATGATATTGGACCTATCAGGTTTCCAGGGTAGCGAGGATCCAGAGAGTTTAGTTCAGGCCTATAATAAGACTGTTACTGAAGCTCTGGATTCTATCCGCTCTGGTCCGTGTTCACCCTTTCTCTCTCGCCCTTGGTCCCTTGGTTTGATGGGATCTTGAGGGAGTTGAGGCGAGCTGGACAAAGGTTAGAGCAACACTGGCGGAAATCGACCCTTGAGGCTGACCACGTTATATTGATGGATTATTATCAAATCTATCAATCAGCAATCACTCGTAAGAAGGCAGAGTTCCTGTCCAGGAGATTGCTGCTGCCAGAATCGACCAGCTCAGCTCTTTGGAACTGTGGACAGGCTTTGCAACCCAACCTGTCTGCAATTTGAATACATTTTCACAAGTTAAGTGTGATAAGTTTGCTCAATTCTTTGCAGATAAGGTGGCCAATGTCAGGGCGAGATCCGTCTAGCGCTCTCTGTGGGGGTTGATGGTGGTCGGTGCTTGGTTACTCCTCCTCAGTTTTCCTGGACATCTTTCAACCAACTGGAGATTGCAGCCATCATGCAGTTTGTCCAGAGTATGTGGCAAATGTGCTGTAGTTTGGATTCTGGTCCAACCGCCTATTAATGGGGTGTATTGAGTCCATCGGCTTGGTCCTTGCAAAGATTGTTTGGTGCTCCTTAGATTAAAGTGAGTTTCCTAGCTCCCTGAAGGAGGCAGTGGTGACACCACTCCTCAAGAAAGCTGCTCTGGACCCGAACTGCTTTGCTAATTACAGGCCTATCTCTAACCTTTCCTTTGGAGCAGTATAGCGCAGTGGTTTAAGACTCTGAGCTGGAAACCTGGGTTTGAATCCACAGCCTCCACTTGCATACTGAATGACCCTGAGCAAGTCACTTAACTTCCTTGTGCTCCCCAGGTCACCTGGAAACAAGCTAAACTTAGTATGTGCCTCTGTTGGTTAAAACAATTCCCAACCCCTCCCTTGTTGGGAAGGTGATTGAGAAAGTAGTTGCACTACAACTGGAGAACCACCTTACCATCCACTATATCTACGATCCCTCCAGTCTGGTTTCCAGAAGAGGCATAGTACTGAGACTGCTCTGGTTTGGGTGCTCAATTAACTTCTGATGGCAAGAGACCAGAAGCACTGCTCCATCTTGGTGCTTCTTGGTCTCTCTTCAGCATTTGACACTGTGGACCATGGGGTGCTGCTCGGCGCCTGAGGGTCATCTGTGGCCTGGTTGGTCCAGTCCTTAGATGGTTTCAGTCTTTTCTCTCTGGCAGATCTCAGAGGGTGTTGTTGTTTGTTTTTACCTCTGACCCATTCTCTCTGCTGTGTGGGGTCCCCAGGGCTCTGTGCTGTCCCTATGTTGTTTGCTGTGTACATAGGCCCTCAGAGACATTGTGAGATGATATGGGCTGAGGTTTCACTGCTACGTTGATGATACCCAGCTCTATCTGTCTTTGCGCCCGACCAGGATAGTGCAGTCTCGGTTTTAACAGCTGCCTGGTGGAACTCCATGACTGGATGAGATCCAGTCGGCTGAAACTGAATTCTGAGAAGACTGAGGTGTTGGTGGTAGATCTGGGTCACCAGATAGAGAGGTTGGTAGTGGGGCTACCTTCTGGTCTTTGGCTCGAAGATGCCCAGCTGTCTTCCTCTGAACAGGTGCCAACCTGGGGTGAGTCTTGATGATGGGCTGACATTGCATTTGCAAGTGTCGGCAGTCATCAAGTCTTCCTTTATTATCTTAGGAACACCACCAGGGTTAAGCACCTTGTTCCGTCCAGTGATCTGACAACATTGATCCACGCCTTTGTGACTTCATGCCTAGACTACTGTAACTCCCTCTACCCGGGGCTTCGAGGATTGATATCCATCACTTTTAGCTGGTGCAGAACATGGCATGCAGTTTGTTGACTGGAACTCCTCATTTGAGTCACATCACTCCCATGCTGCACGAACTGCACTGGCTGCTTGTACAGTGACGGATCTCCTTAAGGTCGGACTTCTGATACCTAGTAAGACCCTGCATGGACTGGGTCTGAACTATCTGCAAGATCTCCTGATTCCTACAGCCCTGGCCATCCCTCTGCTCAACTGACAAGGGGTTGTTAGAGGTTCCCAGGGTTTGGCTGAAAACATCTGGGGCCGTGCTTATCGTGTATGGTGCCTCCTACTCTGTGGAACTCTCTATCTCGCTAGATTCGAGAGTGCAGGACCGTGGAGAGCTTTACGGCAGCATTAAAACTCACCTATTTCAAAAAGCATTTAGTGAGAATATTATCTAACTCTTCTGTATTCTGTTTTGCCAGCTTTTATGGATTGTTATTGACTTATTGTTTCAATATCAACATTTAATATGTACAGTACAGCGCTTTTAGTTTGGCGAATGCGCTAATATAAATAAAGTTTATTATTATGTGAAGTGCACATGCACGGTGCACTACAACCTCTGCTTGCAACGGATACCCTTATAATACAATTTTTGCAATACTTTACATGTATTTTTTCTTCATATATCAAGAAAACATGATTTCTGAATGAACACATGAGGAACTGTGAAGATGATTATAAATAATGCTATGTACAGTGTCTCAAAGTGGACGGGCAGAAATAGTTAGTTGCCATATTGGTCCTTGTAAGAACAGATCTAGAAACAAATGGTTTGATACCTTTTATTGGACCAACATAGATGTAACAAAGAAAACAGTGCTTAAGCTTTCAGACCAGCCAAGTCCTTCCTCGGAAGCTTAAGGTAGTTGTTTAGTAAATCACATACTGTTAACACCCAGATCATATATAAAAAACCAGAAGGAATTCTCATTGGTTTAAAATGCCTTTTTAAGAAAATAATAACTGAGGTTTAAGTGCAAGAAACCAGTTTTAGTCAGCTGGCAACTATGAAGCACTCCAAGGTCAAATGTCAACAGAGGCAGATAAGAGGAATACTTTGAGGGCCCGGCAGTTTCATTAACTGACATCATGAATGAGTGATTGTGTTATGTGAATACACTCTTAATTAAATGCAAGACCTTTAGATATAATACCCACTTAAGTACATGTTAAAAAGATAGTATTCCAAGTTAAAACTATAAAACAGAAATATTCTATGTATGGAAATAGGAGGGTATGAACAGAAATTTCCTAAAGTGAACAACTTGTAACACATTCATAAACTCTTAAACCTATCTGAAGACAATTTATCAACTATATACTCATCCAGATACTATATTTCATAAGCATTAAACCTTCAGTACTGTAACAAGATTTTTACAAGAAATATCAAATGTCAGAATTAGTGCCCAATAAAAACAAAGCTACCAAGGACCCACTAGGGAATGAGATCATGCATCCTAATATGTTTAGAGTTTAAATGTGTCAGTATATAGTTAATCTACTATAAGTACAGAAACAGTCTTAAAAATATAAATAAAAACTAATGGAATTACCCCCAGGTAATATCATAATATAGACAACTAGTTGGAAAGAAATATACACTATGTATGTGAACCAAGAGTCCTAACACACTGCAACATCATAATGTCATGTACTGAATATAAGCCTTACCTCATAAAACCCCAACCCCCATACCCACACACAACCCCACACAAACCAACACTATCCCCTACCCCCGACAAATAGTTTATGGAGAGATACCAAAATATAGATAATCAGTTAAAGGGACCCTATAACCATACAATATTAAATAAAACACACTGAAGTCCATCCTTTGGACTTAAGGCCTGTATAAGTTCAAGTAGGGTAATGTAAAAACCCAAATCAATGTTCATGCCATCTTCTACCGTATTGAGAAGTAAAATGAGCCTGACCTCAAAAGCCTCTGTCTGTTGTGTATTTTTGAAATGTCCTTTTAATACCATTACCAACATATCTGAGACTGGAGTGATCAGTCTGAGAGAAGTGCTGCCTCACTGGCTTTTAAGTCATCTTCATATTAATAGTATGTCTGCATGAGTTCATTCTATACTTAGGCCAAATGGTCTATCATGTCTGCCTGAACACAGCTCACCGGTAATGTACAGTAGCTGCTCTCCTCCCTTCTTTAACCCATCTCTCCCCACTCCCCACCGCTTGCCCCTGCCGTTCTCCTTAACTCCAACCTTATCAAGTCCCAGTATCTGTCCCAGCCTCTCGTGAATCCATCCAGTTTTATCGGCTCATCAGGCAGTGCATTCCAAGGTGCCACCACCCTCTCCATGAAGTAATGACCTTGCACCTCCCTCTGTACTGTCCTCCTATTAGTTTTACACTATGACCTCTCGTGGTCCCTCTCCCTTCAGTTTGATCAGCCCCCCAAATTTTTACTCTGTCGACTACCTTCAGATATTTGAAGGCCTCTATCATGTCCCCTGTCCCTCCCTATCCTCCAGAGAGTACACATGTTCAGCTCTCTCAGTCTATCTTCATATGTCATTTCCCCAATCCACAGATCATCTTTGTCACCCTTCTCTGGACTCTCTCCAGCAGTGCGATGTCCCTCTTTAGGTGGGGACACCAGAACTGCACAAAATACTCCATGTGCAGCCTCACCAATGAGTTGTACAGAGGAAGAATAACCTTTCTCTCTGGGACGTTATTCCCTAGCTATACACCCAAGCATTTTATTCACCTTGGCTGCTGCCTCCTACACTGCCCAGAGTTGTTCCATTTCGCATCAGTTATCACCCCCAGATCCTTCTCCATCATGGAGACTGCCAACTGAACTCCACCCAACTGGTAGCTATACCCTGGATTTCTAATACCCAGATGCAGAACTCTGCATTTACACACATTAACTCCCAATTGCCATGAGTGTCCAATTTTCCAGTCTCGCAAATCATCCTGTAATGCCTTCCTACACTCCTCACTGTCCACCCTCTGCCCCACTTTGGAATCATCAGTGAACTGTTCATCTTATTCCCAACTCCTCCTCTATGCCTGCAATGAACAAATCGAAAAGGATAGGTCCCAACACTGAACCCTGTGGGACCCCACTGATGACCCTTCTGTGAGTCGGAATACTTCCCCACCACTACCCTTTGCTGTCTGCCTGCAAACTAGTTTGCCACCCACTCCACCAACTTTTCATCCATCCCCAGATTTCTCAATTTCAGATCAGCCTCCCATGCGGGACCGGGTTGAAAGCTTGCTGAAGTCCAGATATAGAACATCAACAGGCGTTCCCTATCCAGGATCTTGTCACCCAGTCAAGAAGTTCAACCAGGTTTGTTTGACATGACCTCCCTGGACAAACCCATGTTGGTTATCAGCCTGAACACCAGATGCCTCCATAAACTCCACCATCCTTTCTTTTAAGATGGCCTCTATCACTTTCCCACTATGGAGGTCAGACTGACTGGTCTGTAATTTCCCAGTTCGTCCCAAGGTCTACTCTTGTGGAGACGCACTATGTGTGCCATCCTCTAATCATGGGAACACAACCAGATTGGAGGGAGTAATTGAATAAATCCATCAATGCAGCTGCCAGGACCTGCGCCCAGTTCCCAAAGAACCCTGGGGTGGATGCCGTCTGGACCTGGGGCTTTATCTATCCGCAATGTCTTGAGCCTCCATCACCCTCCTAACTGTATCTCCATATCTGTGAGTGCCTCCCCCATACCCCCACCCCCCCCTCCCGAGGCAGTTGCCCATCCTTTCCCTAGTAAAGACCAGGCTGAAGTAATCATTCAACACTTCAGCCTGCTCTACCACCTCTACCCATCCCCAGCTTCCTCAGCCTGCTGATCTGCCCCCACCTTTCTTTTGCTCACTGACGTAGCTGTAGAGTTCCTTCTTCCCCACAATCCCTTGTGCTAGTTTAACCTCCTTCTCAGCCTTAGCAGCTCAAATTCTCCTGCCGACGTCCCTGGTGATCCTGTGGTACTCATCCCGGTCTGCCTCACTACGGGAGCATTTGTATCTTCTGTAAGCCATACTTTTGTTCTCACCCACTCCTGCACTACCTTTGGCCACCAGCAAGGTTTTCTGGCTCTGGCCCTCTTGGTTTTGGTATCTAGCACAGGTTTTCTTGGCTTCCAGGATGCTCAGCTTCAGCATCGCTCACTTCTTCTCCATGTTCATCCCAGTTTTGATTCCCACTGTATGTTTCCTGAGGATGCCACCATTTCCCGAAATCAGCCCTTCTGAAGTCCACTACTGTGGTCTTTGTCTGATTCCACTCCTTTCCCAGGTCTAAGTGAAACATAGGGAGTGGTTGCTACCAGCCAATGGATCATTTACCACTAGTTTCTTAACCTGATCTCTATCCACTAGTACTAAGTCCAGGATGTTTCCTTCCCTAGTTGGCTCCCCAACAAGCTGAGTCAGAAATTCATCCTGGAGGGCATTGAGAATCATTACTCTCTAGTAGATGAGGACTCATGGTGTTCCATTCAGCCACTGGCATGTTAAAATCCCCAATCAACATTTCCACCCCTATCCTCTGCAGTTCTTTCTTAGATTGTCAATCAGATCCCTGTCCATACTCTATGATTGCATGGGTGTGTAGACCACCCCTAGATTGACCTTCGTCCCCTTCCATCCTGTAGTGTGGCCCAAACTGCCTCCATGTTTCCTTCCCCCTCCTCCTGCAGCACATATCCCTTCTTGAACAAATAAAACAACCCCTCACCCTGTCCCTGCCCTATCCCTCCCTAGTGTGATGTGCCGGGTAACCTTATGTTTCAATCATGGTACTGCTGACCCACGTCTCTGTGACTGCTGCCACATCCACTTCCCTTCCACCAACTAAGCCTGCAGCTCTGGCATTTTATTGCCCGGCTCCATGCATTAATCATACCACTTTCCACCCCATCCCATAGTTTCCCTAACCTCTCCACACCCCCCACCCCTGTCGCTATTTGAATCTGACTTCACTTCCACTACACCTCCCAACTGGGAGAAGAGCCTGTACCTCTATATTGCTCAAGAGCCTTGTACCTCCGGCTCTCCCCATCTAGTTTAAATACCACCACCCAGATATATACTCCCTAGCTTTTCTTAAGGACCTCCTTCCCTCATTACTCAAGTGAAGCCTGTCCCTAGCAAAAGATCTTTGTTCTCCCATGTGTTCCCCAGTCACCCACCAAACCATACCCATAGCCAGACACCATTCCTTAACCAGCTGTTGATTTCCCTAATGCCTGCTTTCTTTCCAGAGTACCCTTTGGTACGGGCAGGATATCAGAAAATGAGACAGTGCAGTTTTCTGCTAAACATAATCTTGCCAATTCTCTGTACCTGGCCTGTACTTCCCTTAAATGTTTCTGCCACATTGTTAGTGCCAATGTGCACTACAATATGAGGCACCCTCCGTCTTTCTTACTAATGAGTGAACTAAGTACCCTACCTTGAAAACAGTCATCCTGGCACACATGCCACCCTTATAGAACTCCCTTCTCCCCATTTGTTTCCCCATCTGATTCCTGTAATAAGGAGTTCCCCAATACCAGGACCCTCTTATCCCTTTTTCAGTGCCTAATCTACTTTACCCACTGCAATCACACTGCCTGACATCTGCTTCTCTCCCTCCTCATGGCCTTTCCCTGTTTAGCCCCTGATTCCCTGATTTGCCCCCTGCCACCTGGTCAACCCCACGGAGTATGATCAGCAATCCTAGACCCATCCTTTATCTTTATGAAACCTACTGATTCTTTCGGTCTGTGTTCTTCCCACCCTTTATCTTCATGTACCCTACTGATTCATTTGGGTCTGTGTTCCTCCCCACCCCTTCACCTCTTTATTTCCAAGCCCACCCCTTTCATCCCCCTCTTTCCTCAGCATTTCTACTTATCCCTGACCTAACTGCTCCTCTCCCCCTGCTCCCTCCCAACAACTTCAGTTTCAGCATTTCCACCTCATCCCTTGAGTCCTTTCTCTTTTGTAGTGCTGTATACCTATTCGTTACTACAGCCCCCCTGCAGCTAGAGTGGAGAGCTTGCACTGTCCCTCTCTGTACCCTGTTTGTGGACATCCCTTGTATTGAATTAAATAAACAACATTCTGTGATTCACATGTATAATTGTCTGTTTGTGAAGTAACTACACAATCTGAAGTGGAAATGTGCTCATGAGTCTTACGCCTGGGGTGACTGCAGGATTGTGTACCATTTAGTGTCATGGTATTCTGTTCTGGTGCAAGTTTACTCCTAACAATCGGGTTGGCTAAATTAGGTGGTTGTTTAAAAGATAGTAGTGGTAAGTTCTTGAAAAATACAATTTGAGGTCTCATCTCACTAAATATTAGGTGGAGGTCCTTAATAATCTTACATAGAAGTTCAAGGTCAGGATGATATGTGACAGCTAAGGGTATTCTGTTGGTAGTGGTCCTTTCTTTATACTGAAGAAGATGTTCCCTTGGTACCTGTGTTGTGTTGTTGTTTTAATATTTACGAAATATAGTATCTGGCTGAGTATATACAGTAGTTGATAAATTGTCTCCAGATAGGTTTAACAGTTTATGAATGTGTTAAACAGGTTGTTCACTTTAGAAACTTCTCTTCATACCATCCTATTTCCATACATAGAATATTTCTGTTTTATAGTTTTTAACTTGGAATACTATCTTTTTAACATGTGCTTAAGTGGGTATTATATCTAAAGGTCTTGCATTTAATTAAGAGTGTGTTCATAACACAATCACTCATTCATGATGTCAGTTAATGAAACTGCCTGGCCCCTCAGTATTCCTCTTATCTGCCTCTGCTGACATTTGACCTTGGAGTGCTTCATAGTGGCCAACTGACTAAAACTGGTGTCTTCGTTTAAATCTGAGTTATTATTTAAAAAATAAGGCATTTTAAACCAATGAGAATTCCTTCTGGTTTTTAGTATGATCTGGGTGTTAATAGCATGTGATTTACCAAACAACTGCCATAAGCCTCAGAGGAAGGACTTGGTTGGTCCAAAGTTTAAGCACTGTTTTCTTTTGGTACATCTATGTTGGTCCAATAAAATGTATCAAACCATTTGTTTCTGGATCAAAGTGGGCAGGGAATTGTCCATGCGTACAGTGCACAGGTGGCTGTGGTGGCACTGGCACTGGTAGCTGGTGCCATGTTATTCATAATATACACGTGACAAGTCATAAAAATGATCAGGTACCCATAACATCTGAAGATGGTGCATACTTTTTATCTAAAGAAGAGTGGAGCATTTTAACAGAATCTGAGAAAGTGATTGATGCCAGTCCTTCTGTACTATGTCTGTGCAATGTGCCAGCAGGAAGAAGGAAGAAGTGATGTAAGGTGAGGAAAATTTGATTCATGATGGAGGAAGGGGAGGATAATGATAATGAAGAGGATGTGTTTTCTTCTGAAGCCATAGTCCTTCTATTTTTTATTTGAATGTAATTATAATTAGTTATTATTCTTAAATCTATCTTTTCTATTTGCAAAGAAAATGTGATTTTAGTGTTTATGGTGCCATCTGTAAAATACTGCCACACTACAGAGATACATTTGTATTTTGGTCACAGTGGACTGGTGGTGTAGGTGA
The DNA here is from genome assembly GCA_016271365.2 of Neoceratodus forsteri. Classification (NCBI taxonomy): domain Eukaryota; kingdom Metazoa; phylum Chordata; order Ceratodontiformes; family Ceratodontidae; genus Neoceratodus; species Neoceratodus forsteri. Next base: position 232,867,679 of record CM028129.1, on the reverse strand, counting down.
GGGCCAGGAAGTACTTCTGGAGTCAGCATTGGGCAGAACAGTAGACATGATATATGAGCAGATAATATAATTTGAAATAGCATGATATAATATATGATAAAACAATATAATCTGATAAACTATATGAGCAAATAACATATTCTGATGTAATCTGATATGGTAAATGAGAAGAAAATATAATCTGATATTTGATAATGTGATATAATATGATACAGGAGTAGATAATATAATTTTAATGTAGTATAATATAATATATGATATGATAAAATAATATGATATATGAGCACATAGTATTATCTGATATGATATATCATCAACTATTATAATGTGACTTGATATATGATCAGATATCTGAAATAATATGACATCATATATAATATATCATAAAATAAATTATAAGGTGATATAATGAGATATGTGCACATGTGCATATGTAACATGTGCAGTACTGGGCCCCTACCAAAAAGACACATAACTGTTGAAGGCAGTGCAGAGAAAGGGCAGAAAAAATGATTCATGGCCAGCAGGGGCTCTTGTAGCATAGAGGCTAGAAAACCTTAATATGTACACGCTTAGAGGACAGAAGAGAATGCAATGACACGATAGAGACCTTTAACTACATGAAGGTATCAACAAAGTCAACCCAGTGAACTTTTTAGGATAAGTGAGAACAAGCATATAAGGAAGGGGAACACAGTTGCAAACTGGGGGATGGAGGGAGGTTCAGAAGGAGGCCAGAAAGCAGTTCTTCATGGAGAGTGGTAGCAGGCGGAACAGGCTACCAGAAGAGGTGGTGAATCAGAAAGCAGTTGGGGAGTCAGAGAGGTGGGATAAAGTCAAGGGAGGGTTAGGGTGTCAGGGATGGTAGAGGCAGAGTGACATGTGAGGAAAATACATGAGCTCTGCACCAGGCAGACAGCAGTGTAAGTGGAATGAGGGGCACCGACACTCAGACCAAAATGCAGCACCAAACCAAATCATGGAAGCAGCAGCAGCCAAAAGAAAGGTGCACAAAGGCAAACAACACTCAAGAAAACACAAAATATAAGTGGGGTTGTTGGCAAAGTATACCAAATGGGCTATATTGTCAGTCAGTTCGGTACAGTTTGCCAGATAAAGTCACTTGCATATATTTTGTATTTTCTTGAATATTTTTTGCCTTTGTGCACCTTCCTTTTGCTTCTCTTTAGAGATCTTAAGGCCTGCTTCTGCTGGCCATTTCATATGTTTGTATGACAGATAAGAGAGCAGATTATATAATCTGATATAATCTGCTATGATATATGATATAATAATATAGTCTCATATAATCTGAAATGATATATGAAAAGATAATATAATCTGATTTGATATTTGAGAAGATAATATACGTTGATATTATATGATATAATCTAATAGTATTAATGTTTGATAATTTTATTATTTTTATTTAATAATAGAAACATAGAAACATATACAATAAAGGCAGAAAAAGACCAGCGGTTCATCAAGTCTGCCTGTAGTATCCTGTCTAATGCCAGGACCTGTTGTCCATCCACGGTTCTAACCTTCCCGTCCACCCTCCATCCCTCTCCCAGATTCTGTCATCCAGAGCAACCACTATGCCCTTCACTGTGTCCCAGACATGCTTGAAACCATTAATTGTTTTAGCACTCACCACTGTGACTGATAAACTGTTCCACCACCCTTTCTGTAAAATACTTCCTCATGTCCCTCCTGAAACACTCTCCTGTCACTTTCCACTTGCGCTGTGACCTTGAACTGTTACTCATGCTAAATGGTTCTATGTGATAACAGCAATCGCCAAACAGCAGCAATCGCTATTAGGCGGCGTGTACATTGCTGAAAATAAAAATGGCGATGTACACTTGCAGTGAACACTACAGGCACACACATCTCTTTGTATGGGATGGCTGTGCCCCACACCCTAACTAAATATTCCCAACTCCAGGGGTGCATGTCGGGAGGAGTTGAAACTTGTAAAAATGAATAAATACCGCAGACTGCAAAATTACTAGCGCCTCCCCAGACCCAAACTCTGCACACCCCCAACGTAGCCAGCCACCCTCACCACCATGCCACATGGCAAGCTCAGCAGCCTTCCACTGCACTGCTCCCAAATACCTTCCCTCCTCTTCCATTCCCTGCACTGGTTCCAGTCTTCCTTTTCGCCCACTGGTCACCTTCCTTTGCTCGTCGCTACCCTTTCAGGGTACCTCAAATTACAGGCGCTGAGACTGAGTCACTCATATTTGAGTCACTCAATCTCAGTTAGACTTTCATGGGATACCATGCTAAATAATTCTCCACAGTCCACCTTGTTTACTCATACTAACATACTAATTGCCAGCAGATTAGGCCTACGGTCTATCGAATCTGCTTTCGAACCTCAGATCCTAGTTGGGTACGAGGCCCTCCCCTGTGTTCCAGAAACCCTCTCATCCATCCCCACCCCTGGGCCAGGCCATCATCTGATTCATCCACTTTCTGTCTGTCCCACCCTCTCTTGAATCCCTCCACTGTGGTTCTCTGAACCAGCTCACCAGGTAGCGCATTCTAGGATCCACCACCCTCTCAGTCAAAACCTCCTCCTCTTTCCCCTCAACCTTCCACCTTCCAACTTCAAACCATGCCTCTGGTGATACCTCCCTGCTTTAGTCTAAGATCCCTCCATGTTTACCCTATTTATTCCTTGAGGTACTTGAAGACCTCAATCATGTCCCCTCTATCTCTCTCTCCTCCAATGAAAACAGGCAGAGCTCCTCAAGTCTGTCCTCATCGTCAAATCCTAGTCCTCGTATCATCTTAGTTGCCCTCCTCTGTACCATCTCCAGGAGCTGTATGTCCCTCTTCAAGTGTGGTCTCCAGTACTGTACACAGTACTCAAGGTGTGATCTGACCAGTCCATTGTACAGGCAGAATCACTTCCCTGCTCCTAGAGGTGATCCCCTTACGATGCATCCCAACATCCTGTTTGCTTTGCTAGCTGCTCTCCTGCACTGCTCAGAGTTATTCATACATGCATCCACCATGACCCCTAGGTCTTTTTACCCTGTTGAGGCCTCAGTGCCTCCCCTCCCAGGGTGTACCTGTGTTTAGGGTTTCCCGCCCAAGATGTAACACCTTGCACTTGGTGATATTGAAATTTAATTTCCATGTGTAGGCCCACCTTTCCAGGGTGTCCAGTCCCCAGGGCCAACCTCCCTCTTCCCCTCAACTACTGCTCCCATCTTGGAGACTCAGCAAAGAGACTCATTTCACACCTATACTCTCCTGATGTCCAATATGTATGCATTAAACAGGATCAGACCCAGGACTGAGCCCTCGGATTCCCACTACCGACCTCTCTAGGGTTTGAGCTCCCACCGACCACTACTCTCTGAATGCATCCAGCTAGCCAGTTTCAATCCATCTGACCATCAAGGGCCTACTCCCAACCCCGTCTGTTTCTCCTTCAGACCATCGTGGGGACAGAGTCAAATGCCTTGCTGAAGTCCAAGAATAATACATCCACAGGCTTTCCCTGTCCAGTTCTAATGTTACCCATTCGTAGAACTCCACAAGATTGGTTTGATATGATCTACCTGGCACAAACCCATGTTGCCAACTATCCAGACCTCCCACCTCCTCCAAATACACCCCAATCATTCCTTTAGTATACTCTTCATTAATTTTCCCACCACCAAGGTCAAACTGATGGGTCTATAGTTACCTGGTACTTCCCTTGACCCCCTTTGTGGATTGGCACCACATGTGCCTCTCACCAATCTAGGTACCCTCCTGTCTCAAGTGACCTGTTGAAGAGCTCCGCCAGAGGTGCAGCCAGTATGTCCATGAATTCCCATAGTACTCTCGGATGAATGCCATCCGGCCCAGGAGATTTATCTATCTTTAGGGCCTTAAGGAGATAGCATCATCCGTCCTCACCTTCTGGCCTTTTTATCCTTATCCTGATGTGACACCCCTGGGATACCTCTCCCTCCCTCTTGCTCCATTTCTGTTGCTCCCCTGATCCACTCACTACCACTTCTATACTCATCATGCCTTGCTTTGTAGATGTCCATCCCCTCCCTAGTGAACACAGCGGTGAAGTACTCATTTAATACCTCTGCCTGGTCCCTCGCCTCTTCCACCCACCCTCCTTCTGATCTTGATCTGCCAAGATGCTCCTTAGTTTTCTGTGCTCCCCAATGTACTGGAAGAACCCCTTTTCCCCTCCCTGTATCCTCTGTGCCAGCTCACTGCTCTTTACTGGACTTTGCCCCGCACCATCCGGGTGGCTTTTCTAGATGCAAGATGGTACATTTCCTTTCCCTATCCCTCTCATTGTTTTATATTTTTTGTAGGCAGCCTTTTTTTTCTGACCACTACCTGAACCTCACTGGACCACCAGCATGGTTTATGTGACCTTGCTCCCTTCGCTTCACCTTAGCGCAGGTCCTGACTGCCTCATACAGTCCCCGTTTATGACCTCATCTCTTTTCCACTATTTGTCATTGTTGTAATCCTTCAAGTGATCCTTGAGAATATTTCTAATGCCCACAAAGTCTGCCCCCCTAAAGTCCACTGCTAGTGTCCTAGATCTCCCCCCTTCCCCATGCTAATTTAAACCAGACAGTATTGTGGTCGCTCTCAGTCAGGGGATCCTCTACAACCAGGTCCCTTACCAGATCCCCATCCACCAGAACCATGTCCAGGACATGCCCCTTCCTTGTGGGCTCCATCACGTGCTGTGTTAAGAACACATCCTGGAAGCGATCCAGCAGCCTCTGCTCCTTGGCCTGTAGGACATGGTTCCCCAGTTTGTACCTGGCATATTAAGGTCCCCATCAACACCATTCCTTCCCTTTTGGTACACACTAGGCAATGATGTTGTCCAGCAAACCATTCTCAGAACATCACCCATCCTGGGGGCCTATATACTATACCCAGCTTGCCTTACCTCGTGCAGGGGTCGTGAGGTGACCCATAAGGCCTCCACGTTTCCCTCTGCCTTAGCAATTTCTATGTCATCTCTAATGAATATAGCACGCCACCCCTCTGCCTCCTTTTCTATCCTTCCTAAGCATAGTGTACCCCGCATGTTTAGGGTCCCAGTCATAGTTTTGTTGGCTACGTTTCCGTGACCGCCGACACATCCACCCCAGACAGCATGGCCTGGAACTCTGGCAACTTGTTTCCCAAGCTCTGACATTTACTAACACCCCACCCCTTATCCTGATCCCTTTGTTGAACCTCACCCAGGTTCCTTATGCTTACATCCTCCCTCTGCTCCTCCTGAAACCTCCTCCCCCAGTCTGTTTCCCCCTCCCCCTTGGGTTTGAAGACTACTCCCCTCATCTGGAGGAGAGGGCTTCTAGTCAGCCCTTCCTTGTCCCTCCCCCTCACAGTTTAACTCCACCTTTCTTGAATGTAGTCAGCCACCCCCTGTTTAAGGACTTCCTTCCCTAATGGGGCAAGATGAAGCCTGTCCTTGGCATACAGTCCTTATCCTCCCCAAACTCCTTTCCAGTTCCCTAACACCCCTGACCCACTTTCTTCACCCCACTTCCTGAGCCAGTCATTAACCTCTGTGATCTTCATTTTTTCTCCACTGAGACCTTTGGTACCAGCAATATCTCCGTAAAGAAATGTTGCATCCATTATCCTGACAGACTCTGGCAAGTTCTACGAACCTTGCTTGGATTTCCAAAGCAGTATTTCCTCTAGATCGTTAGTTCCCAAATGCACCAGGAAATCCGGTTTCCTCACAATCCCTAACCAGTTCGCACACCATGAACTTTGCTCTGTGCACTGTCAGCCAAGAGATACTCACTACCTTCACCTGGCTATGGCATCCACCCCCCCACCGCAATGGATACCCTAATAATTAGGTCTCCCAATAGCAGAACCTTAACACCGCCATCATCCTTATGGTTACCGCCACTGTGCTCTCAACGCCCCCATCCACGCCTTTATTAGTGATCTCAATTCATGGGAGTCTTCCTGCCTTATCACCCTCCCTTTCTGCCTCCTTGTTATTTTGCCACTTAACTCAGACCCCCGAATAGGTGCCTTTAACCCTCTCTTATCTGAACCATTTATCCTGGCCCTGATGGTTCCCCTTCCCCACTGCCATCCTCCCCTTGTAATAGTACCCCTACCTTCAGAGCCCTCTGTAGGTCCCTTTACCTAGGGTCCCATCCTTGGTACAGACCCCCCTCCTGAGTGGGGCCCCTCCCGCCTCCTTGTCTCCCAGTTTCTCTCAGTCATGCTCTCCTCCCTCATGTTTGCAATATGTTGCATCTCCCCATCTGCTTAACATTTATGTTTCCCCTTCTCCATCTGGGACTATTTCTATCCTTTCCATTGCTGGTCTGTGATGCCCTATGGGTATCCGACTCCCTCCCCAGCCTGTATCAGTTTCCTCATTTCCACTAACCCTTTCCTCCCCTCTAGGTTGTAGTGGCTCAAATTTGTTGTAACACTCTAGCCAGCCTCCATCAAGTAACCAGTTTCCCTGACTGCCCTCTACTGCCCCTCTTCCTTCCCTCTTGCCCTGTTCTCCTTAGGAGCTCCCTTCCCACAGTCTGCCCTCTTAGGCTTCCCCACAAAGCCCCTCCCTTCTCACTGTCTGCTCTTCTAGGCTTCCCCAACAGCTCCTCCTGACTCTTCCCCTCCACTCTCTTTATATTCAGATATTTACCCATCGTTTCCCCTTTGCATCAACATCCCTATCTAAGGCCCTCTGTCCCTAATTTCCCCCCTCCTGCTTGCTGCAACATAACATCCTGTAATTTCTGGCGTTGCCCCAGCCTCTCCTCAGCCCCACCCTTCTGCCACCCATATCCCATCCCTTATCCTTGGACACCCTCCCAACTCCCCAGCTTACTCCTTTATCAATATACTTCCTCCTGATACAAGATAGCTGTCTACAGAGTGGGCAGCCTCCCTCTCTCCAGGCCCAATTGAGAATTATTGCCATCCCACAGCCTGTGCAGCCTACAACCCCTTCTGAAGATGCCTGCCATGGTGGAATGTGGTCACCCTGTTTGTCCCTCTCTGTTCATAATGGCGCACACCCCTTTTTCAGTCCCTTCCCCCTGGAATACAGTCTCTCTCTATACTGACTGCAGTTATTTATGAACCCAATTTCAACCCCACCAATAAAGTTCCCAAGTCTCACAAACATATACAGTCCAGTGTGTGTTCAGTCCCACTAACAGTGTGTGTATGTAGAAATCAGGTACCGTATGATGTCACAGGCCCACCAGTTCCTGTTGCTTCAAATTTCAGTCATAAACAGAAATGCACAGCCTTCAATCCCAACCCCAGTGGCTTTTCGGTATTTAAAGCCTACAAAACAGGGTGGGTGGGTGGCAGAGCTCTACCACCAGGCAAACATCACATTTAAATATCCTCTAATTATCACTACAAACAAGTGTTCCCACAACCAGCACACAAGCCCCAATAGTTACAATATCACAGCCCAAGTAACAGTTCTAAATCAAGTAGTAATTCTTAACACACATAATTAATTTTAAGTACAAAACTATTCAAATATTTCAGTTAAAACAGAAGATAAACTAAACCTCTTTCCTGAACAACCACCTACTTTTGTTCCCAGGCGGAACTTCAAGATCTCTATTGTATCCCCCTTCTCCTTCTTGTCTTCAGTGAGTTTATGGCCAGTGCCTTGGTGCGCTCATATGACCTGCCCTGTTGGCCCTGAATCATCTATGTCACACTTCACCACACCTACTCCATCCTGTCCTTATCTTTCCTAAGGTGAGGACTCCAGAACTGAGCACAGTACTCCAGGTGAGGCCTCATCAAAGATCTATAAAGGGCAGAATTACCTGTTTCCTTCTGCTGTCAGTACACCTCCCAATACACCACAGTATCCTGTTTACCTTACTATAGGCCTTGTTGCACTGGCTTGATTGTTTGGGGTGTCACTGATGATAACCCCTAGGTACTGTTCTTTAGCTATAGTGCTGGAGTCTTACCTCACCCATCCAGTAGTCATTCATAGGGTTCTTGTTCCTAAATTTGCACCACTACTTTTGACATTTAATTTCAACTGCCAAATCTTAGGCCATGTTTCTAGCCTTTGCAGGTCACTCTGCATATCTCTGATTCCCTAGTCACTATCCACCCTCCCACAGGCGTAGTTCATCTCTGAAGAAACACAACCTACCTGGATTCTCTCTCCAATATCACTGATGAACATATTAAAGAGGACTGGGTCCAGGACAGATTCCTGTGGTACCCCACTCATGACCTCTCTTTCTACTGATCTGACCCTAGTTACCACAACCTTCTGCTGCCTCCACCTTAGCCAGTTACCTACAAATCTTATTATGTCCTAAGCCATGCCCAGAGCCTCCATATTCCTCAGCAATGCGTCTGTGAGACACGTGTCGAAAGCCTCACTGATGTTGAAATAGAGTAAATCCACAGTATGGCCCCTATCCAATGCCCTCATCTCCCAGTCAAAGAAGACTATCAGGTTAGTCTGACGAGACCTCCTGCCACAGGCCTGTGTTGTTTACTATCCTGGAGACTGTTGCTGTCCAGGTAGTCCATAAGGCCCTATTTGAGCAGCGACTCCATCAGCCTCCCTACAACTGAAGTAAGGCGAACAGGTCTCTAGTTACATGCCTGTTCCTTGTTCACCTCCCCTATGGAGCAGAACTACGTCCACCACCCTCCAGTCTTTTGGTAGTGCCCTGTATGAATGAACTATTGAATAGCCAGTTCCTGCCAGTTCCTATGCACCCTTAGGTGCATCCCATCAGTTCTTGAGCCTTATTTATCTTTGGAGTAGTTAGCCCTTTCCTTTTTAAAACTTATTTTTATTTAGACATGCTTATAACATCTTTTTTTTATTTTTATTTTATTCATCTATCTTTACATTATTCATACATCTATAATCAAGTCGTCTGTGGTAGTAATACATAAGATATATTCATAAACTGATGTCCACATTTATAAAAGTGAAAAATGAATACATCTGTTACTATTTTTTAAAGAAAGTTTTTTTTTTTTCTTAGTTTTTGTTGACTGGGTAAGTGCACTAGACAAATTCTGCCTATTTTCAGACACGGCCCGGGGGGATACAGATGAATGCCAACCGACCTCGATCCAGATTAAGCAGTTGGTGGCATTTTAGTGAATGGGGGAAAATTTGGCCAGGGTACCAGGTAAATTCCCATACTCTTTGCGGCAGAGGCACTGATGCTCTGTGAGAGGCAGTGGGAGCCATTGTTATGGAGCTAGTGGAGGAGGAGGAGTGCCATGGCGCTTCAGGAAAGATCAATGGAGAAGCAGGGAGCAGCTGTGATGCACCTTTCTGGTGGCCAGCTCCTCGCTCCTCTTGTCTCCCCTCAGCAACCAGATCGGCTGGGTGCTGAGAGCACCATGTTGGGGCGAATGGCAATCCTGACAACCATACCAATAGAATCCATGCCTGTTAATGGTGCTATTGAGGTACAACCAACTGAAATCCTGATGCAGGAACAGTTGAAAGAAGTGGAAAGAGCCTACCTGGCTGACCAAACAGCAGCTGGAGGAGGAAAAAAAACAGAAGGCGTACTGTTCCAGGTATCACCTGATCAATCGCCGCAGAATACTGCGATAGTGTTTGTTCTTTCTGGCACGAGTGCAGTTCCAGGAACTACACAGCATTCTTCACAGGTTCATGGGCAGCGGGGATTTCCCACCTGTGGGTGGTCCCCAGAAAAGCACTGATGGAAGCAGACTGGCTCCAAACAGCAGAAGGCAGGTGAATACCTGACCTAAACATTCCTTACCTGGTTCCCCAGAACATTTGCATTCTAAACAACTCCGCTTACTGTGAGTACTAGCAGGACAGACAGTCAGGGCTTGGCCTTAGCAACCACAACCACTTCCATTGATCAGTCTGTTTTAGAAGAAGTTCCTGAACAGGATTCACAGATTGTGTCAGAAGAGTCGGGACTTGTGGCTGGGACCGGTGCTAATGGTAATATTTTCTGTTCTCCTTTAGAGTCCCAGGGCATTGATGAATTTATGGTGCACAGTCAGGGACATCAGAGATAAGGTAAAGCTATTAATACTCTGAATCTACTATCTGAGGTGGAAGAGGAGAAGCAGTAGTACAGCTAACATTTCTGCAGCACCTGCATTAACTGCACCAGCTGCTCCCACGTATGCCAGTTTATTGAAAAACTACTGAACTGGCCAAATGCCACAATACCATTTGGTTATGCTACTTGAAGTGTATGCTTTGATCTACACCCCAGGAGAACTCTTTTGATGTTAGGTTTCATCGCCTGCACTATCGGATCGTTTTGGATAAAATCATAAATCCAAAGACAAACCAGGCTTGGGAGCATTTCAAACAATTCCATTGACTAAGCAGACATTTAAAGTGATTACCATCCTTTTTAGGAATGAGGAGTTAATGTCTCAGATATTATTTATTGGTTAGAAAACAAAATGTAAAATTCAGGGTTACACTGAGCCTATTCTGGATACAGAGGGTTTTGGAATGGAGGTTGGAAATTCAGAGTGAACCTCCAGCAAGGAGATTCAGCCTTATGCATCTCCCCAACTGCTTTTACCTGGGGAGGGATAAATGGTTTATTTTCTACCAGGACAGCCTAGGCGTTGTTTTAAGTATGGGTCAACCAGGCATATTAGCCAAACTTGTGGTGTGGCCAAGTGTGGCCAGTGTGAGGAGGTGCGACATACTTTGTTTCACTGCAGAAACCCCTAAAATGCAACCTGTATGAGGAAGAGCATTCGTTTATGGTCTGCCTTGGGTAGCCCATAACACAGGAGATCTGATTATGGAGTCAAGATTTTATATCCATAAAGTTCAAAACATGTGCCACCAGCTCCTCCCCAACTGTTCCCCACTCGGGTCCTGTGATTCTCAGTAGGAAACAAGGCCTGAACCCCTCCTAGCACTTTGCAGACAGTGGCTGCTAGGAAAATGGGCGCTAGGGCAATTTGATGCTATCTACAGTTATTCCATCCCCAGCCCACTTCTAGTGCAACCTCAATGCCTCCACCACCACCACCCCAGTCTCCTCAATGGTGGAGCCTTTCCAAATAGTTAAAATGAGGTGGGCATTGGCAGCCTACTCATGAGAAGATTATATCCTCTACTCCATCTGTGGTGGTGCACAATCAGTATTCTGCATTGCAGGATGAGGATTCCGATAAGCAGATAGAATCAGACTCTGCATCTCTTTCCTCGTCACTAGCGGAAGGTGGTTCCGATAAGGACCTTCTTTTGGAAGATGGAATGACCACTCCTGTTAAAAAGAATGGGAACCAGGTCATGGGCAAGGAGAAAATGTTGAAGTGCTTGTCTCTGTTCTTTTTCTTCTTTTTTTCTTTTCCTCTCCATGTCTGGGTCCCTCTATAATGTGTCGGTAGCTTCACTGAATGTTAATAGTATAAAGTCAGAGAGGAAGAGATGCTTACATTTGCCCAATTTGCCGATACTCAATATGATCTTGTATACTTACAAGACACTAGGTTGGACTCCTGTTTGGCAAAACAGGAGGCTAGATGTAACCTCGGTATGGGGCACCACCTATTGGTCGATTGGATCTGATTTATGTTGTGGGGTTTGTATTTGTGTGAATAATACTAAAGCTAAAGTGATTCATGAGGTAGACATTGTCCCTGGGAGGCGTTATTGCTAGATATTTCTTTGCAAAATCTAGAACTTGATGCATTAATGTTTATGCACCCCAGACAAAGGTAGCCAGGATTGATTTGTTTCAGCTTTTATTGCCTTACCTATTTACATCTAGATATGTTTTTGGGTGGAGATTTCAACTGTGGCAGGTATAAGATGGATACAGGTCTTAAAACCTCGAAGGTATATTGTGATGTGTCCTGTTTGAATAATTTATTAACCCAAACTGGTTTAATTGATGCATTTGACACAGGGTTGGCTCCCCACCAAAGACTTATTTTAGAGGGATGCTTGCTACCCGTATTGATTATTAGTTTCTTTTGGAAAGTTTGGAAGTTGAGTCTTCTACAGTTCTCCCAGTTGCATCTTGGACCATGTCCTATTGTCTGTGACAGTTTCTAATTTTGAAAAAAATAGGAAGGGCCCGGGTATTGGTGTTTGAACTTGGGGTAGTTTATGGATCCCTGAGAGTTCAGGACTTTGACAATTTACTTGAAGCAAGGAAATCTGTTGCATTTCTGTATGATTTCCCCTCAGTGGTGGGAAGATACGAAAATAGATGTCGACAATACTTTCAGCATGTAGGTAAACTGAAAGGAAGATAAAACTGATCAATACAAATCATATTAATGTCAATTGTATTTTCTCCAATCTCTGCAGGAATCCTCGAAAATGATCTTTCTTCTCAAATTTTGGCAGTAAAAAGAAAATGGCAGATATAAAATATGACAGATTCAAGTCATTAGTTAGAACTTGAACAACGATTTGGAGCGATGAGGAAACAGGATTTTGTGGATCCCTTTCACTTCTGTCAAACCCAGCAGCAGCAAAATGTATTTCCTATGTTACTAACTCAGGCGGTACTTCCTTTACTTCAAATCAGATATTCTTGAGAAGTGCAGCATCATGTTGAGGGGTTATTTGCTGAAGGTATCCCTCCTACCTAGACGGTCATGAGTGGATAAGACATTGTTATCTTCCCATATTATCCACCCAACATCAACTGACCCTAATCCAACAGGTTAGGTACTAAATCCAGTCAATTTTCCTGCATTAAATATTACCATCAGTGATTTCCGATTAAGTCAGTTCTCAACGTTCAATAATGTCGAAATCTAGAAATACCACCGACTGCTGACAGCTATCTTATATGACTTATTTTTGTACTCGTCCCGTTTAATAATGCGAAATCTTGAAATAGTGCCGACTTGTTACTGGCCATTCAAAGCTCTGCAAATGAAGTCTTACCATCTGGTGTCTGGCAGCTTACAAGAAATTAAGCTGACTGCTGACAGCTGTCTTATAAGACTAATGACTCATTTTTGTGCTACTTCCCATTTAATAAAGCATAAATCCAGTACTGCCCCATTCAAAGCTCTGCAAATCTAGTCAGCATTCCTTACCATCTAATGTCTAATAGTTACTCAGTACCTGTCCCTGTTCAATAAATTATGCCCAATTCAAAGCTCTGCAAATGAAGTCTGACAGCTTACTTAGTACCTGTCCCTGTACCTGTGCAGGTGTTACTGTGCAGCTGCAGGACTGAAATCCAGACTACATGCAATCTGAGCTACAATAAGTAACTAGGTTACAGCACCCAGCTTTCTCCCTGTTGATCTTTACACAATGGCGAGGCAGCAACAATGGTTTGCCGTGTTGTCCCATCACAAAGCAGACGTGACAAGCTCTGCATTGGTGGCTACTTGTTGGTCACTGAGAAGGTCTGAGGTGAGTGGTACTATTGATGCTGTCAGTACCGCTAAGCCAAAATACTGCCCAGATGACGATTACTGTCCTGCAGGGTGGACAGCATCTGTTGGTGAGTGAAGCCGCTCATAACCAGTCACCAGATGCTGCTGACGACACATGGCAGAGGCAATGGCTACACTGAAGCAGCGGGCAGTGGACACCCATGATAACCCTGCACAGTTAGTGCAGAAAGCAATGTCCAGTGTCCTCAAGAGTTGTGCCAAAGCATGTCACATAAACAGGCACTACTGCAGGTAGTTAAGCATGCCTAAACTGCAAATTGGACTGTAGAGCCAAGAACAATAGCAGAGCTTGGTGTTCTGGAGGTTGACTCTGCTGTATGGGCAACCATGGTTGCTAAAGGACTTTGCAGTTGGGGATGACCAGTTTCTTCTCTTTACCACCAAGGCCAACACTGGCGCTTATACATGGCGAAGTTCTGGATTATGGAAAAATTAAGATTTTTTAATGGCTGTGCTATTTATGGTATAATGGATTACATGCCTGATGGATTAAAGGAAGCAGTAACTACACATTAATATGCCTGATGGATTACGAAGCAGAAACTAAACTGGACATTTCAGGATCGGGATCAGGAATGGTGAGTACATTTCAGGATTATTGTATTAGGATTATGCAATTTCTGTAATATATTAATTTGGGATTTTTTGGGGGGATTTTTTAATGGGGATTTCTAATGGAGGATTTAGGACGTATCCCAATTCAACCTATCTTCATTCAAGAGTTGAGGATGTAGTTATGTCCCTCAAAGTAGGGTCTGTGCCAGGAAAAGATGGGCCTCCCTTATGAAATATATAAATTTCTTAATGACAAATTAATACTAGAATTACTATCTGTATTCAGTGAAATCTTACATACAGCTTCTGTTACAGACAGCATGTGGGTTGGCCTCTTGGTTTTAATGTAGCAAATCCAGGAATCAGAATTTATTGTCAAATTGGTGACCTATCACCCTTCTTAACACTGATTTTAAAATCTTAAAAATTATAACGAATAGGTTAGCCTTGGCATATTTGTCCTTATTCACCATTCCCAAATGTGTGCTTTTCCTGGAAGAATGATCCAGGATAATCTTATTTTACTATGAGAAATGTTGAAGAAAGGGAGGCTGGAGAACTTTCGGACTTTACTGTCTAGTGATCAAGCCAAGGCCTTTGATAAGGTTAGTACACAAGTATTTATGGGATTGTCTGACAGATATGGCATTCCTGGACAATTTGTAGGCTGGATCCAGGCTTGCTACTGGCATGCAGTAGTACTTCCATATTACAATGGGTGGCTAGGGTCTGAATGTAGGATATTGAGAGGGGTATGTGAGTTGTCCCTTAGCCCCCTGCTCTATGTTTTCCTAGACCCCTAATAAGGAAGATTCATTTTGTTCAAGATGTCTCGGGGATGTCGTTTTCTAGCACAGACGAACATTCAGACTTTGGCTTATGCAGATGATATATGCCTTAGTCTGGTGGATGAAGCATCTTGTTCCATAGTGGGAGACATTTTGGAAGAATTTACTAATGTTTCTGTTTCAACTATTAATTATGGAAAAGGCATGTGCCTGATGACTGGGAGGCAGGGTACCCATCTGATACTATTCTCTATATCCCTATATCCAGGGACCCTTGCTCTATTTTGGGTATTCTCTTTGGGAAGGAGACCTGGCTCTCCTGAACTGGCAGACACTTTTAGATCAAGCTTAGGAGAGAGTGGATCGATGAAATAGATGGAGATTATCTAAACAGAAGCGTGTTTATATGATAAAGATGTTTCTGTTGGCTCATTTCTCCATTTAAGTTGTATATTTTGTTACCCAAACAGCTGGAAACAAAATATATGGATGTTTCTTTAGGCGGTTTGGGGCAGTCATCTGAACCCGATTAAAGAGGTATTTTCTTTATAGACAAAACCCAGGAAGTTTAAAAATGGTGAATCCTATTCCTTTTTTCCCCTCTATGTATGTTAACATTAATCATAGACCAGTGCTGCTGAGTAAGGATAAAGTATGGATTCCTTGGGTCATGGATGTCATTGAGTCTATCTTACAGTAGTGGCCATAGAGTAGTCCCTCCCAAGGCAAAGATCTTTATTAACACTTCTTGCTCGGTTTTAGACCTGCTTTAGTAAAATTAAACTATGGATGTTTTCTAAACATCAGCTTTTGACTTTATAGGAAACAGGTTTATGATTATATCATGGATCGATACTTTAAAGAACAGACATTTTTTTAGCTAGACCTCAGCCTGAGAAATCTTCTGTTGGTAAAATGCTTATGTCTCCACATATTTCTAAACATATGTGGGATGTTATAGTTTTCTCTTCATGGAAACTTAATGTCAAAGGGCATTTAAAGCATAAAGGGATGGAGGAAAGACACTGTCCTAGATCGCTTGTCAATGGTGGTACCATGCAACACTTATGTTTTGAGTGTCATTATATTGTGACATTCTGGGATATTGTGAGATTGAAATGGCCCTTGTCCCTTTCGGCTCTATTACTCCAAATATCCTACGGTTGGGAATTTTACCATATAACTGGATGACATTTGATAGACACTCAATTTGGGTGATACTATCTTGTTGTAAATTTTATATTTGGCATGTTCAGTGTAAACTGTCTCTGCAGCAGATAGTGATTCCTGAAGAAACATTATTCTTTCTGATTGAGAATGCTATTCGAACATTAAAATTATGAGGCTTCCTTATCTTCTTAGGTCCATCAAAACTGGTGGGTAATATCTCTTGGATAGTGTAATTTTTGGTTTAGGGGAGGAGCCACCCTGTATAGCTTTTATGTAGTACAATGAGGTATATGCCTTCTAGAGTGACATGCTGACATGGTCATCTGCGAGGTTCCGTGGGTTGGAGGTATTTCCACCCACTGTTTTGCTTTTATAAGACTGTGTATCGTATATACTAGTTAAGATAGTAACCAGTAATGCTTATTTGTTTTCTTTTAGCTTTCTATATTTATTTTATGTGCATAATGATTGGTATGGATGTTTCACTATTTGTTTTAATTTCCTTTCAAGTAATATTAAATTCCAACTTTTATAGTGGGGGTGGGGGAGGAGTTTGCTGTCAGCAGCTACTACTAAGTTCTGGTACTATGAATATGAATATGATGTTTTGCTATAAATGTATGATAGAATACTTATTTATGTTTATTTTTGTTTTGTATTATGATTTTGTGTGATGTAACATTTTTGTCTATATATATTTGCTGTTATAATAGACAATTCCTTACTATTTAATAGAGAAGGGGAGGTATATTTTTACTTTTTAGCTGATGTCTGTTTGTATATTAGAATTTACATTTTCTGATAACTGTATGATGGAAATATTTCTTTGCTTTGATGTATATACTTTTTATATTATTATTTGTGTGAATTAACACTATTTCTATGTATTTGTTTATGAAGTTATAATAAAATTCCCTACTCTTTTCAAGAGGTGCCATGAGATCTTTAACATCCATCTGAACTACCACCAGAACAGGCAGATCGGACCTAGGTTTAATGACTCATCCGAAAGACAGCACCTCAGGAGTGCAGCTGCACTACAGTGTCAGTACTGGGATTTACCCAAGTGCCTGGTGTGGGGATAGAACTCACAGTCTTATGATCTCCTGGCCTCAGAGGCGAGTGTGCTACCTGCTAAGCCACTGAGGTATTCTCCTCCAAACCAGTCCAGTGTTCCTGTATGAAGTCCAATTCCAGAGGGGAGTGGATAAAGATGAAATTGTCAACAGAGAGTCTTCTTCAAAATCGAATTGGACATTTGTTTACTTTTTATAGTAATTGACCAGTATATAGGCAATTTGTTTAACAAACTTTATACTTCAGGACTATTAATAAAAGAAAATAATATTGAGTTACTTCACTCAACTATGTCAAAGTGAATTCTATCATACTGTATCATATTACATGAAATTTTATTAAATTAAATTATATTATTGTGCAGTGTGTCTCAGAGTCTAATTACTTGGGATCATAATTTTTCAATTACCTATTATCAATTATCTATTATGGCAGGTCAGATATGGAGCAATCATATAAAAGGGGCAGAGTATCCCAAACCCGAGCCAGAAAGAGAGGGTTTCAGCAGATTGTGACTGCAATTGTTCATCTGGTAAGTGGTGTACATTATGAGTTATGAATAGTGAGTGGGACACAGCGAAGACACAGCATTTATTATCACTGCGTACCCACCACTAAGCCCCAACCCACTAATTGTATCTCCCTGCCCCCAAATCAGATCGCTCTCCATCCCTTCACAAGTGCCATGGTTTCCAAATCTCCTGGGAAGCTGGCTAGGTTGGTCTGAAGGGTGGCTATTATTCTCTCCATGCCTTCAAGTTCCTCTATTTTCCTCCTCCATAACTGTCGATTGGGAGGCTCTGGAGAGCCATTTCAAAGTAATGGACTTAAGGGCAGCTAATCTCAGGTAATGGAACAGGCGCCTCTCTTGTTTTTAGACTTAAAGGGGTGGGTCTCTCTAATATACCCAAAACCAAACTAAAGAATTTTGAAGAGCATTGGTACCACCATAATTAACTTCATCTGTATGTATTTGTTGCCAAAAGGATGTTAACACTAGACACTCCCAAAAAAATATGAAAATGTGATCCCTCTGCCTACACACCCGCAAACAGAGGTCAGTGTAAGTAGTCTGATAATGTTTTGTAACTGCTGGGGTCCTGAAGAACTGTACCAAGACCTTCGATGGAACTCACCCTAAGTCAAGGAGGATGTTCTCTTCCATCCCAAACCGAGGCAGACCCCAATCTGCCTCAGCAATGGGTGGAAAGTACTTTTGTTCCCACCTAAGATGGATACGATTTGTATCTGGTGAGGGCTGGGTTGTCAAAAGCTGGTAAAGTTGTGAAAGTGGTCTCATTCTAATACTGAGTATGATCGAGCCATAGAACAGTCTTCTAAGGCTGTTTGAGGTCTCTGTAACTGCTGCTGGTGTGTGGGGTCCTGAATAAAATGTCTAACCTGTAAGAATTGGAAGTGGTCTTCTTTTCTTAGATGGTATTTTGTTGTAGAGTATGGAATGTCATGCAAACTCTGTTGCATAGAAGATGGGTGAATCTGGTCAATCCTGAGTCTCCCAAAACGTATAACTGGGTCTAGCCTCAGGGGGATAAAGGTCACATGATATCTTATTAGAGATAAGGGACCCAGACCATTTGGAGTGCCTGTAAATTTGCGAAGTTGAAGTAGAGTATATATGGTATGTCTACTCCAGGGATTAACTATCCTATGGAGCAAGTCTGATGGGACATGACCAGTGGGTAAAGTTCAAATTGAGTGCTGGAAGCTGATCTAGCTTCATTGTGTACCAGCCTGTCTCAGCCTGCTGCTTCAGCCATGAATACAACCAGGAGCCTTGGACAGCCCAAGAATACCTATGCAGGTTTGGGAGGTCAAGGCCTCCCTCTGCCTGGGTAAATGTAGAAGTGACTGCGCAATTCTAGGTCTTTTGCCTTGCCAGATAAACTTGGTCAGAGTGACAATAAAGTCCCTCCAAAATGGTTTAGGAAGTGGTATGAGGGTCTGTCTGAAATAAAGCAACAGCCTAGGTAGTATGTTCATTTTAATAGTGTGAACCCTCCCATATAATGTTAAGGGCAAAACTTGCCATCTACAGATGTCTTGTTGTATAGCTTGAAGTATTTTTGGTAGTTATCTGGAAAATGCCTGGAGATATCTGCTGAAATTTGGATTCCCAGGTAATGGAAGGTTTTACTAAGCTGCCCAGGCAAAAGGGAATGTAATATGAAAGTCTGGTGGTATGGATCCACTTAGAACCATGGCTTCTGATTTAGTTAAATTGATTTTATACCCTGCCAAACCTTGAAACTGTTGCAAGATGTTTAAAAGAGGCAACAGGGAGAGTTCTAGGTCTCCCAAAAAGAAGGGTATCATCAGCGTAAAGGGTGATTTTGTGTTCCTGCTGTCCCACTGTAACCCCCATGATGTCCGGGTGTTGTCTAATTTGAACTACCAGTGGTTCTAGGGAAAGGAGAACAACAGGGGTGAGAGAAGGCAACCTTGACATGTCCCTCTGCTAAAAGAGAATCTGTCAGAAGCACACCCGTTCACCCTGACCTTTAGCTTCACAGAGCTTGAATTGTATTGATGAAGTTGTCCCCTAAGTTAAATTTAGTTAGGGTCCGCATTAAAACACCAATCAACTCTGTCAAATGCATTCTCTGCGTTGATGCTAATGGCTATTAGGAAAGCCTTCTGGCCCCTTTGGGCAGATATTATGTTTAAAAATGCCTAATATTATCCTGTAAGTCTTCCCTTAATGAAGCCAGTTTGATTATGATGAACTATGTGTTGGATGACTTGCTGTAATCTATTAGCCAATATTCCGTAAATAATCTTAGGTCAGTATTTAGTAATGAGATTGGGTGATAGGAGTCACATTCCTGTGGGTCCTTGCCCAGCTTCAGCAATATTGAAATCTGGGCTTGGTTCCACGAGGGTGGGGACAGGATCAGGATCCCGCCTGCCAAATAGAATTTGTTGCAGTAAGCAGCAAAGGGAGTAGGTCTTCCTGGAAGGCTTTATGGAATTTAGACGGGTACCCATACAGGCCTGGGGCCTTCATATTTTTAAATGATAAATTTGCTCCTTACGTTCTTGGACTGGGTTCCATGTCATAAGGACAACTGCAAAATAGCGATCACTATTACAGCGAGTGTACATCCATGAAAATGAATATCGGTGATGCACACTCGTGATGAGGACAAAAGGGTGCCTGAGATCTACAGGTTTAGTTTGTCACTCCCAGTATCCCCACTTATGGATTCACAACTCAAGGGGGTGCATGTTGGGGGTGTGTGAAAAACTTACAAAAAGTGAAAGCTGCCTGCAGGAAGAAAAAGTGCCCGCTCAGGACCCGAACCCTGCACCTCCCAGCCAAGCACTCTCCCCACCATGCTAGTGGACCAGCTTGGCAGCTGCCTGCCACACTCCTCCCACATACCTTCCTCCCTTGCCTCTCCAACTGCGCTTGTGCATGTATGCACACACGTAAGGTACTTCCCTGCACTCTATTCAACCACCTCAGTATCCAGTCACCCCCGATAGGTAGATGAGGAAATACAAGCACCGTAACTGAGTCACCGTTTTTATAGGAAACCAATTTCTGGTTGCCTTGTTCACTGGATACCCTTGCTCTGTAATCGGGGAGCCCAGGGAATCAGCCTGCTCCCAGGTGAAAGATAGTAGAGGTATGTTATCTAGGTAATCCTGAACTCTACACTCATGGTGTGTTCCTACTCTGCACTATATAGAAGTTTATAAAATCTGCAAAGTCAGGCGATTTTTCCAGGTGTAGTTAGGAGCTGTCCACTGTCTGTGTGCTTTATTTTAAGGACTGCCCTGTTGGCTGCCTCTTTACGTGAGTTGGGCCACTAATAAGTTTCCAGCTCGATTGCCCAGTTCAGTAAAACCTATATCTCAAAACCCCTTCTATTTTATAATTTAATAACCTGGTGAGGTCCTGCCTTGCTTTCTCCAGCTGCTAAGTGTAAGAGATAATTTCAATTTGTGTTGGCCCTCGAGTTACAAAATTTCTCTTTCTAATGCTTGCTGCTGCAGCCTTTCCTTATTTACTTTAGTAGCAAATGCTATTATTTTCCATCTTAAGAAGGCCTGAGAGTATTCCAATACATAGTAGGAGATGTATCATCCTGATGATTAACTTGCTGAAAATACTTTATTTCTTCCTTAACTAAAGATTTAAATTCCTCCTTGTTGAGAAGACTCACATTCAGGCACCATGTTGGAGTTACTGCAGGGGGTGCCCAGTATCACCCACAGGACCACTGGAGCATGATCTGAGAGAGGAACTGGGCCTATCTTTACAGACTCTCCACCACCACGCCCAATTGGTCAGAAGCAAAAGAAATCTAGTCTAGAGTAGGCATTATATCTTGGGAAGTAGTAGGTGTAATCTCGCATAGTTGGATATAAATGCCTCCAGATATCTAGGAGGCCAAATTCTAATGCCACTCTAGTTAAAGCAGTGGAAGCCCTAGATCACCTCCCTGGATGTGTCCCCAATTTGTCCGACTGTGATGAGAGTATGGTGTTGAAGTCTCCTCCTATAATTACTAACCCCAAGGTAAATGTAGCTGCCTCTGTTAGTGTTTTGGTAAGAAAGGAGATGTGCAGGTGCTCCTCATTTGGGGCATATACAGTAAGTTAAGAATGGAGCATTGGTGCATTCCAAGTTCCCCTTTATCAAGACAAAGCAGCTGACAGGATCAGACTGAACCTCTGAAACCTGCAGCGGGAGGTTTTTCCTCACCAAAATTGCTACCCCTCTTTTATGTGGGTGCTGGTGGTAGTAGGATGCAAAACCTCCCCACTCAGGGCATCTTTAATTCAGTGTGCTCCATTGCATTTAGATGCATCTCTTGTAATAGAGCCACATCTGTTTTTAGTTTTTGCAATTCCTGTAAAAGTCTAGCCCGTTTGATGGGGTTATTTACACCCTTTGCATTATATGTAGTTATTCTTAGATCCGCCATATTTTACATATAGTAAGTTTCTTGTTCAGTCTGATCCCTCTGCTCTTTGACACTACTGCTCAAAACCAGTCCTGAAACATGAAAAACCTAAACTGCAACAAACTTCATTGCCAAACATCGCATCTCTATTCCACAAAACAACTCTACTGTTAGATGTGAACAAAGTGTTATAATTTTTATAGTAATGTTAAGATTCCCCTACACACCTCCCCCAATCCGGAGAAAGTGGGAGAAGAAAACTACAGATTACGGATTTAACCATTTCAAGGTGGCTACCCCACAACACCCTCTATGGTATGTGAGTTGGAAAGTTTAAGTGTGTTACATTATGCAATAGCGGTAACCCCTTGTTTGACTGCTCAAAGTGTGTACAGTCAGGTGAGGTATAGGAAGCCAACGTCTGTGTGAGGCCCACAGCCTCAACATCTCTCCCTATGGAAGGCCACTAGGGTGAAACTCTGGACCTCACACAGACATTGTGGGCCTCACACAGATGTTGGCTTCCTATACCCCACCTGACTGAATACTCTGAGCAGTCAGACAGGATTACTGCCTCCTCGTAATCCAACACCCTCAAACTTTCAAACTCTGGACCTCCTGGCATCTCAGCTGGAATCAGCTGGCACCCAACCTCCTTAAAAGCTTAAGTTTAAACATATCTGCTGGGCCAAATCCCTATGAAAACAAGAAAGGTGAACAAAGAGAGTGTCCTGCTGACAGGCTGCATAAGAGCCCCTATGTTCACCCTTCCATCAGAGGTATCAAGCTATTAGTTAGAATGGGCAGAATAAACATTCTTCTGCTAAAAGTTGCAAGAGTCAGTATATAAAACTAATAAGTAAGTCACCACCAATAGTCCTGATGATAGAAAGTTCAAGGAAGTTCGTGGGAGGTGGGCAGTACAACAGATGTACTGTTCAATGCACTGTTCAAGATTTTCCCTCCCCAACCACGCAGACAGTAACTATATTCTTTGAAAACAATCCTCTTGGTCCCCATCAGAAATTGCGGCTAGGAAAATAGGACAAAACCCCTTATAGCTTGCCGCTCCACGCTGAGGCCTGTAGACTCTAGAGCCTAATCAGAATAATGCTTGACAAGAATTTCACCCAGATTAAATGGGTATTTCCCCAAGGTGTTCATCCTTCAGAAAGATGAAAACCCCCTAGGAAGCGATACAAATAAGAATTCTGGCACATACTAGAAAAGAGAGTTTTACCCCAATCAAGGAGTAGGTGTACAGTTCAGCTGCCCCTTCTGTAAGCCCTGGTGGTGGAGTGTGTGGGCTAGGCACAGCGTTCTGCTGCAGTCGTCTGATGTGTGCCCGTTTTTTCTTGCTTGTTGAACCCTTGCCCAACAGTTGAAGGATCTCTTGGTTAACTGTCTTGAGGTGGTATGTGGCTGCCACGAGTGAGATCAAGCTCCTGCATTGGGAACAGGAAACAGCCTCCTCCAAACTGTGTGCAGCTAAAAGCCTTGTGCCTGACTAAGCTCCTCAAAGCATTTAGTTCCTTCTGGGGTTACGATTCAAAGGTAAGCTGGGTATTCTAAAAGGCCTTTAGCCCCTTCTGTTTGAGAATCGTGATGATCGCCAAGTCCTTTGGTGCTGAGACATGGTATCGGAAAGAAATCATGTTCAAAGAACAGTTGTTGGTCCCTTAATATCACTTGCTTTTTGCTCAAGCTGTGTGCGTACCTTCTCCTTCATGCAGAAATCTAGGAAGGCCATGGCCACTGTTCTGAGATGAGCCTTGGGATCTCTTGGAGGGGCTACCAGAACCCATGAGCTCAAATAATACTAAGAGGTGAGTCTTTGGGCAAGTCTAACAGTTCGGGTTAGGAGCACTCCATATACCTCGATCATGTTTCCTGATTCAGTTTTTTGGGCAAGCTGTGCACATGGATATTATTTCTGTGGTGTCGGTTTTCTAACTCTTTAACTCTCCTGACCAGGTTCTGCTCTCTATAGTGGAGATCAAGCAGTGTGGAGTTGTGGGTGTCTGTAGCCTGGGTGTATTCATTAAGGCATGCTTCCACCGTCTCAGTCGTCTCTTCACCACCTGAAGGTTTTTAGTGTCAGCTGCAATGGGTTCTAGCCTTTGGAGTGTTTCTCCAATTTTTGTAGCTGATCACATAGTTGCTCATGATATGATTGTAAATTCTGGTTCTGCCTTAGGTGGCCTGTTGGCTGTGCGGTCTTCTCGGCGCTTTAGCTAGGCCGGTGGGTGAGCGCTGCCAATCTAGCAGTTGTTTTGTGGTTTTAGGAGCTGGGTTTGTGGCAAATTCTTTGAGCCGCTGTCTTGTTGACAGTTCAATCTTTGAGATTTTGTTTTTTTCTTGCAAGTGTGCCTTTTGAATTCATTATGGATCAAGATTTAGATCGGGTGCCAAGGAGCTCAGAACTAAGCAGCCATGCAGACGCTGACATCACCGGAAGTCCCGTAGCTAGCCCTTTCCGATACTGTCTGCCTCATTTCCAGGATCCTCTTTGTGGAGGCTTTAATGCCACTTTCTGGCAAGGGCCACCATCCTCCCTAGTGAAGAGAGAGCAAAAGTAATCATTTAGGATGGCAGCATTTTGCCTGTCTTCCTCTGTCACCCTGCCTTCTGTCTGAAAGCCTAATAATTCCCCTGCCTTTCTTCCTTTTTCTTACTATACTGGAAGAAATGTGTTTATCTGCCCTTGACCTCCTCTGCAATATGCAGTTCCATGTCTGTGTTTGCCTCTGTGACAAGGTTTGATAAGATACTCTTCCATTTGTTGTGCAGATAGAATTAAAAGCAAGGATCTATTTTGTTTTCTCCTATTCTGTCACTTGTCTGTTTCTTGTCTGTCTCATTGTGCAATCAGCTTTTTCTTATGGCACCTAGGAATTGGCTACTCTGATGGTCCCATAATTTCTCCCAGATATCTCCCTTCCTTCCCTTGCTGTTTCTGTTCTTTCTTTCTCTCCTTGCTTCTCTATGGTTAAAATGGGATCCCTTGGTTTGTAAATGTATATAATTATATTGAATTAATTTAATTTATTTATTGAAAACTTCAGAGAATTACCTTTGAACACAAATGCTCATTTACAAAGGTTCCACATCAAATGCATAGTCACAAAGGCATTACAAGTACAATACACAGTTCAGAGGAAATCCAGTTGAGTCAGGCTCAAAGCACTTGGCAGAACCATTACATACAGTTTTGAACAAAAACAAATCCACACAGATCATTGTATAAAAAGTCATGGGTAATGTACAGAGGGACCCCAAATAAAACTGTGTAATGGTTACAATTGCATTGGACTACAGAGGCATAGGCATATTATTGAAATGATTGCAAAAGCTATTTGGGTTTATTAGGAAATGAATCAATCTGGAACACAGGAGGTTAATCTTGAGAGATGTATTTTGACCTCCACAAGCATGTTTACAGAACTGCCAACAGGAAGCCAACTCTGGGGCAAAACAAATTATTTGTTGCATCTGTTAAAAGTAGATGTGCTGTTCATGCTGGCCTCAGGAAGGAAAATGGCAAAGTGTTGATACATTTTGAAAAACAGGATCTATAACTTACAACAACAGGTTGAAGAGTTTGAACTGCCCGGCAAAACATCTGATATTAACAGAGCAATGCTTTTCAGGGGACACTCATATTGGAGGACTTTGTTTGCACTGCTTTTATGAAGATTTATCCTACAATTTGTTACTGATAATAATAAAATACTACTTGTGAATTTTATAACTCCTCCTGGTCAGCCTACGCTTCTTGATCTATGCCACTACCAAAGTCTCCTAACCACCCTCTTTACCTCCTTATTTCTTAGTAAATATTCTTCCAATAATTCCTGACCTTATGTTTCTTTGTACTTGTAGAAGGCCTTTTTTCAAACCCCAGGAATCCTCACTATACTTAAATGTATGCAGTTAGCCTGACAGCTTGAACTACTCCAGAGAGTGGAATTTATGTAAACTATGGAACTCAGAACACCAAAAATAAAGAATTTGGCAGCAAATAAAAACATTTTTTTTGTTCAGGAACCAGAATGTCCATTTCTGGATAAACTACTTCTATCCTGAGTAGAGAACTGGAAACACTTAAAGAAGGAAGAGAGGAACTGGTGTGATTCTGGATTGCTGGGATGGTTCCATCACCAGATACACTGGAGGACTGGCAGGGAAGGCTACTTTCACAGCAGTGGGAGTGGAAGCAGTGGATTCTAGGGTCACCACCTGTCCTGATTTTCATAGGAGTGTCCTGATTTGGGCAGCTGTGTCCTGCAAAAAACATGAATAGTACTATATGTCCTGATATAGTAGTAAATTTATTTTCTAATTTTTCTCTAAATGTTGCAGAAAAATATAACACCTTAACTAAAATACCTTACAGTGATATCAAATAATAGAAACAACTAAAAATGACAACAATTAGTCCTTATTTTAATTATTTAGAGGAAACAAGTCTGTTTCACTGGTTGCTGTTACATACTGTCCTCAAAAACTATGTTTTGGTAAGAAATGTCCACTTTGGGCTTCCTAAAGGTGGTAACCCTAGTGGATTCTGGGGACCAATGAACCAGGGTTCCTTTGGCTGTACTAGCATGCACCCAGCAGCCGTAATCCTCACAGCCCCACAACCAAGGCTTCCACTCCTGTTACACCATGACCAGCTCCCGATCTCTGCAACCACCACTTGCAGAACTTGTAATGTGGTGGAACTTGGTGGAACTGACATGAAGGAATGTTTATCTACTCATTTCCTCCCTTGCATCCCTTTCTCTTCCTGTTCTCATCATATTTTCTGCAAGTATCGACAACACACTCTTGATGGATGATGACACAATGCATCTGACAACAGAAGCTAACAGTGATGACTTGCAATAGTGATTGATGATTCTTAGAGGTCCACGTGATGCAGCTGTATGACTTGTGAGTTGATAGAGAAGGCGACACCACCACCCCACCTCAGATGGACAACACCCAACCCCACTGGAGAGATCTTGTGACCGTGTGTTTCCACACAGCAGTCTATTTTACTTTTCACTCACTGACTGGCTGGCTGGTTCATGCACACAGGCAAAAAAAAAAAAGTTGAATTTCTGTGCCCTCCTGTATCATCAGTAATCAGTAATAAAAATTATTTGTCAAATAAATCCTTCAAAATCCACCTACACCTTTCCTAGTCTGCTGAATTCCATCTGCCCTGCTCCTGCTGTGGGTGGGGGGATAAATATGGATTTCTGTGCCCTCTATATCACCAGCATAATCAAAATAATATTTAAAAGAGTAATATAGGCAAACTACCTGTTGTAAATAATAATGTCTGAGACTAATTTATAAATATTGATTGGTGAATGAGTCTTTATTTTGAGTAAGGAATACAAAATCACACATACCCCCATAATGTAAAGCATCATGGGATGTATATGCAAATTACCATGAACATTTAAGCTGGTTCACGTTTAAGCAGGAATGCATGGTGCCAAAGGGCCTCTCACACAATCTGCAAGGGTGAAAACAGGGAGACACAGACATGTGTTTGAGTCCTACCAGAACTCATTAGTGTGCCTCGTCTGTATTTTGTTATGTTATTTTGAGTGCTGCTCCTCCAGCTTGGCTGAGGTGGCGAAGCAATTATTTATTTGCTTTTGAGTTATCCTTTTGAGTATCGGGCTTCCTCCTGGTTCATCCCTCTCAGCCAATATAGCTGACTCCACTAAGCTTGGTCTTTTCAAGGTCTCCTCAGAAACCATCTGACAAGCACTCGCTGCTGCAACTGCACATAATCCCCACCTGCCCCTTACCTTCACCCCTAGGCTGGATCTGCCCTGTCTACTTTTGCTGTATATACCTGGGGTCTCATGCAACATCTGCTGACTAATGTAATAAAATATCCCTGGTTGCTACCTGATGTGGTACTCGTGTACCTATATTATGACTACTGTGATTTACCTATTACCAAGCTTGTACCACCAGTGAATGCCTGTAACACTGGTTGCTTTTGTAATCTAAGCATTATGTACTGTACTGTTTTGTTTGCTGTGATGTATTGCTCTCTTGATGAGGTGCCTTTGTAAATCAGTCTATGACTCAAAGGTCTGTAAACTGATGATCTAATAAATAAATAAAATAAATTTGGATTTGATAAGGTTCTGTATGGGACAAGTACACCTATATTGTGGACCTTTGTAGCTGAGACCACCCTACTCTTTATCGTTCACTTATTTTTTTTTTACTGAGTGCTGGTGGTGTGAGGGCCATCATTTACTAAAGGGACACTGTCAATCCTTAAGACCTCAAAGTGTCTCTAGTTTAAAAAACACGTTATGATAGGTCACGTTCTCTTGAGATTGTTGATGTAACTGTTAGTTTGATTCTGATTCCTTTTCTTTTTTAAGTGAAAACAGACTTCCCACTATACTGATGTTACTGTACAAAAACATGTTTGTTTACAGTCCTTGATCAACTCTTAATGCATCTTTTCTGGATTTGGAAGCACCTCCAACACAGTCTAGCCACTCATGATAGGTGGGAGGAGAGGAGACTGTTGCATCATGAGTGGCTTTACTGTTTGGGGTGTTCATAATGTTCAGGAAACATCGATAAGAGCAGATAAAGAATTTGAAACAGAGAAGGTTGGGTATAATTACACCATGAGAGTGCATTTCAGTTCTACTAAGAAAGGAAGCAAATAAAACAACCAGCAACATCAACTGAATTTTAGAAAAGTTAAGCAATTATAAAATGTGGCCCTTCAAGTAGATATAATGTAAAAGGTTGACAGTGTCCCTATATATCTCTCAATAAATCTTTTGCAACCCCTGTACCTTTTCCCAGCCTGCTAAATACATTGATCTCTGTCCTTCTCCTGCTGTAGTCAGGTCCTACTTTAGTATAGCAGGCTCCCAGGTGCACGACTGCCCAGGTATAGGCAGATACATTCCCTGCATACCTTCAAGGCTGCTGCCTCTAAAGAAATCTACATGTACATTTTTGTTTCTCCCAGGATTTTTCTAGATTGGAGACTTGAGCTGAAATTATTGCGTCCCCCTCCATTGGTGAGCTGGCTAGTAAGGGAGTACTGGTACATTTTGCTACACAGAGGAGGAGTTGAGTTGTGCAGCTGAGGCTGAATCTTTGGCACCCTTTAGCAGTAGCAGTCACTGAGACTGGCTGGTGTGATGTTGACTATGGGCCATGTGAGTGCTGGGCTTCATGAATTGGGCCTGGTGGACTGGTTAAAACTCTGCTAAAGTACTATGGCAGTATAAAGAACTTGGAAGTCAGAGTCACAGTCCCTTAGGCTCAAAGAAGAGAGCAGTTACCATCAGTGCAGTGGAGGTAGAGCCGGGACTCAAGCCAAAGTCACATGAGAGGATTTTGTGTGTGTGGCGGAGGATGAGTTTGGTGGCCTCACAGTACAGAGCCAGGCAGGCATTTCACATGGGCAGAGGAGAGGAGACATGGACCAACTATAGGTGCCTGGAGGGACTTGTGATGGAGCCTAGACTCCTCAGCAAGTGTACAGGACCCAAGAGAGGGACAGTAGCACACTAGGCTGGCATTGTGGAGCCCCATGAGAAACACAGAAACAGAACCTGATGACAGAAAAAGGTGCACTGGCCCATCCAGTTTGCACAGCTCTACCTAATACTCCAGCGATAACCCTAATGACCATCTTTCTCCTCCTTATCTCTTCCCATTTCCAACTCCTCCTGCACATATCAAACCCTTGTGCCTGTCCCACATGTGTTTGATTTCACCTACTTTTTTTAATTTATTTTTACAATTTTGTGCCAGAAAGACATGTAAGTTGAGGCCTGTTTCCAGGTGTGTCCTGGGAGCACAGGGGAGTTAAGTGACTTGCTTATGGTCATACAGTATGCAGGTAGAGGTTGTGGGATTCAAACACACTCCTCCAGGTTTGCATCTAAGTGCTCTTAACCACTGTGCTATACTGCCTCCCAGACATGCAGTTTTGGCACAGACCAGCTCTTCCAGCAGACTATTTCACTTACCCTCCGCTCTCTGTGTGAAAAGTACTTGTGTACATCACTCTGAGCTGACCCCAGCTAGCTGTAGTGGATACCTCCTTGTGTTTATGCCTAGAATGAACAATTCATTGCATTTCACCCTGTTGATCCCATGGAGATATTTGTGCATGTTGATCACCCCCATTCATGTACATTTTAAGGCCCCTCAATCTTTCTTCATATGCTTTCTCCCAGCCCCTGGATCATCTTGGTCACCCTTGTCTGTGCAGCCTCCACCTTTTCACATTCCCTGCATAGGAAAGAACTCTAGAACCTCACACAGTACTCTAGCTGAGGGCAAACCAGAGACTTCTACAGGATCACCTCTCTGCTTCTACTGCTGATCCCCTTTCTTTTTTATTCAATTTACTTTATTAGCACATTAACTTCACATGAAAAGTGCCAATCTATTCAGTCAGACAGTTACAAGTCAAACAAGGCATTGTCAAAGAGTACATAGTAATATAAACTGTCTCGTCAAGACGAGAACCACAGAAAATTGAGATGACACAGTCAAATATCCTAATTAATTTTACCCACCAACACAACCCTCCCGCCATTCCCTCCTCAGCAGCATTTACAATCAAATTAAGACATTATACAAACACTCATTATAATAAAGAAGCAAGTACACTGAGAGTCGCCAAGTCAATGAGATTTCACCCACTGCCAAGAAGTATTAAGCTTGCCAAACTGATTAGACTGCATCCAACAGGCCCCATTTGGAGCCATAGAATTGGATCCTGTTATTCATTCTGGCTATATGATATTCTAACTGTACTGCCATTATGATTTCCTTATACCATTCTAGGATTGGTGGAGTTGAAGCATCCTTCCAGTGTCTAAGGATAACCGCTTTGGTCAGAAAGATATGATAGCCATGTATAATTTCCTTTGTCTAATCTCACCTCTAGGGAAACTATTTAACAGACAAATTTCTGGTGTAAAAGGAGCTCCAGACCCAATATTGATGGTAATGAGGTGCAAATTGCCCTCAGAAGGGCTGATCATGTCACAATCCCACAATAATGGTACAGGTCCCCTCTTTAGTTGCACACCTGCTACAAGTAGGTGATGACAATTTACCCATCTTATGCAGTCTGACTGGGGTATAGTATATGTGAGCGAGTGGTATAAACAACTCAAGAAGCAGAAACTTGAGACAGTACTTCAGGTTAACACACATTTACTTCATGTGTGTTGTTTATTGAAAACTCAAAACAAAATAAGTAAAAGGAAAAATAACACTGTTTTGGATGAAAAATTACAAATCAAAGCCTGGCTCACCAAGAGCGTTTCAGCTACATCACAATAAAACTTACACCATAGAGTGGAAGTTGCAAAAGATCCCACTACATCTATGGTATTTCCCTGGAAAAGAGAGATCTGCTCTCTCCATCAAATCTATCTCAACTGAGCACAGAAGCCTCTTAAATATCTTTAAAGACAGGTAATAATGGACATGTGACTGGTCTGATCCACCCCTAAATCTAAGAACAAAGAATTTTTATACTAATACAACATGTTGGCGGATCAGGCTGTCTAGATTCTATGGCTACCATTTAAGTAAACTTAAAAGCTTCTTTCCACTCAAGAAAATAAAATGCCAAGCAAGAAAACAAATATGCATAGATAATTGAAAATTAAGGACCTGAGGCTCCACCCCCAGGGAGGTGTCATGCTACCTCTTGTCCTATAAATAGGCTTCATATTGGGACCCTGTTCCCTAGTGGGAACCTATCCCTTTAAGGCACAGGACCAAGATTTAGGTAAGCAGCAAATGATTTTGTTACATACATCACTTATTCTTACTTCTTAAAAGACCTAATAGTTTGCTTTAACTACCCTGATTAATGTGGCACAAATAAATGTAAATATGAAACGTGTTTTCTCCAGAGAAATTGTGAAATGCAGACTTTTTGCTTGCTCTACAGCCGACTCCCTTTTAAACCTAGAGAAGAAGATGCAGGAGAATGGCTGAAACTGATACAACAGACTGGCTAGCTGACTGCTACCATGCATTACCAAAGTGTGTTTGACTTCATTCAACAATTAAAAGAAGGGGCAGTCCTCTTGTTTTATGTATCAGGGTAAAGGCAGTTTCACTGTAAAGTGCAGGATTAGTTTCATTTTTCCCTTTACAGCACAATCTAGCACTTTCATCTGCAAAAGCTATATTTAGCCTACTAATACTACATATTTCAGCATAAGACTGCTTATTTGCTAAAGGGGGTTTTGAAAGGAACTTATTACTTTCTTTTATTAGGGCATTTTCAGATGAAGCTAAGCGACATCTCTCCCCCATTTCTGAGGAAACTATATCCGAGGCAGGAAAAGAAAAACAGCGGGAAAGAACAGTAAGGAGCTATAATAGAGGCCACCTATTATAGTGGGAAAATGGGAAGTATAATAGAAAAGAAAGACTGCACAGCAGATTTAATAAAGAGTATAGGGCATAGAAAAGGGGAATGCCTCGAGATACTGGGACAAAAAAAAAACAAACAAAAAAACAAAGACAAACCCATAATTTATAGGGCAGAACTGCCACATACCCCCATGGTTAAGTAGAAACCTCTACAGGTTTCTAAGACAACCTACACTTACATCCTCGGGTAGGATGGAGCTCCGCCCTCCCTCACCATGGAGCTCCACCCCAGGGTTCCTATACAAATTAAACAATAAGAATAACTACATAAGTATTCTATTTTCCTAGACTTATTACCCTGGGGTGTCTAAATCAATGTCATACCTGGAATCTAGACAAATAGTCTGCATTGGCATGAGCACTACCTGCTCTGTGACGTACAGAAAATTTGAATGGCTGTAATGCAAGGTACCAACGCATAATCCTGTTATTTTTGTCTTTCATCTGAGACAGAAAACAAAGAGGATTATGATCTGTAACTAGTGTAAAGGAGCCCCCACAAGTAAAATCTTAAAGACTCAATTGCCCATTTGGCAGCTAAACACTCCAGCTCTACAGTACTGTATTTACGCTCTCTATCATGTAATTTCTGGATATGTATAATATTGGATGTTCTTCCCCATTAATGGTCTGGCTGAGTACCGCCCCAGACCTGTCGTATGAAGCGTCTGTATGTACTTCAAGGGTATTCAAAGTTAGGACTTCTTAAGACAGGGAGGAGCACAATGCCGCTTTGATGGACAAAAGACTTGTTCACATTCCTCAGACCAGGTTACTGTATTGCCACATTTCTTTTTGGTCAGATCTGTGAGGGAGTGGCAATAGTTGAGAAATTAGGGATAAAACGTCTGTAATATCCGCTAATCCTAGGAAAGATCTAACTTGTTTCTTTGTGTGGGGCCTTGGACTATTAGCTACAGCTTCAAGTTTGTCTATCTGGGGTCTGATAAGGCCATTGCCCAATAGAAACCTAAATATTTGGTTTCCTTCATTGCTAGGGCACACTTTGTGGGGTTTATTGTCATCCCAGCTGTTTTGATGGCATTTATGACAGCGCACAGATGTGATAGATGTGATTTCAATCTTGACTAAAGACCACCACATCATCTAGATAAGCAGCACAAAATGCTGTGTAAGGATTTAATATTTTATCCATGTACCTCTGAAATGTGGCTGGGGCCCCATGGAGTCCAAAGGGCATGGTCAAAATTGGTACAGCCCTTTGGAGTGCTAAAGCAGTTTTTCTTTGTCAGATTCTCCAAAGGGATTTGCCAATATCCCTTTGTCAAATCCAAAGTTGAAATATATTTAGCATTCCTATTTTATCCAGAATGTCATCCACACGGGACATTGGTAGGCATCAAACTGCGCAACTTGATTTAGCCCTCTAAAATCTAGACATAAGCGATTCCCCTTCCTTCTTTGGTACTACTACCACCGGGATCCCCATGCACTGTTAGAAGGCTCAATTATGTGGAGAGCAAGTAGCTTATCCACTTCTTTCTGTACTTCCTCCTAACTCTCTCAGGAAGTCTGTACAGCCTCTTTCTAATGGGACCTGCGTGTGTTCGAATATGGTGATCTATGTTTTGGCTTTACCGGGTACTAGTAAATGTAGTAGAGAATTATTGTAGAAGGTGTTGTAGTTCTGTGTGTTGTTTCTGATCCAGAGAGGGGTTACAGAAGACATCCTGAGGACCCTTTGAACCTTCAAGTCGTCCATATGCAACTTCTAGGTCTGTTTCCTCAGTATCAGGAATCACCATTA
The DNA here is from genome assembly GCA_016271365.2 of Neoceratodus forsteri. Classification (NCBI taxonomy): domain Eukaryota; kingdom Metazoa; phylum Chordata; order Ceratodontiformes; family Ceratodontidae; genus Neoceratodus; species Neoceratodus forsteri. The sequence goes on along the minus strand of CM028129.1, from coordinate 232,833,474 downwards.
GACTAGTCTCCTGGGGTACTCTCTCATACCACTTCTTTAATAAATTAACATGATAAATCTTTTGCCAGAGCGGATGTCAGGGTGGCAATCTCATAATTTACGGGCCGATCTGCCTGAGTACACGGTATGGACCCTGCCATTTCATTAGTAGTTTGTTTTGGGAAGAAGGTATACAACAACAACACTTGTTCCCACTTTGGAAATGTTTATCCTCTTATCTGCTGGTCGTATGCCTGTTTTTGTATATGTTGTGCATATTCCTTATTCTCATGCACCTTTTAACATAGGAAACCAGCCTCTGTCATAAAGAATTCATGTACTCTGCAATGCTGGTGGTTCTCATCTCCTTCCCTCCTTCCCATAACTCTTTCACGACATCTAACGGTCCCCTTGGGTTCCTACCACACAGTAAGGCAAATGCAGAATACCTGTCGATGCTTGAGGTACCCTCTGTAGGCAAATAACAGAAATGGTAACAGTTTATCCCAGTTATTCCCTTCCTCCTGCACAAATTTCCTTAACATACGCTTAGGGTCTGGTTGAAGCGTTCAACAAGGCCATCCGTTTGTGGGTGGTAGGGAGAGGTTCATACTGCTGCAATACCCAATAGCCGATACAACTCTTTTAACAATGCTGAGTTAAAATTACTCCCTCTATCAGAGAGTATTTCTTTGGGGATCCCTACTCTACTAAAGAGCTTTATCAATTCTTCTGCCACCTTCTTAGTGGTTACAGTACGTAGAGGAATTGCTTCTGGGTATCTGGTTCCATAATCGCATATGACCAGGATGAATCAGTTTCCACTAGCACTCTTAAGCCAGGGGCCTACAATATCTATCCCAATCCTTTCAAAGGGTGTGTCTATCAAGGGAGGGTACCATGGGTACTATTTCTTTACGTCCTACTGGACTAACTTGTTGACATTCTTTACAGCTTTGACAATATTTGGCTATATCATCATGAATGCCTGGCCAATAGAATCTTTGTAATAATCTCCCCAGGTTCGATCCCACCCTGCATGTCCTGCTAGGGTATATCATTTCCCAGATGTATTAAATTATTTCTATAAGAAGTGGTACCACCAGTTGTTCCACCTGTTCCCTGTGTCTCCCTTGGTACAAACCCGATATAAAATTTTATTTTGGATTACAAATCCAGGGGTACCTGGATCTGGTTCCTTTCCCACCTGTTGAAATAGAGGTAGCAATGATGTATCTTTCCTTTGTTCATTGGGAATGTCACAATCTATAAAGATAGAGCTAACAGATTTTGATATTCTGTCTTTGTCCTTTCCCATTCCCTTTGCATTTTCTTCTTGGCACTACGTGTTTGTTTGGTTTTACCAGGGATCATATAACTCTTCTTGAAAAGGAAACACTTCTCAAGTTGTGGTGACTGTCTACTTTGTGCTCTTGTGGTGACCGTGAGTTATAGACTCTCTATTGTTTAACAATTGAGTAAATTCTGGATAGTCATGTCCAATTAATATGGGTACTGGTAGTTTAGGTACTATACCGGCAGTCACCTCGACACTTTTCCTTTAACAGTTACCCCTATCTTGATAGTAGGATAGTGATGAGTATCACCATGGACACATATTACATGCATATCAGACCCTGTTCATACTTTTGTTCTGGTAGCTAACACACCTGGTCTTATCAAGGTATGTTTGCTTCAGAATCAATTAGACCCATGACCTTTCGATTTTCTAACTCCACCGTGGTCATAAAATACCCAGCATTTAACAAGGCTACATGTGTACTGTCTGACCATTTGTTAGGGCATATCTAGCTATATGACCCATTTTCTGACAATTGCGACAGATTATATCTGCTGAAAAGTTCGTTTTTAGAGTCATTTCTATTGTCCTTTTAAAGTCAATAGTACTGGTCACACCAGGCCTTACCCCAGGTATCATTCTCCCATATTCCCATCTTGAGGACAGGATTCATTCTTCGATAAGGCTGGTGGGCGGTTAGAAAATCTTCTGCCAATGATATGGCCTTCTCTGCAGTTTCTGGTTTGTGTTCCTTTACCCAGATCTGTACATCATGGGAAGGATTTGTAAAATTGTTCTACAATAAAGGTCTCCATAATAAGTGTAGTTGTCTTTCCTCGGTTGGATCCATTTCCAACATAGTTCCTTTAAATGAGTAAAAGTCTCTCATGGGTTGTCTTGGGGTTGATATTTCAGAGCACAAAACCTTTGTCTGTAGGTTTCTGAACTTATATCATATTGTTTCAAAATTTCAGTTTTACTGCATCATAATTCTCTGCATTTCGTGTGTCCATATGACTGTACGTTAATTGCCCTCTCCCTGTCAGATAAGGGCTAATCGTACCACCACATTGACTCTGGGGCCAATTACTTGCTCTGGCTACTCTTTCAAAAGTTGTTAAGTAAGCCTCTATGTCATCAGCATTGGTCATTTTAGTTAGTTTGATGTATCTAGGGTTGGAGGTAGTAGCATCTCCACTAGCCCTACATTAGTCCCCATTGCTGTAATAGTTTAAAGTTTCAGCCCACCTTATCTCTTGTTGCCTCATCTCCCTCCGTCTTTCCTGGGCTTCTTGGTCACGTTGTTTTCCATTTCCATCTGGCGAATGGCCAGTAGCGTCTGCGACTCGATAAGTCCTCTGGTGGTTCTTCTCTGGGCAGTTTCTGTCGCTTCTCCTCCTCCATCTTATCCTCACTTGCTGCATTTTCCTTAACTTTGGCATCCTTTCTCCAAACAGCTGGGTCCAGTCCTGGATACAGAGGTTCCCCAGTGATGGCTGTCTGGGTCCTGGTTATCATACCAGCCTTCTTCTCATCCACACGGATGCCATCTCTGCTAGAGTTGTTGGGTACCTGGTCAGGTCCCCACTGGTTTCTCCTTTTGCCACAGACAACCAGTAAACACCCTACTCCTGGTACCACTTTGGCGTGTGGGTATAAACAACTCAAAAGCAGAGACTTGAGACAGTACTTCAGGTTAAACACACATTTACTTCATGTGTGTTGTTTATTGAAAACTCAAAACAAAATAAGTAAAAGGAAAAATAACACTTTTTGGATGAAAAATTACAAATCGAAGCCTGGCTCACCAAAGCGTTTCAGCTACATCACAATAAAACTTACACCATAGAGTGGAAGTTGCAAAAGATCCACTACATCTATGGTATTTCCCTGGAAGAGAGAGATCTGCTCTCTCCCATCAAATCTATCTCAACTGAGCACAGAAGCCTCTTAAATATCTTTAAAGACAGGTAATAATGGACATGTGACTGGTCTGATCCCCCTAAATCTAAGAACAAAGAATTTCTATACTAATACAACATGTTGGCGGATCAGGCTGTCTAGATTCTATGGCTACCATTAAGTAAACTTAAAAGCTTCTTTCCACTCAAGAAAATAAAATGCCAAGCAAGAAAACAAATATGCATAGATAATTGAAAATTAAGGACCTGAGGCTCCACCCCCAGGGAGGTGTCATGCTACCTCTTGTCCTATAAATAGGCTTCATATTGGGACCCTTTTCCCCTAGTGGGAACCTATCCCTTTAAGGCACAAGACCAAGATTTAGGTAAGCAGCAAAATGATTTGGTTACATACATCATTTATTCTTACTTCTAAAAGACCTAATAGTTTGCTTTAACTACCCTGATTAATGTGGCACAAATAAATGTAAATATAAAACATGTTTTCTCCAGAGAAATTGTGAAATGCAGACTTTTTGTTCTCTGAGCCGACTCCTTTTAAACCTAGAGAGAAGATGCAGGAGAATGGCTGAAACTGTACAGCAGACTGGCTAGCTGACTGCCCACTGCCATTACCAAAGTGTGTTTGACTTCATTCAACAATTAAAAGAAGAGGCAGAGAAGAAGCAGGTCCTCTTGTTTTATGTATCAGGGTAAAGGCAGTTTCACTGTAAAGTGCAGGATTAGCGTTTTCATTTTTCCCTTTACAGCACAACCTAGCACTTTCATCTGCAAAAGCTATATTTAGCCTACTAATACTACATATTTCAGCATAAGACTGCTTATTTGCTAAAGGGGTTTTGAAAGGAACTTATTACTTTCTTTTATTGGGGCATTTTCAGATGAAGCTAACGACATCTCTCCCCATTTCTGAGGAAACTATATCCGAGGCAGGAAAAGAAAAACAGGGGAAAGAACAGTAAGGAGCTATAATAGGAGGCCACCCTATTATAGTGGGAAAGGAAGTATAATAGAAAAGAAAGACTGCTGCAGCAGATTTAATAAAGTATAGGGCATAGAAAAGGGTGAATGCCTCGAGATACTGGGACAAAAAAACAAACAAAAAAAAAAAAGACAAACCCATAATTTATAGGGCAGAACTGCCACAGTATAGGTTATGTATAATATTAAATTGCTGTAGCTTGTATCTGTCCTGCCTAATGTATTTATGGTTGTTGACCCATATCTGTTCCCAATCCCCGCTATCTACTATCATCCGTAGCCTTTGCTTCCAGTATGAACTAACATTAGCGGGTAGGCCATCATCTATCCTCTGTAATTCACTATAGGTTCTCGAGACAGAATGGGTTGGTCTGCAACCTTTATCAGTCTAGACAATTCAATTCTGTTTTCCTCCCAGATTGTAACCCTCACGTAGATGGGCTTTGATTGAGTCACAGACCTGCGGAACTTAAAATAATACCCTTTAGGTTTGGGAACTGAGTACATGCTCGCTCATACGATAGTAACTTTCCTTGAGGTGCTAAATCTCCCAGTTGTAGCCCATTTATCAGCCTCCAAAATGTAGAAGGGATGGGGACTACGCTGTATTAAAAGTGAATGTTATGTACCAGTAATTGTTCTGGCGAAATCTGCCAATTCACGTTTAGGGCGTCTGAACCTGATGTAGAGCTTTTAAAGTCCACCCTATAGGCGTATTTTAAGTGACTTAGGAGGGAATTTTAAGTGGTATAGGCAATTGATCCTAGATTTAATGAAAATTTAAACACTAGGTCCTTCTTAATAGTAACCCAGGAGGCACATACAAGTTCGGAACGATGCAACAATCACTTGTATTCATGATACTATTTTACTAATATGGGAGGCAATATAATATTTGAAAAAGGATGGAAGTGCTAGGCCTCCAGCATTCTTTGGTCCTGTAAGTTTCTGGTAGGCTCTCCTAACAGCTTTCCTTTCCATAAAATACATTAAGTATCTTTTGCAGGTTCCCTAACCAAATTTTGGGCAGGAAGCATCCTAGCATATTTAGGGGATAAAAATCCTTGGTAATACAATCATTTTAACTATTTCTATTCTTGCCAAAGTGACAAGGAAGTGAACTCCATCTGACCAAATCTTGCCTAATTATTTTAATGAGATTATTAGTTTTTCTTATCATCGAACTTCTCTCCTAGTAACTTTGATGCCAAGATACGTCAGCATCTTTGGCTCCCAGCTTAACCCATATTTGTTTGCTAAGCTGGGATAGCATTTATTATTTAAAGGAAAAGCTTGGTCTTGGAAATATTAAGTTTATAATTTGAAACTTTGGAGAACTTCGCGATTTCATGTAAAATTATTGGTATACCATTCTCTGGGTCTTCTAAATGCAACAACAGATCATCAGCATAAGCTGAGACTAAATACCCTATTCCCAATCTTTACTCCCTTAATATCCTACGATGTAAGTAACCTATAAATCAGGGGTTCCAGGTACAGATTAAATAGGAAGCGGAAGAGCGGGCAACCCTGTCTTGTGCTGCAAAATAAAGGAAGGATCCGATAATATACCATTACACCAAATCCGTGCCGTGGGCATACAGTATAGTACTCGGATCCAGTGCAAAATCTATCAGATAATCCAAATTTAGCCAAAACAGCGAACAGGAAATCCCATGACACCGGTCAAATGCCTTTTAGCATCCAGTGCAAGTAGGACTACCGGTGTTTGTAGGTTTTGTGCACATACAATTAGATGGTGGAGTTTCATATATGGTCACTAGAGACCATACCACTCATAAAACCTACTTGTACCACACCTATCAGCTTGCTCAATAATGGGCTAAGTCGGTTGGCTAAAACTTTAGCCAATGTCTTAATGTCGACATTTAACAAAGATATTGGACGGTAGCTGCCAGGGAGCACAGGGTCTTGTGATCCCCTTTCTATACACCAGGCATCCTGTTGCAGTGTGCTGTTGATTTCAGGCTTTCTGGTATTACCCCAGGCCATTTCCTCAGTTGTGCTCTCTATCACTAGCCCCCCATTCAATTAGGTATTGCGTTTCATGTTCTTGCTCCCAAAGTGCATAAGTGCATTGCTTTGCATTTCTTGGCATCAAATTTCATCTGCCATGTCCTGGACCACTTTTCAAGGTCCTCCCTCATTGCTCTGATCCCATCCTCCTGTCCACTCTCCAGCAAATGTTGGTATCATCTGTGAAGAGGTAGTTTTTTTCCCAAACACTTATTCCTACGCCACAAATGACTATGTTAAAGAGGACAGGCCCTAGGCTGGCCTGCTGACACAGTGTTAGAGCTACTGCTTTCTGCTTTGATGACCGTGGTTCAGGAGCAGACCTCGGACATCAGAGGTCGGCTCAGGGTGAGTAGGCTGACCATCCAGGGACTGTTTGCCTCCTCCGGGAGGGAGGGAGGTGATCTGGTACCTGGCACCTACCAGCCTCTAACATTGGCTTGAGGGTAAGGCATCCCAGGACTATGCTGTGTGCCCATTGGGGTGGAGACCCAGACCTCTGCATGTCGAGGGTGGAATGTACCCAACTGTGCGCTGAGGTCATTGCACATCTAACCTTGTTCTGGTGAGGTGAAGGGTGCACAAGGCAAAACACCTTTGAAAATCCTATGATGCTCAGGATCCTGGCAAGTGCTGGGACCCAGCTGTTACAGCGAATCCTCCCCTGCAGTGACCCAGGCCAAAATACATACATTAAACAAAAAACAAAAAGGAGGACAGGCCTGAGGACTGAGCTTTGTGGTACCCACTCATTACCTCTTTAACCTCAGAGTACTCCATTTCTGTGTTCACTATTTTAGACAGTTTTCTGCCATGCTGGGCTACAAGACAAAAGGCAGCATGGATTCATGAGGGAGATGTCATACCAGAGGAATATGATTGATTTCTTCAACTGGGTGACCAGGAAATAGATCAGAGAAGGCAGTGGATGTGGCCTATCTGGACTTAGCAAGGCCTTTGACACTGTTCAGCACAGGAGAGTGATAAAAAACTGATCAACCTGGGGGATCCAAAGTGGTGTATTGGGCAAGGAACTGGTTAATGGATAGGTGACAGAGTGTGGTGGTTAACAGCACTCACTCTAGTGAGGGAGAGTTACCAGTGGGGTGCTGCAGGGCTTAGTACTGGGACCGGTTTTCTTCAATGTCTTTATAAGAACCATTGCAAAGAACTGGAAGGGAATGCATGCCTTTTGCAGATGACACCAAACTTTGTAATAGGATAGACACTCAGGAGGGGTGGAGAAAATATGTAAGGACCTTCAGAACTCAAGGAGTATTCAAGAGCATGGCAGTTGAGATTCAATGCCTAAAAGTGCAAAATCATGCAACTAGGGCAAGGAACTGAGCATAGGATGGGGAGGTACTGACAGTCACTAAGCGGGAAAGGGACCTTGGGGTTATGATATCTGATGACCTCACAGTGGCAAGGCAGTGTGACAAAGCAGTGGGTAGAGCCAGTGAGATGCTGGGATGCATAGGAGAGGTATCTCCAGCAGGAAGGGGTGATGTTGGTACTATATCACTTGCTTGTGAGACACCACCTGGAATATCAGATCCAGTTCTGAAGGCTGCACTCAGAAAGGTCATGGACAGGGTGGAGGCAGCCCAGGAGGGCAACTAAAATGGTGCAGTGGTTGTATCAAAAGCCCTATGAAAAGAGACTGGAGATCTCAACATGTACATTCTGGAAGAGAGGAAAGCAAGAGGGGACATGATAGGGACCTACAAATACCACAAGGGGGTGAACAGGGTGCAGGAGGGGAGTCTCTGTCAAATGACAAAGAGAACCAGGACCAGAGGCCATGCAATGAAGCTGGGGTGAGTTTAAGAGGGATGTGAAGAAGTACTACTTCACTGAAAAGTGGTAGATGCCTATAACAGATTGCCAGTGGAAATGGTGAGGCAAAATGGTAGGTGCTTCAAGCGTGCATGAGACAGACATGGGGAATATTAGCAAATAAGCAGGAGGGTGCTGGAAACCAGTTAGGGTCTGCAGAGACAGACTAAGCAGGGACACCTGGGCAAACTGGTGGGTTAAGCAGTCATTTACTGCTGACAAGTTCTATGTTTCTATGTGTAGTTTTGATATTTATATGGCAGTCAAATGATAATGTACATTCAATTGTGTATCCTAAATATTTAAAATGTTATACATTTCCATCCCCACTCCTTAATGTCAAAAATTGAACAGGAAGGAATTGGAGATAGCAACTTCTGCCGTGATCCAAATTTCATATACTTTTTTTGTACTTTAAACAGCAGACCATTGTCCTGAAGCCACAATCTTGGATGGTATTAAAATCAGACTGCAATTTAAGGTTTACATCACTTAACTGAGTGCCTTTCCGATGTAAACTATATTGTCGGCATAAAAGCCATGTTAGAATCTGGCAAAACAAAGGTAAGTCATTTAAAACATAACGAAAGGTACAGGGCCCAACATTGAGCCCTGAGGGTATCCAATATCTTTTTAACTAAGGGAAGAAACATCACTTAGAGTGACTTACTGGAACAGATCAGTTAAATAAAATTAAGCCCAATACTGTGGAGTTTTTAGAGCAGACAACCATGGTGCACCAAATCAAAGGCTTTAGAGAAATGTAAAAATAATGCAGCTTCCATGTCCCCACTGTTCAAGGTCCTTAAGTAAGAAACTGGTGAATTCCACCACTACAGTTCATGTACTGTGATTTTGAAGAAAATCCTTGCTGAAATGCAGTAAATACCTGATTTGTCTCAAGAAAAGTTTAAGTTAATCATAAACTATTCTTTCTAGGACCTTGGAGAGCAGGGCCAATACTGAAACTGGACAATCAGACAAATTTTCTCCAAGGTCTTGTTTTGATTGGCCTGGGTACAGAATAAAATAAAAAAATAAAATCATAAGTAAATACTTCCATACACCTTGAAATAAATAGTACGAGCAGTACGTTTACTATGGAAGTTGGAACAAGAAAGAGACTAATGGGGGCTCAATACTCTCACTGTGTGATCCTGAGCAATGAATGTAATATTAATGTTAGCTGTTGTTTGAATTAAGCACAATGTTAAATGCAAAAAAGTAAGTAGTGCTGTAGTTTTGCTCTTATAATACCATTGCTGCAGTAAAATATGGCTCATACAAGAGGTATGGCTAACAATAACAAATATGGGTATTTCTACAATTCTGGGGTGGGAGAAAAGGTACCAAACATTTTGGCTTAGAAATGATAGTTTACTCACCTGGTAGAGGTGATTCTGGGGTATACATCTCTGAGGCACTCCACACTCCTTATACCTGGGTATTGTGTCCACCTGTTGGTTGCTGATGCACATGTGACTTTCTTGAAGAAAATCTGTCCCTCTTCCTGTGATGCTGCCTCTCCTGTATCAGTTTGATGTCTTCCAAAGCTGTACCTACTAAGAAAATTGTAGTCTCTTGACCTGTTACTTATCCTTATTTCTATAACACCAAACACATATGTGTAATGATATCAATGCACAGAAGAGATCACACACTGGCAAGAGTTAATAACACCCTGGACATAAGGTCCATTTATTTCCTATTTCATACACACTAGTACTATCCGCCCTTACAGCATGCCGATGATAAACTATATGAACTGAGGGAACACCTTATCTGATGTGACTATACGGTGGGCTGTGGAGTGCCTCAGAGATTTATACCCCCACAATCACCTTTACCAGGTGAGTAAACTACCATTGTGGGGGATAATCTCTGAAGCACTCCACACTCTCTACACCTGGGTAACGATTTAAGTAGCAGTACCCAAATTAGGGTGGGTAGTCAGTCAATGTTTTCCTGTGTGTCTGTCCTTGCAGCTAGCAGCACTACCCTACCAACGTTGGCCTCGCGCCATAGACACATCTACACCATAGTGTCTAGTAAAAGTATGTAGGGATGCACAAGTGATGGCTGCACAAATTTCATCCACCGAGCCATGTTTCTTTCTGCCTGAGATGTGGCTATAGCTCTTGTTGAATGGGCTTTAACACCTGTGGGCAGATCTTGATTTGTTGTCTTATATGCTTCAGTGATTGCTGATTTTAGCCAGGTGGCTATAGTAGATCTTGTAGCTGCCTGTCCCTTCCTGTGACCCTGTGTGATAATGAAGAGTCGAGCTATTATTCTGATGTCCGCTGTTCTGGTGAGGTATGTCGAAGTACCCTCTTCAGTCCTTGTAGTTGGAGTTGAGGCTCTTGGTCCACTTCTTCTGCTGGCATATATGCTGGGATCTCAATGTTCTGCTTTGCATGCAATGTTGTGCAAATGTTTGGTATGAACAAAGGAATAGTTCTCAATGTGATTTTGTCCTCGTGAAACACTAGAAAAGGTGCTCTACATGATAGCACTTGTAATTCACTGATCGTCTGGCTGAACAAATGGCAACTAAAAGTATAGTTTTCAGTGTTAACCATTGTAGAGATACCGACTCCAATGGCTCAAATGGTGTGTCCGTCATTGCCCTGAGTACCAGTGTGAGGTCCCATGAGGCCGCCCACTATTTGATCTTTGGACGAAGATTGGCTGTAGCTTTAAGGAATCTTACAATGTCTCTGTGTGCCCCTGGGGTCATTCCTTCTATTGGGCCTCTGGCTGCCCGACTGCTGCCACTTGTACTCATAGAGATGCTGGTGATAACCCTTTATCCAGACCTTCTCGTAGGAAAAGTAGAATGTTGGCTACTGATGCCGTTAACGGGTCTATCTCTTTCTCTGTGCACCACCTATGGAATACCTTCCAGTGTCTCTGGTATGTCAGGGTAGTGGAGCTCCTTCTGAGTTAGCCATAGTGTTGATGACCATGGGATGGTAGCCTGCTTTTAGCAATCTCTCCCTTTCAGGAGTCAGGCAGTCAGCTTGAGGCTTGTTGGGTTGGGATGATAAATTGGACCCTGGCTGAGAATGTCGTGTCTGCATGGTAGGGTCCAGGGGTGATCAACGCCATTGCCATGATCGTGGTGAACCAGCTTCTCCTGGGCCAGTATGGCGTAATTAATATCACCTCGATCTGGTCATGTGGATCTTTATCAGGACCTGTGGAATCAATGGAAGGGATGAAAAGATGAGGCCACGTGGAAGTTCCATGATGCTGATAGCATGTTCACCTCCATGGTTTGTGATCCCAAAACCGGAGTAGAACCTGGGACACTGATTGCTCTTGTGGGGTGCCATTAGGTCTAACTCTATTGGGCCCAAACGGCTGTCGATGGATCTGAATATCTGTGGGTGAAGCATCCATTCTCCTGGTGAATCATCTGTCGGCTGAGCAGTCTGCCCTGGTGTTTATTTTTCCTGCTAGATGGATAGCTGTTAGACTTGCTAGAGTTTTCTGTGCCGAAGGGATACGTTTTTCTGCCTCTTTTTGCATTGCTCTGCTTTTTGTTCACCCTGGTTTGTTGATGTATGCTACGGTCACTTGATTCTCTGACCAAAGCAGTACATTCCTTCTTTACTTCCTTTGTGAAATGTATTAATGCTTTGAACGCTGCCCTTATTTCTAGTACATAAATTGGCAATTTTGACTCATTTATTGACCACTTTCTCTGCGCTGATTTTAGACCTGTCATTGCTCCCAGCCTGTTAGGCTGGCGCCTGTGTCTACCTGAATGTCTTTTGTATGTCTAGCAGCATACATCTTAATAAATTGTCTTTTATTGACCACCACACTAATGAATGTGCAGTGTTTGTAGGAGCTGCACCCTTTTGTAAAATCCAGATCGTATGTGGGACCTTGTTGAATGAGGAAGGATAACAGTGGTCTCATGTGCCATCTGGCCCACGGATGGTGTCTATACAAGATGACATTAGACCTAGTGTATGGAGATAGTCTCTAATGATGGATGTCTTGTGCTTCTTAGTTTGTTCATCGAGGCTAATAGGGTTGTGACCCTCTTTTCTGAAGGCTGGACCCTTCCTCTATAGTGTCTATGAGGTTGCCTAGGTGTTCCAGTCTTCTGTAAGCCTTGAGTTGGCTCTTCTCCTGGTTTATGACCCATCCATGAGCTTCGAGTCATTGAATTGCTATCTTTGTCTCCCTCATTGATTATTGAATTGATCTTGTTCTGATCAGCCAGTCGTCCAGGTAGGGTATGACTTGGATTCCTTGCTCCCTTAGTTTTGAGGTGAGCACTATGGATACCTTTGTAAACACTCTGGGGCGGACTAACTCCAAAAGGAGTACCTTGTACTGGAAATGTTTCCCATGATGTAAAATCTGAGAAATGTTTGGTGAGATGGTCTTTGGGGATGTGGAGGTATACGTCCTTCAGGTCAATGGATGTGAGAACATCCCTGGCCATACTGCCTTTATGGTTTTCATCTTGAAAGGTTTGTATTTGACACTTGTTTAGAATTTTAGGTTGAGTACCAGTCAAAAGCTTTCCTGTCTTTTTGGTACTGTGAAGAGTACTGAGTATACTCCTTGGCCCTCCTCTGCTGGGGACACCCTTATGATGGCATTGTTGTCTGCTAGATCATTTAGTATGTCTCATAACTGTTGATGCATGGCCTTGTGTCTTGGTACTGGTGAAGTTATCAACCTGTTTAGTCTCAGTCTTTCTGCAAATTCTGTCACATAACCCTTCTGAATTATTTCCAGGACCCATTTGTCCTGAGTGGTCTTTATCCATTTGTGGGTGAATTTACTTAGTCAGGCACTTACTGGCACCATGGGCTGCGGAACACAACAGGGATAGTCATTGCTTTTGTGACCCCTTCTTCTGTACTGGTAGGAACTCTTGCTCTGCTCTGTGTTCCCTTCCCAGTATCTATTGTACGTGTTGTATAGATTGGAATTTGTTCTATAGCCCTGCTCCTATATGATGGTTGACCTCTGTGTCTGTCTCGAAAGGCGTGTGTGCGGCTTGACTGTCTGGCTGGCAGGTACGTGGAGTTGTCACTCTGTCCTTTCCCAGTGCTTTCTCATCCTCCTTTCCTTTAAATATTTCTCCAGGCCTTCTCCGAACTGAAGTTTGCCTCTACAAGGTAATTTTAGGAGGAGTGATTTTGACTCATTATCTAGATCCACAGCTTCATCCATATACATCTCCTAGCTCTATTCAGAAGGGTGGCAGCTCTGGCATTGATCTTTAGAGAGTGAACTGCCACGTCCACCAGGTATTTAGTAGTTAGAATGACATTGACTAGTATGTGTGATTCAGTCGTCTTGGCTGTAATGGCTTTTTAAACCTGATGTAACCATTCGAGCTGAGCTCTGGTGGCATAAATTGCTGTGGTAGCTGCCCTAGCCCCCAAGCCTTCTAGTTCAAAGTTCTTCTTCAATATGTCCTCCAACTTTCTGTCCACCAGGTCTCTTAGAGCAGAAGTGGACTTTGTTGGTGGGACGGTCTTTTTATTGAGTGAGGCTATCTGAGGGTCCACATTAGGGTGTGCATCACAAATCCAGCTTGTCTGCCTCCAGGGATATATCTTATCCCATGATCTTCTCTCAGGATATGGGCAGGGTCTCCTGATTCCCATTCTTTATTTACTATTTCATTAATAACTTTGCACACAGGAAATTTTTCAGATGCCTTTGCCGCTGGTTGTAATGAAGGCAGCAGCTTAGATTGAGGGATGAGCATGGACGGGTCTCAAAGCACACCGTGGCCATAATACTGTGAACCAAGGTGGGTATCTGGTCAGGGAAGCACCATTTGGCTGTGAGGGATTGTGGGTCGACCTCTTTGTCCTCCTCATCCTGCTAGTTGGGCTCGGAGTGGGGAGTAACTCTGTAGCATTAAAATTGGAGTTGTCCTTGTGAGTCTGTGAGCTTGGGACAGGTGCTTGATATATGTGGTCTGGCGAAATCTCCGCCAATTTGTCCCACATAGCTGTCATGAGTTGCTGTAGTAGCTGAAGGACTTGTTGATTTTGAAGGAGGATCACATTGGTGTCTACATTACTCTGTGAGGTAGATGGAAGGGCCTGTGTTGCATCGGGGCTCCTTGCAGCTCACTATGGTCTGTACAGATGTCCTCATCTGTGGTATGTGCTGATGTGGGTGGCTCCTCAGCACAAGATGTGCAGATGCATCTAAGCTGTGTTGATGGGATCAGAACATTGCAGAGCCTGCAGTTTTATTTTCCCATGTCTGTCAAAGAATGGGAAAACAAATGAGATAGCTTTAGAATCATAACTAGAAACTGCTCCGAATAATCATGTACATTCCTGCAGAAATATTTCCTGCACTCAGAGGCAGAGCTCAGCCAAGATAAATAGCCACTGTAAATACTATTCCCCAGGTCTGCTGCTGTCCCTTAGATAACATAAGCCTGGAAGTTGCACAGTACCATATAATTGTATCTATATATTGTGCCCAGTGAGGTACATTGTCAAAGGAGGCACTCCCCAGAGTCTGCTACTGTCCCTTTAATTTGTAAGCCTAGATGTTGCCCTGTGCCTTTAAGTGGTACAACAAAGAAAGAGGGGGTTGATTGTACAAAAATGTCAAATTCCTTCCTAGTACATAACCCCCAGATTGATGTACTCCGGGGGCGAGGGGAAGAAACAAGGGTTCTACAGTGTCTAGAGAGGCCACAGTCTCTGAAAGATAACTCGCAGAGCCACGAGTGACCCGATCGCCATGCCATAAGCAAGATGGCATTGGGAGGAGTGCATGCATGAGTATAAAACTCTACATGCATCGTGAGCTGTGGGCAGTAGACACACATGCGTGAGCACAAGAGCTCAAGCGCCTGCACGGAGGTGCAGCATGGAGGAACAGCATGAGAAATGGATGGGAGTTTGCCAGCAGAGCCCAGCTGCAACAAAATCATGGCCAACACCTTCCCGAATACACAAGAGATGGGGAGGCATGAAAAGTCACCATAATAGGATGCAGGGCTCCTGCACTATCGCCAAGGGGAATACAAAACAATCTCCAGATGTGCTCAGGAAGCTACTACAAAGCAGGTAGGTCACAGAAGCAATGCAAGAAAAAAATGAATGAGCTACTGACCAAACCTCTAGAAACAGGCTGCCACAAAACTAGAAATATTTATTGGAACTTCTCAGGCACAGTCAGGGACCAAACCTGTAGCCGCTGGCAGTAGCCACAGGATGCCCTGGAATTTCCACAAGAAACTGAGAATGAGTGGGGAATATAGGCAGTCTTGAGACTGCCAGCAGGGGTCTCAAAATTACACCAACAGCTGCAACGTGATAAAGTGCACAATCCTGGGTCTGCTAGCAGGAGATCCAAGTGAGCTGCAAACCAACACACATAAGTCCCTCAGGCTTAAACAATCAGCACTGTTCCTAGGTTCTGGTCAGTATCTCTGCAGATTGAATTCCTCTGAGTGATTTGGGAGACTTCTTAATAGAAGGACATCCATACATTATAATTCTACCATTGTTATTACTGTATACCTCTAGAAATTACTAGTCTGAAGCGACAAGGACAAGTAAGGCGCTCTATCTCATATTAGCTGAATAAACACTGTTTGCATGATAAATTCAGACTTATTACAAGTGGGCTTACCTTAATTTATGTAAAAATTTCAAAACTGCTGGGGAGCTATTGTGAGGCACGCAACCTGTTAGATGCAAAATTGAATTGATACAGGAGAGGCAGCATCACAGGGAAGAGGAGACGACTCTCTTCAAGAAAGTCACATGTGTATTAGCAACCTATCAGGTGGACACAATACCCAGGTATAAGGAGTGTGGAGTGCCTCAGAGATTATCCCCACAATGTTACTTTCCTAGTGGCACCACTGCACTGCAGTGCATGCTTGCTGAAAATCCTAGTCAATGCAAATTCTAGGCAATGCACTGAAGAACAAGGCATGGCTACTCAGGTAACTGTAGTGCTTTAATGTTTTGCTGTCACTGTGTATTAATTACTCAGAGAAAATATAAAATGGGCAAGGAAATCCATGTGTACTGATTGGCTGAGACTTGGTTTTAGCCATGGCAGTAAAATAGCACCACCAATGGCTAAAACTAGTCCCTGCCAACCAAGGGCAACTCACAGAATTCATAAGCCACTTACTTTCTAATTTCCATCATAGACATGGCTGCATTCTTTACTCATATATAAGAAACTTTAACTAGGCCCTAAAAATAAAAGTCCATTAAATTAAGTAAGTTACTAATTTAACGATAAAAATGGGCAAACAAATCCATGTGTCTTGATGGGTTGAGACTTAGTTCTAGCCATTGCCTTAAGAGAGCACTACCAATGGCTAAAACAAACTCCATGCCAGCTGGGGCAACTCACAGAATTCATAAGCTACTTGCTTCCTAATCTCCATCACAAACATAGCTGCAACCTTTACTAATATATATAAACTTTCAACTAGGCCTAAAAGGAAAGTCCATTAAATTAACTAAGTAAATAATTTAATGCTATGTTCACTCAAGAGCCTCTCCTTACACACATACACAAATTTAGAAAATCAAGTACTGTTCAGAGTTTCTATTGCTGGCGTTTCTTTGATGGCATGAAAAATCCCCTCCTATCCCACAGTTTGCCAGGAACTCCCTACTCCTTACCTGGCAAGAGATAAAATTGAGGTTCTGGCTTCACTTGAGGCCTGTTTGTGTGTCTGGTGTGTATGTATGCCCTCACAGCCGGTCAGTTGTGGAGACCAAGGAACACCTGACCAGGCTGGGTGACAAACTGTCATCTATTTCGTCAGGCATCTCCTTCTCTGAGATCCTGCCAGTCTGGGAGAGGAGCAGATGGACGGAAGGTCAGAAGGGGAGATAGGGAGTTAAACACGTGGCTCAAGGGCTGGTGCCAGGAAAAAGGACACAGATTTGTAGGGAACTGGCAACAGTTCTGGGGCGAAAGTTCTTTAAATTTGATGGACTGCATCTTACTAAGGAGGAGTCAGTGCATTGGGGCAGAAGTTTGGCGTCTTTGCAGAATATTTAAACTAGCAAATGGGGGCGGGTGCAGCATCCCATACGTCGAATGGGAAGAACACCCTCCCCTCAGCTAGTGGTCAAACAGGATTCAGCATGTTTGCAGTTCATTTGCATCGAGGTAAGAAAAAGGTTTGTCTCCCCATACGACACACAGGGTAATGCCAAACCTCACCCAACAACTAACACACGAAATCTGGCCAATGGAAAATCATGTAACAAATGCTCACAGCCTGGGAAATAAGATCCCAGACCTGCAGGCAATAATGTCAGAGGCTAAACTGGACATAGTAGCAATTAGTGAGGCGTGGTTTACCAGTAACCACACTTGGGAGACTTCAGTACCTGGCTATGTATTGTTCAGAAGAGACCGAGGTGCAAAAGGGGGAGGGTGGCCCTGTATGTCAATGAAAATATCAAAGCTGCAGAAATTCAGAATACACATAAGGAGCCAGAAGAACTGTGGGTCACCTGAAACAGAAAATGGGACAGCCATAAGAACTGGGGTTGTCTACAGGCCCCAGACCAGGGGAGGACATAGACACATTACTGTTAGAAGATATACAAAACATGACAGCTAAAGGAGGAGTTCTGATAATGGGAGACTTCAACATGCCGGATACAGATTGGTCAATACCAGCAGGAAAATCCGCCAGAACTAGACACATAGTGGATTCCCTGCAGGGGAGGGCCTCAAGCAACTGGTACAGCAACCCACAAGAGACAGGGCTATCCTAGATCTAGTACTGACTAACAAGGAAGGGATCACAGATCTCCAGGTAGAAGGTCACCGGGGGCCAGTGACCATCACATGGTATGGTTCAATTTGGCTACTACATCTAAATCATCCCATTCCAAGGCAAAAATATGGGACTTCAGAGGAGCTGACTTTGATGAGATGGCCAACAGAGTTAAGCTAGCCCTGGCAAAAGAAACACAGGTGAGGGGTACAGGCAAAGTGGGCAAGCATTGAGGATGCAATACTGAAGCAACATCCCATTGTGTTAGACAGAAAAGGAAGTGCAAAGGAGAAGGAAACCACTTTGGTTCTCAAATACAGTAGCAGAAAAGGTCAGAGCCAAAAGGCTGGCCTTCAGGAAATATAAGGGAACACAGCGGGATGAAGATAGGGAGGCATACCAAACTGCCCTAAGGGAAGCAGGGAAGGCAGTAAGGCAGGCAAAGTCCCAAACTGAGGAAACACTAGCACGAACAGTAAAAGAAGGTGACAAGACTTTCTATAGATACATTAGTGAAAGGAGAAAGTCCAGAGGGGTATTCTAAGCTCAATGGAGAAAAGGGAGCATGTGAGGAGGAGGACCTGTAAAGGCATCTATCCTAAATAGATACTTTTGCTCAGTATTTACTGAAGAGAAGGTAGGGCAGGGCCAGCTCAGCATCATGGACACAGGGGAGGGAGGTGAGCACTACTCCCTTCACAAAAGAAAGGGTCCTACAAGAGCTTGCTAAGCTCAAGGTGGATAAGGCAATGGGACCTGATGGCATACATCCCAGGGTACTTAAGGAGCTAAAGGTGGAACTAGCAGAGCCATTAGCAGAACTGTTTAGTGAGTCTCTGAGCACAGGAGAGGTCCCAGAAGACTGGAGAAGGGCTCATGTGATCCCGCTCCACAAGGGTGGTAGCAGGGAGGAGGCGGGAACTACAGACCAGTCAATCTTACCTCAGTAGTGGGCAAGATTATGGAATGGGCAAGATTATGGAGGCACTCCTTAAGGAAAGGATAGTGCAACACCTGGAATCCATAGGGCACAGGATCCAAGACAGCATGGGTTTACAAAGGAAGGTCCTGTCAAACTAATCTCATAGATTTCTTTGACTGGGTAACCAGAGTGGTGGACCAAGGGGAGCAGTTGATGTCGCCTACCTTGACTTCAGCAAAGCTTTTGACACTGTTCCACGTAGAAGATTGATAAATAAGCTGGGTAGGCTCGGGTGAGTCAGAAGTTGGTCAACTGGGTGGCAAACTGGTTGGCCGGGCAGAAAACAGAGAGTGGTGGTAAATGGTATACAGTCAGAAGAGATGCAAGTCAAAGTTAAGGTCCTCAGGGATCAGTCCTGGGGCCAGTCCTCTTCAACATCTTCATTAGTGACCTTGCAGATGGACTAGAGGTAAACATCTGTCTGTTTGCAGATGACACCAAGATCTGCAACAGAGTAGATGATCCAGATGGGGTGGGCAGAATGAGAAGAGATCTGGATAAACTAGCAAAATGGTCAGAAGAGTGGCAACTGGGATTTAATTCAAAGAAGTGAAAATCATGCACATAGGGAAGAGAAACCCTGAAGCCACCTATAGGCTGGGAGGAGTTGCTAGCAGTCACAAAGGAAGAGGAAGAAAGAGACTTGGGCATCATCATCACTGATGACCTGAAATCATCCAAGCAGACCTCTAAAGCAGTAGGTAAGGCTAGGGGGTGTTAGGTGTATTAGTAGGGGTATCACAGTCGTAAGAGGGAGGTAATAATCTCTCTTTACAAGACACTGGTTAGGCCCCATCTGAGTACTGCATGCAGTAGTGGAGGCCACACCTTCACAAGGACATTAACCAAATTGAGGCAGTCCAGAGAAGGGCAACCAAAATGGTGCAGGGACTGCATCAGAAGACATATGAAGACAAATTAACAGAGCTCAATATGTATACCCTTGAGCAAAGGAGGAGAGGTGATATGATCGAGGCATTCAAACACCTTAAGGGCATTAACAAGGTGAAAGAGTCTAACATGTTTAAATATAAGAAAAATAGCAGGACAAGAGGACACAGCATGAGATTAGAGGGGCGATTAATGGGGAATGTGAGGAAATTCTTTTCAGAAAGGGTGGTGTATGGCTGGGATGGCTTACCACAAGTAGTGGTTATGAATACAGTGCAGGCTTCAAACAGGCATGGATAGGCATAAGGAGCAATACAAATGACTATGAATAGATAGACCACTGACAGAGCAAAGGCCGATGGCACATTTATAAGGTAGAAAAAGAAATGGCAGACTGGATGGCCATGTGGTCCTTATCTGCCATCAACTTCTATGTTTCTATGTTTCTATAGTGTGTGTGTGTGTGTGTGTGTGTGGGTGCATTCTACTACTGAAATAATGCAGAGCTTTGAAATCTTCTATTCCATGTAAACAATCACATAGTGTACTGAATATGAAGAAAGATAGATGACTGACAGATGAAAAACATTTGTGGAGGGACTATTTTACATTATTTAGCAACATTTTATTATAATTTTGTGGGTTTGAAAACTTCTAGAGTGGTTCTTTTTAAAAGTTGCCTCTGGGCCCATTTTATATAAGCAATAAGGCACTTCAGAGATGTTGGTTGCTAGGTTTACCCACGGTCAGGGCTGAGGCACTCAGCTTCACCTTGTGCCTTACAACATCCTGACTGTGAGGTGAACCTTGTACAACCAACACCCTGCCGTGCCTTATTGCTTAATTATTTTCACTCAAGAGATCCTTCCCACACACATACACATAAATTTAAAAATCAAGCACTACCAGAGTTTCCATTGCTGTTGTTTCTATGATGACCATGAAAACCCCATCCTATCCCTACTAGTTTGCCAGAGAACTCCCTGCTCCTTACCTGGCAATAGATAAAATTGAGGTTCTGGTGCCACTTGAGGCCTGTGTGTCTGTGTCTCTGTGTGTATTCACTAAAAATACCACCAACAGCTTAATCTGGTTCAAGGTCAGTTGGCATTCATCTGTACCCCTCCCGGTCGTGCCTGAAAATAGGCAGGATTTGTCTATTGCACTTACCTGGTCAACAAAAATAAATAAAAATAAAATAAATAAAAAGTATGTATGCTAGTAGACCTCTGAATAATTTTAAATTCATGTATTCCATGTTACCATTCAGTGTGTGTGTGTGTGTGTGTGTGGGGGAATTCTACTACTATGTGGAGGGATTGTGGGATAACAGATGGAGCAGACACTGAACTTCATGTTCAACACACAATCTCTGTGTGATGTTTATTCAAAATACAGGAAATAAGCTTCAGCAATGACATAATTCTTCTTCAGAACATCAGTTTGCAGCAACAGACTATGTATGTCCTTTTCTGCACATAGCCAGCACCTACTGACACTGATCTCGATCTAAACATTTTTAGTGAAACCATTCATCCCTATGTGGGCCCTGTTTACTTGGGTAGTGGGGCTCAAAAGAAAAAAACTAAACAAGTTATAGACAAAGAACCTCAATGCAGAATCACTGAAAAAGGGTTACCCAAAGGGCACTGGCAACAAATCAAGTTTCAAAGAAATATAACATCATACATACTTCCATAATGCAAAGCATTATGGTACATATGCAAATCACCATGAAATTTCAAACTTGTTCAGTTTACAAAAATTTACATGCATTTTAAATAGCATAACTAACTTAATTTCTATAATAGTCACCTAGTACTCTTTACCATTATCAAAACCACCTTGTGCTGTGGTATTTTCAACATTTACAGGTTTCATAAACGAAGGTATATACATCAAGGTATTTTATGACATAGTGTTATTACTAAATCCAACAATGTTAAACACAACATGTTTTACATATGCTTGGAAGTCACCACAATAACCTCCATTACGAGGACCTGTGAGGAAAAGGAAAATTAAAGAGAACACTATAGCATAGTCAAGAAGGGAGGGGTGCCCATAGGTGGCCAACCTTATAGACTAGAAATTGTAAAGGATAGAGTAGGCTAAGAAATAGAAGAACTGTTGCAACAGATTTAAGAAAAGGTCAGTCCTCAAGAGTGGAAGGAGCTCCTGTCACATATCCCCACCTTAAGAGGGAAGCAGTTATTGCAAACTGCTTACCACCTTCCTGTCCCAGGAAGGATGGAGCTCCACACCATCCAACTTCAGAAGCTCTGTCTCAGGGTCCCTATTAGTGATAAACATTCTGTCATAAGCATAGTGGATATCGTCATTCTTTACCCTGAGGCATTAAAACATTCTCAACAGAGACTAACTGTACCTTCTCATCTCCTTTTAGGAAAGTCTATCATATATCTTAACCAAAAATCTGGATGGCTGTAAAGTCCAGTATGTGACAAGCGCTCCTGCCACTCTTGAGGACCGACCTTTTCTTTAGTAAAAGGCGAAAGATTTATGCGTTTTGAAGAGAAACAAGTGTGTATGACCGACCTTTTCTTAAATCTGTTGCAACAGTTCTTCTATTTCTTACCCTAATCTATCCTTTACAATTTCTAGTCCATGAGGTTGGCCACCTATGGGCACCCCTTCCTTTCTTGACTATGCTATAGTGTCCTCTTTAATTGTCCTTTTCCTCTCAGGTCCTCCTACAGGGATGTTATTGTGGTGACCTCTAAGAGTATGTAAACAGGTTGAGTTTATCATTGTTAGATTTGCTATGTAATAGTACTATGTCATAAAAAACTTGATGTACATTTCTTATGTTTATGAAACCTGTAAATGTTGAAAATACCATGGCACTAAGTGGTTTTGATAATGTTACTAGGTGACTATTATAGAAATTAAATTAGTTGTGCTATTTAAAATGCATGTAAATTGCTGAAATTTGAACAAGTCTGAAATGTCATGGTGATTTAGATATATCCCATGATGCTTTGCATCATGGAAGTATATATGATGTTGCATTTCTTTGAAACTTGACTTGTTGCCAGTGCCCTTTGAGGTAACCCTTTTTCAGTGCTTCTACACTGAGGTTCTTTGTCTATAGCTTGTTTTTTTTTTTTTCTTTTGAGCCCCCACTACCCAAGCAAACAAGCTCTCAAAGGGATGAAGGGTTTTCACTAAACATGTTTAGATCAGAGATCAGTGTCAGTGGAATTAACTAGCTAAGTGAGAGAAAGGACATACATAGTCTGTTCTGCAAACTGATGTGCTGAAGAAGGAATATGGCATTGCAGAAGCTTATTTCCTATATGTTTGAATAAACATCACACAGAGATTGTGTGTTGAACCTGAAGTTCAGAGTCTGGTCCATCTGTTATCCCACAGCCCTCCACAAACTTGGTGTCAAAAGTGGGATAACATGCTGGAAGCATCTGAACTGGCTGTTGAGGGCATTTTCTGGTGGATATCACCCAGATATCCCAGATGGAACGATGCACCAGGAGTTGCCAGAGGGGAACCCGAGAAGAAAGTCTGTGGAGTTCTGGCCAGAACCATGGCTGACAGATGGAGAGAATCTGCTGCCTAGACTGGACTTGGGAGCTCAGAGGAAGACCAAGCCTGAAAACAATGAAGAGATGCAGGTTGAGGCAGACTGGAGGTGCAAGCGACAACACCCAGGAGGTGGAGTCCCTGATGAGGATGATCCACTGTATGAGTGGGCAGTGGCTGGAGGCAGACTGACTACGCAGAGAGGTGGAACACTGATGCCAGGTGCTTGAGAGGTTCCTGCCAGAAAGTTTGGATAAAGAATTGGAGGAGGATTTTTCCTGGGGTCAGTTTGAGGAAGACCCCTGACTGAGCAGGATATTCCTTTGTTGTCTTTGATCCCAGGATGTTACCTGATGGAGATCGGAGATGCAAGTATGGAACTTGAATGTGAGTCCCCAGGTGGGACTGTGTCTAGTGATATTGTGCTGGGGTTGAAGACTCCAAGCAAGCAAGAAGAAGCCTATGAGGCTGAATGGACTTTTCTTGTATTGATGCAGCTAAATCTATTAACAGTACTGACTGGGGTATATTGCAGGTTAAAGATGGTAATATTGCCAAAATGTTACAATATGTTAAGATCAAGGAGGTGGTACATGTGTTATATTGTTTGATGAAAAACCTACAAAGGAGGAGGTGGGTGGAGAGCAGATTGGAACCTGTGTTGGGGTGACACCTAGAGTGTCTACCCACAGGTGTCTGTATCTGTGGCAAGTAAAATAAATGAATTAATAGACATAATGGGTTTATGTAGAGGTGTTGAACCTAGTACGGGCCTACTTAAAACTGACATGTCTAGTGGGGTTGGAGTAGGTAATTACTCACCCAGAGAAAATTGTTTCTGTGGTACTGGACTTTACAGCCATCCACATTTTTTGTTTAAGAAATATGACTGACTTTTCCTTAAAGGAGATGGGAAGGTACCGTTAGCCTCTGTTGAGAAATGTGTTAATGCCTCAGGGTAAAGAATGATATTCACACTATGTTTATGACAGAATGTTTATTGTTAATAGGACCCTGAGACAGAGCTTCTGAAGATGGATGAGTGAAAGCTCTATCCCTTCCTGGGACAGGAAGGTGGCAAGCAGTCTGCAATAACTGCTTCCCTCTTAAGGTGGGGATATGTGACAGGAGCTCATGCCACTCTTGCGGACTGACCTTTTCTTAAATCTGTTGCAACAGTTCTTCTATTTCTTAGCCTACTCTATCCTTTACAATTTCTAGTCCATAATGTTGGCCACCTATGGGCACCCCTTCCCTTTCTTAACTATGCTATAGTGTCCTCTTTAATTTTCCTTTTCACTCTCAGGTCCTCGGCAGGGAAGTTACTGTGGTGACCTCCAAGTGTATATAAAACAGGTTGTGTTTATCATTTTGGATTTAGTATGTAATAGCACTATGTCATGAAAAACCTTGATGTATATTTCTTATGTTTATGAAACCTGTAAATGTTGAAAATACCACGGCACTAGCTGTTTTGATATAGGTAAAAGTACTAGGCTAATTATTATAGAAATTAAGTTAGTTGTGCTATTTAAAATGTATGTAAATTGTTGTAAACTGAACATGTCTGAAATGTCATGGTGATTTGTACATCCCATGATGCTTTGCATTATGTAATATGTATGATGTTGTATTTCTTTAAAACTTGACTTGGTACCAATGCCCTTTAGGGTAACCCTTTTTCCTGTACTTCTGCACTGAGGTTCTTTGTCTATAGCTTTTTTTTTTTTTTCCTTTTTGAGCCCCACTACCCAAGCAAACAAGGCCCACATAGGGATGAAGGTTTTCACTAAAAATGTTTAGATCAGAGATTAGTGTCAGTAGCGTTGGCTAAGTGCAGAGAAAGGACACACATAGTCTGTTGCTGCAAACTGATGTACTGAAAAGGAATATAGCATTGCAGAGGCTTATTTCCTATATTTTGAATAAACATCACACAGAGATTGTGTGTTGAACCCGAAGTTTGGTGTCTGGTCCATCTGTTATCCCACAACCCTCCACACAGTACCACAGAAAGACTTTCTCTGGGGTGAGTAATTACTTCTTAACCCCACCAGACATGTCAGTTTTAAGCAGCGCCCAGTCCTGGATTCAACTCCTCTACATAAACCCACTATGTCTCTTGATTCATTCATTTCACTTGCTACTGATACAGACACCTAAGGGTAGACACTCTTGGTGTTACCTCAACACAGGTTTCTATCAATTTTCCACCCACCTCCTCCTTTGTAAGTTTTTCATCAGAAAAATTAAACACATGTACCACCTCCTTGATTTTACCATATTGTAACATTTTGGCAATATTAGCATATTTAGTCTGCAGTATACTCCATTCAATACTGTTAATAGATTTAGTTGCATTAATACAAGAAAAGTCCCTTCAGCCTTATAGGTTTCTTCTTTTGCTTGGAGTCTTCAACCCAGCACAATATCGCAAGGCACTGTCTTACCTGGGGTCTCACATTCAAGTTCCATACTTGCATCTCCGACCTCCAACAGGTAACATCCTGGGAACATGGGAAATAAAGGAATATTCTGCTCAGTCAGGGGTCCTCCTCAAACTGAGCCCATGAAAAATCCTCCTCTGACTCTTTATCCAAACCTCTGGCAGGAACCTCTCAAGGACCTGACACCAATGTTCCACCTCTCTGCATAGTTAGTCTGCCTCCAACCATTGCTCAATCATCCACCGTATTAGCCTCATCAGGTTTTCCACCATTATGGTGTCATCTTGCATCTCTCGGTCTGCCTCGACCCCACAGTAGCTCCTTGCCCCTTTGTATCTCTTAGTAATCTTCAGGTTAGGACATCCTCCGAGCTCCCAGGTCCAGTCCAGGCAGCAGCTTCTCTCCATCTGTCAGCCACGGTTCTGGTCAGAACTCACAGACTTTCTTCTCCGGTTCTCCTCTGGCAACTCCTGGTTCATCGGTCCATCTGGGATATCTGGGTGGTACCCACCAGAAAACATCCCTTTCGCCAGTCCAGACACTTCCAGCAAGTTATTCCACTTCTGACACCAAGTCTGTGGAGGAGTTGTGGGATAACAGATGGACCAGACACCAAACTTCAGGTTCAGCACACAATCTCTGTGTGATATTTATTTAAAATAGAGGAAATAAGCTTCAGCAATGGCATAGTCCTTCTTTAGTACATCAGTTTACAGCAACAGACTATGTATGTCCTTTCTCTGCACTTAGCCAGCACCTACTGACAATGATCTCTGATCTAAACATTTTTAATGAAAACCCTTCATCCCTATGTGGGCCCTGTTTGCTTGGGTAGTGGGGCTCAAAAATAAAAAATAAAACAATATAGACAAAAACCTTGATGTAGAATCACTGAAAAAGGATTACCCCAAAGGGCATTGACAACAAATCAAGTTTCAAAGAAATACAACATCATGCATACCTACATATAAATCATCATGGGATATATGCAAATCATCATGAAATTTCAGACTTGTTCAGTTTACAGCAATTTACATGCATTTTAAATAGCACAACCAACTTAATTTCTGTAATAGTCACCTAGTAGTTTTACAATTCTCAAAATCACCTTCATAAACATAAGGTATATACATCAAGGTATTTTATGACAAAGTGCTATTACATACTAAATCCAGCAACAATAAACACAATCTGTTTTACATACACTTGAGGTCACTACAATAACCTCCTATATGAGGACTTGAGAGGAAAAGGAAAATTAAAGAGAACACTATAGCATAGTCAAGAAAGGGAAGGGGGTGCCCATAGGAGGCAAACCTTATGGACTAGAAATTGTAAGGATAGATTAGGCTAAGAAATAGAAGAACTGTTGCAACAGATTTAACAAAAGGTCGGTCCTCAAGAGTGGCAGGAGCTCTCTATCACATACTAGAATAATGCAGCACTTTGAATTCTTCTATTCCATGGTAAACAATCACACAATGTATTGAATGTGAAGAAAGACAGGTGACTGACAGGTGAAAAACATCTGTGGAGGGACTATTTTACATTATTTAGCAACATGCATTATATTTTATTGTGACTTTGAAAGCTTTTAGAGTGTTCATTTTTAAAAGTTGCCTATAGACCCATTTTATATAAGCAATAAGGCACTCCAGGGACATTTGGTGGTGCTGAGTTTACCCCACTGTCAGGTCTGAAGGCACTCTGAGTTTCACCTTGTGCCTTACTACATCCCTGACTGTGGGTAAACCTAGTGCTACCAGTGCCCCATCATGCCTTATTGCTTAAGTAATATATGGCTAGTCTATGTTTTTTAACTTTATATGTAACTACATACCAAGTCCTACCCCACTGCACAGTCCTTCAATATTCATTTTTTTCTGCAAAGTCTTCTCTGATTGGCTTGGGTACAGAATAAAATAAAAAATGAAATCACTAATAAATGACCCCTACTCCTTGAAATAAGTAGTATAAGCAGTAGGTTTACTCTGTAAGTTGAAACATGAAGTAGGCTAATGGTAGTGGGAGAGGGGCACGGTGTGATCCTGAGCAACTGCTGGAATACACTGTGTCTCTGTGTGTCACTGCTGCTGTCATTCTTACATTATAGATATTATACAAACTATGCCTGTTCCTGGATGAATGAGATCACATGCCATTGGGCAGTCAAAACTGTTTGGAAATGGAGCAACACAACACAAGAATTCTTCACACAAGTGTTGAAACAGCACAGGGTACATTAGGGGTGAGACTTTAAGCTGCCACAATACACATATGATGTCTTTTGACAGTCCTGGATCCTGGGAATTTGATCCCTGCGGTTTGGTGGATTTTATAAGCTTATGGCGGGTGCAGTGCTGTTTTTTTTTACTAAATATAACTTAATTTCTCACCAGCTCTGGTATTAAAATCCATACTACTTTTGCAATGGAGAAGTATCAAATTAAATACATTGGTATTCAAATCCCACAAAATTTACAACATCTAGAGTTAGTTAATTATGAACCATTAACATAAACTATCACACAGGATTTACATAGGTGGCGTCAACTAAATTTGTCCTTTATTTGTGGACAGATAACATCCAAATGAATATTTTGCCTTATCTTCTGTATTTTTTTCAGACGATTCCCCTTGTCCCTTCACCTTCTACTTTTCTTCATGGAATAAACTGCTATCTCGCTTTGTTTGGGGCAGGAAATTTCCCATATTAGGTGGACACTCCTCTAACTGCCCCATTTAGCCTGGGAACATACCTCGGACCTGCCCCATCCCTGCTCCATTGACATCTCCAATTTGTACGCCCCTCCATTTTTCCTATGGCTTATCGTAAGTTTTAGTTTTCAGGTCCTAGTGTGAAACTTTCCTCACTCGAAATATCGGTATCCAGCCCTTGTGACTTTAGATTCCAGACCCTGAAACTCCTCAGCTAAGATTTCAGGTCCCAAGCAACTTTAAGTTCTATGTACTGCTTATGTATATAATCAGTGAAACACAGGCACAAAGTACAAAATTCAAAACTGAATAAAGATGACTGTGAGAATAAAATGTTGTAAATAAATGCATTTATTTTCATGCGTTACAGGCCTGTAGTGAAAATAAACTGCTTATTTCAATCTTAGGTGGGTCATCAGCATTTATTTCCACTAAGGCTGGTCACAAAGGAGCTCTTAACCAATGGGAGAAAAACTTGAACAGTGCCTGATGACATCACAATGGCATCTGCTGAAGTTAACAACAGAGCAGTGAAGTCAAACAGACAGAGCAAAATCTTCACTGAAAGAACTAATTTTGCCAAAGAGGCACCATCACTGTATAAATGACATATGCCATGGGATGACTAAAATATCACATTTATTTTTATCTGTAGGGTTTGACCTCTGCAGACCTCACTCATGGCTCTGCCACTTATGAGGTCATAGAGGACAAACCCTGCAGATAAAAATAAATGAAATTTTAGTAGCCCATTGCATATCATATGTGTGTGTGTGTGTGTGTGTGTGTGTGTGTGTGTGTGTATATATATATATATATATATTCATTGCAAAAAAACAACATCAATGCATCAGTTAGGGTTTTATTAAAATGTCAAAAGCTGGAAATTCAATGTTAGGGTTACAACCTACCACCCACCCCAACCCTCCACACACCAACAGACATTGGGGTGTACCTTGGGGGTCATCAACCCTAACTCCTACCCCATTCCATGTAAACAAAATGAGATGGTACAATACAGGAGAATGGGGTGAGAGTTAGGCCCAGCATCCCAAGGTACACCCCAGTGCCTGTTAGCGGTGGAGAGGGGTGGGGTGGGGTGATAGGGTTGGTAACCCTGATGTTGAATTTCCCAGCTTTTGACACTTTAATAAAACCCTAACTGATGCATTAATGTAGTTTTTGCAATGGATTTCCATTCTTTTTAGATAGGATAATAGTATCATTATTTTGCTGTGGGCGCAGGGTCCGAATAAATTAAATGGATGCACGTAACTCGGCATTTTCAGGAATTTTTTCACCAAATTTGCAATATGGCCTTTTGAGGATTCTACATCATGAACACTAGCACTGTCATTTCGTTAATCTGTCCCAAAAGTTAATTTCGCAAAGTAGTTGCACAATTCTGCTCCACAGGTGTAAAAACGTTTTGGGCAGGATATGAAAATGACAGTTGCATACTATTCATGAGAAGGTGTGAAAATGGCAATGTTGAAAATCTGAAGTGGAAATATGAAAAATTGTTGAAGTTACGAGCATGAGAACCTACAACACATGCACGTAATGCAATCATTTTTTGAATTATTTCACCAAATTTTCAACATGGGCTTTTGAGATCTCCCTCATGAACACTGTCACTGTGATTTCATTAATCCATGCCCAAAGTTGATGTTGCGCAGTGACCAAGCCATTCTGTGCTACAGGTGCGAAAACACATTTTGGGCAGGATGTGAAAAATGACAGCAATACTGTTCATGAGGTGGTGGAAAAATAGTCATGCTGAAAATCTGGAATGAAAATATTAACAATTGGCTGAGTTACAAGCGTGCATAGAAACTGCACAATACAAGCTTGTAACACGGTCATTTGTTTGAAATATTGCACAAATTTTCAACATGGGCTTTTGGGACCTCCGCTCATGAATACTGGCACTATCATGTTGTTAATCAGTCCCAAAAGGTGATTCCGCACAGTGATTGCAAAATCACCTTATTGGTCCGAGTAACAAAACAACAGTGACAGTGTTCATAAGGTGGGTTCCCAAGAACCCCATGTTGAACATTTGTGAAAAATCTCAAAAATGGCTGAGATATCAACATAAGTTGAAAACCCCATTTACAGCCATTGTACAGCTCTTACCTTTATTCTTAAGTTCAGCGGTTCATCTTTGAAGAGTGTACTCTTTTCCTGGTCCAGAAAAGATTGCAGCAACCAACCTCCAGAGGGAAGTATGGGGTAGGGGGTGGGGAGGAGGTGGGTGGGAGAGGAGGTGGGAATGGGGAGGACGATGAAGGACATTTGTTTTTCCAGGTTTAATATAAAAAAGACATCGGGGGCTGTTTTCTTTTTGCAGGTAAATGTTACATTTGGGGGTTACTGCCGATGCGGGATTGGGCACCCGCTGTTGACTAACTCAAGGGGAAACAGGCACACTCCTGGGGAAAGAGAGCATACTGGGGACACTGGGGTGGGCTACCCAGTGTCCCACAATAATGGGCTGATGGACAGAACTGGGGACACTGGGGGTGGGCTACCAGTATCGCACACTGTCGGGGAGGAGGGGCTACTGCTGACAGAGTTGGGCACTCCATGTCAGAAAAATACACCTGCATCAAACTGCCAAGCTGTTCGGTAAAGAATGGTGCATCAGTCAGCAGAGATGTCATATAGTATATTAATATTCCTCGACCCCTTCCCTTTAGAAGAAGTAAAGGGAAAAACAAAAATTTATTAGGTAAACACTTATGTGTTTACCTACTCAGGAACCGAGAATCCAATTCTGGGGTTTATTTGCCCAAAAATGATCAGGGGCTATTGACAGCAAATTCTCCTCTCCCTACTGTAACACGCAAGGCAGTGTCAGCATTCTGCCACAATTTGTGGCACACACATTATCAACAAAAAAAATATATTTGGGGACCTCCTGCACAAAAACTAATGCCAGGATCATGTTCCTTGGGCCCTGATTAGTTAAACACAACTGTTAATGTTTACCTAGGGACTGTATTTTTAAAATATTTACATTTTCCACCCTCGCTAACTGAAAACAAGATGGCAGAGATAAGAACTGAAAACTGAAATTGTGAATAGTAAAGTGCAAATGGTAAATGGCTTTTACCATTCGAACATTTACTGTTCAAGCGATAATGGCATTTACCGTTTCAATATTTACGTTCAAACAGTAAATTGCGAATGGTAAATTACATTTATCATTCGCAATTTACTGTTTGAACGGTAAATATTATTACGCTCAACAGCCTGTCATGCATCTACCACGGATCTGTAAAACTGGCATCTGTGCCAGTTACAACACCTCCTCTAGTGTGCTCCAGCCCCAGGGACACCAGTGGACATCAGGGGCTCAGAGACATTAGGAGGAGGGAGTGAAAGAAAAGTGTTGGACATCTGGATTTAACGTTCTGTGCCTTTAACAGATGGCCAGCCACATAGACTGCCTGCATTGGGGGAGGGAGCACAAAGCACAAGCCAACTCCACACCACCACTAGGATAAAGGTCTCCAGTGTGTCTACAAAACCATGGGGCCAGTTTGAATAAATATCAGGGCAGTGGAAAATAAACTAAACATTAAGGTGAAAGCCCTGTGATTCTGAAACTATAGCCAACATCTTGTTAACCCCTGACCTCACTTCTACCAATCAGAGATCAGGGATCCAGGCAGCTAAGCACCAGAGAGGATTGTGGGGAATGATGTCCAAGGACCTCCCAAGTGGACTGGTGTTTTTTTTATTTTGAGCCTATCAGAGGACAGGACCGGGGATAAGGACTGATAGACAGCCCTGTTTGCCCAATGAGAGACTGAATGGGGAAAAGAGATTGACGGGTTTTGGAGGGGCAAAGGGCAGTTTTGGGAGACAGACTGAGAAGGGTGCAGACCTGCTACTAGTTAGAGAGAGAGTGAGAGGCCTAGCCAGGCCAATAATTCTTGCAAGCCCTCCCAGGGTTTAATTCTGCTGCTGTCCGTGAACTTTTCCTTAGGTTCACCAAACTGAGAGACTGTTCCTGAGAGCCTTGTGTGGAAGAAATTGTGGAAAGTGTGAGCTAGAGGGCGCTGTTGCATCAAGATACCTAAGTTGCTCGTGTGGAATAGAGATAACTGCACTCCTCCTAGCCTTCTCCAGCCTGGTAAAAGTCCAGCTAGCTTTTACCCAATGGGGTGGATCGGGAACAGGAGTCACAGGTGTGTGCATGAGTACAGGTGTATTTTCGATCCACTGGGAGTCGGACCGTGGGGTCACTTCTGGG
The DNA here is from genome assembly GCA_016271365.2 of Neoceratodus forsteri. Taxonomy (NCBI): domain Eukaryota; kingdom Metazoa; phylum Chordata; order Ceratodontiformes; family Ceratodontidae; genus Neoceratodus; species Neoceratodus forsteri. The sequence goes on along the minus strand of CM028129.1, from coordinate 232,800,775 downwards.
GTCTGGGCTCCTTGGGAACCAGAAAGCCACTGCGTAGTGCTCCTGCTTTATGTTGGTTAGCCAGCCCATAAAGACTGTTTCTTGAGAAGTGGAGATGTGAGGGTTGTTCCATAGAAATGAGGATCAGAAGGGCTTAGCTGTAGTCACTTGCTTGAAAGAATCAAGGCCTCTGAATGGCTAACCTGCTCCAGTGTGTTGCTCTCTGCATCTTCTGAGCGGCTATTTTGTTCCAGTGTGCCGCTGCTTACATCTTCTGAAGTGCTCTCCTGCCCTGAGTGCTGGTTCCACACTGGACAGTCTTCGAATCTATGGTCACATGAGTACCAGCATGTTTGGCTGAGTTCTTTTCAATTTCCCAGTTGATTACAATTATTGCCTTTGGATGGTTGATGGTTCCACTTTGATTTCAAGTTCTAAAGTTGTGCTAACACACTATGACCTGTTGGGGGTTCACTTGCAAGCTTGCTAAATTTTCACCAAATGCACCATCACGAGATCCCAGGCAACTCTGCAATCAGGCCTGCAATGGACTGTGTTATAACACCTGGGTACCCAGAGTCTAATGTTTAATATTGTACTTGTATTTATAGTATTATTATTGGCACCAGATACAGTTTGCCACAACCTGTGTAAAATAGCCACCCTCTGTGCCTCTTGCTTGGGCAGGTGTGTGCATGCTGTGTGGGGTTGAGAGGGTGGTAGCAACCCACAGCACAGTGGGGTTCGAAGAGAATTGCCTGAGGGTGGTTGCATGAGCAACTTGTTATTGTCTAACCCCCTGCTCTTTCCACAGTCTCTGGGCCTGTGCCAAAATAAAGCATAGTTTCATTTGTTGAATTTTATGTGTGGGTAGTCAATTTGTACATCCTGACTGAATTATTGTTTGGTAAAGGTGACAGCTGTTGGTGGTCCTCAGGTGGTGGTCTTGTCCAGTGTAAGGAGTTGAGTAGGTACTGCATCCCTGAGGCCAATATTACTACACGGATCTGGCCCACTTATTCTCTCTGGGTGGAGGCACCATGCTATTTACTAATTTGGGACGAACCCCACTACTACAGGAGAATAACAACCCAACCTCAGCCAGGTGTGCCACCTTACAGTCACTAGGCAGGGGTGTGAACGGGTCACTGTGCCGACTGAGGGGTCACATATATAACACCAGAAAGTATGTATAAGTGTCATTTATAAAATGATAAGCCATGCTGGAGGTGATGAGAAAGCTAAATACTCTAGTAAATATGTTATATAAATGCAGATATATATAATTATTGAAACAAAGAGAGGGGAAAATAAAAGAGATAATACAGATTAAAATACATGATCCAGCCCTGTTACTATAATGAGAAGGCAGCAAATTTGAAGTCAACAAGCAAGAAGATAAACACTGGGCGTATTTGCCCAGTTGACAGCTAAAATAATTATATTACCAAATTAGAAGGGGATTAGGGGTTGCATGTAAGTATGTGATTGAAGAAATAGACAGCCTTTATTGTTAAGAAAAGTGGTGTCTAAGCGAAACATTTGTACAAGAAAACCTGAGAGAGTACTGTATAATGGATGAAGCAACTGATATAACAACTCCCCACACACACACACGCACTACCACTCTCACATGGAGTTAGAGAGTGCTGTATAAGAGAAGAAGGAAAGGAGTGAAAGGTAATGAAGAAAAGGGGATGGAAAGGATTAGAAGTAGTAGAGGAAAGGGGAAGGTGGGAAGGAAGAAGATGGGAAGGGAACTGGAAGGAAAAACAATCTAGTTTTCAAACAAGAATTTCTATCTGCATCTATTATACATTACTTCTCTCAGGTTTTCTTGTACAAAACTGACTTGAGTGACCGTATCTAGGGTACTATTTCCTGTGGGATTTCACTTTCTCTTGGCCCTGGGATATTGTGCTTTTGCGTGAGATATTCTGTTTTTCTGAGCCCACATTTTGCACAGGCTCACACTTCGTCCAGCTATTTTGTATTGCTAGCAACCTTTTTCCACTCTCTTAACGGCTCCACTGAGCAGCGTAGCATAGCCCCCTGCCATTGTTGGCAGCCTGTCAGCCATCTTGTGCTTCAGCACTACCATTTTTCACACCCTTGGCTGGGCACATGCTCATTGATGTGGTGACATCACCAGTAGCAGTGTGTACATCACTGGATCATGCGGCTCACCGCAGTGCATGTGCCCGGTGATCTCTGGGCACTAACATACTAAGAAGCTAGCAGAGTAGGCCCTATGGTGTATCGAGTCTGTTCAGATCAGTGCCCATACAGGGCACCATTAGAACCCCCTCCACATGAGGTCCCTCTCCCCATCCCCCGTGAGGTTCCGAGATGCACCTCCCCTATACTTGTCCCAGCCTCTCTTGAACCCTTCCACAGTTGCAAAGTCACCAGCTCCTCGGCAGTGCATTCCAGGGTTCCATCACCCTCTCAGTGAAGTAGTATCTCGTGGTCTCTCCTTAGTCTTCCACTGACCAGCCTCATTGCGTGTCCCTTGGTGGTCCCCTCCTCCATCAGCTGAAGCACCCCATCCTGGCTTACCCTATTTATTCCTTGAGATATTTGAAGACCTCGATCATGTCCTCTGTCCTCCCTCCTCCAGAGAGTACAGGTTGAGCTTCTCTAGTCTCTCCCCAGGGCCTACCCCCAGACCCTATATCATCCTGGATGCCTGCCTCTGGACCCTTTCCAGAAGAGCAATATCCCTTTTCAAGTAAGGACACCAAAACTGCCACGAGTATTCAAGGTGCGGTCTAACCAGACAATTATACAGCGGAAGGAGCACCTCACAGCTCCTCGATGTTATCTCTCTGGCTATGCACCCCAGCATTTTGTTTGCTTGGGCTGCAACCTTTCTACACTGCTCTGAGTTGTTCATTTTGGCATCCACCACCACCACAGGTCCTTCTCCCCTCGACATCTGCAGTGTCTCCCCTCCCAAGGTGCACTCCTGAGCTGGGTTTCTGGTCCCCAGGTGTAGAACCCTGCATTTCCCAGTATTAAATCTCAGCCTCCAGGCATGTGACCACCTCTCCAGAGTCTCTAGGTCCCTCTGGAGGGCCAACCTCCCCATCTCCCTATCCACCACTGCCCCAGCCTGAGTCATCAGCAAAGTGGCTCATCTCACTCCTGATACCGCTTCTGATGTCTGAAATATAAGCTTTAAACAGGATTGGCCCAACACTAATCCCTGTGGGACCCTGCTAATGACCCTTCTGGGAGATGAGGCCTCCTCACCCCAACCATCACCTTCTACATGCAACTGGCTGCGCTGTACAAATTGACTTCCTTACTCTTTCTGAGTGGCATGAGTGGCCTATTCTGATAAGCCTGCTTTATAAGGCTGATAGGAACACAAATCATATTTTCAGTCTCTTCTCTCCTGAGTGTTCCAGTCTTTTGTATCTGTCTGCTGCTGCAGGGGGAGTAGATGTTTGGAACACTATTTGAGCAACCCCAAAAAAGATAAAACACAAAAAGGGGCTTTTGTGTAATCTTGGCTTATATATGGTACAGAGCCACTGACAACATGGCTTTCCGAGACCTGTGGTTTTACATGGTGTAGACCTGCAGAAAGGTAATGAGACCCTCTCCATTAGGTTTCTGTCACAGCCAGGGCATTCCTGAGTCTTCTTGGCCTGATGGCAGTGGCCACTGTCGTAGTACCTCTAGTCAGGCTACACATGAGGATCTCTCAGTGGACCCTGGGAGTCCAGTGGGATCAGCGCACAGATGACCTAGAACAGAAGGTTCTACTCATCTCCTGTTCGTAAGGTGCTTCAGTGATGGATGGAACCCAGCAATCTGCAAAGGGTTCCCTTTCTGGTCCTCTCCTTCACCAGATTCTCACCACAGACACCTCAGGGATGGGCTGGGAGGCACACCTGGGGTCCCATCAGACACAGGGTATATGGAACACAGTGGGGACACTCTGCATAAATGTTCTGGAAATGTAAGCTGTGCTTAATGGCCTTCAGGCTTTCCAGACTCACCTTTCCCAGGCCGCTGTTAATACAGATGGACAATATTAGTGTGATACATTACATGAACAATCAAGGGAAGCTCATTCTTACACCCTATGCAGGGAGGCAATGAGAGTCTGGTATTGGGCTGTAGAACCATGGTCTAGAACCTGTCAGCAGTATATGTTCTCAGTGCCCAAAACATCTTGGTAGACAGGCTAAGCGGGTCACAGTCCAGGATGCATGAGTGTGAGCTGCTGAGCACTGTAGTTGAAGACCTATTCGACAGATGGGGTTGTCCAGAGTTAGACCTTTTACGTCCCACACAATGCAAAACTGCCACTTTTCTGCTTGCTCCAGGGTCTATAGTTTTTGGCAAGACACGTTGTTCCTCTCTTGGAAGGGGGGTTCCTGTATACCTTCCTCCTTCCCTCTAATTCAGAGGGTGCTAATCAATCTCAAATAGATGGGTAACTCTGATTCTCATGGCTCTCATAAAGCCTCATTGGATCTGGTTCACCTTACTGCAGCAGTTGACAGTGGAACCACCAGTACACCTGCCCGTTCTGCCAGGGCCTAATGTCACAAGAGCAGGGAACTCTGGTCCATCCAGGCTTCAAGTCCCTTCACCTTCATGTATGGCTCCTGAAAACATAGCCATTGCTAGATTTGGGGTTTCCCAAAGGTGGCTGATGTCTTGGTGGCTGCCAAAAGCCTTCCACCAGAGCTATTATTCTGTGAACTGGAAGCGGTTTGCTTTGTGGGTCGCTTCTCATCACATAGATCCATTTACCTGTCCAGTAAATCAGGTTCTAGAGTATCTGCTGTCCTTGTCAGATGTAGCTACATTACTCTTCTATCAAAGTGGCAGCCAGTTCAGTTTTCCATGTGCCTGTTGAGGGTTGTATGGTTGCTCAGCTGGAGGTGGCCAGTACATTCTTGAGAGGCATTCTGCATGAAGCCTCCCATTTGTAATCCAGTCCTGGCTTGGGATCTGAATTTTGTTTTGGAAAAGCTTACTTTGGTTCCTTCTGAGCCAGCCAAGACTTGTGGCCTATGCTTCTGTAAGCCCCCTCCCTGTGTCTGGGGTATGGTGGTAAAATACTGGGGAGGGCACTATACAGCAGAAAAGAGTCACATACCTGGACAGCCTGTTTACCAGACCTTGGTGGGACGGGTGCCTCAGATCTCTGGGTGCTAGCTGGTCGCCCCAGAGGTGGAAGACTATTCTTCACCTGCCTGGCCTTGCCTTCTTCACCTCTGAAGGCCTTTGTAGACATTTTTCACCAGGCAGACTCTCACCGTCTTCCTTGATGGTCCTGTGAGTTATTCTGTTGCACACCCTGGACACACTAGGGGTTGGGCTGTGGAGGCAACATATTGTGAGCAGCAAACAGTTCATCCCAAACTAATGAGGCAACACCCCAAAATGCAGAAACAGGGGATCCCATTTAATGAACAGTTAATTCAAACAGGAACAGTCACTCCATGGAGCAGTAAACACAATAATTGCTCTGGACCGAGGAGGTCACATCAGGAGCTAATAGGGTTACTCGAGACCATAGAGGTCACATGAGCAGTAAGTCTAGGGGCTACCTATTTGGCAACAAACACAGGTAGCTTCATCATGGGGCTGAATTAGGCCTTAACTTACAGGCAGCTCAGATCTCCTTTTATCCTTTCGCCCTCTCTTGAGCTCCAGAGGAACACAGACCTCCAGAGAGATGACCGACCCTAACCACAGCCACCCTCTTTGTCCGCGCCCCTCTAGAAACTGGGCAGTCTCAGAATTAGGGCCATATGGACCCAGGGCTGTCCCTGGAGCCACTAGGACCCCTCCTCAAAGTTTCTCCATGCCCTCCAAGTGTGCAGTCTTGGGACAGGGGCAGTGCCTAAGCCCCTGGTCCCCTCACCTCATGGGCTTCATTCTTCCTCTTCTGCCTCATCTCTACCTCTCTTTGTCCCGGGGACCTTTCTGTTCCTCTAATCCTCTCTGCATCTCCAAACTGACTGAATGTCTCATAAGGGGCCCCGTTCAGCAGCAGTCCTCTGGACTAACACCTGAACAGCCTGCCCTAGTTGTAGCCTTCCTGAAGTCATACACTTTCCTTCTGGGCTAGACCTCCAACCCTCCCCAGCTGGGGCTATAAACAAAATGGCCAAGACCACATCTTCCGCTTCCCGCACACTGAACATCCGCCCAAAATAACAAAGAAAGCATAGCCTTACTGACTGAATGGGTAACTGCCCTGTTCAGTCCTCTCACCACCAGTTCCCCCAAAAGTGCCATGATTCTCCTTTTATCCTCTCCCCAGGCGCCAACCATCACCTGTCAAAACAAAGGTCCAGTCTGGACCGATCTCAATAAACACCAAAAATTCTCCCCACTCTCAAAGAGCTACGGACCCGTAGTCCCAATATAAACTGTTAACATTTGCCACAATGACAGCAATCAGTCAGCACCAAAACTCCTCACTTTAAATGGGCGGCTGCTCTTTAAAATTTTCTGAAGGCGGCAGCTGTGTATTGCAGAGTGCAGACCACAGGCAGCAGCTAACAGACCGCCCGACTGACCCCAGACAGATTCAGGTACACCCGGACCTCCGAAACTCATGGTTTTGAATGCGCTGTTTTGACTGGATGCCCAGCAGAGAAGCCAGACACTGATTGTCAGTTTCTGCTCCTTGGCTGCTTTTCCAATGCCTGGTGCGTCCTGATCTCAGGAAATCTCTTTCTGTGCTGTGTTCTGGACCGAATTTTGTTAATGTAATTACTTATGTTATGCATCAATAGGTTTACTTTTACCTGCCAGTTTAGCTAGTCTATTACAAGCCACTAGTCTAGCCTCTTGGCGTTACTTGCTGCTGTGTAGTAGTGCTGGCAAACTGTATTATATAGTAGCTGATGTTTGACTGCTTAGACCTAGCTACTGAGCAAGATTGCTGCAGTTTTCCATTTCTGCCCTAGTGACAAACCCTGTCCCCTTCCCCACTCTGGTAACTCTGCTAATTATTAATTTCTCTGCCCCACTTGTAATGCTGTCTCTAAACAGCTTAATTTCTTCTCTGCCTTACCTACAAACCCTTCCCTTACACCCCCTGCTGCCGCTGTCCTCCTCAGGACGCCCTGGTGCCAAAGCACAGACCCCTCCCATTAACTCTCTTCTATCTCCAAATAATTGCCCTGCATTTGCCACCTCTTTACCTTATGCTTTGTCCTTCCCATTGTCTGCCCCCACTGAGCTTGCTATTGTACTCTAGCTGTATTTAATCCTATGTCTTTTCCTCCTTGTTCCACAGACAGCCCATCTGTGGGCTTCCCAAGCTGCTCCTGTGGCCCTGGCTCTCTCTGAGCCGGCCGCAGCTAACAACCGCCTGACTGACCCCAGACAGATTCAGGTATGCACCGGACCTCCAAACTCATGGTTTTGAATGTCGCTGTTTTAACTGGACGCCAGTGGAGGAGAGCCAGGCACTGATTGGCAGTTTCTGCTCCTTGACTGATTTTCCAATGCCTGCCGCTTCCTGATCTCAGGAAATCTCTTTCTGTACTGTGTTCTGGACTGAATTTTTTCACTCACCCCCACCCTCCTCACAGTATTAAATAGACCCTTGCTCCTCCCTTTCCTCAGCCTAGCAGCTGATTGATCACTCCAATGCTGCACATTCTTATGCTATTGGCCTCCTGTCTTCAATACCTGACCTGACCCACTTTCTTACCCCTTAATAAAGCAGTCTCACCTACAGGGTCGACATTTGCTCTCAACTTTTTCCAGCCACTTCAGTTAACTCCTCTCAATTACTGCTCTAATCTGCCCTGTTGTTGGGGACCTCACCTAATTCGACTATATACCCTTTGATTCTCCAGTTAATTCCTCTCAGTTACTGCTTTAACCTGCCCTATTGTTGGGACCTCACCTAATTTAACTATATACCCTTTCAATTCTTACACTTCCACTGCTTATGGTGACATACCAGTCACAGCCAAACCATCCCAGTAGCTGGCACTTTTACCTTTGCGTAGGTTGCTAATTCAATCTATAGGCTGCAAGGACCAGACAGATCAACTGTGTCTGCTTTATGCAGGCACATCACCATGTGGGTGCCCACTGGCTCCGTTTTGTGTTCCTCCTTTTCCTTGTGCCTTGCACAGTACACACAGGCTCTCTCAATCTTCTAGCCGGAGGAACATAGCCTTCCGGTGGGCTGTCATATGCACTGTAACTCACCCTATACAGTAGTTATCTTTGTGCTCTTAGACTCCTCCATCTGCAGCCCTTTGTTCGAACTACTATTAGTGGCGGGACTTTTGCGAACTGCTCCCACAGGGCATATCCATCACTCTACCGCACGCATACCTCCTCTTTACATCTCACAGCCAGGGTCTTGTAATTGCTGTCTTAGGACAGACCAGATCTAAATACGGGGTTCTATTTACTCGGCCCAACACCCCTTGTAGATGAACATTGGCAAGGATTACAAAATGACTATTGCTGCGCTAAGGCTCTTACTTTTCCTTCTGTTGTGCTCAGAAGACATTGAGCTTAACCCTGGCCCAGCTAAAGTTCTTACTTCCGATCGGATCCAGCAAACTAAAGGAATGTGCTTTATGCATATGAACACTGCAGCCTGTTAAAAAAGCTTACCTTGATCCAGGTCTGGGTCAATCATACCACACCAGATGTTTTGGTGATCTCCGAATCATGACTCAAACCCTCTACGCCTGACAGGGAAATTTACAACCCAGACTATTCATTATTTAGAGCTGACAGGCTCACTAGAGGCGAAGGAGTGGCCATCTAGGTCAAGGATAAATACTTGGTTTCATGCCTAGACTCGTTATCTGTTGCGTACCAATTCAAATGCCTAGCACTAAAGGTTGGGATATCCTCCTGCACTGTGCTTTGTGTCACAGGTTGCTATAGACCCCCATCTGCTGGGTCTCAAATCCTCACCCATCTAACTACTATTATGGGGCATGGCTCCCTTGAAACAGTTATCCTTAGGGATCTTAACCTTGATTGGATGTCAAAGGCAGCTGCACCACTTAAAGAGTTCTGTGATGCCCACGGCTGATGCAACTTATTGGTGAGCATACATGCCCTAATAAGAAGAACCCTGCTAATAGTACACTGCTTGACGTCATCTTAGTAAGTAAACTGCACCTGTTCTCCCATGCAGGAACCTTTATCTCTGATGTTAGTGACCATAGCATCGCTGGCGTAAGATCAGTCCAGAATCCACTATCCTCTCAAGGTTCTCTACTAAGAGGTTCAGATGTAACCCGATCAGTCTGCCTACCTTGATGAGCTAAAATACTCGCTCGTTGGCAGGACTTTTACCTAGCTAACTTGGTCCACTTGGCATATGACATCTTTCTGAAATTGTGACTGGGGCATTAAATAAGTATGCCCTCTTGTAAAAGATTAGGGTAAAGAGTAGAACCTGTCACTGGTTCTCTTTAGAACTCATAACAGCACTGCTGGACAGGACAGGGACAAGCTTTGGAAAAAAGCATGAACAACTAAGGTCCCGATGGACTGGTGTCACTTCAGGAAAGCCAGGAATACATGCACCAAGATGATAAGAGATGCTAAGGTCTCCTTTTATCGTTCAGAACTGGATTCTGCTGCCAGAAGCTCCTCTAAATTTTGGAAGTCCATTAAGGATATGTCCGGACATACCCCGGGAACTCCCTGCCTGCAAAGATTACCTCTGGCAGTGCCACCATCTGCGACAAAATGGAGATCCTGGATGCATTTAATAACCACTTTGCCACTGCAGGGCTGGCATTTGACAACTCCCCTGCATGTTCTTTATGCCCCAGTTGGGTGTGCAAAACTCTGAACCTCTTCTTACCAACTCAGTCTTTTCTTTCCGGCCTACTTCGTTGAAGAGGTCAAAGAACTTCTATTACAGTTGGATACCAAAAAGTGTGGGTGCTGACTCTTTAGACCCATACTTTATAAAGGTCACCTACCATGCTTTAGCTGTACAATTACCCACCTATTCAATCTCTCACTGTCCTCAAAATCCTCCCACCCTTATGGAAAACAGCTCACGTTATACCTCTGTTTAAATCTGGGACCCTCTGATCTTAACAACTGCAGACCAATTCTCTACTCACTGTACTGTCCAAACTGTTGGAAAAAATTGTAAGTAAGCAGTTGAGAACCTATATAGAAACTATGAATCTTCTAAACCCAATGCAATCTGGCTTTAGAGCACAGCATAGCACCATTACGCCCTAGCCAAAGTGACCAATGATTGGCAGCGAGACCTTGAGAATCAAAACTTCGTCAGTGCAGTGTTCTTAGACTTAAATAAGGCTTTCAACACCATCAATCATGGCTTGTTCCTTTCCTCCCTGAGGCGATAGGACTAGACTCACTATCCTTGAATTGGTTTGCTGACTACCTCTCTGACTGGTGGCAGCAAGTTAAGGCAGAAGGTGAACTCTCCCCTTAAACCTCTGCAAAGAGGGTCCCCCAGGGATTGATTCTTGGTCCCCTACTGTTTACAATTTACATAAACAACATTGACACCAACATATCTAAGGCCAATATCCATCTGTTCGCAGATGACACGGTTCTTTATCTAAGTCGTCCTTCACTAGAAGCTGCTCTGAGAGACCTACAATCTGAATTCAGTCTACTTCAGAGCCAACTCCTAAACAAAAGCTCCTATTAAATGCCAAAAACTTAGGCGATGCTATTTTTCCACTTCTCCATGCTGCAAACCCGGCCACTGCTGGCTCCATTCCACAGATCACAACAAGCCTGGGAGAAAAACTAAAATTTGTCAATAAATTCAAGTACTTGGGGTGTGGCTCAACCACAGACTTTCCTTTATGGACCATATCGAAGATCTGCTAAAGAAATTGAGGCAGAGGCTTGGACTCTTTTCAGGATTAATAAATTCCTTAATAGCAATGCTAAGTGGAGGCTGGTACAAACAACTTTTCTCTCCTTGGTCAACTATGCTGACTTTCTTTATAGTCACTGCCCTGTCTCTCGTCTTGCTAAATTGGATACGTTGTATCACAGGGCTCTGAGATTCATTACTGGCATACCTTTTCCACTCATCATGTTGCCCTTTGTGCTGCTGTGGGGTGGCCCTCCCTTCAGTACAGGAGAAACAGAAATGCTGTACTCTGGATGTTCAGAGCTATTATCAACTACCCCTATATATCTCTGATTGTCTTCCGCTATGTGAGCTTGAGAACTAAGTATTGAGAAGCTACTCCTTTATTTCCTAGGAACTTAAGCTAAAAGCACGCTTTGGGAGAAGAGCTATAAGCTTTGCACTGCCTCTCTATGGAACAAAATACAAAAATCGCTAAAGCTTAGTACCTCGTCAAGTCTATTCTCCTTCAAGACACTATATGATCATTCAATCAAGGAAATTTGCAACTGCTTCCCCTGATCCTAAACTTCCCTGCACTTATAGCTTACTGATAGTGTTGTCCTCTCCGCTATGCCTGACCTTGTGGTCTCTCCTCACATTTTCCTAATACCTAGTTGTGCTCCCCACCCTCCTGTCCTGAGGTTTCATCTGTTCCTCTTCTATCCCCTACCACCCTGCCTGTACCCTATCTGCCTCGTCTACCACACCCCTTCTACCTTGTTACACTGTTTGTTTTCTTTTTTAACTCACTGTCTGTCTTGTTACTAATGGCATTGTATGTAATATACCATTACCCAACAATTGTCCTTGTTAGTACTTCCAGCTACTGTTACTAGACTCATTATACACCAAGAAGAATTGAACCACTGTTTCCAAACTGTTCTCCACTTATGACTACGTTTAACTATTGTATCTCTGTATTGTATAATATTACTGAAGTGTTATGTTGTGACTGTTCACATATTGTATATCCTGTGTTCCTGTACTAACCAGGTCCATCTTGTAAATGAGCTATGCTCAATGGTGTTCTCCTGGATAAATAAAGATTTATTGATTGATTTACAACATTAATTCCTTTTTCCCCTCTACTCTGACCAGCCCCAAACCCCCAAAATGTATCCGGAGGCACAGAAACAACTCGGTGTTTGCTCTGCCCAACCTGGAGCACCAGATTCCAGAGGCTGAAACTGCAAAAGAAGGAGCGAGGTCCAAATCCCACCAGGGACCACTGAACAGCACTGCCGGTGGCCCAGAGCTGTGGCTCCACAACAGGTAAGCCAAATTAGGGGCTTACACTTCCTTTCCTGGAATGTGTTATTTTCAATTGCTATTACTTCTGCTTGAAGAATTTCAAATTTCAGGCTCTAATGTGAGCCTCTTTGTTTGATTTTCCCAAAGATAGGGGCTCAATTCTCAAAGACCCTTGGACTGACACAAGGTGTGGCAAATAGCAGCTTGCATGAAAGCCAGTGTGCAGGGACCCTGTGCTAATTCTTTATTGGACAGGGTCCCTGTGGCAAAGTCCATGGCTTCGGCAACTCTGTGTCACGCCATACAGGAAGCACATCCAGAGGGTATGCCCCAAGCTGTGGGGTAGCTGTGCACTGCTCCAGCATGTTTCTGTTGGTGAGCAGCAGCCCCAATCCCCCATTAGCACATGTAAACACCCACCTCCCTGATCCCCAATATCACTAATAGATATACATGTACATAATTCCCTGGTGGTCTAGTGGTCCCCAAGCCCTGATTCCTTGTTACGCAATATTCGACATCCTTGGTGGTATAGTGAACCCCCACCACCATCCCAGCAGTATTCCACCACCCTGCTCCTCTAATCCCCAAACCGAGCCGAGCAACTGGCACAACCCACCACTCACCACCACAGCCAGCCTCTGACTGAGCTCTTAATGAGCACTGTACTGAATTCCAGTACACATCCATTGGGTGACAGTGAGCCACAGTGTTTAAACACTTTTTTAAATAATAGCAATAAGGCACTCCCAGGGTTATATTAATGTTCTTTATAATCACCCCTGGAAATAATCATAGCTGCACCTCGTGCCACATTACACCTCCAGGGGTGATTAACTAGAATATTAACATAACCCTGAGAGTGCCTTTTTGCTTAACAAATTCAATATAATGGCTTATTGCAAGAAAGGGCAGTATTTTCTGGACATGTTTAGCCTTACTGGTCTATAACTAGGGCCACTGCGAGACAAATGTGACTGGGGAGTCTATGCTACTCGGAATGTTCATGTGCCCAGGATTTTATGCTGGCTTGCACCCTTGGGATGTATCACTTCCCTAGAGTGGGACATTACCCATATATACTAACTACCCACTGACAATGTTGGAGCTAACAGAAAAGGAAATTACGATAAGAATAAAGAAATTTCTTCTATTTTAAATGTATGTACTATGCCTATCACCCACCCATGTAACCCACCCCAGGACTTACTTGAAATGAGCTATCACAGCTTAGTGTGTGGTGTGTGTATGTATAGATATTTATTTTATTTATTTATTTGAATTTTGGAAACTGGTTAAGTCCACTGAGAAAATAGCAGTCCCTTTTTCAGGGACCACCCGAAAAGCAACAAGAGAAGTACAGCACAGAGCAATTTCAAAATTAGATAATTTAAATACAGTGCAATTTTACAGAAGGATAGCAGCAAAACATATCTAGTAAAGGATAATGGTCATCAGGTGCAGCAAAATACAGTAATGGTAGCAACAAAAATAACAAATAAGCTAGGCCAGTAAAATGTTATAGTTATACATTACGTGCAAAAGTCAACCATGAGATCAAGTGCAAAAGGTACAAAAGGATAGTCAGGGTTGGAAAGCAGGAGAGAAGCAGAGGTACGGAGTCAGACAGGAAGAGCTGGAGGGAAAACAGCAGGGTAGGAGTTTGTTAGGCATCACCAGAAGCAGGAGCATGTAGCAGTAACAGAGAGGTGAGCAAATTGGACTGGAACATGGGAAGAGTGAGGCAAGATAGGACAGAAGGAGGAGGGAGAGTTCCAGTCAGACACTATATATAGATGTATTATATACAGATATATTATAGGGCATGGTCGTGCCTCTATAGTTAGGGTTGAATAGCCTGTTGAATGTTATGTGCTGTCCTCTGGGGAGATCTCTTGACTTGGCAAGTTTCATTCCAGTTGGGTATATGATTCTGAGATCCAGATAGTGTAAAAACCTTAAAAGTAGCCATTTTTTGCAGCTTTTTCTGGATTGTCTTGTGCCCAGATGGTGTGGAATTTTGGTGAGATATTTTTTTGTACTTGCTATTTATTCATCTTCCCTGCTACCAGCGCTCTGCCTCATGGTGAGCACTGGACATCTACCTCGGTTCCTTCCTGCCTGGAGCCCGTGGTGATCTCCCCATGTAGCCTTAGTTTTCCCCAGGAGGGACAGGTAGGGCCCTTAAATCCTGAACTAGCAGCACTTTATTGGGGCCGCCACGCTAGGACAGACACAGGGGACCATTGAGGTCTGTGCTGGTGCTCCATCTTCCTGGAACACTGGAGGTGATTTTCTCTCTTTTCTGGGTGTACTGTGCATCCTGACATCAAGGCGGAGATCTACCGACATCCAGCACGTCCAACCCCTCTCTGAATGGTTGGGTGCTTGTTGTACCCAGGCCTCTGCCTGGGGTCAGTCAAGCATTGTATCTCATCCCCTCCCTCCTGGAGAAGGCGAGAGGTCAACAGATGCTCAGCCTTCTCTCCCTGGCTGGCCCTCCAGCTCCTGGGCTCATTCCTCATTCCTGAACCCTGGTCGCCAGTGTCGTGAGTGGTAGCACTACCACTGCACCGGGGGCCAGCTTAGTGTGATTTTTATGGTAGATACAACTTGGGTAACAGAACTACCAGCATTTGTTTGGTAAAAATATTAATCTGTTGCAAAGTTATTCAATTTTTAAGTTCCCATTATTTCCTATGGGAAGATCATTTTCCAGGACAGAGGTAAAAGTTCAACAAAAGATTTGATCTTGTAAAAGAATTCATAAAGTCGGACTGGTGGTGCTGAGGGTTGAGGCGCTGGATGCCACACCTTGGCCATGCCAGTGACCCAGGTTCGGGAATGAGCCTGGACTGCCAGGGGTCAACTGGGGAGAAAGGGATTGAGCATCTGTGGACTGCTCTCCTCTCCTCTCTCTAGGGAGGATCCAGGGACTGCTCAGTGCAACAGCAGCCCCCGTGGAAGCCGGAGGACTGGCGCACGCCGGGCACCACGCTGAGAGGGATGGAGCTGCGCGGATGCCTCAGACGCCATTGCACATCCGACTCCTGGGGGTGGGTCGAGGAAAATGAGAAAATCCTTGACTCCGGAAGGCGATAAAACCACTAGGGGCCTGTGTCCACATGTCCAGAGCTGACTGCACTACCCGACATGAATTTGGGGACTCTGAAATCTCCCTAAAGGGTCAGAGAGATAGAGGCCTGATCTAGGCATAGTAGCTTGGGTAACGCAGTTCAGGGGGGCGGTTAGGATCCCAGAGTTGCGTGTGGATTCCTGAGAGATGCCACAGAAGTCAGGTGTAAACAGAGTCTAAAAAAAAAAAGGATTAATTCGCGAGGTCTGTTCCTTTTTCGTGTGGAAAAATCCTTTTCGAGCCACCGTCTTGTTTTTTTGTTCCACTAACAAAAAGTGTAAAATACATAAAATGTGTTTTACACAAATACCAGAACCTAGCTAAACAGACCAAGTTTAGCTAGATTCTGTGTTTGTTTTTCATAATGATCCCCTGAAATACTTTTTCTGGGCACCAAATCCTAGATGCTCAGCTTAGCAAGAGGAGCCTTCATGCATTCTCTGTATGAGAACAGCAAATTTTATTTAGTTCTGCAGTCACAGTTGAACTCCTGCTGCCGGCTACAGTGTGAGTTGTAAGCAGTCTTGTTTTCCCTGGTGTCTAGTGGCACCCCTCACTCCCTGATCACTGTTCCCATATATTCCTGGTGTCTCGTGGCACCCCCACCTCTGATCGCTGTCTCCTAGTCCCTTTTTATTTAAATTAGATTTCTGGATAATAGATTTGGATTTATGTGACAACTGACATTCAGGGGCTGTGATCAATGTTTTGTCTTTGTCGAGATCCTAAAGAGTTGGAAAACACTTGTGTTAATACTTAATAAAAGGCAACACATGTTGAGTTTGGGGATAGCTAGAACCCTTTGTGTTTATGGGAAACAAGTTAATTGAGGTTGACAAATACCGCTTGTGTTCAATGCCATGGGTTTGGATTGCATAACACAGGCTTAAGATTAATTCAATTCAGATTCTTTTGAATGTTTTTGTGTTTAATGGCTTAATTCTGTTACCTTCTCTATTGCTTTGTTCATAAAGCAAACTGGCGTACCCACAAAGTAGGAGTATAGAAAGTAGTGCCGTAGCGTGATGGTGATTGCCCATCAGGGAGCCACTAGAATACCAGAACATAGAAAGTATAGGGCTTTCAAAAGAACAGGTACAATGATAAACTATACTCGGCCCCAATGTCCTTTTGTTTTAAACCCAAAAAGAAAGCAATCTCGCCATCCCCGCCTCTCCTCCCCATCCTGGCCTCCCACTAAGCACCCACCACTCCACCACCCCTTAACCCTTTACTTACCTCTGGAGGTTGTATGCTGTCATTTCTGTGGACTGAGACACATTTGCACTCTTCAATGACAGACCCACGAACTGAGGAATCAAGGTAAATGCTGTATAACGATTTCAATTGCATTTTGAACTTACGTTCATAACATTGCCATTTTTAGGAATTTTTTCACCAGATTTTCAACATGGCCTTTTGGGACCCTACCTCATGAACACTGGCACTGTCATTTCATTAATTAGGCCTGGAAGGTGATTTTTGTGGTTGCTGCATTAAATCACCTTTTGGGACCGAATAACACAATTGTACCACCACTGTTCATAGGTGGGGTCCCAAAAGACCATTGAAAATTTGGTGAAAATTTAAAAATGGAGAGTTATGAGCATTTATTAAAATGTTTTTATGCACGACATAACTTTGGTAATTTTCAATATTTTGAGTCCAAATTTTCAACAAAGCCACTTTTCACACCACCTCATAAACAGTAGGGCTGTCATTTTTCATATCTTGTCTGAAACATGTTTTGCATCTGTGGCACAGAATGGCGTTTGGCATGGATTTGAAAATTTTCACCAATGGGGTTTATGAAGTAGGGTTGAAGAAGACTATGCTGAAAATTTGGGTCAAAATATGAAAAATTTACAAAGTTATGCCCATTCATTGCAATTTTGCCACGTCTGCTACTAACTTTAGAAATTTTAAACCCCAGATATTCAACATAACCTTTCTATTACCCCACCTCATGTATGTCACAGCTGTCATTTTCAAATCCTGTCCAAAATATTTTTTCACACCAGTGGCATGGAATGGTGTTGCAGTTGCACAGAATTAAGTTTTGTGGGGATTTGAAATGTTTCTGTACTGGGTACATGAGGTAGGATAATAAGAAAACTATGCTGACAATTTAGTCATTGTTGTCCTATAAATGAAAACGAGGGCCTGGTGGTCCTGTGCTTATACTGCTACATGTATATATGCATAATCTAATTCCCAAATGAGTGCACACAGGGAAGTGGTGCTCTAGAACCAACTCAGATATGCAGAAAATAAGGTTCTGGTACACATGAAACTCATAAAGAGGGACGCACATAAATAAATTAAATCAATTTTATTATACCAAGACACAAAGTCTGGCCTGACATGTTTGGACTCACAACAATTCTTCTTCAAAGGAGTGCAGATGTAGGGTGTGCAAAGCACAATCCACCTTCCACAATGAAGTGACAAAGAAAACAACACATTACAAAATGTGTTTGTGCAGTGTTATCACAATTACTTTAATGTCTTACGGCACTCCTGTCTCTATAATGGAAATGTTATCATGCACAGAAAAATGTTATCAAGGTTAATATTTTTTGATTGTGATTATTTTCATGGCAACAAAAAATGTTGCCGTGATCAGAAAATGGCAAAATGGAGCAACACATTTGAAAACAGATTTCTTGACCAGCTGGTGAAAACTAACACCAGGGTCATGTTCCTCAGGGCCCAATTAGGTAAACAAAACTGTTTATTAAAGGGCATTATTTTTGAGTTACAACATTTTTGTCTTTCACTAACTGAAAATAAGATAGTGGCAGCATGAAAACAAATACAGGAAGCATGACAACAAAAATGTGATCACGAAAGTTTTACGCAATGCACATATAAATTTTCCCATAGTCTATAATGGGACATGGAAAAATTGAGTAACTTTTGAACGAGCAATATTTTTCATTCATTCTTCAATAGGCACCAGTTCAACCCAGGCCACATGTACACAAAAATTTTAATCCACTGAAACACATTCTTCAGTCCATTATGGCTTACTGAAAATGCGCAGAAGTTGGTGATTTTCACATTTTGAGTGCCCTACAGTTCCATAACCATACATCTAACCAGAACAAAACTTTTCAGATCCATAGATATATAGTTGGCAGTTGTGCATGCAAAACTTCAGGTAAATCGGACCAATGGCTGCAAAGTTATTAAAGTGCAAACTCCGAGGTTTAACATAGAAGTGACCATGCAACCCTAATTATACTGGCCCTGTCAGGTCAATATAATATATATATATATATATATATATATATATATATATATATATATATATATATATATATATATATATCTTCATTGCAAAAAACATTGTTAATGCATCAGTTAGGGTTCATATTAAAATGACAAAAGGTATGGAAATGTGTTGTTAGGGTTCCCAACTATCACCCCAACCAATCATATTGCCGTACCCACCCTCCACACACCAACAGGCACTGGGTGTGTGTTGAGGTCATCTATCCTAACGCTCACCCCATTTCCATGTGTAAGGAAGCAGAGATGGTACAGCATAGGAGAATGGGCTGAGCATTAGGGTAGATGACCCCAAGACACATTCCAATGCCTGTTGGCTTGTGGAGGGTGTGGTGAGATGCAGTGGTATGGTTGGTTAGGGGTGGGGGTGTTAGGTTGGGAACCCAACACCACATTTCCATACTTTTGTCATGTTAATATGAACCTTAAGTGATGCATTAACAAAGTTTTTTGCAATGAATTTCCTTACTTTTGACAATGTGTAATCTTACCCTTATTTGGTTATGGAAGACTAGGGTCCTTTGGGAACACAGGCCCTCCAAGCTCTGTGCTCCCATACATGTGTATAGTAATTGTCTCTGATTTTCATGGGGAAGCACAGGACCCTTGGTATGCAAAAGTGGGTGCACAGAGCCTCTATCCATAAGTGTAGAGACATTGTAATTAACCCATATCTCCCAGGGCCCTGCACTCCCATCACTCAACAATGGTATCCAATGTGGGGTGCAGGGTCCTCTGGGCCCTGCTCTCCCCACCTATCCATATTGTTGAGTCATTGCCATAACTCCTTGTGCTGCCAAAGGCACAGTATCACAGTCACCATAGGGACATTGATAAAATTTCCACTGCAGTTGTAATCGAGCCCTGGCAACATGCATAACTGCTTAATATAATTGGTGTACTTAATACACCTAAAGGTGTACTCTCGCTGCATTTCATAAAAATCTGTATCTTGATGTGTTTTCAAGATATAGCCCTGGAAAGGTACCTGACAGCAACAATGTTATCCTGTGGGAAATTTTAAACTTTGGAATGTTATAACAGTGAAACCCATGTAACTTTTATCAGCAAATCATCGAAATGCACATCTGTGGGGCAAGTCCTTTGTACCCTGAAAATTTCATGCCATAGGTCCAAACTGTTTGTTTGCAATGCAGTGGCAAAGAAACAGACATATCTGGAAAGTAGTGTTGCAAATTCAGGTAGGTAGTGTTGCAAATTTCCACAGCATTCATGACACAGTGCCAATTGCAGCACTACTGATGTAGTTTGTGACATAGTGACGCAATTTGCTACAGTTTTGCAAAATAGTGTCACACATTTCTGACCCTACCAACAGCCGAATAAAATAAACATATTCACGGGCAGTATTTTTAAAAACTAATGATCAGAATTGTGTTCTTGGGTCTCCATTAGGTAAACACAACTGTTGGTGTTTACCAAGAGGCAGTATTTTTAACTATATCATTTTCTGCATTTCTAACTGAAAACAAGATGGCAGAAGCATGATACTACAGAACCTATTTATAAAGCAAAAGTGCTTTCACAAAAGCAGAAAATGCTTTCACAAGGCACACATTTTTTTCCATAGGATATAATGGAAACTTCAAATTCTAATAACTTTTCAATGAATTAATATTTTTCACCAAACCATCAAAAGGCACATCTGTGACCCAGACCCCATATACCTTAATAATTTCAGACCACACCACCAAGTTGTTTTGGAGATGTGCAGCGGCAAAAGATTTGCACCTGAATGATCATTTTCACATTTTTGACACTCTGCATCTTCACAACCACACATCCAATCAGAACACAACTTGCCACATCAAGAGATCTATGGTACTTGATGGGCATGAAAAAGTTCATGCACATCGGTTGTAGAGTTGGAAAGTTATGTGCAAAGTTTTGGGTAGTTAGGGTTGCTGACCACTTCTATGTTAAATCCCAAATTTTGCACGTTAATAACTTTGCAACAGTTTGATTTGAATTCTGCATGCTATGTCTGGTACCATAGATCTCTGGATCAGGCAAGTTTCATTTCAGTCAGATGTGCGGTTACAGAGCTGTGGAGTGCCAAAAATGTGAGATTTAACATTTTTGTGCAAATTCTTTCCTCGTCTGTAAGTCCGAAATAGTTTGGGAGTCTGATCTGAAATTGTTAGGGTATATGGGGTCTGGGACATTGATGTGCCTTTTGAAGGTTTGGTGAATGGTGAAAAACATTAATCCATTCAAAAGGTATTAATTTTTTTTGCATAATCTTTTATTAAGTTTTTTTCCATAATACATCCACATGTACATACTTGTATTCCATTCGTCTTAAACCATCACATTAACCCATTAACAATTCCTCTCCTCTTCCCCCTCCCTCCCCCCATCCTAACAAAAAAAAAAACTTTTCATCACTCTTGCCATTTGTGCCTTCTTTTCCTAACATACATCTCTTAGCCATCGGTCTTGATTGTGGTTTAACTTTATTATTTGTAATGCTCTAGCTTCAGACTCAGGCACCCCTCTAGTCTATTAATTCCTTTAGCCTTTCATCTTTACACCTCATTGTTCCTCCAACCTCTCGGCATCCCAAGCCATCCATCTCAACGCTCCAACCCAATTTCCATAATTTCCTTTCCACGGAGAGAGAAAAACATGTATGTCCCCACGTTGCCCAAAATTGTTTTTCCTGTTCCTTGACATATAATATAGTTTTTCCATGCCGAGAGCCTGCAGGCTAAGGTTCCTCCACTGCTGCAGAGTAGGAATATCCCCTGATATCCATGTGTTTAATATACAATGTCTGGCCATTGCCACCAGAATTCTTATCCATCTTGGAAGGGTTCCTCCTCCTCCTCCAAATCATCTACCCCAAATAGGAGGAAATATGGATTTTCCCTACTTGCCTCCCCAACACCTTGCCCACTTCCATAGCCACACCTTCCAAAATTGCCAATTGTTGGCATTCCCAAAAGCAGTGTATGTAGGTACCAACCTCACTCTTACACCTCATACATAGGGTGATATCTCCGGACGGTATTTGTGCACCAGATACGGGAGGCAGTATGTCCTATGTAGAAACTTATAAAAGGACTCTTGATACTTATTACAGACCAATAGCCCCTTGTGTTGTCACATCAGCACCTCCTAATCCTGATCAGGGATATCCCTACCCAAGTCTCTGGACCACAATGCTCTAGTTTACAAACATAGGAGGGTCTATATTTCCTCCACATCTTCACCGCTTTACCTATTATGCCCTTCGCCTCCTTCGAATACTAAGTACTAATTGTTCCATCTCCTTAAGGGGAGTTCCTCTTCCTGTTTTTCCTAATAGCCTTAGCATAATCTCTCGCCTGAAAATATAAAACATGCCTAAACCCATCTTCCCCTTGACTCTGCCCCTGTCCCTACCCCTCCACCTTCCCAAAATCTCCAACACACTTTACCCTTTCTCTTCCCACCTCCGGAACCAGCATCTTCCATTCCACTATAAATTCAGGATTCCTCTGAGGGGAGCAACAAGGTCTCTTCTTCGCGTTCACCCTATCCATTTACGAACATAGCCCCATCCGTCCAGCACCGGGAAACCACTCAGAGGTTCGGGTCTGTCGATTTCATATGCTTTCTTCTCACCCATCTCAAAAACGCTGGACAGCCCCACTCCCTCCTTCACTTCTTCCAAATCCAACCATCTAGCTTCCGGCAGTCTATTCACCCAGTCCCCTGTCAACCTATACTGCATGGCTAGTGCATAATTCCTCACATCTGGAAATTCAGACCCCTCTATCCAAATCCACCTGTAGTCTCAGAGGCTCATCCTAGGTCTCTTTCCACACCACACAAACCCTGAGAAAGCCTTTTCTAACCTTTTGATATCCTTCTTATTGAAGCCCTCTGGCAACATCTGCATCAGATATAAAATCGTGGTAGTGTATTCATTTTCAGGAGATTTATCCGTCCCAACCATGACAGCGGAAGACCCTCCATCTTCTTAACTCCTGCTCCACACTCTGGACCATCTTCCCATAATTAAGTTTATATAGCTGACTCAGTTCATGACCTATTCGAATGCCTAAATATGTAAATTCCGTTTCTACTTTCTTTTAGGCCCCATGCCGTTCACCATGCTCTCTTTCAATACTTCCCCACAGCATAATTTCAGATTTGTGGATATTAATTTTATAGCCGGAGAATATCGCAAACTTCTCTATTACTTCTAATAATGGGGAACAGACCTGACTGGATCCGTACAAACAATAACATGTAGTCAGCGTACAGTGTTATCTTATGCTCTTCCCTGAGTTTCCCAACTACCCACTAATTCCTACAGAACTTCTAATAGCCACAGCCAGAGCTCAATTGCTATAGCAGTAGCTGGGGAGGCGAAAGGGGCATCCTGTCAGGTCCCCTATGAAGGCAAACCACCCAGTTAGACCCCCATTCATGAGTACCCTTGCCACGGGCCCAAAAGGTATTAAACTTTAAAGTTTCCCATTATAACCTATGGAAAAATTAGATGTCTGGTCTGAAAGCACTTTTACTTTCAAGAAAGCACTTTTGACTTTTGCAAATGAGTTCTGCAGTGTTGCAAATCCACCATCTTGTTTTCAGTTAGAGATGTGGAAAAACATTGTACTTCAAAAATACTGCCTCTTGGTAAACACCAGCAGATGTGTTTACCTAATCATAACCTAAGGAACACAATCCTGACATTAGTTTTTAAAATAATGCTCAGAAATGTGTTTTTCCAATTTTTCCTTGCTGAAATGTTGCAAATTTGTGAAAAGTACGTGTAACCCTAGGTATGCTATCCCAAGAGCTACTACCCCTGCCTGCTTGGCTACAAACAGGTTAAAGGGCCTGAGTTCTGAAATGGGTGCCTCCACCCAAAGGTCAGGGTTGGTTCTGGTCAAGCTAACCAGGCCACAGCCCTCTGGGACACTGTGACCCCCCTCTTTTCCCACTAGTGGCCCACACAATACACAATATGCACCTTCCGAGACACCCCAGATATGCTTTGTACATACACTTATATTTGGCATTTACCCCCAGGACTGGTTCCTTCAGCTTGACTCTGGGGATCCCTGTAAAATAAGGTGATGCAGTACAAAAGCAACAATGCAATACCTTCAACATAAACTGACACCACAGTCAATGTAAACTGCAGGAAAAACAGATCTGATTTATTCAGGGGACTATAACAAGGATGGGGGATAATTGGCTTAAACACACTAAGAATCACACTACTGTGCATGCAATCAGAGTCCCACTCAGTCACACTCTCTGGGTACCCAGGATGAAGGGAAAGGCTATCCAGGACTGTTGCCCAGGGTAGGCTGGCGCGCAGCTGGTTGGGGCCCTGTGATGGAGAAAGAACCTGCACACACACAATTTGTAATCGGAGCCAGAGGGCTCAGTTCAGTGAAAACAACACAACAAGAATCAGATGACACACTTTTGATTAAGAAAGGTTGCAGGGAGCTACCCTGATAATTACTCACAGAACCCAGGCTGCACACAGGAGGACAATGGATGGACCTTCTGGATTGCCAGAGGAAGCAGGACCCACACCAGCTGCTTGACGTTGTTCCTGTTCAGGCAAGGAGCAGGGACTGATCCCTGACAGGTCCCTCATCGATGGATCTTCTCTGTGCCACAGGGTAGGGAGTCAAGGCCTGCGTGGCAGGGCCGTCTACAGTAGGCAACAATGCATTCAGTCTGATTTTAGCTGAAACAGCTTCCAGCCACTAGCACACAGTTCACAGAAGAAGGGAATTAGGTCGGTTCCCATCCAGCACATAGCACATTCATATTTACAAGCCAGCAGCACTCAGCCAAACTAAATCGTGCTTCTCTTTCAGTTCACAGTGCATTTATATATCAAAATTCTACCTGTACCAGGCCAAATGCTCCCAGTCACGATCGAAGTCTCTGCACACTGGGAGCTCAGAAGTAACTGAAATTCCTGACAGGCCGATGCATTCAGCAAAATCCTCGGTCTTCTACAGGTTAAGCCTGGTCCCAAATCAGCAGCTTGCTTTGTTCTCACAGAATTCAGAATTAGTCCGACAAGAGTCCTCTTCTCCCTCTCAGGGCAGAAATCAGGCTAGCAGGCGAAGTCAGGCCTTCCACGGTTCTCCCTTTGAACTACTGTGCAACCGACAGCTCAAACTAGGCGAGTTCCTTCTCTCAACTTCTAGCTTGAATCTGGCTTGCCAGCAGACAGCTCAAGGATTTCCCCTTAGATCCAAAAGGTTTGGTTGGGCACTTTAGCTGTCAATCACAGTAAGAGCTCTCCCTTCTGTTGCAAAAGGCCAACAGTCTAAAACTACAAATCCTAACTGGTAGTCCATACAGTTCCATTTCAGCGGGATCCATTTTAGAGTCCCAACATACTGATTGGTCCAATTGGCAGTTCAGAACCAAAATGGTGGAGCTAAACAGAAACAGTTTGTGCTGCAAGAAGGCAGGTTAGAACAACTTACATTATCATCACTATTCTAAATGATTACCAGCAATTAGTTACATCTTTAACAGGGCTCCCTCTGCACAAGTAGTGATGGCAGAAGCGGAGGCGATTGGTCAGCAGCCGGGAGGGACTTGGGCATAAAACACATAGTCCCCCATTCAAACTAATTAGGATTGCATGCAGGAAGCACTTAAAGAGACAGTACATGGAGGCTTTAAAAGCACTCACTACCACACCATTTAAAAGCGGCTTTAATGCTGAACACCACCCAGACTGTCAGCAATTAGGCAAGCTCTGGGAAGACTTTGGGAACCCCCATTTGTGGGGGGTTACATACATTTGTGAAACTTTCACAAATTTTGAAAGTTTTCAAATATACTTTCACAAATTTTATGAAAGTTTCACAAAAGTTTTAAAATTTGTAAAATTTAGCAAATTTGCAAAAGTACTTTTTAAATTCTGTATTTTTGTTGCTCATGCTCTGCCAAGGATCTGCCTGGTCACAGACCTCTTATACCCCACTTTCAATTGCCTGACTCCAGACACCCCGACACCCCTTGAGGTGGGATCGCGACACCTAGGGCGTCAGTGCCGCTAATCATGGGACTAGAATCATGGAGCTGGCCCCAAAAGCTGATTAGGACAGGGCAGGCTTCATAGAGGTGGAAGACAACTGTATTTTTCTTAGTTTTTCCCCTGATGGGCAGAGACATGCAATGACGACCTATTTGTCCCGCCCTCTACTTCTGTTGGATGCGGTGCTAGTGATTCCTCCCAGCCTCCCTAAAGTCCTCATGCGGACATTCTCCCAACCCTCCCCAAAGAAGGAGAGCAGCCCAGAGGTGCTCAATCCTTATTTTGCAGCCAACCCTCCAACTCCCGGGTCATTCCCGAACCGGTCGTTGGCGTCTCAACCAATCCAAGCAAAAATACGTTTTAAAATTGCTGTTTCTTTGCCACTTCACGCAAATAAACAGTAAGGACTTTGGGCAGAAATTTACAGGTAGAAAGGCTTTGCTCCACAGATGTGCCTTTGCTGGTTTGGTGTTAAAATTTACATTGGTTCCATAGTTATTACATCCTGAAGTTTAGAAATTTCCCATAGGATAACATTGTGAGATCATGGTACATTTGGTACCTATATCATATGGATTTATGCTAAACACAGTTTAGTACACTAAGCGCATGTGCAGGTTGCCAGGAAATGATTACAACTGTGATGAAATTTTTTCCACTGCTCCTATGGTTACTGAGATATTGCACCATTTGCAGCAGCAGGGGTTACTTGGAATGCCTCTAGGCCTGCACTGTGTCTCTATACTTATGGGTAGATGGGCGTGCAGGTCCATAGGGCCCTGTGCTCCACAAATGGATGCCATTATGGAGTGATGTGAGCATGATGGGAGGCGAAGGGCCTGGAGGCCTGTGCTCCCACAGGAAGAAAGGGTTAATTACAATGTCTCTACAGTTATGGTTACATAGAAGCAGAGGGCCCTGCACTCCCACATGAAAATCAGAAACAATTAAAATATATATGCATGGGAGCACAACAATACACTACAGAGTGATGGGAATCTAGGGCCCTCACATTCTCAAAAGAAGAAATTCATTGCAAAAACTCTATTAATGCATTAGTTAGGGGTTCTAGTTCTGTGACAAAGTTTGGAAATTTGGTGCTAGGGTAACCAAGCCTACCACCACCACCACCACACCCACCCTCCACACACCAACAGGAGTCAGGGTGTGCCTCAGGTTCATCAGAGCTAACTCTCACCCTATTCTCCTACACTGTACCATCTCAGCTTCCTTCACATGGAATGGGGTGAGTGGGGACTTCTGGTGACATCATACTCCGATGCCAGCTTGAATTAGGAGGCTCCCACTAAAGCCGGCAAAATCTACGTTTACACCGCAAAACAGTAAAAAACAAAATAGAGAGACACACTTGGAGATACAGCAGTGTCAAAGCATGGGGAGAAAGCGTTAACCCCCCTGCAACAACCGATGAAGGTGGATTCTCTGATTCTGGAAGCAGGGATCGCAGGCCTCATCCACCTCAAGGCAGAGTACTAGCAGGACTGACCAGCCTTCTTTGTCAATGCTGCAACGCTAAATGCCATTAGTACTAGCGGAGCTCCAAGACTTTCGCAGGTGAGTTCTGCTCCACTACAACTGCCCTCAGGATGGACATTGGGAAACTCAGAAGCAACAGGAGTCACTAGAGCAGCATGCTACTAGGGTTGACAACAGGGTAGATAGATCTGAGTGTTCAATTGTGCAGCTAAATCAAAGTATACAGGCACTACAAGAATGGGCTGAAGATGCAGAGAGCTGAAGTCGAGCAATAATGTACGGATATCGGGAATCCCGGAAGGAGAAGAGGCACTGATACTCCAAATTTGTTCACCGTTTGCTTCAGCAGGCGCTGGATCTCCCTGAAGGAAGCTACACTTGAATTCGAGTGGGTTCACCGCACTTGGACCCAAGCCCCCCACAGATGCCAGGTCGCGTACTATGCTGGTATGTTTCCTCTGATTCAAGAAAAGGAACTGGTTTTATACACTGCATGAAACAAGGGCAAGTTAATTACAAGGGCCTAAGGTTATACTTGGAAGCGATTTCGCCCTAGTGATGGCAAGATGCAAGACATACATACCGATACTAAAATCATTGAAAAAGCGGCCCTACATTTCCAGACCCCTATCCAGCCAAACTAACGGTCTTCCATTCAGAGGGTCAGCTCACTACAACTCAGCTGAGGATGCGATTGAAGGCCTTCAGAAATATGGATCGAGGTTCAGAAATTGGCTGTGCACCCCCGAGTACGCCTAGCAGTGAAACTATCGCAGCAGGCCTGGCAATCCGGGCAATGAGAGTTTAGGAAGCGTCAGGGTGCAAGCAATCCACAAAATAGTAGATTCGCTGCGAGCAGCCCCAATCGAATACCTGATCGCCTTGCTGACTGTACCGAGATTGTCTGGGATCCATTGGTTTCTCTGGAGGTTTTAGGAGTGATAGGATCTCAATGCCATAAGGTGGAACCTCATTTCTTGATGGACATAAAGGCTGCTGCCCAAACACTCTGGACACTCTAACTGTTATCACCGAATTTCTATTTGTGCCAGCTCCTGTCTACTAATCTTTCAGATAAGTTCTTGCTTACTAATTACTATGCTTCTGGTACATGTTCTGTTTCAGCCTATATGACAACTAGTTACTCTGTCAGTTGAACTAACAATTTTCCTCCTCTGTATTGTCTCTCTCTATTTAGGTAAAGTGATTATCAACCCCTGCAGAATGATATGCGGTGCGGAGAGAGGTAAGAATTCCTTTAGCTGGTCTGGCCCTCTCAACTCTGCACTGTTAAATGCTAGTAGCCGGCTGGATGCTTAATAATATCACAGAGGATCTGGGATGGTAAAGCTCCTCTAGCAGGTGCCAGCATTCCTCCGGATTGTATGGCTGACAGTGTGTCAACTGCAAGGCTGGCTATTAGTACTGCACGAGGGGGTCCTGAAATTAACTACCATTATAGGTTTGATATACACCAAACATGTAGCAGCCCACAAGTCAATTCTTGATGAGATAGAGGTACTGGAGGGTTCTGCCAGGGGTTGTAGGTGCCTGTGGCATTGACAGACGCCAACACCCCTGATGGCACTGTGACATGGGTGTATTGCTCACTGCCCCAGGTAATTCAGTTGGTTAAGACATCTGCACAGTCTATCCCTCCCCTCCCCCAAGTTGTTTTTTTTTGGTTCCTCTCCCCTTTTCTGTGTCCAATCTCGTGATGTTAATATCTGGCTCTCCCCGAGCACTGAATGGCACATGCCCCAGGTTTGCCGCTAAGAAGCACTACAATTTAAACTCTAGTGATTCCTGACACCCTAGGAAACAATGGCAATGAGCCCCTAACGTTGCTCAGGGACCTGCTTGAACTAAGGTCAAAAAGTTGCACTGTTTCAATCAATCAATCAATCAAATCTTTATTTATTCAGGTGAACATCATTGAGCACAGCTCATTTGCAAGATGGACCTGATAAGGTCAAGGTTCAATAGTAATTACACATACAGGTATGTTAAGAACACTTATATACAATATACCAAAACATTGTTGCCTAAACATAAAGACAAGTAGGGACACATGGATGTACACTATCTAACATAATATATATACAATATCAACAGGGATGTTCATTAGTAAGTCTCTTAAGTAAAGCATCCAATATTTCAATACTAAGGGTTAGGGACCATAAGGGACAAGGAGATGCAGTGATAAGATGCAAGGGTTTGCTAACTCTTGTAATTTCTCCCCTGACGCCACACACTTTTACAAATGGCTTATGGACAGAGTATGACTAGCAAAACCCTTTCCCCTTTACCTACTCTCAGGCACTAGAGGTGTGCCTTGGGTACCTCTGTTCAGAGGCATACCCTCCAGTGAGGACTCCTCACGGCAGGGAGCTTGGAGAGCTCTCAGAAATTGGAAGTACTTACTTGTACATTCATCTCCTTTTTCTTTCTTGTTAAGTGTTTGCTGAACTAGTTGGAGCCCTGTTGGCTCTAACTTACTTTCTATATATATGTTTGGAACACATGGCTGCTGTTGTTTGTTATCTGATACTGTATTTAAGTTGCCAGTTTAAAGGCAATAAGTTGTTAGCTGTAGTAAGTATTGCTAAACCTGGGAAAATTAATCGCAACAGCTGTATGATAACAATATGTCGATTGTGTTTGCTTAACTATGAACGCATGAGGGTTTATGGGGTCTGTTGGGAAGGCTCCTGGAATCTACACAACGTAATGTCCTAAACACACATAATATCGGACCCTATTTTGGAGGGACTCCTTTGAGATGTGTCTCTGAATGTCAGTGGACTCGTCTCCCTATTAAGCGATCCAGGGTTTTTGCACATATTAAAAAGTAAAGCAGACCTCATTTACTTGCAGGAGACCCCCAAGCATTGCAGAACACATTAAACTGGGCGGCTCTTGAAAGGTGAGATGTATAGCTACACCTTCAGAAATGGAAGAAGAAGGGGTAGCAATAGTAGTGCCACAACACACCACTTGGCAGCTAGCAAACTAAATGGATAGACCCTTCCAGTAGGCTGGTACTTCTTTGGGGTTTAATTGGAGGGACTGAGGTCACTTTGGCAAATGTGTACTTTCCTCTGGATTCTCCTGTAAGTGAGGTCCATAACCTGCTGGATAAAATCACACAATTCACCAAAGCATATTAATGCTTGCAGTGGATTTTAATATCCTACCTAATCCCGAATGAAGACTCTTGAGTCTTAGGACCCCAGGAAAACCCCAGCAGAGGTTTCTAAGAAGGTTTCTTGCTGAGGTAGGCTGGATTGATATCTGGCATCACTCATACCCTTTCACTAGGAATTACACACACTACTTGGCAGTTCACCACACATACTCAAGAATTGACCACTGCTACACCCAAACAGAGAATCTAGACTTGGTGGTGGTCTCTCACATTGGGGATATCTCCTTATCAGATCATGCCCCTATAACTATAACATGGAAACTGGGACTACAGAGGAGGAGGAGGGCGCAGTGGCGACAAAACCCCTACCACCTAAAGTCAAAACAGTTTAGGGAATACTTTGCTGACAAGTTGACTGAGATAATTGCAGATAATGCTATCCCAGAGACTTCCCCAAGTATGCTTTAGGACACAGTAAAAACATTGTTACAGGCCACCTCATAAAGTACACATCTGTACAAGTGAAATACTGCAAGCAACACAAAGCTAGGCTGGAAGAAACCCTTCACTTTCTGCAAACTGCACATAAACAAGGCGATAGATCTGTGCTCCTGCAACTTATAGAAGTCAAGCTAGACTTAAATAAGTTGACTCTACAACAGGCAGAGATTGTCCTAACATTTCTGCGACAGCGGTATTATGAGGTTGGGCCTAGGGCCGTCAGGCTGCTAGCCTACCAAATTAGGAAACAAAAGAAAGTTGCCACTATAACGCTATTACGCCATCCAGCGGATGGCAGGCCTCTGAACAAACTTGTGGATGTAGCAGATCGTTCACCACATACTACTCCACCTCTACATGCCAGAGCATCCAGTAGCTGTGGAAAATATAAAAGATTTTCTAGAATCCCTTAACCTCCCTAGAATTAGTGAGGAACAGGGAATCCAACTGGTTTGCCCCTTTACTATGCAGGAACTGGTCAATGCTTTAGCCTGGGCAAGGACTATGAAAGCTCTGGAGCCTGAGGGCTATGGAGCTGAATTCTATAAAGCCACAAAAGAACAGCTCATGCCTACCCTCCTTAGGACCTTTAACTTCGGTACTTGAGGAGATCCTCCCCACCCACCTGGTCTTATGCCACTATTTCTGTCATCCCCAAGCAAGGCAAAAATCCCCAACTCTGCGACTCGTATCGACCGATATTGGTCCTAAATTCTGACTACAAACTATTTATGGGATAATAGCCCGCAGACTAGAGATTGTGCTACATAAATAATACACAAAGACCAAACTGGCTTTGTTGGTGGACTAACAACTACAGATAACATCAAGAGGACATATCACATAATACGTAAAATGCACACCAGTGATTACCCTGCAGCCCTAGCCAGCCTAGATGCCAAAAGACTTTTGATAGGGTTCTCTGGCCATTTCTGCACTCAGTTATGGAGGGCAGGGTTTCCTCAATCCCTGGTCTGGGTGATCAAGAACATTTACTCTGCTCCGAGGGCATGGGTTTGGGTTTGGGACACCATTCACAGTGTTTTCCTCTGTACAGGGGCACTAGACAGGGGTGTCCACTATCCTCCCTCCTTTTGCCCCTATTTATGGAACCCTTAGCACAGCTTATCAGGCAATTGGAGGACCTCCGTGGGTTGAGATGGATGGAGAGGAACACTGCATAGCACTTTATGTGGATGATGTTCTCCTATACCTCTGAAATCCAGCGACCTCACTCCAGAGGGTCAGTGAGCTCCTAGATACTTTTGGCGGGTCTCAGGATACAGGGTTAATATCTCAAAAACTGAGGTCTTGACCTTCCAATATTCCCTGCTCAGAATATTCGGGAACAATTTCCCTGTAAATGGGATTTGGGAAAATAAAATACCTTGGGATAAATTTAACTAAGGATCTAGAGGGGCCTATAAGCAGAATTACATCCCTTTACCACTCGCCTTAAGGATGATCTAGCTAGTTGGATCACCTCCACTGAGTCTCTCCAGAAAAATAGATATCCAAATGGTAACTTTGCCCAGGGCCCTGTATCTCTTTAACAATATCCCTAGTAGTCTGTCATGTTCTGTATTTCTGGACTGGGAAAAGGCTATTTATGCTTTATTTGGGTGGGCGCGCAGGCAGAGAGTCAGACTAAACTCCTTACCAGACCGAGGGCAATGGGTGGGCTTGCCCTCCCAGACCTCTATCAGGTACTATCAAGCTGCACACTTAACGCATATAGTTGCAAGGCAGCTATCTACAAAGGATGCACACTGGGTAGAGATGGAACAGGCAATCATTCCTGACTCAGACTATTATACCATACTCTTCCACAGTCATATAACCCCGACTCAAACCTTAACCTAACCCCAGAGTTACAACACAGAATGACAATTTGGAAACAAGTTAAGAGGCAATTTTAATTTCCCCTTCATACCATTAAAATGTCCAATAGCTGCTCTCCAAGATTTTCAGCCGGTAAATGGACCACGTCTTCCAGCAGTGGAGCAGATATGGGTTGAATTACCTGTCTCAGATTACCGCTGGAGAGGTTCTGTGGTCATTCCGGGAGATACAGATAAAATTCAGCTTGCCAAGCACACATCACTATAGATACTTACAATTAAGACACTATTACGAATCATTGCCAACTGAGGTACGAAACCCAGAACAGCTGCCTCCACTGATCACTAAGCTGCAGTCTTTAATTGCTACCCTAAACCAAAGTAATTTGATATCTGCCCTATATCAGACTTTAATGTCAAACCCACGGCGAATCTTGCAGATATTCGTGGGAGATGGCAACAGGAGCTGGGCACATACATAGAGGATAAACAATGGAAACAGGCATGCCAACAGGTGGCAAGCACTTCTAGTTCACACCAATGGAGGGAGTTTGCATGGAAATTTATGGTTCGTTATTTCAAGACCCCAGAGGTCACAAGTCACTATTCACCTTGTCATTCAGCCTCCTGCTGGCGTAACTGTGGTGAAAGAAAGGCCCACCTCACACATGTAATTTTCACCTGCCCCAAGCTGGAACCATTTATTCACTCATTACAGTCTGAACTTCAAGAACTACTAGACAGGCCCATGCAATTAACTCCACAGACATTTATTTTATTAATGTTCCCCAGTGGCCTCAGAGACCTGAATACCCGCTACCTCCTAGCCATTCTGCTTACTGCAGGTAAGAAGGCCATCACTAAGTTATGGCTTTCCCCAAGGTCCCTACACTGCAGGACTGGTGGACCATTTCAAAACAAACTTACCAAATGGAGGATAACACATAGTCTGAATGGTAGGGAGGAAAGATTTGGCTCCAGATGGCACAGATGGTTTTGTACTATATGCTGAAAGACACAACTTTTGTATCATAGGGCGATAAGGTCCCCCCACCGAGAGAGGTTGCTGTATATGAATTCAGGGGCCTCCGCAAACAACTCTAGTCTGGGCATGCTAGATTTGATATGCCTAAAGTAGCTAAAGCACACTAGTTGTTCATGTTGTGTATTTGAATTTTCTAATGATCTGTCTGACACCCAGGAACTATCGGAACATTAATTAGGGAAGGAAGGTAATCCGAATCTGGCTTTTGAATGACCCTGACCTTCTAAGGACAATGAACTCTAACCTCCCTGTTATTAAGCTTGTACAAATAATTGAAATCCTGTGTACTAAGACCAGATGGATTTCTGTAAGTATCTTTAATTAATCTCCTACTCTCATTACTTTGCTCACAATCGACTGTATGTAAGAATGGTAATAAAGATGATATTAACAAAAAAAAAAAGGAGTAGGGTGAGTGTTAGGTCCGATGAGCCCAAGGCACATCCCAATGCCTGTTGGTGTGTGGAGGGTGGGGTGGTGGTAGGGTTGGTAACCCTAACACTAAATATCAAACTTAAACTTTTGTTGCTGTAATAGAAACCTAAGTGATGCATTAACGGAGTTTTTGCAATGAATATCTATCTATCTATCTATCTATCTATCTATCTATCTATCTATCTATCTATCTATCTACCTATATGTTATACAGACACAGTCATGACGGTATACTAGAGTTGCCCTAAACACTAGTTAAACCCACATTTTGCATCTTAATAACTTTGCCCCATTCAACTGATTTACATGAAATGTGGCAAGCTCAGCCTCTGTGCCAAGATCTCTTGATCCTGTAAATGTCATGCAGATCGGTGCAAGGGAAGCAAAGTTACAAAGGTGCAAACAACCTCAAAAGTCTTGTTTTTGAAAATTATTAGATTTTTGCCACCCCATACTGTAACTTAAAAAATAGGAGGCTTTGAAACCTGAAACTTTCAGGTTTGATAGAAGCTGGTCCAAAGGTGTGTGCTTTTGTTGTGTTTTAGGTCCCATAGTTCAGTAGTTTTAAAATATATATAAAATGTTCAGTTTCTGAGCATACGCAGTTCAACAAATCAACGTTCTATTCATAGCTGAATTTTGTGAAGACAGCAGTTTGCACTATATGACACAGCTGTCTTTAATAAACCACAGCTGTGTTGTATAGTGCAACCCCTGCTGCTGTCACCACTTGTAGGTCAGCTGTAGGGCTACTGACATTGTAGCCCCACCATCCTGACTGTGCTGTGCCTTCAAACTGCACAATGGGGCCGCCCAGTGGTGCTGAAGGTTGAGGCACTGGATGCCACCCTCTTGCCACACCAGCAACCTGGGTTCGGGAATGAACTCGGGTTGTTTGGGGTCAGCAGGGGAGTAAGATTTGAGCATCCTTAAACAGCTGTCTTTCCTCAGGGAGAGGGACAGTTCGGGCACAGTAGACTAACACCCAGTGGTTGCTGGGTGTCAGCTCAAGTATGTCACCCAGAAAGGGAGGGCACCCATCCAGGGCACATGGCTGCTTCCATGGAGGTGGGGTAGCTGCCAAGCCCATTGCATGGTTCAAGTGCCCAGGGAGAAAGGCAGAAAAAGGCTCAGAGCCGACAGGGTCTATGATGACAGAGCACGTTTGGGTTAGAGAATGAGTCCCTCCGAGGTAGGGCCAGATCTACCTGTCAGCTAAGCGAAAGAGTGATTAAAAGTATGAATAAATTAAAAACTTCACACCAGGGCCCCAATCCCTGATGGTGGGGTATTTATTTATTCATTAATTTGTTTTTACAATCCGACACAGGGTGCCCACCCCCAGTGTTGGATGCCCCTGCAGCCCCTTGTTTCATATTCACCCCAAGCAGAGTGGGACACTGGGGAGCCCACCCGCAGTGTCCTGAAAT
Source organism: Neoceratodus forsteri (assembly GCA_016271365.2). NCBI lineage: Eukaryota > Metazoa > Chordata > Ceratodontiformes > Ceratodontidae > Neoceratodus > Neoceratodus forsteri. The sequence goes on along the minus strand of CM028129.1, from coordinate 232,765,291 downwards.
ACATATATTTTATATGTATACCTGCAAAAGAAAACGTCCCCCAATGTTTTTTAAAGTAAACCTGAAATTAAGAAAATGGTCCCTCGCCGCCATCACCATTCCCCCCATCCAACCCTCCCACTGAGCAACCCCCCTTCACCCTATACTTACCTCTGGAGGTCCTATGCTGTCATCTTCTCTGGACCGGGACACGTCTGCACCTTTCAAAGCTGAACCACAAACTGAGAAATAAAGCTGCTTAGTGCCATATAATATATTTTATGATTAGGAGCTGGTTGCACTATATGACACAGCTGTCCTTCAAATGACAGCTGTGTCATGTAGTCCAACCCTCACTACTCATATAATGTATTTTGTGGTTAGGAGCTGGTTGCACTATGCGACACAGCTGTCTAACAAACAACAGCTGTGTCATATAGTGCATATAGCTCTAACCAAAAAATACATTATATGGCAATAAGGGTTGCACTATACGACACAGCTGCCATTTGTTAGGCAGCTGTGTCATGTAGTGAACCAGCTCCTAACCGCAATGTAATATATGGATAAGCCTCAATAATGTTATACTAAGTTATTCAAAATTTCCCAGTAATCGTCACTACTCTTAATAATACTATCCTGAAAAGTGATAATACTATCGTCTGTGCTGATAATACTACAGTTCAAAGGTCTCCAACTGTATCAATGGATCCATATATTACAAAAATTACAGAAAGATAAGTATTTCATAAGGCAGTAATACCATCTCAAGGTTTTGGGGACTTTAGGACCTCTCGAGCTTCACTCTCGAGGTTCCATGTCCCAAAACCTCTCAATATTACTGCCTTGTACTACACATATCTATCTATTATTCTGTTTATCTCTTGGAATCTGTTTTCCTGCTGATGTTCTCACTGCACTGCCTGGTCTCCAGTACCTCACATGAACACAACAATGATTCTAAGCTTTAACTTTTAAAACTACATTTACAACTGCCTCCCACCACTAAACGGTTACTCGGACCAGTCCCCACATTTGCTAAGCAGTCCCACTATTGCAAGCTCTGTCAAATAGAAACCAGAAAAAGTTAACACATAACCTCCACAGTATTAAAGATTTATTGCTGAAAAACTAAATTCGACCACGTGGGGAGATATTGTCAGGAGTGTATTTAAAATTAAAGCATCTTGCTCACCTGCTGAAAGTGGCATAAAGGAGGAAAGCTGCAGCATTTAATGTATTAACTTACTTTATTATTTATTTTGTATTGTTATCTGACACACAGATGCCCACCCTCGGTGTCGGATGCCTACCCCTTGTAGCCTGTTGATTCTGCGCTGCCGACATGGGGGTCCAATCTCTGTGTTGACATTTACCTAGCAGTGTAGGACACTGGAGCGCCCACCCCAGTGTCCCTAAATACTTTTTTTATTTTAAATTGCCCTGTAAAGAAAAAAACCCACAATACTTTTTATTAACCTGTAAAAGGAAAATGGTCCTTGTCATCCCTGCCATCTCCTACTCCCACCCACCCTCCCACTGTGCACCCACCACCCCATCCCCCCTTACTCTGTACTTACCAAGGAGGTTGGTTGCTGTCATCTTCTGTGGACCAATACACGTCTGGACTCTTCAAAGCCAGATCGTGAACTGAAGAATACAGGTAAATACAGTATAATGCATTTCAATGGCATTTTGAACTTATGTTGATAACTTTGTCATTTTTTAATTTTACACCAAATTTTCAACATGGCCATTTGGAACCCCATCTCATGAATACTGTCACTGTCATTTCATTAATCCGAGCTTCAAGGTGATTTTGAGTGATAGCCAGAATCACCTTTCCTGACCCATTAACGAAATGGCAGTGCCAGTGTTCATGAGGTGGGTTCTCCAAAAGGCCATGCTGGAAAATTTGGTGAAAAAATGTACAAAATGGCCGCTATAAGTGTGCATTGTGCAGTTTCTATGCACATCGATAATTTATTTTACAATATTTTGACTCCAGATTTTCAACATACTCATTTTTTTCACACCACCTCATGAACAGTACAGCTGTCATTCCTCACATCCTGCCCAAAACATGTTTTCACACCTGTGGTGTGGAATGGTATTTCAGCACAGATTTAAAATTGTTCACCTATGGGGTTTATGAGGTGGGGTCATAAGAATAATATGTTGAATGTTTTAGGTCAAAATATTAACAAACAACAAATTTATTAAGTAACATTGAGTGCAGGGATGTCTGTTGCACCTCTGGGGAACACGCTGTCTTACCGTGCCAGTGAGCTGAGTTCACGTGTGAATTCAATGAGCCAGTTTATTGGGACAAGACTGATGGGAAGGTGCTGTGGCATGCAGCACCACTCATGACTTGTGAGGGACAGAGCAGTGTTTTGGCTAAGATGCACACCCTGTGTGGTGGGTCAGAGAACCACCCACAAGGTATCGAGATGTGTGCTGGGGTCTGCTGGGCCTATGCACTGCATTATGACTGTCTCCAATATTGCATTTAGCTCATTTTGTGTGGGTCCTGAAGGGACTTGCACAAATTATTTTTATTTTTGAAATGTTTCACCAGGAAGGCACATTGAACAACAAGTCGCTCATCTCCGGTGTGACTGAGGGGTACAATAGGACGTGAAAATTTCGACATACAATTAGCATTTGACAGCAATGTGGAAAAGTACAAATATTAGCATTTAGGATGACACATACTTTATACATTTGAAGAGGGATTACAGAATTAAAACTTAACATTACTGAGAATTAGACATACAGTGATATGCGCTGCCCAGACAAGACAGGAAGTGCAAGATGTTCAGGTATGAGTAAACTGATACCTAGTTAAGTGCTGAGAAGTAAGGAGTCAGAGGGGATGGGGAAAGAGGGTGGAATGGCCTAGAACTTGCCCCTCCAGGATGTAGAGAACCCTGCAAGGGCTGATGCTCAGGTAGGCATAAAGTTAGAAAAAGGGGAGAGGAGGGAAGCAGTAGAAAGAAAGGAAAATTGATTTGGTAAGGGAGTGGAGAATAGGAGGAATGGGGTAGTGTTGGAGAGGGAGGAGAGAATATTTCCTAATACTGGCCTATACAGAATGCTGAGAACCCTGCCAGAGGACAGATTAGGGGCAAGAATAGTATAAGGAGCAGAGTGAGAAATGGGGGTAGGAATAGCAAATGGAGTGAGGGGAGGAGGAAGAGGCAAATAGCTTGGGACTAGACCCTCCAGGATGTTGAGAACCCTGCCAGGGAAAAGACAAGTAGGGGTGAGATTGGAATGGGGGTAAAAGGGCTGAGGTAGAAACAAGGGGAGAAAAGGTGGAAAGTGGGAGGATTGGGAGAAAGGCTCTGGGAGGGGATTGGCTGGAACAAGTTAAGTGAATAACAGAGCAGGCAAGAAGGGAATTTAATTAGGGGAACTAATTAGGGAGGTTAAAGCAGGAGCAGTTAACAGGAAGAAAGTTATGTATGGCAGAGGCTAGAGAGTGGGGAGGAATGACGAATTGGGGGGTTCCAGATTTTAGGGAAGCGATGGGAAAAGCCTGATTGACCAATAAGGGTGGTACAATGGGGCATCAACAGAGTATGAATGTCGGCAGATCTGAGGAAATGAGGTACAGTTCCAGGACTGTCTCCAATATTGTATTTATCTCATTTTGTGCAGGTCCTGTGCGAATGAGAGATAGTTCCACTATCACAAAAAGAAGGGCATTAATGCAGAGTTTAAAGGTTGTAAAATGCAAAGGGTACAAAGGGAGATGAAAAAGCATTAGGGATTTGGGTCTCTGGAGTATTGGTGAATCATTGGTGGGGTCTTATTTGGGGTTGTCAACCCTAATGCCCACCCCTACCCTGGATCAGACAAGGTCAAATATGATGTCTTCATGCATGACCCATAGGGCCTGCTTGAGGAAAGCTTTGACAGATTATGTTGACCATACTGTATCATTGTGAGGCACTAGGCTGGAGCTTTATTTTGTGCTTTGGACAGGAGGCTACGGGCTGGGCATTAGGGTTGACAACACCAAGTAAGACCCCACCAATGATTTGCCAATACACCAGAGACCCAGATCCCTAATGCTTTTCATTTCCATCTTTATACGCTTTGCATTTTACAACCCTAATCTCTGCATTAACATAGTTTTGCTTCTAATATATATGTAACCGCCCCACCAGTCCCTTATTTAACTAGCAGGCACACACCTCCTATAGTCTAGGGAAAAGAGAGGGTGGGGGTACAAAGCAGATTTACAGATGCAGTAGAAACACCCAAGGGTGTGTACATACTAGGCATAACCAGACCTAAACCAAGCAAAGATGGACCCCAAGGGTTTACACTGGCACAAGGCAATCAGAACACATCTGTAGAAACAGTACTCGAATCTCCCATATAGCATAGGATTAAACTCTGGAATGTAGAACTAGCCACGGTGAACTCACACAATTTCTCTTCGACCTGGCACTAAGCCAATACTTAGGACATTTCCCATATTGCATAGGGATAGGAATGTGGCACACGAGCCACGATGGAGCACTCAAGGCTCAAAACTTGCAGAACCACACACAAGGGGTGAACTGGAGAAAACCCACATACAAGGGTAAAACTTCTTCAGACATTGGCCACATGCACTGACAGAAAACATGTACCCTTTACAGAACCTGAAGTGCTGAACTGGTCACTCAGATGGGGTCTCCACCTTTTGCTTCCTAGTCCATACCCAGCCATTCTTTCAGAGTTACACCTCACAAATACTGAGACTGTAGAAACTGATGCTATCTTGAATTGTTTATCACACTTAACATCAGGAACACCACTAGGTGTAAGGTTAAAGTCCTGAACAAAGGGCAAACCACACATGGGATGTCCACTATTGTTAGAGATCTTCAAAACACAAACATCTTGAGGAATCCTTGCAGAAATGGGTGAAATTGTCCCTTTAGCAGCGAGCCACCCCACAGAAAAAGACAGGTACATAGCTTGGGTAACTCTCAGACAGAAATCTAATCACAGTTCTACTCACAGGCAGCTTCACAACAGTTCTAGGTTGGATCAGGGATTGCCCTAAAATCCACAGCAGTCCCCCTTCATTCCACATGGGATGAAGACACAGGAATCCCTGGAGATGGTTTCCACCACTTCTCAAATCAGGAAAGCTGTCCTCCACTAGGGTGAGAAATTCAGACACTTCACGCACTGCAGCTCACTTCCTGAGCTGCTGCTGGAACTCCTATCAGCTTGAACTAACTCAGATTCTAACTCCCCACTCACAACAACATCTGTGGCTTATGTTGCTGTGAAATTCTAAATGACATCATCTCTCAGCTCTCAGTTGAGACCAAGCAGCAGAGAGGGACAGAGTGAGAATCCATTTAACTAGATAATCACTAGCTGTCTTCCCTACTTAACACTGATACTGATGGGATTCTAGTAACCCCAGGAACAGGGAAGTTACATATAGATATATATCGTTAGAGCAGAAGGAGGCAGGAAGACAGTCAGAATAGAAAAAGGCACAAACTAAGGAAAAGATAGCCAGCTCTGTTAAGAAGGAAAAAAACCTTTATAGGTATATTAGGGAGTGAAGAAAGACCAAGGGAGGATACAGAGACATAATAAAGGGAGGAATGTGGGCAGAGGGTGACAGTGAAAAGCAGGGATACTGAACAAATATTTCTGCTCAGTATTCACAATGGAAGAGGAGGGAGGTACCTAAACCAAACAAGTGAGAAACTCTGAATAGGGGTCAATACCAGTCCATTCACAGAAGAAAGGGTTTTGAAAGAACTCTTGAAACTGAGGGTGGACAAAGCAATGGGGCCTGATGGGATTCACCCAAGAATTCTAAAAGAACTAAGGGTAGAACTAGTAACACCACTGACTACTCTCTTTAACAAATCATGGGAGGATGGGGTGGTACCTGAGGACTGGAGGAGGGCAAATGTGATTCCACTTCACAAAAGTGGGAGCAGGGTAGAGGCAGAAACTACAGACCAGTTAGTTTGACCTCAATGGTAGGAAAAATGATGGAATCACTTCTGAAGGAAAGAATTGTTATGTACCTAGAGGCCAGTGGGGCCAGGACCCAAGGCAGCATGGTTTCACAGCAGGAAGGTCATGTCAGATGAACCTAATAGATTTCTTTGATTGGATGACCAAAGTAGACCAGGGAGGGGCTGTGGATATGGCCTACCTAGATTTTAGCAAGGCATTTGACACAGTCTCCATAAAAGATTAATATACAAGTTAGCCAGCCTTGGAGTGGGTTCCAAAGTGGTAGCCTGGATAAAAACTAGCTGGACAACAGAATGCAAAGGGTAATAGTAAACTGAATCCACAGTGAAGGAAGGAGGGTAACTAGCGGGTACCGCAGGGTTTGATATAGGACCGGTCCTCTTTAATGTCTTTATAAGTGACATTGGAGAGCACCTGGAAGAAAGGTATGTCTCTTTGCAGATGGCGAAAGATCTGCACCAGGGTTGATACACAGGTGGGGTGGAAAGGATGAAAAGGGACTTACCAAGGTTGGAGGAATGGTCAAATATGTGGCAGCTCAGATTCAATAAAAGAAGTACAAGGTAATGCATCTGGGAAACAAAACCCAGGGAAGAGTACACAATGGGAGGGCGAGTTAATAACAACAAAAAATCAAAGACCTAGTAGTAATTATATCAGATGACCTAAAGGTGGGCAAGCAATGTGAGAAGGCAGTAAGGAGGGCTGCAGGGATACTGGGGTGCATAGGAGAGGCATCAACAGCAGAAAACAGGAAGTTGTTATCCCTCTGTACAGACAGTAATTTTCGTCTGCTTTTAGTTCATGTTTGTATTATTGCGCTATTTTATTGTTTTATCGCTATTTTGAGTATTCGGTTACGGATTTGGACTTTTGGATCGGATCGGTAGTCTCCTTTAGTTTGTCTGTGAAGCTATGCTTCCTTGTGAAACTGACTGGCTGTGTTTAAGGCAGCTTTGGCTAACTTGGAGTTGAACCAAGTGGAATAAGACGCTTTTGTGGAGTACGACCTGGCTGTGTTTCATTGTTGGTATCTACGCTAATTTGAAGCCTAGACAAACGGAATAATTCTGGTTCTGTTTGTTTCTGTGTGCGAGGAACTACAGGATTGGACTGTTTTACCTGCTCTATGAATATGTGTTCACCCTGAAGTTACGGTCTTCCTAATTTGTTTTTATGTGACTGTTAATCTTCCGGACCGGGCTCCACTGGACTTTATTGGACCCTGGATTAGATTGGAATTTTTCCAGCATCTTGCTGGTGATCACTTTGCTACTTCTCTTAGAGGTCTGCGAGTAAATCTGTCTGCCTGTTTTGGGAGTTTCAGGAACTTGTTACTTGGACGTTGTTCTCCTTTGGTTGGCTTGGTTGCTTGGGGAACTTTGTCATTTGTATCGATTTTCATCAAGTGCAGGTTCTACCTGATACTGTGAAGTGAAAGATTTTAAGCCAGGCCATGCCCTAAGACAGCTGTGGTGGGTGGGATCCCCTGGTCCTTGCTACCAGATGGTGACGGGCTAGTCGTCGACCAGCCGGAGGTTGGGCTTCTGTCTGCCCGAGGGGCTTGAGGGCTGGGGTGAGTCATGACGCCCCTGTCTCTGGGGCCCTGACCCTAGGGGGTAGGGTCTGTGGGGCTCCCCAGCCAGCTCGATCTGTGTGGTTTATTTTGTCTCAGTACCTGCAGTCTTGGACTATTGCTCAAGTTTGATGTTACCATTGTTATTGGCCTGAACAGAGTAATATTTTGCAGCGATGAATGGGGAATAACTGGTATCCCATTTACCATGAAGAGGTCTTCAATTTACTATTTTGCATATTTTTGACTTGCTTGTTTTGAAGACTTATTTTATCCATCGAGGTGACTGTAGATCAATCCTTGGTGATTGGACTATTTTATCGTTTCTCTGGATGTTTTCCGAACTGAAACCTTCTCTCTGGATCTAAATACTTTGTCCGTGCATGAGAGTGCTCGACTATCGTCACGTTAGTGAGGTGTGAGTCTCTGCCTACTCACAAATTTTTATTTATTATTTTGAAGTATTATATGTTATTTTATTTTCAGGTAGTGAGAATGCCTGGTGCTAATTAATGCCTGTAGTGGGAGTACATGTTTTCTTGGCAAATTTATGATTTTATTTTGGTTTTTATGGTTTTGTATGTGTTCTTCTTTTGTTTTTGTTTTTTATTTTATGAGGATATCCTTGAGAGGAGGGTCTCCCATCTGTATTTATTATTTAGTTTATTTCATTGTTAGTTATTTTTTTTGTTTATTTTTGGGTTCGGAAAGTAGGTTTCGATTCTGAGAAATAGGGGTAATTTGGGATTAATTTAATTTTTGCTTATGTTATTTGGCAAATTTGGTTTTAATTTTAGGGGTTTGTTTTCTGTATTGATTTGTGAGAATAGGACTTTAGAAGTTTTGTTGAAGGACGTAGATATGTGTTATTATTCCTCCCCGTCGTGCGTTACTCATCCTCCGCTCTTGGACCCTCAGCCTTTTTCTCCCCTGCCTTTATTGTTTTCCATCTATCAATGTTGTAGGGCTTTGGGATCTGCCCGAGGAGGAGGGACGGGTGGGGGCCTGAACAGTGGAGGATGGATGAGGAGCGCTCAAATCTGGATTGTTGGTCCAGAAGACGCCCTGGGGTGAAATGGAGGTCAGAACGTGGGTTTCCTTGTCTGAACCCCCATACCCAAGGCACCGCCAATAATGGCGGCAGGTGGCTGGGGATCCTCGAAACTCTGCCCAACTTCGGTCGGTTTTGTGCAATGCCAGATCCGTTGTAAAACGACCGCTGCTGTGGCAGACTTGGTGGGGAACGGGCGGATCTGGCTTGCATCACCGAAACCTGGCTGGATGGTAATGTTGGCCCTGTTCTTGAGGCGGCTGTTCCGCCGGTATTCGTGATACACAGCCCGAGATTGGATCGCAGGGGTGGGGAGTTGGCGGTCTGTTTTAAGACAGAATTGGGTCTCACTAGTGTTCCAGTTGAGGAGACCAGATCTTTCGAATGTGTTGTAGTGGCAGGTGGGGGCTATAGAGTGGCTCTCATCTACTGTCCATCCAGGGATGAGAAGCCATTCCTTAAGGAAGTGGCGGACTTAGTATTGACCTGGTATTGGAGTCTCCCAGGTTGATGGTGCTGGTGACTTCAATGCCTGGATCGACGATGAACTCTCACATTTGGACAGCACTTCCTCCAATTGATGAATTCATTGGGCCTCTCACAGGTTGTTACCTGTGCCACTCATAAATGCGGCCATTCCCTTGATCTGGTTTTCCTCTTGGGGATGGAAGCCTCCGGCGTGGGGTGGAGCCTGTCGCATGGTCTGATCATCACACTGTGAGATTCAATTTCAGCATCCCTTGCGTGGACCTGCCCCTGTGGAGATGGTCAAGTACCGTCCTTTACGGGATGTGACTCCTGATGGTCTATCTCGGTGCTTGACCTATCAGAATTTCCGATGATGAGCATAGATCCTGAGGCCTTGGTTCGCTATAATAAGGCCATTACCAATGCCCTGGATTCTATTGCTCCCATCGATGTGCATCCTCTCTCCCTTACCCCGGTCCCCATGGTTCGATGGGGACTTGAGGGAGATGCGTCGACTTGGACGCAGGTTAGAGGTGTTAGCGAAATCTGGCTTAGATGTCACCACCTTAGACTGCTAGAGCATTATCAACTCTACCAGTCAGCAATCGCCCGTAAGAAAGCAGTATTCCTGTCGGGGAAATTGCTGCTGCTCAGAACCGACCGGCTCAGCTCTTCGAACTGTAGACAGACTGTGCAACCCAGCCTGTCTGCAGGTTCAGAGAGCTTTTTCGCAATTTCAGTGCGAGGGAGCTCGGCTCGTTCTTTGCAGATAAGGTGGAAGATATCAGGGCGAGAACCTGCACGACACTCTCTATGGGAACGGCCGTGGACCTGGCCCGGTCACATGCCCTCTTTTCCTGGAGTTTCTTCAAGAGGCTGGAAATCGAGGATGTTATGAGGATTGTCTGTGGTATCGCACTACGTCCTGTAGTTTAGATCCGGGCCCCACAGCCTTGGTTATGGGCTGTGTGGAGATTATCTTCCTGGTTCTGGCGAGGATAGTCTGGTGCTCCTTAGACTCTGGTGAATATCCTTGCTCCCTGAAGAGGCAGTGGTGACACCAGTGTTGAAGAAGGCTTCTTTGGACCCTGACTTCCTCGGTAACTACCGGCCTATCTCAAACCTTCCTTTGTTGGGAAGGTGGTGAAAAGTAGTGGCTACCCAGTTAGACAACCACTTGACCATCCATAGCATCTCGATCCCCTTCAATTGGGTTTTCGAAGAGGCACAGCACTGAGACTGCACTGGTTGGTGCTCAATGATCTCCTGATGGCGAGAGACCTGAAAAAACGGTCCATTTTGGTCCTTTTGGACCTGTCATCAGCATTTGACACTGTAGACCATGGGGTTCTGCTTGGCGCCTGAGAACCATCTGTGAGCTTTCAGGTTTAGTCCTCAGATGGTTTACATCTTTCCTCACCGGTAGAACTCAGAGGGTGGTATCGGAGTGTTTTCGTCTGATCCTGTCTCTTTGTCATGTGGGTGCCTCAGGGCTCTGTGCTGTCTCCCATGTTGTTTGCGGTGTACATGCTTCCCTCGGAGACATTGTAAGATGGTATGGGTTGGAGTTTCATTGTTATGCCGATGATACTCAGCTCTACCTGTCTTTTGCACCTGACCAGAATAGAGCACTCTCGCTGTTTAATAGTTGCCTCGGTGAAATCCAAGGTTGGATGAGGTCCAGCTGGTTGAAGTTAAATCCCGGAAGACGGAGGTGATGGTTATGGATCCTGGTCACCGGATGGGGGATAAACAATCCCTCAGGTTTATTCCTGGGGGTGAACAGGTGTGGAACCTAGGGGTGATTTTGACGATCGGCTGACACTACATGATCAAGTGTCGGCTGTCGTTAAAGTTTCCTTTACCATCTTAGGAACATCACTAGGATCAAGCACCTTGTTCCATCAGGGACCTACGCTGATCCATGCCTTTGTGACCTCGTGTCTGGACTACTGCAACTCCCTTTACTTTGGGCTTCCTGGGGTTGATATCCGTCCGCTTGCAGCTGGTGCAGAATGCTGCAGCCGGTTGTTAACTGGGACTTCGTTTTCCCATGTTACACCGGTGCTGCGGAAACTGCACTGGCTGCCAGTTCAGTGGTGGATCACCTTAAAGTTGGTCTGTTGACCTACAAAGCCCTGCATGGTTTGGGCCTGACTACCTGAAAGAGCTCCTGGTTCCCTATCTCCCGGGCGACCACTCCGCTCGACGCGGCGAGGGGTTGCTGGAGTTCGAGGGTTATTTTGAAATCATCGGGTGCCGGGCCTTTGCATTTGTGGCTCCGACCTCTGGAACTCTCTACCACGTCGGATTAGAGAGTGTGCAACAGTGGGGGTTTTAAACAAGCCTTAAAATCCTTCCTATGGATTAAGGCTTATGAGAAGAGACTGACTGATTGGTTTGATTTTATTATTGTCTTATGCTGTTTGATGTAATGTATTAATAATTTTATTGTAATTTGTATTGTAATGTTTTATTATGATGTGATCCTATAACTTGTTCTGCGCTTTGATTTTAAAAGCGCATTAAAAATAAAGAATATTATTATTATTATTATTATAAAGCAGCTAATATTTATACCCTTGAGGAAAGGAGGGAGAGGGGGCGTGATATAAACTTTCAAGTATCTCAAGGAATTAACAAAGTACAAGAGGGTAGCATCTTTCAGAAGAGATGTGCAAGAACAAGGGGCACAATTTGAAGATAGAGGGGACGGCTCCAGAGGTAATGTTAGAGTATTTTTCACAGGAGGGTTGTGGATGCATGGAACAGCCTTCCTGAGGAGGTTAGTGAGTCAGGAGCAGTAGGAAAATTCAAGAATGCATGGGACAGGCATAAGGCAATTCTAGTGGGGATAGGAGGAAGTAAGCTGTTGATTAACCAGAATCTGCAGCTTATCCATCAGAGTGAGAAATGGGCAGACTAGGGGGCCAAGCGGTCCTTATCTGCTGTCAAATTCTATGTTTCTATGTATATATACATATATATATATATATATATATATACCACACATATTATAGTGACGCAGTGGTGCCCTGTGAGTTAGGGTTGAGTACCCCATTTAGGGTTAAAGTGTGAAATTTTGCAGCTTAATAACCTTACTACCATATGACAGATTTGCTTGAAATTTGGCAGGCATGGAGCAGTACCATAGATCTCTGGATCTGCCAAGTTTCATAATGGACAGATATACAGTTGCAGAGCTATAAAGTACAATGGAAAGTCATGTTTACGCTTTTTGCACATTCCTTGCTCACGCTACAGGTTGCACAGTTTATGCGACTGGTACAAAACCTTCAAGTACATGCAGCCAGGGTCCCCAATGTCCTTTCAAAGTTCGTTAAAAATATTAAATGGTTCAAAAGTTATTCCAAAACAATTTTCCCATTTTAGTCAATGGAAAAGTTAACAAAAAGTTTGACAGTGTCACAAATGCAGTTTCTAGTGTGTAAATTACCCTTTGTAGTGTAGTGAGTTAGCCATTTTTTCAGTTACTGGTCACAGAAATGCTTGGCATTTAAATTTGGGACCCTATAGGGACACAATTATTTTTGTGTTCACCTAGTTGACCTCCTGGGATGCTAGCCATGTCTTTTTGGGGGTTAAACACCCCAGAAATATGTTTTTGTAAACTGTAATGTCACAAAGTAGTGTCGCCCACGACACTTTCGTGATTTTTTTTGTGAAAGTGTCATGATTTGCGACACTACTTTGCACACTATGCCCAAAAGAATAGGAAATCTTTGCCATCCTGCTGCAAAACGGTTTGGTCTGTTGGGCTGAGATTTGGAGGAAGAAGCTAATATCCCACAGATGTGCCTTTTGGTGGTTTGATGACAAAATATTATAGGGCTGCAAAGATTCTGGTGCTCAAATTTGACAATTTTCCCACAGGCTAACATTATGGCGTCCGCCTAGAACTTTTGGGCCCGTATCTGGAAGCAGCTTTGATGATATTCCCCACTGGGGAGCTAAGTGCAAAACTAGCCAGGAAAGTCATAAATTATATGAAATTTAAATTTTTTTGCTCGTCATCGTAGTATTCCAAGTGTTCATTTTCTGCCCGAGGCCCATTATTATACGTACATTCTTTGTATTCACTGTGTTTTCAATGCAGCTTGGAAAAAAGGGTGTATTTTTTGTTACTGTTACACTTAGCGTTTCCACTTGCATTTCCATAACCATTTGCATAAGCGTTCCTGTCTACGCTACCGTGTGTATTACACTTTGCATTTTCATTTGCACTTGCATTTGCGTTACTGTTAACATTTGCATTTCCATTACTATTTTTGTTTATGCTTCCTTTTGTGTCACAATGCATTTCCATTTGCATTTGTGTATGCTCTTCGTTGACATTTCTGTTTCTGGATCCTTTGGCGTCATCGTTGCTGTTACTGTAATTGTTTGCATTTCAATTGTGTTACCATGACCGTGTGTGTTATGATTGGCATTTCTGTATGCACTTGCATTTGCGTTTCTGTTTTCATTAATGTTTGTGCTTACATTTCTATTACCGTTTGCGTTATCGTTTATGTTTGCTTCACCATATGCGTTACCATTTGCTCTTGCATTTGCGTTACTGTTACTTCACTATTAATAGTGCACATTCTCAAAGAAGGAAAATTCATGACAAAAACTCATTTAATGCATCAGTTAGGGTTGTAACCACAGCAACAAAGCGAGGAAATTCAATGTTGGGGTTCCCACCCTCCTTGCACCCACCCACCGCGCCCACCAACAGGCATTGGGGTGTGCATTGGGGTCATCGGTCCTAACTCTCCACCATTCTCCTATACTGCACCACCTCAGCTTGTTTACACATGGGATGGGATGAGAGTTGGGACCGATGTCAACACACACCCCGAGGCCTCATGGGGGTGGGGTGGGATTAAAAGGGGAACCAACATCAAATTTCCTCACTTTTGTCACTGTGGAACAACCTTAACTGATGCATTAAACAGTTTTTGCCATGAATATATATATAGCTGCATAAATATGTATATAAAATATTTTTGGCAAACAACTGTTAATGCATCAGTTATGGTTACACCATCAAAATAGGAAATGTGGTGTTAGGGTTTCCAACCCTAAGCACCCCACCACTCCACACACACACAACAGGCTTCAGGGTGAACCTTGGCGTTGTCAACCCTAACACTCACCCCATTCCATGTGTGAGGAATATGAAATGGTACAGTATAGGAGAATGGGGTGGCGTTAGGGCTGACAGCCCCAAGGCACACCCTGAAGCCTACTGGTGCATGGAGGGTGGAGTGTTAGGGTTTGAAACCTAAAACTATATTTACCTACTTTGATGGTGGAATCCTACCTGAATTAATAACATTTTTTGACAAGAATTTCCTTACTTTTGAGAAAATCTAATCGTAGTCTTATTTGCTTTTGGGAGCGCAGTGTCTTCCAGGGCCTGTGCTCTGAACCATCAATAATTCTTCACAGACTGTAATTGTATCCTTATTTTCATATGGGAGCACAGGCACTGCCTGCCACTACTCCATAATAGTATGTGTTTTTGCATATGGGAGGCCCATCTGTATTTGCGTATAGGGGTTGCAGGGCCATCTGGGTGCTGCGCTCCTATCCATGCATAATTTTTGAGATAGTGTAGTGCACTCTCTTCCCATAGTGTGCAGCATGAAAGAAACACCTCACAGTGCTATGTTATCCTATGGTAAATGATGCAAAATGTTGAACTGCGAAGTCCATAGCAAAGTAATATACCTTCCCATCCTTCCTACATGTGTATATGAATGTAGCTGTGGCCCTGTGCTTACATTTTTAGGTAAAGTAACAATATTGTCAGCATAGCCATGTTATTACCCCACCTGATGTACCCTGAAGAAAATTTTGAATCCCGTCAAAACATAATTCTGCACAACAGTGGCAGCATTCCGCACCATTGGTGAAAACCCAATTTAGGGTAGGATTTGAAAAATGACAGCTATGATATATATTTGGTGGGGTAATAACAAGTGTATGCTGAAAATTTAATGTCAAAATATTTTAAATTTATAAAATTCACGCGTCCGATACCAAAATTACAGCGAATGGTCATAACTCAGCTATTTTTGACATTTTACCCTATATTTTCAACATGCCCTTTTGGAGAACCCCTCATGAACAATATGACTGTCATTATGCAAACCCACTGAAAGGTGAATTTCTCAAATGACCACGGAATCAACTTTCAGGCAGGAGTTACATAATAACAGTCATATTGTTCATGATGTGGGTCCCCAAAGGCCATGTTGAAAATTTGAGGTCAAAATGTCAAGAAATGGCTGAGTTATGTATCAAAGTTGAAACCCCATTGAAATACATTGATCCACATTGACCTTACTTTCTCATATTGCAGTCATCAATTCCAGCAGCAAAATGTGTATTTGATCTGAGAGAAGATCTCAAACCTGGGACCTCTTCAGGTGAGTGAGGGTGTTGGGGTGTCAAGGGGTGTGGGAAATGGGTGCACAGTGGGAGGTTGGGTGAAGGGTGTGGGTGTGATCGGTTGATGGACTTTTTACAGATTAAAAATAAAAAGACATCGAGTGGCGTTTTCTTATTTTCAGGACAAAATGAACATGGGGGAGGATGCCACTAACCACCAATGATAGGCAAACATGGGCATCAGTCATTGTAAACCATAAAATTTTGCTTTGGGAAAATGAAAACGAACAACCTTTTCTACTTTACACAGAGCATTAGTCTTACTGTGCATGGCCAACGTTCACAAGTGTCCACAAACTATTAATTATTGAAATAATATGATAGAGCATTAGTCTTACTGCTTATTTATTTATTGAAATCTCGGAATTACATCCTTTGAGTCAGAGACTCTTTACGAAGGCTCCACGTCACGGCATTCAAGTGTCCACAAGTATTAATTATTTAAATAATATGATAGACCATTAGACTTACTGTGTATTGTCAACGTTCACAAGACACAAACACATAAACTATTAATTATTTAAATAATATGATTACTCATCAAAATATTGTTGTTCTTTCAGTAGCAATACATGACAGCTCTAATTATTTGCAAGCTCAACAGAGGCGCTGATATGATAAATTGCATTTGGCTCACGAATAGAATGGATTTCAACATTGCCTCTGTAAGGAAGATCAATTGTTGTCTACCTATTTACACACAAACTCATGTAAAAAAATAAATAATCATCATCATCACAGGAACCTAACAATCTAGCAAAGTTTTTGCATAAAATAGAGCCAAACCCATTTAGCCACAACCACCATGGTTTTACCCATAAATGAATGACCATCATCTGGTGTCACAACATCATTAAGTGACAAAAGAAACAGCTGTATAAACAAGCATTTGTCAATGCGAATGTTTACTTGCTGGCATTGGCAGTGGTAGTGTAAAGTTACAGAGCTGCGTAATAGGAATGGCGATGAAGTATTGAACTGAAGCCAACCCACCACCTGCAGAGGTGACAGGCATTGGGGTGTGCCTTTGGGTCGATCAGACATAATGACCGCCATTTCACCACCACCCCACCCTGCAGACACTGACAAGTGTCACGGTGTGCCTTGGGGTCTTTTGCCCTTTATGCCACCCTATTCCATCAGGAAATACGGTGAGATGGGTGCGTATAGGAGAATGGGGTGAACTTTGGGGCAAAGAGTCCAAGGCACCACCTCGATGCCTCTCACTGGCTGCAGGGTGTGGAATGGTATGAGCATTACAGGCAAGAATCCCAAGTCACACCCTAATGCCTGTCATTCTCTACAGGGTTGGGCATTATGGTTGGAAACCCTAACACCTCAGGCATTTGTTGGTATTTTCACTCCAAAGTTTCAACATGGTTTTGTTTGTGACCCCACCTCATGAACAGTGGCAATATCAGTTTGTTAGCGAAGCTGCTTATGCACAGTGACTACGTGCATTTAGCACCACAGGTGCAAAAACATTCGAACAGGATGTAAAAATGACAGCTGTACTGTTCATGGGGAGGTGTAAAAAATGGCAATGTTGCAAATCTGCAGTAAAATATTAAAAAACTGGTGAAGTCACGAGCATGCATAAAACTGTGCAACGACACCTTAATATAATTAGTTTGGGGATTTTACAGCAGATTGTCAACACAGGCATTTTGGACCTCTGATCATGAACAATGTCACTGTGATTTTCTTTATCTGTCCCGAACAATGATTTCCACAGCGACCACGCATCTCGCGCTGAAAGTGTGAAAACACATTTCGCCATGTTGTGAAAAATGACAGCTGTACTGTTCATAAGGAAGTGTGGAAAAATGCCACTGAAAATCTGGACTGAAAATATTACAAAGTCATGAACTTACAGGGTGCGTGGAAACTCGCAATGCTCACTCATAACACAGTCATTTTATAGACTTTTGTCACCAAATTTTCAACATAGCCATTTTAAGACCTCTGCTCATGAACAGTGTAACTGTGATTTTCTTAATCTGTCCCAAACATTGCTTTCGCACACCGACTGCCATGTACTACATGTGCAAACACATTGGGCGACATGTGAAAAATGGCAGCTGTACTGTTCATAAGAAGTGTAATAAAAGGCAATATGGAAAATCTGAGTGAAAATATAGAAATTCGCAAACTTACGAGCATGCATAGGAACTGCATGCCAGCGCTCGTAAAACAGTCATTTTAGGGATTTTTGACATAGCCATTTTAAGACCTCTGCTCATGAACAGCATCACTGTGGTTTTCTTAATGTGTCCCATACATTGATTTGCTAACCGACTGCGCCATTGTGCACTACATGGGCAGAAACACATTTTGGGCAAGATGTGACAAATGACAGCTATACTGCTCATAAGGAGGTGTGGTAAAATGGCAATGTTGAAAATCTGGAGTGAAAATATTGAAAATTCTGGAATCCTTACGAAAGGCATGTGAGAATGCACAAAGCACGCCAGAACAGTCATTTTTAGGATTTTTTTCACCAAATTTTTGACATAGCCATTTTAAGACCTCTGCTCATGAACAGCATCACTATGATTTTCTTAATGTGTCCCATACATTGATTTACGCACACTGACTCGCGCCATTGTGCGCTACATAGGTGGAAACACGTTTGGGTGAGATGTGAAAAATGACAGCTGTACTACTCATAAGAAGGTGTGGTAAAATGACAATGTTGAAAATCTGGAGTGAAAATATTGAAAATTCGTGAACTTATGAGCGTGCGTAGAACTGCACAGCTGCGCTCATAAAACAGTCATTTTGAATTTTTCTGCAAATTTTCAAAATAGGCTTCTTGAGAGCCCATCTTATGAACACTGGCAGTGTCATTTCATTAATCAGTCCCAAAGGTGATTTTGCACAGTGACTGCGAAATCACCCTTCAGGCCCGAATAACGCTATGACAGTGACAGCATTCATGAGAAGGGGTCCCAAAACCCGATATTGAAAATTTGGTGCAAAATTCAAAAAATGCCTGAGATATGCAGCAAAGTTGAAAAAACCCTATCTATCCATTATACAGCTTACCGGCATTTCCTCAGTTCGCGGTGGCTTTGAAGAGTGCAGGCGTGTTCCCGGTCCACCAAGATCGTCATGCTGAAGTGCGGAGGTAAGTATGGGGTGAGGGAGGTGTGGGGAGGCAGGGTGCGCAGTGGGTGAGTGCAGGTTGTGGGAGGGGCAGGAGAAGCAACCGAGGACAGTTTTTTGTTTGCAGGTTTTTTTTTTAAATGACGACGCAGATATTTGCCACGCTGGGTGGGCTCCTGCATGGCACAAGGATGGCTGGTTGGGGCGTGGAGCCGATGGGGATTGGGCACCCCGTCAGCCATAGCATCTGTTGCCATGCTGGGTGAGCTCCCAGCTTGTCACTGTACTCTCGGGGGAGAACAGTGGAGCTGAGTGGGGCATCGGGCACCCCCATCAGCTATCTGATGAGTTGCCATGCTGGGTGGGCACCAGCGTGGCATGTGGAAAAACTTTGAGAGGCGCACCACAGCTGATGGGGAGTGGGCACCCCGGCTATACAGTGTGTGCATGGGGGGCAGCATGCATGCATGCGTGTGTGTGTGTGTTCTGTGTGTGTGAGAGGCGGCGCGCAGGCAGGCGATATCTTATCACTGCTCACTGAGCGTAGCTCCCTCTTTCAACTGTACTCCACTGCATTTTGGAGCTGTCATAGACAGCTCCAGCAGGCGATGGAGAACTGCGGCCGCGCCTGCAAACCCACTGACTGAATTGGGAGAGGCTGCCACACCTCCGAAAACTCGGATGATGGCACTATGTTTCTTGCACTGCGTGCAAGCAAACATAAAAAGGCCTTTCCGCAAATTGTGGAAAAGGTTCATATTTCATAGTACAACTGAATCCTTTCTCACAATTTGTGGGAAAAGATAGTTGTTTTGCAAAATGAAGTACTGCAATTTGTGGCAAAAGAATGCCTCAGATAAAATAAATACACTACTGGGTATTATTTTAAAAACTGACCCCAGAATTTGATTCCTCGGGCTCAAATAGGTAAACACAACTGTTTGTGTTACAAGTGGCAGTATTTTTAAAAATATTTGTTTGTTTGCCTTGCTAACTGAAAACAAGATGAGGTAGCATGGAAAGATTCCCCATTTATGGCAAAAGATATCCGCTTTGCAGCATTTTGAAGAGGGACATCTAACTTTTCCATAGGAAATAATGGGAAACTTTAAATGTAATAATTTTTAACAGAATAATATTTTTTCACCAAAGTTTCAAAAGGCACATCTGTGACTTAAGACCTGTATATCCTGCAAATTTCAGACCACAACTTCACATAGTTTCTGGGAAACAGAGTGATAAAGAATTTATGCAAAATGGTAATTTTCACTTTTTTGACACTCCATATCTCCACAGCCACATCTGACTGAAACATGCCACATCCAGAGATCTTTGGTCTCTGATGGTGCATCAAAAGTTCATGTGAATCACTGGAATGGTTGCTAAAATTATTAAAGTGCAAAATGTTGAGTTTAATAGAAGTGACTGTTGAACCCTAACTAAATGGACACAACTGCACCCCTATAATATATATCTATAGCTATGTGTGTGCATATATATATATATATATATATAAAATACATGGTTGGGACTGCCACCGTGAGGAATCATTATTGTGTATTTCCTGTATGCCTCACCAATTAAAGCTTTATATCTCCCAATTAAAATTGTAGACCTTTTAATTACAGCAGTATACCTCCCAATTAAAGATATACACCTTCCACTTAGAGCTGTATACCTTCAGAGAGATACCTGTATACTGTGGAAAAATCTCCCCTCAACTGAATCATGGAGCACTTAAACCCTAAAATAAAAATAAAAACTGCTGGAAAGCAACCTCTTTGCTCCATGAGCCTTTAACTCCCAGTAAAAAAAAAAAACAACACAAAAACACAGAGGCAAACCTCCCTTCCTTTCTCTCCCATCCTGGAGTTACAAAACCGAAAACTAAACAGCTGGAGGAACCCTCTCCTCTCACCTCTCCCCACTAACCTGGAGCTCCCAAAACCTAAAAGAAACACAATTGGAGGCTGGCTATAATGAATGCACTGGAAACCCTTTCCCCTAATACTTACCAATGGCCTTTTCCTTGATACCCAGCTCTCTCCTGGACTGTCACACCTCCATGCCATCTATTATCTCCAGCTGCTCCATCTGCCCTCAGTGACCGATGCTGCTCCCAACCAGCAGCAACCACCAACGATGGCAAAACCACTCAAAACTACAAACCATGCTCCTGAGCGCCACACAGTGCCACACACTGCTGCACAACACTAGTCTACCACCAGAACTAAAGACAACTGGACACACACACACATACATACATTTTTATAGGGAAACCCTACAATACGGAAAGATAAAAGGGGACAAAAGAGAACCCAGTACCAAAATGCCACTACACTACAGAAACACATGGGGCCAAAAGGAAAAGGCAAACCCTAAATGTCCCTAAAAAGTAAAGAATATGAATAGAAGACTGATTATGTTTATTTATTTATTTAGCTTTTGTTAACCAGGTAGGTACACTAGACAAGACAATTGCCCATTTCAGAATGCGACCGGGAAAGTCACAGGAATAATAGATTTAGAGCACATACAACGACTTTGTACAAATTAGACATGTTACAGTTCATGTAAGGATACAGATTCAACACAGCATACGAAACATGGTAAGGCATAGATTATACAGTATTAACATAACAAAAATAAACACCTTGTGGGGAGATAAGAGCAGTAATGTTACAGATGCAACACAGCTGCATAAGCATGGTACACTAACACAAGAAATAACAAATGGCTAAACTGCAAGCTGTAATGACAGCAGAAGATCTGGACATTATTGCCATCACAGAGACATGGATAAATCAAAATAACAGTTGGGACCTAAATGTTAGGCTACACTCTATCTAGGAGAGCCAGGAGAGTTCCAGTTGGGGGTTGAGGGGTAGTGGCAGTATCGTAAAGGAAGCTGTAAGGTTTATAGAGGATAAATCAGTCATGGAGGGCGAGGAGTCAAGTCACTATAGCTCCAGATGATAGACAGTGTGAGAAAGAAATCTACAACTAGAGTAATTTATGTAAGCAGTACTTAACTGTTACTTGCTCTGTGATATTGTATTTTAAATTGTTAATGTGAAGTGCACGAGTCCCTGAATGGGGTGTTACATAAATAAAAGTATCTAAATAAAATATCTAGCAGTAGATATGACAGGTTGTGCATTATGGTGATATAATTGCATGCCTCAAGTGCGTTATTGGCACAAGGCACAGCCGAGTGCTGTTAAATGCACCAGAGAAGTGTGATTATATCACCAATGGCACACCCTGGAGTGTCTTATTGCACTTTAAAATGTTATTTAAATATTTGACTTCAATTGAGACAAAAAGAAGAAATTATTTAAAAAGATAAAAAAATAGGACATTGATACATGCTTCCATTTTAACTCTGAAGACAAAAAATAGTCCATATTCTGATAATGGGGAAGTAGCTAAAAACTGTAAAAGACAATGAAAACCATGTGTGGCATGCATTTTAAAAACAGTTACCTTTCTGAATTTTAAATAAATTCAGATATTTTAATGGAAATGTGTTTAAACATGTTAAACCTGTTAGATTATTAAACACCCATATACTATTCAAATGTATCTGCTTTTATAAATTTCAAGAATTTATTTAAATAGTTTTGCCTCTGCCTATGTATGTGCTTTCCTCTTTTACTATCTTTCTTTATATTATTGCCTATTTTCTTCACCCTCTTTCTTTTCCTCTGTCTTTACCCATATTCAACATTTTAAATGTTTATTACAGATTGCAGGAGTGTCCCCAACTAATCACAGCACTTCCTTCAATTGCATGTGAAGTGCTCTTATTGCCATAAGAGTACCTCAGGTGCTGAGCACTGTAACGGCATCATGATGACCGCTGCTCGCATCTACAGAAAGGGATTGCAAAAAGTTGTTTTTTCTTTAAATCGTGGCACGATCTATAATAAATTATAGGGGACCTAGGAGGGCCTCTTACAGATATAAGTGTCATTTCCTGCATTCTTATGGCACCAGAACTGCTCACCTTGGTTCACAGTTCTCTTGCCCTTAAGAATGCGTGAGTGACACTCATATCCATAAGAGGCCCTCCTAGTGCACCTATAAACTTCTACCATAGAATATAGGGATTCAAAATTCTGCACAATTCCACTGGTAGAATGTCCCTTTCCCAGCATTCTGTACACACACAAAAAGCTGGCCTCACATGGAGCCAGTGTTTCAATTTATCTCTAGCAGAGTAAGAAACAGAGAATTTCTGGTAAGCAGGTAAAGATAGGCATATGAGGAGGATTTATTTTCATTTTCAGCAAAGGAACGTTAGTAATAACTATAAACAGTACTTACTTTCTAATTTGTTTATGTGTATAAGGAGGTGTAATGATCAGGGAACAATATTTCATTATTTTTGTGTTTTTATTTTAGGTACTTTTATGTTTAGGACCTAGCTGAAGGTTTTAGTGAATAAAGGTGGCAACCATGTTTGTGATGGAAAGTCAGTTCTGGGTGTAGAGGATTGACTTTCTCATAGTGTAATGTGACTGCTAACAAATCTGGTCAGGTTTAGGACAAAGATGACAGTGCATTGCTTATAATAATGCAGTCACTTGACTGGTTTTACCCAATTAAGTTTCTTTGATTGTCAGACCCATTTTATAATTGCTACCAAATCAGGGCAGATTGGGATTAGGAAAGAGCAAGGTAAATTACATTAGCGTCTTGTCAGGCAAGAACGGTAACTATGGGGACTTCAGCCTCTCAGTCATAGAATGAGACATTCCTATAGCAATAAGCCAAAAGTCGGAGATTCCAGAAATAGTGCAGGACAATTCCTCACACAATGGACCCTGTGCAGTTTGCCTGTGGCACAGATGTACAGGGCATAGGCATCCTATATTGCAAAGCCACATTGGTTGTCCCGTTGGATCCCGTGGCATTTATTAAAGGTGCATGTCCCTTCTGCACTACACACCCAGTCTGTGTGTTGCACTGTTCACATGGACAGAGACAGGGGGTGACCAGGCGTGGAGTATGGCTACGCACTATGCACTAACCCAGCTCCACAGTGAGAGGTGCTGGTGGAGAGGCACAGACACACACAGGCAGATACCCTGCTGTTGCTGCTGCTATGCACCTCTGCAACCGAGCAGAGGACTATGGTGGGCAATGACCCCTGTCTTGCTGCTGCCCAGCCTCTAATCTTGCAGTGAGGTCAGGGTGCAACCATTTGGACAGTTGCCTATTACGTGATCATGATAAGAGTAGAAGGCCTCCTGGGGCCAGTGACCATCACATGGTATGGTTCAGTTTGGCCACTACAACTAAATCATCCCATTCCAAGGCAAAAATATGGGACTTCAGAGGAGCTGACTTTGATAAGATGGCCAACAGAGTTAAGCTAGCCCTGGCAAAAGAAATACAGGTGAGGAGGTACAGGCAAAGTGGGCAAGCATTAAGGATGCAATACTTGAAGCAACATCTCATTGTGTTAGAGATAAAAGGAAGTGCAAGAGAAGAAGGAAACCACTTTGGTTCTCAAAAACAGTAGCAGAAAATGTCAGAGCCAAAAGGCTGGCCTTCAGGAAATATAAGGAACACAGCAGGATGAAGATAGGAGGCATACCAAACTTCCTAAGGGAAACAGGGAAGGCAGTAAGGCAGACAAAGGCCCAAACCAAGGAAACACTAGCACAGACATTAAAAGAAGGTGACAAGACTTTCTATAGATACACTAGTGAAAGAGAAAGTCCAGAGGCATTGCTAAGATCAAAGGAGATATGGGGGTGTGTGAGAAGAGGACCATGTAAAGCATCTATCCTAAATAGATACTTCTGCTCAGTATTTACTGAAGAGAAGGTAGGGCAGGGCCCACAGCTCAGCACCATGGACACAGGGGGAGGGAGGTGAGCACTAGTCTCTTCAAAAGAAAGGGTCCTACAAGAGCTCGATAAGCTAAGAGGGTGGACAAGGCAATAGGACCTGATGGCATACATCCCAGGGTACTAAAAGGAGCTAAGGGTGGAACTAGCAGAGCCATTATCAGAACTGTTTAGTGAGTCTCTGAGCACAGGAGAGGTCCCAGAAGACTGAAGAAGGGCTCATGTGATCCCGCTCCACAAGAGTGGTAGCAGGGAGGAGGCAGGGAACTACAGACCAATCAGTCTTTACCTCAGTAATGGGCAAGATTATGGAGGCATTCCTTAAGGAAAGGATAGTGCAACACCTGGAATCCATAGGAGCACAGGATCCAAGACAGCATGGGTTTACAAAGGAAGGTCCGTCAAACTAATCTCATAGATTTCTTTGACTGGGTAGCCAGAGTGGTGGACCAGGGGAACAATTGATGTCGCCTACCTTGACTTCAGCAAAGCTTGATACTGTTCCACATAGAAGATTGATTAATAAGCTGGGTAGGCTCGGGTGGGTCAGAGTCGGTCAACTGGATGGCAAACTGGTTGACTGGCAGAAAACAGAGAGTGGTTGTAAACGTATACAGTCAGAAGAGATGCAAGTCACAAGTGGGAACCTCAGGATCACTCCTGGGGCCAGTCCTCTTCAATATCTTCATCAGTGACATTGCAGATGACCTGAAGGGTAAGGTTTGTCTGTTTGCAGATGACACCAAGATCTGCAACAGAGTAGATGATCCAGATGGGGTGGGCAGAACGAGCAGAGATCTGGATAAACTAGCAAATGGTCAGAAGAGTGACAACTGGGGTTTAATGCAAAGAAGTGCAAGATCATGCACATAGGGAAGAAAAACCCTGAAGTCACCTATAGGCTGGGAGGAGTTGCTGGCAGTCACAAGGGAAGAAAGAGACTTGACGTCATCATCACTAATGAC
The DNA here is from genome assembly GCA_016271365.2 of Neoceratodus forsteri. Lineage (NCBI taxonomy): Eukaryota > Metazoa > Chordata > Ceratodontiformes > Ceratodontidae > Neoceratodus > Neoceratodus forsteri. The sequence continues at coordinate 232,739,806 of CM028129.1, read as the reverse complement.
CTGAAATCATCCAAGCAGACCACTAAAGCAGTAGGTAAGGCTAGGGGGATGTTAGGGCGTGTTAGTAGGGGTATCACAAGTCGGAAGAGGTAATAATCCCTCTTTACAAGACACTGGTTAGGTCCCATCTGGAGTACTGCTGCAGTACTGGAGGCCACACCTTCACAAGGACATTAACTAAATTGAGGCAGTCCAGAGAAGGGCAACCAAAATGGTGCAGGACTGCATCAGAAAACATATGAGGACAGATTAACGGAGCTCAATATGTATACCCTAGAGCAAAAGAAGGGGGAGAGAGGTGATATGATCGAAACATTCAAACACCTTAAGGGCATTAACAAGGTGAAAGAGTCTAACATGTTTAAATATAAGAAAAGTAGCAGGACAAGAGGACACAGCATGAGATAAGAGTGAGGCCGATTAAGGGGTAATGTGAGGAGTTCTTTTCACAAAAGGGTGGTGGATGCATGGAATGGCCCACCTCAGGAAGTGGTGGATATGAATACAGTGCAGGGTTTCAAACAGGTATGGGATAGGCATAAGGGAGCAATACAGATGAGTATGAATAGATAGGCCAGTGACAGAGTAAAGGCCGATGGCACATTTATAAGGCAGAAAAAGAAATGTGCAGACTGGATGGGCCTTTAGGTCCTTATCTGCTGTCAACTTCTATGTTTCTATGTTTCTATACAGGAGCCACTATATCCCAGGCCCCTGCTCTACGTGGAGCAAGAAATCCAGGATACCTGCTTGTAGAGAATCTGACTGGATGCCGACCAGTGTTCGCTGGATCACCCGTGCACGCTACTGGACCCTCTGCACTACAACACACATATAGTGAGGGCCAGGGACAAGTGGACTAGCTAAATGATTAGCATATAGTGCACTCTGGTCCACATGTGTGAGCTGCTATGGCCAGGGTACACACTTTTAGTGCATACCTGGGCGCCTTTGTGCATGCAATATTAGACCAGTTATTATGCAGGAGGATATTATCAGGGATATCACTAACAAGGATCTAACTGGTCAGAGGCGACAACCTCATTAAATTCTACATTGCACTGGAGACTGAGCAACCTAAATCCAGTGCCGTGGTCCCTGACTTTAGGAAGGCAGATTTCAATAAGATGAGAATAATAACAGGCATGCAGCTAGATGACCTGCACAAAACAGAAGGGGCAGAAAATTAGTGCTCATCAATTATGGGAGGCACCCAAGCTTGTAAAACATTTGTGAATAAGACCAGGCAGAGGAAACCACTTTGATTTAACAAACGAGTGACTGAGGCAATGAGGAACAAAAGAAAGGCTTTTACGTTACATGAGAGGGATCAGAATGAGACCAACAGGGCTGCATACAAAGATAAACAAGCATGGAGTAAGGACATCATAAAGAGGACAAAAGAAATCCTAGAACGAAGGTTAGCTGAAAGAATTAAAAAAATCTTTTATAAGTACATCAGGTTAAAAACAGACAAAAGAAAACAGAAAAGGGGATGAGATTGTCTTTTGCATTGCTGAAGGAAGCAGAGTGGGTGCACTGCCAGTTGCTGAGTGGGTGGGGGCGGGAAGTGGGCTGATATTAAATGAATCTTTCCTCGGACGGAGGAGGGTGGCTGCACTGCTGGTTACTGCATAGGTGGCCTGGGGAGGGCATTATTTTCAAAATAATCTTTCTGTCAGGTGAGGAGAGTTGGGAGGGTGCATGGCTACTGAGTGGGTGGGGAAAGCGGGTAGTACTAACTGACATTTTGGTACTTCATCCAGTGAATTGCTGGTGAAGTGCCAACTTCAGTCTGGCTGCGTGAAGCATGAAGTTTGGCATGTTGCCAACAATTTGCAGCCAGTACAACTTTGCAACACTCCTACTAAGCATGTATACTCTCTGGAGGACAGTAAGGATGGGAGATTCATAACAGGGCTAACACCACGGATTTATTTAAACTGAAGAGTAACATGACCCACAGGGACACAACTTCAAACTAGCAGCGGTAACTTCAAGTAGGACATAAGAAAATATTTATTTGCAGGAGAGTGAGGTAGATATGTGAACAGACTACCCAGTAAGGTGATTATTGCTAGGACTATCCTGGTGTTCAAAACCCAATGGGATAGTTCAAGGTGCTTATTAGAAATGTGAGGGAGGTTGGGGATTTGGGGAGCTCTGAGGGATTGAGTAATTCTAAGTAAGAACAAGCATTTGTCAATGCTGAATGTTCTCCAGTGGTATTGCTGTTGTACTGGGTCTCATGGAACACATTTGTACTATATAGGAGGCAGTATAGCGCAGTGGTTTAAGGCTCTGAGTTGTAAATCTAGAGACCTGGGTTTGAATCCCACAGCCCCACTTGCATACTGTGTGATCCTGAGCAAGTCACTTAACTTCCTGTGCTCCCAGGTTGCACCTGTAAACAAGCTTTCAGCTTAGTGTGTCTCACCTGGTTAAACAATTGGGAAAAAATATATGTATTTGCCCAGGATAGAGCATAGAAGATGTAGTATCTCATTTTCAGTGGTGTCCTGCTTTGACACATTGCTAGATTGTAATGATCCAGGATAGAGCAGCCGAGATGCATTATTTTAAGTGGGCTCCAGCATTTTGATCCCAAATGTCTAATAGTCTTTTATGACCTGACATTTTGATCAAGACGGGAATTTTAAAATCCCACCTGAAAGATGATTTAGCTGTATGACTGTGGAAACAAGTTTCGGATGGAATTTGAAAAATGACACCTGCCATGTTCAGGAGTGTGGTAACACAAGGATATGTTGAACATTAGGGGCCAAAATATGCAAAAATAAAATTATGAGTAAAAGTGGAACTATTTGTTTCCTCATAACTTAATTGGTTTTCACATATGTACCCCAACTTTTAACATCATTTTTATGACCACTCCTTCTGAGCATGGCAAGTTGCATTTCTAAAACCCTCCTCAATCACCCCCATCTGCACTCCCCATGCTCTCCTCTTCCTTGACAAGACTCTTTTGCCGCTATCCACCTTCCTGTCTCACCTACTGGTTACCTCACCTGTACCCAACAGCACCAAATACTGAGTTTGCCCTCCAATATACAGCCTTCTGGTTTACAGTTACAACAGTGGCCTTATGCGATACAAGACTGGACTGAAATGGCTTGCTAATAGTGCAAGTACTGTGATAGCTCTGTTCTGATCCATGTATGGCGTTGACAAAGCATCGCCGCGGCGGCAATGACTTGCAATTGATGCAAACTCTGTACATATTTCCTTGCTTCTCCTGTTTGATAGTTTGTAATGTTTCCAGTTTCCTGCTATGCTTTGATGCCTGTACAATTTCTGTTGACTTGGAACCTTAGCAAATGAGCTTGTAACTCAAAGTGGACTCCAAAATAATAAATAAAATAAAACTAAAACAATGGCGAAATGTTATTTTGCACACAAGTGTTAAAACATATTTTGGGCAGGATTTGAAAGTGACAGCTGTCACTTTCATGAAGTGGTGTGAAAAAATGGATATGTTGAAAAGTTGGGATCAAAATATTGAAAATGAGCACAGTTTGAGGGCCATCCCAGTGGCATGGAAGGCTGAGGCATCACTGTCTTACCTCCTGCCAGGTCGGCGAACCATGTTCGTGGGTGCTGGATCACCAGGGTCAGGAGGGAGAGACTGACATCTGGTCCGAAGACAGCTCTCCTTTCCTGGGAGGGTGGGACCAGAGACTGGTGCATGCCTGGCCCCTAGTGGTGGCTGGAGGATGGCATACTGGCTCCAAAGACAGGGGGCAGAGACAGAGCAGGCGCCCGGCATGCCATGTGTGGAAGCATGCATGGCTCAGCAATTGGTGTCATTGCATGCTGCGTCTCCACACTCAGGAGAAAATGTAGGCCAAAATACTACTGACCAGCGAGATGATGCCAGCCCCACAGGTGCACGCCAAGCCAGCTGGTACCTCAATGCCAACAGGTAAGTCTCCAGTGGACGCCGGGGTGACAGGGCTGGGGGCCAGTGGAAGGGGCGATCTGTGGCGGAGAGAAAGAAACTAATAAAAAAAAAAAATGACCACAGTTACGGCGTGGGTTGAAAATTGCAACATAGACTTACAACTTGTTGCTTTCTATTTTTACCCACATTTCAAAATAGCTTTCTTATGACTCCACATAGGCTTTTTATGAGCCCACTTCATGAACAAGGGTGTAAAACATTTCCAAATCCTGCCCATAAGGTGATTTCATGCCACAAATGTGAAAACACATTTTGACCAGGATTTGAAAATGACAGCTGTCACATTCTTGAGGTGCTCTTAAGAAATGGCTATGTTGAAAATTAGGTTAAAATATTGACAGTTACCAAAGTTACAAGCCTGCATTCACATATTTCAATGTAGGCTCATGACTTTTGTTGTTTTTAATATTTTATGAAATTTTCAACATAGCCTACTCATGATCCCACCTCATGAACAAGGGAGGAGAAAATGTTCAACTCCTGCCCAAAAGGTGATTTTATTGCAGCAACCATAAAATCAACTTTCAGGACAGATTTGCCTACTTTCACTACCATTGTTCATGGTGGGGTCCCAAAAAGGCATGTTGAAAATCTGGAGCAAAAGTATTAAAAATGGTCAAGTTATGCCACTAACTTTAAAACCCAATTGAAATACATTGAACTGCACACCTGATTTCCTCAGTTTGCGGTCCGGCTTTGAAGAATGAAGACATGTCTGCAGCCCAGAGAGGATTCGGTGTTGGATCCTGGTGGGTAAGTAAGGCTTTGGAGGGTTTAGGATGGTGGTGCTGAATGGGAGGTTGGGTGGGGGGACTAATGGTGCAACAGACATCAATGGGCGGTTTTATTTTTATAGGATTTAAAAAATGACGAAGATGGTTTTCTTTACTTCAGGTGGTGACACTGGGGATTGGGCACCCCAGTGTCGGGAGTTATGTTTGTGGAGGGTATTGGGTGGTGGTGCTGAGTAGGAGGGTTGGGCGGATAGACAGTAAAGGCAGTGCAGAAACAGACATCGATGGTGTTTTCTTTCTTATAGGTAGTGTGTGTGTCCAGTGTTAGTGTTATGTTTGTGGGGGGTGCTGAGAGGAGGGTCAGGTGAGGAAGGACAGTTACTATGGCACCAGCAGCAGACTGTCAGTGGATGGTTTTCTTTGTTACAGGGTGTAATTCCTTAGCAGACTGATCATGACAGATCAGCTGTGCTTGAAATACACAAAGTATCTGCCCAGCAAGCCAGAATACTGTTTTGATCAGACTGACTGACTGATGATTGGCGTGACACTGTGAGCCCCTTGCAGACCACTCTGCATTGGACTGACAGTGTCACACCCTCAAAAGCCACTCTCCTAACAAAATGTTTGCTGCATGTGTGTGCATGGTGAACATAAAACAGGGCAGACTGGATGGACTTTTGTCTTTGTCTGTCCTATACCATTCATGTAGTATGTAGGCATTAAGACCATCACCCTGCTGTACTACCAATTGTATCTAACAGGTACACATAGGCAATAAAGTCCTTAACTCTGCTACTCTAGCAGCTGTATTAAGTACTGCAGACACAGGTGATTTAGGTGATGGAGATGATCAATGGCCCAGCAAAGTCTAGCCCACTGCTGTCCTAGAGGCTGTATCCAGTAGGTAAACATAGGCATTATATTAGATGGAAAGACCAATGGTCAATCAAGTCCATAAATGCTGCTGTAGCATCTGTATTCTAAAGGTACACACGATGATTTATGGGATGTAGAAGACTCATGTCCCAGCATGTCCATCCCCTTGCTGTCCTAGAGCTGTATCCAGTAGGTACACATAGGCATTATATTAGATGGAGAGACCAATGGTCAATCAAGTCCATAAATGCTGCTGTAGCATCTGTATTCTAAAGGTACACACAGATGATTTATGGGATGTGAAGACTCATGTCCCAGCATGTCCATCCCCTTGCTGTCCTAGAGCTGTATCCAGTAGGTACATATAGGCATTATATTAGATGGAAAGACCAATGGTCAATCAAGTCCATAAATGCTGCTAGCATCTGTATTCTAAAGGTACACACAGATGATTTATGGGATGTAGAAGACTCATGTCCCAGCATGTCCATCCCTTGCTGTCCTAGAGCTGTATCCAGTAGGTACACATAGGCATTATATTAGATGGAGAAGACCAATGGTCAATCAAGTCCATAAATGCTGCTGTAGCATCTGTATTCTATAGGTACAACAGATGATTTATGGGATGCAGAAGACTGATGTCCCAGCATGTCCATCCCTTGCTGTCCTTGAGCTGTATCCAATAGGTAAACACAGGTATTGTCCTGGATGAAGAAGACCAATGGTCCTTCAAGTTCAACACCTATGCTGTCAGGTACACAGGCATTGTATTGCATGAAGAAGACTAATGGTCCATGAAATCTGCTCTTGCTGTCCTAGCAGCTGTATCTTATAAGTTCACATAGGCATTGTATTGGATGGAGAAGACCAATGGCCCATCAGCCCCATTCCCTGGATGTCCTTGCAGCTGGATCCTATAGCTACACATGTGTAAGTGCAGGACTAAGGACCCCATTGTAAGGTGCCACTAAATACCAAATGCTATTACTGTGACAGGCCATCATGCTAGTGTTTTAGCACACTGCTCTGAAATCCAAATACCAGCTGGTTTTGTTAAGAATTGGGGGTCCACCCTACAACCCCTAATTCTGGTTTATGTTCAATCACCACTGCTCATGTGAGGCTTCAGTCATGCATGTGATAAACATAGGGTACGTTTGATAAGAGACAGGGAGGTGCGAGAATGCCAGATATCAGATAGAGTCTGTGGAGGCAGAATAATAATAATAATAATCTTTATTTATTAGGCACCTTTCAAATATCAAGGTGCCTTACAGAATTAAAACAAAGCATCAGATATACAGAATAACTTATATCATTAATAAAATCATAATAACTTTTAAAATGCCTGATTCTACAAAAAGTCTTAAGTGCCTGTTGAAAGCCCCCAGGTCGTTGCACTCATGAAGTTGATGGGGCAGAGAATTCCAGAGGGTAGGGGCCACAAGCATAAGGCATGGGCCCCAGAAGATTTCAAAATAACCCTCAGAATCTCCAGCAACCCCTCGTCAGTCAGCGAAGCTGTCACACAGGAGTGTAAGGAATCTGAAGCTCTTTCAAGTAGTCGGGACCAAGACCGTGTAGGGCTTTGTAGGTCAACAAACCTACCTTAAAGGTGAATAGTCAGGAACGTCTGGGCAGACTGGTCAGGCCAAGCGTTTTTCTGCTGATAAATTCTAGATTTCTATGTAAACTGGGGAGAAAATGGGGGAGTGGAGGTGTAGCCCCTCATGAAACAAAAAACTAAATATCAGTTGTTTTTTTAAGAATTGGGGCTCCACCCCCACATCCTCTGATTATTTGTTTTATTTAAATGGCAGCATGTTGGTTTATGCTAGATCTTGAATGCTAGTTCAGTGTAGCATAGCACAGCACAAGGTGTGCAACCAACTACCCACAGAACTGCTGGATAGAGTTACGTAGCATTACGTTAATACCTAAAGGGTCCTTAGTCCTCCACTGATGCTGGTACACACATATTTCATAGATTCATAGACTACAGGAAGTGTGGCAACAGAAAGGACCGACAAAGCCCACCGAAGTTCGCCCATTTGTCCAGCTATCTGCTTGGACCTGCACTGTTTATGGGATGAAGATGACCAATGGCACATCAAGACCACCTCTACTGTCCTAGCAGTACACCATACAGGTACATATGCACAGTGGTGGATGTAAAGACCAATGGTCAGTCAAATCCTTCTCTCTGCAGCCCTAGCTGTTGTATTCTTTAGGTATGCAGGCATTGTATTGGATGGAAGACCAATGCCAATCTGTCCTACCAGGACCTCCTTGAAAATGAGCCTCACTCAATGGAGCCTTTTCCTGGTAAAACAAACAAACAAACAAACAAATAAATAAATGCACACATTGCAATGGATGGAAAAGACTAATGGTCCATCCAGTTCATCTCCATGCTGTCTTAACTGTTGTATCTGATAGCTAGCCACTCATACAAGACTGAAGAAGACCAATAGTCCATTATGCCAACCCCCTGGTGTCCCAGCATTTACAGCCTGTGATATTGATATTGATGTTGATGCGATATTGAAGTTGGTTGAGCAAGGAGGTTTTTAGAAATGGGGAGGCTAAAAAGCAGCATTCAGAAGATTTAGGAAATCAGGTAATAAGGAGGATTGGGATGAGTATGTGAAAAGTCCAGGGTAGTCAGGATTGCTAAAGCTTCCAGGCAATTGAGGGCTGGCACAGGGTATCAAGAAGGAGAAAAGACTTCTTCAGATACATATGGGAGAAAAGGAACTGTAAGGACAGATTGTGAAGATCAGGAAGGAAAGGGGTGTGCTGAAAGTGGGGTGGAACATGCAGGGCTCTAAATGAGTATTTCTGTTCTGTGTTCATGAAGGAAAAGGGGGCTTCATCCAAAGGAAATGGGGATGGTGGGAAGGGGTTGAGGAGTTAACAGATGGTGTGATTACTGAGGGCAGGGTATTGGAAGCTCTAAGGGCTCTGAGGGTGGATAAAGCACCAGGTCTGGGCGAGCATACATCCGTGGGTGCTTAAAGAAATGAAGGACATATTGGCTGGACCACTGGCGGATCTGTTCAATACTTCCATGAAAACAGGGTGTGTGCCACAAGACTGGAGAATGGCCCACATGGCACCTCTCCGTAAAAGTGGTCCAAAGGATGAGCCGGTAATTACAGGTCAGTAAGCCTAACATCTATTGTGGGAAAGCTGATGGAGACAATACTTAGGAGAGGTTGGTCTCCTTCTTGGATGCAAGTGATCTCCAAGATGCTCCTCAGTATGAGTTTGTCTCAGAAGGTCCTGTCTGACTAACCTTGTTGAGTATTATGACTGGGTTACAAGGGAGCTAGACAAGGGTCATGCTGTGGATGTCATTTATTTGGACTTCAGCAAGGCCTTTGATTCAGTTCCCCATGGAAGACTGGGTGGTAAGCTAAGTAATTTGGGGTGGGCACTAAATTGGTTAATTGGATTGTGAACTGGCTGCAAGACAGCAGCAGAAGTAGTAGTGAGGGGGGAACTCTCACCTCGAAAGCTGTGATGAGTGGGATGCTGCAGGGATCGGTGTTGGGGCCAATGTTATTTGGGATTTTCATTGTGGTTATCTCGCATGGTGTCAAGAATAAGATCAGTCTGTTTGCTGATGACACCAAATTGGGGAAGTGGTGGATGATATAGAATGTTAGCATGGGTTGAAGGATGATCTGACTAAGGTGGCGGAGTGGTCAGAGGTATGGCAGTAGGAGTTTAATGTGAAAAAGTGCAAAGTATTACACTTTGGTGCAAGGAATCCTAGAAAGGGTTACCAACTGGGGAGGGGTGCAGTCATGTACCACTGAAAGGAAAAGGATCTTGGAGGTGATAACAGTGAATATAACAATTCACAGCAGTGCAGGAGGCTAACGAAGGTCAACAGGATGCTGGGCTGCATAGCGAGGCATCTCCTCCAGAAGCAGGGATGTCATTCTGCCACTCTACAAGTCACTAGTCAGACCACACCTGGAATACTGTGTGCATTTCTGGTGCCTTTATCTGAAGAGAGATGTGAGATTGTTGGAGGGGTACAATGAAGGGTGACAAAGTTAATTCAGGGATTACAGGATATGCTCTATGAGGAGAGATTAAGGAATTGAACATGTATTCCCTGGAGGAGAGAAGAGATTGGGGGATATGATTGAGACCTTTAAGTACTTAAAGGAATAAATAAGTCTGGTACTGAATCGATATTCAAGCTCTGGAAGGAGGGACATGAAAAGGCATAGACTTAGATTGGAAGGAGGTAGGTATAAGAGGGAAATGAGGAGGCACTTTTACAGTAGGATGCTGGGTCGTTTCAAGAGGGATGGGACAGGGGTGAGAGGGGTGGGTATTTGGGAAGGTGGAGGAGAGGGAGGGGCAGCTGCAAAGTAGGGTGTTAGATGCTTTCGGGCAGACTAGATAGACCTATAGGCCTAATTTCTGCTGGCAATTTTCACATGTTCATATGTTATTCCTCAGTTGGGGCCATTCAAACCTCTTTTGAACTTAGAATCTGCATATTTAGTTAACCATATGTCCTCTGCTTAACTGTATTACAAACCAGGTAAACTTTTCTTTTTTTGAAGAGGGCAGCCATGCTAAAGCAAAACTGAAGAGACCGGACATCTGATAGGACACCTAGAAGAAATATGTTGTGAAACGACAGACCACTGTGCATGGTATGCTGCTTTATTTGTGCTTGTTTGGGTTAGCTGTTATGGTTACAATGTTTCTTTTTAATTTATTTAAATTTGGGAGCTCTACAACCTTATTTTTTCTGTTATAAGGGAGGTGGGTGTGCAGAAACTCAAACAAATTGAAAAAAAAGGTAATGCGTTAGAGTGCGAATTTGGTCACGGGCATGCAGCATTCTCCCAGCCACCCATCAGGTTTTCAATCCCACAGGTCAAATGCATAAGTTAGACCAGATTTTTCCTGATCAATACGCGCGCCATTTGGGAGACCCTTTACGTGGGCTATGGAAATATTTGGTGCAAGCCGCTGTGAAGTGTGAAAAAATGTCACAAATCGCTCTCAATGTACTAAAATCAGGTGCAGTTGCATCAAAGGAGTTTGACGCAGCTGTGCCAAAGCACGGTGTTGATGTAGGCTTGATACAATCCCCTGCGTCAGCCTTTAAATCAAGCCCATGACCTTAATCTGGCACTAACTCTTAACAACTATGACTAGTGCAAATAGAGCAGTGCACCACTGTGCTGCACTCTTAACGATGGTTCATAGTCCTCCACCAACACTGAAAATCAACATTAGAAGCTTTTTAACTTACATTTAACATATTTTCTGTATTTAGCTTCATCTTTTCCAAAGTTACTTTGCAAATTAATTCTAACTAATCTCCTTTCTAGAGAAATCCTGAAGAAGTTCAGTAGTGTCTGTGGCTCAGTAGGTAGCACTTGCCGCTGAGAGTGAAAGCTCAGATGGCCATGGGTTCTAGCCCCACACCAGCCATTTGGAATCATACCCATAACTGACACTGTAGTGCAGTAGGAGGGAGATGCCTTGCTGATAAGGTGGAATCCTTCAGATGAGATGTTAAACCAAGGTCCCTTCTGTGAATCTCTGGTCGTTGTCCAGGTAGAAGTAACATATCGCATGGCACTTACTGAAGGAGAGAGGAATTTTATTAAATAAAATAGCTCATACAATAGAGTCAGTGTCATGTGTCACTCATAAAATTAACATGGAAGAGAAACAAAACAACTGCATAATGCTGTACAAAAGCAGTGCTAAATGAAAAGAAACAGGATTTCACAAGAACACAATAAAATCCCCACAAAAGCAAAAGACAATTCAATAAACACAAAAATATCAACTTTCACAGACGACAAGAAAACAAAACAGAATCATACAGAATTCAAAGAGAATATACAGTATTAGTTTAGTGTATCAACCATAATCTGTGATCCATGTACAGTGGCCCATAACTTCCCAAACTGAGTGATAGATAAATGTTGAGGTTCTGTATTACATATTCTTCAGAGACAATTTTGGACTGTAGCAACTATGTCAACTGTGATTGACACCTTTAAGTTAAGACAGAAAAGACCACACCACAGGAATGGTTGCTCACGTTACTCAACGTAATGCAAATGTAACCCCCACCCTTCTACTTTGCACAGTAAGCTACCCCCGGTACCCTCGACTGGGCACCCAAACTACTTTGGACACTTTTGGTACCTATACCTAGCTTTGGGAATGTATACTAGGCTCGCTATTTCTAGAGGTCAGAAGGGTGTACGTGTACAAAAGCAAAACTGCACAATTGACCCACTAAACCCAAGTCCTGAGGAGAGAACTTTTGCTTAGGGCTATGCTAGGTCTGTACTTCTGAAGGGGTACCCATAATTCCACACAGGAAGCAGTAACATGAATGTCCAAACCAGGTTGGGGTTCCAGAGTGTGACTTTATTCCAAGATGGTACACTAAAGCAAGGTGGACTCCCAAGGTTTACATCATGGCACAAGACAATGGCAGAAAACAGAACTCTGTATTGGACAGAATCTCTACATATCCCATATATCATAGGACCTTGAATTCTCTTCAGCGGCAATGGCCTCAGTTGAAACACACATTTTCTTCTAGTGGCACTGGACACACTGAGCACATTTCCCATATGGCAAGGGACTTAACATTTTGGCAATGTGAAACTGGTGGCCACGATGGAGCACACTGGTGCTCAAAATTAGCACAACCCACACCAGGGATAAACTTCTCTTGAGGCACTGGCCACCATGACCTGAATAACCAGGTGCCCTTAAAGAACCTGTAGTGCTGAACTGGTCACTCCAGATGGGGGCTGCTCACCTTTTGTTTCCATGTCTATACTAGCCATTATTTCAGAGTTACACCTCAAAACATCTGTTAAAACAGTTAGAAATATGCATCTTGGAATGATTTTCACATCCAGCATAAGAAAACACTACTTCTGAGTGTAGAACTAAAGTCCTGAACAATGTGCCAAGTCTCTCTCTGGGGACCCCACAATTGTCAGCCAACTTTAAAAGCATGAGACAGTCTCAGCTTAGCACAGAACTGGTGTATATTTCCCTTTATCAGAGTACACCCCAAAACATGTACTTTCCTCTGGGAAGCACAAAGTCAGATTACTCACGGTTGGTAAACAAACAGGCAGCTTCAAAGTCCTGGATCAAAATGGGGATTGTCCCTCGGATCCATTCTGGCAGTCCTTTTCCATCTCTGCAGGGATGGAAAATCAGAACTCCTGCTCTAGACAACGGTTTCCACCACTTCTCTTGGCAGGCAGATGTTTCTCAGCACTAGGTGAGAAAATAGGCTCTCCTCTCAGAAACCACACTGCAGCTCTCACTCCTCCAACTGCTCATTGCAGACTCAACTACAGAACTCACTCAAGATTCTAAGCGTCCCACTCACAGCCAGCTGCTATGGCTATGCTGCTGCGAGAGTTCTAAATGACATCACCTATTTCCTTTCAGCTGAGGTCAAGTAAACAGAGAGGGAGCAGGTGAAATCCCATTTAACCAGTTATTCACCAGCTGCCTTCCCTACCTAACACTGACACTGATGGGATTCTAGTAATCTTAGGGACTGGGTGGTTACCCTTGCCCCATGCCAGGTAAATGACTATCTGCAGTCATTTCTCCACCCAGCAGCAAGCCATCCTACCCTCTGTGTTACCTACAGGGAGGGTGATCAGGCCCTCCCCTACCATGTACCAGGCACAGGCAGGTGACATTAAAGGCACAGAGGCTGGCATATGAGACCTCAGCCCTATCCTACTATCTATCTATGGATATTCAGTGGCCACAAGGAGACCACTTGAAGCATGCCCTAATACATCAGAAGTTAGGTCCCTACTGCAGCACAGGACCACAGCCTTTCTATCCCCTAGCCCTCTAGGGAAAATCTATCTGACCAGGATGCCCCAGGGACCTCGCTCCAAGCTCCCAGGGTACCTGCAAACAAAACAACAAGGAAAACGCACATTGTATTGCATTACTTTTCCCAAAATTTCTCCACAACCTCACACCTGTGAAGAAAAAGCATGTTAACTTACTGTTAACCACAAACAATCCTAAAACATCTAAGCAAAGAGAACTCAGCTGAGCTCCAGCATCCTCTTCTTTTCTTCCTCAGGAACACCTGCAAGAGAAGAAAAACAAAAACACATTCTACATTCCACACAGTGCCTAAACCTCCACCTGAACACTAAAGAATTCCAAAAATATTTTTCTAAAAAAGTACAAAAGTAAAAAAAATGGAAAGAAGACATTTATACAACACATTTGGGGGTTGGAAAGCCCTAAAGAGTCCAAACTAGTGACAAAATGTTGTTGCCGTAGGCAAGGTCCATTAAAGAGTCTCTCTAGGCTGGAGCCTGCTGAAGAACAGTCCTGGAACAGGGCAGGGCCGGTGTAGCACTGAAATCCATGGGGAGAGTCTTTGAGGACAGTCAAACAGTTCTGTGGACAATCTTCAAGTATAGGATGTGTTGTGCAAAGTCAGTTAGGTAACAAAATTTAGTGTTACCAGTTTCTTGAAGACCGAAAACAAAGGATCCTTACTGCTCCAGCTGAGGACCCTCTCTCTTCAGACCAGGTGGCATCTTTGGATACAGCTGGGTTGAGGTCCTCTGAAATACCAGACGATGAAACAGGAAAACTGCTGGGTTGATGTAATCTGGAAACCAAATGATGGAATGGGAAACACAGCTGAGTTGATGTCATCTGAAAAGCCAGCGATGACACAGGAAAACAGCTGGAATGATGTAATCTGAAAAACAGTCAATGAAATAGGAAAACAGCTGCACTGATATCATCTGGAAGGCCAGGTGATGAAATGGGAAAACTCTACTGGGACGATGAATCTGGATGGACCTGAAGAATCCTGGAATACCAGTAGAGCTACATCTTCCTCCTTGGAGACTGTTGCTGCTGGATGACAGACCCAGGCTGCCACTGCTCACTTCCCTCTAGGCATGCTGGGCATATTCACAGGAGTCACACCATTAAGGGTAGTACCACTCAGGGTGAGGTGCGAGGACTATGACACTATCTGGGTGTTCAAAGTTGATGCTGTGAAATGTCTCATTCCCTACCTTGTCCACAGTTTGCACAGTGTCTATAAACAGAGTTCTGTCCAATTTCCAGAATTTAAGTAGATCATTTATGACTCTGTCCCTGACACATTCTGCTGCACGAATACAAATTCTTGCTTGCTTCTTCCAACAATCAGGATTGTCTGTTCTGTTCCATTTCCTCTCAGACTCTAAAGGAAAGGTAGGAAAGAACTGCCCATAGATGGCGTCAGCCCTCCTACATATCAGTCTCTCCTCCTTGCTGCTCTTCACAAGTTTGCGGCCCATGGCCCGACTTGGGGTTGGCCAGTCCTGGTTGAGCCAGGCCGCATACTTAAAGAACTTGTCCTCGACCATCTTTGTGGGCAGATTACTGGAGCCTTCTCTCTCTCTCTCTCTCTCTCTCTCTCTGGCTCCTCTGAGGCAAGAGCTTAAGGTGACTCACGGGGACCCTCAACATGAAGATACATATCTTCATCCTCCTCTTCCTCACTCATGATCTGAGCCTAGGAATGAGCAGATGTCCTCACTCTGGAGACAGTCCACTCCTCACTGGGCATGGAGGTAGACACCTCCCAGTTCAGTGTCTCTTGCAGTTCATCTTCCCCTACTAGGCTAGGACTTGGACCCTCGTTCCATGGGTCCACGGATCCTTCCATTGCACTACCACCTAGGACATGGGCATGGAAACCTTCTCTCTGCCTGCCCTTGAAGTGAATCAACATTGCTCTCTCCCTCTGTGCCCACACTCTATGGGGCTTCCCCAACAGGTTCGACCTGGTGCTATGAACTACTACTTGCAGAGAACAAATTCATGATACCCTCTGTGGCCTGCACCCCTGCTCATACCATACTTCATAAAGCAATCCAAACAGTGGGTATCGAAACACAACCCTTCCAGCCTTGAGGCACATAATGCACAGTCTCATTGGATAGCTAGGGATCGTTACATCCGGAGGCAACCCTTCACCATAGAAAGTTCTCTCTATTTCTCTTAGTGCTACCACCTCCTCTTCGATCATAGCTCAGGCATGATCCGGATAGCAGGAGTTCAAGCCATGTCTGAAAGCAAACATACAAAAGTTGATTGTTACTGAACTGCTCACTAGTCTCTTTGCTGTCTCACAAAATGGCTCCCTACTGCTTGTGTTTACATTGCTAACCCCACCCTGTAATGGTGGCGGTAGCTCTCCTCATGCATCAAATCTGTTTAGTGACTCAAAACTGTGTCTCCGACTTTTTCTGGCTACTGAATCGGCTCAAAACTGTAACTGATTGCACTGCCTGTATCTTTCAGCACATTAATATGATTTTACACTTGACTTTGTTTCAGCATCAATTAAAGAGCTATTTACACACATAAAGTCACCCACAAGCCCACAGTATTTCCATCGCTCAGGATTGCCTGTTTGCTGCAGCCTAACATACAACTCACAGTCCCTCTCTTGCTTAGAAACATTTTACTATTGGTGAACCCATAACAAATGCTCATAGTCTATGCTCAGAATTGTTGTTTGTTGCCTTTCTGTTTCAACACACAGGCCTTCTTTGCAAAACAATCACACTGCTTGCATACAGATTCAGCTGGCTTGAAAAATCACACAGTTTGATGCTCAGTTAGCTGGTTTTACTCACTGAATTCAGTAGCTGGCTTTCTGCGGTGGAAATTTTTCTGCCTGGTGCTGATCCTGGAAGACCTCTGGGTGAAACAGGCTGGTGGTCCAGCGATCATAGCCACAAATGCCACGCTCACTTTCCAGTCAGTCAGACAACTGGTTGAGCCCGAATTTACACAGCAAACATCTGTTTTCTACAGATTTGAACATTTACAACCCCTCGATGGTTGGTCCTGGTCTGACCAGCTTGCATGCCACTCTCTCTCCTCCTCGAACACTGGCTGCACACAGAAGCTGGCTAGGGAGTGGGACTGAATGTAGTCACACCAATCACTTGACACCATGCAAATGAGCTCTCTCTCTCTCTCTCACTCGCTCTTCCTTCATGGCGATCGTCGAGCAGGACAAATTTTAACTGCAACTGTAACTTTTTCGGCTATAATTTAAGCAGGGAGCACAGTTTTGACCATTTTTCCATGATTCTGGCAATTTCTTTAGTGACTCCCTCAATTTGCACACAAAGTGCATGAAACGTTCAGAGCACATTTCTCTGTCTGTTTCCTAAAGTCCACACTACTTTGGCATTTGAAAATTGCAAGTTAAAAGTTCTGTAAATGTCCTGGATGCAGAGACAAGGACATACACTTCAAGGCTTTACTGTCCATTGCAAGTTGAGAAACACACAAGCAGCACTCTGTCTCTCTGTACTAGCAGGTATGTAAGCAGCATATTTGGATGACCTTTCCTGGGCAAAATCCTTTTGTGCAAAGCTTCCTTTTCTGTTTGGGCTACCATGCTTTCAGACAGACAAACACTAGCCATACTCTCAGCAAAAATCTCTAGTTCTCTCCCCAAATTAAACAACATCCTTGGACAAGCCCACTTTTTAACCACTCCCCCAGCTACTTTGCACAATAAGCTAAGCCTTGGTACCCTCGACTGGGCACCCAAACTACTTTGGACAATTTTGGTGCCATCCCCAGCTTTGGGAATGTATCAGGCTCGCTATTTCTAGAAGTCAGAAGGGTGGGGTGTACAAAAGCAAACTACACAAATGACCCACTAAACCCAGGTCCTGAGGAGAGAACTTTGCTTAGGGTTATGCTAGGTCTGTACTCTGAAAGGGGTACCCATAATTCCACACAGGAAGAAGTAACATGAATGTCCAAACCAGGCTGGGGTTCTAGAGTGTGACTTTATTCCAAGATGGTACACTAAAGCAAAGGTGAAGCCCCAGGGTTTACATATTGTGGCACAAGGCAATGGCAGAACAACAGAAATCTGTATGGACAGAATCTGTACATATCCCATATGTCATAGGACCTTGAATTCTCTTCATCGACAAAAGCCTCAGCTGAAATGAATATTTTCTTCTAGTGGCACTGGCCACAACTGTGCACATTCCAATTTGGCATCGGACTTAACATTTTGGCAATTTGGCAACTGGCCATGATGAAGCACACTGGTGCTCAAAATTAGCACAACGCACACCTGAGGAGAGAACTTTTGCAGTCAGAATAGCAAAGGCCCAACCAAGGAAAAGATAGTCAACTCGGTTAAGAAGGGGATAAAACCTTTACAGGTATATTAGGGAGCAAAGGGAAGACTAAGGCAGGGATACTGAGGCTGAATAAAGAAGAAGGTGGTTGGGCAGAGAGCCGACAGTGAAAAGCAGGGATACTGAACGAATACTTCTGCTCAGTATACACAATGGAAGAGCAGGGGAGATACCTAATCCAGTCAATAGAAGCACTCTGGATAGGGAGTTTATAGTAGTCCTTCCACAGAAGAAAGGGTTCTGAAAGAACTCTTAAAACTGAAGGTGGATAAAGCAATGGGGCCTGATGGGATTCACCCCAGAATTCTAAAAACTAAGGAAAGAACTAGTAACACCACTGACTACCCTTTGAATAAATCATGGGAGGATGGTGTGGTACCGAGGACTGAAAAGAGGGCAGATGTGATTCCCTTCACAGAAGTAGGAGCAAGACAGAGGCAGGAAACTACAGACCTATTAGTTTGACCTCAGTGGTAGGAAAATGATAGAATCACTTCTGAAGGAAAGAATTGTTGAGTACCTAGAGGCCAGTGGGGCACAGGACCCAAGGCAGCATGGATTCACAGGGGGAAGGTCATGTCAGACAAATCTAATTGATTTCTTTGACTGGGTGACCAAAGTAATAGACCAGGGAGGGGCTGTGGACATGGCCTACTTTAGCAAGGCATTTGACACAGTCCCACACAAAGATTAATAAACAAATTAGCCAGCCTGGGCATGGGTCCCAGGGTGGTAGCCTAAGTAAAACACTGGCTGGACAACAGGACACAGAGGGTAATAGTAAATTGAGTCACAGTGAAGAAAGGGGGTTACTAGTGGGGTACTGAGGAGTTCAGTACTGGGACGGTCCTTTTAATGTCTTTATAAGTGACATTGCAGAGGGACTGAAACATAGAAACACAGAAACATAGACTTTGATGGCAGATAAGGACCACTTGGCCCACCAGTCTGCCCATTTCCCTACCTACTGGATAAGCTGCAGATTTTAGTTAACCAACAGCCTACTTCCTGCCACCCCACTATAATTGTCTTATGTCTGGTCCCATGCATGTTTGATTCCTCACTGTTTTAGTCCCCATAGCCTCTCAGGAAGGCAGGTTCCATGCATCCACCTCTCTCTCTGTGAAAAGAAATTCCTTACATTACTCATGAGACCGTCCCCTCTATCTTTAAATTGTGCCCCTTGTTCTTCACATCTCTTTTTCTGAAAGATGCTACCCTCTGGACTTTGTTGATTCCCCTGAGGTACTTGAACATTTCTATCATGTCCACCCTGTCCCTTCTTTCATCAAGGGTATACATATCAAGCTCTCTCAGTCTCTCTTCATATGGTTTCTGATGCAGACCCTGCACCATTTTAGTTGCCCTCCTCTGGACTGCTTCCATCCGGTCTATGTCCTTGCGTAGGTGAGGTCTCCCAAACTGCACACAGTACTCCAGATGGGGTCTCACCAACTGTCTGTACTTGTGATGCCCTTCCTATGCATCCCAGTATCCCCTGGCTCTCCTTACTGACTTCTCACATTGATTACCCACCTTTAGATCATCTGATAGACTACTCCCAGGTCCCTTTTCATTTTTGTTGTTGTTAGTACCTCCCTGCTATTGTGTACTCTTCTCCTGGGTTTTGTTTCCCAGGTGCATTACTTCACTTCTTTGTGATTGAATCTAATTTGCCATATGTCTGACCATTCCTCCAACCTTGCCAAGTCTCTTCTCATCCTTTCTACCCCACCTTGTGTATCAACTCTGTTATAGACTGGAAGGAAAAGTATGTCTGTTTGCAGATGACACGAAGATCTGCAACAGGGCTGATCAACTGGAGGGGTGTAAAGGATGAAAAAGGAGTTGGCAAGGTTAGAGGAATGGTCAAATGTATGGCAGCTCAGATTCAATGCAAAGAAGTGCAAAGTAATGCACCTGGGAAACAAAAACCAGGGAAGAGTACACAATGGGGGGGTGATGCTGACAACAAAATGGAACGGGACCTGGGGTAGTCATAGCAGATGACCTAAAGGTGGGTCAGCAATGTGAGAAGGCAGTAAGGAGGGCTGGGAGGGTTCTGGGATGCATAAGGAGAGGCATCACCAGTAGAAAACAGGAAGTTGTTGGCCCTCTGTACAGACAGTTGGTAAGACCACATCTGGAGTACTGTGTACAGTTCTGGAGACACCATCTCTGCAAAGACATAGACAGGTGGAGGCTGTCCATTGAGGTAGACCAAAATGTGCAGGTCTGCACCAGAAGACATATGAAAAGAGACTAAAGGAGCTTAAGATGTATAGCCTTGAGGAAAGGAGGGAGAGGGGAACATGATAGAAACTTTCAAATACCTCAGGGAATCAGCAAAAGTCAGAAAAAGTAACATCTTTCAGAAAAAGAGGTGTGGGCAGAGAAGCACAATTTGAAGATAGAGGGAGAACTGCTCAGAGGTAATATGAGGAAGTATTTCTTCACAGAGAGGGTTGTAGATACATGGAACAGCCTTCCTGAGGAGGTCGAAGAGTCAAAAAACAGTGGGGAATTCAAGAATGCGGGTCAGACATAAGGCAATTCTAGTTGGAGGTAGGAGGAAGTAGGCTGTTGGTTAACTAGGATCTGCAGCTTATCCATTAGGTAGGAAATGGACAGACTAGGTGGGCCAAGCAGTCCTTATCTGCCATCAGATTCTGTGTTTCTATGTTTCAGAGGTAAACCTCTTCAGGCATTGGCCACCATGACCTGAATAACCAGGCGCCTTCTGGAACCTGTAGTGCTGAATTGGTCACTCCAGATTGGAGGCTGCCCATCCTTTGCTTCACGTCCATACCCAACCATTCTTTCAGAGTTACACCTCAAAACTTTTGTTAAAACAGTTAGAAATATCGTCTCTGAATGACTTTCACATTCAGCATAAGAAAACACTACTTCTGAATGTAGAACTAAAGTCCTGAACAATGTGCCAAGTCTCCTGGGGACCCATGGTTGTCAGCCAACTTTAAAAGCATGAGAACAGCCTCAACTTAGCACAGAACTGGTGTATATTTCCCTTTATCAGAGTACACCCCAAAACATGTATTTTCTGCTGGGAAGCACAAAGTCAGATTACTCACGGTTGGTAAACAAACAGGCAGCTTCAAAGTCCTGGACCAAAATCGGGATTGCCCTCGGATCCATTCTGGCAGTCCTTTTCCATCTCTCCATGGATGGAATATCAGGAACATCTGCTCCAGACAACAGTTTCTTGCACTTCTCTCGGCAGGCAGATGTTTCTCAGCAATTAATAATACCAGTACTCCTAAAGTCAAGTTCCACTGTATTCAGTGTTAGTTTTGTTTCATTGTGATGAAGTGAATCTTACAATAAATACAGTAGAACTTGACTTCTGGAGTGCTGGCAATATTAATTTTGAACTTGGAGTGGCTTCCTTATCTAGCACCCACCATCCGCGAGCTGTGTGCAACAATCATCTTTTGTTTATAGATGTTTCACAGCACTAGGTAAGAAAATAGGCTCTCCTCTCAGAGCCCACGCTGCAGCTCTCACTCCTCCAACTACTCATTACAGACTCCACCACAGAACTCACTCAAGATTCTGAAACTCCCCACTCACAACCAGCTGCTGTGGCTCATGCTGCTGCAGAGTTCTAAATGACATCACCTCTCCTCTCAGCTGAGAACAAGTAAACAGAGAGGAGCGGCTGAAAATCCATTTAACCAGTTATTCACCAGCTGCCTCCCTACCTAGCATTGACACTGATGGGATTCTAGTAACCCCAGGGACTGGGTGGTTACACAAAGAAAGAAAAAACAGAGCACTCACCACCAAAAAAAAACAAAATGCCATGCCACACCACACTAGTGCATAATTGTACTGCAGAAACATTTCCAGGATACAAACATTTAAAATCAGGCTCCACTAGACAAAAACCTTTGCCTGATGCATTTCACACTAAAAAGTGCTTTCTAACGAGCAAGGGCACTCAGACACTGTGACTGTGTGTAGTGTCCTTTTTAAAGTTATTCAGCCTCCATTATTCTGCCGTAATGTCTGATACAGGTAATACACAAAACAATAGCTCACAACAAATTAAGGATACATGACATAAGGAAACAGATTAAAAGATCCAGAAAAAAACAATAAAACTTGAGCAAGAATTAATACTTCAATAGTGCTGTATATGCTACTCATCATGGGAGGTCATGCTCAAGGTCAATGGTGCATATGTAATGCTTGCAGGGATAATTGAAAAGGGTTACAAATAGAGTACCCTTTAGTTACACGTGGCCTCCTTCAAACATTTTTGTAGCACCACCTTGCCTGCCATAAGGAATAATTGCACACAGAAAAATCAGCTGTAAAGTGCTATTGTCATACATTAGCCTCCTGTGTGGATACAATCAAGTATAGATATTTCATACGTTAGCATGGGAATTGATTTATCATTCCACACATAATAACAAACAGATTTAGTTTAGTTGTCATATTGGTCCTTGTAAGAACAGATCCAGAAGCAAATGGTTTGATACCTTTTATTGGAGCAACTTAGAAGCTGGTCTAATAAAATGTATAAAGCCATTTGCTTCTGAATATGCACATAAATAAAAGCATTCTAGAAGTTTACAGAGACTGGATATAACAGGAAAAATGCTGTTGGGTTTCCAGCTGTGTGCCACTGGTAGGTCTAGGGCAGACGTCTCCTCCATTGATTTATGTTTTGAGGAGTTTTTCACTCCCACTTTACTGCAACATGAGAGTCAATTAACACCCCACATAGACCGTGGAATTCTTTTGGAAAACAGTCTGCTCCTGCCCTGAGGACAAAAAGGAAGCTGAAGCAGGGAAGAGAATGTAGCATTCACCACTAGGTATAGATCTACTTCCTAGTTTGAAATGTAACAGTAGTAGATAATAAGTGCCACTATCTTATTTAACTAAGGATGACACGACTCACTCAAATATGGGAAAGGCGAGGTCGTGCTGTGTAGGATTCTTAAACATCCCTTCACTTATCTTTAAGAGGAGATAACCATTCATGAACATAACCCATAACTTAGGTTTCTTGAGTAAAACCAGGCAGAAGTTAAACACACAGAATGTGGCATGGAAAAACAATGTGGTTAAGCATTCATATTTACTGGTTACCCTTGTTTGTCACTCATAGGCTTATTCACACATGTGAATAACAAACTGTAAATAACAGAGTTTGCCCGAGCACCTTCCCGGAACCTGTGCCCTCCTATCCACTGCCAGTCGAGAAGCTTCACGGCTTGCCCACCCTCACGCTGCCATCCCGCTCACACTACAGCCAAAAACTGAAAGAGAACAAAACACATTAAAAACAACAGTGACATCCAGCTGTTTTGCTCTGCTCACTGGCTCTTTCGATTTTCCCCGCTGCTCATACTGACTCATGGGATAACTGTTTTTCTTCCCATATGTGAGTGTGAGTGTCACACCATAGTATTACTGGACAGTGAGAGAGAACCTACCGCCATACATCATTAGCGAGTACTTAGGTCCACTGTGGTAATGAGCAGAAGAAGAAGAAGGAGAGCGAACAACATGACTGTCGAGGAGGAGGCGGAGAGCTTTTTATCTGCTGTGGACTTCTGCCTGCTTGCTGCCCTGCCCTCCATTTTACTGCCCTCTTCAGTCCAGATCTCTGCATCCAACTCACCACTGCAAAGTGCAGCCCTTCCTTCACTGTGCCTCCTCCGCTGTCCACAGCACCGACCAGGCCACTGAGGAACCACCACAAGCTCCTGGCCAAATGGTGACAGCCAAGCACAGAAAATCAGGTCCAAGACAGTTGGGTGACCGTACAGCAGGTCTGCAACATAAGGCACAGAAGAGGTCTTGTCTTCTCATCAGCAGGTATCAGTCAGTTTTAGGGTCCTTTCAGCTGTGGGCTGGGGGTTGAGGGTAAAACAGCAGGTACCAGTAAAACAGTCAAATAAATGTATGTCCCCAACATATTTGCTAAGAATGCTGCAACACTAACAGAACCAGTAACTTATAACAAATAAAATATGGGAAGTGTGGAATTTGGGTTTTATGCACACCTGAGGTGTGTGATGCCTTATGAACCCTCAGGCTTGACCTTGGGGTTTATGGGGCATCACACACCTCGAATACATAAAATCAAATTAACTCCACATTTCCCCATGCGTGTCTACATTTACTCCACCCTTGCCATAATCAGGGTAAGTAAATCCCTCTTGATAGGGTTGAGTCTGCTTCCACAAACCCTTGAAAAACAGACTACAAATCTTTGCATCCAATGCTATTGGGGGCATAGAGCTTTATGTAAAAAAGTGGCAAGATAAGGGTTTTAAGAAGGTAAACTCTTTTCCTTTTGATAGTACATAACGTTTCCATGTCAATACTTTAGTGGTAGGTAAGGCCAATACCAGTTTGCAGTTATACAGAGCATCATTAGGTGTCCCAAATGTCATCCCAAGACTTTTGAGGGACTAGTATCAGTGGTGATTTGAGCAATATGTGAGGCAGATCAGCTAAAACTACAGGTCCTATCGATATTCCTCTGCTTTTCTATAGTTCAGTTTAGTACCAGAGACTCTTTCAAAGTGTGTAATTACTTAGGTAATGGCTGATCCAGATGCACTATCTTTCAGACAAAGGCACACATTGTCTGTGTAGGACAGGTTTTGACAAGAAGTCCATCAGGATATGCCTGAATAAACTGGATATTAGGACACTCTTGAATTAACCTGATTAAGGGTTCTAACAAAATGTGTACAAAAGCAGGCTCAGCCGGGCACCTGTTGCACACCTATCAGCCATAATACTATGACCATTCCAGCCATTAACAGAGGGTGTAACATTAGCGTTCTTATATAAGGTCCCTATCCAGTCAATGAAAATGGGGTTATTCCATAATGCTACAATACTTTAAAGATGTAAGTGTGACAAGCTCTGCACATGTTTTCTTGGTCTAATGACAACCTGACAACTAGTTAGCCCCACCCTTCTCAAAAGCTCCCTGATAAAAATAGGTTATCAAAGAAGGCCCTCTGGGCTACTGCACAAGCCTGAGGGGAGATATTAGGACCCTGACTGCCTTAATTATTCTGTGTGCTAGAAGCCATGGTAAAATGCTAATGTCCATGTTTAACAGACCTATCAGCCTCTAACTAGTTAAAAGGGACTTATTACCTTTCTTAAATAAAAAAATAATTATTGCTGTAGGCATTTCCTGAGGAACAGACGCAGTCTTCACCATGTCATTAAAAGTGTCCACTAAAACAGAGTTGAGAGAATCTTCAACTTTCTTGTAAAGTTCTGCCATCAACCATACTCTGCTGGAGAGGAAAGAAACCTGTAAGACTTCATGCCTAGAAAAGGTTTAACTAGGCTTAGTTTTAGGAGCCCAGCAAAGAGGATCCCTATGCGCAAAGTCTGAGTCATCCCATCGTGTAGTTGGTACATGACCAAAAGTATTCTGAACAAAAGTGTGATAACTATAGACAGAATTTTCTCTGGGTCTGTGAAGATTGGCACTTGGTCATATTCAACCAAACTAGACATTTGTGTTTATTTGTAGGCGTGGCACACCTTTAAACCTGTCAATATCTTGTTTCTTTCTTTGAGTCTCACAGGAATTCTAACCTCTGGGACTCAGCTCTACTTCACTGGAAGTGAAAGAATTTCGTTTTCACATTTTTAATCTGAGATGTCAAACTGTATTTTTATGTTTGCTTCACGCATGTGCAAGAAACATAGTGCCATCATCGAGTTTTGGGGTGTCACCCCTCTTCAATTCAGTCAGTATGTTGTGGCGCGGCCCTGTAAGCCAATGCATGCTGGAGCTGTCTATGACAAGCTCAAAATGCAGTGGCGCCACAGTTGAAAGGGGGCTACGCTTCAGTGAGCAGTGATAAGATATCGCCTGCTCATGCGCAGCTCCCCTACACACACATACACACACACACGCATGCATACTGCTGCTGCCCCTACACACACTCTATAGCCGATGGGGTGCCCAATCCCCTGTCAGCCATGCGCGCTTCCCCCAAAGTTTCCAAATGCCACACTGGTGCCCACCCCAGCGTGGCAGAGTTATCGATAACTGACCAGGGGTGCCCAATCCCCATCGGCTCCACTGTCCTCCCCACAAAAGTACCGGGTGCCACGCTGAGAGCCACCCCAGCGTGGCAACTGATGCTATGGCCACGACGAGGGTGCCCAATCCCCATCGACTTTACGCCCCAAGCCATCCTTGTCCACGCTGGGAGCCCACCCCAGCGTGGCAAAGCCTCGCATCATCTTTTAAAAGAACAAACCCTAAAAAGCAAAAATGGTCCCAAGCAGTCTCCCTGCCTCCCCACAACCCGCACCCACCCACTGTGCACCTGCCTCCCCACCCCCTTCCACCCCATACTTACCTCCGGGCTACGGCGCGACGATCTTGATGGACGGAACACGTCTGCACTCTTCAAAGCCGACGCGAACTGAGGAAATGCCGGTAAGCTGTATAATGGCTGATGGGTTTTTTCAACTTTGTTGCATATCTCAGGCATTATTTTGAATTTTTGCACCAAATTTTCAACAAGGGGTTTTGGGACCCTCCTCATGAATTCTTGCACTGTCATGGCGTTACCGGCCGAAGGGTGATTTTTCAGCCACCGCGTGAAATCACCTTTCCGAATGATTAACAAATGACACTGCCAGTGTTCATAAGGTGGTCTCAAAAGACTATTTTGAAAATTTGGTGGAAAAATTCCTAAAATGACTGTTTACGAGTGTGGCTATGCAGGTCCTACGCAGAGCTCATAAGTTTGCGAATTTTCAATATTTTCACTCCAGATTTTCAACATTGCCATTTTATCACACCTTCTTATGAACAGTACAGCTGTCATTTTTTACATTTCACCCAAAATGTGATTTCCTTGGAGTAGCACACAATGGGCATGGTAGACTATGCGAAATCAATGTATGGGATACATTAAGAAAATCACAGTGACATTGTTCATGAGCAGAGGTCTTAAATGGCTATGTTGAAAATTTGGTGAAAAAATTCCAAAAATGACTGTTTCTGGCAAGCGTTGTGCAGTTCCTACGCATGCTCGTAAGTTTCATGTAAATTTTAATATTTTCACTCCAGATTTTCAACATTGCCATTTTACCACACCTTCTTATGAGCAGTATAGCTGTCACTTTTCACATCTCACCCAAAATGTGTTTCCGCTCATGTAGTGCACAATGGCGCAGTCAGTGTGCAAAATCAATGTTCGGGACAAATTAAGAAAATCACAGTGACACTGTTCATGAGCAGATGTCTTGAAATGGCTATGTTGAAATTTGGTGAAAAATTCTCACAAATGACTGTTTTATTTAGGTAGCGCTAGCGCAGTTCCTACGCACGCCGGACGCTCGCGAATTTTCAATATTTTCACTCCAGATTTTCAACATTGCCATTTTACCACACCTCCTTATGATCAGTGTAGCTGTCATTTTCACATCCTGCCTAAAACGCAGTTTCCGCCTATGTAGCGCATAATGGTGCAGTCGGTGTGCTAAATCAATGTATGGAAAGCATTAAGAAAATCACAGAGACACCGCTCATGAGCAGAGGTCTTAAAATGGCTATGTTGACAATTTGGTGAAAGAATTCCTAAAAATGACTGTTTACTGAGCGTCGTTCGCGGTTCCTATGCATGCTCATAAGTTTGCGAATTTAATATTTTTCACTCCAGATTTTCAACATTGCCATTTTATTACACTTCCTTATGAACAGTACAGCTGCCATTTTTCATATGTCGCCTAAAATGTGTTTCGCACAGTAGTGACAATGGTGCTGTTGATGTGAAAGCAATGTTTGGGACAGATTAAGAAAATCACAGTTACACTGTTCATGAGCAGAGGTCTTAAAATGGCCATGTTGAAAATTTGGTGACAAAGTCCATAAAATGACTGTGTTATGAGTGAGTATTGTGCAGTTTCGACGCACCTCATAAGTTCATGACTTTGTAATATTTTCAGTCCAGATTTTCACCAGTGGCATTTTTCCACACTTCCTTATGAACAGTACAGCTGTCATTTTTCACAACATGGCAAGTGGTTTACACTTTCAGCGCAGAGATGCGTGGTCGCTGTGGGAAATCATTGTTCGGGACAGATAAAGAAAATCACAGTGACACTGTTCATGATCGGAGGCACCAAAATGCCTGAGGTGACAATCTGCTGTAAAGATCCCAACCTAATTATATTACGGGTGCGTTGCTAGATTCTATGTCGCTCGTCATTTCACCATTTTTTAATATTTTTACTGCAGATTTCAACATTGCCATTTTTACACCTCCCCATGAACAGTACAGCTGTCATGTTTTACACCCTGCTCGAATGTTTTTGCACCTGTGGTGCTAAATGTCAGTAGTCACTGTGCATAAGCAGCTTTTGGCTAACAAACTGATATTCCCCGTTCATGAGGTGGGGTCACAAAGAAAACATGTTGAAAATTTGGGTGAAAATACCAATGAATGCCTGAGGTATTAGGGTTTCCAACCATAACGCCTAACCCTGTAGAGAATGACAGGCATCAGGGGTGTGACTTGGGATTCTTGCCTGTAATGCTTATACCATTCCACACCCTGCAGCCAGTGAGAGGCATCGAGGTATGCCTTGGACTCTTTGGCCCCAAAGTTCACCCCATTCTCCTATATCGCACCCATCTCACCATATTTTCTAATGGAATGGGGTGCGCGACAAGAGCCAAAGACCCCAGGAACACTGTGACACTTGTCAGTGTCTGCAGCAGGTGGGGTGTGGTGGAAATGGGCAGTGGCGTTATGCCTGACAACCCAAAGGCACACCCCAATGCCTATCACTCTCTGCAGGGTGGTGGTGGGGTTGGCTTCAGTTCAATACTTCACTGCCATTCCTATTACGCGGCTCTGTAACTTCTACACTACCACTGCCAATGCCAGAAAGCAAACATTCGGCATTGACAAATGCTTGTTATTCATGTTCTCGGAGATAAATTTATGCAAATGGAACTGACGTTTAGGTAATGAAAATACCTGTCCTGGGACATTTCCACTTGTTCTCAAAAACCACCATTCAAGGCAGGAATCTTACACACAATGTCCGAGATTCTCTAATGTGCATAATGCCAATGTGCCGAGGGCGCAGTAGGCAACTACGTGGGACCACCATGCACCGGACCCTGCAGCAGTCACAACTAGCACACTGTGGGCTGGATACCATGGCTGCTTCAGCAGCTCTGCACTGGGGCAGGATGTGGGGCATTCTAGAGGGTGCGCCTGTGTAGTGCCCACCCACAGCAGCACTGAACACCATTCCAGGGCTAAATGCTGTACATGGGGGCCAGCCATACCCATTGAACCCCCCACATGGGGCCACCGCTGGCCATGGCACTGTATTGCTGGCCACCACCATGCCACCCCTGCCTCATGGATTGAGGGGGACTGGGGCGCTGCCGGGAACTCACCTGGTATCCCTTCACAGTCACTGTGTGCAGCTGCCAGAACCCTACATGTCCCTTCACAGTCACTGTGTGCAGTTACCAGAACCCCCGCAATGTGTGGGCCAGGGATCCATTAGTGGACCAGGTATGGGCATCTCATTGGCTGCCTGCTCTTGTCTGCCGATCTGCCCTGTGCACTAGCATGCCAGGGGAGGGTTCCACCGACGGGAGTCGTGCAGTGGCCAGCGATCATAAATGCTAGCAACTGTGCACCCATCTGTGGGTGCGGAGCATTACCGGTGGGTTACATGCATTTCACGCATGAAACTCACCCCTTGAGAATTGTGTAGTCAATGACTGGACAGTCGTGCAGTACACAGCCCTCATCCATCTGTTGCAAAGTGCCTCATTTAGCAATAGAGTATTATTAAGCCTCTAGCACTGAGTTTTATTTTTGTGGACTGAATCCTGTGATACAGCTACAATATACTGCTAGGTGGTCTAAGGTTTCAATGGCCACTGTACATGCCATATGCCTGAACTACAATGTTCGGGACAAGAACAAAAATCAATACAGGTGGCTGACACGCTCCGCACTACATGTTTTTGCCCAAACAGAGTGTACTGCTTTGCATCCATCCTGCAGTTTTGCTATATGAATCATATTTATCAAGAAGGAGGAATTACTGTAAATTTTAGTACTCTTACCTCCTCTGTCATTAAGTGACATGCCACAATTAAAGTCCCTGCAAACAATAAGCAGTCTGTCAGTATGTAAAAATGTTGGGATTTTCTTAAAGAACTCTGCTCTGGCAGATATGGCTTAGGGGCAGTATATGTTTGCAAAATGGTACCTCAGGTTGGAGCATACAGCACCCACCTTTAATGCTCTTTCTGAATGTATTTCTATCAAATGGGTCACAGAAACATTTATACCTTTTAGTAAGATGGGTACCCCATCGCAGGTATCTTCACCCTGAAACCAAAATGAACACCTCTTAGTCCACAAGCGTTTGGCTTGGGACACCTCATGCTAAGTTTTATTTTGATGTCCTGAATAAACATAATATTCCCAGGTAGATTTTGTAAGATGTTCAGGGTTGTTATACACTTTTGTACCCCTTAATACTACTCACATTAAGGGTAGGGGTTGAGAATGGGTCCCTTACACTTACGTTACTAATGGTAGCCTCCAGTCAGTCCAGACTGAAATCTGGTTCTCCTCAGTTGTCACTTAGCCTTGGAAATGTCAGACTGGGAGTCAGAGGAACAGTCCATGATGGAGGAGACTACCGAGGAGGCATCAGAATCTTTGTCCTCTTCTTCAGTGTTTCCCCATTGTTTCCTTTGCTAAGAGCACTGAATCAATTTCTAACAGGTAAAGGAGGGGGTTCTCAAATTTCAATTTCTGCCTATGAGGTCTGCCTCTCTTTGCTTTGGGATTTCTATCAACTGAGGTTCCAGGGCAGGGAGAGGGCATTGGCTCAACACCTGGATCCATATCAGGTCCTATATCATCATCCATGGATGTACCAGGCTGGGGTACACCTAATTCAGATGACGGAACCTTCTCAAAGGGTACATGCTCCTCTGTTGTATTCTAAGAACTTTGGGGAGGAGGGTGGCTTAGGAATTACATTAGCAGGCTGCTGTGGTCTGAAGAAGTCAATACCATAGGATCAGGATCCCTTGTAGGAGACTGAGATCTTTCCCTCTGTGGAGGAGAGGGGAGCCCATGGGACCCTGAACTTGAGCTTGAGACTCAGTGATAACATTTTCTTGGTCCTGTGCAACCCGATCTAGGCGGTTATGGGCCACACATGGGCATTGTCTATAGGAATGCCCAGCGTCATTGCAGAGATTACATTTGAATTGGTTGGGATACTGCAGACTAATGTGCCCCTACTCAAGAATCAAATTCATCTAGGTCTGTCACAGATGGAACTCAAATGAGTTCTGGAGTCACATTTATAGCATATCTATTGTTGTCTGGGATAAAAACACAAACCACAGTCACGTCCAATATAAAACTGCCTGGCAAGTGACTAATGCCTGTGTTGGTTTGCTGCAAGTTCACTTACATGACTCAGGCAACGCAAACTGCCTACCACTCTAAAGCTGCTCTGGCAATCCTTACTGCGGACTGCACTACTCCTCCAGCTGATTTTTAGCAACATACACCCCAACTCTGGCCCCACCCAACCACAAAGCCACTGCAAGAACAACCTCAGAGCTCTAACGCTGGCATCTATCAATGTTCAGTTCCTGTTACCTAAACTCGCTGATCTCAAAGTATAGGTTACCCAATTATCCTGATGTACTGTCTGTGGTGGAAGCCTGGCTAACACCTAAGATCCCAGACTCTGCTGTTTCCCTTTCTGGGTATACCATCTTCCGTCAGGATAGGCTATGTAAAAGGGGTGGAGGGTGTGCAATCTACATCAAGGACACACTCCAGGGCCTTGCCCTCCCCAGTTAGACACGAAAATAATGTTCAGGTCCTTGCCCTCAGGCTATTATTGGGCCCCCATGGTAAATCCCTCACCGTTTTTCAGTTTATGTATTGCCACACAATCAGGTCGTGCCTTCAAGAATCTTGTTGACTACCTATCCAACTTGCCCCTAACACTGAAGTAGTTGCACTAGGGGACTTCAGTATTAACTGGCTGGCCCCTGATGCTGCCCCATTCAAGGATGCCCTTACTTTGATCAGTTTAGCCCAAGTAATCAACTAGCCAACCAAAATTAACCACTGGACAGGCTCCTGTTCCCTCCTAGACTGGATTATCTCTAACCAACCGGAGAGAATTTCCAGTGCTGCTGTCCTCCTGGATGCTATTAGTGACCACTCCCTGTTCTCTGCCTGTGGTCAAACAAGTCCCCTAAGCCTCCGGCCAAAATAGTATTGCACCGGTCCTGAAGAAAGGCCAGTTGGAAAATCTGCATGCCCATCTTCTAAATTGTGGATGGTCCCTATTGACTCTGCACATAACATTGACCAAGCACTAGAGTATGTTGTCACTAAGTTCAATAGTGCCCATGAAATCTACACCCCCATTAAAAACTGAAGTTGAAATGGGCTAATAATCCTTCTCTTCTAAACTAGATGGCCTCTAGGGATAATCTTTGGCATCGTGCCTGTGCCACCGGCAAACAGGTTGACCTTCAGCTGTACAAAGCAGTCAGAAATGTCTGCACCTGTGCAATCCTCCTAGACAAAATTCAACACTTTAAGGAAGAGCTCTCGAACTCTTGGGATGATGAAGGTTCTGGGCTAACCTTAAAGATCTGATGGACACTCTCTGCAAATCCTCACCCACCATTATTGAAGGTGAGGTGAGACTGTTCAGGACCCAAAGCATTGCTGATATCTTCAACAATGCCTTCTCCAAACTTGGCAGTACTCTCCCAGACTTTTTAATACACTGACCAGCATAGCAAAGGGTAGTAATGCCTGCTCCTCCCAAGGTCCCCCCCATTTTTGTTTCAAGAAAGTCACCTTAGCTGAGACTAAAAATACCTAAGTCAGGTGCTAGGCAAAACTAGATCCAGTAGTGACACACTAGATCTGAAACTCCTTCATCTAACTCTGCATTCTGTCTTATGTCCTCTCTCTAAACTGCTGAACCTATTACGTTGCCTTGGGCAGTTCTCAGTGCTGTGGAAAGCTGCAGTAGTTACACCTATCCACAAAGTAGTGACCACACTCAGCCTTCTAACTATTGCCCTATCTCCATTCTTCCTCCCCTCTCAAAAGCGCTGGAATGCATTGTTTCAGATCAGTTTACGGAACACCTTGAGAAATATCAACTACAATGCCCGCAACAGCATGGATTTAGGAAGGCGAATAGCACCGCCACTCGCTACTTGAATAGAACAGCTTTATACTCAATGCTCTGGACCAAGGTCGCCTAGTGGGGTGATTTATATCGACCTCACAGAAGCGTTTGATACGGTCAGTCATCCTACTATATCGACTTCTCCATGCCTTGGGACTCTCAGCTGAGGTAACAGGTTAGTTTGAGAGCTACCTTGTAGGCCATTCCAGAAAGTTAAAATATATATTGTGCTCTCGACAGCCACCCTGTGTGATCAGGGATCCTGCAAGGATCGATCCTAGACCCCTACTCTTTTAACCTATTCCTCAACATCTTCCCTCAGGTTAGCTAAACTAACCTACTTCTCTATGTGGATGATGTCATCATTTTCTCAAGTCACCCTGACCCCTCCCCTTGAACATAATCTACAGGTCAGCTTCTCTGCTGTGGAAAAATGGTTCTCTGACCACAAACTCCTTCTCAATTACAAAAGCGAAATATATGCTTTTCGCCAGTCCCCACAATAGGAACGAACTACACTAGTAGACCATCCTTAGCAATCTTAATGCACCCTTTGAACAGGTTCAGCAGTTCAAATACTTTGGCATAATCCTAGATACCTCTATGTCATTTGGAACCCATGTGGACCATTCAGCTAAGGCAGTAAACACCAGGATTGGGCACTTATATAGGCATAGACACTGTCCCACCCTGATGCCCTCCATAGCAATCTCCAGTTCTATATTCTTTTAATCGACTATGGGCTAATTATTTATGGTGCTGCCTCAGACCACGACACTTAAAAGAATCAGCTTAGCCCTTAATAAAACCTGCAGACTTGCTACTGGGGCACAGACTCACTCCACACCTGTGAGTTGTATGTGTGGTCTAACTGGCTATGCCTTAATGGCCGCATCTGGTATCAGACCTGTCTTTGCAAAAATCAATCTCGGGTTAACCCTCCAGACTTCCTGAAGCTCCTTAACCAGATAACTAACTCTCACCTCACCCATGGAATGTCTAACCTTAACTACCTAGTCCTGTTCTGCCAGCACTCCATGGCACAGTACTCATTCAAGTACAGGGCACCAAGCTGGCCAAATTATCCTCCCCCATCACTCTGCAAACTGTCCAAGATTGGCCCCATTAAGAACAAACTTACCAGTAGCTCGCTACATGGTGTAAGTGTGACTGTCTGACCTAATCTATCTCCTTCCATTAACGTGAAACCGTCCCCCATTACCTCTATATTTTCTCCACCCCATCACCATTCCCTTGATCTAAGTTTCCTGTTTGTTTGTCTTATTCCCACCCGACTGCTCTAATGTGCCCTTTATTTTGACTAAAAGCACTATTCATTGTACCTGATTTTGTAACTTACTATGTAACTGTGATTGTCTTTTACCTGACGTGGAACCTCTGTAAAAGAGCCTCTGGCTCAAAGGTGTTGTAATCCCAGAAATAAACAAACAAACAAATAAATCCACCCATCCAAATACAGTCCTCGTCTAAGATAGGTGCAGGCCAGTGAAGCACCTCCCAGCTTTGCCTTAACCAATAAAGCACATCATTGATATTTACAATTTCGTTTCTGAACATCAGTGACATCATCTTTACTGGAGGCTTGGTTACGGAATGGAAATAAAGGGGATCATAAAGGAGTTTTTCACTTGGTCGTATTTCTGCTAGAATCTTTTTAAGAACTGTACTGTCTTGAAACTTCCATTATAAACAGATTCACCGCCACATGAACAACTGTATACAGATCACCAGGCCCAAACCCCAGAAATGATTTCAGCAGTTGTCTAATAACATTCTGCCTATCCAGGTTTTCTCAAGTCCACCTTTGTATTACAGTCTAACAGCATTTCTCCTCTGGACCAGTTCTCCAGACCAAGGAAAAGATCTACCATACCAAAGGGGCATTGAGGTGGTTGCTGTGTCTCAGCATCATTACTGTCATCGGCACCTTTCTCGTTCCTTCTTGGCCTTCATGAAAGGTAGTGGGCTTATTGCCTGGTTGCTTCTTTTAGACATACCAACCTCTGCAGTCCTGGGTTGAGTCAGAGCTGCAGGAGGCACCTAGCTTCAGGCTGAATTAGGCAAGTCTTTTTCTGGTCGGTCATGTAACTGGGTAGGTAGAGCACAGTCAAGGATGTCTTTAGTTACAGTTGCCTGGTCTGCCTTAGGAGCAGTGATACAGAGGGTAACACTGTGGTTTTGGAGTAGGACTACCCAGAGTAACACAGCCTGGTTTCTGTTCAGTACTCAAGGTCTCAGCTCTGGTGTTGCACCAGAAGCCCAGAAGTTTAGTAAGTATTGTCATTTCAGTCATAACTTGGGTGGTGCATGCAGGAATGTGAGCACTGCCTGCATCGGAGCAGGTGGGAGAGACACAGGTGCATTCTGCGTGCTTATTTGCATCTTTTCCATTCCACCAAGGACATAATTTCAGCAGCCATAGGAACTGATGTTGAAGTCCAACTGGACAGTCCTATTACTCATCCAGCTGCTCTCAAAGCATTATCGGGTGCCAGGAAGAGGGGTTTGCATTAGTTCCAGGAGTTGAGTCTGGCCTGCCACATCGCAGGTGGAGTGTAGTGTTCACATCAGATTCTGCCTAACAGAAAATGCCCTTGATGTTGTTACTGTCAGTTTAGCAGCTGATAGAAGTCCTGGAGTCATACAACTTGATGGATTGAACAGCTTTTTTGGCTGGATGGGGTGGTATCACCAACTGCAGACCTTGTAGGGTCATTTCCAAAGACTGTGCTTGGCCTTTTTCAGTGCACTCAGTTTACCAGCTTTCTTGTCTTCTTCTTCGAAGCAATTCGATCAGGTGAGCTTGCATCTGGACATGGCCTCTTTCAATATTTTCTCCTCTTACTCCATTGGTTCATCGTCTGATCCAGCTGCCTCAGCAGTTTCAAAATCTGTATTAACTAATCTAGGGC
This sequence comes from Neoceratodus forsteri, assembly GCA_016271365.2. Taxonomy (NCBI): domain Eukaryota; kingdom Metazoa; phylum Chordata; order Ceratodontiformes; family Ceratodontidae; genus Neoceratodus; species Neoceratodus forsteri. Next base: position 232,703,757 of record CM028129.1, on the reverse strand, counting down.
CAGTACCAGGGTTGCTCTCTGCACCAGCAGAAGGTAAGTCACCTTATTTACCTTCAAATCAACATCTATGGATTCTATAGCCTGAGAATCTGGTACAATGTTCATGATCTCCTGTGAGCTGGAGGATGAATGTAGCAGACCGCCTCCACCTCTGCCACCATCATCCACAGTGTCCGCCATCTTGGCCTGATGGACAGGGGCTCCTCTTACAGTAAGACTAGGGAGTTGCCCTAGTGTCATGGCAACATTCCTCCCAGTCAGTAAAAGAGGGGTACTGGTCAATATAAGCTGCCGAAACAAGCGCATGAATTACTGCTGCAGAAAGCATGAAAGTTTCTACAGAGACAGGGGTTTCTGAACATGCAGCAATAACCGCACTCCTGTTGCTGTAGACTCACATGAGGTAGTGTCAAGGAGTCTGCCGGTGGGTGTGCAGTCGAGTTTTTCCCGTGGTGGAGTGGCTAGAGCACCAGCACCCAGCGGCATCAGGGCCTTGGACCACAGTGTGGTTCCCCAGGTCCCACAGTGCTGCAGCTTTTTTTTTTGCAAAAAAATTCACTCTTCAGTGCTTAGCCCCTGCCCAAAGTGAACACTCCCTCAGAGTTAGATATAATAAGTCCTGGGGGCAAAGCCTCCATGTCGGGTGCTGCAGAGCCCCAGAAAATCAAGATAGTGTTCCTTTTGTTTATGGTGTCGCTGTTTCTTGTATGGTCAGTGTTTTTCCCTCCTTGTTTTAGTGCACATCATTTTGTGTCGCATTGTCAGTTTGCGTGGTTTACGTGGGCATTTTGACCCGATGCCAAAAGAGGTCCATGCAACCCACCCCTCCCAGAATGCACCTGGAAACACACTATCATAGCTTAGTGTGCCTTTACTGGTCAAAAATGACAAAAATACATAAAAAGATATGTGGTTGAAATGTTGATTCTAATTCTGTGTTCTATTTCAGTTTGCCACCGCATGTTGAAACAACACTCTGTGTTTTGGGTTCCATATCTTTTGCCTCATCAGCTCCAGGAATAGAGGGTATGGCTTGCTGATGAGATGAAGGCACAACCTCTCAGAAGGAATTGGTAAAGGAAACAGACAGTTTAAAGAGGCACATGGTCACTGGGGAACATACAGCGCGGATAGAGAGTTAAGCACTGAAAGAGGGAATAGAAACATAAACTTACACACAGGGATAGAGGAGAGTTGAAGACAAAGGAGGGAAGGAGGTATACTGGTTATGAAGCAGAATGTATCTGCATTTCTGTTGTATTATGGTCTCTGATTTATACAATAGCTGCTGTGTGGGACATACTGCTTTGCAGGATCTGTGGTAAGCCCATTTTCTCCACCAAAGTCTGTTTGATGAGCTAATCCAGTGTAAGTGTACCATATGATCTGCAGCTGGGTAGTTAAGAGTTGGTGCTGATGTTTCTGCGAGAGGTGGGTTAAACAAAAGACTACCTGCTGTGACTGGAGCTCCCCTCACAAAGAGAGCAGATAAAGTAATGGACTTCTGCCAAAACAGCCATTCTCCGATTTAGGATGCTAATGCCCATTTTCAGAGAAGCAGCCATCACAGAATTCAGGAAGAAAGGTCTAGAGCAGGGGTTCTCAAATGGTGAGGCCAGCCTCCTGGGGAGGCCCCAACCTGTTCCAGGGAGGCTCAAGCAAGTCTGAAAAAGTACCATATTTAAATTTTGAGTTTTATGTATTTTGTGTGAAGAGATTAAGCAAACTGAAAGAGGATAATAGTAGGGGAATTTTATGTATTTATTTACTAATAGGTGAAAAGGGAAGGTGAATTAGCCAAGGCTCATTTCAGGTGTACTGGGAAGGTAGGTAGTGACTACATTTCAAAAAGGTAACTGCAAAACAATCAAGAAATACACAATGAACAATAGTGCAAACAAATATGAACAATAAACTAATAATGAATGGTGGTAATTGATCAATTTGTAGACTGATGACAGAACAGCTCAGATACAAGGGTTGAGCATAGAAGTGCTCAGAGCAATAGTAGGAAGGAGCAAAGTAATCCCAGAGAAGTTGCTTAGAAGCAGGGAAGGAGGGAGAGACAAAGTATGTAGGAAGGTTATTTCATATAGAAAGGAAACAGAGAAGGTAGTCTGACCCATGAAGGTACTGCAAAAAGGGGTAACAATGGTTCAAGAATGAAAACAGCAGAGCAAGTATGCTGGTCTGTGTGTTTGTGTGTGTGTTGGGGGTTACAATAAGCTGAATAATAATATTTTATTTATTTGTTATTCAGATAACTCCTTTGAGCACAGGCACTCTTTTTTAACTTTTATTTATAGATTTTATGTAAATACATAACATTAATACTTCCTGTACAATGCAGTACATCATTAAGGATATGCAGATATGTAATCCATTGTAACAAGTGGTACAAGAGTAGGGGCAGGAGCTCTTTTCAAAGGTTCCACATCAGTATAAGACAAAGAACTGAATGAAAGAACTGAATGTGAGCCAAGTACTCAAAGGGTTTCAATTTATTCATGGTGTACTGTGCAAAGTACAGTATGTTATTTTTCTTTGGGAGGACCAAGATTATTTCAGTTTTGGGGAGGCTCAGAATCTTTTCCATGGATTTGGGAGGCTCACTGTGACAAAGTCTAAGAACTATTGGTCTAGAGAGTTTTCAGATACCCGAGAAGGTGTGACACAGAACAAAGTGGGATGAAGCAGTCTACAGCAGAAAGGTGACAATCTAGCAGTGAGCAGTCCCTGCTGCCCTCCACCAGGGAAAAGCACTGTGCTTTGTGGCACCCTCCACTCCCTCCCATACCTCTCAACCTCCTACCTCATGAATCAGGGACAATGCTTAAAAAATCAGGGACAAAGGACCAAAATCAGGGACACACCTTCAAAGTTAGTGATATCTACTCAGGAAGCTGGTAGAATAAGGGCTTGGTGTAAAATGCATTTTCTAATGAAGAACAGGTCTGTAACATTAATGTGTGACATTATTTTGTGCTTACAACCCCTGCTGTTTGGTCACGGAAACACAATTTTAAGGGGACAGGGTAAAATTTTGAGTCAAATCAGGGACGTCCCTGAAAATCAGGGACAGTTGAGGTATGCTCCCTCCTAGCAACATGACTGGGTCACAGAGCTGAAACTAAACCCAGGGACTCCCACAAGGCAAGTGTGGGCACTTGCCATCAGGTCGTTAGGTAGCAGTAGGTAGGGTGGAAAGGATGAGAAGGGACTTGGCAAGGTTGGAGGAATGGTCAAAAGTATGGAAGCGTAGATTCAATGAAAGAAGTGCAAAGTAATACACCTGGGAAACAAAAACTCAGGGAAGAGTACAAAATGGGGGGCACTAATAACAACAGAAATGGAATGGGACCTGGGGTAGTCATATCAGATGATCTAAAGGTAGGCAAGCAATGTCAGAAGGCAGTAGGAGGGCTGGGGATACTGGGATGCACCACCAGTAGAAAACAGGAAGTTGTCATCCCTCTGTATAGACAGTTGGTGAGACCCCATCTGAGTACTACGTGCAATTCTGGAGACCCTATCTCTGCAAGGACATAGACAGGATGGAGGTAGTCAGAGGAGGGCAACTAAATGGTGCAGGGTCTGCACCAGAAACCATATGAAGAGAGAATAAAGAAGCTTTAATATGTATACCCTAGAGGAAAGGAGTGGAGGGGACATGATAGAAACTTTCAAGTACCTCCAGGGACTCAACAAAGTCCAAGAGGGTAGTGTCTTTCAGAAAAGAGAAGGGTAAGAACAATGGGGACAGTTTTGAAGATAGAGGGGGACAGCTCAGAGGCAAAGTGAGGAAGTATTTTTCACAAAAGGGTTGTGGACGCATGGAACAGCCTTCCTGAGGAGGTCGGGGTCAAAAAACAGTGGGGAATTCAAGAATGCATGGGAAAGACATAAGGCAATTATAGTGGGGGGTAGGAGGAAGTAGACCGTTGGTTAATTAGGATCTGCAGCTTATTCATTAGGTAGGGAAATGGGCAGACTGAGGGCCAAGCGGTCCTTGTCTGCCATCAAAGTCTATGTTTCTAGGTACTTCATAAATATTTTCAGCTTAACAAAAGTACTTATAAAACTTCTTGTATTGGGTTTGTGTCATCGTTTTGGAACTGTATTTGTATTTCTGGTTTGTTTATTTGTGTAAAATTTTCACCCTACATAGAAACATAGAAATTGTCGGCAGACAAGGACTGCTAGGCGCATCCAGTCTGCCCATAGGCTCTATATTTGTATCATGCCATCTATTTGATGCAAACTGTGGTTTAAGAGATGGTCACGCACACTGTAATAAAAAAGTATCAAAACCGGCCTCTGTACTGCAATGGTCAAGAGTCTGAATACCAGCATCAATGGACTCAATTTAATCAGGGTTCCAATTCCTAAGTTTATGTAAATCTTTAGAAATGCCAAAAGGTACTGGAAACATGGAAGTACAATTTATTTTTCTAACTGGAATGGCAGAGAGGTGTTCGATAGCTTTTCTTGAAGCACAGCGTTATTGGATTTGGAGCACTTCCATGGGCTGAGATGAGTATGGGTACTATGGGTGTTACTTATCTGAAGCACTGGCTGTAGTTTGTGTGATACATTTCTGTAATGTTACTGGATCTAATAAATAAAGTAAGAAACCAGCAATGAATTAGCACCTTGAATAAACAAATATTCTTGTGCAATTGTTAATAAAATTAAGTTCTATAACCACCAGCTAGCACAGCTAGTGACAGAGAAAATCCACTGGTCCCACAGATATTTCCACTGGGGCAACTAGGGTACTAACTGAAAAGTTACACATTTGATGATAGCTACCAGGGTTAATTACAAGAACATTTTACTGGCAAGATACAAAATCTACCAGCATTTGGCAGGTATGCAGGTGCCAATTTTAAACTGCACTGCAAACGTCATGGTGAGAAAACATGTGCAGGTGAGGGGACGGGAGTGGGAGAAAGGTCAAATGCCATAAGCAATGCAACAACTCATGATATTTATGGAGGAATGTAAACAAAACCACCTTAATTCTAGGCTTGCTCCTGGGCTGATGGAGCAAGTTTGGCATCTCTTTACATACAGCACTTGAACAGCCACTGACACAACCCATAACATGGAGTTGCCTGCCCCAGGAGCCATCCCAGCCATAATGTGGCATTCCTGGGGGTAGTATTAAACAAGCCACCTCCTCTGCAACACTCAGCTCACAACATCCGGTGCACGAGTCATAGATGGTGGAATGGCCCCATGACATGCGATATATGGTATATCAGTTTCAGGAGCCTTAAGAATAATAAGACTTGGTTAAAGCAGGACTATCCTCCCAACTAAAACTGAGATGATGCCCCCCTTTTTTTCTTCTTTCTATATTCTGTTTTCCTCCCATGGGACTGGAAGGCAGCTCTGTCCCCTCTCAGAGGGCTCATCTTCCTAGCCTGGCTGCCCTCTATCCAGCTCTTCCCTGGTGATACCCTATGGTTCTCCCTAGGCGGGGCGGAGGAGACTTACCCTCCCCCGCCGCAGCACAATTCAGAAGCTGCATGACCGTAACTGGGGATGTGGCCATGTCATCATGGGAGCCTGCCAGTTCCATTTTCCAGTTTTTCTCCTTCCACTTGTTGCAGGCATGCACATGCGCAGAGGCACATGTACCATGCTGCCTGCAATGATCTCCCTTTGTGTCACTCTCCTGTCCCACACTACCCTCCCAGCCTCCATCTGGGGCATTCATTTGGCGGGGGTGGCAATCTACCCACCCAGAAGAGGAGACAGTCCTCTGGACACTGAATCCTCTCCTTCCTGGCTGACCCTGGCAACTCACGTTCGTGCCTGAACACGGGTTGCCGGAGTGGAACAGGTGTGGCGTCCAGCGCCTCAACCCTCAATGCCACTGGGCGGCAGATGATGTTTCTCTGTTCTGCTACTTTGGGTAAATAAAATTACTGGTGAGCATTCTTTCCCATAGGGAAACCCAGTTACAATTTTCCATCGTAACCAGCTGGTTATAATGGCAAACACTGGCTGAGTTTCCTTGCTTCACGTGTGTGCCAGCTGCCGCTCTCCCTTCCTCAGCACTGGACATCACCACTCACACTTGGCAGTAAGTAAATGTAAAAAAATAAAAAAATCAACTTTTAAACCTTGATTGAACCTTGATTGATTAAAGAAACATTTAAACCTTGATAGTATCTCTTAAAAAACCGAAAGGTTTTAGCAGCCGGCTGATCTTGGACCGCGCTTCAGCCTGACCAGACTGTGGCTGAACACAGATGTATTTACAGTATATTTTATATAATTGCTGTGTGAAAAAATGCTCCCCAACATTTTACATGCACCCTTGGTGTTGGATGTTTAAATAAACCCCTCGATGTAGCAACCAACACCTTGGGTGTGTGTAAAATCTCGTTAAACACACCACCATATGTATTATTCTATATATTATGCACATACATAAAGGCAGTATAGTACTGTGGTTCAGAACACTGAGCTGCAAACCTGAAGACCTGGGTTTGAATCCCACAGCCCCACTTGCATACTGTGTGACCTCAGCAAGTCGCTTAACTACCTTGTTCTCCCAGGTCACACCTGGAAACCAGCTTCAGCTCAGTGTGCCTTTCCTGGTTAAACAATTTCCTCTTTCCCATAATTAAAATTCAGACATAAAGTCTCATCAGTATTTGATGACATGTTTTTCAGCTGATGCACACAGTTGCATACCACACTATCTGAAAAGGGATAAATTAATTTGTTTTGTATGTTTCTAGTGATTCTTTATATAGTATATTAATTGGTTTATATTTCTGTCAGCTGCCACACAGTGCAATATTTTTGCAGAAAGGGACCCTTGTCACCAGCTATGGTTGTTAATGATGACATACATTTCATACTTTCTGGTTTTGCCGTCTTTTCCACTCTACCTACCCCTAGCTCCTTTTAAGCTGCATTCAATGTCATTCTTCCTCTGAGCTGTGCTGCTAGTGTCTGACCTCACTTTCAAGGCAGAGTCAACTATGATCCCCACACACACCTCTTCAAGAGGGACCCAGGCTCCAGCAGTGCTAGGACACTTATTGAGGACATTTTCAGAGCTGAAGGGACAGCTGATGCAGATCAGAGTAAGGGGTAGGGGACGCAATTGCTTCCAACACAGAGCAAGCAGAATGTCAATGACTGCATGATGCATGACTAGACCAGAGCAGGGTTGGAAATCTATTGCTTGGCTTTCTTCCCGAACCACCAGATAGCAACCTCACAGCAAGCAATGCAGCAGCCTCTGATGCCCACCCCAAGAAGGAGCACTGTGCTCTGTGGCATCCTTCTACTTGCCACCAACTGACAGGGTCCCAGGACTGAAACTGAACCTGGCCCCCACCTTGACAAGTCAGTACCCTTGGCACCAGGCCATTTGGTGACTATACTTCATAAGTGCTTTTCACTGGGGAAAATGTTTTTATACAACAAGACGTGCTGATAGACAATGAGATAAAAAGTGTTATCTCGACCCAGCATAGCGAGATAATATTTATCTTGCAAAGCTGGGTATACCACAATCCATACTGATCTGATCAGAGGTAGCTTTCACAATGCTGATGACAAGCATTACAATAGCCATTGCACCACTGAAACCAACAGTTGAAGTCAAAGAAAAACAGTAACATTTTACACAAAAGCAGATTTAAATATTGTAACTAGTAAACTGATGTTGCATAAATCGAATATGCAATGGTCTAATTCAAAATATGCAGCTTATTATCACTTGTGAAGGGCATGACTTTTATATCCCATGTGTGGCTCTGCCACTGTAAGTTATGGTCACGTCCCTCACATGTAAAGATAAATTGCATATTTTGAGTCAGTCTCTATTGCATATCTTCTATGTATTGGGTTTGTGCTATAGTTTTGGAATTGTGTTTGTATGTCTGGGTAGTTTATTTTTGTGAAGTTGTTATATTACAGATGGAGGAATGGGCTTAAGATGCAATCTCTTTCTTGGGGTAGTATAAAATATATAGAGCAATGGACTGAACAATCAAGCAGGAGCTGAAAAGAACGGTAGTTATCATTTAAAATCAAAACAGATTTCTTAGCTATAACTAATTGCTTTTAAATCAATGAGTTATTAGGGATTATCAACAGTGGGGAATAGAACTACAACCTGTTTTATGATGTCAGTGTTTTGCTACTGCTGGGCCCTGTGCATCAACAGTATCCTGGCCCTGTGCACCTTTTGCATGGTCTGCACCCTGCCTGGGACTGTGCATGGGAATGCCACACAATTACACGGCCAGTCTGGGCAGAGGGTAGGAGTAGGCATGCCTGGGGAGGGCCAGCAGAATGTGGCATGCATGATACCAGTTGCGCTCTGCCGGCCAGTGTTGGGGGAGCTTACCATTATAACAGCCAGAGAGCTGCTGTAATGGCTGCACACACCACAACCAGCAGTCCTAAGGCATAATGGCGCCCACAGTCATGGACCAGTCTGCAGCCCTCCTCAATGCCTTGGAGGGCTAGGGGTGGTGGCAGGTTGTGGGACACTGACCATGTAATCTATACATTTTTCTGCTTGCCACTGAGAACATATCAGATCCAGATTGGAAGCCCCAGTCCAGCCCAAGTACATCCAACCAGCTGACCCTGTCCCTAGCACGGAGCTATATGGCTGCACATAAGTGTCCAGGCCTGCCTGGGGATGCACTTGCCAGCCCTGTGATTCCCATGGGAACTGACTACATGGCCGCACCTATGAAGCCCAGTATGCATCACTACTGGTGCATTCCAGGCCTAATTTTTGTAAAGATGCTTTTAAGTTCATTCTCTGTGCCCTTGCCCAGCCAGCATCAAAGCAATATCTACCACACAAAACAGGGAAAAACACTTAAAATGTTTTGAAAGATAACATATTTAATATTGATGAAGGAAAACAACCTTGACTCTCTAGTAAGGTCATACAGTATGTGTTATCACAGTGTACTATCTATCTATCTATCTATCTATCTATCTATCTATCTATCTATCTAGCTATCAAGCTATCTATCTATCTACAGATAGTATCTATCTATCTATCTATCTATCTATCTATCTATCTGTCTATCATCTCTCTCATCTATCTACAGTGTATCTATCATTCTATCTATCTCTCATCTATCTACAGTGTCTGTCTGTCTGTCAGTCCATCCGTCCATCTGTCATCTATCACTGTTACATAGTACTGAGCGTGCTGGCCAGATACCACTTTAAACTCTTGTTGAAGATGAAGTTACAAGGTCAGAATGGCTGGTCCAGCTGTGCCACAGTTCAGAGTCCAGCCTGGATCACTGAGAATTTGACCCAGTGATCTAAACTGATGGGTTCTGACTTGAATCCAAGTCAGGTCAAAGGTTGAAAGCATATGCTATCCCGCCATTGCCCGGCATCTCACATCTCCAGGAATTTGATTCGGATGATCTGAGTCAATCCAAGGCAGCCCATCTCATTTGTGGCATTAATGGATGTGATGGGTTTGCAGATCTGAAGCAGAACCGACTCCCTCATCCCTGATGTAAGGTCAAACTGCTGGAGACCAAGGCTAGTCAGCATTTTTGTTTTATACAATTTGCAGCACTTGTGGAACAAGGTGATTGACTAACCTCATTATGTAGAATGTCTGGAAGAAAGTCATAAAAAATGAATTGGTATACCGGCAATTACTTTATCATTCATTGATGAAGGTCAGCCTTGTAGGTGGTGCTAAATGAAAGTACATATGATCTAATATAAAGGACACTGCATTCTGCAGTGTAAGTTGTATCCTTAAGCTAGTGAAGATTGCCTATACTTCATTGGATTTACTCTAAAAATGGATAGCGTGAAATGAACCTTCAACATACATGTCTTAATGTTCTTGTTTACAACAAGTAACAGAATGTATAAAGTATCTGATATTTGAAACTCAGTCATCTGGACATTAAATATTTGCAGTAACTAGTTCTGGCAGCAGCCTCAGTAAGATGTTAGCTGAACCATACAGAAAGGTAATATATTTCAGAAATTTCCTGTGCAAAAGAATTTGCTTGCCAGTGATGGTTAATGTTGATTGCTTGGGTGACTTAGCCCCTCAGTGATGCTACTGATGTCTATGCTACTGGTGGGAAAGCCAGAACAGTAGTTCCATTCGCTGGAGACTTCAGGTCTGTTGCTCCACTGAGTCACCAGAAGATGGACTCACTGCAGAGGTGATTTGATCACTTTTCAGGGGTGGGCTAATGTGCAGTATTCTGTAGCATCCCTGCAAATAAGGCCATCTTGTCACTAAATCATGGGGTGGGTATGCCCCCAGAATAGGCTTGTCATGCTAGAGTGATCCTGGAGCATCGCTGCATACTGGTCTGGGATGGTCCATAATAGATGGTCTTTATCTCCGGAGGGAGACTGAAGGCATATTTCGCTTTGGTGGCACCTTGCCACTGTCCTTACTGTGTCCTCTATATGTTCCTTGCCATCATTTAGTCTATTTTGCACTATGTTACAAATTTTCTTGCTCAGCCATGCACTGCAGATGTACAACAACTATAATGGAACTTGTCTGTTAAGGACTAGATGTTGTGAAGTTCTAGCAAAGTTGTGATAATCGCCGTCGTGAAATGCTTTGCGGAGTTCCACATCACCACTTCACAATGAGTTTTCCTCAAGTGGCATTTTTCAGGTGAAGTCACAGTCAGGCTGCAGCTTTCTCAGGCTAATTTGCTTGGTTTACGGCTTGAAAAAGTGCCACGTTGCTCTTGGAAAACTTTGTGAAGTCAGCTGTTCACAAAGTTGGCAAATGTCACAAATGAATTTTTATTTTTTTACCAGGAGAGACACACTAAGCTGAAAGCTTGTTTACAGGTGCGATCTGGAAGCACAAGGAAGTTACGTGACTTGTTCAGGGTCACACAGTATAAAAGTGGGGGCTGGGGATTCAAACACAGGTCTGCAGCTCAGAGCCTTAAACCACTGCTCTATACTGCCTCTAATTCATGAAGCAAAGATTGCCAAGTTGGCACATCTCTATTAAGGACCCTTCAGGACCAAAGAATATGTCCTTAATATTAATTTGTCCTTAATAAGTAGGTTGCAAATTATGGAACCAAAACAGGCAGACAGGTAAATGATACAAATTTTAAGAAGTAGTCAGTTATAACATTTTATTTCTAAAGTATTTTCTTTTTCCTGTTGCTTATTAAAAAGTTTTCTATGTGATAATATTGTGCTGGATGTGTGGAAAAGGTCTCAGCCTGGCAACTGACACATCTGTCTCCCTTTCCCAAATACATCATCTACATTGTGATCTCACTGACAGTGACATCACAGCTGACTGACCTGGCAGCTACTGAGTGGCTGTTCCTAAGTAGCAGTGATGTCACAGACAGTGAGGTCACAGTGCAGACACTGTAATGGGAGGAACAGAGCTAGACATGTCAGTTGCCAGGCAGAGTGCTGTTCCACACATCACACCTACTAACAACAGATCAACAATCTTCTAATTAACCAAAGGCAAAGAAACAGTACCTCAGATATAAAATGTAATCCTTGAATCTCAGAATCATAGAATCATGCCAGCAGAAAAGGACCATTCAGCCCATCAAGTCTGCCCGAGATGGCCCTCCCACCATCCTTTTACCTCCCACCCCGCTGCCTCTCTCACCTCCCTTCTTAGTCCTATGTAGTTATCACATGCTCATTTGAACTTCTCCATCATATTAACCTCCACCACCCACTCTGGCAACCGGTTCCATGGTTGTACTACCCTCTCTGAGAAGTAACACCCCTCACACCTCTTAAATCTGCCCCTCCAGCTTAAATGCATGATCTCTGGGGTTTTGTTTTCACTCAGACTGAAGATGCTATCTCCTTAACCTTATTTATTCCTTCATGTATTTGAAGGTTTCTACTGTTCTCTGTTCTGTCTTTCATTTCTAGTATATAAAGATTAAGTTTTCAGTTTTCTTTCCTTTATATGGTTTCTTGCATTCTTGGATTATTTTTGTTATTTTTCATTTTTCTAGCTTGGCTTTTACTTTTTGTAATGGGGTTTAGAATTGAATTTACATTTAAAGTTGTGGTTTGCATGTTTTATAGTAGTATGGGATTATCTTCTTTCCTTGGGCTAGTGAAGTTTCTTCTAATGTATGCTAATACTTTGTTGTTTTCTAGTGTTGTTCATACTTGACTTTTAAATTCTTTAATGTGTTCTGTGATCTAAATCTCTCTGTTCTGCTTGTTCTGTGGATTTGTGTATTTTCTGAGGTAGTAAGAAGCCTTTTGGTTATTCTATCTTATGTGTATTGTTTTTTGTACTTTTTGTATTGAATTGTACTGTTACTTTTTCTGCTTTACTTTCTGTGCTTGATTAGATTCTGCTTTGTTTATTCTTTCCTTTCTACTTGGAGTATTTATTGTGTTAGGTATTTTCATGTTATTTTGTGAATAAATTTTGTTTATTTGGACTATGAAAGTTTTCATATATATATTAAATAGTATGAGTTTTAACATTACTTTGTGGTATTTTATTTATATTTTTAATTTTGAGTAGTTTCATTGACTACTACTTTCTGGGTTCCATTTAGCTAGTCTTTCATTTACTTTATATTTCTTTAGTTTTGTACTCTGTATTTCTACCTTGCTTACTAAATTTTTCTGGGGGGGAGATTTGGATGTTTTTCTGAAATTCAGAAAGACTATATCCACCACTCCTCCCTGATCGTAAACCTCTGCAACCCTCGAAGAATTTGATCAGGTTCGTCTGACAAGACCTACAGTACTACCTGTGAACCCATGTTGGTTGTCATCAATCAGACCTTCCTCCTCTAGGTACCTTACCAGTCTCTGCTTTATGGAGAGTTTCCATCAGCTTGCCTACAACCGAGGTGGGACTGACTGGGCGTGTAGTTGCCAGGCTCATCCTTTCTCCTACCTTGTATAGCGGTACCACCTCTGCTTTTTCCAGTCTCCTGGGACCCTACCTGAGTCCAAGGATAGGTTAAACAGCTTGGCTAGTGGTCCTGCCAGATCCACCTTAGCTCCCAAAGTGCCTCTGGGTGTACTTGATCAGGTCCCATAGCCTTGTCCATTTTATTTTTCCCATCTCCTCCAACACCCTCACCACTATGAAGGACCTTGTGCCTGCCTCTCTGCCCTCCCTCCCTTTTCACTCAATACAGGCCCATTCTCTTCCTACTCAGTCATGAAAATGGATGCAAAGTATTCATTTAGGAGGGTTGCATCTCCTCATCTCCTCATAGCTATTTTACCCCTTCACCTCTAAGTCTATTTATTTGTTTATCTATTTATTAAGATCTTGGATTAACCTTTGAGTACAGGCTCATTACATAGGTTCCATGTCAGGGTCATTACAGTAACAAACAAAACTACAGCTTACTGGAAGCAGTAAGAGGAACAACAATTAAGGCAAATTAGGTAAGAGGTTACATGTGTGACTGAAATAAGCAAACACTATATACAATGGTACTTGCCAACACAAAAGGAAAAAAGGGAGGGAGACAGAGAGGAACAAGGGGAGGTTGGCTCAGGAAGAGAGGGGTAATAGTGAGAAGACAGGAGAGAGAGAAAGAGAGAGAGAGAGAGAGAGAGAGAGAGAGAGAGAGAATATATACTGAAAATCAGCCTAGAAGGTGGGCCTCATCACTGTGAGGGAGGTTGTACTTAAGCATTGGCAGCCAGTAGCGGAAGTATTAACAGAGGGTGTCAGGGTGAGGGGCTGTGCAGGATCAGAGCAGGACATCAGTATAAGAAGGGGAAGAGAGAATGGGAGCAGAAGGGTGTGGTGGAGAGGGACGAGGGAAGAAGGGTAGAAGGTGGGGAGGAGGTTGGGTCAGTTAGGAGGGAAGTAGTAGGGGGTAGAGAGGCACCTGGCAGTAGGGGGGTAGAAGTAAAGGGAGGAGGGTGGCACAGTTTAGAGAGGGAAGAAATTGGGGTATAGATGGCGCCAGGAGGTACTTAGGTTGACAAACTGCCAGGGGCTGGAGGCCTTAGTGGAAACGGTCACAACTTTGCTTTGGTTACCAGATATGATCATAGCCTGCATTTGAAAGGGCCCAGTGTTGGAATAGTAAAGAGGCTTGGTGGCAGGTTGTTAGTCCATTTGGGTGCCTGGTGGGCAAAGACCCTTTGTCCTAGAGTGGTGTGACATCTTGGAATCTTGAAGACCATACTCCCAGAGCTTCTTGTGGTCCAGCTGCATTCAAAGGGGTGAGGGGCTTCTGGATGCCTACGGATAGCATGTCTAGACTTGCTTTTTGGCCAGTAGGCAGGTCTGGTACTGAAGTCTGCTATTGAACTGGAGCCAGCTGGCATGGGTATAAAGGTCACAGGTGTGGTTTGACGTTCTGAACGGTGGAGAGGTGGCATGCCTTATTTAAGGTGACTTTGATATGGTGGAGGGCTGTGTCTGTTGCAGATCCTCTAGATTGCAATACCATACCCACAAGAGAGATGACTGAGCTGAGGATGGCAAGTTTAGTGCTTTATGGTCGAGACTGTGCTTATGTCTGTGTAGGAGGTCCGAGGCAGATATTGAGTGATTTTACTATATTGTCTATATGGTAGACAAATGACATGGTACTGTCAAGTGTAACCCCAAGTACTTAAAGTGATGTACCTGTTCAAGTGATGCACGTTCATCATTGGTAATGGTAAGTGGGTGCAATGGATGTCAATTCTGTGGGCTGCAGAACATCATTGCCTTTGATTTTTTATAATTCATGACAAGTTTGTATGCCTTGCACCATTTTCCACTGAAGAGAAGCTGTCTTGTAGGGTGAGCTCCAGTGACCTGGGGTCTGTGCCTTTGGAGAAGAGGACAGCATCATCTGCGTGAGAGCAGAATGTTGCTAGGACAGGAACTAGGAAGCCGATTAGAAATAAGCTGAACATTAGGGGACCCAAGATGGAGCCCTGTGGAACACCCAGGCTAACTGTTCTGCTATCAGAGTAGACATGATCTATCATAACTTGTTGGGATCGCCCGAGAGGTAGGATTTGAACCATCTTACAGTATCGCCTGATAGACCAATAGCATCTAGTTGCTCAGCGAGGAAGTCGTGATTAACCATGTCAAATGCTTATGACAAATCGATAACGTTGCACCAACCAGCCCGCTGTCCTCAAGTGAGTTGTGAATAAAGCCTGTGAACTTAAGCAGTGCTGTGGTGGTGCTGTGTGCTTTGGAAGCCATGTTGTTCAGGGCATTGAATATTGTATTTTCCAGATATTCTGCTAATTGATCATCGACAATCCTCTCTAGTGCCTTGGATAGGGAGGAGAATTGAAAGAAGAGACTGGAGTCTCTAATGCCATCTTCCATTGCTGTGAGAACTGAGAGGATCTTAGTGAGGTGTTAATTATGTAGGTTAGAGGCTTCAAGATGACTTCCAGGGATAGGGCTACAAATTTTAAATCATGGTAGTCTCCACTGTAGAATGATTTTCCCAGGACCTTTAGAAGGTATTTCCTGGCTTCATTTAAGGAGATGGATCTGAACCAAATGAGGGTTAGTAGGTAGTTGATTCAGTGTTTGCGTTGTGACAGAGGGTTAGAAGGCTGAAAAAGTCCGAGGGTAGCACTCCAGAGAGATCGGTAAATGCTTTGTTAAGTGAGTTAGCAATAGTTTCGGGTCAGTGGTAGGTATGCTATCAATGTTAAGCATCGTAGGGTCTGGCTTGTTAACTTTCCCTGTGACCTCCTTGAGGTTAGCCCAAAATATTTTACCGCCACTCTAGGACAGGGTAAGTGCATCCTTGTAGTACTGTTTTTGCCACCCGTATCTCTGTAGTGCAGTCATTGCAGGCCTTTTGTAGAGTTGAATGTCGGCCTGCTTGCCTGTCCCCGTGCTTTATACCAGAGGCAGTCTCTGCTTTCAAGCGCCAAGAAGCTCAGGAGAGAACCAAAGGTTGCTGTAGCCCTTTATTATCCATTTTTTTATTGGTGAGTGTGTGTCACAGACTACATTGAATAACCTGATGAAGCACTCCAGGGCTGTATCCACAGAGGCAGAGGAGTAGATTTGGGACCAGTCCTGCTGACTTAGGTCGACTCTGAACTGGTTCAGGTGGCCTTGCTTAAGGACTCTGTTTGTGATAGTTCTAGTAGGGAGTTTGGAGTAGGTGCTAGACCAGCAAACTAGAACAGGTGAGTGATCGCTGAAACCATCAGATAGGACAGAGGTTTGGGAGATGTTTGCAGGCCTATTTGATAGGGCCCAGTCTAGTAAAGTTGATGTGCCAGTCTTGTAGTTTACCCTAGGGGTGGGGAGACAAGTTGGGAAAGGTGCACAGATGTCACTGCATCCCTGTATGGAGTTACCACAGTGGAGGGCCAATCTGCGTGAAGTCACCTAACAGTAGCATTTCAGAGTTGAGGTTAAGGATACTGAGATATCTGAGTAGTGAGTCAAGTCCACTGGATTTTTGTTGAGGGGGATGTATACCGAGAGGACTGTGAGAGTTTTGTTATGCTTTCCAAGAAATATTTTTACTGCAAGGACTTGCATGCTGGTACCCGATCAGGTAGGGGTAGGATGTGGGCCTGTAGGTAGTCCCTGAGATATATTATGCAGCCACCACCCCTTTGGCGAGGTGATCCACCCTGAACATGATCAGGATTTCAATCCCAGGGACACACCCTGGGATTGAAATGGAGGCATCCTCAATGTTGGGAGCGATCCATGTCTCAGCTACTGAAAGAATATCAGGGTTATGTTATTGTTGTGGCCAGGCATACAGGTTGTCCATTTTGGTAGGAGGCTACAAATATTGAGTGAGAAAATTATAAGTTTGCCAACATTTTCTTGCAACCTATTCAGGTGTGTTCGAGGGCCTAGGTTGGGGTGAATATTCTCAGAGAGTAGCAAGAGCAGAAAGGCTATGCAGTAGAGATGTTCCTTAATCAGTTTGACACTGAGCTTATGCTGCCTACTCTGGCTTTTGAGTATTAATATCCTTTAACATTGAGGATAGTGAGATAGAGGGCCATTGGGTGCAGGCACCATGGGTAACATGCATGGAAATGCTTAGAGCTATTTGTTTTGTGCTCACTGAAGGAGTGGTAGTAAGACACTGTAATACAATGTTGCTGAGGAGTGCACATTAATGGGAGTCCCAGGAGGGAAGGAGCATACCAGAATCCAAGTGTCAGACTGTCACATTAGGTGCCTCAAGAGGGTGAGAAAGAGTAGCCCACCCAGCCATTGCACAAGATAGAGACATTATGCTGGTTATGCTTGGCTATAGCCAAACGGCAGAGTAGCGCTGGAGAAGTAGAGTATGGGAGAGCTTGCATGTGTTGTGCTTGCGTGGTTCAGCAAGATGAGATGCAACTAGCCCTTTAAGCTGGGTAAGGATAATTATTGTAATTGGCTCAGAAGGCCAAGAAGGATGGGGCTAATTGGGCTTAAAGACTATTTAATAAGGTGTTGAGGTGGAGGAGGGGGACAAAAATGAAGGCAGAGAATGATCTAGCACAAGCAGAGTACTTAAAATGTGAAGCAGCTCCAATTAATTTCAGGATTTTGAAAATGGCACCAGACGCCTGAGTTGGTTGAATCTCCTGCCTATTTTTCCCTTGTCACTCTCATACCTATAGAATCTTTGTCTCCCCTTTTCATCTACCTAGCTATTTTTCCTCTAGCTTGCTTTTACCTTCCTAATTGTTCTTCCCCACTTCCCTGAACTTATTCTTATAGACCTCCTTTCTTGTAACCCTTGTGACCTTTTGTAGGACTTAAAGGCCTTTCTCTTCTCCTTGACAGCCTCCTTAACCCTGCTGTGAACCACAGGGTTTTCTTCTGCTAGTTGGTTAATTCTCCGGATGCATTGCTCTGTGGCCTTGAGAATTCCACCTCTAATTGCTTCCCACAACTGCTCTAAGTCCTCCAGCTCTTGGATCCCTGCAAGCTCCTGCCTCAAGATGCCCCTCATCTTCTCAAAATTTGCCCTCCTGAAGTCGAGCACCCTGGTGATAGACCCTACCGATTCTGCCCCTGCCTGGATGGAGAACCTGTCCGCCTGGTGATCACTGTCCCCAAGTTTCTCCAACTTCAACTCTCCCAATCTGTCCTCATTTGTTAAAAACATCTACTGTAGCCTCCCCAGTGGGTCTTTAACTAACTGGCTTAGGAGCGCATCTCGCAGGGATTCCAATAAGTCCCTGCTCTTTCTGTTGTGGCTGATGGAATTTGCTAGTCTACATCGGTTAGGTTCAAGTCCCCACCACTAGGATTTCCCTTTCCTGGCCATGTAATGGTTGACTGCATTTAAAAACTAATATTTCATTTTAGGCCTTGCACTGGCTCTAGCTTTTAAGAAATTAAAGTTGGGACTACAAGATATGTCCTTAAAGCTATAATGCAATGAAACTGAGCAAAATATTTGACCATACTTTTATTCACTATAAAAGATTCCAGGCATCTCTCAGGTTTTTTAGTGGTATATGTTTCCAGTTCCATCAAAACTGGAGTATTTTATACATGTTTTAATTAAGTTTCTTCTCAAGAAAAAGATGGCCACCACATTTGGCTTAGAACTACCATTGCAAACTTTGCAAGGGTTAGGATCGAGAAAATAAAAATAAATATTATGTTGTGAAGCACAGAATGCACATAGAAAAGTAGATTTGAAAGGTATGCTAATAGTTTCATTAATTGAAGCTGAAAATTGCTTTTTGGGGAAAAAATGTCATCACACTGCTGCTTTAATATCACTATGTCTTAATATGCAGTGTCCACGATGGGCTAGTTTCATTGTTCTTTAGTTATCGTTTTGCACACATGCACACTGGGTCACAGATGATGACTGTGAGACTGTGTCTCATGGGCTCAAAAGGTTGCAGGGCCTGGGTCATTAACTCCTATTGGGATTCATTACCCCAAGACTGTACCAGGTGAAAACAGCATTTCAAGAATAGTACTGGTAAAACAGCACTTCAACATTAGCGAAAACATGGACAGCTACAGGGATAGCATAGCAAGAGTAGTTACTACTACCTGTAGAATCATGCTATGGGGGAGGATGTGGAGGAAGTGTACAAGAAAGAAAAAAATGCATGCTGGTTGGTCAACTGCTCCTGTGGTGAGAGGGCTAAAGTATAGAACAGCTTGATAAGTACAGACCTGGAGACCAGGGTTCTGTTCCCAGGTCCTGATCATTACGTTTCTGTCTACCTCCCAAAGTTTTATTTTGTTTACAAGTCCCTTTCCTTCACAGAGCTAATCCCTCCCCGAGTTTCTACCCTTCCCGAGTTCCAGTCACCTATGGAGTTGATTATAATAATATTGAGGGTGACAAAAACACATTGTATCGTGATTTATGTGAGCCATGGTAGTGGTCTTAGGTGTGTGTTTGAACCGCTACCATTGGCAATGTTGTTTTCCATGCTATTTTTACTGGACGCTGTTTTGGCAGGCACTGTTATTCTTGTGCTGTTGTTTATGGTGCTGTTCTGACATCTGACATTCTGAGCTAGTGCCCCTAAAGAGGTTAAGTTGAAATAAGTTGTGTGGTGCCTCCACCAAGGGACGTTTTGTGGGCTGGGAAATTAACTAGTATTTTCCTCTGGGAAGCAGTACCAACCCACTGTGGTCCCCACATTGATACAGCCCTTCCAGGTCCCACACAGTGCAGTAGCAGATGGCACCAACTATTACTTAACACTCAGCAAACAGCCAGAGACAGTCAGTAATTCAAACAAGTATAAAAGGGATTGATGGGTCAGGAATAAGGTCCTATGGAAGGCAAAGGCAAAGGGTTAAATCAAACAAAATTATAAGTAGGCAAGGGCCCAGCAGTTGATAGTTGTTTTGGGGCAGCTTATTTATTTATTTATTCATTTAAGAGTTTTACCAGGAAAACATACTGAGCAGAGTACCGCCGATTCCAGATGCGCCCTGAGAGGGTTACAAATGGTATGGAGTACAGAAGTAACATACATAAATATAATTGTGGTACAAGACAGTTGGTGAGAGCAGTCCTACTTACAATATACAGGTATGATATTAATAAGCATAGGATCCGTACAAATAAATCCCAGTACTAGCAAGGTGTACCTGGACCGGTGTTAAATGCTGGTAGTTAGGTTGAGAAGGATACTATGGGTAAGAGCAGGAAAACAGGAGCAGGATGCAGAGAAGTGAGTATTAAGAAGGGCATTCGGTGTGGAGTGCTGGTGGCATGCCTAATGTCTGTAGCCAGGGAGTTCCATAATTTGGGCAACGAGGCTGAAAGCAACAGCCCGGGCCGGGTGGATCTGTGCGGCATGTGCAGGAGCCAAGAGTCGATGTTCCTGAGGCGTAAGCTGGTGGGGGAGGACTGAGAGGGAGGACGTCAGGTAGGAGGGAGGGTCTGTGTCCAGAGTTTGGCTGCGGTTCTAGCACAGAAAGTAATCGCTGATTATGGAGAGAAGGGAGATCCACGGACTGGTAAAGGTCACAGTGATGCGTGTTAGGGAGGCGGTCCAAGGCGAATCTGCAGAAGGAGTTGAAGAGGGGTCAAGCCTGGCTAAGGAGGTTTGTGGGGCCACACATTAGACTACCGCACCATAATCTATAATCGGGAGGACCATTTTATGGACTATTGCTAGCTGTGTTGGAAGAGGGATGCAACTTTTGTTCGGTAGAGGCACCCAGCATGGGATGCAGTTTTTGTGTAGAGTATCTATGTGTTCAGAAAAGTCAAGGTGTTGATCTAACCAGACACCAAGATATCTATAGGAAGTGCAGGCCTTTGGTGGGGAGCTATCCAGAGTGTAGAATGTGGGAGGAGCAGGAAGGCAGGTTAATTCGGCTCGAGAGCCGAAGGTGAGGGAGACTGTTTTATTTGGGTTTAAAAATAATTGATTTGAGAGGGACCAACATTGGATGGAGTTGAAGTCATTCTGCAGACAGGATGTCACTGCATTGGGGATGAGCCAGAGGCAAACAAGACCGTGTCATCAGCATACAGTGGATGGCGGTATGAGGGCATGCAGCAGGCGAGTCGTTGAGGAAGATGGAGAACAGCAGAGGGCCAAGAACAGACCCTTGGGGACTCGCTAGTGACTGGGAGAGCAGTGGAAGAACCATCCAATCAGGACTGCTTAGGCCCTACCTGCCAGGTAGGAATGGAACCAGTTGGATGCAGACAGACAGTCAAGTATGAGCAAGTTTTTCCCAATAACAGGATGCGAGACAGTATCAAGGCTTTGGCCAGGTCGATAAAGATGGTTGCAGTTATTTCACCTTTGACCATACCTGTAAGATGGAGTTGGTGAGGCGAAGGAGCGAGGTGGTGGTGGAGTGATTCTTCCTGAACCCGGCCTGGAAAGGGTGAAAAGATCCGCATCAAGATAGGGGCAGAGCTGGGATAGTACAAGGCTCTTGTATTTTGGCTAGTATAGGGAGCAGGTGATATGGGATGTAGTTGGATGGGTAGGAAGGGTCACCGCCTTTGGCTAGGGAGAATGACAGTTGCTTGTTTCCAGGTAGTGGGGACTGAGCCGAGCCTAAAAGACAGGTTATAGAGGCAGGTTAGAGGGTAGGCTATGGCAGGTGCAGAGAGCTGAAGCATTTTGGAGTCAAGGCCTGATGGGCATCTACCTTGGATGGGTTAAGTGTCTGCAGTATTTTTAATACCTGGTCAGGTGTGACCGAGGCGGAGGAGAAGGAGGCAGGAGAGGATACTGCCAGGGGACGAAAGGTGGGGGATGGGGATGGAGGCGAGTAGAGAAGATGCTGAGGTGGAGAAATGCGAATTAAACTCAGTGGCCTCTGCGCTGGGATCCTCGATGATGTTTCCACCTATGTTGAGGGTGGGAGACGGAAATGGGGGGGTAAGAAGGGATTTTATAGATTTCAGAATTGTGTAGGGTGAGCGAGGTTATTATTGAAGGCAGACTTAAGAATTTAGATTTGGCCTGCGATGAGTCTGGTGCAAGCATTTCTTAGCGATCGGGTAGTGCTGAAGGGCCGTGTGAGCACCTGTAGCCTTGAAACGATTTCCAGGCTCTCTGTCTCGGCACGTAGCTGTTCCAGGAGGTTAGCCGTTACCCAGGGCAAGTGTGCTCTCTTACTCTGGATCTTCTGAGCGGAGCGGCAAGTCCCGGATGGCTAGGAAGTTGGTAGAGAAAATTTTAGGGCCTCATCCATGGAGGTGGTCGTAGTAATGACTGACCAGTCAATGTTGTTAAGGTCATTTAGGAGGCGCTTAAGTCGAGGGATTTGTAAGCTCTTTTGTAAAGTGTGAATGGGAGGGAGGGGCCTTGGGTTGAAGATTTTGTGCACCATATAAATCATATGGTGATCACTAAGGAGTCAGGTAGTAGGCCAGCTTTAACTATCCGATGAGGGTGGGTGGTGAGGGCCCAATCCAGTAGTGTATGCTTTTGGATTTGTGGTTTAGGCGAGTGGGTTCCCTATTTGCTGGGACAGGTTTAGAGCCTTGATTTGGGAACGTGTTTTGGTGGCTACACTGCCTAGCCAGTCCTGGTTGAAATCACCAAGGATGTGGAGTTCACCTTCTGCCATCAGGGACCTCAGGTTCCCTAGATGGTCCAGGATGCTCCTCAGTGGTGTGTCCGCGGACAGTATGACCCTGCTATGTATACAGGGATAGAGTGCGGAAGGGCGATTTTGATTAGTAGGGCATCTATTGAGTTTTGGGTGCTGTGGGGTGATTATGGAGAACTGGAGTTTAGAGGAGATATACATGGCAGTGCCACCATCCTTCTTTTTGCCCTGTCTGTCTTGGCGGATTAGGAGAACCCGGTATTGAGAATTCCACGTCCAGGTTGGTGAGGCTTCAGCCAAGACTCAGTAATGATTGCAACATCAGGGCAAGGGAGAGAACAGTAGATTGTAGAGCTGCTGTTTTATTCAGGAGGCTGCAGATATTTAGGTGGACAATTTTGAGACCCCTTGGGAGGTGGGTATCCGGGGCAGTAGATCGCCCAGCCATTGGGGATGGGGGACCTGGGTTACATTCTCACGTCCCCGCAATGAGGAGAAGGAGAGCCAGGAAGTGCCTTGCTAGACGTATAGTCTTTGGGGAAGACCAGCGTGGAGGGGGGGGGTTAAGAGTTTGTGCGTTAGGCTTAGGGTCTAAGTAGAAGGGGTATATAAGGCTGGAAGGTCTGCATGGAAAGAGGGAGGGAGAATAGAGGCCCCAGGACCAGTTATGCCAGTGGTGCTGAGAAAAGTCCACTATGGCAGAGGAGGAGTGGAGGGGTGGCTTTGTAATCTCTGGGAAGAGTGGCAAGGCACTAGGTATTGGGTGGATGAGGGTGGAAGGAAAGATAAGGTTAGGCAAAGCATAGTAAATGTCAAATGGAGATACTGCATTTTAATATTGGATTTGAGAGCTGCTCAAGGGTGGCCACTAGTGACTGAGTAGTATATAGGAGCTAATGGGAAAGTGGGCTGATTGTTCACGCACTCACGAGGTCAAGTGTATAAAGGAGAGTCACCAAGGGTGGTGGGAGGCGGTGGGGAGCTCCGATAGCGCAGGCGGGCCTTCAAAATCACTGGCGCAACACTCTGTCCTCCTACAAGCGCGGGATCGCTACCTGTATTTTCGGCTGCTTGCTCCGCTTTGCCGCGGGGGTTGTCGGTGGCTCAGGGAGGTCTCTAACCAGCTGCCCTCACGACCGCACTGATGGAAAGAAAAAGAGGCACGTTAAGTACTGATCGGTAGGGAGGTGGAGTTACAGCAGGCACGTGGCAAAAAACAGCTAAAACATGTACTGGCAGAATTAGCAGTAGAAGGCTCAGGCGCTCAGATTTCATGCAGAGTTTATCACAGTAGAAAGCTCTGTGCTCCCATTTAGCTTACTGTTATACACGAGTCTCTAAAGTCCCCTTTAAAATCAATTACAGTACAAGCTGTTCCCAGAAGAAAAGGCGCCAAGTTCAAAATCACTGGCGCAACACTCTATTCTCCTACAAGCGTGGGATCGCTACCTGTATTTTCGGCTGCTTGCTCCGTTTTGCCGCAGGGGTTATCGTGTGGCTCAGGGAGGGGAGCTCTAACCAGCTGCCCTCATGACCATACTATGTTTTCGGCCGCTTGCTGCTTTTTGCCCTGGGGGTTGTCGGGTGGCTTAGGGAGGCCTCTAACTAGCTGCCCTATGACCGCACTCCTCAACCGGCATAAGCCCCTACCTTACTGTATTATAAAAGCCTTGACCTGGTCCCTACTGGCACTGGTATACCCCTATGTCTCTAGGGAGCTACCACTGCTTCACTGGGTACCCAATAATTGAAAGGACTCAGGCCCATCACAGGTTGCATGTGGTTGACTGGTGTTAGTGCACTTAAAATAGCAACAACAATTTGCAGCAAACTCCCCAAATCTGTAATCCTGGTTTGATGGGCTAGTCCAACAAGTTTATGATTAACTTGGACCTTTTAGAAACTTCATTCAGGATTTGTTTCCCAGGACCCATGGGCTCTGTTCAGTTACTCATGATTATCTCAGTTATACAGAAGCAGCTGCTTTCCTCTCTTTAGTCCTTGTTGGATATACCAGTTCCTCTCAATGGTCCACAGAGTGGATTGCACCTAACTCCTCAGTTCTCTTTGCTGTCATTTCCCACAACTGCACCGATCAGCTGGCCTCTCCTTAGGGATCTCACTCTAGAGTGGTTGGGTGGCTGTGAGCTCACCTATTGCAGGTCATCACCAGGCAGTGATGACTGTCAAAGGTGTCACAGGGCCTTGTTGGCACAGTTGCTGTGCGGGATGCTGTGGCCTGAGTGGAATTAAGTCTTTTGTTTTTCTCTCTCTCCCTCTCTCCTTTCTCAGTTGCAACTGCAAGACATCTCCCTCTTAACCTGACAACTTATGTGGCTGACAGTTGAGGGTCAGTCATTCAGGTCATAGTAGTCTTGCATTAAACTCCTACTCAGTGGCTGATATAGCACGCATCTCCCTCTCACCAATGTCTGCCCAGTGATGGCTTGCACTCACAGATGGTAGGACTACCTCCATAGACAAGCAGGATGACCTTTAAGCTGAGCAAATTCTGCATAGCAAACTGAAGCAGACTGCTCTCCATTGTTGAGGTCAGATGTGAGTCCTAGGGAGGGCAGGTTCTGTTGACTCCTCAACAACTGATTGATTGCCTTATACATGGGTGAATTAACAAAGCCATCAGGTAGGCCATAGAAATATAGAAACAGAAACATAGAATCTGTTGGTAGATAAAGACTGCTTGGTGCACCAATCTGCCCATTTTCCATGCCTATACTGTCACCACAGACCTTACCTGATCTTCAGCTACCTCTCCCCCACACTTTCCTACCAGGATTTCTTTGTGCCTACCCATGCATGCTTGAAGCCCACCACCATTTTGCCCCACCACCTCCACTGAAGGACTATTCTGGGCATCTGCCACTCTTTCAGTGAAGAAGTATTTCCTCCTATCCATCCTTTATACCCCTTTGGTGGCTGTGGAGTAGGCTCTGCTGCTAGATTGGTTGCTCTTTGCCCTTGAATCTAGATATCTAGATTGGAAAACTGACATAGGCCAAAGATGCAAAAGGAGGCTAGGTTATCTGTCCCAAAGGCACAATCTGAAAAAGCCCTATTTATTTATTTTTATTATTTTACAATTTACTTGCTTAGCTGAGATGCAATATCTCATTTCCAGTGGAGTCCTGCTTCTACCCATTTCTACAGATGGGTGGACTGGAGCACTGGCAGGTTAAGTGACTTGCCCAAGGTCATACAATATTTGATGTAGCAGCATTTGAACCTGTCATATCTTCATTCCCAAGCTGGTGCTCTTATTACTAGACCACCCTCCAGCAATGTTTTTTAAACAGCACTGGCTCTTTGAAACTCATATTGTGCCCCATCTCATGTCCCACGTGGACAAGCGCTAGTGTCTGGTCAGTTTGGGCCACAGTTCGGAAATTCCTGCCAGTCATGAGCACCAGTCACACTTATCATTGGCAGTGATGAGAATCACTTCATTTGCCAGCAAAGAGTTCAGGAGCAGGAGGTGCGGAAGAAGTAGCACTCTTCTTCACTCACTGACCATGACCCCACTGATGCAGTCCGCAGTCCCCTGAGCATCAAAATGTCCGCAGTATAGCAGGGCTCTGTGCTTAACAGTACAAGTAAACCCCACTGTTGGGGACGGGGGTTACACACTTTTTGCATTATACTGTGTTGCTTTCCTTCTTACTTCCCTGTAGCCCCCCAACTCACACACTTCCCTGAGGCATCTGATAATGAGCTATTCTTAGCTCAGTTGCGCTTTCCTTTTACAGCACTAGAAACTGAAGGCCTCTGTTGATCCACATGACAGATACAGCATGGACAATCACAGTGTACACGTCCCCACACTGCCCTGCCTATGTTTAATTTGTTTGTTTATTATAAATAAAGGAGTAAAGGGTAAGATCCTCCTGTTTGCAGATGACACCAAATGCTGTGGGAGAGTGGACACATAGGAGTGAATACAGGATCTCAGGGATGATCTGGCCAAACCCCAGAGGTGGTCAGGCATTTGGCAACTGGGGTTCAATGCCAAGAAGTGCAAAGTCATGCACTTAGGAGCTAATAATCCAAAAGTTAATATTGTCTGTGGTGTGCAGGTTACCAAGTCAGAAGAGAAGGATGTGGGGTGGCTATCACTAGTGACCTGAAACACTCTTCGCAGATTGCAGGAAGGCAGCAGCCAAAGCAAAGAGAATGTAGGGCTGCACAGCCAAAGGAATAACTAGCAGGAAGTCAGTGGTCATTCTGCCTATGTACAGATCCCTGTTGCCTCTGCACTTGGGAGTGCAGTGTGCAGTACTGGTGCCTGTACCTAACGAAGACATCACTCTTTTGGAAACAATCCAGAGGAGGGCTACTAAAATGATCCATTGCCAGCAGCGTGGGATGTATGAAGAGAGACTTAGAAACCTCAACAGGTAGTCCCTGGAGGAGATGAGGAGAGGTGACATATCTGAAGCATTTAAATACCTCAATGGTATCAACAAGTTGAACTCTAAGGGTTTCTTCAGCCTTAGCATCAACAAAACCACTAGAGAACACTGCTTCAAGGTGGTGGGAGGATGATCCAAGAGGGAAATATGGAGGCACCTTTTCACTGAGAGCTTGGTAGCTAAGTGGAATGAGTAGTCAGATGAGCTGATATGCCTAAAGACAGGGAGAGCTTTAAGAGGGTTGGGACAAAGTAAAGGGAATTTCAGAAATTGCAATCAAAAGCAGAAACATGTGGGGAACTCAATTGATGAGGGGAAACCCTAATGGAGACTGGTGGATCCCTCAGTAATCACTGAGGAGCTGAATTATGAGCAGACATGATAGGCCTTTTTTTCTCCGCTGGCATTTTTCATATGTTTGTATTTAACATTTGGTGATAACCGGGTAAGTACATTGAGTCACATGACCCTTTAGAAGCACCATTTGGACATGAAAGACAAAGACAAGATATTTTGTTGTACAGTACATAAAACCTTGTTAACAATATTGTTTATCTGTAAATACAACAGTAAACCTATCATGCTATTAATAAAATATAACGTACTGAATCAATAAACTATATCAAGAAAGAGGAGAAAACAGTTAAGAAACCTACATCACACAGACAGTAATGCAATATTCAGATTTGTAAGCAGTGGCAACTGATTTGCGTTAAACAAGTGCTACTTATAAAGTACCTTGAGCTGTGACAGTGTTCTGACCTGTTTTATTTCTGTTGGTGTAGTGTTCCAGGTTTTAGGTATACTAAAGGCAAAGGATTTTTGATCCACTGTGGTCCTGAACTGTGGTAACACCAACATCGAGATCTTAGACTTTTCTCAGTGGTTTGTATTTTAATAGTATCAGACAGGAGTACCACTCCCCTTTCTTAATCATTTTGTAAGCCGTTATTCCAAGGCATCTTTTTCTGTTAAGGTAACAGTGCAAAGAAAATGTTTTTCCATAAAACTAGTTTCAGTTATAAGTAATAAAATATCATACTTGTCAGCTCTACTTTTCTAGGTACCTCCTGTGCTGCGCACCATGAAGTATTATATTTTCTCGACCCCTATTGCCATGTCTACAATGCTATTTCTAAGCCAAATGTGGCAGCCATCTCTTTTCGTGAGAAAAAATTAATAAAATTACTTGTAAAATGCTCACATTTTGGTGGGACTAAAAATGTTTACCACCAAGTACAACTGGAAGATGCCTGGAATCTTTTATGGTGAAAAGCGGTAAGGTCAAAACACATCCATATTCTTCCAGGCAGTATACAGCACTGCATCGTCTGCATGCAGTATTACATTCATGTCTTTACCTATTGATGGCAAACCATTAATAAAAAGAGAAAACAACAAAGATCCTAAAATGTATCCTTATAGTGGATGGCTGAGCTAACCTCATTTGCCTTCACTATTTGTTTCTGATCTACCAAATAATTGGTGAACCAGTTTAATCACGGGCTGTCCAAATGTGCGAGCCTGGTGTTTAGGAGGGACGGATCGACCAGATCGAATGCCTTGGTCAAGTCCCTGAAGAATGCATCAGTAAGCATGCCTTGCACCATGTTCTGGTGTAATTCATTTGTGAACCTGATCAAAGCAGTTGCAGCAGGTGTGGTGCTACAGTCCCTCCTGAAGCCACGCTGTGCTGCTGTAAGAACTTTATACTTCTCGGATAGTCTACAGTCTGGTTACGTAAGTGTTTTCTTGCATTCTACCAATAATAGACAGTAACAAAATAGGTCTGTAATTGGCCACCAGATTGGTTGCATCCTTTATGAATGGGTACTACACATGCAGTTTTCCATTCATCAGGAATTTGCTGGAGGCTAAGACAGAAGTTAAAGATTTTGTCAATGGAGGTGTTAATTCATTGGCTGCCCACTTTAGGTATTTTGCTTCTACTTTGTCAAATCCAGATACCATGATTATATTCAGTTTCAACAGGGCCCTGTATACTTCCTTGGATTTCATCTTTTTATAATAGATAGGTGGTCTGTCTAATGTAGGGTCTGTATCCATTTCACTATTTTCTAACATTTTAATTACAATTCTGTCAAGGTTCATAAAGGTCTCGATCCGTAAATTGGTTCTTTCCTGGCTCTCTGTTATTTCCTTGTCTTCAGATGAAGACTTGCTGTAATATTAGTTTACTTTTAGGGTTCAGTAAGTTATTGACGCTTTTCCAGAATAATTTAAAATCTCCAAGTTTTTCACTTTGTTCTTTTTATACAATTCTACTTTAGCCTTTACAAAATCCTTTTACATCGGTTGTGTAATTCCCTAAATTTGTTCCAGATATGTTTCTTGTGGTCTTGTAGTGTTGCTATACCTTATTCCTAGCTTTCATTAAGATAACAATCTCACTACTTAACCATTCATTCTTTTTATTTCTTACCCTTTTCTGTCTTAAAGGGATGTGTTTATTTAGTGTCTTTTAAGGGATTCCCAAGAAAATGACTATGTGCCAAGTTAACATCACCGATATTATCCAAGAGAATTCAGTCAGTATTAAATAAGTCTGCTTGAATTCTATTTAAAATTTCATCTGATAATTTTCTGTCTTTAATAGTGTGTGGCTGTCCCCTAAACCTCTTCTTACTCCACAGGCAATAAACTGGGATATGATTGCTTATGGCATCAGGCATTGTTCCAAACCTGATTTTTGCATTGTTACATAGGACATAATCAGTCATCCTCTCGGTGCCCGCCTGTCATTCCTTCTAGATTTTTCATTCAGAATATGGGCCAGATTTATCTTCTGTAGAATGCTTTTAATTTTCATATTACCCAGACCATTCCAGTTGCAGTATTAAACAACCATGATTCACTCAAGGCAAGTACAGTATGTCAAATGTGAAGACATGAAGCCAGACCTCAAGTTCTTGCTTTTGGATAACAAGCTACAGATACTCATGTGAACTAATTTCAGTCCCTTCAGTTGGCAATAATTAGTGCTCAAGTCAAAATATGCTACATTTGTGTGGCCTGGATGTGCCCTTCATGATGTAGGTGAGAGGTTAGTTTGGACTCCATGCCCATTTAATCCTTTGCCTCTCATGTGATACTGCTAACAAGGATGTCAGTTAGTGGTTTATGACATGGCCACCTGCCCACTGGAACTGGACTGAGACCACCACAGTTCATTTCACAGAGGCCACTGAACAGCCCTAGTGTAATAATGGCTTTCAGCCACTACTGAGCTAGACTGGATTTGAACCAGTGACCTAGAGGTGAAAGGCTCCTTAACCCGCTACTAATCCACTGAGCCATCCAGTTCCCATCTCAATGGCTTTCTTGTGAAAACATTTAAATAAATCAATAAATACAGTTTCAGTATTTCCCAGTAAAACAGATGGTATTCAGGAAACAAGTTGGTCCAAATTACTGGATTTAGGTAAACTAGAGATGCCAGGACAGCAATCAGGATCTGACAGATTACTAGATATCCTGACTCAATAAAAATATTCATCAGTCTAGCACTAAAAAAGGCTTAACACGCTTTTAAAAGAAATGAAGGATCCCTTCCCTGCCAGAAAAAGCTCCCACCCTGACCTTCACCTTCCTTGTGCAACACGCTTTTAGGGGCCCTTGGACACCTTACAGACCTATTAATCCTTGCTTCCATCCACTTGGAACACCCAGGCCTTCCCGCTACTTCCCACCCTGTCCCAGAAACCCACATATAGCTTGTTCTAAGATCCCTGACAGATTCCCACAAGAGTGGGAGGTTCCCTGAGCCATCAGGTGAGGATTAGAAGGGTGCCTGGAGGTAGAGTTAGGTCCACCCACACGAGTCTCAGTTGATGGCACTGTTGTTCCTCCAGTGATATCAGATTTCAGTCAATCATTTTAATTCATGGACAATGTATACAGAAGCTGCAGAGGCAGTCTATGTAGGACCAATGAAGTATTGGCATCAACAATATCAAGTGGAACTCAAAGGGAAAAGGTACTTACAGATCATTTGTCCACCCTTCAGCAGGCAGGAGTGCAGGTCCAGGGGTGGCCAGCCCCAGCTATGTCTAACAAGATTCTGAAATGAACCACTCTCAGAGAACTTGATGCTACATATTTATTAGCACAGCTACATATAGCCACCAGCTTCCACAAAAGCAGGATGTCCAGACTTCCCCTGCTCTTCACTCATGAGAGCTTCATCAGGAGCCTCAGACTGTGCAGACCTAACTCTACTGGTAGGCCCTCCTCATAGCTAACTAACTGGTACCAGAGAGCCTTCCAACCTCATGGAAATGGGCCTGGGAGCTCAGAACATGCTTAAAGTGGGCCTCGGGATTAGGTGAAGGTGGACGGTGGAAGGTGGTCTGGTGGTTGCAAGTAGGTGGAAGGAAGGGTTGAATAGTCTTTAAGGGACTGAAGGAGCCCTAGAAACATGTTACACCATTGGTGGTGAGAGAGAGAGAGAGAGAGAGGTGGTAGGCCTTTTTACTGCCAGGTGGAGAGTAGAGAGACTTACTGTATCTTTCTTGTCATGGCTTTTAAGCCCTTTTAATACTAGCTTGATGAATAATTTTATCAGATCAGGAAAATATGATCCAATAAAATGTGCCAACCTCCACTTGGATCAAATACTGCTTTTTCTGATATATTCAATATTTGAAAAAATCACGATATCTGAGGGTATCCAATCTTTTAGGGTAAAATATTTGCTGCTCTAATAGAAACCCAATTATTTTCACTGTTGGGAATTCAGCCAACATAGGTAAAACAAATCCTGGATCTCATGTTTTAAAATGGATTTTGGCTTTTTCCTGTTTTTTTTTTTTCTTTTCCCAAAACTTTATATTCATGCATTTTCTTCTTTAATATAATTAAAAAATCAATGTAGCACATCAACACATATGTTCATGCTACTACATTAATGCAGACAGAGGCAAGACAAATTAAAATAAAAGTAACAATTTATTTGTTAGAAAATAATGAGCATAGAATAAATCCATTTGTACTGGAAAGATTTCTCTTAGTCACTCAGAATGCAGAGCCACTGTCCCATTATTCAGTCTAAGCAAGAAATAATGCTGAGATAGGGTGGCGGTACTGGACTATGCCAGACCACCCAGGGAACGTAATGAGGCCTGATGCCTCAGGCAGAGGCGGGCCTTATAGTTTCAGGAAGATCTGGTATAGCCTAAACCGCCCACCCTGGAGGGGATTATTGTGTTTAGAAAGTGGCTATTTGTTGCTATATTTAAAATAAAAAAATGAGAGAAAATAAAAAAATGAGGTAATTAAGAATTCAGTTGTAAAGTAATCCTTCTTCTGTGCAATTGCAAGCAGAGGGCACTGCTATCACTGCTGAGCTTGTTGACTGTGTCTCCCCCACCCTGCCGGTAAAAAGAGAGTGCCGAGAGGTGCTTGGCTTTAGCATTTGTAAATTGTGATTCTGTCTCCCTGACTGGACCCTGGAGTTCTGATTTTTATGTTACTCATTGAGCTTGGAGGACCTGAACTGGGACCTCACCTGAACACAAATGTTGAGCATTGAGAAGCACTTTTTATGTTTCTGCATCTCACTCAAATATACCGATTCTACCCAGGAATGTTGTCTGTTTTTATATTTTTTATGTTTAACATGGAGCTGTTGTGTTGCCATGACAATTGCAAAAAGATCAAAAGAGTGAGCAGTAGCTGGCTCTGTGGTGCTGAGGCTGGACACCTTACCTCTTGCCGCCAGTGACCCATGTTTGGGAGCGGCGTGGGTCATCAGAGGTTGGCATGGGGAAGGTGTGGTGCAGGATAAGCTGCCGACAGGCATATCTCCTCCAGGAGGGGACCTGAGCTTCCTCAGCACTTGGCTGCCTCACAATGGATGCCAGGGGCAGTGCAGCTATGGAAGGCAGGGGTGCTAGGCCAATGGGGTAGGAGGAAGGGCCATTACTGGAGCAAGAGGGCACATCGCACCTCCACACACAGTGTCTGTCTGGGGCCCCAGGTAATGGGGAGAAAACCAGGGGAAGAAGGTCTGGGGCTGCAGCAGGATGATACCTCCAGGCGGCTCCGGTGGTCCACTGGGTCATGCACATGAGTAATAAGATCCCGGACCTCATGTCCAGTAGGGTGAGATGGCAGCTGCAGCCCACTGAGGAGCACAAACACCTATATGGAAAAAAAATGAGAGAGCAGTTGGTAGAGTGATCAGCGTGGACACATCTGCTACAT
Organism: Neoceratodus forsteri; assembly: GCA_016271365.2. NCBI lineage: Eukaryota > Metazoa > Chordata > Ceratodontiformes > Ceratodontidae > Neoceratodus > Neoceratodus forsteri. The sequence goes on along the minus strand of CM028129.1, from coordinate 232,670,601 downwards.
TTGAACCAATGGCAATGTGGCTATGGTGAGAGAATGTTGAGTGAAAAATAGCACACAGTCAGTCAAAACAGTTGCATTTTCTTTTTTTTTTTCATATAGGTTTTTCTCCTTTGTGGCACTGGGCAGGTTCCACTTAGGTCCTCTCTCGAGAAGACTCATTCTGCCCCCCACTCCAGGGCATCATCCTACCTGTCTCAGTGCTTCCTTTTCTGTTTTCTCCCTTTATCCCAAGACCTTGGTACACATATGTGCATGCATGTGGAGGTGTGCATGTGGTCCAAGGCTTCAGTGGTGACTTCATCCTTCCACCTGGCCTAGCACCAGGTCCCCCTAGGCTTGCGCTGCCACCGAGCCTCCCCTGGTGGCAGCCAAGAGCCGGAGAAACCCCATGTCCCTCCCCAGAAGAGTAGAGCTGCCTGGCGGTTACTTGATCCAACTCCTCACAACCCCAACCCAGCCGACCCCTGGCGATCCATGCTCGTTCGAACAGGGTCACGTGGGGAAGAGGAGTGAGCACAGGCACCTCAGCTCTCTTCACCACTGGGCCGATTTTGCTTTTTCTTTTACTGGTAACTGAATTTTCAAAAGAGCTACTTTACAAAACCGGGAGGCCTCTGCCACTGCCACCCGCTCACTGAGGGAAAAAATGGCGATGAATTCAAAAATGAGCATTCCATTATGCTCAATGACCTTAGTGTAAAAAGCAGGCAGACACAGGAACTAGTTATTTACTGTTCTCTGTTGCTTGATATCCCCAGGGTAGAGGGTGCTCTCAACCAATCAGTAAGTAGGGTTTCCTAATGGATCATCATATGATAAGGTTCAGTTTAGAGGCTCCCCGCTAATAGACCTGCCCCCACGGAGATGGTCCAGTACCGACCCTGAAGGGGTTTGACTCTGGATGGTCTTATGGCAGTGCTGGACCTATCATGTGTGTGAGGAAGTAGGGAGCCAGGGAACTGGTACTGGCCTATAATAAGGTGATGACAGTGGCCCTGGACTCCCCAGCCCAATCTGTGTTCGCCCTCACTCTTTGCCCCAAGTCTCCCTTGATTTGATGGGACTTTGAAGAAGTTGAGATGAGTGGCTTTGAAGGCTGGAGTCGATTGGTGGAAATCTGGCCTGGTTGATAACAAACTTAGATTGATGGGTCATTATAAAGACTATCAATTGGCAGTCTCCCATAAGAAGGCAGAATTCCCATGCAGGGAGATTGCATGGAATCGACCATCTCAGCTCTTCGGACTGTGGACAGATTGTGCAATCCAACCCGTCTTCAGATTCAGGGAGTGTTTTCACACAGTAAGTGTGATGAGTTTGCTTCGGTTCTTAGCAGATAAGGTTGCTACCATCAGGTTGGAGATCTGTTCAGTGCCCTCTAGTGGGTGTTGCAGAGGTCAGCAGGAGGTTGCAAGCACCCAGTTTGTCTGGTTCAACTTCAGCCGGTTGGCGATCGCAGACATTGTGAGGATCATTCAGGGTATTCGACCAGCCTACAAAACAAGCAATGTGGCACTCTACCCAGTTGTTGTGCATGAAAGAAATCACAATAGCACAGAAATACTGCAGGAATATTCCTTAGTAACTTTTAATTCTTTTACGCTTAGTCCCACTCACAAACAGCACGACAGCAGACCACCCAACGCCTGACTTCTCGCGAGTCTTCCTCAGGGGTATGCGACCAGCCTACTGTGGTTTGGTCCAGGGTCCAACACATCTCCTTGTGGGACGTGTTGAGGTCATCGGCCCAGTCCTGGCTGAGAAAGTCTGCTGTTCTTTGGAGATAGGGTGTTTCCTGAACCCCTGAAGGAGGCAGTAGTGGTACCTCTCCTAAAGAAATCCTCCCTCGATCCTGACTGCTTAGCTAACTACAGACCTCTCTCTAACTTGCTGTTTGTGGGTAAGGTTATTGAGAAGGTGGATGCGTTGCAACTGGAAGATCATTTAACCAGCCACAATGTCTATGATACTCTGCAGTCCAGATTTAGGAAGAGGCATAGTACTGAGATGGCACTTGTTCTTGTACTTAAAGAGCAGTTGACACCTTCAAGAGAACTTTAACAAAACATAATATTTAGATAAAGTTCAGCTTGTATTTACGCATTAGTTCTTTATGCCTCCTCCCATTATTTATTGCTGAGGTAATTTGCATGAAAACAGACTTTTGCTCCTGAAGAGTTCATCTATTTCTGTTGCTGTCTCCTACCTGAGATCATAATGCACTGCTTGTGACATCACAGTTACTGTCATGTCAGCAGAGTGTGATGTCACAACAAAGCGTTATGACTTGAAGTAGGGAGGAAGCTATAGAGGCAGATTAACTTTTAAAGTAACTGCAAGGATAAAAATCATGTATTCATGCACATTTTCTCAGTAATAAATAATGGGGAGGAGAAACTTAGAATATATACGTAAATACAAGCAGAATTGTATCTAATTATTATGTTTTTCAAAATTTTCTTGAGGCGCTAGTAGCTCGTTAATGATCTCCTAATAGGGAGGGATTGAGGGAGCCATTCTGTCTTGGTTCTCCTTGATCTCTCTGCATTTGATACTGTGGACCATGGTGTGTTGTTGGAGCACCTGCAGATACTCTGTGGACTGTCTGGTACAGTCCTCAGACAGTTTTGATCCTTCCTCATGGGCAAGACTCAGAGAGCGTGTGTTGAGGATTTATTCCTCGGCCCTCTCCCCTGCCCTGTGGGGTTCCTGAGGGCTTTGTACTATTACCCATGTTGTTTGCAGAGTATATGCTGACATTGAGAGACATTATATGGTGATATGGGCTGAGTTTTCACTGCTATGCAGATAATACTCAGTTATACATATTCTTTGTACCCGGGCGGGTGGGGGTGCTGTCTCAGTTTTTAATAGTTGCCTCTCCAAGATCCAGGACTGGATGAGTGCCAACTGGCTGAGGCTGAACCCGGATAAAACTGAGGTGTTGGTGATGGATCCAGGTCACCAGGCTATGGGGTTGTCAACTAGACAACTGTCTGGGCTTTGGCTCAGGGGAACCAGCTGTCTAGCTCAGACCAGGCATGAAATCTGGGCATTGTTTTCGATAGTGGCCTGTCATTAAAAGCTCAGGTATCTGCTGTCATTAAGACCTCTTTACCATCTGAGGAACATCGCCTGGATCAAGTGCCTGATTCCACTAGACGACCTTCCAACTCTGGTCCATGGCTTTGTGACCTCCTGCCTTAACTTACTGCAATGCCCTGTACCTAGGGTTACTGGGGGTTAATATCCATCACTTACAGCTGGTGCAGAATGTGGCCACCAGATTGTTGACTGGCTTACCAAGATCTTACATGTCACCCCTGTGCTCTGAAGTCTGCACTGGCTGCCTGTTCAGTGGCGGATTACCTTCAAGGTTGGGTTACTGACCTATAATGTCCTACATGGACAGGGACCACGTGGTACTTACAAGATTTTCTTTGCCCCTACTGTCCCCCGCTCACTCTGTTTGATTGATTGCTAGAGATTCCCAGGGTTTGACTTAAGACCTCGGTGCCCACTCTTTTCCTTTTATGGCCCTTACCCTGTGGAATTCTCTACCTTGTTGGGTTAGAGAGTGCCTGACCGTTGAGAGCTTTAAACCGCTCTCAAACCCTATCTTTTGGAATAGCTTTTCCTGACCATGGTTAGTCTGTTATCTGGCTTTAACACTGTAAAATTTTAATTATTGACTGTATGTATTTATTTGTTTTATGGGTTTTACTTTGTACAAGCACTTTGATCAGCAATGGAATTGTGCTTTTTAAAATAAATTATGATTGATTAATTTTCTAAAGCCAATCAGAATGCAGAGTTACAGTACTGTCCCACTATTCTGCAATATCTGGACAGTAGACTGAATAATGTGTAGCGGTTTCTGCATTCTGATTGGCTATGCACAAATATGCTGCAGCCAATCAGAGATGTCCAGCCCAGCCACAGCCACTCCATGTTTAAAGGGAACAAAGACAATGTTATTTACATTTTTAATACAGTTTTAAATCTGGGCATGTGTAAAGTCCATTTTATCACCCCCAGTGTACTGTTTTGTGTTTTTAGAGATGTTGCAAAGTGAAACTTCATCTGTGAATTTCGATGAAGCACCGAAAATTTGTGCTTCACTAGAATTCCGGGCTTTCAGGGCAGCTTGTGAATTGACTCACACAAAGTTTGTGGTGAAATTCATGCTTTTTGCCAGAAAGTCTGAAATTTGTAGGCAAAGTGTGAAATTTGTGTGTGAAATTTCACTGTGGGGAATTTGCAATTGTGAGCTGCAAATTGCATTAATATCACTCTGCAATTCATGAAATCACAAATTAATTCAATGGAGTGAATTTCGTGGACTTTTGCATTATCTCTATCGTTTTTGTTTTAAAATAGTCTTATTTTTTTCCTTATTTAGGCCCATAGTAATGCAGTATTTTTCACCATTATTCACTGCTTTTAATTACTCTAATGTTCTAGAACTCCAGTGACATCAGTTGAATAGAAGACTACAATGAAGTGGAACACAGAGGCATTGACTGAGCTTATTTCACTCTGTTCTGCTTCACTGCGGTCCTTCAGTTCAACTGAAGTCACTGGTTCTTGAATGGCTAAGTAATTAAAACAATGAATATTGGTTAGGTGAAAAGGCTACATTAATATGGGGCCCTAAATAAGGAAAAATAGGACTATTTCAAAACAAAACATAATACACTGGGGTGATAAAACAGATTTCATACATGCTACATTTACAATTCTATTAAAACAAAACATATAAACAGCATTTTCATGTTCCCTTAACCTGATCACTAGACTAGTCCAAAAGTAGGAGTAATGACATTCTGATTTCTCTCAGTTTCTGAAAAATGTTTTCCTGCATAATTCTATTTTACAATTCACTGTTAAACTGTTCCACATATCTTTTAAAGTAAAATGCATTTAAAAGTGAAACCTCGAGTCCACTTCTCTTTTTTAGATGCAAACTGCAACTGTAGCACATGGTTGTTCGAACTGCAAAAAATCCTCATCATACTAGATTTTGCAGATTTTGCAGTGTAAATGTGATAACATCAGAAATGGGTTGTGTTTCTTTGGCAATAACCAGACTGGGGGTTAATAAACATCTCTATCTTCTGCCTTGATGTTTTTTACCCCATGGTCCTGTTATTACTTCATAAACCCAGCCCACTATGATGTTATCACTGTATTAACTGAGACGGTTTATATCTTTATCATTTTATATGGTCAAAAGAAAATTTTCTTGTTTCAAGTGGAGGTGATTCATCCACTATCTACAGCTTTAAAATTAATTTAGTAGTCTGTGCAAAATTAAGTAACTAATATCCTATGAATTGAATAGCATCAAAGAAAGTTTTCTGAATCTTTGAAGAGGACACTTGCTTTACAAGGGTGAAGTTGCAAAACTGTCCTCCCAGTTGAATCACCTCTTATTACAAGTGTAAAAGCTCTTCTCCTTGCTCATGTAAATGCACTAATATCTGTTAGTGCCTTTAAAGTTTATAACCTCTTTCATTCTGGAATGTTTAATGATGATCTCATGGTCCAGTTCCAATGCAAAAGAAACCAAAAGTGTGAGAGGACTTTGCTGAGCAGTAAACAAAATTTGAGACAGTTTTGCTCTGAAGGGAACTCTCAAAAAATAAAGCCTTTGCAAGAGGGGAGTAGTTTTCACAATATAGTTTAGGCACAAGAGGAGGAGGTGGCTCAGGACACAAAGGGACGGAGCCAAGTTGAGAAACAGCACAAGCAAGACCAAAGCAGTACTCAGCTCCACGTCCAGGATGAAAGAAAAGACCACTGTTGGAGCCCAATAAAAAGTATTTATTTGATAAAACACTTGTACGCACATCAGGTGTGTGTAGCCACCACATAGTATAATACCCTCACAGATGCTATCACTACGTCACACTGACACTTTTCAAAAAGCATCAGTGTGACATGAACCGCTGATGTCTGTGTGTGTGTGTGGGGGTGCTACTGTGAGTTTGGTGATTATAGTATACCCAGTGTGCATATAAGTGTTTTTATTAAATAAATACTTTACTATGCTCCAACAGTGGCCCTTTTCTTTCTTCCTGACAATATAATTTAGTTTTTCAGTAGAAAGCTGATTAATCAGATATTAGCTTTTCTGACCATCAAGCTCCAGTACGGAATGCCACCCTTCCCAAAAGCTTATGGTTTTTCTTTGAATATTATTCTCAATGGTTTACAATTGTCAATTCTGATTAACATTCTCTCAAAAAGACAGGAAAGGAGATTTTGACTTTTTCAAACATGTTTAATCATTGTTCCTGTAAATGAACTGGTATAACATGTTAAACCACATAGGGCTGGATTTTGAGTGAATCACATCACGATTCTCATGCAGCTGGGTTATTGTACTTGCTACATGATGGTAGACCACAGAAAAGATTATTTAACTCTCGTGAGCAAGTGACACAAGTTGCATGCCCACGATGATGCATTGTGTTCTTTTGTGCCATAAAGTGAGAAAAGTGTTGAAATGCATGAAAACATTTGAAAGCAGTACACAAGCATTTTGCACATTCGCTATAATGCAAGCTGCGCCTAAGCCTAGGATTTACTGTTGCATCACATGCTTTGAAAATCCAGCCAATGTATTTTTACTATTCATTTTCTCACTGTTGTTCTATACAATTGTTCTCTTTGTTCTCCCAATGATCAGGGTTTCCTAATGCTTTCTTCCCTGGATCAGGGAACAAGTACTGGATAATAAATGGAGGCCTTCACAGCTGATGCCATTACTACTCCATAGTCAACTGGTCAGGTGTGCACAAGTACCAACTGGTCCCCGCCTCCCCTCTCTTGAACTGATTTCCTTTCCTCTGTGGCACCCATGCTTTGGCTCCCAATTAGCCACAATGTGGAGATTATGAGGCTCACATGCAAACACTGGTCTTTGACTTGCAGTTGGCAGCACAATGTTAAAATATATATAACATTTATAGTATTATAGAGCGCAAGAGGGTCCCCGACCAATCACAGCCCTCCCTTCAGTTGTGTGTGAGGTACTTTTATTACTGTAAGAGTACCTCTTGGCCTGAGCCACTGTAATAGGCTTATCACTGACTGCTCATGCCAGTAATGGTGTTAAATGAAAAATGATTATTTTAATTTATTACTGTTAGTGATCTATAATATTTTATAGGTCCATTTGGAGGGCCTCTTATGGATATAAGAGTGTGGTTTCTTCGTCTGTAGGACCATAGAACTACTACGCTTGTTGCAGTCCTCTGGTCCTGAGAACATGTGAGGAAACACTATATTCATAAAAGGCCCTCCAAATGGACCCATAAACTTATAACATAGTGTTGTGATGATGGAAGCCACTTGTTCTTCACTCATCCTACTGCACAGTAAGGACTACACCTCATTTGAGTATTGACACACCTTCAGGCTTAGCAGCTAGAATGCAACCCCTATTCATATTGTATAACTCATAATGCCAGTCTCCTTCAGGAATCTGTCCAGCCCTTTTTGAACAGTGCTAACTTCCACAGCCTCTCCAGGTAGCCCTCTTTGCATATTAATCAGTCTCTGTGTTAAATAATGCTTACTGCCCCTGTCAGTGTGAGTGCATGACCTTTACTTCTGCTTGCACCCACTAGCTTGAACATATGTGTATATTACCCTCTGTCTATCTTCTTAAGTACAGTATTCATAAGGACCTGATTAAAGGGACATTGTCAACCTTTAGGCCCTCAAGGTGTCCGTAGTTTAAAAACACATTTTATGATGGGTTATATTCTGTAGAGATTGCTGATGTAGCTGTTAGTTTGATTGTGATTCCTTTTCTTATTTTTAAAAGTGAAAACAGACTGTACACCATACTGGTGTTACCACACAAAAATGTTTGGTTACAGTCCCTGATCAACTCCCACTGCATCTTTTATGGACTTGGGAACACCTCATCATAGTCTTGTTACTCATGATGCTGTTGGAGGAGAGGAAGTTAACACATCATTAGAGGCTGAACTGTTTGGGTGCGTTCTAACGCTCTGAAAGCATGCAATAAGAGTAGATTAAGGATTTGAAACAAAACAAGGTTGGGAATAATTATGCCATTAGCATTCATTTCAGATCTTCTAAGAAAAGAAGCAGATAAAACAACCGCAACATAAAATAATTTTGGAGAAGGTAAACAATCATGAAAAGTGGGGTTTCAACTAGTAATAATATGATGCAAAAGGTTGATGGTGTTCCACTAAGACTCTTCTCAGCCGTATCTTCTCTAGGCTGAATGAGTACCAGTATGTCCCTGTAGTTCTTGTTCTCTAAGCCAATATGTAGCTTAGTGCTGGACCCTCTCAATCTTTTTAATATCCATTCTCTACTGTGATAACCAGAACTGGATGCAGTATTCAAGGTGTAGTCTAACCAAGGCCTTGGGGATCATCTCTTGACCTGCTCCTTGCCACTCCTGATGCATCTCAACGTTGCATTTGTCTCTTGACTGCAGCAGCACATTGTGTGCCTGGCTTCATCTTATTGTGCACAATTCCCTAGATCCTTTTCTTTGGTTGTGCTCCCCACGCTTGCCCAGGGTGTATGTATGACCTGGATTCTTCACTCTAAATGTGCAGTACCTTGCACTATTCCACATAAAGTCATCCTCTTTTCTAATATGTACAGCCACCCATCTGGTGTATCTCCCACCCTGCCATGTCCACTCTTCTTTAGTTTAATGTCAGCAGCAAGCTTTAGCAGCCTGCTGCTGATCCCTCCTTCAGGTAATTATAAACATGTCAAAGAACAACAGACCCTATACTGATTTCTGGGGTCCTCCACTTAGAATATTCCTCTATCCTGAGTGGTGACTGTCTACCACTACTCTTTGCTTCCTATCTCAGCCAGTTTGCTGTCCACCTCTTATATACTTTGTGGACTCTGTATTGCTCTACTTTCTCCAAAAGTCTTGCATGTGGTCCAGTGTCAAAGACCTTTTTGCATTCCAGACAGACTATGTTCAGTGCCCATTCCCTATACACCTCTCAGTTACCTCCTCTAAGAGGCAGGCCTGTTGTTTGACAGGATCATCCTTTTGTAAAGCCATGCTGTGCTCATTGAGAACAGCCCATTCTCTTCCATGTGCTGAACCAATACTTCTTTAATGTTTGACTCAAAAAATTAAAGGAGCCATCACTCAGAAAATATCAAAATATATATTTAACTGGCACTGAGATGGGATCATACCATAAATGCTAGCACCCAAGCAAAGTGCTAGGGGCTGCTCTACTGTCAGGGTGCATCACCTTTGGATCAGGCATTAGACTGTGGTCCAGTCTGCCTTTTTCAAGTGATTGTTCAGGTGGACATTATAAATCCATGACATTTCTGGCGAAGAGTAAGGAATTTTTTAACATAATATAGCAATTACAAAATCAGAGACAACATGATCTCAAAATCAAAGGAAACAAAACAAAAGCATACATACCTATCTCCCAGATAGGAAGTCTTGGAAACAAAACCCCACCCTGTCATAGTTTATGCATTAAAGAAATTCCAGTCTGTAATCTACTTTGTACCATATCTTAATACACAGATTAACCTACCACTAAAGGTGTTTCATCAGACAGTGACATCTCTTCCACCTCTCTTGCACCTTTTGTATAGCATGATATTGTATATATTTATCATACACTTCTCTAAAGGCTAATTCACAGAGGTTCCCTACCAATAAACAAGACATCCTTTGTTGCTGTAACACTAATTTAGATCTTGCCTGCCACAAATAAAATTTTAAGCAGAAGAAAAACACTATCTATGATATGATATTGCCCTAAAGTACCTGAAAAGTCCCCTAACATCAATTGCTTATAGGTTAGACATGTTAACCATGACAAGTTTGTTCCATCTTGCAGCACGAAGCACCACAGATGTATATCATATGGACATCCTAACACAAATGACTCATAGATTCTTCCCAAGCGAAACATTCATAGTAAGGGCACAATCTTTCTTCCACCAAATTATGTTTCAAGTTTCCTCTTGCATTTAATCCCCGTATGTACTTAACCATAAAATATCCCACATTCTCGGGGCACTCTGGGATCCACTAACTGTTTCACAGGCAAATGTATTTTTCTGGGACACACAATTTAGACTCTGGCACCTATGGGCCTATTGTTTATAACACAATATGTATAATTGTTTTTTGAACTAGCCAATAGTTCTGATTTCTTTACTTTCCAAGCAAATAATTTTTTCATGGTTGGATATAGTCTTGAAGATTCAGTTTCAATGACATTTTAACTGGTTCCTCTTGCCAGCATCTCAGGAAATCTCTCAGAATGCCCTGCACCCATTCCTGTCCTAAGGACCATTCTTGTTACAATGCCAAGACAACCTACCCATTCAAAACATTGTATGGAAAAACACAATCAGATTAATTGTTCCCACACCACATTTATTCTTTGTTAAATAGGTATATTCCCTTTAATGAGGGTTAAATGGCTGTACCAGAATATTTGGAAGAAAATGCTCAACATTTTAGTTTCTAACTCAATGGTGGCAGGTAAACCCAACCTATGTACAAGAGTTGTGGAAGAAGATGCCATTTTTAGAATAAAAACATGTTTCTGTTTAGATAATTTCCACCCTTTCCACCATGTTACTTTGATATCACATTTTTAAATGCCATCACCCAGTTATGGAAGTCATATCCATACCAAAAATGGATACCAGAATTTGAATTGATTCATATAGAATTCTTATCCTGGCCATAATGTTTGGGCTCAATTGTTGTACTCCCAGTTCTATTCCTACACTTTTCTCCATATTGATATGTGCTCCGGGACCCTAGAATATCTTTCCATGATTTCAAGCACTGACCTGACACTGGTTTCATTTTTTATAAACAAATACCAATTATCAGTATGAGCCAATGCTTTTAACATCCCAGAGGTTCACTGAAATGGTATACCCTGTATTGCAGCTCCATTGATAATATGCTTCAAAATGGATCAAGAGATAATACATACAATAGCAGGCCCAACGGACATCCCTGTCATACTCCCACCTTTACAGGAATAGATCTTCATTCTTTCCCAGTAACAAGGGTACCACTGTTGCTGGGTCACATAAAGCTTGACCCTATTGAACAAACCTAACTGGTATACCATAATGCTGCAAAACCTAGAATAAATAAAAATGATTCCTTTTGTCGAAAGCTTTTCTCTGGTCCAAGGAGATTAAACGTAATTTTATATTGTGTAGTTTACAGAATTCATAACATTCCTGTATGACATATAAGCTAACTTGAATATTTTTCCTGGAACCGCATAGGATTGTACAGGATGTACTGTACTATAGTCTTAGTATGACCCATAATCTGTTATTTAGTAATTTTGTCAATATTTTCCAATCAGTATTCAGTAGACAGATTGGCCTCCAATAAGTAAGTAGAGTTCTGTTCCCTGATTTAAATAAAACCTAGGTAGGTCTCTTGAGAATCTCTCTGCAATGGTTTGTCTCTCCAACATATTCATAAATACATCCACCAATATGCCAGTTAAGTCAGTTCTGAATAGATGATAAAATTCAGTAGGTATCCCATCCCACCCCAGGGATGTTCCCTTTTTAGGATCTTATTACATTGTCTACTTCAGCTACTGTTATAGGGGTTACTAATCCCACTTTATCCTCTTTTCTGATCTCAACCTTGATGGGGTCTGAAAATGAGGAAATATCAATCACACTAGCCAGATCCTGTGTGTTCAAAGAAGACATTATAATTTTCCACAATTGTATGTATCTTTTCTGGAGATGTAATTAAGGTACCTGTAAAGAGACCTGAAACAAGTAATCATTGATGTATCCAAGCAAGTTTCACAAGCTGCACATGGGTCTCTAAAGGGGTTTGAACCATACCATAACTTAATTCTGCTGTCAATGTTGCAGCCCAGTCATTCTGAAATTGTTTCATCTGTGTTTGTAAATGAGTAATTTGCTCAGTGTAGTCTGCAGATGTGGTATTCACTAATGGATAAACATGTTGCAATTGATCTCTAGCCTGAAGATACTTTAAAATGTTTCATTTTGATGTTGCTGCCATATGTTTGGAACCACTTCTTGATCTCCTGTTTAGTATCCTGCCACCATTCCCCAGTGAATCATGTAAACAAGACACCAATTTCCTTGCCTACAATAATTGTTTTATCCCTCTGGGGACTCGTGGTGAATTTAACAAAAGTCGTATTTAGTCTCCATCTCTTCCCCACCTGATTAGTATCCAGTGAGTCCTGTACTACCATTTTGATCATTAAATGATCCAAACATTCTATTGGCACCATATGTATGTCTTGTGCCTGTATTCTAGGGGAGACAAAAATAACCTATCTGGGTGGAGAGGGGTCCCCTAATGTAGGTTTTCTCTGGTGGCCTGCCTTTCACTTGGTAGCTTCCATCAACTCCACCATATCAATACATTGTTGCAGTGCCTTAGGGTTCCATGTGATAACAGCAATCACGGAATGGCATTAGCCATTTGGATGAGTGTACATTGCTGAAAATAAATATCGGCAATGTATACTTGTGGTGAACAACAAGAGGGTGCCCAAGACTTAGGTTTCTTTTATGCGGTGAGCTTTGCCCTCGCACACCCCTACTAAAGGATTCTCCACTCAGGGGGGTGCATGTTGGAGGTGCAAAAAAAAAAAAAGAAAACCCAACATGGCACAAAAGCACGAGCATGCCCAGAACTGAACCCAGCACCCTCCCAACTCCAGCCTGCCACCAATCCACCACACCACATGGCCAGCTCAGCAGCCCCACCATGGCACTACACCACACAAACCCCCTCCTCTTCCACCTGTTGTACAGCGTGGTCCCTCCCTCATGCGTGTAAACATAGTGACATCCCTGTGCTACATTCACCAAACCCCTATCTGGTTGCCATCCCTGCCAGTTAGTCCTGTGCACAGGCACCATGACTGAGTCACCCTTTTGAAAGCACTCAATCACAGTCGCCATTATCACAGGCTACTGTGCCTTTGAGTTTCAATAAACTTTTTACCTTTGGAACATCTAGTAGCAGTGTCCAAGAAGCAGCTGAAATCTCCACCCAACCAGACATTCCTAGCTGTGGCTAAAGGTTTTATTTGTTCAGATAATGCCACCCTGTCTGATTTAGGTTGTGAGCATAGATGTTTATAAATCTACATGACTGAACTTCCCATGGTCCATCCAAGATTATCAGCCATCCTGGAATAAAATCAATTAATTTATGTAATCTAAACTCTGTTCCTCTAACTAGTATACCTAACCCGTCTGCTTTATCCAAGCCAAATGACCAATATGTAGATCCCCAACCACCAAGATTTTTACACTGTGTCAGTGTTTAAGTATCTGACATTCATTTTCTTGTAAGAATAGAATATCAAAATCTATTTGCTCCAGTAATGAAAACAACACTTCTCCTAACTCTATTTCTAATGCTACATATATTTAGTATGGTCAGTTTGATCTGCTCCATGTGCAAGAGAGTGAGAATAACCTATCATAACCTAAAGTCCCCAAATTAAGTATATTCCAAATCTGAGGCCTTCTTTTCTTTTCCTCTTTTTACCCTCTTTCCATCTGCTGAGGGTAGAGGACTGCACCGAATATGAGGAAGTATCGAATCCCATTCCCAAAATCCGAATCTCCCAGTTCTTCTTGCCAGAAAGTAGTTCAAATTTATTTTCAGTAGGTACATACAACTCTGATGGCAGAAGTTTATTCAACCTAGTGCTTCTTCTCTCATCACAGGTCTTGACCAAGCATGAGGAGGGGGCATCTAACCCTCCCTCTTCCTGTCCCGACTCCATGGTAGAGAGACTTGCTTGAACCTCTTGTTGCTGTTCCAAAGCTGTTCTTGTTGAACCTGTGGATCACTACCTGTTGTGCTCTTCTGTCTCCATCCTGAGCTAATGTCTTGCACCATGTCCACTCTTACGCCATCTGGAACCTCAGTTGTGGGGTGGCTAGATGTAGGGGGCACAAAGGTAGAAGTAGAAACCCTGCTCTCTCTCAGTTGTAGGATTTCCACAGTTCTTTGTTGTCTTTTGGATCAAAGAGTCTTGATCCACCTTATCCTTATGATTACGAGTTGCCCAAGGACATTGCTAGAACACGTGTCCTGCAGCATCACAGAGGTTGCACCTGGCGTGATTTTGGCAATGCGCATTGATATGGTTGAATTTCCCACACAAACCACATCTCAGTTTATCACACGAACTTGCTAAGTGTGTTTTTGCTCCACATTTATGGCAGGCCTTCAGTTGCTCTGCATAAACACACTCCTCTATCTTTCCCCAAAAAGCTGTTAGGGAGATGCAATATTCCAGATTCATCTTGCTGAAGTTTGACTCTAAAATACCATCCTCTCATCCAGAAGCATCTAGAGTCCATAATTCTTTCTGTGTACTCAGCACTTCACAACGTTGTGTCAGCCAGTGATGGATATCCCCACATTCACTCCCTCATTTTGAAACATTACAGTAATCCATTTAATTGTTGGTTTAGTGAGAGCAATCACAAAAAAAAGAAGTCCACAATGGAGAAAATTGGACTTGGTTATATTTAATCTAAAAGCACTCTAAACCCCTTGAGGTAAAGCTGATATCGAAATTATCTTTCCCAGAGATGTGGGTAAATGCATCCATCTCTGAAGGCAGAAAATGCAGAGATTCTTTCAATAATGTCCTGCCCTCAAAACTCTGTCTGGACAGAGGTCCATTCCTCCCATGTATCATATGCGAATGGCATACCTTCGGGCTGGTTTAGTCCTATCAAACAAATCAGCATATTGGGGGCTTTTTGAAACTTGAGTATCAAGTTCTTCTTCCATGGATTCCTCTGAACTGGAATCCACATTCTGTTGTAGAGTCTCTGTTTCTTCAGACTCAGAGGGGACTTTCTTGGGCAAGGGCCATGCCAGTTCCCCACCCTCAGCAATGGGCCTAGAAGCTACATTATTTCCAATGTCAGAGCCCTCCATACTTTCTGGGAAGGCCTGAAGTAGCACAGCCAGTTTGCTGGCCTGAAACCTGACTATCCGTCATGAGCCCATGTTCCCCATCCACAGGATCAACAATATTGAAACAACCTTTCCTTACTAAGGGCCATCTGAGTCTCCCAAAAGATGCAGTGTGCATCAAGGATGATGACAGAACTGCAGGGCTGACAATCATAGCAGGAGGAGTCTCCCCATTATGTTGTAGTTCATGTGCAGGACTGCTGCTCAATTCCCCATCTTTCCCATCTCCTCCTACAGACTTCCCAAACTGACTTTTTCCTGACTGTCCTTATACTGCATTGCATTAATTTCTTATTCCTGCCCTTGCCACTGTTCTTGCCCTGTGAATGTCCAAATGATTTTTCCCATTCAGGGTCAGGGACCCACTTATCCACCACATCCTTTTCCAGCCTGCATCTTTTAGCGTTGCTCGGTGTTCATTCAGTATCCATATCCAAATGCTGCATCACTCAAATGCCTCCATCAGCCGGGCACTCACAGTTTAGCTGCCCATAGCAACCAGCATCCACTTAGCTCAAAATCCACTGGTCTTTTCTTCAACTCCACCACAGGCTGTGCTCTGTTCAGTGGCTTCTGTTCCCCTATCCTTTCTTTTGCAGTTCTTATTTCCATAACAGGTACTGCCTCATCTTCTGCTAACAGCAGCATCAGTTGCTTCTCTGTTCCATGATTTCCTGCTCAAGCTGGTCTTCAGCATCTAAAGTATTGTCTTCAGCCTTTTCTCCAACTGCTATAGCACTGCCTTCTTGACTCGCTTTTTCCAAGCCTGGATATTCCACTATGATTGGCACAGCATCCGTGACCCCACATCACTATCCTCCTGGTTACCACCAGCCTGGAGGAGGACAACTCCACAGCCCGATGCCTCCTCACCACCTCTGCAGCCTCAGGATTCTTCATCTTGGAAATGGGGCCAACAGTGCCCCTTCCCAAAAGTAGGGGAATGTTTTATTCATACATACAGTATATACAAAATACAAATCATATGAAGCACGCTACAAGCACGTCAAATCATTAGGAGAAAAAAATTAGCAATAGAAAAACAGGCATAACTCACCCTATCACATACCCCTCCCTATTTATATGTAAGAAAAACACAAATCTCTTCCACCATAAATTTACTTTTTGCTCATGGGTGATATAAACAGTCCTTCTTGTACACCTCCTGAAAAGCATTTTCCACAACCTAGCACAAATTAATATATGACATATTATTATAACATATTTTTGCTGTAAACAAACTGAACCCTGGCTTGCCAGAGATGGTATTTTAAGCATATAAAAACACCTGTAAAGTTCCAGTGTCATATCTGTGGGCTAACTGTATCACATCTCCTAACACAAATTGTTCATATGTCATCTAATCTTTAATGACTACTCCATCTTCCATTTTATTTTATTTATTTATTGAATTCTCGGATTACAATGCCTATGAGTCAGGGACTCTTTTACACAGGTCCCACATCAAAGTCAACAGTACAACACATCCAAGGAACACAATAGTAGTTCAAGTAACAAAAAGGAAAAGAAAAAGACAAGAAGATAAAAGATGACATTGTACAAGTGGCAGTAGAAGGCCAATAGTAGATAAATTATGGTAACTACAAAAATAACTAAGACCTAAGTGCTGTCACTGTTACAGTCAAATGTGAGACTAGTAAGGCTGCAGGTAGGTGAGGGCAGCCAGGTGCAGGCTCTGACAGGTGGCAGAAGCAGCCAGAGTTTGGCTTTGTCGAGGGGCAGTCCATAGGAGTCTCATGTCAGAGATCAGAGTCAAAGGATTGCAAGGCAGGTGGGGATACAAGAAAGGGTTACAGGCTGGGTGGGGTAGATAGGTTAGGAGAGGGAGGGTGGAGGGAGGACATAATGGGTTTGAGGGCAGCTAGGCAGAGCTGTTGCAGCTGTTGCTCAAGACCAGGTGTTGTTTAAGGAGGCGCTTGAAAGAACCAAGCTTGGGTATCTCTACAGTGTCAGTAGGGAGACCATTTTAGCTCATTTGGGAGCCCAGAAGTTGAAGGATCACTGGGCTTGAGTGGTGCGGCAAAATGGGACTTGGAAGGTATGTCTGGAAGCACTCTAGTGCTATGTGCATCGGATGCATGAGAGAAGATGCTGGGAGTTTGAGGTGTAAGGCCCATGCTTATTTTCTTCACATATAAGCAGGTGTGATATTAGATTCTGTCACTGAGATTCCACCATTTTGTCCTGGCATACAAGTCACATGTATGTGTCCTGCTAGGCACACAGGATACCAGGTGACAGGCTTTGTTTAGGGCAGTGCTAACTCTTTTGAGGGACATATCAGTGGCAGTGCCATAAATGACTAGGCAGTAGTCCACGATTGATAGTATCAAGCTGGTTACAGATGTTAGAAGTGCTTCCTGTGTCATGTAACTTCTGTGTCTGCAGAGGATGCCTAACCTATAGTTGACCGTGAGTGTAGACTATGTTGACGTGCTCACTGAAGGACAGAGCGCTATTGAGTGTGACCAGGTGCTTAAATGAATGAATTTGTTTGATCTTGGCACTGAGGTTGTTAAATATGGTAAGGGGTGGATTTTAGTCTGTTGTGGGTGTTAACGAATAGCATGGACTTGATTTTTTATAGTTCATGATGAGTTTGTGATGTGGGGACCATTTTTCCATGGCTGCGAAGTTATTCTGTAAACCATTAGCTAGAATGAAAGGGTCAGAGTGACTTGAGTAAATTATCGCATCATACATATAAAGGAGCAGGTTACCAGGGCAAGTTTGTGGGAGAGAATTCAGAAAGAGGCTGAATAATAGGGGCCAAGAATGGAGCCTTGGGGAACTCCTGAATGGACAGGTAGATGGAGGAGAGTGTGTCACTATTTTTTATTTTTCCTACCACAGCCCTATTGGGATCAGATTGTAGCTCTAAAAATGCTGATTGTGGAACTCCCTTTTGGACATTTGAGTATTCCTCTGCAGCTGCAAAACAGTGCACCCCTCTCTGAGTTTTGCTATTTTCTGCTGTATGTTAAAGGCATCTGAAGGGAGGGGGTATGCTACTGTATTGTACCTCGAATGTCTCAGGATAGTAACAAAAAAAAACTTTTAAACTGCTGTTTCTATCATCTATCCAGCTCAGTCTAATAGATGTATTCTATTTCTTTCAGTAACTGTACAGGGCAATAATGTCGCATGGCAAAATCGCTGCCAATACAAGCGTGATATCGCAATGCGGCATATGTCTTTTCACCCTCATTCGGACCCCCACTAAAGATTCTCAACTCTGGGGGTTCCAACTTGGGAGTGCACAAATAGTGTTAAAATATAATGTCTGGGACCGAAACAAACCTAGTCCCAGATGTAGCGCCTGGTTCCTGCTGTGGTGGCTCAGTCCAGTGACCCACGGCAGCTGCTTGATGGAACCACCTCCCAGCAGGGTGTTAACCTCTGCCTGGGAGAGTGTGAATGGTGCAATACCATGTACAGCAGTATACGCCGCATTGCACCATTCACTGTCCTGGACACGCTTGGTTAGTTATAATGTCGCACGCTATTAAGCATACGGCTATTATGACCCAGTAGGTCAGCAACCTAGGGGTTAACTCATTATCTGCTGTACTGGAATTTATTGAAACTTTGAAAGTCAGACAGACTACAGTGTCAGATTACAGACAGTGCAGCTGCAGCTTTGTTAGCTATCTCATTCCTATGGGCATGACAGGTTGCATACACACACACACACTCACACACACCAGCAGCAGCAGCAGTAGCATGTACTCTGACTAAATAAATTCAAGAGGACTGAATTAGCAGCTTGCCATTTTTGATGATTGTGACTGAACAGCACTATATGGCACCAACAAGAAAATAACTTTGGTCATTTGGTGGCTCTTCACAGCCCTATCAGCTCTGGCTAGTGTTTGTTACTTGTTGTGACCAATCCTCTTGGTAGTTTTTAATAAACCCACAGTCCAAAGTCAATAAGAAGAGTGATTTACCGTGTCAAAGGCCTTAGTGAGGTCAATGTACACTGACTGCACTCCTTTCCTTGCAGTAAACTTCAAAAATTTGATGCATAAGAACATGTAAAGAGAAAATGGTCCATTGTTTCTGTAACATTTACACACTCAGGATAAGGACATATTCTTTCATCATTCGTTTATGCATCTGATTCCCTTTATGTTCAACCTGCCATAGGCACTCAGCCATAAGCTATCCCATATCTTTGTGGGAATCCTAAGGTTAAGCAATTGTTTACACACAATGTTAATTTTAGAAGACCAACAGTTTTAAACTCTGGTTCTCTCACTCCTTCGATTTCCATTACTTTAGCATATAGAAGTTTCCTGTGCAATCCTCCCACATCCTGCCTACCTATCTTCCACTTTCGAAGTTTAGCAAAAGTGGACCTAAGAAAAACTGGCAACCCCATTAATCTGCTTCATTTCAGTAGTTAATTATCCCAGATCTCCAAAAAAGCCTTATATATCAAATTAAACCATCTCTGAGCAGGTGAAGTTGTAGAGTTAAAACTTAGTTTAAAAGACCCTGACCAGAATAAAGCATGAAAAATATTACTGGGTGTAACATTCCTAAACCTCCTTTTGCTTTGAGCAAATATTTATACACACTTATTTTTATTGAATTCAGCTGGTACCCCATACCGTCTGAAAGAATAGACTCAACCATGTTTCTGTATTCAATGGTAATGGAAAACATCTCGACATAAAGCAGCATTGGGATTAAAATTGTTTCACTAAATGCACCCTTTTTAACTTGAATAACTTCCAATCCTTCCTTCTCTGAACCTTTAAATTATAGTTGTCCACACTTTCCTCCTAATTTAAAGCAGCATTTTCCCCATCCCCAAATTGTAACCCTAAAATCCTACAGGGGCCCAACCATAGCCATAATACCAGCTACCTGGGAAATATGATATGTCTTAGGTCCCAAAACTGACCCATTAATTTCTCCTCATTGAACTGCGCCCCTGCTGCTACTGAATAATTTGCCATGGTCTTCATTAATCCTTGGGCACTAGCTTCATGCTGTACAAAACACATAAATCATTCACATAAGTGATTATCTTTATCTCTTCACCTGTAAGCCCCCACCACAATCCCTCTAATTGGAGGCATTCTGAATAACCTGCTGTATAAATGGGTCAAGTGCAAAACATATAATAAGGGACTTAGAGGACATCCTTGTCTAACACCCTGCCTAACTGGTACCCTTGTCCCTTCCATCCCACGAAAAAGTGGTCAGAAAACTCTATAGGTATGACATCCATTTTATGAATGTGTAACTGTTTAGTTACAAACAGGTAATCTATTTTACTGGTAGGGGTACCACCTCATACATCAGTAAACCAAATTTCAGGGTCTGAAAATGAGGAACAATCCACAAGTTCTGCTATTGCCACTAACATTTTAAAAGCATGAGAATCACAGCAAACTTTCTTTCCTGTTTGCTTCGATCTAGTTACATCAAGTGTAATATTTAAAGTCCCCCAGATACACAGTTTTTGTGGCCATTAAAAATGGCTGCAGTTGAGTAAATAACTCTACCCTATCTGCCTTCAATTGGAGCCCATAAACTATAATAAATCTACTTGGCTTATTGTTCCATAAGCTGTCCACAATAAGTATCCTCCCAGGAATAAATCAACAAGTTTTGAAAAACAAAATTCCATCCCAAAATAATAAACCCACCCCATCCACCTTATCCATCCCAAATGACCAGTAAGAGGGCCCCAAATCCAATCACGCCAGACAGAGTACATCAGCTGACTGGAGTCCATCCAGGTTTTGTAAAAAATCACCTCCAGTTTTAAGGCATGAAGCCACGAGAATAATACAAGCTGTTTTTGTGCATTTTTAATGCTGTGGGTATTCAAAGTGGCAGTAGTAAAAGTGTTCATCAGGATAAGTTAGGTGAAAATGCTATAATCAGTTCATTTCTTTTCTTCTTTCCGGCAGTGGCTGCTCCAGCAGCTGGTCATCGACATCTTGTTTCTCAAACATGGAAGAATTGTCAAACACCATGCCCTTGCTATCTGTCTCACCATCCCCAGCCTGATTCAGTATCCCAAATTGATTGCCCATGTCAAGTTCCTCAGTTTGGAGAGTGGGCGTAATTCTCACACTTCTGCATCTGGGTGCTCGTACTGACTATGTCGGGGGCATGGATGCCATCATTACTTGGGCCTCCGTTGATAGAACTGTATCAATGACCTGTGTACCTGTCCTGTCTGTTCTGGGGCTTTAGCTCTATCAGCTGATACCATGGAAGTTACTTGGTCTATCTCAATTGACTGATTCAGACCTGTGGTATGCTGTGCATCCTGATGTGGCATTGCCTATTGAGCCTTTTTATAAGATCATCGGGTTCTTGCAATGGTGTTGTTATGTGCCACCTAAGGACAGTCCCCACTGATGTGACCATATTCATCACATAAATTACATCGAGCATGGTTAGAGCACTGAGAGCTGATATGGTCAAACTCTCCACATATGCCAAATCTTAAGCGATCACAGGCATTCGATAAATACGCCTCACCCCACATTTATAGCAGGCTTCGGGCTGCCCTGAGTAAAAGCAAACCCCTCTGTCCCTTCCCAAGAAAAAACTATTGGGAATATGAGCAATTCCATCTGGGCTCTGTTGTAGTTTTACTTTAAATTTCCACCCCTGTCCACAGGTATTCGGAGTCAATAATTGCCTCAGCTGCATTTAAAAGGGCACACCACTGTTGTGTCCAGTGAACAATGTCTGCAACATATACGCTTTCATTGCAAAACATAACTGTAACTGTTTTAATGAATGGTTTTGTCAAGGGATGGCAATAAATGGGGTCCACAGAGGAGATAACTTGACTTGGTTGTATAATAGCCAAAATTTCTCCAGACCATTAGGGTGTTTAAAACTCACATCAATACATCCTCTTCTGAAATATGTATGAGAGCATAAATTTCAGAAGCCATAAACCTCATGTTGTCTTTCAGCAATAGTTTCCCACATGCATACGGTCAGGTCTCAACTCAAAACCCTTTTTATAGCATAGATGAACTGCATTCTGACTGGGTAAGGGCTCTGTTCTGGTAAAATCGAAATACTTTGAGCGATGTGGGAGAACCTATCCCTAGGGGGACTCCTGTCTGGAATGAGTTTCATCCTCAACTGATGCAGCCGCTGCATAAGTTTTTGATCTTGCAGCCAATTCAGTACCAGACCCTCCAACAACCTCCTGAATGTGAGTGCTTTCCTGTTTCTCTCCTGGAGGAGCTTCTGCAGTGCCATGTCCCACCATCCCTCCAGACCCTCCATGGCAGTATCTGATTGAAAAACCCCATCCTGCACATTACAGTCCTGCACACCCGACATTTGTGTTCCCCGATATAACCCATTTTCTTCTGCACACACCTTAGTCTGCGGCATCTCCATATTCCTGCAACCATCAGTGGCACCACAATTACCTGAGAAGTAGAAACCAGTCCGATAGCTCCATCCATGGAAATCTCTACACTCCCCTCGTTGTCTGCATTCTGCTGCTGCCGGAATGTTTGCAGATCCCAATCATGTTCCTGCTTCGGTCTGAATCCAACGGCACCTTTCAGTACTGACTTTGTCATCTCTTCCTCTGTTGTGGAAACTGAAATTTGAGTGAAGCCATAACACGAAATGTGGCTTCAATCTGAGCCACTGCAGTGAGTGGTTCCTTTGATGTCTGTGCAACTGCACTGTGTGGCTTCTCTAGGAACTGTCCCAGCTAAAGAAGCTTGTGTGTGACAGTCCTGGTGTTTTAAACCATTACGCTTTGTTTCAGCACTAGATTGTGAGTTTTTTTCAATATAATAATTTTCATGGAGTCAGGGAAGACACACTTTGCAAGTGCTTTCTCAGTCTAGCCTTTTTCCTCATGTAATTCTCCTCATCCTCTGCCAATGCATTCAATAAATACATTCTCCGTGAGTTCAAGTTCATGATCTAATTTTGCATCTTCTGCTGCAATGACCTCATCTGTGAAATTAGAGGTGTCCATCCCGTCCTCCTCCACAGACATATGTCCTTCTGGTAGCTTGTTACCATCCTTATCCATCGCAAACATCTCCTCAATGGAGTCTCAGGACTGGAATTCCATATCTTCATCCTCTTTTGATGTAAACGTCAGGGCCAGAGGACAGGGACCCAATCTGCTGCTCCTCTGTTGACACAACCTCCACTGGTTTCTCCATTTCAGAAGTGGCATACAGCACCCCTTCTAAGAGTAGGGAATTTTGTTGGGGTGTAGGAAAGTAGTATTCATATCAATCCATTCAATCATTTCAGTTCATTTCTGTTTGGCTGGTCTTCCATTTCATATAGTCCTTTCTGAAATCTGATTATTCTTAGGTCAATCATCTTGGGTTTCTAATTCCATTACTCAAACTCCTTGTCTTGTCTCCTAAACCTTTTACTGCTTATCCAGTTAGAAATGTTTCACATGTATCGTCATAAGCTGTGCAGTTTACTTGCAGGCAAAATTTTCTTGTCTTTCTTGTATACTTGTTGTAAAAATATTTGGACATTCTTCATTAGTGTTTCTTGTGTCATATGTTGTTGATGTATTGACTATTTACACCGTGCTTGCAAATATAATATTTCAGTATTGCAAAATGACTTGTAATGTCTCTTTATGAAAAAGATTCCATCCGGGAGGGTATATGGCACATATTATTTCAGTGTATGTCAAATTTTGAAATTTGTATTGTTCCATATAGTTGCTACCAGTACCCATATCTTTGGCATAGCTGCACTCCAAGATTAAATGTTCCTGTGTCTCCAAAATTTGTTGACAATTGGGTTGTGGGCAGTATCTTTCTTGCAGGGGCTTATGTTTATTATTATTTTTATGTTCAGTTTGCCATGTATGGTCAACCATACCAGGTGCCAAGCAAAAACAGGAATTTGTTTATTGACTACTTGAGAAAGTACTGTTTCATTCTGTGTTGGAAGACAGTGTGGAAAGGGCACTTCATCATGACTCTGGGCTTGGATAATTTTTATACTGTATATAGCTGCTGTCTTGATTGTCTACAAATGCCTCGAAAGGTACCTCCCATTTACCAACTTTTGAATTATTGGTTTAGCATAGGGTGGATTTACCTGAGTCCTGGTCAGTAGCCTGTATTTCCCTTGTTCCCATGCTTACAAACCTAATCCAATCCATTCTGCTATTAGTTCTGCCCACAGTTTGTTATCTACAGTTGCTGGTTCTATTATATTATGGTATATAAATACACTATAATAAAGGCAACAAGGGTTTGATATCTAATCCTCCATCTTTCACCTTACAATATGTAATATCTCTCTTAACCAGATTTAGCTGGCTTCCCCATGAGGCTCTAAAAACACACTGATCAGTCTGGTTTCTAACTGTGGGGGATAGGTAGCTGACCTATAGGAAAAGTGGTATTAATAGGTTTTAATGAGAAGCACCCTTTCCTTTTAGCTAACTGCATATGGAGCCAAATCACTGACATTTGTTTCCTTTTTGATGTTATCTTCCCAATTTAAGAGAACCAAATCTCCTTCCCAAATTTTATTCCTAGGATGGAACTGGTTCTGATACCAATGGTATTGAGGCCTAAGAAAGTTTTGCTTGTGGATTTCTCCCCAGCTGTAGTCCTATACTCTTATCCATGTTACTTTTGGACCTTGATACTTGTGAAAACTATGTGAGATGTGTTTACAATGACTATATCATCTGCATAGAGCAGGGGATTTTTATTACAACTTTAATATCAAATGAAAACAAACACTGTTAATACACATCCAATAAAGTAAAATAAAAAGTATGTAAATCATACAAAAATAAAATTCCACATACTGTTCAGAGTTAAGACAAAGACATATTTTAACCCCTATTCCAAATGTCATGATAACCTAGTTGTATAGAATTCAAAAGTTCAAAGAAAGAACTCAACGTTATGATCAAATCCTTCATTCTGTACACTACTTCCCGGTCCCCACTTTTTGAAAATAATTTCTTTAATGCCAACTGCAATATTAAATCATATCAAAATAAAATTAAGTATCCAGATAATACATTATGTTATATCCCTGAGAACTTATCAAACATAATCCTCAATAATATAAACCAATGTTTTCTTAATTATCTAATAAAAGAAAAATCAAACCGTATTCTTCATACTATTAAGCGCAAGTGCAAAAATAACTGACAGAAAAGAATATAACCTTCCTGTTTATCCTTCCACTCCTGCCAACCATTTAGCCACGGGAAGGAGAGAAGACTGACTAACTTACTACCTTCTCAGCAGGCAACACATGGTCTTCATCAGTGGTCCAGTATGGTAGCTGTCGAACGTACCAATCCAGCTGATGGAATCCCATCAAGTATGAAAGACCTATGAAGAAACAATACATTTCTCTTGCTGTTTAATTCTAATCATGGCAACTTCAATCATATTAAATAACTGATAAATAGGTATTTGTTGTTGCTGTATAGACAGCCTACAGCTCACGTTTCAGATATAACATTTAAAACAAACCAAGAACAGCCATAAGGTAGTTTTATTGTGTTTTCTCCATTATAAAGGTAGAATACCTAATAATAAAATATCCATTGTTCAATTATGAAAGAGAACTCTAGGCCATTTAAAAGACACTAGGTTCCAAAACTCACAATATATGGACACTCAAAAACAGGAGTGTCATAGTTTCTTCTTGCATGATACATGAGGTCTTGAATAGAACCTCTCCTCTTGATCTTTATGTTTTAAGTTACCCTTAACATTTAATTTACCATGCTGACAACCAGGTTACATCCCATGTGTGGGGAATACGTCTAGTGTGAACATTTTAGATATGCAAGACTTCTCATGTATAGGCTGATTTTCAAATAGAGTATCTTCCATAAAAATTCCCCATAATAAATGTATGCAATTCTTTTCCTAGACAGTGTCTGTATTTGGAATTTTGTTAATTACCAGAGTTTAATTTGCTAAAACAAAGTGTAAAAGTCCAGGTAGGTTCCCAAAGATTTCTGTTTAGCTACATATTTGTCTAACGACCACTCCTCCAAGAAACTTCCAATTCTATCTTGAATCCATAGATCCAAATTTTCCCTGTTTGTTGTAAGATAGGCTTCAAATTACTTGCCATGTACGGTTAGAAAAAGGGAACTGGGTTGACCATATTAAGGCCCTCTTGTGGAATGGTCTTATACAAATGCCCTTTTAATGGGGTTGTCTGTTTCTCAATGCATGTAAAAAACAACTATAGACACTTGTTTTAGTTGTCTGGTAATGGGAAAACTGCATAAAGATGTAAGAATACTGTTATCATAGATACATAGATACATAGACAGTGTCGGCAGATAAGGGCCTATGGCCCACCTAGTCTGCCCATTTGAGCTTGTAAGTTCAGTTTGTTTTCCTAGAAGTCTGTTTCCCTTACCCTGCCCTCTAGAATTCCTTTATGTCTATCCCATGCATTCTTAAATCCCGTGATTGTTTCAGCCCCCACCGCTTCCTCTGGCAGGGTGTTCCACTTGTCCACCACCCGTTCTGTGAAGAAATTCTTTCTCATGTTTCCTCTGAATCGTCCTCCCTCCAACTTCATCCCATGCCTCTAGTCCTGAAACATCTTTTCGCTTAGAAATAGTGTTTTCCTGCACCCTGTTCCTCCTGTAAGATACTTGCATGTCTCTATCATATCCCTCTCTCCCTCCTCTCTCCAGGAGTACATGTTCAGTTCCTTCAACCTGTCTTCATAGGACTTGTGATGCAACCCATGCACCATCTTTGTTGCCCTCCTCTGAACCTTCTCTACCCTGTCTATGTCCCTTCACATTGGGTATGGTCTCCAGAACTTCTTTACTGTACTCCAGGTGGGGCCTCACTAGTGTCTTGTATAGTGGAATTATGACCTCCCTTTTCCTGCTGGTGATGCCCCTGCCTATACATCCCAGCATCCTATTTGCTTTACCTGATGCCTTGTCACACTGTTTCCCTACCTTGAGGTCATCAGAGATGACAACCCAAGATCCCTTTCCTGCTTGGTGCATGCTATATCCTCACCCCAACTGATATATTGTGCCAGGGTTTTTGTGCCCATATGCATTATCTTGCACTTCTTTGCATTGAATTTCAACTGCCAAACCCTTGACCATTCTTCAAGTTTCTGCAGGTCCTTCTCATTCTGTCTACACCCTCTGGTGTGTCTACTCTGTTACAGAGCTTTGTGTCATCAGCAAACAGTGAAATTCTGCCTTCTAGATCCTGCTAATGTCACTGATGAAGATGTTGAATAGGACGGTCCCAGCACTGATCCCTGTGGTACCCACTGGTTACTCTTCCCTCTGTGGAGTGACAGCCATTTACCACCACCCTCTGTGTCCTGCCACCCAGCCAGTTACCTACCCACCACACTACTGTCCTGCCCACACCCATATTCCCCAGTTTGTGTAATAGTCTTCTATGTGGCACAGTGTCAAAGGCCTTGCTGAAGTCCAGATAGGCCATGTCCACTGCCCTCCCTGATCCACCTCCCTAGTCACCCAGTCAAAAATTCAATGAGGTTGGTCTGACATGACCTCCCCTGGTGAAACCATGCTGCCTTGGGTCTTGTAGTCCACTGACCATCAGAAACATTTTAATCACATATATTCTTTTTATTTAGCCATTTTCCGTTTATTCCAGGCAATAACTTTTGATTGTGCCTTTTAAAATGAATTGCCAATTTAGCATAGCTAAATCCCTAATCAAACATCAAGCCTTATATGGAGCAGGGTTCCTTGGCTACAGGAATACCTGTCACTGAATCTGTCAACCACCCTTGATCCCTATAGGGATACAATGACTCTTCCCATAATTAATTGCTGATCTGGCTATATTAGCATATTCATGTAATATTTTGTTTGCCTCTTTACATGAATCTGAGGTGGCAAAGATTAAAACAAATCATCCACATATGAGTAGTTTGGATTTCTGGCTCTAAGCTGGAGAAAGATAAACCTGTGATACAGTGATCTAAGTTAAGTTTATGTAATAGAGGGTCAATTGAGATTACATAAAGAACGGGACTTAAAGGACATCCCTGCCTAACTCCTCTGTGTAATTTAATTTCTTGGCCCTAGTTAGACATTACAATGGGGATTTTGACTGACTGGTTTATAACATGCCTGAATAGCTTTAATAAAATCACTTGGTACCCCATGTTCGGCCAAACATTAACATAAATAATCATGTGGTACTCTGTCAAATGCCTTTGATTGGTCCATGCTAAGTAGCCATCCTATAATTTCTCCTTCTGTCCCTTTTCCATGATCTCTTATGGGAATTTATTTATTTATTTATTTATTTATTTTATTTATTTATTAACTGGGTGGGAGCTCTGATCCCAGGGACCATTTTCAGGCTCGACCCAGGCCACTTAGATGGCACATCTGTTACAATACAGTTACAGTACATATACAGTGGAGCAGGAAAAAGAAATCACCAAGTTGCAGTCCAGATAATGAAAGATAACAGTAGTAGTATAGCAGACAAACAAATTGAATTGATCAATGTTTCAGGGCATTTGCTGTTCTAGGATTTACCTTAGTAATGTATACATCTGTGTTATTTATTTATTTATTCATTCTCAGATTACAATACCTTTGAGCACATAACAGCTCCTTTACAAAGGTTCCATGCCAGTGGGAAGGGTGACAGACATACTAGCGGACGGTATTACATAACATTTTGACAAAGAAGTATTTAAAATGACAATATGACATTAACATTGTAACTAAAATTAAAACTATGACTTGGTAGGAAATCAAAATAACCTAATAAAAGGTTTAACTGGGGTGACTAGCAGACAATTACCTTTACTTAGTATATAGCATGTGCATGAGGATCTGCCTAGCATTTCTTCTTGGAGGTTCCATTTGAATGTGTGAGGTGAAACCGGAGCCCGAAGTTCATTGGGGAGGGAGTTCCATAGCTGAGGTGCTGACAGGAGAAGGCTCTCCTTCCCAGCTCAGTATCACGTCTGGGGCATTCCAGTAGCCAACAACCAGGGACCTTAGTTCGCGTCTGTTTCTTTTAAGCATCAGCAGCCCACCAAAGGTGATTTTGCCCTTCTTGCAAAGTTTTAGATATGAATGCTCTGAGAATTAGGTCTTTCTGATAAGGGGGGACAGCCCAGAGATTGGTAGAGGTGACAGTGGTGAGTACAGTATGGACTAGGGTAGCAGATCTGCATATGCTGTTGTAGGCTGTGTTCAAGTGTTTTAGTAGAGAAGGGGATGTGAGGGCTATTTCTGGGGAGCAGTATTCAAGTATGAGGAGGAGATGACCCTACCAATCTGCTACTCTAGCCTCAGGGGACAGGAGATGCCTAAGTCTGTAGTACATTTCTATCTGCTGGTTCACCTTCTTTATTGCTGAGCTGATAGGGTACTCAAACATTAGAACAGGGTCAAGTGAGACCCCAGTTATTTGAAGTTTCTGACCTGCTCAAGGGTAGAGCCATCTGGGTTTAGTATGTTAAGGGCTGAAGTGTTGTTGTGGGTGCACTTTGCCAGCTTTGGTTTGGAGCAAAACAGCATACACTTAGTTTTCCTGGTGTTTACGAGTAGCCTACACTGTGTGAACCAGTGTATAGTAGCAGTAAAGTCCTTGTTTAGGTCGAGGTTTAACCCTGGGAGCTTATTCCCACTTTTGAAGAGAATTAGATCATCCATTGCATTATTCTGTTACAGTTTGGGTTTGGCAAGTAAGAGATTAACAAAGAGAGAACAATAAGGGACCTAGTACGAGCCCCTGTGGTACACCAGTCTGCACTTGGAGGGGTGTTGCTAGTGTATGCCCTATTTTCACCAGCTGGGTCCTGCCAGTTAGGTAGCTTTGTACCCAGTTAGTGACATTGTTGGGAAAGCCCAGGTAAGATAGGGTGTTTAGTAATATCACATGGTCTACCATGTCAAAGGCTTTTGATAAGTTGATGAATATAGTTCTGTGAGGTTACCTTTGTCTGCTTCACTGGGCACATGGTCCGTGAATTTGGTAAGAGCAGTGGTGGTGGTGCTAAAATCTCTATGGAAACCATGCTGGTCCTTGGACAGTAGGCAGTTTTATCAATGTGTTCCAGTAACTGATGATGGACCACTTTTTGAGTACTTTACCCATGCGGGACAGTATAGATACTGGTCTATAGTTGTCAGGAAGGTCGCGGGTCAACAGCCTTAAATAGGGGCTATCTGGCTTCTTTCCAAAGTGCTGGCACCTTTGTGGTGAAGTAGCGGAGGTTAATTATATGGGAGTGGTTTCACTACCACAGTCGTGCTAGCTTGAAGAATTGTGGTGTAAGCCCCGCTCGCTGCCTCTTTGCCCGTGTTAGACAGACACTTCAGGAGACAAATATCTCAGACTGAGATATCAGTTCGAAATAAAAAGGAAGAGTGACGGTTTCACTCCTGCTTGACATCACTCTGAGATGTGGTGGGAATCTGGTTTAGGCAAGGTCTAGGTTTGAGAATTTACTGTTCATAAGGTTCGCCACAGTCTCAGAATCTGTTTGAAGACCTGTGTTGCACACTAGGAGATTTATCCTTGCTGTTCAGCTGGTTTAATGACCGAGTTGACTGCCAACCAGAATCTACAGGGATCGCTAAGGGACTGAGATTGTTTGGACTTCAAGTATGAGGTCTTTAAGGATTTGGTGTTTCACTTGCAATGGTTTCACAATTGCCTGTACACAGCCCAGTTCCCAGGGGTAGGTGCAGCCTTGTGATTTACCCATGCCTTGTCCTGCTCTTTCATTTGGACAACTAGTACCCTGGTAACCCATCTAGTATTTCCTCCCTTACACGCCGAGTAGTTGTGAGGCAGTGCTTGTCTTGAACCGAGGTTAAGGCAGTGAGGAATCCCAGTGTTGTGTCCACATCCTGTAATGTGTAGAAGGTGGACCAGTCTATGCCACCCAGATCTCTATATAGGACATCTGTGTCGACTTTAGCAAAGTTCCTGAAATAAATGGTCATTGTGAGGTTTGATTTCTCGGCATGACTACGTAATGAAAGTGGGAGAGTGGTCACTGATGGAGTCGAGACAAAATTCCTGCAGCTGTGACCATGCTTACATGGTTTGTCAGGATCCAGTTGAGTAGTGTATGATTGCCTGTTCTGGAGTTGTGGCATATGGGTGACTTAATGACCTGCATTAGGTTTGTTTCTTTGAGCCGTTCAGCATAACTGTGATGCTTGTTTTCCAGTCAATTGAGATTGAGGTCACCCAAAATGATGGTGTCCCTAACTGGCGAGAGACCAGCAACTTCAGTAATTAATTGTCTTAGTCCATTGATTCCTCCCATTGGAGGGTTATATACACAACCCAAATACAATTTGTGCACTTCACCTATAGTAATTTCCATCAACAGCCATTCAGGATTGACTCCTGGGCAAAGCTAGAGGCAGTGATGGAGTCAGTTATATGGTCCTTCAGGTAGATCATAACCCCACCCCTCTCTTAGGGCCTGGTCTGTCATTTCTAAAAAAAAATGATATCCCTGGATTTGGCATAGGGTGTCAGGGGATGTAGCTTTCAACCAGGTTTGCTGACACCAAGAATGTTGGGTTTATGTAGCAACACTCAGGCTTCCAGTTCATGAATCTTCAGTATGATGCTACTAACATTAATATGGGCTATTCTAATGCTGTGCATGAAGGACCATTAGTGAGAAGGAGGGTGAGGGGTCAGGGTTTGTCTCCACATCCCCACACCTTAGGAGCAGGAGGCTGCGGGTACTGGATATAAGCTGTCCCCACCCAGCACACCCGATCCTGTGACTGGTGGGTCAATCAATAGTGCACCTAGTGTATGAGTTGCCTTACCCCCTAGGCATGTTAATGCTGTGATGGGGTTATTTAGAAGCCAGAGCTAAGCCCCCAGGGTGGTTCCACTATGGCCTTTGAGGGAATAATAGTAAGTGGGAGCAATCTTTGACAAGAAGATAACTGGTCGCATCAGTTAGGATTAATAAGGCTATTAGGAAGTTAGCCATAAAGCAACATGCTATTACTTGCTTTATGTTTTTGACATCATGATACCTTTTTATTCTGAGGTACCACAACCAGGCCATCAGTGTTGCTGTAGTGTGGCCTCTTGATCTGATTTCCTGCTAGGTCCCTAGCTTCCCTGATGTACAAAAAGAGCCCTGGGTGGAGTCACTGGCTGTGACAAGGTGATTTTATGTGAGTTTGAAAACCAGGCACCTTCTATGGATCTATTTTTATAAGCTGCAGATTGGAAAGTGGGGAGTTAATCACATGGCTCCCATCCCTATAAATCTACAGCCAGACAAGGGTAGGTGTGGTGGGGAGGATAGGGAGCAGCTGCACAGTGGCTGCATGAAAGAGCGAGTGAAGTAGGGGTCACTAAGCCCTCCTGTTTTGACCCACGGCCAGCTGAGTGACTCAGGCAGCAAGTTAATTTATTTAGGATTACTGAGAGCCAAGTTAAGTTTAGGAACAGCAGATTTAATTTAATTTACTGAAAACTGTTGCTCGGCTTGCCTTCTGCTTGCTCAAGAGTTCTGGTTTGAGAGAGCGACTGCTCCGAATCGAGAGAAAAAGGTGCCAAGTTTAAAATCAGCAAGACACTCTCTGCTTCAGCTCCTGCAGTCTCCATACCTGTGTGTGGCTTGTGGAGGTGTCCTGGAGCTCCATTTCGAGTGAGGCAGGTAAGCTGCCTAGGGGACAGAGTGACCTATAAATGAAAGAGAAGGGGGGATAAACAGGGTTATGCAGCAATCGGGTGGCCAGAAATTAAGATTAATTGCTTCTTGCTGGTGGGGGTTGGGGCTGGAACACTCATATTAGGTGGGCAAATCAAGTCAAGTTTTTGGTTTGCCAAAGGGGCCTATTTTGTATAACTGACTGTGGAAGACTACAAAAATGAAAAGAAAAATACTGGGTTATTTACCATAGTTCTTCCTGGTATGGCACACGTTTGTGATGGATGTATTAGATCCATAACGGCAAGTAATAGTCTAATGTTTAGTACTTTTGTAAATATTTTAAAATCAGCGTTAAGTAAAGTTATTGGCCTCCAGTTCTTTAGGTATCCCCAGATGTATACATTAATGTCAATAGGCCTTTTGATATATTAGTTGTAACTGAATGTGTATTTAACGTGATTAAAACCAGTAATAATTCCTCCAGTACTTTCTCTGCCAGCTTTTCATACGTCTCATATGATAGTCCATCAAGGCTTGTGCAGACCCAGTGTTTAAATTATTTATAACAGCAAGTAATGCTTGTTTAGAAATTGGTTTGGCCATAGTGGCTTGTATACAGGGAAGAATATTTGGGATTTTACGGTCTTCTAACCGGAACTAATATCTCCTACACAGGGGCACAAAAGGTTTCCCATGTGTTGGTTAATTTCCTTTAAGATTTCTGATTTGTTAGTCATAGTTGTACCATCTGGTCTGTTTAGAAACAAAATGTTTAGATTGTTTCTGTGCCTGGCAGAACTCAAAAGGGTTAACGAATGCCTGTTTCCCCGTCCACTAAATCTTTGTTCTGTTTCCAATGTTTTAAGTCTATTACATTGGATCTGGGCCATTTAGCTTTAAGTTAATTAATTTCTTCACTATAATTGCCTAGCTGTTCCTCTTGCCATGATAGTAATTCCTGTAGCCGAGAATGATATAAGGTATACTGATCCAGTTTGATTTTCCCATTAATCCTCCCCATTGTTTTGAAATAATCCTGAATGTCTCTTTTTGTGTCCTCCCACCACTCTTGGGGTGAGTCATAAAGCATACAAAGAGATTTTTGAGCATCAATTACATATTGAAAACCTGAGCAATTTGAGAATTATCCAATAGACTTAGGTTCATTCTCCAATACCCGGCCCTCTCCTCATTTGAGCAAAATTAGACAATGTAATGCTCAGTGTAGCATAATCTGAGGATACAGTTCTCATTGTCTTAGCTAATTTTATAGCAAGAAATTCAGAAACAAAATATAATCAATCGTGGGCAGATAATAACCCTCAAAAATATGTTTTTGGTGATATTTTCCTCTTTCTCAAAATCATCTACTAAAGAAGCTTGACTAAGTAAATTATTTAAACTGGTAGTGTCACAAAATGTCTTAGTAGTTTTACATATGAATATATGAAGATGCCAGCAGAAGAAGGCCATTTGGTCTATCAAATCTACTCATATTGCAAGGTCCACAGCTTGAGCTAATGTCCCTGCCCTCCTTCCCCCTCCTCCCATCCTCCTACTCATGATCCTTACCTTCCCCTATGTTTATCCCAGCCTCTCTTAAAGCTGCCTACTGTCTTCAATGAGGCCACCTCTTCCGCAATGCATTCCAAGTGTCTACCACCCTCTCTGTGAAGGAGTGCTCTGACTTCTCTCCTAAACCTCCCACCCTCCAGCTTAAGACTGTGCCCCATCATGTTATGGTTGCCACTCAGCTTAAAGAAACTCTCATATCAACCTAATTTATCCCTTTCAAGTACTTGAAGGTCCCAATCATATGTCCCCGTCTTCCAGGGAGTACATGTTATGCCCTCAACCTCTCCTCGTATGCCTTTACCCTGCTGACCCACTATCATCTTTTGTAGTTCTCCTCTGGACCTTCTCCAGCAGGTGAATGTCCTTTTTAGTGCGGCACCAGTACTGAACTCCATATCCTAGATGTGGCCTACCAGTGACCTGCACAAAGGCAGTATAACCTCCTCTCTCCTACTACTGATCCCCCAAATATTCATTCCAGCATCTCATTTGCCTTTGCTGCTGCTTTCTTGCACTGTGTGGAGTGCTTCAGGTCACTAGTGATCATCATTCCCAGGTCCTTCTCTTCCTCTTCCTCCTCTTATGCAGATACTTGGACTCCACCCAGGTAATACTCTATCCTGGATTCTTGGCCCAATATGCATAACTTTGCATTTTTGGCATTGAAGCCAAGCTGCCAGATCCTGGACCACCTCCCAGCTTTTCCAGATCTTCCTGTAAGTCCTGTCCCTTCAGCTGTGTCCATTCTCCCACAGAACTTGGTGTCATCTGTGAATAGGCACATTTTGCCCTTAATACCATCCTCAATGTCACTGGTGAAGACATTGAACAGCACCAACCCCAGCACCGAGCTCTGCGGACACCACTGGTTACCTCTCTGGTGCCAGATAACTCTCCCCTAACAACCACCCTCTGGGATCTGTCTCTCAGTCAGTTTTCCACCCATCGGGCCATCTTCTCCCAACCCGAGATCCACCAACTTCCTGATCAATCTTTTACAACCTCTATCTGATGTTTTCCTATTGCAATTAAAATCTCTTGCTAATACCAGTAGTCTGGAATGTACAAAAATGGTTGGATTTGTTGAAACAAAATTATTCTAGATGCCTTACTTTGTGGAGTGTACACATTAATTAAACATGGATCCATATCCCCATTATTTATATCTAGAGTGAAGCCCTCCCTGAATTATTTCCACCATGTGGACAAGCTTATAAGCCTGGTTGTTTAAACATACCCGAACCCCTGAGCAACTGTCCTCCCCATGGACCAATAGGATTGTCCCATACCCAAGCTGTTGTTGCTTCTTGCATTTCTTTGACTGAATGGAGTCTAGTGTCCTGAAAAAACTAAATCATACACATCAGCAGCAAATTGTGCATATATATTAAAGTTCCTTCCATTCAGACTTGATGCAGTTGGTATTCAAAGAAGCAATTTTATGTCATACAGATGTTGTCTCATCAGCTTGGTCAAGTATCAGGTGTTGCCCCACTTTTTCAACCATGTCCTTGTACCCATTCTTCTTAACCTTGTTTTCTGGAGCTGTTTATAAAGGCTACACATTCAACCCCACCCCGTTCTGGTTGTGAGAAGTAATAGAAGCTGAATCTGATTCCAACTCTATCTCTATATCCTCATCCTGTAAAACAGAGAATTTGTTCTGTACAGAAATCACTCTGCCTGTTTGTTTGGAATGGTCTTTCTTTCTTAGGTCTATTCTCTTCTTGGGTATCTAAAAGGCTTCCTGAGCTAAAGGTGGAGGGGCATAAAGACTGCTTTAGCAGTTTACTCTTCTTGCCTTTGTCTTTGTGGAAAAGGATGTTGCTCTTCAGGAATAGGATCTCTTGTGGTCAAATCCCCATGGCTAGGCCGAGTATCAGACATGGAAGCCACTACCTCCATAGGGGTGGGGATTTATGGTTGCTCGTGTGGTGATCTTATTTGAGTTGGTGTAGGTCTTGCTGCTTTTGCTGCTTTATAAATATAAAAATCCTGTACTCCAAAGTCAGTTCAGGAAGGAATGTCCCTCACAGAGGTTGCACTTTGGGGGCTAGCAATGAACTGCTGAATGATCCACCTTCTTACATTGTGCACATTTCACCACATCACAGGTTCCACTCAGATGTCTTGCAGAGCCACATTTATAGCAATGTCTAGGCTGACCAGGGTAGAAAATGAACCCCATCTCTCTTCCTAAATAGAAGCAATTAGGGAGGTGTTGTATACCAGCATAATTTTGAATCAAGTTCACCTTAAACCTCCAACCCCATTCCAAAGCCTTCTTGCCTAGTATAGGCTCTGGATTCCCTGAATCTTGCATTTCTTTTCAAGCCAATAGTTAATATTGACAACATTTACCCCTCATTACAAAAAGTACTGTTGTAACTTGTGGAGGCAGTATATAGCTAGTAGGTCTAAAGCTCTGAGCTGCAAATCTGGTGACATCCAGCAAACCAAACCTGGTTTGAATCCCACAGCTTCCACTTGCATACTGTGTGATCCTGAGCAAGTCACTTAACCTCCTTGTGCTCCCAGGTCGCTCCTGTAAAAAGCTTTCAGCTTAGTGTGCTATACTTGGTTTAAAAAAAAAACAAATAAAAAAAAAGTTTGTTTAGTGAGGGGGTGCTTGAAAAATTTCCACAATGGATTTGTCTTAATCTGCACATATTTAATCCAAAGTGGTCTAAAATGTCCTGAGTCTGACAATATATCATATGTAGACTCCCCAGGTGTGTGTATGAGCGCATACACTTCTGCAGGAAAAAAAAACAGTGTCTGTTTTAAAGTATTTTCCCACATAGAATCTATCAGGTAATTCATTGTTAGGCCCCAAATATCTCAGTCTTTCAGCATTACATCTCTTGGCCAGCTCTATGGATCTATTAAAGAGACTGGCATAGGTGGGATTACTGTTGGCTGCATTGTTTTGATTACTGGGCTTTCAGAGCACTCTGTAATCAAGGCATTAAATGAGGCCTCAAAGGGAGGACCTGTAAGTCAGCCTGGGTTTTAGTAATGTAGTTTATTGTGGAATCTAATGGGGAAAAAGAAACAGCACCTTCAGTTTCACCAGTAGAGCCTACTGTGGTTTGATCCATTGTTTTAGTTTTAGCCTGGTCACTTGTTTCACTATTGCCTGTAGGCGCTACAGTTTCTGCTGCAATACTCATTCCCAGTAAGGAATGTCTGGGTCAGGCACCCAAGTGCCATTTTCTGTGGACCCAACCAGCTCCATGAAGAGCACGCTCTGGAGACCAAAATTCCTGGTTTTCAGATTTGGGAAGTACCTCATTTGCTGTTGGGTTTGGGGAGGAGCATCCTGTTTACTTGCCGATCCGGAACACACAAACACCTTGATGGGTTTGCTTCCTGATTCCCTGGACAGGTACTGGATCCCCTTTTCCTTTTTCTCTTCCTCAGCCTTAGTTCTCACTGCTAGGACTTAATTCTCAATTTCTTAGAGCTGCATTTGTAAATACTTTTCTTCTCCTGAAGTATGTTCTAGGTTTGTACATCTACTGATTCCTCCTCTGATTCGAGAGGACTGAAAAGTTGGGTTGTGCAGCTTGCTTCGCTGCTGCTCCTATATTGCTCATCGCGGTTTCTGTTATTAACTCTGAAGCGCTTTGCTGGCCACCCATGGGTGCATTCCAGCCACCTCCACAGCAGCCACTGCTGCAGTAGGATCCGAACTCCATTCTTCCCAAGCTCACACCAATACTGTGAACCTCCATCTCTGCTCAAAAAGATTAGGGAATTTTTATTGTCAAACAAAACATAACATCACAGTAGTTGAAACAAAGAAAAATCATAACCTCATGAGTCAATCAAGAAGAAAAAAAAACAATCATAATCAAGACAGTAATAAAAACTTTTTCAAAAAAAGGGGTCTATATGTATATATATATATATATATATATATATATATATATATATATATATATATCAAGAAATCATGAAATCATTTTATATGCTAAGAGTGTAATATCTTGTTCTTTCCTTTTAATCATTAAAAAGGTGACTACGTAGTCTAAATCTGAAAAATCTAAAGCCTCCCATCAGTCTCCTTATATTTTTTCCTTTTAAATTATGCTAGCTAAATTCTTCCATAAAGACCTAACTGTATCTGGCAGAAATCTCTTTAAATCTCTTTCATTTACTTTAGATAATTCAGCTTCTATTTGAGAAATAATAATAGCATTGGAAACTTGAGTTTGCTGTATCAAATATTGACATCTAGATTGCCATAAATAATTCTGAAATAAAGCAAAGATAATATGTAAAGTACTTTTATGATATTGTGTCCAGATTCGGTATAATCTCCCAGAATCAGGGTATTATAAGAAAGTCTGTTCAAAAAGGCCATTTCCATTTAAGTGCTAGGTCTACCCAGAACGATATACTTGTGGACAAGTCAGAAAGAAATGTGTTTGAGTTTCTTCAATATTTACACATGTATATTGAGGAAAATACCTATACTGAATTGCTTTATGTTTTATGTTCCCCTGTACTCCTAATTTACCTTGTGCACATAACCAAGTAATATCCCAAATCTGAACAGGAATCCTAATGTCACATCATTTTGTTAAGGCAGAAGGCATCTTTGTAGGTGTGCATTCTGGAAAAATTAAAATGCCTTTATAAACATCATATACCACATAGGTGTATTGTTGTTTTCAGTTTAAGGTCACTACTAGTTTTCATCTATTTTCCACTGCTGTAATTTTTTAGTGTTGCTATAGCATATATAGGGATTTTATACTGAGATAAAAGTTTAGGTGGTAGGTGTTCCCATTTTAACATATAAGTCTGTGAGAGTGTTGTATCCATTTTGCCAGATAAGGGATGGGGTCTCCATCCCCATTTTATCATATTACATAAAAAGGAATGATAAAATACTACAGGATTAATCATGCTTAGTCCTCCTTTTTCAAGTGGTAAATATGTGATGTCTCTTGACATAATTTAACTGACTTCTCTAGAGCATTTGAAAAAAATTACTGTACAGTCTTGTATCCATATTTGCCAGAGGTGCATAAATATAGCTCAAATACAGGAATATGGGTAACAAAAATTTATATATAATCAATATCATTTTCTTTTCCCCAATCTCCAGGATTTCCATATTTTAACTTTTTGTCACAGATATCCAACTGTTTTCCCAGTTAAGTGTAGCTAAATCTCCTTTCCCAAACCAAATACCAATAATTTTCAGAGAGGATTTGTTAATAGGGATACCTGCTATGTTGGTAAGATCTGTTGTAGTATTATCTAAAGGAATCGTTAAACTTTTCTCTATATTGAGTTTAGAACTAGAAATAGTAGAAAAAGTATTAAAAATCTGGATTGCTTTCTCTCCAGATGCTACGTCTTGTGTTAGAATACATACATCATCAGCATAAGCTGTAATTTTGCTGAAACTAAAGTTGTATTTGATGATAGCCCAATAATCTGATTATCCCATCGTATTTGTTTAATAATAGGGTCTAATGCAAAGGTATAAAGTAAGGGACTTAAGGAGCAGCCTTGTCTGATCCCTCTTTTAGTGCAATACTCTCTCCTAAAATGCTATTAACTGAAGGAATTATATTAGCCTCAGTATACAGTTTGGAAATCCATCCCACTAAGGTCTTAGGTACTCCATACCTGTGTAGAATCTGAAATAAGTAGTGTTGTTCTACCTTATTAAAGAGCTTTTGATTGGTCTGTTGCTAGTATATAGCTGTTAATGTCTGAGTATTAACAGCTTCAAAAGTTCTCTTAAAAGGTAAAGATTATGCTGCATTTTCCTATTTGGAATTGCACACGTCTGAGCCTGATCAATTAAAGAATCTGCAAGTTTTTGTAATCTGTTATTTAAAATTTTTGCAAAGATTATATAGTCACTATTCAAAATACTAATTGGCCTCCAGTTAGATAGATCACATCTCTCTCCTTTTAAAAGTGTAGCTTATGATGGCTGTTCCTAAATCCTCACAGACCTGATCAGTGGTAAGAAAAAAATTGAAAGCAGGTGCTAAGAGGCTCTTATTTCAGAATTATATTTTTATAGAAATCATTAGAAATGCATCTAAACCAGGAGAAGTGCCTGATTTTAAGGTTTTATAACTGTACTAATTTCTTCAGGCTTAATTGGTTGTACTAGTTGCTCATCATTTACTAGTCTTGTTAATGTTATTGGGGCTGTTAAAAATCTTGCAAATTTCCACCGGTCATTGGGTCATCAGAAAAGCCTTCCTTAAGGGACTGTTGGACTACTGATAGCATACCTAATTCAGAGTTTAACAAATTCCTTCCTTTGAAAAAAGTCCTGTTATAAGTGTATTAGTTAGCGTTGTTTGCAGGCCATATAAGGGTCTGATGCAGGTTGTTTTGATGTTCCAAACCTCATTTCTATATCCAGTGATTTGGCCTATCATACTGATACTTTTCCATTTGTTTTCTAAGTTCGGTTGGTTGGGTTATACTTGATAATATCCGTCAGGGAAATGACATCAATTTGTAAAATTGATTCCTATACCCTAAATATTGCAGGTAATTAATATTAGCCTGTTCCTTCCCAAAAGAAATAAAAATATCTTTTAAATATTTTTAGTATATAACACCAGTCCCAGAAGTTGTGTAAGATTTTGCAGGATTTGGATTTATGACTCTGGGATCCAAGTACTGAGACAAATATAAATGCCACTCAACACACTGAGGTGTTTTTTTTTACCTGGAGGAGGTTTATTAGCATATAGGCAATAACATTACAGGTGTCATATCAAAATATAACAGGCAACAGTTTATAAGATAATAGAGCATTTGATATTACCCTTCTCTTGGAGGCTGACATCAGGTTTCCCAGATCTCATAGTTTTCAACCCAACTTAGGCTGGAACAGCCACTTTATATACCTTTAGCTCTGCCTGTTATCAACTTCCTCTTATCCATACAAGGTCAGCGCATAGCTAATAAGTAACTGATTGGTCAGATACGCTACAAATATAGTACATTCTTTTTGACATGTACACATTTTCAAGCTAGAATAGTCTAGTTTAAACCAGTTCTTTGGCCCTCAAACTTGACTTAGAATAACCTTGCTTTACCATATTTGTACATACATTAAACTAGCTTGGTCAAGCCTAAAACACAAAATGTATTCTACTTTAATTGTCACGTATTAAGCTCAGTGCATAGCATTGTCTCACAGTTGTCATAAAAACACTGAGTGGAATACCTAGCAGCCAAAAATTCTGAATTTGTTCCTGACAGTTTTCCTGTTCTAATAATGACGTATTCAATCTCCATCTCTGTGTATGAAAGAAAACTTGCTACATAGAAACATAGAATTTGATGGCAGATAAGGACCGCTTGGCCCACCCAGTCAGCTCATTTCCCTACCTACAGGATAAGCTGCACATCCTAGTTAACCAACAGCATACTTCCTCCTACCCCTGCCCCTAGAATTGCCTTATGTCTGTCCCATGCTATCTTGAATTCCTCCACTGTTTTTGACTCACAACCACCTCAGGTAGGCCACTCCATGCATCCACAACCCTCTCCATGAAAAATACTTCCTCACATTGCCCCTGAGTTGTCCTTCTTCTATCTTCAAATTGTGCCCCTTGTTCTTGTGCACCTCTTTTCTGAAAGATGCTACCCTCTTGGACCTTGTTGATTCCCTTGAGGTACTTGAAAGTTTCTATCATGTCCTGCTTGTCCCTCCTTTCCTTGAGGGTATACATATTAAGCTCCTTAAGTCTCTCTTCATATGTCTTCCGGTGCAGACCCTGCACCATTTTAGTTGCCCTCTTCTGGACTGCCTCCATCCTGTCTGTGTCCTAGCAGAGATTGGGTCTCCAGAACTTCATGCAGTACTCAGATGGGGTCTCACCAGCTGTCTGTACAGAGGATAACAACTTCCTGTTTTCTACTGGTGATGCCTCTCCTATACATCCTAGTATCCCCCAGCCCTGCTTACTGCCCTCTCACATTGCTTGCCCACCTTTAGGTCATCTGATATGACTACCCCAGGTCCCTTTCCATTTTGTTGTTGTTAGTATCTCAACCCCCCTTGTGTACTCTTCCCCTGGGTTTTGTTTCCCAGATGCATTACGTTGCACTTCTTAGCACTGAATCTAAGCAGCCATACATTTGACCATTCCTCCAACCTTGCCAAGTCCCTTCTTATCCTTTCTTCCTCACCTTGTGTATCAACCCTGTTACAGATCTTTGAGTCATCTGCAAAGAGACATGCTTTTCCTTTCAGTGTCTCTGCAATGTCACTTATTATAGGCCTATCTCTCTTTTGCCACAGATATCTAAAATATTGGAAAAAATAGTAGCGGTCCAATTAAAAGCATTTGTACTCCTCTGGTCTATTGAATAGTATGCAGTCTGGTATCTGGAAATTGCATAGTATGACTTCTGCACTTTCCAAAGTTGTGGGAGATGTGCAGGCAGCCCTGGACAGGTGGACACTAGTGGGGGCAATTTTGTGGATTTATCCAAAGCTTTTGATTCTTTGGACCACTGTGTCCTCCTGTCCAGGGCAGCATCTCTTGGGGTGGTGGGCCTGAGTGGAGAGTGGCTGGAATCATACTTGATAAATAGGAGTCAAAGGGTTTCATTGGGTGGATGGAAGTCATGCTCCTGCCTGTTGGATCGGGGTCCCACAGGGCTCCATCCTAGGGTCAATGCTGTTCAACATGTACGTAAATGGCCTGTCTTTTCTGGATTCTGAAGTAAAGTACCATCTTTATGCTGATGATACTATTATCTATACATCAGATGAATCTATTGAAGTGACACAAAAAGGCTTCAGCTAGCCTTTGATGAATTCCAGAGCTTCTTAAAGAGATAGTAGGCTGACTGTGAATGTGAAGAAACACAGGCCATGTTGTTACATCGAAAAGTGACAAGCTGGAGGGCATGGTCCTGGGATTGGTTGTTTATTTATTTATTTATTGTGAAATCAGTTTACAACCTTTGAGCCAGAGGCTCGTTTCAAAAGGTACCTCGTCACATTAAAGACATACTTAGAGTTTTAGGTTACATAGCATAGGTTTTGCTAAAAATAGGCGTTCATCAGAGGCACCATGTCACACTGAGGTCAGACAAAATACATTTAGGTTACAGGGTACAAGTAATTGAGAACAGGTGTTACACAAGTTGGTATCAAAATTGAGCAATCTAATAGGCATACAATGAAACAGCTGGCACTGGCCAGGTTAGATAAAATGCAGTGCAGGGAAGAGGTGGTGGGGAGGGTTGGGTGGAGAGCCGCCCGGTGGCGTTGTCATAAGTTGAGGTGGAGGCTGCCTTCAGAGACAGGAGCAGCTACAGAGTGTTGAAGAGTTGGTTTGAAGGGTGGTTTTGAACTTGGAGATGGTGGTGGCATTGGTGATGGGAGCAGGAGAGAGTTAAACCAGGATGGGGCTCTTAGCAGAAGGACCTCTGGCCACGGCTGGTTCTTGATCTGGGGACCATTAGAGTGGTCTTGTTGGATGACCGTGTTGCAATAGTGGGTGGGATCCGGTGGATTGATGCCGTCACCCCAGGAGGAGAGCCGAGTAGGGTTTTTCTTGTGAGGAGGCAGGTTTGATATCGAGCCGTTCATCCAGGGTAAGGAGTTTAGCCTCGTCATACAGCTGACAGGTGTGTGTGAGCCTGGGGCACCAGTAATCAATCTGCGGGCTTTATTCAGGGTTAAGTGAATTTTTTGAGTGCAGTCGTGTCGGCAGCACCATAGACTGGTAGACCATAGTCACAAGGGGACATCTGGAAGGCGTAACAGCAAGTCGGGCGCATTTGGGGAAGGCAGGTTCTATGGCGGAAGAGGATGGCAAGCCGTGTGTTAGTGGCGATGTTAGGGCATCAATGTGGTTGTGAAATGAGGGCTGAGTCAAGGTAACCCCAAGGTATTTGTAGGAGCAGACTTGTTCCAGTGGCTGTTTGGTACTAGGAAGGATATAGAGTGGGTGGTGCTAGCTTTGTTTTGGGGTGGGAAAAGAGCATAGCTTTGTTTTTTAAGATTGATGATGAGTCT
This sequence comes from Neoceratodus forsteri, assembly GCA_016271365.2. Classification (NCBI taxonomy): domain Eukaryota; kingdom Metazoa; phylum Chordata; order Ceratodontiformes; family Ceratodontidae; genus Neoceratodus; species Neoceratodus forsteri. The sequence continues at coordinate 232,626,250 of CM028129.1, read as the reverse complement.
GCGCTCCTTAAACCAGACTTGGCATTATTGAAAGACTGCTGTAGGGTGTCCTGAAGGAGGCGGGATTGCGGTGGGTGGCAAAAGGACAGCGTCATCTGCATACAGGAGAATTTTGCCAGGGCATGCACTGGGCAGGGTGTTCAGATAGAGTGAGAAGAAGGGCCCAGGATGGAGCCTTGGGGACCCCAGAGGAATGGGATGGGTATCAGAGAGTATCCCATTGATTTTAACACACTGTGATTGCGGCTAGATAGCTTGTGCACCATGCTAGGGGCCAGCCGAGAGACCAGTGTGGCAGAGAGCATTTAGAGAAGAGGGTGGGAGATGGTGTCAAAAGCCTTTGAGAGGTCGATGAACACTGCACCAGCTGGGAGCTGGTGTCCAGGGAGGAATGTAGGAAGTTGGAGAATTCAATTAGTGCAGTGCTGGTACTGTGACCAGCATGGAAGCCATGTTGATCTGGGCATAAGATGTTATGCTTAGCCAGATAATCAGTGATTTGAATGGCCACCACTTTCTCCAGGGCTTTAGAGGGGAAGGATGGAGATTGGCGGTAGTTGTTGGCGACGACCTGTCGCCCTTTATGAATGGTGTGATTATGGCTGTTTTCCAAGCCATGGGAAATGTCCCAGGCAGAGCGATCGGTTAATTAGGCTGGTGAGTGGGGCAAGGACTTCATCTAGCACCAGCCTGAGGATACTGGGGTCCAGTGAGTCACTGCCGGGACTGTTGCTATTCAAAGCTTTGATTAGGATGGGTCTGGCTTCCGGGCAGAAATCTTGCACAGGTGGAAGCTGGGGTGCTGGAGGACAGGGGAGGTTGGTTTGGGGAGGTCAAAGAATTACTAGGGAGGACTGAGCTAAGGTCAGTGAGCGGTGTTGAGCCAGTTAGCTATGGTGGCAGGCTCAGTGGTGGTAGTGCCATTGCTAGTGAGCTGGAATGGGGCAGGGGCGTGATTTTACATTTAGCTGTTTAATATTATCCCAGAAAGTCGGGCCGAGCCCAGGAGGAAGTAAGGGTGGCCTGGTAATGGTCAGCCTTGGCTTTCCGGATAGCCCAAAACACTTATTCCGGGCTGCATTGTAAGCCTGCCTATCAGACAACCGACCGTTTCAGTGGCAAGGTGCTAGAGGTTATCCAGTTTCTTAATAATTGTAGAAGGGCAGGGCTAACCTAGGGTGCATTCTGCTTTTTGGATCGGATTTTGCAGTTAGGCCCCCTGATCCAACCGACACATATGTATAGGTACCTGGGTCTTTGGATTGACAGCTCATTGTGTTGGGATATATACATTGGTAACTTGACTAAGAATGTGGATAAAAGAATAGGGCTCTGTATAGGGTTAGATCGGCAATGAGTATGGAAGTAAGGAAAAAGTAGTAAATACAATGATCATCCCTATGTTTGAATATGGGGATATATTTTATTCTTGTGGGAGAAAACAGGATTTAAAAATTAGAAGCAAGTTATAACAGCTTTGCTAGATTTGTTCTAGGGACCCTAGATTAACCCATAGGTGCCTGCTGTTTGATCGCTTAGGGTGGTATACGTTGTATGAACGAAACCATGAACATTTGTTAGCATTTGTTTATAAAGGTTTGAAGGAAGTACCTAGGGTATGTTGTAGATCATTTGACCTATAGAAACAAATTGGCTTCATTGAGATATTGCCAAATGCCAAGCCTGGAGTTGCCTAGTTGTAACTTGAATATTGGATGACAAATCTATATACTATAGAGGGTGTTGGGTTGGAATGCAATTCCTGCGACACTGTTCTTGGATAATGTAGAAAATTATTGGCAGCTTATACAACGTTTGCATCAGCATAGCTCATGTCAAAAAGGCAATGTTGTATAGATACATAAAGAATATCTGTGGATCTATAGTGAGGGTTATTATTATCATTAGTAAGAGTGCATTGCACTTTAGGAATTATTTTATTATTTATCATGGATTGGTATTATCTAAATTGTGAGTGATGGTATTGATGTTGTGTGTGAACTTGAATTGTAATATTTTTTTCCTCAATGCTTTTTTGTTAATTCTTTGGTTATATCTTATTGTTAGTCATATTGTATGTGATTGTTATATTTTCTGTATTCTTTTTACTGTATGGGATCTTGTTGAAAATGAGCCACACTCAATCGAGCTTATCCTTTATTCATATGAATGTTCAATGAATAAAACATTTTACTACTACTACTACTTATAAAGACGTTGAAGTGGACCGGTCCTAGAACTGAACCCACTAGTAACACCCCTTTCCTCAGAGTGGAAAATTCCCCAAATTCTCATTAGACCCTAACCTCCTCTTTAGACTCCAAAAGATAGTTAAATCATCAGCATAGGCCATCAGTTTAATCTCATCACAAATCTGTCTCCCTTTTATACCCTAATGTCCCTTGATCCTGCTATCATCCTTACCAATGGGTTAATCGCAAGGTGTATAGCAGAGGGCTTAAGGGACAACCTTGTCTTTATTTTATTTATTTATTTAGCTTTTGTTGACAGGGTAAGTGCACTAGACAAATCCTGCCTATTTTCAGGCACAACTCGGAGGGGATACAGATGGATGCTAACTGACTTTGAACCAGATTAAGCTGTTGGTGGTATTTATAGTGAATGAGGAAATTTGGCCAGGACACCGGGAAATTCCCCTACTCTTTCGATAAGTGTCGTGGGATCTTTAACATCCACCTGAACTACCACCAATCAGGCAGATGGAACCTCGGTTTAACGTCTCATCCGAAGAGCGTTACCCCTCTTTGAATTCAAATTTCCCTACCCTCTATCCCCCAAGTTCAGTACAGATAACCACCTTCTCATACAACAGTTTTACCCACTTCTAAAACTCTTCCGGGATCCCATATTTTCCACAACTAAAAATAGAAAATCATGATTAACACGATCAAACGCCTTACTCTGCTCCACCACACTCACATCACTCTGAGTTTTCCTCCCATATTCTATTACATCGCTAATTAATGCCAAGTTCTCCTGAATATTCCTCCTGGGATTCCACACATCTGTGCTCTATGTATTACCTCACCTGCCCCCACCCTTAACCTTCTCTGTAAGACCTGGGAAAGGATCTTGAAATCAGTATTCAGGATACTTAGAGGTCTTCAGTTCTCCAACACTTCCTTTTCCCCAGATTTATACAAGAAATAACAATCCCAGAGTAAAGTCTGCAGGCATATTCTTGGCTCTCCGCATAAAGTTAAACACCTTAACCAGGAAGCGGACACTGTACCCATGAAAACTTTATAAAACTCATTTGGGATGCCATCCTCACCTGGTACCATCCCTAGTTTAAGACTTTTGATAACCTCAACCACCTCAGATTCCTGGATTTCTCCTTAAGTAATCTGGCGGTACTAGGCTCCAACTTTGGGATATTTAAATTACTCCAATAGACCCTGATTTCCTCTATATCTAAATCAGTCTTTCTTCCCCCTTCAGCTAGGTAATCCTTAATTATTTCCCGCATCCGATCTGTGGGTCAAATGATCCCCCCTTCTCATTTTCCAGGCTTGTTACATGTGACCTGCTCTTTTTCACTTTAAAGGCTTCACACAGATCTGCTGTAGGGGTTTCTGAGTCCCAAAACTTAATTCTTTTAAGGGACTCACCTCTGTCATATTGTACTTCCTCACTTCAGATTTAACCTCCTCAATCTGGTTTAAGACATTCACCCTCCCTCTGTATTCAGTTTCCAACAATTTATAAAGCTTATTCCTTAGTGTTAAATATTTAATAAATGTCCTATTTGTTACCCTTTTACCATATCCCTTCAACCAGTTACTAATCTCTTTTGTGTCCCAGCACCAGTTCACCAAATCATCATATAGCCCTATCACCTATGCCCAAGCCACAAACAAATCCCTAGTGTTAGTTTGACTTCATCCATTAATAAACTACTAACATTCATAGGTTGTTCTACCTGTTATTGTACTTATCATATATTTAATAATCAGATGGTCAGATAAGGCTGTGGGTATCACCGAAACTTTCAATGACTCAAGCCTCTTGAATAAAAAGTTAGACAATTTTGGAAAATAACTCTCCTTTCCTAAAAGTAAAATGAATAGGATATGATGCGTCTTCAAAACATTCCATAGTTCTGCTGTTAGTAAACTTTTCAAAGCAGCTGAGTCACAGTACACCTTCTTCCCACATTTCTGCCTATTGATAATATCAAGTGTACAATTAAAATCTCCCCATAATAAATATTTCTAGAAGAGCACAAAGCGGGCTGAATGAGCTCAATCAAACCCACCCTCTCTGCTTTGGATTGAGGGGCATAGACACAAATAAACCTACTTGATCGTCCATGCCAGATCCATCTACTACCAAAGCCCTCCCTGGTTGAAGGTCTAAAATTTTTGTCAATTTAAGCCCCTTTCCAGAAAATAATACCCCACCCGTCCACTTTATCTAACCGAAGGACCAGTAGAAGGCCCCCAAATCCATTCCCTTCTTGCCTGAGCCACTGAAAGAATGGAATTAAGCCACGTCTCTTGTATAAAAATCACCTCACATGCTAAGTTTCTTAATTCTGCCCACATAGCCTCTCTCTTCACCCCATTCAAAACACTGTTCACATTAATCGATGCAATAGAAAACAAAACCATTTTTCTTTTCACATCAACCCATCACCAAGAAAAAATATCCCACAAATTATAATAGCTTCCTTCTTTTCTTGTTCTTCTTCACCTGGACCTCTGTTTCTTGAGCCCTTGGGGGATAGGACCCAGACTGTATTCCTGATGGCAGCCCAACCCTTCTTCATCTGAGGGACTTTCCTCTCCCGATCTCCTAGGATGTCATAGGGTTCTCGAGTTAAGATCAGATGGTAGCCCTTACTGCTTCTCAGGCTCCATCTTCTAGAACAGTGGTTGTCAACCAGGGTCCATGGCCCAAAGGGGTCCGCAAGCACCTGCCAGGGGTCCTCGAAGCTATGGATTCAAATGGTAGCGTGGTAAAATTCCCCAAATCACAACCCGAGTAAGCGGTGGTGAAATCCTCAGTCAAACACTCATAAATCACTTACTCATTTGCAACAGCGAGTATGCAGTCTCTCCTTTCCTTGCTGCTGATCACAGCTCCATGCCGCCCATCTCTGCACTCCTCTGGCACCTACCAAAGGGATTAATAGAAGCTTAAATTGCCTGCCTCATGTAGTCAGTATTTCAGGGGTATATGTAAAGAACTAATGTAGAAGAAAGAGGAAGTGCGATATCAAACAACTAAGCTATAGCATTTGTAATAGCCATTCGGTAAGGGTACAAATTGGGCACAACAAAAAACATCGCATTATCGGCTCTAGGCTCACCACATGCCCTCCAGCAAGTGATTTTGTGATTCTAAATGCAGGGTGCAATGTTTCTACTACGTTGCTCAGTTTAGTTCTGTAGTTTGTGCTCAGTAGCTCAGTATATCATGTTATTTAGTGGCATAATAATGTGTTGTGATGGTCAATTAGGACCGCCCCATTAGTGTTAATTGTTTTTTTTCTCATTTGCTCTGTTGCTCAGTATGTTGCTACTTTTGTGCAGTATAATTCAGGTTATTCAGCAGCTCAGTATGTCTGGTTATTCAGTAGCTTAATAATGTACTGTGATGCTATTATTCAGTTATTATTATTTAGTTTAATTAAGACTATGCTGTATAAAAGCTGTTGGGTGCAAAACTAGCGCTAACGTGGTACTAAATGTGTAACTATATATACACATTTTGATAGGGGTCCCCAGACCAAAAAGGTTGACGACCACTGTTCTTGAAGAATCTTGGGAGCTCCCAAATGGTTGGGAAGGGTAGGGGAGGGTATGTTTTTCCTTAGTTCCTGCTCCCTTGTATCCACCTCAGCCTCATTTTCTTTTACTCCCCTCATACCTCCATTTTCTGTAAGTTCCTCCGCATTGTAGCTTCCACTGAGGATCTTACTACTCTCCATTTTCTTTGTACCCTGTTTCTTCTTTTTATCCAATTTTGCCAAGTCCCCAGTTAGAGGCTGCGGAACCTCTTCTTCTTTTCCATCATCTTGTGTGGGGGGGGCAGAGGGTTCTTGCCTTGCACCCACCTTTTGGGCTTTATTAATCAGGTCTTCTGATCCATATTCCTCTTATTATTTCTGGCAGCCCATGAGCAGTTATGAAACATATGCCCATACTCTTTGCAAAGATTGCATTGGACATGATTTGCACATTCTGAATTACTGTGATCACACTCCCCACACAACCCACATCTAATCACATCACAAGTGTTAGATAGATGCATGCCTTAGGCTGTCTGGGGTGAAAACTACCCCTATCTCTTCCCAAGAAGAAGCTATTTGGAATATGTTCAATACCAGTATCAGACTGGTCTATTTTAACTTTAAACCTCCACCCCCATCCAAAAAATTCATCATCAATTATTGCTTCAGTTAGTCCAAGCACAGTGCATTTCTGATTAAGCCACTACATGATATCTCCCACATGTACATACTCTGTCTGAAGCGTTACTGTCGTGTTTTTAATTGTGGGTTTAGTTAGTGGGATCACCACGAAAGGAGACCACAGGGGTGTTTCAGAGAGTCGATACTTTGCCCAAAAGCATTCAAGACCTTTCATAGTCCTGAAACTCACATCAAATACATCTTTGCCAGCAATATGTACAAGGGCATAAATCTCAGAGGCTATAAACCCCATCAAGTTTTTAATCAGATTTCTCCCCATGATGCCTATCTGAAATGTTCTAGTCCTCCTTTGTAGTGAAGGCATACTGCACATCTCCGGAGGTGTTAAAACCTGCTTGGGAAGACCACCCAGGTCTCCTTTGATCCCTCGGGGGTCCCCTCCAGCTTCTGCCTAAAGGGATACTTTTACTTTTCAGAGTATCTACATAGGTTTAGGCAGGTGGGGACTCAAAGCCTGACTCAGCATTATCACTCATTTTTGAGGTCTGAGAACTCCTGCCTTTCCATTCCTCCCAGACACAATTTTTTGTTTTAGGATCAGAGGCTTCTTGATAGATATCGTCTCCTTAAAAGCAAGCTTTTGGACCTTCCCCAGAATGCTTTTCTCATCCCTCCTCCTTCTTTATAACACAAGGGGCCATCTTTATAATATCATCTTTAGTTAACAGGCCCTTTCATTTTCTGCAGGCCCCAGAATCCCTCTTTCATTAAACACCTCACTGCTACTCATCAGTACCCCTACCACTCTGGGAGAAGTCCTCCCACTCCATTTCAGCTTGCAACTTCCATCCTGCTCCTGGATCCATCCAGCCCCTTGAAGGATGTGCCTGGGGACCATTTCTCCTCATTTCAAGGGGTTTGTAATCCAAAGAATGCACCAATGCTTCCGCCACTGACAGACCCTGTCCATCTGTTTTATTCATCCCTTGCTCTCTTCCACCCTCCAGCTAGACCCCACCTCCTTCTTTAAGCTCGTACCAGGTTCTGGGCCTTCTCTCCACTCTGAATCCTTTCTGTGCTCCTCCTATTGTTTCTCATCATCCTCCTCCAAAATCCTCAATACAGACAGCCATTTCTCCTCCATTGCCTGCTCAAAGTGCCATATCTATATCTCATTTTGAAGTAACAAAACCTCCTTGGGTTTCTTAAAACTTTTATTTATAATGTCCTCTAACTCCTCCTTGGACTCGTCCGTCGCTGGTGCAAATGCAAAATCTCTAGCTCCTCTTCTGAATCAGAGGCAGTGCATCCATCTCCACATCTCCAACAAATTCACACTCCTCCATAGCACCCTCCATCTCCTCTGCTGCAAGTTCAATACTGGCCATAGTCCAACCAACACCACAGCACCCTCTACAGGAGTAGGGGTTTTTTATTTAGAGAATCATACAATACAAACAAAGAAAACAAACAAAATACACTTCATATACAAATATTTACAATACATATCTCATCTTCAAAAGAAACATAACAATTAATCCCTATTCCTTTTCTCCCAAGTTCTACCCTCACATATATATATACATATATATACATATATATATATATATATATATATATATATATATATACTTTATGTTACAGGAACATAACTATCTGTAATCCATAATAAATTCCTCCAACATAACATTAATCCCTTACTATCCATATATTTTGCCTCCTTAAAATAGATATCTTGTAATTCTTTAAAAATTTTCATGTAAAGTTCAACATAAGTAAATTCTATCTGTTGCAAAGTAAATAAACACCTCGAGTTCAAATATACCATTTAATTACCACAAAATAATTCTTAATGTACTCTTCCCCATTTATGCCAGGACTGTGGATACTCCCCATATATTAAAGTTGGGAAGGAAATGTGTTGAAAAAATCTAGTTTACATTCCTGGTATAAAAACCCCAAAATTTAGAATATACGAGCAAGTAAAATATAGATGTGTGATTGTTTCTAACTGATTAGTGCACAAAGGTCTAGAACAAATCCTTTCTTCTAGTTGTTTATGTTTTGATTGTCTTTCACATTTAACCTTTCATGACAGGTCAACCAATGTATATCTTAAACTTTACAGGAGTCTTTTCTTTGTTATAAACTCAATTAAAGCTGTTTATGTTCCAAAGGGCATTTGAGAAAAGGTCATCTCTCTAAAGTGTGTCTCACATATATACGATATAAATTTGTTTCTTAGTTTGACTATCACCAACCTACTATTGAGGCCCCATAGCCTGATTTTTATAAAGATCTCTCTTACATATGACGGTAACCAGGCCTGATGCTTAATTTGCCTTAACTGATCCCTCTCCCAATCTCAAAACCATGGTGACACAGTTTGTACAAAGGTGTCACCTAATATATTAATAAATGTATCAACAATGGTTTTATATTTGCATGCAAAACTGACAAAAAAGAAAAGTATTGGGTTGACCATATTCTGTCCTCCTTATTTAATGGTAAGTAAAGTATATTACGCTTAATTGGGTTTAGCATACTCCCCAAAAGGATTGAAAAAAGAGGCTATATAGTTGTGCCTCTCTAGTTTTTGGTACTGGAAATACTGCACTGAGAAATAAAAAAACTGGTATAAGATATGTTTTAATAAGGTATATTCTTTCCAAAACTCATTTCCTCTGATTCCAAGTTTGTACCATTCATCGTAATTTGTAATTTGCATCCCAATTAATGATATCCATTTGGGCCTCCCGAAATCTATCCCAGGATTTTCAAACTTCCTTACATAACTGAAATCCCTGCTACACTTTTCTGAAGGACATCCTGTTGTCCCAAAGGTTTCCCTATACTTTCGTGAATATTTAAGTTGTTACCTGAATATGTTCCAAATTCTTTGTATATGGCTAAAGCCCTTTCAGCTGAACTGACATCCACCACCAGTACCACCACATCATTGGCATAGGCCAGGCTTTGTATGGAACTGCAGCACCTGACAAGTGTATTGGCATAATATCCGCTGCTGTATTAAGTAACCTAAGAGAGGGTCTATACTAAAAACATACAATAGGGGCTTATTGGACACTCTTGTCTTACCCCTTTTGTATCTGTACATATGGACCAAAAAAAACATTTACACAGGGCTTAACCATGGTTGTTCTATATAAGGCTTGTAACCATTTTACAAAGGTGTTGGATATGCCATAATATAGTAAAGTTTGCCATACAAAACCATGATTCACATTGTCAAATGCCTGTTTTTGATCCAGTGAAAGGACATAACCCTCTAATGATGATAAATTATTTCTATCAAAGGTCCCACAATAAGATTAACTGGTCTGTAATGGTATTGCCTGGCACTGTACATGATTGAGCAGGCATGAGTACATATTTAGCTACTATCAACAGACATTTGTTCAGCATTCTTGTCAAAATTTTAAAATCATTATTTAGAAGACTTATAGGTCTCAGTTAGATAAATCCATTTTATCACCTTTCTTATGCAAAAAATAAGAACTCCTGAGGCCGTATCTAAAGGTTTCTTACCCTCTTGTAGAATGGTATTATAAACTTTAGTAAGTTCAGTAAGAATTTCTTGGCCTAGAAATTTTTAAAGTTCGGATGTTAAACCATCCTGTCCAGGAGTCTTACCCTTTGTAAGCAATTTTATAGCATCCAATACTTCTATTGTAGAAAAGACTTAATTAGTGCCTTTAAAAGATCTTGTGAAACTGTTAGGATTACTGATTTGCAGAAAAGGGGTAAAAATGATAACATTCTTTCTCAGGTTTCTTAAACAAGGCCTTCATATAACTTGATACAATATTAATGACCTGTTATCTAGAGGTCCATATGTTCCCCTGTGCATCATAAAGTGCCACAATTATTTTTTATAATTTGCTCCTGGTTCTTAAGGAGGGCATATACTCACAAAGGACCATATGTACCGTATTGCTGTTGTAGTTTAAGACCTTCTGTTTGCTTTACGTGGTATTGTAACATTTTGTGCTTTATATGTGCTATTTGATCAGAAAAGTCATGTTTAGTAGTTTGTGAGAGAGTATAGAGATGTTCAAATGCATCCTCTCATTCAAATATTCCATATAATCCCAGCGTTTCATTAATTTACTATTTGACATAAGAAGGGCCCGAAGCTCAGTTTTGGTTTCCATCCACCAATTAACAGGATCTTAATATAAGTCAAACAACTATTTTTACATATCAAAAATAAATAATATGTTGTAAAATGTATTTTCAATAAAAAATAGAGTTAAACTTCCAGTAACCAGGACCAGAAATTGCTTCTGGATTACCACAGACAATAGGTAAAGATTTATGGTCAGAATATTCCACCAAATCTACATACGATTTTTAATGTTTATTGTCCTAGTTATAAATAAAAATTAATCCTTGTAGATAAATTCCATTTAAAAAAGTTGTATCCTTATGATCCAGCAATGCATCTTTAAAATTAGCTATACAAATTGCCATAGTTAAAGCTGTCATGTCCCCAAATACTTTCTCTCTTTTGTGTCTGAACCCTGTCAAGTTTACTCAGCCCACAATAAACCCTCCCAAAGAACATTCTGAGCCATATGTAAATGTAGGCTAATTTGTTGAAAGATGGCAATACAGTCAGCCTTCAATTGAGGGGCATAGATATTTACGATCTGAAAGGCCACATTACCAAATCTAAGGTCAAGCAATAAAACTCTCCTGGTATTAGGTCAAGAGTTTAACAACTGTGGGCTGAATCCAGTGAAAAATTCCTACCCTGAACATCACTCAGTGCCAATAGACCAGTATGAGACTCCTGTGTGCCATTCCTTAGTTACTTTTGCAATTTCTTCAACAGTATGTATTCTTATATGTCAAATAAGAAAAACCCGGGGGATAAGTTTGTAAATAATGAAAAACAGCTCCCCTCTTTAGGTTATTATTTATGCTATTCACATTGGATGTCAAAATCAAAGGGGTGATGATTGAGACATTCAGGTTTAATAAGGCACTTACCTCGCCTTTTTTAAATTTTCCCTTTCTGTTGTTTATCCCTGGATTCAACCCTTGTACCTTAGACTTCTCTTTTTCTAACAGTGCCTCATGTGTGTTGGATTCTATGGAAGAGCCTACAGATTCACTATCTGAGGCCTCAGCATCAAGCAAGGCCTGGTATCTATTTAAGATATCAAGTGGTGCAGTTTTGGGGCTTTAGGCATTGGCTGAGACCAGGCCTGATGTCTTCTTGTATTCATCCTTCTTTCCCTATTTTTCTTCCACCCTCGGGGAGGGGCATGGAAACAATGGGGTGATTCTGACCAATAATACCTCCTCCGTTGAACATGTCTAGGTCCTCTGTCCTCCATGTTGTCAGTGAGTATTAAATTGTTACCCTATCTATCCCGAGGCTGAGACCTTGCCTTAAAGGTCCTCCACCAAGTCCTGAAGCTTGTTTTGTGGGACTAAGGGCTCTAATGGCTGTACAGATGTTCTTTGTTTATGTTCTCTCTGAGCTGTAGTAATTAGGAGTCGTTGTTCCTCACTATCAGCTGTGGGTTGTTTTTGTCTGCAGCTTCAGAAAAAGCTACATATGAATGTCCATCATTCTCACATAAGTTACTTTTCACAATATCCCTACACTGTCCACTAGACATTATGTGCATTTATCCTGTCACATGCACTACTTATGTGTCCGCTTGTCCACATTTGTAACATGTTTTAGGTTGTCCTGGATAAAAAAACCCTCTATCTCTTCCTAAAAGAAACAATTAGGCAAATGCTGCAGCCTTCATCCTCTGTTCTTAAAATCACTTTTATCCTTCACCCCAATCCAAATCCCTTCTGTATCAAATATGGCTTCTGGAGACTAGTAGCGGTGCATCTCTGCTTTAGCCAAAACAGCAGGTCAGTAACACTAACTCCCTCATTCCTAAAAGGACAGTTATGGTTTTATGTGTTGGTCTAGACAGAGGAATTACTTCAAAAGGAGCCCATATTGGTAATTTCTTAACTTGATGATATCGGGCCAAAATTTGTCCAGGCCACCCCAATTTAAAACTAACATTGAACACATTTTCTCCTGACACATGAATAAGAGCATACAGTTCTGTGACAGTGAAGTGCATACATTTCTTCAATAATGTCCTGCTATGTAAACCCTATCAGGAAGAATATCTAAACCTCCTTTATATATAAACCTGACCGCATTATGCCTTTTAGCAGGGTAAACAGTTTGTTGAAAAAAGGATGCTTATGATTTTTATTCTGTTCAGGAGGAATCTGTGAAAGGCCTTCTTCTTCTATTACTACAGGCCTATTCCTAACTTCTGCGGAATGTTCTTTGGAATGTCTGAAAAGTCTGAAAAATCACTCATATGATCCTCCATATTCTCCTGTTCAGGCTCATGTGTTCCTTCCTTTGTAGCACTGCTAATACTGAAAGCTGTGTGAGTTCGAGCTCAGGAGGTAATACTAGCGGAGTGCACTTCCCCCAGCAACCACTGACTGTCCCATTCTTGAATTAACTTCATCAGCAGGCTTAACATTTGCAGCTTGAGAGCAGCTCACTTTACTCACTGTGCATGAAGAAATGGCTGCTGTTATGGAAACCCCAGGAATTTTAATAGGGGCAAAGCCAGAAATCCATTGTATTGTGTCAGTGGTGAACCCACCCGCTGCTTTTAATGAATCCTCTGCCAACCAAGGACTTGTATTTATTTATTTATTTTATTTAGTTTTTGTTAACCGAGTAGGTGCACTAGCCATAAAATGACTATTTTCAGGCACGACCGGGAGAGTACAACAAAAGGAGAACAGTTGAACAACATCAACATGGGTACAATAATACAAATAGAGGAACAGTACAGCAGTGCTACAAAAATACAATAGGGTCGAAACAACAAAAAATAATGGCAAGCATTATGCAGATAATGGCAGTAAGATATATAATAAGTGCAGATACCATGGACCCAACCTGTGGAGTGAAAGGGTTAATAAGATAGTAAGGTTATATAGAGAGAAATGTGAGGAATGTTCAAACATAACAAGAAAGACTGAACAGAAGGAAGGTCGGGGTGATAATTGGCAAAACAACAGTGGATGGTCAGCAACAAGGTTCGAGAAGAAGAGAGCTAGTAGTCAAGAAGTTCTTTACAAGAGAAAAAAAATATGGGGAGGGAAGAGGAGACAGTCTCGGAGCTGGATTAGAGCAGGGGTGACATTACTGGTAAGTCTCAGGAGCTTCAGGTTGGGTCAAAGCATGTACAAGCATCAGCTAAGGATAGATAATGACAATATTCACTTTTAAATCCAAAGTGAGACTGAGACAGCCGGAGGTTGAGTGGAAGAGCATTCCATAGCCTGGGAACAGAGAATTGAAAGGCCCCTGTACCTTTAGTTGTCCGACATCTCGGAACATAGAGCAAGGATCTGTCAGCTGATCTGCCGCCATGGGAGGATGGTTGAGGGACCAGCAATGCCGCCAGCTGGGATGGTTTTTCCCAGATGATCGAGTCCATTAGTGATCCAAGGTAGTATTGTCTACTGGCAGAGGGTGAGAGCCAATTCAGATCCTTATAAAGAAGGCAGTGATGTTTGAGTCGAGGTGATGAAAGGCAAGTCGGCATATATTGTTATAAGTTTCATCCCATTTTAGTGGGAGGTTTTATGGGCAGAGGTAAGAATAGAGGCACCATAAGTAAGGGTTGGGAGCAGAATACTTGGACAATTGCTAATTGTATCTGTGATGGATCGTCTGCCCAACAAATTTTGCTTGGTACTCCTTTCTTTTAATACACTCCAAAGCTGTTTCCCGCTAGCGAGAAAGAAAATATTGCGCTGCCGTTGGTTGCTACCAGCTCCACAGAACACAATGTTTGGCTCACTCTCGCCTCTGTGTGAGTCGTTTCCTTCACAACAGGTAAAACCTGCTTTACCTCGCTCTGAAGAGGTTCCATGCTTTTCTCCGTATCCTGAGGTTTGAATTGATTAACTAGTTCTTTTTCCTTTGTAGAAACATTTCTTTTTGCAAAAGCAGTTGTTCCAGTGTAGTGTCAGTTTTCCACCATCCTCGATGATCATTTGTTCACTCGTTCACTCACTCGCATTCCTTTTGCTTGCTTCTTAATTACTTCCAACTCCTTTTTGGCAGTTCTGCTACTCCAGCTAGATTAACACTGGCCACAGCGTCAAAAAAGATTTCAGCCTCAGAAAACTCATTAGCCGGCGAGGAGACCCTCCTGACCTGCTGCACAACCATGTCCTCGCATGTCAGTTCAGAGACTGACTCAGACATCCTGAAATGGCAGAGGTTCCCCTACAGGATAGTAGAGAATTTTTATTGAAAACTTCAAAACAAAATAAACAAAATTGTATTGCATCTTACAAAATCATAATGAAATAACTCCAAAACAGAAATAAGTAGTACAACATACATGAAACTCAAACATAAGCATAACTAATCTGTATTTGTAAAAACCTCATCTTATCCCACTTAAAGAATAGGGAATATTATATTCAATACTTCAAAAGGAACAATATACATCACAAAATTAATCAAAAGAAAATGCAAAATAAACATATTAATTCATACCTCCCTCATAAAATAAAGAAACATATTTAACTTATTACTTTCAGATGAAGTCATACACTATAGAGAAAAACTTCTTCCCCAAGGATACAAAAATAAATTCACTTATCAAACAGCATGAGACTCCCACAAAGAAGGTACAAAGCAGAAAAATAGAAAACTATACATAAGTATTACTCAATACATTGTCAATCTGTTTGCCAGGTAAATGCTAAGCTCCCCAAGGAAAACATAAATCTAACCTAAAATAACCCCCTCAAAAACACAAATCATATAGAAACAAAAAATAAGTATTACATCATACAGTCCTAGTCACAAATCGCAAAGATGCATACCCACCCTCAAGCCCAGCAAAATGATGAAAAGTCCCCACCAGATAAGAGCATGCAGGGAAATACAACAGCAAAGAAAAAGGATAGCCGACATGTGCTTCAACCGTATCCAGCCAAGTCATCTTTCTCCACAAAGCTTATATAAATCTGGGTGCACCCTCTCCTTTCCAATATCTGCCACTTTATCACATCTTTCTTAATTCTGATCAAAATCTGACTTTTGTTTTCAACTGTTTTGAAGTGTCAGACCACAATGAGCCTGCCAAAGCTGATAGCCTATAAACCCCATCAGAAGTCGGTTGTGATTTCATCATAAATTACCCATGAGCCAGGAAGCACACCCTCAGTCCATATATCTGGCGACTGCCCTTGGAAAGGGTTCAGTGGCCAAGTAACATGAAAGCTAGCCCAAAAAACAGCAAAGGGCAATCAATAAAAAATGTGACATAGATTCAACTACACCAGACATGACTCTTCTCTGGGGCAAAACCTCTCTGATATTTCTTTATGTTTCATATTGCCCTAACCCCAATTTTTGTGCAGACAGAGCCATAAACGTCCCATAAATATTTAGGGATTCTCTTACTAGTCAAAACCTCAACTTTGAAGTTTGGTCAGCTATGGGCAATTCCAGGAACCACAGTGCATCATAAAGAAAAGTTTCTACCACTTCAGTATAAAACTGTTTTCGAGAACTTGAACAGAGGGATCTTTTAACTATTTTCCAGACCTTCAATTTCCTAATCACCCCCTAGAAATGACTTGGAAACTGTGACATCCTAGTCTGTCGGGTAGAAATTCAGAGAGGTCCCAGTTTTCTAGTAACTGACCTATACCATCCTCCACCCATGGGGTCCAAACCTTGATCTCCCCTTGCTATGAGGCTCAAGGTTCTCATGAGGACCTATCGAGAAGAGGGTTCAGGGTGAGGTTAAAGTCATCCCTACTATAAGCGCATGGGAGCAGTTAAACTTCCTAGTTTCTTATTGATGGCAAAGAATTGAGGAAACATAGAAACATAGAATTTGACGGCAGATAAGGACCGCTTGGCCCACCCAGTCTGCCCATTTCCCTACCTAATGGATAAGTTGCAGATCCTAGTTAACCAGCAGCCTACTTCTTTCTACCCCACCCACTAGAATTGCCTTATGACTGTCCCATGCATGCTTGAATTCAACCACTGTTTTTGACTCCACAACCTCCTCCGGAAGGCCGCTCCATGCATCCACAACCCTCTGTGAAAAATACTTTACATTACCTCTGTGCCGCCTTCTATCTTCAAATTGTGCCCCTTGTTCTTGCACACCTCTTTTTGAAAGATGCTACCCTCCTGGACTTTGTTGATTCCCTTGAGCTTCAGAGATCATGGCATATATGTTAAGGAGAGGGTGGTTATTCGGGCTAGTTGCCACCTACCCTCTCTGTCAGCATGGGAGGCAGTGCATTGCCATTTGAAGGTTTGTGAACTAGCATGATGATCCCTGTTTGGAGGAGGTAAAAATTCTATGTAGTTCTTTCCTACCCATTCCTTTTCAATTTTTCAGCTGCAGTTGGAGAAAATTTGATCTCTTGCAGGAAGGCCACTTGAGTGCAGAGTTTCTTCAGATGAGATAATACTTGTTTTCATTTGGCCGATGAGTTAAGCCCTTCAATATTCCAAATGGTGAAGTTAATATTTACCATCATGAGGTATCTGTACTAAAATAAGTTCCATGCCAGCCGGTGGCACTGAGCGTTGAGTTGCAGGATGCCACACCTCGCTCCACACCAGTGGCCTGGGTTGGGAGTGGACTCCAGGTTGCTGGTGAGTTGGCCAGGGAGATAGGCTTGAGCATCCCACGAGCAGCTCTCGCCTACTCTGGGGTGGGTTGAGGCCATAGCCACGGCTCTTGTATGACTAGCGGAGGCTCAGAGTATTGCAAGCCCCAAGCAGCAGGGGATGGCGCCCACTATACAGCGTGGCGTCGGTGCTTAACACCTTGACGCCTGGGTCTGCGCTGTAGGGGTGGGAGAAAGAAGGAAAATAGCCTGTCATCACCAGGAAGATGGAGCTCGGAGACGTGTCCTCGATGAGCCCCACCTGATGACTCTCCGGACCAACAAAGATGATTGATGGGGCACAGGGCTCTGCCCCATCCCCAGTCAAGGGGTAGCTGAAGTTCCATGGGGATTCGGGAGACATTTGGGCAGGGTGGAAGGTAGAGGGATGTCTGCCTTGGGGCTCAAGAGGTCAGGGATGGCAGGCTGGGAAGGTGTAAAACAGAGATTTAAAAAAATAAAAAAAAGTTCCATGTGATAAAGGTGATCGCGCTGTATACTCGCAGCAAACAGCAAAGGGTGCTGAGATTTAGGGTTTTCTTATTTTATACAGGGGTTGCTCCCCTGCACCCCCTACTGAAGGATTCTCAACTCCAGGGGGTGCATATTGAGGGGGATGCAAAACTAAATAAAAACAAAACCCGACCTGGCACAAAACCCTCAACGATGCCCAGAACCGAACCTGGCACCCTCCCATCCCCAGCCTGCCACCAATCCACCACTCCACATGGCCAGCTTGGCAGCCCACTGCCACACTACATCCCTCCCTCCCTCCCTTCTGCCCATCGCATGGCGTGGTCCCTCTCCACCCGCCCGCGCATGTCTCCATAGCGACATCCGTCGCTATATTTGCCTAAGCCCCCATCCAGTCACCCTCCTGCCAGGTAGCCCTGTGCACAAGCACCATGATTAAGTCACCCTTTTGAAAGTACTCAATTGTGGGGCGCCCTGTACACTGGATACCCTAAAGGATAGTGAAGGACCATGGGAAAGTGATATAACCTTCATCAGGCCTTCTTTGAGAAGGCTTAGAGTGCTAGGAAGGGTCGAGTATAAAAATGGAGACACTGCAGAGAGACCAAACTGAAATAAGACCTGTACTGAGCTAACAGGAAAGAACTGTAATAGAATTTGAACTAGTTGCAAAACCATAAACAGCCCAACAGGAGTAAACTTCCATAACACAATGCAGTGCAGCAGGAGACAACGTTTTCGAAAAACAAAACTCATTTGACTTGGGGGACTACAACCCTTTATGCCACAGATGTGCTAGCTGACCATCAAGTAGTGGGATGAAGTCCTGATACATAGCTCCCCTCCCATTGGGGGTACATCTAAACTTTGTCTGAACAGCAGATTTAGAGGTATGATTAAAAACATCACAATAAACATTTGCAACAATACCTGTAAGCCATACTTCAGTGTGACAGGAATCCTTGTGCTAGTAGTTGGAAGTTTATGTAAGTTGTGAGCACCGTTGGTGTCGTGGCAGAAGTGCCTTAAAAAGTATATATTATGAGGTCTATCTTCTCAACTGCATATGAATGAGGTGTAAGGAACTTTGTGTGATGCTCTGCCTATCTACTTGTTATTATATTGTATCATATTTGTGATATAAATACATATTTCTTCAAACTTCTGCTGGGAAAATATGGCAGCCAGCAAGGCACCCTGGGATATTAGGTTTCTGAAAATGTACTGGTCTGCTGGTTACCTCTGGCAAAAAAAAACTGACTTCCTGGGACTATAAGGACACCAGGTTATAACACATTGTAAACCATCAATTTACTTTGAAGTCCAGGAACCAGGATGCCTTTTATGACATCTTAGGACGCAATAATTTCTAACAGATACCTGTTACATTTCTCACCACTAGGAGAAAATAGCTGTCAGGATGTGTTTCTGAAGATCAAAGGAATGCTGTGATAGGAAAGAGACTTATAATTTAATATTGCTATCTTTGCAGATTTCAAGCAAGCAGTAAAATGACACCCTTTGGGATATACTTGGTCATGTTACAAATGAATTACAAGACTAACAATGACCTCATGAGCTGTGACCTCACAGGATGGGAGGGACATTTTGGCCCCTATTATCAATCTGGTTGAAAGGAGTGAAGTCTGTCTTTGTCTCTGGACTCCTAAGGAATGCACATTGTGTTCTGGACTGAAAGGCACTTCTGTCAAGAATAGGTAACCCACAACTGAACACTGAGTTAGAACTAGAAATTTAAGTACAAGGTGTTTTGCTGCTGTAATTTCCATTTTTTGGACTGTAAACATTTATGTATATATGTCCCATGTTTTGTATTTATTTACACATTTTCTTAAGTTTAGTAAACTTTTCAGGTCCCTTAATTTTGATTTTGAATGTGAATGCTAGGACAGTCACTGAGATGTCTGACAGAGCTGTTAGGGCTTATAGTGTGTTACCATGACACAGAAACATACAGCTGATGGCAGATAGGACGCAAGGCCCATCTAGTCTGCCCATTTTTTCTACCTTATAGATGTGCCATAGGCCTTTACTCTGTCAATGGCCTATCTATTCATACTCATCTGTATTGCTCCTTATGTCTATCCCATGTCTGTTTGAAGCCCTACACTGTATGCATATCCACCACTTCCTGAGGTAGATCATTCCATGCATCCACCACCCTTTCTGTGAAAAAGAACTTCCTCGCATTACCCTTAATTGGCCTCCCTCTAATCTCATGCTGTGTCCTCTTGTCCTGCTATTTTCTTATATTGAAACATGTTAGACTCTTTCACATTGGTAATGCCCTTATGATGTTTGAATGTTTCGATCATATCACCTCTCTCCTCCTTTGCTCTAGGGTATACATATTGAGCTCCGTTAATCTGTCCTCATATGTTTTCTGTTGCAGTCCCTGCACCATTGTGGTTGCCTTCTCTGGACTGCCTCCATTTGTTAATGCCCTTGTGCAGGTGTGGCCTCAGTACTGCACACAGTACTCAAATGGGGCCTAAACAGCATCTTGTAAAGAGGGGTTATTACCTCCCTCTTATGACTTGTGATACCCTACAAACACACCCTAACATCCCCTAGCCCTACTTACTGCTTTAGTGGTCTGCTTGGATGATCTCAGGTCATCTGTGATGACAATGCCCAAGTCTCTTTCTTCCCTTGTGATTGCCAGCAACTCCTTCCCAACCTATAGGTGGCTTCAAGGTTCCTTTTCCCTATGTGCATGATCTTGCACTTCTTGCGTTAAACTCCAGTTGCCACTCTTCTGGCCATTTTGCCAGTTTATTCAGATGTCTTCTTATTCTGCCTACCCATCTGAATTATCTACTCTGTTGCAGATCTTGGTGTCATCTGCAAACAGACAAACCTTACCCTCCAGTCCATCTGCAATGTCACTGATGAAGATACTGAAGAGGACTGGCCCCAGGACTGATCCCTGAGGTACCTCACTTGTGACTTGCATCTCTTCTGACTGTATACCGCTTACCACCACTCTCTGTGTTCTGCCTGCCAACCAGTTTGCAGCCCAGTTGACCAACTTCTGACCCACCCTGAGGCTACCCAGCTTATTAATCAATCTTCTGTGTGGAACAGTATCGAAAACTTTGCTGAAGTCAAGGTAGGCAACATCACTGCACCCCTTGTGCCACCACTCTGGTTACCCACTCAAAGAAATCTATGAGATTAGTTTGACAGGACCTTCCTATTGTAAACCCATGCTGTCTTGGATCCTGTGCTCCTAAGGATTCCAGGTGTTGCACTATCCTTTCCTTAAGGAGTGCCTCCATAATCTTGTCTACTACTGAGGTAAGACTGACTGGTCTAAAGTTTCCTGCCTCCTCCTTGCTACCAATCTTGTGGGGCGGGATCACATGGGCCCTTCTCCAGTCTTCTGGGACCTCTCCTGTGCTCCAGAGTAAGAAAAATACCTAGGTCTCAATTGAGTCCAAAAGAGGAAGAATTGTGAACCAGGCTGGTGCCCACTGGGTTAAGTATTGCACTGCATTTCCCTGAAGAGGGCATGATATTTGTTCCTGTTAACTGGGTGTGCTAGCAAAAGGGTTCATATTTGACCTCAGGACTCGAGACTAGTAGGTGTTTCAGACCCAAAACAGACAGGAGGGTTACCTTGTTTGTCTCCTGTTCACATATTGCACTTCGGGTTTGGCACTGTGGGAACAGAGGGCCTGACCTGCAGAGTTCGTTTGTGATGCCTTGTACCTGATGTCATGACTGAGGCATCGGAGACACTCATTGTCAGCCAGCAGGTGAGTCAGCACTTCCAGATGAGCCATGCATTTTAATATACCTAGGGTCAGAATAATGGTATTGCACAAGTGTCTGCATGGCTGACTGACCCAGATGTAAGGTGGCTGGTAATCAGCTGGAATGATCACTGCAATCAGTTGAGGACCAAAGAACATATTTAAAATGGGTCCCCAGTACAATGATTTAGTTAGGTAGAGAGTAAATTCAAATTTGAAATGGAGTTGTAAGTTTTAGGAGGTGACCATTTGCTTACTGTACATCCCAAGGTAATGGCTGTCAGTCTACCCAGTGTTCACAATGAACTAGGCCTGACATTCCCTTGTCTCCTCCCTGTGTGTCCTGCAAATCTCCATATTAAACAATCGTGAAGTTGAAAAGGAAAAAAATTTTAAAACACACTGTGTGATTCTTAAAAGGGGAAAAGAGTTCTTAAGTGCAAGTGGAGCAAGTTTCCAAAGGATATCAGAGATAGAAATTTCATGACCCCTTTAAGGCACTTGTACCTCAGAGCATTCTTAATTAATAGTGGGTCTTAATTGCAGGAAAGGTCTGACAGGAAAAGGAAGAAAACATCTAGAGGTTCAGTAGGTGTATAAAAGCAGACATTTTGATCTATTATTAACCGTGTGTCAGCCCAAGTTGTTACCAGGGGCAGCAGCACTTGAAGCCATGGAAGCAGCAGCGCACAGTCTCTAAGATGCTGTTCCTTGGAGCTTGGCGTTGTACTAAGAGGTAAAGGAACAAACTCTGGTTGCTGAGGTTGTGGTGCTGCATTGGGTGCAGTTTCTGGTGGATCCGTCTTAATTCTTTGTAGTTTTGCATCCTGGCCAGTGGAGGATAGGCGGGTCTTCAAAGGAGCATACCGGCTGCCAGTGGCTGCCCCCAGGGGCATTCAAAGAACTTAATGCTCTTTGCTTTGAATACTACTACGGAGGAGGGTGGGAGGTGAGGAGGTTTTCTTGGTGTGTTTGCCTCTCTGTTTGGCACATCTTCTTGTGGTACTTCATTTGTTGGTGGTGGGCCTGCACAAGCCACAGAGGGTAGAGCTGGGTGCTGTGTCCATGTCTTGGGGCTTGTCAGGCTGGTCCACTACAGACAGATTTGCTGCAGGCCAGGATTTGCAGATGAAGGCCTTGCTAGTCTCTGGGGAAAAGAACAAATGAGGAACATCATTTGGTGATGCACAGAGTGGCCAGGTGTCTAAAGCTGTATGGTATTTTTAAATCCATCAGTATGTATCTGGCTTTCAGAACACCCACCTGCATTCTAAAAGTGCAGTAGAGATGTTTGGGCATATTTAAATCCTGTGCCTCTGCCAAGATAAGGGGCTCTCTCCCATGCCGGCTTCTTGATGTTTCTTCACAGGAAGCAAAGGCATTTTACAGGGATGGGCCAAGACACTGGCCTGGTTTAGATGGTGGTGGGGCAAGGAGTGATGCAAGCATTTGAGCTCATGGGAAATGGCCCACTGGTGTTGAAGGATTATTGACAGCACATTCTGTAAAAAGGTGTTTTTATTTATTTATTTTTTTTCACTTTGTTCACGGGTAAGCACACTGGGCCAAGGCCCATTTTCAGGAATGACAAGGAGCTACTAAAGCAGCAGCTTAGATGTTAAAGTTATACAAAATTACATACAATATAAACACAGGGTACAAACAGTACAAATAACATACAAATTAAAAGTCATTAATAACATTTGCAAGTAGATTGTTGCTGCAGATATAATTTTAGCTCTTTTTAAAATTACATGACTTTAGCATCCAAACAATGTTGTAGCAATGCGTATAATTTAGGTACTTGAACAAAAATGTCTTTGCCTTCAACACCCTTTTAGAAAGCCAACCAGACATAGATTTTTTCACCTCCCTGATTTTGTGAATCTTCCAGGGTCCCACAATTGCCATATTGTATGGTCTTGCTCTCTGAGGTGAGCCAACATACGGACTACTGCCAAGTCCTGAAGTCTATTTGTGCTCAGTTCTTGTTAGCCTTTCAGACAAAGAAACTATGTTCTTGCCATCTTCAAATTGGATGCTTTAAGCTTGCCAATTTCAGATATATAATTAAGTGAACATCGGTCAGATTTCTTGCAGGTCACTCAAAGAACTACTGGCCAATCTCAGGATGGAAAGAATGGTGGCTAGTTTAAGTAACAAGATGAATAGATATATGAAAATGGGAACCCTTTCACACGCTGCTCACTATATAGTTGCTCTCTACCTAGTTCATTGCATATTACCATTGAACTCAAGCTGTAATTATCTATTCACTAAGTGCGTATTGCGCTGATTGGGGAGAGGATTCTAGTAGGGGGTGAGGGCAGGTTTGGGGGAGAACAGTTCCAATGTATGTAGTGAAGTACTGCTTTTAGTAGCATTTCCAGCTCCAATTATCAAGATTGGTTCTGTTCTTTTCTGTGTAAAATAATAAACTTTGATTTGAAAAAGATTTCTTGCAGGTCATCCAGCTTGGAGGGCAGACACAGAGGTGGGAAGCATCATCTTGTCTGGGCTGCATGGCTGCAACAGACCGAGACTCTTCAGTGAGTCAGATTCTCTAATTGTTGTGGTGATCAGACCACAGGCAATGGAGCTGTATTGGTGGAGATCCCAGTGGACAGGTAAGCTGCTAAAAGGTACATTTTGGTTGTTTAAATACATGGATTACTCAGGATTGTGGTAGGTGGAGGAACAGCTTAGAGGTTCATGTTGTAATCTTATTGGCTTCAAGCCACACCCCAAATTTGAGGTTTTAACAAAAAAAACTCCCACAATGGGTGACCAGTACAATCAGACCGATGTCCACGGCTGGCTGCTGTCTCATCTAGTGCTTTTCCTTGTGTGAAAAAGCAGTTGATCCCCCACCCACCCTGGTAGCATCATCCATTCCCCACCCTCCCTCAGCACCCAAAGAAGCCCCTAGGTGCGGAAAGGTGACCAACACAAATTTCCTCCTCTATGGCCAGCTGCATTCTTGTGAATAGAAGAGCTCCCTATTTTGTTCATATAATAAAACAGCTGATCACATGATCAACTGTTTTACTATGTGAGCATGTGCTCCGTCATTCCATTTACAAGAAGGAGGGCAGGACGTGGAGGAGGGCAGGTGTGCGGTAGCCTGGGTGGGGGGGCTTGTGTTTGGAAATTTGGATGTGGGGGAGGAGGGTGAGAGTTGGGTGTTGCTGCCAGGATGGTGGGTTGGTGGGAAATAAATTGCTGTTTACAAAAGGAAAAGCACTAGATGAGATGACAGCCGGCCATGGAGGCGGGGGTTGTGCTGGTTGCTCATCATGAGAGTTTTTTTTTTGTTAAAACCTTAAACTGTGAGTGCTGGGGGAAGGTGGGATTGGACTTGTAGCAGAGGATGGGGGTTGTGGTTTAAATGATTGGGCTGGGAAGGAGGGTGGGGCTGTTTCTTTCTTTTTTTTATTTCCTGAATATCAATAAGCACAATAGTGTTACCATTCATTATTCATGTCTGAATAATGAACAGTCCAATCTTCATGGTATTTTGGAAATAACATTTGTTACTCATACACTCTTAGTTTTGAAAGTTCTGCCCACTCACAGGTTTTATTTGTATTTATTTATTGATGCAGTCTTGGAATTACAAATACCTTTGAGCTGAAAGCTTGTTTACAAAGATTCCACATCCAGTTCAGTAAAAAGAAAAGAAAATAACATGTCAATTGGGACTAAACGACATATCATGCAAATACAATTGGGACTAAAACATGGGATACTCACATAAGGAGAGTAAAACAAGTCTTAACAAAAACATCGAGGTACTAATAAAATAGGATTACAATAATGCCAAAGCAGGTGACTTCACTTTCTATTACTTTAAACTGAAGCATGATGGAGAGAGGAGCAAGGAAACAACCAATTTATTTATCTATTCTTTGTTAGTTGGTAGGCCCACCAGGCAAGTGCCTGTTTTCGGGGACAACCCAGGAGCTTTAGGCTGGTTAATTGATTTGCTCAGAGTTACACAGTATAAGTGGAGGCTATGAGAATCAAACCCAGGTCTGCAGGTACCAAGTTTAATCACAGCTCATTACTCTAACCTCTAGGCCATACCCAGCCCAAACCAAGAAGGCATTGTCAAGATTAGGGTTGGGGCAGGATGGGTGGTACATGTAAGGGGCTAGGGTAGATGGTGTGTAAAAGGTGAAGTGGGGAAGAAGGGAGGGCAATGGGACAGGTGAGGGAGAGGGTTGGAAGGTGGCAGGAAGAGGTGGAGTGGAGGAAGAGGAAGAGGAGGATAGTGGGATGGGGATAAGTAGTAAGTAAGGTAGGAAGGAAGGTGGTTGGGAGGGGTATGGGGTAGGCTAAAGGGCAGATTACTAAGCGAGAGTTACACGCTAAGTGCCTCTAAGAGATTAGTAGGAAAATTGCACACGGACGTTTAGTCCATGCAAGTGATGATAAATTGCCTATTTTGAGTCAGGCTACTGTATATTCAATAAATGCAACAATAGTTCCAAGTTATAGCTTTTAAATCTGCAGTTTGTTTAAAGATTTTGCTGTTTGATTTTAATAGCTGGCTTCAGTGCTGCACTTGTGATGTCATCAGCATTGTAAAGCTACTCTCTGATTGCTTCAGTATTTCATTGTAACAAGAGTAACCATAATAATATTCATTGTGACAACAGTAACAATATTGTTTTCACATGTTGCTGTTACTGATGTCACTAGCTAAGATGTGCTTTGTATCGTGCTATTTTACACCCACTCCTGTTGTATAAATACCATGTATTTTCTGCAATTAGCTCCCCTTTTCTTTTATGATCAGAAGATTAACATGAAAAGAGGATCACTGTTCCCCGACTAACCCTGCTTTGGCAGCTTGTCTACACCGGACATCATAATCCTCTGTTTGTAACAGTTCAACCTGTTGTTGTGGAAACAAATATTATGTAGCAGACAGATGATTACGATGTCAGATGTTGAGAAGCTGGCACAGAAGATAAAGTCTAGGGGACAGTGATCCTGTTTTCATGTTGATGTACATAGTTGTAAAAAAGGTGAAATGGGGCTGGTGCATCTGCACAGCCATGCGCTACTGCTTGCAACTCCAGCGACCGTGTTCAGGAATGAGTACGGGCTGTTGGGGGCTGGCCAGGGAGGAAGGGAGGGCGGATCAAGTCTCCCATGGACTGCCTCCTCCTCCTTGTGGAGGGAGATTCACAGTTCTCTGCCTGACTGCCAGAATGAGTGGCAGCAAAGTGCAGATGCCACATGGGGATAAGGTCATCGACAGATGACAGGACACGCATGTGTGTTACTGCATGCCCACCTCAGGGAGAAAAAACAGAGGAGAAAACTTCTGGTCAGCAGGCTACAAGCTACCATCACTTGCAGATACTGGCTGAATGCGTATTAATCCCAAACTGAAAATAAATAAATAAGTAAATGACCGCAGGACTGTGGTCCTGGGTAAGTGTGGATAACCAGTATATCCCTGAGAAGGTCTGTGATGGGGCTGGGGAGTGGCACCGGGCAAGACCGGGCCAGGAGGAAAAATGAAAGACTGAAAAAAGGATCTGAAATACAGAGAGAGTATGAACTATAAGCAGGAATGTATCTAAAAATGATATTTTCCCTGAGTTTCCTCTTTATAAAAAGATATCACCATGCATGCTAGCAAGGCTTTTTTCCCTCAGTAAGAATGCAGTTGTCCACAACAATCATTGTGTGGGGATTTTCAGGGCTTCATAGTTTCAGGCTCATGGTTGCTCCACTGGCAAAAGCAGGACCATCATTTAACACATGATTTTCTGAACTGCACTAAAAGATTCTGCATGACGGAGGCACTGTCTGTATCTAAATTCTGATCTATTTTAATTTTCTTGCTGAAGTGTAATGATTTGGAAGACATGATTTAGAGCTTCCATTTTATTTAGTTAGTTTTGTTGACTGGGTAAGTGCACTAGACAAATCCTGCCTATTTTCAGGTACGACCCGGGAGGGGACACAGATGAATGCCAATGGACCTTGAACAAGATTAGCTGTTGGTGGTATTTTTAGTGAATGAGGGGAATTTGGCTGGGGCACCAGGAAAATTCCCTTACTCTTTCGAGAAGTGCCATGGGATCTTTAACATCCACCTGAACTACCACCAGAACAGGCAGATGGGACCTCAGTTTAACGCCTCATCCGACAGATGGCACATCAGGAGTGCAGCACCCCTCCCTGCTGCACTACAGTGTCAGTATTGGGATTTTAACCCAAGTGCCTGGTGTGGGGATAGAACCCACAGCCTTCTGATCTCCCAGCCTCAGAGGCGAGTGTGCTACCTTCTAAGCCACTGACACTGACAAGCACCCTTCACATGAGGAAGATCTTCTGATTTTGACTACTAAAATATGGAGGATTTTCATAGTGATCTAACTTTTATGCCTGAGTATAAGATAATAGAAATGCAGTGCCTGGCCTATTAGGGAACGTACCTTCCGGCCAGACACAGAGTAGCAATACTGAAAAATAAGTCCCCACTGAGCCTGAGGCACTTGGAATGGCAATGCCACAAAAGTGAAAATACCCACTGTGGGGGCTTGGAGTGGCACAGCAGATGGTGGACTGGCTTAGTAGTAGTAGAAGGTTTGCCTCTGGTGGATGTGGAGGAGGAGGAGGAGGAGGAGGCCTGATCAGGGTCTGCTAGATGCCACCATTGGCAGCACTAGAGGAGGCCTGTCTGGGGCCATTTGGATGCTGCCAATGCTGGTGACACAGTTGTGGATGGGGCTGCTGGAAATGTGAGCACACAGAAGAAGAGTAGGTGAGGATTTTTTGTATAAGGGAGTGCGGGCAGCGGGTGATGGGTGGAGTGTATAAAGGCTTCGCTTGCCAGTGCTACACCTCACTATAAAGGCAAATGGCAGGCTTCTCCTTCCTCAGGCAATTTGGGCAGAGCACAGACCAGATATCATCACACACCAGCTGAAGACATCACTCTTGCAGCTTCCGATAGGTGCAGTGATAGGCAAAAGTGTGCAGTGGCTTTGCCAAAATTCTATTACCATGTTAAAGATAGGACTGCATGAGGTAGTTTCTCTGAGTTCTTTTCTTTATTTGGAAAACTCAGAGTTATTATAATAGATGGGCTGTGATGCCGCAGCCCTCTAAAATATGAATAAGTGTAGAGCGCATGTGTGGCCAAAGGTATTTTATTTTGTTTATAATGTTTTTAAAAACAATTCAAACAATACTAAAAGCACCACCTTTGTAGTAGGGGCTAATGAATCTACAAGTTTCAGGTTTCAAATCTCAGCAGTTTTTCATTATTTGGGAGCAAAATGGTTTCTTAAAATTGGTGAATTTTACTTCTTAGCTTCCCCATAACTTAAAAACTACTGAACTGATTTTTTATGTCCGTCAGTGCACTTAGCTCAAGTCTAACATTTTGCTATGTACAGGATTTTGAGAGGTGTGTCACAGTGATCCATCCAGGAGAGTGTACAAGGGGCTTGACCATAATCAGCAAGTCTCACCATGAAACTGTTCAGGCATGAATGTGTGTGGACTTCAAAACAATGTGCCGACAGACACATTCATAAATCAGCTCTTTCAGCAAGAACCTCTGATGTCAACATGTGCGCCAGCCTGCCTGATGCTCATCTGCCCCAGCATTTCTCACACACACACACACACACACACACACACACACACACACACACACACACACACTCTGGTTATACAAATCCAGCTGCAGTCACTAGGTACCTGAGGCCAGTCATAAAATTATATTTTTCCTTGGAATCAGGGGTGGTGTGATGTAACAGAACTTTGCATATCTTTCATGTAACATTCCAGGGATTGAAACTGAAACCTGAAACTGCTCACTTTGCTGATGGTGTGTGTGTGTGTGTGTCTCTATTCCTGGCCACACACACACACACACACACACACACATATGAATCAGGTTACACATGCTGTAGTAGGTTGCTGAGAGAGTGGAAAATGTAACAACTTGGCTACTAGGTAGTAAATAAGTGACCTGTTTACATTAATGCAGCATGAGGGGTGCTGCACTCTGAGGTGCCGCTCTTCGGATGAGACGTTAAACTGAGGACCCATCTGCCTGTTCTGGGTAGTTCAAGTGGATGTTAAAGATCCCATGGCACTTCTCAAAAGAGCAGGGAATTTTCAGTGCAATGGCCAAATTCTCCATTCACGAAAAATACCATCAACAGCTTAATCTGGTTCAAGGTCAGTTGGCATTCATCTGTATCCCTCCCTGGGTCATGCCTGAAAATAGGCAGGATTTGTCTAGTGCACTTATCCAGTCAACAAAAGCTAAATAAATAAATAAATAAATTAATATAGGGTAGATCAAACAATGCAAGAAACTGTGGCTGGCATTGATTTTAAATAATGGTTGCCTAGAAACCTGGAGTTCAGCTTATCCCTTCAAAGTGCAACAACTTATAAATTTGAACACATCATTTAAATGATTACTTGGGAGGCCCCATATTCTCTGTTTAAAGGAAGAAAAAACAGATCCCTTGGTAAAATCATGGAAATGGTCCTGCTCTCAGCCAGGTCCAGCTGCAGTCTCTAGGTATCTGAGGCCAGCTGTAGAATTATAATTTTTCCTTGGAGTCAGGGGTGGGGGAGACTAAACAGAATTTTGCTTTACCTTCCATATAAGCTTTAAAATGTACCACAGAGCATCTAAAACCCTAGAGCTTCTGGAGGCGACTCTAACACTGACAATACGAACATACAAAATGCCACCGAAATAGGCCTACGGTCTGTCGAGTCTGCTCAATTGTGCACCTAGCCCCCTCATCTTGCAGTTGCCCTCCCAGTCCTCCTGTCCTTAGATTTACCCTCTCCTCACTCTGTCCCATCCCCTCTTGAAACTGCCCACCATCTTACAGGTCACAACTTCCTGTGATAGAGTGTTCCACTTGCCACCACCCTTTATGTGAAGAACTGTCTCCTTACCTCCTCCCGAATCTTCTCCCTCCAGTCTGAGACTGTGCCCTCTCGTGTCCCTTCCTCTTCTTAATTGGAAGATCCCTCTGTTCGAGTCTTGTTCATCCTTTCAAGTGCTTACAGGTCTCAATCATGTCTCCCCATCCTTCCTCTCCTCCAATGAATACATCTAACTCGCTCAGCCTTTACTCGTAGGGCTTGCCTCCAATCCTTGGATCATCTTTGTCATTCCCACGCCACACCCTCCAACAATCTGACATCCTTCCTCAGGTAGGCACCAGAACTGCATGCAGTACTTCAGGTGTGGCCTGACCAGTGACTGACAGGGAGGACTGCCTCCTTCTTCTGGAGGAGATTCCCTCGCTATGCACTCCAGCATCTTGTTGGTCTTCACTGCCACCTTCCTACACTGAGCAGAGTTGTTCATGCTCCCCATCATAAATATCCCTAGGTCCTTTTCCTCCACGGTGCTACCCAACTGTACCCCTCCCAGATGATAGTCCCTCCTGGTTCTTTGCTCTGAAGTGCATTACCTTGCACTTCTTAGCATTGAACCCCAGCTGTCCCCAGTGTCTCCACCTGAAATAAAGAAACCCTCACCTGTAGTTTAATTTTTTAAATAAATGCTGTAAAAGAACAATGTCCATCATTGTCTGTTGCTGCCATGCTGTAATTGCCTCCCCCAAGGCCAACCCAAATTATTCTTCCAGCACGGGATCTGCATTTAGATCCAGTACAACAGCAATACCAGTGGCTAACATCCAGTGTTGACAAATGCTTGTTATAACAGTCAGCAAATTCTGTGAACCTGTCACTAAGGGTGTATGTGCCAAATTGCATGTGCCTAAGTCAACAGACTGCCAAAAATTAGGATTTAACTTTGAAATGCCTACTCAACTCCTAACTGTAATGATGTATCATGCCACTATTATATAGACAAGCAATAATACACTGCAGGGTGAAGGCATTGTTGAGCTATACCCACCTGCGGGTGTGTATAACCGATACCACCACCCTGCAGTGTATAAATCACCTGAAAAATGAATTAAAATGAATAACAAAAATGTTCTTGTAAAGTAATCCCACTACTGGTACACTTGCCAGTATAGTACACTGCTGTTTTTAATACACTTTTATGTTCGCTTGCAAAGTATGCAAACATATTGCTCTGAACTGTGAGAGGGCTTTGTAGGTGCACATCTGCTCCATCTATAACAGCTTCAGAGTACCAAAGCTCCTCCCTAATTCTGCCCACTCTCCTTCTTGCTTCTCCTTTTTGTCTTTGAAGTCCTTATCCAATCACAAGGCTGGAAAATGCAATCTACAGGGGTTTCTTGTGTGACTCCTAATTCCTGTGCTTGAAACCTATCTCGTGCTTTTGGTTTCACTGCTCTGATTTTACACTGGGCACTATGACAGGGTAGCAAACTGGGCAACTTCTTGGGAAACACTCACAAAGAGAACACTCCACACACCAGTTTATATTTAATGAAGAAAGAAAAAAGGTAGTGTGACTCAAGGAAGTGGGCCACATGGGAAGAGGTGGCCATCCTCAGCACAACATAGGAAAACAACAGCCTCTGATGAAGACCAGTGCAGTTTGAAGCACCCGCACTGTCCTCTTTGCACCAATAAATCTTATTTGCATGGCCTAACTTGTCTATTTTTTTTACACTCCCAAGTATGGTTGCTGTATTTCTATATTTTTTGCTTAAACTGCTTTATTTTCTGCAATATACAAAAACAAGAGCTTTTATTCGGCTTTAAAGAGGTTTTTGCCGCCAGTCTCTAATTGTCTCCCATAAAAGAAAATGAACCTCCTTTGCCCCTTGTTCACCCTCTCAATTTACTGGGATCAGGTGTAACTTTTAGCCCCTCCCACGAGGAACAGCCAACAAGTAGTGTTGAACATGCAGTGGACTGAGGTCTTAAAGGGCCAGCATTAAAGCAAGAGGTGTTTGGTACAAATTCCCCACAGACCCTGTCAAAATCTGTGTTGCAAGGTTATAAAGGGGTTACAGGTGAAAGGAGTGTGATGGACATACACTCTGTCACAGGCACTGTCAGCTTTTAATATTTTATTTTTGATCCTATGGGATCAGTGTGCCTGTCAGAGACCACGTACTTGCTGACTGTATCTAGGCTGCTCATTTTGCCTCATTTCTTTTATGTGTTAGTTTATTGTTATTTTCCAATCAAAATGTGATTTTAATCAGCTTGAGCTTCTTACCTCATAGCTTGTCCAACATTCTGGCTAAATGTTATTTAACTCTTGATGTTCCAAAAATTGTTGTGGGCATTCTCGATGGGCAATCAGCCTTCTTATGCCCCAAAATACCAGTACCAAGTAATTCCACCACTCAATGCCTCTGCACGTTCCTGAGGACAAGAGAACATGTGTCTGAGCAAGGTGGTCTGAACTGATATGAACTCATACATGCATGAGTTATGCATATTTTAAGCACTCTGAGATAAACATATGGCCTGAAAGTAAGGTTTGTCCTGAACATGGAAATATGTTTTATATTGAAAGATGAGCATGGGAACACTTAAAACAATTGCTCTGAAAATTGTAACTGTGACTCGGGGCACATGCATAAGCATCATGGCAGCATGACCCTGTAGACTGGGGTTCATGTACCTCCACCAGAATAACACACTGAGACCAGCTGGAGGAATAAATGTATTACTGTCTCCTCTGCTTATGGTGGCTGATTTGTGACAATGCTTTTACATGGTCTAGAGATCAGATGCTATAACGCAATAACTAACAAAAATCACTGGGTATAGAGGGTTAATTAACTTTGTTATACATGGCAGGCCGGCTTGCCAGCACAGCGACAAAGGTGTCCATTTGCTGTGCCTACATCCCAGGTTCGGGATGGACCTCAGAGTCAGAGGGCTGGCTGGTGGAGGAGAATAAAGCACCTCAGGGACCACTGTCCTTCTCGGGAGAGAGAGGAAAGTGTCCGTGCTTTGGACCCTGGCGGAGGCTGGGGTTACTGCTGCAGCTGGCGCCATCACCTTGGGGGCGGACGCTGGATGTCATTGCATGTCCCTGTCCCCAGGGGTCCAGCATTCAGGAAAAGCCAGCCCCTAGACATGATGCCCTGCTCTGCCACCGCCTCTACTACCATCAATGTCCACTGGGGGTCCCTCTCCCATGGCCCCAGTGAGGTGGTAGCCGGGCTTGCCAATAGTGTCCATTGGGGGTGTCCACCCTAAGCCTGGGCATGGGGGATGGTAGGCAGGGCAGGAATGAGCTCTAATAAGGATTGGAGGCCAGCTCCCTGAAAAACCTTATTAAATATGGCACAGCATCAAGTAGCGATATTTTAATAACACATTATGCTGCAGTTCACTCAGTCCATTCAGGGTTTGAGTCCCACTCCTCAAGAACTCGCTGCCCATCTCCTTGACTTAATGAAGTTTCATAGCATAAATGATGCCTGGTCTAGGGCCTGAATAATGCATGTAGGGTTTGGCAATAGAAAAATTAAAGT
Source organism: Neoceratodus forsteri (assembly GCA_016271365.2). Classification (NCBI taxonomy): domain Eukaryota; kingdom Metazoa; phylum Chordata; order Ceratodontiformes; family Ceratodontidae; genus Neoceratodus; species Neoceratodus forsteri. The sequence continues at coordinate 232,592,408 of CM028129.1, read as the reverse complement.
TATGTTTCAAAGACCAGGGATTCGAGGTGGCCCAAAAATTATACAGGATGAGAGCAATTCTTACTGTCTTAGCTTTATCCCAAACACGGACCAAGTTGGTAAAGATGTCAGGTTTTTCAAGTAGTTTGGTTCACCCACTAGATAAGTGAAAGGTGGTGTATGCCCTGGAAACAGCATAGGGCAGCAGATTTTCTAGTGGCAATCAGGTCCATCTTCTTGCTTCCATCCATATTTATTTATTTATTTATTTAAAAGCTGGTAAGTGGGAAAGGCACACTGAGTTCAGGCTCATTTCAAGGTGCGACCCTGGGGAAGGAAAATAAGGAGGAGCAACATACACAGCAAAACATGAACACAAATTACATATAAAAATATGTGTGTAGGCATAACAAATACAATGGTAGCAGCAGGTGGAAACATCAAACCTGGCCCCCATGTCCACCATCGGGAGAGTGAGAGTGGCTGGTGGCAGTGGGATGACATAAGGGAGGGGGTTGGGGCAGCTGCAAACTAGGAGTGTTGGCTGCACACTCGAGCAGAACTTAGATAGACCGAGTGGTCTGTTTCTGCTGGCACATTCATATGTTTGTATGTTCCTAAATAGCATAAATACAGCAATGATATGGTGGCAAGACATAAGCGAAGCAAAGTGCACAGTGCATGTGAGGCGGGGACTATGCTAAGAGCCTCAGATGAAGGGGGCTGACAGGAGATGGTCAAGGAAGATATTATCTTAGGAAGGGATTTACAGGAACAGGGGTGAAAGGAGTTGTCTTAGTTGATATCTAAAACCAGAGAGTAAGGGAAAAAGCAGAGGGGAGGAGCAGATTCCAGAGAGAAGGGAGGTGGTAGCATACCTTTCAACCTGCTAGAACCAAAATCAGGGACAATCCCTTAAAAATCCAGGACAAATGACCAAAATCAGGGACACCATATTTTATTTAGTGTGGTCCCATGTCATCACATGACATGTACATCACATGATGTAGTACACTACAACATACGTAAAGTCCCTTTAGTTTATGCTTTTAAAATGTCAAATTCAGTTGCATACTACCAATTGGCACAATAAAAACACTGTTGACATTTCTGTTAATTTACCTACTTGAAACTAAAGTGTAACATGGGCACTGCTAGAGAAATCATTTTCTTTAGGGTCCAGTGTTAAGTTAATTTCTAGGCTTTTAAGGATCCAGTGCTATTAATTTCCAGACTTAATTGGACAGAAATATACTGTACTGGAATGCAGTGTGTGTGTGTGTGTGTGTGTGTGTGTGTGTGTGTGGTATGTATGTGTGTCTCTGTCTCGCTCAGTCTCATTAGAGAAACAGATAAGCCTGTGGAATGTTGGGTGAGGCTGCCTCAACATGTACTCGCTGGAGGCAGAGGGGCACATGATAGAAACAGAGGCTAAACTGGACATAGTAGCCATTAGCGAGACATGGTTCACCAGTAACCACACTTGGGAGACTTTAGTACCGCTATGTACAGTACTGTTCAGAAGAGACCGAGAAAAAAAAATGTGTGTGTGTGTGTGGAGGAGGAGTGGCCTTTATGTCAATGAAAATATCAAAGCTACAGAAATTCAGAATACACATAAGGAGCCAAAGGAAATGTGGGTCACCCTGGAAACAGGAAATGGGACTGCCATACGAACTGGGGTTGTCTACAGGCCTCCAGACCAGTGAGGAGGACATAAACACATTACTTTACAAGATATACAAAACATGACAGCTAAAGGGGTTCTGATAATGGGAGACTTCAACATGCCAGATACGGGCGGCCTGGTGGCGCTGAGGGTTGAGCGCTGGACGCCACACTTCATGCTATGCTGGTGACCTGAGTTCAGGAGCGAGCTCAGGTGCTGGGGGTCAGCAGGAGGGAGAGGATTGAGCGTCCGATGGACTACTCGTCCCTCGGGGAGGGTTACAGGGTTGCCTGGCATCCCAGCAACCCCGTGGAGATCAAGGGTGCTCAGGAAGTGGACAAAAAGACATGGGGAGCATGGCAGACACCAGCAGGATTGCCATGCACCATGGCATTGTGCACACCACACTCGGGAGGGGAAGGAGTGCAACAGAATAAGGAAACAACCAGCTCTGTGGGGTGGGGACGGCACCAGGCCCTATGCCCACCACTGGATCTCACCCACCCAGCCTTCCAGTTCCTTCACCCAGGCCCTCACCTGCAGCTTGACCAGTCTATAAGAGAGTGCCCAAGAGGAAGGTGACCCCACCCTGGAGGAGTCAAGCCGGGGGTACTGGCTGCAGAAGAAGGGGAGAGAGGAGCTCATGATGGAGGAGACCTCAGGCGGGCAGGATCAGGTCAGGATGCCTGAGAGGCCCATGGGCTGCGACTGGAGGAAAAAGATATTAACAAAAAAAAAATGCCAGATACAGATTGGTCAATACCAGCAGGAACATCCGCCAGAACTAGACACATAGTGTATTCCCTGCAGGGGAGGGCCTCAAACAATTGATACAACAACCCACAAGAGACAGGACTATCCTGGATCTAGTATTGGCTAATGGGGAAAGGATCACAGATCTCCAGGGTAGAAGGTCTCCTGGGGCCAGTGACCATCACACAGTATGGTTCAATTTGGCCACTAGAACTAAAACATCCCATTCAAGGCAAAAATATGGGACTTCAGAGGAGCTGCCTTTGATAAGATGGCCAACAGAGTTAAGCTAGCCCTGGCAAGAAGAAATACAGGTAAGGGAGTACAGGCAAAGTGGGCAAGCAATAAGGATGCAATACTTGAAGCAACATCCCATTGTGTTAGGGAGAAAAGCAAGAGCAAAGAAGGAGAAACCACTTTGTTCTCAAAACAGTAGTAAAAAGATCAGAGCCAAAAGATTGACCTTCAGGAAATATAAGGGAATGCAGTGGGATGAAGATAGGAGGCATACCAAACTTCCCTAAGGAAGCAGGAATAAGGCAGAAGGTAGTAAGGCGGCAAAGGCCCAAACTGAGGAAAAACTAGCATGAACAACAAAGAAGGGGACAAGACTTTCTATAGATACAGTATAGAAAGGAGAAAGTCCAGTGGGGTATTGCTAAGATCAAAGGGATAAGGGGAGTATGTGGAGGAGGACTAAGGAAAAGCATCTATCCTAAATAGATATTTCTGCTCAATATTTACTGAGGAGAAGGTAGGGCAGGGCCCACAACACAACACCATGGACACAGGGAGGAGGAGGTGTGCACAAGTCCCTTCACAAAAGAAAGGGTCCTACAAGAGCTCACTAAGTTCAGGGTGGACAAGACAACAGAACCTGATGGCATACATCCCAGGGTACTAAAGGAGCTAAGGGTGGAACTAGCAGAACCATTAGCAGAGCTGTTTAGTGAGTCTCTGAGCACAGGAGAGGTCCCAGAAGACTGGAGAAGGGCTCATGTGATCCCGCTTTACAAGAGTGGCAGCAGGGAGGAGGCAGGGAACTACAGACCAGTCAGTCTTACCTCAGTAGTGGGCAAGATTATGGAGGCACTCTTAAGGAAAGAATAGTACAACACCTGGAATCCATAGGAGCACAGGATCGAAGACAGCATGGGTTTACAACAGGAAGGTCCTGTCAAACTAATCTCAGATTTATTTGACTGGGTAACCAGAGTGGTGGACTAAGGGGTGAAGTTGAGGTCGCCTACCTTGACTTCATCAAAGTGTTCGATAGTGTTCACATAGAAGACTGATTAATAAGTTGAGTAGGCTCAGGTGGGTAGAAGTTGGTCAACTGGGTGGCAAACTGGTTGGACGGGCAGAAAACGAGTGGTGGTAAATGGTATACAGTCAGAAGAGATACAAGTCACAAGTGGGCTACCTCAGGGATCAGTCCTGGGGCCAGTCCTCTTTAATATCTTCATCAATGACATTGCAGATGGACTGGAGGGCAAGGTTTGCCTATTTGCAGATGACCCCAAGCTCTGCAACAGAGTAGATGATCCAGATGGGGAGGACAGAATGAGGCGAGATCTGTAAAACTGGCAAAATGGTCTGAAGAATGGCAACTGGGGTTTGACACAAAGAAGTGCAATATCATGCACATAGGGAAGAGAAACCCTGAAGCTACCTATAGGTTGGGAGGGAGTTGCTGGCAGTCACAAGGGAAGAAAGAGACTTGGGCATCATATGACTTGAAATCATCCAAGCAGACCACTAAAGCAGTAGGTAAGGCTAGAGGGATGTTGGGGGTGTATTAGTAGGGGTATCACAAGTCATAAGAGAGAGATAATAATGCTCTTACAAGACACTAGTTAGGCTCCTCTGGAGTACTGCATGCAGTACTGGGGCTGCACCTGCACAAGCACATTAACACAATGGAGGCAGTCCAGAGAAGGGCAACTAAAATGTGGGGGACTGCATCAGAAAACATATAAGGACAGATTAATGGAGCTCAATATGTATACCCTAGAGCAAAGGAGGGAGAGAGGTGATGTGATCAAACATTCAAACACCTTGAGGTTATTAACAAGGTGAAAGAGTCTAACATGTTTTAATATAAGAAAAACAGCAGGACAAGAGGATACAGCATGAGATTAGAGTGAGGCTGATTAAGGGTAAAGTGAGGAAGTTCTTTTCACAGAAAGGGTGGTGGATGCATGGAGCGGCCTACCTCAGGAAATGGTGGATATGAATACAGTGCAGGGCTCAAACAGGCATGGGGTAGGCATAAGGAGCAATACAGATGAGTATGAATAAATAGGCCATTGACAGAGTAAAGGCCTATGGCACATTCATAAGATAGAAAAATGGGTAGACTGGATGGGCCTTGCGTCCTTATCTCCATCAACTTCTATGTTTCTATGTTTCTAAACATTCAAGTACCTAAAGAGCATAAACAAGGTGCAGGTAGGAGACATCTTCCAATATAGGAGTACGAAATGAGGGGTCATGATATGAAATTGGAAGGTGGCAAGTTAAGAGAGAATGTGAGAAGTTTTCTTCACAGAGAGGTGGCAGACACATGGAATGGTCCTGCCACAGGAGGTGGTGGGAGCAAGCACAGTGGAGGGATTTAAACATGCCTGGGACAGGCATAGGGGAACCTTGGAGGTAGGGCAGAGGAAAGGGAAGCCACTGACCAGATAGGGTCAAGTATAGGGCTAACAGGGCAGACTAGATGGGCCTTGCAGTCCTTATCTGCTGACAATTTCTGTGTTTCTATGTACAGACTGCTTTTTGTCTGCTTTGGCCAGTTTAACCCATGCTGTGTTGTTGACTGATGTATCAGTCCTGAATTCCTATACTTAATAATTCTGTTGGTATCTTAAGGGTTCAACAGGTCTGCTAACTTACATTGGCATTTTAAAAATCCATAATAGAATCAATTAAGTTGGGACTTCTGGACAGGGGTCTAATGCAGGAAGTCCCGAAAAACCGGGACAGTTGAGCGGTATAGGGCGGTAAGAGAAAGGAGCTGGCCAGCAGGTGAGTGAGGGTGGGAAAGGAGAAATGCGGAATCCCTGGAGCAGAGGAAATAGGAAGAGGAGGGAACAGGGGGATGAGGTAGGATCGTAGGAGGGATCGATCCAAGCCAGTATTTGTCGATGAAGGTGGCACAGTGGGACAGGCCACATGAAGGAAGGAGGATTGTGAGGAGGAAGCAAGGAAGCAGTGATGAGTGTGGAGGGAAGAGTTGATGGCAAAACGGCAGCAGGCGTTACAGAGACTATCCAGTTTAGCAAGGAGGAGGAAGGTGTAGTACTATAGACGATGTCAGTATAATCAAAGATCGGAGGGCATTTTGTTACCAGCTCCCAGCAGATCTGGAGGAGTAGCTGTCCTTGTTATGGTACAAGGCACCAAGTTTGGGTGGAGTTTGGCATGAATGGTGTCGATGTGGATGGAGAAATCAAGCTTGCTGTTTAGCCAGACTCCACAGTACTTGAAGGTGGGGACAGCCTCCAGAGGGTGCCATCAAGCATGGAGAAAGCAGGGGATATGAAAGTCTTGCCAGTTTCTGACTGGTACAAAGGTCTAGTGAAGTCTTCTTTGTGTTCACCCTGAGCTGGTTTGGCGTATAACAGGCAAGAACCAAAATTCTTTCTCTTGCTTTTCTTTACTCAAGTAGATTTTCAAATTTGAAAGTTAGTGTGCAATATCTGGCATGATACAAGACGTCTGTCTCATTGCAGTTAAAATTTTTGCCTCATAACCATCAAGCAATCCAGGAGAACAGTGCTGACCCACTGATCAACACTTTCAGTGTCTTCTGCATGAACGTTCACCATGTGCACTGTAAAGCCTGTTGTTGTTATAGGTTTTCCACCATTGCAGCCGGCCTTTGGATGGGGTAAAGTCTATGCTTCCCAGAGCATCTGCCAACTGCTTGACCTTCTGTGAAAGTAGCAGACCACTTATGAGGGCATCACGTCCTCAGGCGTTTGAAACCAGCACAATAGCGCTTCCTCCACATCTCAGTCTTTGCCCTCCTCTTCCATTTGCGGCTGTGACTGTTGTTTTGATGCCATTTCACAAACCGCTGTTCACGCTTGTTGCAAAAGATCAGCCACAGTGGACTTTGGCATAAACAGATGTTGGGCCAGATCTCGTTGGCTCATTTTAAGCAGCTTGCTCATTATATTGAGCCTCTATCTTCTGCTAAGGCTCATAGGCTTGCATTTGCCTGCCATTGTTACAAGGTGTGACAGCATTGAAACCAGACACTTCTACCTTGTCTGAAACAACAACAGTAACTAGTGTTGGTATGCACATTTTGACAACGAGTTTACACATTCTGACAGTGCTAACTGACAAAAGCTGACTGATGTGGGAAGCAGCTATGGACCAGTATTTAGGTATTTTTTACCTCATTTCCAATGTAAGTGGCAAAGAAATGCGTTTTGCCCACAGTAATTAGTTGCCCGCTAAATCCGAGGATGATGTAAATGGTGGGGAATAAAGCTGAAGTGCTGGGCTCCAGTGGGAGGGTTCAGTTGGACACCCACTGTTGTAGCACCCTGCAAGCTGATGAGAAAGCAGAACTGGCACTGGGTGAAACCCACCACTTGCTCTGTTCCTGGCTGATGGAAGGGTATAGGCTAGCAGTTCCAGCTGTTGGGGATCACAGGGCGATGAGAAAATGAGGGTGGGGCACAAACATTTTTATTTTACAGAAAAAATTGCAGACACCATTGGTAGGGAAAAACAAGCTGGAAGCTGCTAGCATGATGAGATGGCCCTCACAGTAAATATGATGTATCAAAATGTTTTAGAATAAGCAGTCTGGACTGGAAGAAAAGGGCAAGAATGAAGATTTTGAGGAAATGGGAGACTGCCTTAGGAAATACCTTTAAGGGTGGACTAGGTGGGGGTGGAGTCACAATGGAAAAGGATATAGGAAGGGTGACTAAGGTAATGGCAAGCTGTTTGAAGGACATAAGAAAGATAGAGGAGAAAGGAGCCACTATGGTTCTTGAAGAAGGTGACTAAGGCAGTAAGGCACAAAAAACAGTTTTAGTAAATACAAAGAGACCCAAACAGAGGGGGACAGGGAGGATATCTAGATAAACAAAGGGAGGCAGAAAGTAGGGTAGGGACAGCAAAGTTCCAAACAGAGGGAAGATCACCCAAGAGGTCAAAAAGGGATAAGACTTTCTTCAGGTACGTGAGCTAAAAGAGGAAGACAAGGGTGGTATAGTGAGGATCGGAGACCGAGGCAGGGTGAGGGAGTACTGTACAGAGGAAGACCAAGAAAAGCTAAAATTTTAAATGAATACTTCAGCCCAGTCATCACAGTCTAGGGAGGACGGACCAACATGCATTAACAGGCACGGGGTAGTGGACATAAGTCCATTTATGGAAGAGAGCAGTAGCCCACCCCACCACAGAGGCAATGACCACATAAGGCAACACCTACCTGCTCCTGGATGGACTCCATGCGAGCCCCACCACACCCTGGCTGCCCCTCAGCAGCCTCCATCGCCCACCGCCTAGCCTAGGCTACTGCCCTGCAAGATACAACAGACAGACATCACCATGAGGAGATACAGCATTGCACAGACCCCATCACCACTGTGCACATGCAGCAGGTGCACCACTGGTGGCTCAAGATGGCCACAGCAGTGTACAGCCGCACCCTAAACCCTGGGGTACACAACCGGGCATGCATCATATACGATGGAATCCTCCCATGTGAGATACAGTGAACCCGACCAGAACACAGCACTGCAGATGGCCCAACACATGTGGCATGCAGGACAGGGCACCACAGGGGCGTGTGCAGCCACAGCCATGCATGTGGTGTGGGGACCCTGTGGCATGTCCATGGTCTGTGGCCCATATCCACCCGCATGCACCAGCTATACCCACAAATGCTCAGAACCTACTGGCCATGGCAGTGCACCCCAAGTGCACATTGATGCAGCTGCAGCAGATGATCCCTGTCCCATCTGCAGGGGTAACTGTATCAATACCTACCTGTTAACCTGTGTGTGGCACCCCGTGCACCTCACCAGCCTCTGGGCAATGGCGGCCCACACATGTGACCTGGGCACCCCTAAGTCCTCCTGGCCAAACAGCCGCCCCTAAACTGTCATGACCAGTGCCACCAGATGTAGCAGCTCCAGATCTGACCAAATCATGGCTGGAGGCCCATTCTACTGCCCCTAGCATCACAGAAAAACACACCCAGTGGAGCAATCACGGGATGTGCTGTGTGGAACACAGATGGTGCCACATACAACAGCAGGCCACGTGCGAGGCAATGCACACTGCAACGACAGGCTAATTAGTCCGGAAAGCACACTGTGGTGCATGCCAATGCAGCACTAAGGCAGGGTAGGGGTCATGGCCGGGTCAGGCATCTTGGTGCATGCGGGCTGCCATCTCATGTGTGGCAAGTGCACTGCACAGAGCATCCGTGATGTGCGGTAGCACACTGTCGTGCACACATCTGTAATGCATGATCAGCCTACAACACCATCAACCAGTGCAGTGGCCACTGTGCAGGTGGGTCTGCAATCGCGGACGGTGTGCACTGTGCTACAGGCATTGGCTGCACGTCCGCAATGCATACGACAGTACAGCCACACACATGCAGGGATGCACCATGGGCACAGAGGAAAGCGCATGTGCCAGGCGTGTGCCAGGGCAGATGCACCCAGTACAGGTACATGCGCCGAAACAACGTGCATGTGTGGGACATGCACTGCAGATGGATGAGCCAAACACAGCAGATGCACTGTGCTGATTGAGATGAGCTGAGGGCAATTATGCAGTTCACAGACAATGCGCCCAAAACAGCCTCATCCCGCATGCAGGGTCATCTCAGCTGTTTAGCATCTCATTAACACTGCCCCAGACCCTCATTTGCATGCCCTGAGCCATAAATGCTCCCAACACAAACCACATGAGATTAGGTGACTGAGAGGAATCACAGCCTTGAGGGTGAGTACACAGCAATCCACACAAGTAATATTGCAGGTACTGTGGGGTGTTCTGTGCTGCTGGGGAGCTCTGCCTACTCGGCACATCCTAGAGGTGGGGAATATGCAGACTGCCACAGGGATGTCTGGGTGCACACCTCTGTATGTGTACAGGCACAATTGCACTGTAGCAATGCCACATGCTGGGACCGGCTGAGCACATCCCATCACCAGCATGCCATGTGAGGGCCCCTGGAGGGCAATATGGTGCCCCATGCACTGTCCCACAGGCAGCACCAGTGGGGAGAGGTTGGCTGCTGTGCCTGCACCAGCAGCAGGTGTGCATGGTGCGTGTGCAGAGCCGACAGTAGTACGTGGTACTGGGCATGCAGCACTGGTCATACTGCCATGAACCTGCAGCCCATGGCATATGCCAGTCACACGTCCAGACACAGTTGCACCGGCACAGACACCAGGCACATCCACACACATGCACAGCCTCCTGGCCCTGGCCAACAGGTGCATGTGTGCCACTCCGCATACTCTGTCTGTTGGGAATGGCCTACGGGACCCCTCCAGCGCTTGGCTAGTGTCTGTCTGTACACCCCTAGAAACCACGATGATGGAAGGCAACAGTGCCGCCATAAGACAGCGGACTAACTTTATGAAAGGCGAGGAGCAGGCACTCATCAAGGTATGCCACCTACAGCTGGATGTCCTGACTGGAAGGGGTGGCAGCTGTACAGCATGTGCTGAAGGCTGGGAGGTGGTGGCATGCCATGTAAACACTGTGGGACATACGACCTGACCCTCTGGAATGTCAAAAGCACTGGAACGATGGCAGATGGAGGGTGAAGGAAAAGGTGGCCCACATTGGCGCCTCCCTGCGGCAGACAGGGGAGGCCCACCGTCGGATGTCCACCTCAGCCCCAATGAGGAGCTACTCATGGCAACCATCACCAGGGCTGCCATGCAGGGTGTCCCAGGTGGGGGTTCCAGACTGGTGGAAGCCCATTGCAGCAATGTAGTAGCCATGGAGTCAGTGCATGGCTGGCCTGTGTGCCCTGGGTGCCATGCCTGTCCGGTGTGCCATGCAATGCAACCCGTGCACAGGGCTGTGCCATGTGTCGGTGCTGTGCATGGCTGTCCCATGTATGCAGCACGTGGCTCACTGCCCATCTGCCAGTGGCACACATGGTGTGCCACAGACGATCTGCCACTGGGTGCCACTCACTGTCGGGCCTGCTGGTGCTGCCACCACCACGCATTTGCCACGTGGCCATGGCCTGTCCCACACTGTACCAGTCACAGGATGTGCATGGCTGTCATTGCATTCTGGGCACTGCACTGCCATGCTGCGGACTGGTATGCACACCCACGGCACTACACTGTGCCATGCTGCCCATGTCTGTCCGTCTGCATCTCTGTCCGACACTGTCACGTATTGTGCACTAACCATGTTCAACCATCTTCTTCCCACAGCACAATCCAGCCTCATGGGTGCAGCCATGGAGTGCGGCTGCACAGGATGCCCACAGGGTGATGATGCAGGCTCGTAGCACAGGGCCATTGTCACCATGGTGGATGGTGCCATCCTGGATTGTCCACCACAGAGGACACACGGACACAGCCCCAGCAGTGGCGGGCCTATCAGACCCTAGGCCAATTCCGGCATGGCAGCTGGTGAGGACAGCACATGGTTGGGATGTCGGATCAGGTTCCCTGAGGATGACTACATGGATGTGGTGGACATCGCTGACACCCTCCTCATGCTCATCCGCGGCATGCAGGGGACATGCAGTGATGACACGCTGATGAGGATGCCACACTCATTGAGGGAGACATGTCTGACAGTGGGACATGCAGCATGCAGGGACCTGTGTGGGAGGCCTCAGATGCCTCAGACAGCACAGCTGTATGTGGTGCAGCTGCAGTGGCTGCACAGCTGCCTGCAGCAGCAGGTGCTGTGCACCCTGTGCCCTGCCCAGGTGCTGTGGCTGGGCCATCTGGGCCGTCTGGTCCAGGTGTTGCAGGACACTTGCGCACTGATGGGCGTGATGTCACCAGCCATGGATGTGCAGTGGCTGTGCATGGCCATGCCAACCACGCTGCAGCCTGCCATGCCACAACCGCTGCCTGTCTCACCCACCGATGACATGGAAGGCTACATCTGCCTCTTGCATGACACCGTGTAGGAGGCAGGTGGCCTCGATGTGGGATTCAGGAGCCAAGGGACTGTGATGGTCCTGGAGCATGAGTCTGCAGCTGCATGGCATGCCCAAATGTTGACTGAGGCATGCCTCCTGCGGGTGGACATGACTGCAGCACTGGAGTGGATTGCAGCTGCTGTGGAGGCAGCAGCTGCAGCTGTTGGGTGCCGTGGACATTGGGCATCCAGTCGGACACCCAGTAGCACCTCCCACACACCTCGGCAGTGGTATCAGGTGGATCCATTGCTTTGATGCCGTCCGCACGCATGTGCCGCAGGCGTCCAGGCCCTGATGTGGGCGGCGGGCCACCACTCCAATGAGCACCCATTCACGGTCTCACTGCAGTACACACCTGCAGGGTTGGTGGGCATACCCCTGTGGCTGGTGCTGCTGTGGCTGCAACCACCAGTCATGGCAGAGACCACATATGTGTTAGTAGCAGCCAGGTGCCACCCTGTAATGTTCAGGTCCCTGCACATCGGCTGCAGCCCATACCACCACTGTGTCCCGCACACCTGGCTGCCATTGCCTGGGGTGGGGGTTATGGCAGGCACCCGTATCAGTGCACCCCCACCACCGTGGGCTCCTGTGCAGTGCCACCTAAATATCCATGTGTGCCACTGTTGTGCCATGTGGCATGGGCGTGATAGGTGTGGTCTACTGTCTGCTGTGCCTGTGTGCCAGTGGTGGTACACTGATCCATCATCCCCTGGCAGTGCCACAGTGGTACATGTGTTGCAGCTCGTGTGTGTGTGTGTGTGTGTGTGTGCATCGTGCATCTGTGTGGCCTTGCTCGTGTATTGTCCTGTGCCCACCATGCACTACACAGCTCTGTGCACCCTGTTCCCGACATAATGCCCCTCCGGATACATACCCGAACTCACCTGTGGTTCGCAAATGCTCCTCCACCAGCCTGCTGTGGTACTGCCTGGCCTGTGCCACCAGCTGTAGGTCCCAGTGGACCATTCCAGTGTTGTTGTGGCCCTGCGGTGGTGTGTCCTCCCACACCCTCCTCCTCCTCCTCCCCAGAACTGTCGACCTTACTGGCCTCAACAGGTATTCCACAGTCTATGGCCATGTTGTATAGCATACAGCAGGCCAGGAATATGCCGAGGCCTTCTCAGGGCTATACTGTAGCACCACCTGGACCTACTCAGACACCGAACCATCTTCAACATGCTAAAGACACGCCATGACAGTGCATGTAGCAATGTATGCCTCATTGTACTGCTCCTCTGCCTCTGTTCCGAGTCGTCGGATCGGGTGAGGAGCCAGGAGCCACAGTGGGTATGCCACATCACCTGTGGGGGGCAAGGATGGCTGTTGTTGCATTGGTCCCATTGTGGCATGCCCCAGTCCCTGCTCCAGTTCACACTCAGTGTGCGACATGGCATCCACCACTGCCTGTGCCTGTCCCTGTCCCTTCCTGCACTCCTACCACCCTGCCCAGGCAGCTGTTGCTGTACTGTCTGCACATGTGTTGTGCATGTCTATGCCATGCATGCTGGCCATGCATTTACTACCTGCCATGCATTGCATGTGTACCTCCCGTGCCTGCCTTAGCCCTTGCACCCCTGCTGGACCCACAGCTGTTGTGCATACTGGGCGCTTTGTGTGTCGCTCACCGCACGCACCCCACCCTCCTGTCCTGCCTGTGGTGCCCTGTTGCACTGCTGGTTGTCATGTCCCATGCACCTACTAAATGGCCAATGGGTATGTCCTGCCTGGAACCTCTGGCAGAGGGCTGACTGCTGCCAGATGAAGGTATCAGGTGTGCTCCCAAAGTGTGTTGTGCAGACACTGCTGATCGCCCTGTGGCATTGCACATCACCTGGCAGTTCACCGAATGGTGGCCCTTCCGATTCATGTGCGTGATGGCCTCCTCACCTGGTGGTGCGCGGATTGCCACATGGGTGCAGTCAATGGCCCCTATGATGCCTGGCATGCGTGCCACCCTGTAGAACTCCTGTTGGCTTCTGTCCGCTCTGCGTATGTGCTGGGGAAATGGATGTATTCGAGGCATGTGGTAGTAGTGCGGTGAAGAAACTGTGCTAGAGGCAGGTATGCAGAGGCTGTGATACACCAGTGGTGTCCCAGTAGGCCTCTGGAAGGTCCCTGTGGTGAGCAAGCACGTTACTGTATTCACCTTGGTCTCCACTGAGATGGCATGACCTTGTGCAGTGGGTGCCTGCATTTCATCATGGCACAACTCATAGAGCTGCCTCAGAATGGCCCTGTTCAGGCAGTATCGGCTGACTGTCTCCGCCATCTGTGAGCTGCCCGAATGACAGTCTGGCTCGGTACTGCGTGGGGCAGGCCACCTATGGTGCCTTCCGCCTCCCGTCCCCTCATCCTCAGTACGCCAACCATGGTGAATGGTGCTGCATCCATGCTGCTGTGGTGGTGGCTCTCTCTCTGTCCCTCTCTCTCTGTCAGTGTCTCTCCCTCGTCTCTCTCTCTCTCTCTCTGCACTCTCCCTCTCTCTGGTACTGTGTCTCTCTCTCTCTCTCTCTCTCTCTGTCACTGCCTCTCTCTCTCTCTGTCACTGTGTCTCTCTCTCTCTCTGTCACTGTGTCTCTGTCTCTCTCTCTCTGTCACTGTGTCTCTCTCTCTCTCTCTGTCACTGTGTCTCTGTCACTGTGTCTCTCTCTGTCACTATGTCTCTCTCTGTCACTGTGTCTCTCTGTCATCTTCTCTCTGTCACTGTGTCTCTCTGTCCCTCTCTCTGTCACTGTGTCTCTCTGTCTCTCTCTCTGCCCTCTCTGTCTCTCTCTCTCTCTCTGTCACTGTGTCTCTCTCTGCCTCCTCTCTCGCACTCTCTCTCTCTGTCTCTCTGTCTCTCTCTGTCTCTCTCTCTCTCTCTCTCTCTCTCTCCCTTCTCTCTCCTGTGTCTCTGTCTCTCTCTGTCTCTCTCTGTCTCTCTCTCTCTCCCTCTCTGTCACTGTGTCTCTCTCTGTCTCTCTTCTCTCTCTCTCTCTCGCACTCTCCCCTCTCTGGCACTGTGCCTGTGCTGCTGTTCAGCTGCTGGCCTGATGGAGTCTTGCAGATAAGTCTACTTCTTTTTATACTTATCTTTTCATGGCAATCTGGTTGTTGCGCTGGGTTTGCTCTCTGGTTGCGCTGTTGTTTTGTACTGTGAATCACTTTGTGCTGTGTATGCATGTATCTGCCCCTCGATTTGCACTGCAATCATTTGATGCACCATGGCACATCCTGTCTGTGCAATGCATCTGGGATCTTGGGCGCTGTGCCCTGTGTGGTGCTCCTCGGTGCATTTGCAGTTGGCGCCGGCTCATCCTAATTAGCCGAGTGTATCTCTTTTATGAATCCTGCCCATAATGTTTAACAAAGTGCTTAAGTGTATACAGTTAACATGTATTCCTAACTAGTACAATTAATTACTATCTAATATAATATTAAAAAGAGATAAATCATCAGATGTTTACACATTTTCAAAAGTATACTGGGATCACCTCAGTTGTAAGTTTATAGTCTTAAAGATGGATTTGTTCTCTCTAGGGTCCCAACCTCATATGCCATGAGTTCCCTAAAAACTGCTTTTTGTAGGCAAAGTTCATAAGGTATCCCATGATAAGGCTAATTAATACGAGTGAGGGAATTTGGACAACATCAATACAGCAGTGAAAATGGGTTATAATGCATTAATAACACAATAGATAAGTTCAGCAATAGTGTCCATAGGGAGTGGGTGTTATATGCAGGCTAAAGGGCTGTATTTGTTGGGCAAATCCTAAACTGGCTGGCTGGTGTGGTGATTAGAGTCACTACATCTGTGTTTGGAGGATCTGGATTCTGGACAAGCTGTGTTTTTTTTGTGTGTGTGTGTGTGTGGTTTGGTTGTATGTTACATTTTTTATTTTTCCCAGCTGTGCTCCCCCACCTGCAGGTTGCCCCCACAATGTTCTCCCACTGCTGACTGCTGTCCCCTCAATGTGGCTCCCCATCCCAGGTTTCCCTCTTCCCCATTATCAACCCACCCGGAGATGATTATAATAAATATGGAGGGTGCGAGAGGATGTAGCCCTCACATAGAATGTAATTTCAAATCACCCTCCTCACAAAGCGTAAGCACCAGTCACCGATGTGGTAGGCACTGTGCGTTGATTGCCCTTATTGACATTCGGCAATATGCAGTTGCTCTTTTGTTTGGCGCTGTTATGCTGGAGCTCTTGCCACTTAAAACCAGTTCATAATGTTCCTTAGAGGTGGAAACAGTCCACATATTCTGGTGAAACTCGGTGTCCAAAAAGAAGAAAACTATCAAAGCCTTTCTGTTCATCGAGAAGCGCAATGTTATCATGTGGTAGTGCTCTCTGGTGATGCTGGAAGAATCTGAAATACAAGAACACGATGCACCAAGGGAAGATATAAATTCATCCCACTCTACACCATAGATAAAAACAGCATGTTAGGCAAAAATATATACAGGTGCATGGAAAAAACTACATATATCACAAGATGCACTATGGCAAGTTAACTCAGTTTTATATTTTCTAAAAGTAACCCATACTCTGCAATCTGAGCTGATTTGAAACCATATGTGTTTATCTAATTCCTATGCATGAGAATGAGGGCACTACAGACCCTTAAATAAAATGGCAAATGGTAACACCTATCATATTTGGTGTAACACCATATTTAACCAGATTATTTCATAAAGCTCTACTAGTCGGAGGGATGGGAGAAAAGGCCAAATAAGCAGTTGTAAAACCTAAGGATTCATAGAGCACCCCAAAGATGAACCCACACTTGATACACTGTACATAAAAGCCAAGGTGGAGAGAGGAGAAAGGATGCATGCAGGATGGCCTAGCCCACCATAAACTGCTTAAATAAAATGGCAGATGGTAAAATCTATCATATGTGGTGTAACATCATTCTAAGCCAGACTATTTTAAGCAGATAATCACGAAGAAGAGCCACCTCATAGCAACCGTTTAAACCTGGAGTTTGTAAGGCATCCAAAGTGTATATCCCAAATGCCTCATGTCTTACTATCAAATTGTCTATATCCCCACCTCTGGGCCTGTGCACACCAGCACTCCACACATGGTGTCCTATGCCCCTGTTAAACTTGATTGCGCAGCCAAGTCATTTTTCAAGTTTTCCCTCT
Source organism: Neoceratodus forsteri (assembly GCA_016271365.2). Lineage (NCBI taxonomy): Eukaryota > Metazoa > Chordata > Ceratodontiformes > Ceratodontidae > Neoceratodus > Neoceratodus forsteri. The sequence continues at coordinate 232,575,695 of CM028129.1, read as the reverse complement.
TCACTTTAATCACGGCCAGAGGGGTGACAGCTTGGTGACATCAGCAAAGATCCATGACTTAAGCTCGATTTTTTTAAACTAAATGTACCCTCGATAAAGTTCCATTTGTAGGAATGAGACACTGTCAGCAGTTTGGTTACAGACTGAGGGATAGCACCTTAGTCTAGCACTTCAGCTATATGTTGAATGGTATGCGAGTATTAGGATTAATAAATTATAATCCCATTACACACGTCACCTGCTTTGTGCCTCTTATATATGCAGAGCTTTCTGGGTGAGCTGTAAGGCTTTTCTGTTGGTGAACTTAATGGAGATCCTGCTGAAGAGAGACTGATGGAGCATCTGGTGGTAAATGGGCGGCAGGACCACCAATAGCATGACTTTAACGGGCCCACACCTTGAAACAAATCTCATAGATTTCTTTGACTTTGTCATAGATTTCTTTGATTGAGTAACTAGGGAAGTGGGTTGGGGAGGGCAGTAGATGTGGCCTATCTGGACTTCAGCAAAGTGTTGGCACTGTACCACAATTTATTTATGTAGTGGATGCCGTGCGGGCCCTCAGGGTTCACCTCTCCATTTCTCCCGAGGAGGCTGGCCTCAGTTACCTAAGGATGTGTTAAACTAGCCTAACATGGTATGGTGCTTCCACCTGGGTTGGCAATATGGGGTGCAAGATGCTGAAACACAAGGCTATCACCCCCCAAAAATGTATAAACTGCCCACACAGTTTCACCCCTAAAACAAGTGATACAGTAAGTAATGACAGTCCTCAAACCATGAAATACAATTCAAACAAATAATTTAAAGGAGGGTACAGAAAGAACAAAGGGCAGCAAGAAAAATTGGGGAGCAGTGGGGGTTGCAGTGATTAGACTCCAAGCTGTAAAACTGGTCAACTGGGTGGCAAACTGGTTGACTGGCAGAAAACAGAGAGTGGTGGTAAATGGTATACAGTCAGAAGAGATGCAAGTCACAAGTGGGGTACCTCAGGATCAGTCCTGGGGCCAGTCCTATTCAACATCTTCATTAGTGACCTAGCAGATGGACTAGAGGGTAAGACTTGTCTGTTTGCAGATGACACCAAGATCTGCAACAGAGTAGATGATCCAGATGGGGTGGGCAGAATGAGAAGAGATCTGGATAAACTAGCAGAATGGTCAGAAGAGTGGCAACTGGGATTTAATGCAAAGAAGTGCAAAGTCATGCACATAGGGAAGAGAAACCCTGAAGCCACTTATAGGCTGGGAGGAGTTGCTAGCAGTCTCAAAGGAAGAAAGAGACTTGGGCATCATCATCACTGATGACCTGAAATCATCCAAGCAGACCTCTAAAGCAGTAGGTAAGGCTAGGGGTGTTAGGGTGTATTAGTAGGGGTATCACAAGTCGTAAGAGGAGGTAATAATCCTCTGTACAAGACATTGGTTAGGCCCCATCTGGAGTACTGCGTGCAGTATTGGAGGCCACACCTTCACAAGGACATTAACCAAATTGAGGCAGTCCAGAGAAGGGCAACCAAAATGGTGCAGGGACTGCATCAGAAGACATATGAGGACAGATTAACGGAGCTCAATATGTATACCCTTGAGCAAAGAGGGAGAGAGTGATATGATCGAGACATTTAAACACCTTAAGGGCATAAACAAGGTGAAAGAGTCTAACATGTTTAAATATAAGAAAAATAGCAGGACAAGAGGACACAGCATGAGATTAGAGGAGGCCGATTAAGGGGAATGTGAGGAAATTCTTTTCACAGAAAGGGTGGTAGATGCATGGAATGGCTTACCACAAGAAGTAGTGGCTATGAATACAGTGCAGGGCTTCAAACAGGCATGGGATAGGCATAAGGAGCAATACAAATGACTATGAATAGATAGGTCACTGACATAGCAAAGGCCGATGGCACATTTATAAGGTAGAAAAGAAATGGGCAGACTGGATGGGCCTTACTGGTCCTTATCTGCCATCAACTTCTATGTTTCTATGTTTCTAAAACTGCAAATACTTTAGGCAGCACACAGATCAACACTTTTCACCACACAATCCATCACCCCTGGCAGTACTCAAACCCCAGTACAGGTGCACCTGTCTTAATTCCAAAGGCCATGGTGCGAGATCTCTCTTAAGCTGCAATGGGTACCACACTGGGATGATGATGCTGCTAGCAGTGTGGAGCTCGGTGGTGCACCTAAGAATGTAGAAGGTAAAAACTTATAAAACACAGCGGTTGTTGAACACAGACTTGAACTTGTAAAACAAGTGAAAAGGGGCCCCTGTTTGGTGGCTGTCTGGCTTTCACAGATCTGCTTTGGCTTTTCACACTGGCACAGTCCTGCCCAGGACTTCTCCCTCACTTCCTGGCACAACAAACTTTCTCCCAGTGTAGGGTCAAATCCTGGATTTACTCACAGTTTTGATGCTTCAATTGATGCCCTCTAGTACAGGTTGCTAGAACAAGCTGACAGGATGTGTTGCTTCCGAATAGGATGCAGGCTTCCCCAGGCTTGCTGGTGGATTCCCTCTGCTTCACTTCTCTCTCTAGTGCCGCCTCTGAGGCTCAGAACCTGGAACAAGGCAGAGCACCCTGAACTGGAGACATTGTAGGAGCTGATCCTCCAGATGGGGAAAAGTCTGTGGTGTGTCAGCAAAACCCCAGCTCAACTTGCCTTTTAAACCATAGTTTTGTGGAAAACTTCTTTTCTTCATGCAAACACTGTACTTGGGATCCCAAATACCTTCAGTCTGGGTGCTTGCAGCGCCTGGTCAGATAGTGGCATACTGGCCCACACCTTGACACACAGTCACTCTCCTGACTATCTGACTGAACTGCAATGAACTTTGAAAACCAGACCCTTTTATCAGGGATGAAACTCAACACCTGATTGGCCAGGCTTGCTCACATGCAAACTGTCTCTGACAGGAGCTCCTTTCCAGTTGGCAAAGTTGGACCCAACCTACAGCCCTTCCTATGATGCCCAGCCAGCTCTTCAATCATGGGGCCCACCATCTTGTTCATATTTTGTCCCAACTTTGGCAGCTTGCTGCCTTTTATTAAAGTCCCCAAAGTCATGTTTATTATGTCCTGGCCCCGTTTTTCTGTTCTTAGGCACGGAATGTGCTTTTAAACTGGGCACTTCGCCTGTGTGGCTGTTGGGTGCTTTGATTCAGGAGGTGGCCATTTCTGCCACTTTCCCACTTCATGCGCCTATGCTGTTTCTTCTCTCTTCCTGGCGCTGCCTACCCTGCTCAGGAAACCTCGCTACCAAGATGATCAATGGCACACTATTGTTAGTTACCAACTCCACTGCCTACTGTGGAGCTGGAACAGTGACTGATGATGGGCACACTGCCCAGTTTTACTTCTGGAGCTCCTGCTCGATGTGTGCTCTTCTGCACAAGCATGGCAGCCTGACACACTGCTGTGCTCCTCAATGCTCCATTCCTGGCCTGCTGATTCTCTGGGGCTCAGGGAACAAGAACTGCTGCTGTTCCTGCTTCTTTGCCCTTACCTCAGTCCCATTGAATACTGGAGGGGCCTAAAGACAGAGGGATGTCAGGGGCAGTGGGCTACATGAGCCTTGGTTCACATCTCACCAGGGCTCTTGGCTCCAGAGTGCATGCCTGCCAGTCCCCCACTTCTGCAGTTCTGAGGGCCAGATGACAAAGACAAGATTGCTGGTGCCAGAGGAGGTAGCAAGGTAAGCCCCAGAAATGGGGGGTTATTTGTTTATTTCAAAAGTTTTACCAGGAAAGACATACTGAGCTAGTATCACCTCATTTCCAGATATGTCCTGGAGGAAGAGGAGGAGTTAGGAACAGGGTAAATATGGAGCAATGAACAAAAATGCAATAATGTGATAATACGTACAGTACAAGAAAAAAGAGAATTAAAGGAAAATATTTCCAAGTAGTAAAATTGCAATACAATACAAGTACAGAAAGAACAGCAAACTAATAAAAGCAGTGAGCAGCAAACAATAATATGAGGGGTAAGGGGTTACGATTGATAACTGTGGGAGAAGGAAGGTACTAGTGTCAGTTTAGGGTGGAGTGCAGCACACAGAAGTTGCCCCTCAGTATCAGGAGCAGCTGCAGGATGGAATAGAGAAAATTGAGAGGACAGATTTCAGAGGATGAAAAGAAGGAGCAGAGTGAATTGAAAGGGGAGAGAACCCGGAGAGAGCTCCACAGTTTAGGAAAGTGAGTTGAGAAAGGAGCGAGACCAGGAGAGGATTTCACTGGAGGGAGAGCAAAGAGAGTAGAGCAAGCATTACGAAGAGAGAGGAAGGGAGAAGAGAAGTTAAGATATGAGGAGGGAACCAACCTAGAATTTAGAGGTAAAGGAAGCACAGTAGGTAAGATGTCTGGCAGTAAGAGGGAGTTAGAGGGAGGAATACAAGAACAGTGGTGAGTATGCAGGGATTTGTCAACAGTAAATCAGCAGAAGGAGTGAAACACAGGGTCCAGTCTGGCTAAGGTGTACTTGGAAGCAACACTGTAAATGATGCCCCCATAGTCAAGTGTGATGCTCCCTCTTATTCCTGTAAAGTGCACCACATTTGGGGTGGAGCTTCTGGTGGATTTGAAATTTAACAATCTGAGGGTTGGGAGGAGGAGGTGCACTGGGTATCTAACTGGTTGAAATATAGGAGGCAGAGGGTGGTAGTAAAACTGCCACTCGGAATATGAGAGAGTGATCAGTGGAGTACCACAGGGAATGGTATTGGGTCCTGTCCTTCAATGTCTTCATAAATGACATTGCTGAGGAACAGGAAAGGTGTGTTTTCTAGATGACACAAAATCTGTGACAGGGTGGATACACAGGAGGGGTGGAGAGAATGCAAAGGGATCTGGGGAAACTGGAAGAGTGATTTATTGGAGTGCAGTTGGGTTTCAATGCCAAAAGTGCAAAGTCATGCACCTGGGGGAGGGAGAAGGGAACTGGGGGTGCTGTATAAGATATAAAAAAAAATAAGATGGAGGGGATACTCACAGTTACCAAGAAAGAGAGAGACTTGGAGTAATCACATCTGATGATCTCAAAGTTACGGGCAGTGCAACAAGGCAGTAGACAAGGCTAGCTGGATGCTGGGGTGCATAGAGAGGAGAGTTCTAGCAGGAGAAGAAAGGTGCTGTTGCCTCTGTATTGCTCACTAGTGAAACCCCACTTGGAGTACTATGTTCGGTTCTGGAGGCCACACCTTCACAAGGACATCAACAGGGTGGAAGAAGTCAGAAGAGGCTACCAGAATGGTGCGGAGGGGTTGCACGAAACCATATGAGGACAAGCTGTGGAGCTCAACATGTTCTCCCCAGTTGAGAGGAGAGATAGAAGGGACATGACAATAAATACCTCATGGGGTGAACAAGGTGCAGGTGGGAGTCTGTTTCACAGGACAGGAGCACCAGAGAATGGGGGAATGCTATGAATCTTGGGGGTTAAGCGACATGAGAAAAATACTTTTTCACACAAAGGGTGGTGGGAACCTGGAACAGCCTGCCAGAAGAGGTGGTGGGGTGAAGACAGTGGGAAGCTTTAAGAATGTGTGGGATAGGCACATGGGTATAATAAGTAGAGGTAAGGGAGGAGGGAGGGACACCTGTGACCAGCCAGGGCTCAGTGTAGTAATAGACAGGGAAAATAGTGCAGACTAGATGGGCCTACTGTTCCTTTTCAGCCAACACATTCTATGTTTCTATGATTCCACTGCTGTTTAACCTGCATGGTCAACAACATCACATGACTTAAAAATGGGCAAAAATATCTTCAACCCTGATTGGCTGGAAGCCCTCTCCAGCTGTGTCCTTATCAGGACATAACCTTAAAAAGGGCAGTGGCACTACTTGTGCCCACTCAAGACGCAGCATCCAGGGAAATCAATCCTGCCACTGCTCTCGCTACAGTTCCTCAGCTAGCATCCGATGAAACAGTTGCAGCGGAAAGTGGTGGAAACAACAGACAAATGGGAATTCAATGTTTCCAATCCTGCTGAACATCTGTTTCTGTTACTCACTGCCTATTCGTTCTATCATGGCTCCAGGCTTCAGTTCTCACTTCTGCTGCTCCAAACTCTGGCCAATATACACAGACCATTCCTTCAATCTCCGGACTCCATTAACCCCCCATCTTTAATCACCAGCCACAACAAGAGACAAGACCCAGTGACAATGTTTACTGTTTTACTGTCACCCAAAAATGCCAGACACCTTATTTTGCTGCTTCACTTCCTTCCGTGACATTTAGGATTTGTAAAGTGCAACAGTCTATGCGGCAGCCGCTGAGGAACATGCTCACTCCCAGTGCAGCCAGCTGCTCAAACCGAAACATTGAAATTCAGGTAAAAACAAAAGAAACTAAAAGGACACACACAAAAAAAGAGCTGTATCTGTGTGTCTGATTGGGAGGGGGGACCTGTACTGCTAATCAAACAGTTCTGCTCTCAGACAGACAAACAGTCGGTCTCTGAGTTCCTCACTACCACAGACACTGTTTATGAGAATGGGTGTATGGCAGTGGAAATCTAATTTAATACAGTATGTGGGACAGGAAACACAACCTCAAAGGTGTCTCTGTGTGGGGGGCAATGCTACTCATCAGACAGTTCAGAAATTACCTCAATAGGGGACTATTTTCCTTATTCAGATAGTGACACCTCAGGTTTTAAATTTTCTTGACATTTTTTTTTCCTAGTTAGGTTGCATGGCCACTTCTATGTTAAACCTCAAGTTTTGAACTTTATAACTTTGCAACTCTTCATCCAATTCACCTGAAATGTGGCATGTGCACTGTCATAACATAGATCTCTGGCTCTGGAAATTTTCATTCCTGTCAGATTTTTGGTTGAGGTGCATAAAGTGTGAAAAATCCTCAACTTTTCTGAATTCGTTGCTTCGTCTCTACAGCCAAATAGTTTGTCTGTCTGGTCCAAAATGTTCAGGGTGTATGGGGATTGGGCCAGGTAGTGCCTTTTGAAGGTCTGGTGAAAAATATGAATCCATTTAAAAGTTATTAAAGTTTCCCATTATATCCCATGAGAAAATATATGTTCCTGCTCGACAGCAAGTTGCAGTGTCGTGAAAGTACCTTCTTCGTCGCAAATGCCCTCAGTAGTGTCATGCCGCTACCATCTTGTTTTCAGTTAGTGGTGAGAAAACTTTATAGTTCAAAAATAGTGCCCCTAGGTAAATACCAACTATTGTATTTACCTAAACGAGTCCTAGGAACAGCACCATGCTTTAGTTTTTTTACAAAAGACATGGAAATATGTGTATTTTGCTGCAGCCATTTGTACTATCACAAATGGGAGCATGACACTTTCACAAAATTTGTGAAACTTTCACAATTTGCGACAGTACTCTCCCCAAAATCATGGTTTCTTTGTCACCCCTCTGCCATTCACAGTTTGGACTTTTGAGCTGAATTTGCCAGGTGGTAAGCCCTGTACCACATATGTGCCTTTTGTTGGTTTAGTGAAAAATGTACACCAGTTCCAGAGTTACAGCACTCCAAGCTGTGAATTTTCCATAGAGTTGCATTGTGGTGGTCATGGGTCTTTCCGTGCCTATATCTCAAAATGGTTCAAAATATGAGTTTTTCGCTAAACACAGCTTAGTACACGTTTAAGTAACCTAAACACATGTGGAGGTGACTAGGTCATGAATACAACTGCGAAATAATTTTTCCACACTTGCTATGGTTACTGAGATATTGGAAAATAAGCATTACGATGGTTGCTTGGAAAGCCTCTAGGCCTCTGCTATATGTCTGCACTTATGTGTAGGTGGGGCTGAGGGCCCAGAGGGCCCATTCTCCCAGCTATGCATACTACTTATGCTAAACGAGCACTACGCTCATGGGTGTGTGGGAGTATAGGGTCTGTGCTCCCATCTATAGATACCATTTTGCAAACCTGAGGACATACTTATGGGTGGGTGGGAGCACGGGCCCGAGGACCCATGCTCCCACCTATGGATTCCATTTTGCAAACCTGAAGAGACAGTTATGGATGGGTGGGAGCACAGGGCCCGGAAGACCCACACTCCCACATATTCATTCCATATGACTAACATTTCACTTTCTCAAAAGAAGTGAAATTCATTGCAAAATAACTCTGTTAATGCATCAGTTAGGGTTGAGTGGTTTACTTATGCATGAGTGACATCTATAGTGGCGACTTACCTGACAGCAACAGACACAATGCTGACTGTCAGCATTGTACTGTGGGGATGTGTATGTTTTATCTTTGTGGGGGCCCCAAACTCCACCAGTTTCTTAGCATACAACTCCAATTTGTAGTTGTCTCGGGAGGAAGAAACACTGGGAGGTGCACCACTGGTGTCAAGCGGGGACCATCACAGCGACCTGGCGCTTTCGGGTGAATTCTGTGGCTGTGATGGTCTTACGCTGTGAATAGTGTCGCTCTACCATTGGTACTCTGGGTTGAGTTAGGCTAATGACCAACGCACACCCTAATGCCTGTTGGTGTGTAGAGGGTGGGGTGCATGGGGTAGTAGGGTTGGTAAGCCAAACATTGAATTTCCACACCTTTTCGGTGTGAATTCGACCTTAACTGATGCATTAAGGGATTTTTTGCAAGATAGATAGATAGACACTTATTCTATTTCAGATGTGTTTTCTTGAGGCTACACACATGACATTTTAGAGTCCACCCTCTGATCTTCTCTGGTCACTGTCTCCACACAAGTCCTTTAAGCTCCCCAAAAGACCTGAAAGCCCCACCCCCACAAAAAAGATCTGCACTGTCCAGCTTGCAGCACATTCAGATTGTTTAATTAAGAGCTGCTTTTGCCACAGTATGAGCATCTTGGTGATGGTAGATGTGCATTAACCACCTATGCCATTTTCTGCCGCAGAACGGAACATTTTTCTGGCTGAAGACACAGCATGATTTATATAATGTATAAAAACTAGCCATTCCAGATTACATGATTTGAGAAAAACAGAATTAGAGAGGGCAAATCTAGTTTCAGAATTTTAAAAATATATACTTTATCCTTCTTGGGCCCATCCAAATGGAACCACCTTACACCTTTGCCATAGGCAATAATCTAATCCCAAATGCACTGTTCCCACACAAGTATGCTACCCACCTGGACCACCCCCAGCAGCCAAGTACCTCCTTGGATTCAGTTCCTCTAAAGGCAGTCCTTGACTTTTCTGACACTCCAGCAAGCACAGAGTCCCTCCATATCTGGCCCGCAGCTGCTGAAGATGGTGGATCCTAGACCTCTGGGAATGGGTCACGGAGGGAACTGGAACCTGCTGTGGCCATGGTGGGTGGGAAGGTAGGATTTTATCTATCCAATGGGCAGCCAACAGTTTCCTAGTTTCTGATCACCCCAAGAGAGGATGAGACATGATGTCACAAGGTGCCAACATGCCAGGTGCAGCAATGACCACACACTCCCCACACCTATTCGTTTTCATTTTGACCTTCATCTCTGGCCTACACCTTCCTTGCCACTGGCTTCCCCTAACCCTATCAGCTGCCTTTCCTGAGAACTGCCCTGCCTCCTAGACCCCATGACTTGCCACCCATAGTGGGACCTTTGAGCTTCCCTCTAGCACCATTGGACTTTACATGCTGAGCAGGCGAGTGCCACGGTCAGTGGTGTGGGCCTGTGGGACCACAGTTTCATCCTGCTATAGCCAGTTTTTTTCATTTTCTTGTCCAGCTCTCAGGGATGCCAGTGTCAAGGAGCAACTTGTGCAGCGCCATATATCAGGTGACATCCCTGCTGGCCATGCATTCTCCCACCTATGGTTGCTTGTGTCTTCAGTCACACTGCCCCTGTGGTCACCCAGGTGGTGGCAGTACAGTGAGATTTGCTGCCCTTCCCAGAGGATAACCTCTCATGGGATTCTCAGTCCTCTCCACACCCGCCATCTGATGACCCAAGTTCGGTACAAACTCTGGTTGTCAACATGGCAAACAGCAGAAAGCCATCCTCAGAATTTGTTTTGTTTAACTTCTTGATTGTTCTGGTTTAGGGATGGGACATCAGGATTGGATAGGCTCAGAATATTCTAAAACCTGTACCTATTTCTGTAAAGATCCCTTTCTGAATGATTTTCAGATTCAGATAAGGTTCTGTTACTTTTTAAGACATAGGGCTCGATTCTCAAAGGTCTAGCTGCACCGAGCACATGGTATATAGGGCTTCGGCATTTCCTGGCTGGCAGCTGGGATTCTCAATTCCATGCACCCTAAGCCCGTGTTAGATCAGCTTTCACTGGTCTAACATCAGGGACCTTCTTACTGGGTTTGCACCACGTATGTGATGCAAGCCTTTATAAAGGGCATAAAGTGCTGCAATAACATGCAACCTATGTGAATGGGGCCTGCGATCTGACCATGGATTCAGGCAGCACAGGGTTTGATACAGGACTTGTAGAAAGCCCTGTGTCAACCTTTGAGAATTGAGCCCATAGTCTTGGAGCCTTCATATTGTTATCTACATAGAAGGTTCAAGGTGGTGAAATGGCCCAGAAAGGAAAGACTGGGATGAACAAAGGACCCAGTGAACCAGATCTATTGCTCATAGTGGCGGTGCACTGGGGTACTAATGCTGTACTGTGAGATGCTAAATATATTTAGTGTAACACATATATTTTCACCATCATTTCTCTTTAGCAACAATAGATTAATGGGCAGAGATGAAGTTTAAAACAGCTTTTGAACTCAGAATCACAAAAAACATTAAGGTTCTGAACGTTCAGGTAAGGCTCATATTAGGATCAGAACTTTTCATAGCTTATCAGAACCTCGAGTTATAACCTTCTGTAGGACTCAATCCCTACTCTGGCTGTTGTGGCTTGGTACCATATGAACCCAGAGATGCACAACACACTGCTGCTGCCTGTTATTGCTTAGCTTTGCTACACTGAGCCACGGAAGCTGATATCGCTCTCAGTCTGCATGGCTACAACCCAGGCAGCACCATTTGAGCTACTTCATATTATTCCTGCTGAGAGATGGCTCTGATCTCTACCCTTTAACAGCTCATGCTCGTGGTGGCTGCTGGTCATGTCATGGCTATTAAATTCTTGTGCCTGACACAGGTGAGGAGGTAGGGACAGTGGTATGCCTTGTAGCTTAAGAAAAGGGAGCTTGTTGTTAGCATCTCCTGGTCAGTGAGCATGGCAGCCTCCTGGGAGGGGTAATTACAAAGTGAGAAAATGTTATTTTGTCAACGGACACACTGTGCTGTCACTTATTGAAGCAGGTGGACTGGAAAATGTGTGTGGTATAAAAAACAGCACTGTCTAAGACTTTGATGTCTCATTTGAGCAAACAATTGAAATGTCAGTTTTTCGGCCCACCTAGTAGTAGGCAGCAGAGCAGGTAGAAACCAGGTAAAGAAGCAGCTTCATATCTCTGCTGGCTCTCAAATGGGTGGAGAATAGAATACAATGTGGACGGGGGTGGGATTCACTTAGGAGAAGGGTTTGGCAAACATGCCCCATGACTGGCACATAAGCAAGATTTGGCACATAAGTGAGACTTGGCATCAGTCACAGAAGAGGCAGCTTGCATAATAGGCCTCATGTAAGTAAGGTAAAGTGGCAATGACATGGACATGGCCATAAGAAAGGGTTGGGAGGGATGGGAGGATACAAGATGAAAAATCATTAAAGGAAAATAAAGTCTCCAGATTAGAGGGGTTTCACCTGTGAGTCAGGCATGTTGTGGAACTGTATATTTTTAGCCTTTTGTAATCCAATATATATATATATCTATATAGATATAAATATATATATATGGTATGGGTATGCTATGGTATGGTATGATAAACCTTTTTTTATACAGGAAGAAAACATGTCATTTGGACTTTATCAGTCCAGTTTGCAAGACAGTCCTGTAGACACACACACACACACACACATATATATATATACACATGTACTGACTATTGTTTCCCACTTTCACCATTGCAAAGTATATTTTCAAGCCTTTTTGTAATCTATAAATGCTGTATGCACCTGCTATTGTTCTCACACCTTTGCTAATGCTGTATATTTTTCCTTGTAATTTATAATTGAATTGAGTTTTCTTTTAAAAGTATAATATAGCATCACATTGTAGACAGTCATCATACTAACTATAACTAGTTTCATGTACCGTACATACACATCTTAGCATGAGTACTAGTAATGTCACAGTTCATCAAAACATATTCCTATGACGCCTGATTTTAAGATATTTCAAACATTTCTTATATAACCAAAAATACTTTATTTCTTAAATAATCATCTACACTGCAGTCCAGCATATACAGTAGAAAATTAATTTTATCACTTTACCTCTTTACTCATTTAAGTAAGGGTTTCTCATTTGGGGTTAAAAATAAAGTTTCATTTCTATATCAATCTATCTGGATTATTGGGGAAATTAGTGAGAGAAGTTCTTTCCATAATCAGGCTAATAATAGGGTGTGACACCATCCATACTGTATCTTTGTAATTATCTGTCATGTCTGTATGGTGTATCAATCTTCCATTTGTAATGTGTCCTGGAGTATGTTTAACCATTTATTGTTATTGAAAGTCCCCAGAGAATCAAATTCCAGTTGCTAAAATCTTTGTGGCCATGGAGGCAAGGGCTACCACCTTGCTATGGTCTTCTATTAAAAAGTTACAAAATTAAAGATTCTTGCAAGCTAAAAATATAACTCCTAGATGGGTCCACCATCAAAGAAACAAAAGACTACAATTGCCCAGGAGTAGACATAGACAACACCTTAAGTTTCAAGAAACATATAAAATCGACTTTCAAAAAGTGAATGCCAGACTAGGAGCCCTCTGCTGAAATGCTGCACCATACAACAAAAACCAAGAGTGACTCTAGACACCCAGCTGCTTCTGACCATTCCGAATATGGAAGCACAGCTTACCAGCATGCAAGTAACCAGGTGCTGGAGAAATTGGACACACAATATCACAAAATGGCAAGATTTGTCCTTAGACCATATGACATCCACCACTGTGCTTGCTCTAAACACTACAAACATATGAGCGTACAAAATTGCTGGCAGAAAAGGCCCACAAGTCTATCAAGTCTGCCTGACTGTGCAGCTCTTAGTTTCATATCACTACAGCTGCCTCAACCCCACCCAAACCCCTCCTTCCTCCTCTTTCCTGGTTCTTTCCCCCTTTGTGTTCTTGTCTGTACTAACCCTGCCTTTGATTCTATCCCACTGTCCTTTGAGCGATTAACTCCTCTGGCAGTGTTCCAACCATACCACTCTCTCTCTGAAGTAGTGCCTCCTCATCTCCCTCTAAACTTTCCCCTTCCAGCTTCAGACTGTGCCCCCTAGTGACCCGTCCCCCTTTATGGAACAATCCTCCCTCCCTCCCTGACTTTGTTGATGGAAGAGAGATACCTGGATATCATGGCAGTCACAGAAACATGATACACAGAGATCCATGACTGGGATGTCAACATACCACAGTACACAAGCTACAGGAGGGCAGGGAGAGAGAAGAGGAGGAGGAGTAGCTCTCTATGTATTAGAAGGATCAAAGCAACAGAACTAAAGGGTAAACAGGAGGACAGGAGGCACTGTGGGTCACCCTGAAGACTGGAAATGGCACCACAATCCACACAGGGTTGTATACAGACCCCCGTCTCAGGGGAGGAAATGGACAAGAAAATGATAGAAGGCATCCTTAGGATGGCAGAGAAAGGAGATATTGCTGATGGGGACCTGAATATGCCAGATGTTTACTGGAGTATCTTTGCTGCAACCACATCCAAGAGCAGGGCCATTCTTGATGCCCTACAGGGGCATGCCTCAGACAGCTTAGTATTGGAACCCACTCAGGAGAGAGCAATCCTAGACCTGTACTCGAAAATGAGGACAGTGAGAGGATCTCAGATCTAGAAGTGGGTATCCATCTGGGAACAAGTGACCACCAAACAGTGTGGTTCACGATAAACTCAGCTGTAGAGTCAAGCCATACAAAGTGAAGGTACTGGACTTCAGAAGGGCTGGTTTTGCCAAAATGGGAGAGTGCCTCTAGCAAACAGGCAAGAAGGAGGGTGGAGCAACAATGGGGAAACATCAAAACTGCCATCACAGAGGCAAGCCTTTGTGTGAAGCAAATAAACAAATCAAAAACGAAAGAAAACACTATGGTTCTCAAAAGAGGTGGTGGGGAAGGTTAGGGAGAAAGATAGCATTTAGAAAGTATAAGGAAACACAGAAGGAGCAGGATAGAGAACTGTACCAGATAAAGTAGAAGGAAGTGGGAAGGCAGTCAGAATAGCAAAGGCCCAAACCGAGAAAAGATAGCCAACTCGGTTAAAAGGGGATAAAACCTTTTATAGGTACATTAGGGTGCGAAGAAAGACAAAGGGAGGGATACTGAGGCTGAATAAAGAGGAGGAGGGTGGGGCAGAGAGAGACAGTGAAAAGCAGGATACTGAATGAATACTTCTGCTCAGTATTCACAAAGGAAGAGGAGGAGAGGTACCTAATCCAGTCAATAGAAGCACTCTGGATGGGGGAGTCGATATCAGTCCTTTCACAGAAGAAAGCGGTTCTGAAAGAACTCCTAAACTGAAGGTGGACAAAGCAATAGGGCCTGATGGGATTCACCCCAGAATTCTAAAACAACTAAGGGAAGAACGAGAACACCACTGACTACCCTTTTAACAAATCATGGGAGGATGTGTGGTACCTGAGGACTGGAGGAGGGCGGATGTGATTCCCCTTCACAAAGTGGGAGAAAGACAGAGGCAGGAAACTACAGACCTGTCAGGTTGACCTCAGTGATAGGGAAAATGATAGAATCACTTCTGAAGGAAAGAATTGTTGAGTTCCTAGAGGCCAGTGGGGCACAGGACCCAAAGCAGCATGGATTCACAGCAGGAAGATCATGTCAGATGAATCTAATCGATTTCTTGACTGGGTGACCAAAGTAGTAGACCAGGGAGGGCTGTGGACATAGCCTACCTAGACTTTAGCAAGGCATTTGACACAGTCCTGCACAAAGATTAATAAACAAATTAGCCAGCCTGGGGAGTGGGTCCCAGGGTGATAGCTGAGGTAAAACACTGGCAAAACAACAGGATGCAGAGGGTAATAGTAATGGAGTCCACTGTGAAGATAGGGGGTTACTAGCGGGTACTGCAGGGTTCAGTACTGAGTCCGGTCCTTTTAATGTCTTTATAAGTGACACTGCAGAGGGACTGGAAGGAAAGTATGCCTCTTTGCAAACAACACAAAGATCTGCAACAGGGTTGATACACAAGGTGGAGTGGAAAGGATGAGAAGTAACTTGGCAAGGTTGGAGGAATGGTCAAATGTATGGCAGTTTAGATTCAATGCAAGAAGTGCAAAGTAATGCACCTGGAAACAAAAACATACTAACATACTATTTGCCAGCAGATTAGGCCTTCGGTCTATCGAGTCTGCTCGAACCTCAGGTCCCTAGTTGGGTGCTGAGGCCCTCCCCCACTTGTGTTCCAGAAACCCCTATCATCCATCCCCACCCCCAGGACAGGCCATCATCTGATACATCCACTTTCTGTGTCTGTCTCCCCTCTCTTGAAGCCCTCCACTGTGGATCTCTGAACCAGCTCACCAGGCAGTGCATTCCAATGGTCCACCACCCTCTCAGTGAAAAACCTCCTCCTCTTTCCCCCTCACGATCCACCTTCCAACTTCAAACCATGCCCTCTGGTGATAACTCCCTGCTTTAGTCTAAAGATCCCTCCATGTTTACCTATTTATTCCCTTGAGGTACTTGAAGACCTCAATCATGTCCCCCTGTCTCCTCTCCTCCAATGAAAACAGGCAGAGATCCTCAAGTCTGTCCTCATCGTCAAATCCCTAGCCCTCTGTATCATCTTAGTTGCCCTCCTCTGTACCTCTCCAGGAGCTGTATGTCCCTCTTCAAGTGTGGTCTCCAGTACTGTACACAGTACTCAAGATGTGGTCTAACCAGCCCATTGTACAGCAGCAGAATCACTTCCTTGCTCCTAGAGGTGATCCCCCTTACGATGCATCCCAACATCCTGTTTGCCTTGCTACGCTCTCCTGCACTGCTCAGAATTATTCATACATGCATCCACCATGACCCTAGGTCTTTTTCCCCTATTGAGGCCTCCAGTGCCTCCCTCCCAGGGTGTACCTGTGTTGGGTTTCCCGCCAAGATGTAACACCTTGCACTTGGTGATATTGAAATTTAATTTCCATGTGTGAGCCCAGCCTTCCAGGGTGTCCAGGTCCCCTTGCAGGCCAACCTCCCCTTCTCCCTCAACTACTGCTCCCATCTTGGGTCATCCACAAAGAGACTCATTTCACACCCTATACCCTCCCTGATGTCCGATATGTATGCATTAAACAGGATCGGACCCAGGACAGAGCCCTGCAGTACCCCACTACCAACCTCTCTAGGGTTTGAGAGCTCCCCACAGACCACTACTTTCTGGGTGCATCCAGCTAGCCAGTTTTCAATCCATCTGACCATCATAAGGCTTACTCTCAACCCCATCAGTTTCTCCATCAGACCATTGTGGGGACAGAGTCAAACACCTTGCTGAAGTCCAAGAATAATACATCCACAGGCTTTCCCTGTGCAGTTCTGATGTTACCCATTCATAGAACTCCACAAGATTGGTTTGACATGATCTACCTGGCACAAACCCATGTTGCCGACTATCCAGACCTCCACCTCCTCCAAGTACACCCCAATCGTTCCTTTAGTATATTCTCCATTAATTTTCCACCACCGAGGTCAAACTGATGGGTCTATAGTTAGCTGGTACTTCCCTTGACCCCTCTTTGTGGATTGGCACCACATGTGCCTCTCTCCAATCCCTAGGTACCCTCCCTGTCTCAAGTGACCTGTTGAAGAGCTTCGCCAGGGTGTAGCCAGTATGTCCGCCAATTCCATAGTAGTCTCGGATGAATGCCATCCAGCCCAGGAGATTTGTCTTTCTTTAGGGCCTTGAGGGCTAACCACACCCTTTTAGGAGATAGCATCATCCGTCCCCTCCACCTTACTGACCTTTATCCTTATCCTGATGTGACACCCTTGGGTACCTCTCCTCCCTCCCTCTTGCTCCATTTCTGTTGCTGCCCTGATCCCACTCACTGCTGCTTCTATCCCCATTGTGCCTTGCTTTGTAGATATCCCATCCCTCCCTAGTGAACACAGAGGCAAAATACTTGTTAAATACCTCTGCCTTGTCCCTCACCTCTTCCCACACCCTCCTTCTGATCTCAATCTGCTGAGACGGCCCTTAGTTTTCTCCACTCCCCAGTGTACCAGAAGAACCCCTTTTCCTCCATGTATCCCCTGTGCCAGCCGCTGCTCTTACTGGACTTTGCCCCTCACCATCCGGTGACTTTTCTAGATGCAAGATGGTACATTTCCTTATCCCTATCCTCTTGTTGTTTTATATTTTTGTGGGCCGCCTTCTTTTCTCTGACCGCTACCTGAACCTCACTGGACCACCAGCATGGTTTATGTGACCTTGCTCCTCTTATGTTTCACCTTAGCACAGGTCCTGACTGCCTCATGAAGTCCCGTTTTATGACCTCCCATCTCCTTTCCACATTTGTCATTGATGTAATCCTCTTCAAGTGATCCTTGAGAATATTTCCCATGCCCACAAAGTCTGCACCCCTGAAGTCCACTGCCAGTGTCCTAGATTTCACCCTCCCCATGCTTATTTGAAACCAGACAGTATTGTGGTTGCTCTCAGTCAGGGATCCTCTCACAACCAGGTCCCTTACCAGATCCCCATCTGCCAGAACCACGTCCAGAACATGCCCCTCCCTTGTGGGCTCCATCACATGCTGTGTTAAGAACACATCCTGGAAGCCGTCCAGCAGCCTCTGCTCCTTGGCCACCTTAGAGGACATGGTTCCCCAGTTTGTACTTGCATATTAAGGTCCCCATCAACACCACTCCTTCTCCTTTTGGTCCACACTGGGCAATGATGTTGTCCAGCAGACCATCCTCCAGAACATCACCCATCCCGGGGGCTATACTACACCCAGCTTGACCTTATCTCCTGCTGGGGATCGTGAGGTGACCCATAAGGCTCCATGTTTCCTCTGCCTCTTCTACCCTAGTAATTTCGTCATCTCTAATGAACATAGCCACTCCACCCCTCTGCCCTCCTTTCTATCCTTCCTAAGTATAGTGTACCCCGCACGCTTAGGTCCCAGTCATGGTTTTTGTTGGCCCACGCCTCCTGACCGCCACCACATCCACCCCCGAATAGCATGGCCTGGAACTCTGGCAACTTGTTTCCCAAGCTCCTGGCATTTACTAACACCAACCCCACCCTTACCCCTGATCCCCTTTGTCGAACCCCACCCAGGTTCTTTATACTTCCATCCTCCTCTGCTCCTCCTGAAACCTCCACCCCAGTCTGTTTCCCCCCTCCTCCCCTTGGGTTTGAGGGCTACTTCCCTCATCTGGAGGAGAGGGCTTCTGGTCAGTCCCTCCCTTATCCCTTCCCTCCTCACAAGTTTAAACCCCACCTTTCTTGAATGTAGTCAGCCATCCCCTGTTTAAGGACTTCCTTCCCTAATGGGGCAAGATGAAGCCTGTCCTTGGCATACAGTCCCTTATCCTCCCAAACTCCTTTCCAGTTCCATAACACTCCCAACCCACCTCTTCACCCCACTTCCTAAGCCAGTCATTAACCTCTGTGATCTTCATTTTTTCCCACCCAGAGGAAGAGTACACAATGGGGGTGAGATACTGACAACAATAAAATGGAAAGGGACCTGGGGTAGTTATATCGGATGACCTAAAGGTGGGCAAGCAATGTGAGAAGGCAGTAAGGAGGGTTGGGGGATACTGGGATGCATAGGGAGAGGCATCACCAGTAGAAAACAGGAAGTTGTTATCCTCTGTACAGACAGTTGGTGAAACCCCATCTGGAGTACTGCGTGCAGTTCTAGAGACCTCATCTCCACAAAGACATAGACAGGTGGAGGACATCCAGATAGAGGCAACCAAAATGGTGCAGGGTCTGCATCAGAAGACATACAAAGAGACTAGACTAAAGGAGCTTAATATGTATACCCTCGAGGAAAGGGGGGACATGATAGAAACTTTTAAGTACCTCAAGGGAATGAACAAAGTCCAAGAGGGTAGCATCTTTCAGAAAAGAGATGTGCAAGAACAAGGAGGCACAATTTGAAGATAGAGGGGACGGCTCAGAGGTAATGTGAGGAAGCATTTTTCATGGAGAGGGTAGTGGATGCATGGAACAGCCTTGCTGAGGAGGTCATGGAGTCAAAACAGTGAGGGAATTCAAGAATGCATGGGACAGACATAAGGCAATTCCAGCAAGGGGGTAGGAGGAAGTAGGCTGTTGGTTAACTAGGATCTGCAGCTTATCCATTAGGTAGGGAAATGGGCAGACTAGGTAGGTCAAGCGGTCCTTATCTGCCATCAAATTCTATGTTTCTGTGTCTTTCAAGTACTTAGAGGTCTCTATCATGTCCCCTCTTACCTTTCTGTTTTCCAGCGAGTACATGTTGAGCTCCTTCAACCTTTCCTCGACGGCAACTCCCTAGTACCATTTTCATTTTGTAGCCTCGCGCTGCACCCCTCCAGTAATCTCACATACTTTTTTGAGGTATGGGCACCAGAACTGTACACAGTACTCCAAGTGTGGCTTCACCAGTGATCTATACAATGGCAGGATTACCTCCCCTTTCAAGAGGTGATCCTCTGGCAATGCGCACCAGCATCCTATTTGCCCTGCTGCCGCCCCTCCCACACTGTGCTGATTCCTTCATGTCCCTGTGACTATTACCCCAGATCCTTTCCTCCTCTGAAACTGTTACCTGCACTCCCCCAGCCAGTAGCTGTTCCTGGATTTTGGCTCCAAGGTGCATGACCTGCATTTCTTACCATTAAACCGCAACTGCAACTCTCTAGACCAGTGTTCGAGTTTAGCTAGATCCCTCTGAGTGCCTGCCTCTCTCCTCATTGTCCACTTTTGTGCAAATCTTAGTGCCATTCATGAACAGGCTGGTCTTACTCTTGTCTCCCTCTGCAAATGTCTCCAATGAAGACATAGAACAAAGCAAGGTCCAGCACTGAACCCATGCGGTACCCTACTCATTACTAGCCTTGGCTTGGATGTCTCCCACTTGCAACTACCTTCTGTTGTCTGCTCTGCAGCCAGCTCCCAACCCACCCCACTAGTTTTTCCCTGCCCCATGTCCCTCAACTTGCTCATTATCTTCCTGTGCAGCACCGAGTCGAAAGCCTTGCTGAAGTTCAGATACAGGACATCCACAGCGTGACCTTCATCAACCACCCTAGTGACCCAGTCAAAGAAATCAATCAGGTTAGTTTGGCAAGATCTTCCTGTGACAAACACATGCTGTCTCTCATCCTGCAGACCATTGCTATCAAGAAAGGTTATCAGCCCCTCCTTCAGAATGGTCTCCATCAACTTCCCCACTATGGAAGTCAAGCTCACTGATCTGTAGCTACCCAGTTGGTCCAAGGGTCCACTCTTGTGAAGGGGCACCATGTGAGCCATCCTCCAGTCCCTGGGTACATTTTCTGTCTCCAAGGAGGTGTGAATAGATCCATCAGAGGGCCTGCAACACCTCTGCCAGTTCCTTCAGGACCCTTGGGTGTACACCATCTGGTCCTGGTGCCTTGTCCACCTGCAAGGCTTTAAGGCCCTTCAGAACTCTGTCCTCTTGGATGACCCCATCTGTTATCCTACCCCACCCTTGCGCCCTTTCCCATGTGGTTTTGGGCCATCCATTTCTTTTGTGAACACCGAGCAGAAATACTCATTGAGTGCCTCTGCCTGATTTTCCCCTTGTTCCGCCCATCCTCCCTCTCTTGATTCTAACAATGTCATCCCTACAACTCCTCTTCTCCTTATGTATTTAAAGAACCCCTTTCCCCTCTCTGATCACCTGAGCCAACTTCAGCTCCTTTGTTGCCTTGTCTGACCAGGCACCTACCTAGATGCCTTTGTGAACACTTCTCTATCCTCTTCACGCTCAGATTTTATTAACTTAATGAAGGCCAGTCTTTTTCCTTCACCTTCCGCTCCACCTCTTTGCTGAGCCAGCTAGGTTTTTGACCTGGTCTGCTTACTCTGAGATTTGGAACACGTGTTCATGGCCTCATTTAGCTCCTTCCTAATGATTGCCCACTTCTGTTCATCATCCATCCCTGGGTTAATTTCAGCTAAATACTTCTCAGGATGCTGCCCATTCTGGCAAAATCTGCCTTCTTGAAATCCAACACTCTTGTCCTGGTCTTAGCCTACTCCCTTCCTGTGTTGAGGAGGAACACAACTGAGCAGTGTTCACTTCCTGCTAGAGGGTCATGCTACCACATCCTGGACTTGGTCCCCATTTGTTAGCACTAAGTCCAGTATGTTTCCTCCCTAGTAGGATCCATCACCCTGCCCTAGGTAGCTGTCTTGGATAGCTCCAGCAGCACCTGTTCCCTGGCGTGTACTATAGTTACTGTCTGTCAGGTAACCCCAGGTAGGCTGAAGTCTCCCACTATAACTGCATTCCCTTTGCCACTGACCTTCCTGATTTGCTCCCCCAGCTCCCTATCCACCTCCTCACTCTGTGAGGGTGGCCTGTACACCACCCCATCCTGAGCTTCTTACCTTTAGGGCTTTGGAGCAATACCCATATGACTTCCTGCATCCTCTCATCCCCTTCCTCCCTGGTACACAGTATCCTCCCTGACATAAATAGCCACCTCCCCTTCCCCCTCCGTCCCTCAGAACACCTTGTATCCCGGGATCGTGAGATCCTAGTCATCGATTGGGTGGCCCAGGTCTCTGAAATGGTGATAATATCTACCTCCCTCCACCATCATTGCCTGGAGCTCTGCCACCTTGCTTGCTAAGCTCCTTACATCTGAAGATACTACAGTCCACCTTGTGTCCTGTCCTCATCTTCCCATCTCTCCCTTCCACTTTTGTCTTGGTAACTTCCTCACTCTCCTCCACCTCCCTCTCTGGCGGGGGTGAGGCCTTCAGTCTCCCCTAGAAGGTGCCTCGTCCTTGCTATCTGACTCAGCCCCTCCACCCTCCTGTTTAAATCTATGTTGTTTTTAATGTACTCCTCCAGCCCCTGTGTCAATGCCCTTGTATCCTCGATGTTGAGATGCAGCATATCCTTGCATAAAGCCCTTATTGTTCCACTGAAC
Organism: Neoceratodus forsteri; assembly: GCA_016271365.2. Lineage (NCBI taxonomy): Eukaryota > Metazoa > Chordata > Ceratodontiformes > Ceratodontidae > Neoceratodus > Neoceratodus forsteri. The sequence goes on along the minus strand of CM028129.1, from coordinate 232,553,491 downwards.
TGGGATTCTCAAACTAAGAAGAGAGAATTTCAGGACACTCATAGTCTAGAAATCATCATGGGCATGATTACTGGATATCAGGGACTAGCAAACAATTTCCCAAATAACACTCCAGACATGCAAGACATTAAAAGTAGAGGCCTCTGTGTAGCTAGGGTCTGAACCAACTATGGGAAAATTAGTTTAGATTGCCACATTCCCAAGATGTGGAAGTCCTGTACCCAAAATCCAGAGGAGTAAATCCCTGGATGAATTTAAAATTACTATAAAGCTCAGAGTTCTGTAACTGTTACTAAACTGACAGTGCAGTCTCCCTTCGAGAGCAACCCCTCTCCAAACTAACAGCATAGGTACCTGCCTTAAAGACTAAATGCAAATACCGTTTATATTGCTATTCTAACCTGCTTTAACTTTCGCTTAGATTATTTCAGCTCCCTTTACCTAGGGCTACCTGGGGTGGAAATGAGCCGGCTGCAGCTGGTGCAGAACGTGGCAGCCTGGCTTTTGACGGATCGTGACGTCCTGTCATATTTCGCCGTGCTACACGGATTGCACTGGCTGCCAGTACAGTGGCAGATTACCTTCAAAGTCAGTATTCTGACTTCTAAAGCCCCATGCAGACTGGGCCTGGACTACCTGAAAGAGCTCCTGGTTCCTTACTGCCCTGGGCGATCACTCTGCTCAGCCGACAAAGGGGTTGCTAGAGATTCCAAGGGTGTGTTTGAAATTTCTCTGGGCCAGAGCATTCATGTATGCGCCCCAATGCTCTGGAATTCCTACCCCATCAGTTACGGAGGTACAACTGTGGAGGGATTTAAGCAAGCCCTGAAAACTATTTTATGGCACCAGGCATTCGGTGATGGATTGATTGATGGCATAATGACACTATTGATTTTATATGATTTATGTCGCTTGATATCTGATATGTGATTTTAAATTTGTTAGGTGCCTTGGTATTCGAAAGGTGCCATAAAAATAAAGTTATTATTATTATTATTAACTAAAGTACATTGTATGCTTATACTGTTAATTTAACTGCTGTAACCAATGTGATGCATCTTGCTTGAACTTATTGTATAATTAATGAACTGTACCTCAGTACAGGACAACTTTGAAAATAGGACCATGATAGCCCAAACAGTTTTATTCTGTCAAAAATAAAGATTTTTACTACTACTACTACAGTACATAATAAAACGACTTTACATTTAAAGTCACAAAGTCCCTTATATTTACACTGACTATTGCAAAAGGCAAGCCCTTTGTCCAAAGCCACCCAAGCCAAGTAAAGTGTGTCTGGTGGCCAGAAATGAGACTATGATATGTTCCAAGGCAGAACATGTATAGTGGGAATGATCCTTGTGGCAGTTGCCAAAACTGCCATAATACACATAACACAAAATAATACACAACCCATTTAAGACTCTGAATGTACATATTACAGAATTCATAATGTGTCAGACAGAACAAGTGGTATACAGTAGGTGCTGAAATGTCCACATGATTTAGCTTACATCAGCAAAACATCAAGACCACAGAGATTAAACTTAAACAAGTGTAAAAGTGACACCAGAAAAGAAGCTGAGGCCTTTGCTGTGGCCAGGCATTTCAAGAGGCATAACCACGGTGTGTCCACACTTAGGTTTGTGGGCCTAGAAAGGGTAGAGAATACTAAAGGGAGGAGGTGTAAACAGAATGCTTCTAAAGACAGGGATGCATATTGATAGAACACTTCAGTACCCTGAATCCAAACTATGGCATCAGTGAAGAAATCGCTTAGGTTGATTTCAGATGAGGATAGTTATCCATTACACAACTGCTTTCAGTGATGCACCAGTGTCCGATTCGGTGATTGTGTTTCCTGTGTTGATATGCATATCTGTATTTGGTAGAATATTTGAGAGCCAGAGTCAGTGAGAGAGGGAGCAGCTAAACAACCTCATGGCTGTGTCTGTAAAGTAAAAGTCTTTTACTCCTGAGCTTTTTGCCATTTAGACACAGGAAATAGAGGGAGTGAGCATGGCTGTAGGGCATAGGAAAATGATTAGTTTTAATTGAACTGTTTTCACTATTGACTACAAGTCTTTAAAATTAAAGGACTCAGAGTCATTAGATGTAGCGTGCATGCACTATCACGAGGGAGTACACTTTTTTTAATTTTATTTTATTTAAACATTTGGTGACCAGGAAAGGCACACTGAGCTAAGGCTCATCTCCAGGTGTGACCAGGGGGACAGGGAGCATGAGCAAATACTGCAAATGGTCAGTTTGCAGTCACTGGCCATGTACGACCATGAGTAAAAAAGAAAGAACAAAAGTGAAATTATACCCAGTGCACGAGGCGTGGCTGCATTGGCATGCTTTTGAGAGTTACTGTGGGAACCATATCCCTATTTATGGATGTGATCTCAACAGCCGGTGCCTCTGTTAGATGGTAGAGACACCAGAGAGCAGGTAAATCTGCTACTATATGCTTAAAGATGCTGAGAGAATAGAGAAAAAAAAACAAGAGCGTCTATGATAGCCTTCGGAAGATTAAAGAGCATTTCTGATGAGAAGAAAATGTAAACAGAGCTGTTTTTCCTTCAGGGAGACAGAGCCATATCAGAAGCCTGGAGCTTTGACACAAAGTATACACTGACACACAGGTGTAATATTTTGGTACAAGCAAAGAAATTCAGTGCAGCCTCTTAAACGCATACCCTTGGGACCAGCAAAGTATGCATTTAAGAGGGCTATGTGTTTATCAGATCTTGTATTCTTTTAATGGTGAGCGTAGCTTGCAGTATGTGCCAGGGGCTGTGTAGGAAAAGAAATGCCAGCAGCACCTTAGTGTTTCCTTGGTTGGGGTAAAGTGATTTGTGACATGCTGTGGCATTCTTTAGTCTGATTCCTGTGTGAGGGAGTGTGCTTCTGGGATTTATGTAAAGGGCTTCTGTAACATTCTTTGGGGTTCTTTGCTTTGATTTCAGTGTGAGGGGAGGTGCTTCTGTGACTTGGGTTTGATGGTTAAACGGTTGAAGTAGGTGATTAACACCTCATTTTAATAGAGCAGACCACTAATTTTATTTATTTATTTAAGTCTTTGGTAACGGTAAGGCCTACTATGCACAAGTGCCTGTTTTCAGGGAGACATCGAGCACGGCAGGATTAAGTGACTTGCTCAGAGTCACACAGTATGCTTGTGGAGGTCATGGGAATCAAACCCAGGTGTGCTGGATATACCCAGCTCATTCACAGCTCATTACTCTAACCTCTAGGCTATATTGCCAGCCCTGGCAATTAACATACAACTAATTGCTTATTAATAAGGCAGCTACATGCAGTGTCAGTAAACTGGGCCAGTCAGTCCACACTTGAACAGCAAATCTAAGGGAAAATATGCATTTAAAAGGCTCCTTATATGCATTTAACAGGTCTATTTAACATAGGAAGTAGAGGAAAAAATTGGGACTTGGAAATTTTATGTGTTTATGCGGGCTATGCATTTATCAGGTATGTGTTTAAGTGGGATGCACTGTAATAATAAAAGTTCAGAATAAGAATCCAGAAGTAGTACTAAATTTTGAAAGGCCACAAATATGAGGTGTTGCAATTTGCTGATTGTTTTATCTAGAAAATGGAATGAATCAGGAGACAGAAATGGAAACAACAGACTACACTAAGACTGGTATGTTTTAAAGCCAGAATAAATAGCACAGAGGTAATGAACCACATATATTTTTATACGCTTATTACTGGTGTATTGGTACTTTGGACACTGGATTCTGCTCTATCTAGCTCAGAGAAAGAGATGCAGAAAACAGAATTTGCATGATCAGTTGAAATTAGCTTGTTATATGGACTCTCACTTTGTTGTACGGAAACTGCGGTGGTAGCTGTTGGATGCACTTTTATTGGGGAAGGCTTGAAGGATAATTACATTTTAACATTACACTGCAGATTTTTCAGGGTATAAGATGACTAATGTTTGTATATTTATATGCCATGGTTTAGAGAATGTATTAATTTAGCTTTGTTATTAGTTTATCGATTTAGGCGTGTTAATTTCCTGAAGAGTGGTAGGACCTGGATCCATGATGCTGGCACAACATCAAATACACTAACTTCCTCAACCATGCCGGAAACATGTTGACACCCCCAACCCGGCCGCATCCCTGGAGCGAATGGCAACAGGTGACACTCTATGCAGAGGCTGCGCTCCTACTTTGCAGGGGGCTGTGCCCACCATACACCCCTACTATAAAGTGGAGTTAGATATTTACCCCTCATCGCTAAACAGTCGATTGATGAAACCCCATCGCTGCTGATAGGCGCCGAGGGGGTTTCGTGTGCCGTGCTGCTGTAGCGACTATATACTGTAGGACCTTATACCACAAAACATTGATGGTTTTAGAATTAATATGTCTGCAGAATGGTGTTTGAACATATTACATGGAATAAGTCTAATGATGACCCATTCATTTGGCTTCCATGACAGGGAGATCTACTCTATTCTACTGTACCTGGGGTTTAATTAAGCAATAAGGCATGACAGGGGTGCATTATGGTGGGATAATGACCCACCTCAGGTGGGTTGAAGCACGAGTGAAGCTGAGTGCTTCCAACACCGAAGGACCATTAGTCCACCATAACGCACTTCCTGGAGTGCTTTATTCGATTATGAAATGGGTCCTCTTTAGTAAGTTGGATGCATTTTTTTAAATATATTTTTGCTGAGCTACTTTCAGCTGTGCTGGGATGATGACCCAGCCGAAGGACCTCTTGGCCAAGCAGGAGCCAGTATTCTTTCTGCCCATTTCATAATTCTTTACAGGACATCTTTAATGCAAGGATTTCTTACAAGTGTGACCTCTTTTGGACTGTGCTGTCTTTCATTCTGCACTCTCTTTCAAGCTGTTCTATGGGGCAAGCAGATCCATGGATCCCAGCGACCTTCCTTGAGGGTGGTGGTGGTAGTAGTAGTAGCAGTTTTATTTCTAGGGTACCCTTCTCAGAGGGCTCAGGTGCCATACATGGTGAAACAGTGGTCATCTCTCACACAGTAGATAGTATTAAAGCCAGTAAAATAAAGCCACAATCAATACATTTGCCACTCTAGCATAATGAATAGAATATAGTAAAATAAATAAATAAAGTAACTAAGTAACAGCAGCAGCTTAGACAGCCAAGAGTGAAAGGGATCTTACAGGTCCTTAAAACCTGTCTGAAAAAGTTTGCCTTCAGCACACTTTTAAAGGCCTCCGCCAGTCACCCACCACACCACCGTCCTACCCTATCCCATGTTTCTCAGCTTGTTCAACAGCCTTCTATGTGGCACAGTGTCAAAGACCATGCTGAAGTTCACTTAGGCCACATCCACTGCCCCCATATCCACCTCTCTTGTCACCCAGTCGAAGGAATTCAATGAGGTTAGTGCAAATAAGCAGCGTACAACAGTACTATTGTCGAAGGAGTATGGACCTAAAACAGTTCATTTGTTCTGCTCCCACCAGAACCAGGCCAGGAAACTTTTGGATGAAACTGTTCTAGGCAGTTCTCCACTACTGCTATCACATAGTCAAGTGCCCAGTAAATTGGAGACATAAAGTTTGAGCTAGCAGGCTCTCTCACCACCCAATGACCCACATAATAAGTCCTCCTCTGCATGGTTGTTAGGAGTCTGAGAAACTTTTATCACAACAATGTAGAGAACACAGACCTGAGAGCAACCATGATAATCAGTCCTGGAGAACCAGTCCACTCAGGTGTAACAGAGCACCTGGATCAGCTGTCGTGACAGTTCCCGTGGCTTAGTCCCTCGAAATCAGGCTACAGTACAACTGGTCTCAGTTCCTTATGGCCCCAGCACTGCTGCTCAGTCTTCAGCTGCTACCCATGGCTCACCACATTCAGCATGTTCAGGCCCCAGCGCCGGCAACCCCAGCGGATGCCTCAGGAACTGCTACCTACTTTCTTCCTTCCAACCTCAAGGGGGTTCCCCATCATGTACTGCTGTAGATCTGTCAAAATAGCAACTAGCTGAACCCTGGGCACTGCTGACCAGACAGCAGTACACTTAACAACATCAGGAAAACTCTGGCTAGCTGCTAGTTTCTTCTGAGATCTCAAGCACAAGCCAGGCTCAGTACAGCCCTCCAGAACTACCTGAGGTGCTATGCTGTCCCGATCTTCGGCTCTCAGCAGGCATCCTGGGACATGCCTTCCTCCCTTCAGGCTCTTACCTGTTCCTCCTTGCTCTGCTCTGGAGACCTCACCAGAGGGGACCAGTGCCACCTGGACCTAGGGACCCTACCACCATCCCTGGGCCCACAGGCCCTCCCAGCTTAGTCAGCAGCTAGAGCGCTGGGCCCCTTTGCTGTTCTTCTATCTTCTTGCCTTTCAATACAGGCTTTCAGCCTGACTTCCTTTCTTATAATGCCAAGGGTGAAAGGGACCATGAATATTCATGATAGAGCTTTCTCTTCAAGAGCCCTCTCGAACTGGCCTCAGGCTGAGTGAAGAGTGCAACTGGTTACAACTACAGCGTGGTTTTTAAATGTTTTCAAATACACTACTTCTATTATTGGCTTAGACTCTTCGTTTGTGGCACCATTTTTGGCATAATTCTCACAGAGTCGAGGATTTGAGAGTCTGGAAAACTTTGCTACGGAAAATGTGACATGTTCCATACTCAACGAAGTTCTTTCACTTTCATGGGTTGGTACTTCACAGGAAATAATCGATTCTGTGGAAATATTATTTTGTGGTATGCACATTTTTTTCTTGAAATGCGTGCGCCCACTTCACCTAAAATGTAGCTAAGTACTAAGTGCGACACTTCGCTGTATTTTTGCCTGTGAAGTTTAAATTTGCTGCATCTGTACTGAGAATTTTTGATGTCTTCCATTTCTTCCTATAAGGAAGGTGTCCTTTTACATGGAATTCTGAAGCAATGATTTTTTAAATGTAGCTGAAATGCAAGCAAGAAATATGTCTTGGATCTGCTGCTTTTTGCAGCAATTCATTTATTTTCTGTATGGTCCCTCTAACGGTTACATACTTGTGACTATTTTAATGGGCTGAAATGGATGGTCTTTTGATGGTTTTACAAACTTTAGCTTGTTATTTCTGTAACTGATTGCAGTAATTAACTAAATCTAAAATTCTCTATCTGAATTTTCTTGCCACGTTTGGAGCAGCCACCACAGCATCTCTCTAAACATCTATCAGCATGTACTGTATCATCAAGAAGCATTCTCCTGTAATCATCTTCCTGTTTTGAACTCTATGTCCAGAACCCCATTTCTGAACTTCAATATGTCTCCAAGTACTGTCCAACTAGATGCACCAACCTGGAGGAAGGCAGCCTAAGGTCCTGGGCTCCCAGTCTGAGGGAGATGCCTCTAGCAGTGCCAAAGATCTACCTTTCCACTGACAAGTTGCAGAAGGAACTTCCATTGGCAGTGCATACAGCTGCCATCTTCATTATTTTGGGGGTTAACAACCCATTGCATTCCCTTCAACTTTAGGCAGATGGGCTAAGTCCATCTAGCACTGCTCCATGAGACTGAAAAGTCTCAGTTACAAGACTATGGAGCGATTCCTGTCATATGAACTCAAGTTATGAATAAGCACTTGAATATGATAATTCTGCCCTCAGATACTCTGAACGTAAAGGGTATAGCCTTTGGTTTAAGAGGCAGCGGTCAAGTCACACAGACCCCAGCCATTATCATGATGCCTGGAGCACAGTTTCAGCATGCCTTTGGAAAAATTGCTCTAGTTTCTCCCTCCTCCTCTAGCGACTCACCCTCCAGTTAGGGAACCATCTCATCCTCTTCATTTTCCTTCAGTCAGACAGTCTGAATCTCTCTGGCACCTTTATGTTAGGCAGGAAAGTCTTGGTCACAAGACTACAAGATTATATTCATTAACTCACTTTATGTAAAAACACTTGAACACACTCATTTTGCCTGCTAATCCAGTGAAGTACCAGTCAAGGAAGGTTTCTATTTTAGTTATTTATTTAGTTTTTGTTGACTAGGAAAGGAGGACTAGACAATAAGTAGACAATACTGCCTGTGTTCAGCCTCATGGGGAGGGCAGATACAGATGTGAAATTTAACCAGGTTAACCCTTTTAGGTGGTATTCTGTAAGTGAATGGGTGAATTTGGCCGGACACCAGGAAATTCTCCTATTCTTTTGAGAAGTGCCATGGAATTTTAACATCCACCTGAGCAACCAATAGAAAAGCAGACAGTACCTCAGTTTACCGTTCATTATTCCCTTGATTCATTGCTCATCCTTTGGCGTTGAGTGACCACACAGCCCTAACAGAGCTCTTGGCTCCACATGTGGCACAGGGTCTGAAAGTAGAGTTTGTCCCTTCCCCATAGCCATCTCCCACTCATGCCTTTGGCAGCACTCTTCTGACATTGCCACCCCAGTCACCAGTGTCCTGGGCTAGCTCCCAAATCCATATCACCAGCATCGGAGGATGACTGATCCCAAGGGGCCATTATGTAGCCACAGAAAGATTTCTTCTTTTTGTTGTTATGAATTCTATTTTTGCTCCTGGGACTGTTGAGGATGTGCCCCACATCATTCTGTGCTTGGGTCCTGTTCAGTTTCACCCCTCATGCTGCCCCACTGGAACTTTACCTTGCTGTCCCTTGGGAGACCGTGGCTTGCCCTCCATGGTGGGGCCCCTGCAGGCAGAACTGGTGGGAGGACCGAGATGCTAATCTGAGGGAGATGAGGTGACTCATGAGTTTGGGGGAGGGCTGACGCTGGCAGGGATCTTGGCCTTCATGCCGTTAGTCAAAGGATTTTCCTCCTTGTGTGTGTTGTTTACTTGGCAGATCTTAATGTGCAATGATGTTGGCACATGGTGCTTCTGCCCACAATGTGCAGATGTCTTCTGCCTCTGCAAGCCCAGCTTCTGCTCTAGTTCCTGACTCACGAACCCTCGCTGTTGCTAAGGGTTGTATGTTGTGGACACCAGATCCTTTCCTCCCCAGAGAAAGTGAGCAGTCCATTAGATGCTCAGCCTTCTTCTATCTCCGCCCCTGTGACTCCTGAGTTTTCTCCTAAACTCGGTCATCAGCGCCACAAGTGGCAACTCTACCAGTGTGCAGGCTTGAAGATTTGTTCTTTGAGAGAAGGATTAGAACTGCTGACTTTAGGATTTTGATCTCTGGTTCTTGTGTCAGCCCACTGACTGATCAAGACATAACACTGGTGAAATATACCAGTCTGGCACCAGTATGTAACTGAACTGAACTGGCAGTAATCTTGAACTTCTCTTGAAACTTTTGATTAAGTTTAGTGCTAACCATCTTAGTGCTTCCCTATCCCCACACACTGCACTAACAAGTTCTTTAATTGGGGTTTTGTTTCCTCTGGCGGCTGCGTATTGGCCTAACTGCGGTTTGTTGAGACACTACAAACCGTAAATCAAACTAAGGTGTCTTGTTTCTGGCTGTATTGTAGTTCTACACTAGATAGAAAAAAATGGTTAAGCAGAAGTCACTCGAATTAAAAGCAAAGGCATTTAGAAATAAAAAAATTCAAAAGCATAATTAGAACGTTTCTTTGCCTGGGAAAGAAAACAGTGTTGTCTAGCAGATGTGACACACAGCTGTGAAACAGGTGAGCACAGGTTTGAATCCCACCACAGTTACTGCCTCACAGTGTGAACTTGAACGAATCTAAGTTGACCTTCCTGTATTTCATTCTATCCCAGTAGAAAACTAGGTTTACCCTACTGAGAATGAGATGTTAGACAGTTAGTAAAAATAACATAAATGTAAAGTACCCAAACTTTAAAGTTGGAATACTGGTGGCCCAGTGGCATTTAGGCTACAGTGCAGCATGCTGCCAGTTGCAAGACGGTTCACTTGTGACCCCAGAAATCCCATGCTGGATCAGCTGTCGCCTAAGCCATCTCAAAGGAGAGGCACTAGGCTCCCAGACGGAAAGGCTGGGAATACCCCCACCCCAAGCATTCAGATACACCCCCATGGTACAGACGTGCATCCACCATGCATGCCATAGTGTGACATTTATTTTTGAGGGGCAATATTTGCTATACCTCAGGGAACCATGTACCCCATCTTCTGATGTTATACCATTATTTCTGTGCTCTACATGAGTAAGCAGCAATGCAAATGCATACAGCTAAGGGTGTTGGAGTTTTCCATACAGAGCACAACACTGGGGTACACAGCTGGGTAACAAACAGGGTTACGAGTACAACCGCGGCAATGTATTTACAACATGAAGTAATAGGATTATGTATCTAGCTCATGGATAGCAAATGAGTTAGATATAAAACTGGGAGGCAACAAACTGCATTTATGTATAAACCTGAGGGAGCACCAAACAGGGCAATGACTTTGTTTTAGGGAGTAAGAAACATGGCCATGGTGTACAAACTTCATTTCCTAGCAACACCATTGCCATACCTCCCTTGCTTGACCAAACACAGAGTAGCATTCATGTTGCCCATGAAGGTTTCCCACTGCCCACCTTCCTGCCAGGTTGAGGGCGCAGTTGTACTGGCACCAAACATCTGGGCGGGTGAGGGGGAACAGAACGAGAAAAAAGACTGTTACTAGACTGTAACGGGCTTCCTTTTACTTTTAACTTTAATAAACCACGCCTAACCTCACCTAAATTGGGTTCATTATAGGAATTGCACGTATGTTAACTGGGCCTATGGGGCAGCAGCAGCATCTGATTAAAGCATCCTCCTCTGGCTCTAGATCTGAAGAGAGACTCAATTCTCCCTTACAATAATTTTATTTTATTACAAAAGGAGCCATATTAAAAGGCTCATGATTATGTCCTCTGTTCACCACACTTTTCCTGTATTTGACCTTTGATAACCTCCAAGGCTTTAAAATGTTTGAAAGGAGTAAAGGAGCCCATTTTATTACAGGGCCTCAGTGTGCATTCTTTCCAGCATATCTTTAACATCAGTTGACAAGAATTGTATAATTGCAGTCTCTGATCCCTTTAAGGCTGAAATCTGCTCATTTTCCCTCAAAGAGCATTTGAAGTTTTTGGGAGTTAAACGTACATTTGTCCTCCGCTGGGATACTTATAATAGTTATTTAATTAGCTTTATGATTCTGTTCTCTCGTTAGTCGTCTATAACTTTTTATTGCTGTTTTATAACTCTGAAGAACATTTGCTTGCATGTATCAGAGCATGCATCTTAGCTCCCTAGTCTAAGAGTGCAACTCAAGTATCAAAATGAAAACACTCACTGCCCTCTCAGTTTTATATACCCCAAACTATAAGAATTTACTAGGGCCTCAATATTTACAGAGTGGCCACTTGTGCCCTACATATCATACGCCTAGCGTGAATTAGCACGTGGCCGTCAGGGAGGCATTTTTGTACAAACAGTGCACCCTGTCTGGCACCGTTGTTTTACAAATGTCTGATGTGGTAGCATCAGGCAAAGTGCATAGATGTGGCGACCACATCCCTTGCTGGAACAGGCACCCAGGAGTGAAGGAAGACAGCGATCTAAAATGGATAGGTCTTTGCTACTTCATGCCATATTCAAAGGCCTGTATGCAGTGATCACACAAGGTATGTGAGACACGAAAGGCCAGTTGCATGCCATTATGAGTCCATTAGCAGCTCTGTGCAATGCCTACGCAACTTTATCTATGCAGAGGCATTGTATAGAGCTTTGTGTATTGCTCTTGCTCTCACCTGATCCTCTTTCATGTATAGTATACAGTAAATCCCTGGTGGTATGGTGGTACCTCCTCCTGTCCTGATCCCTTTGTAATTCTGTCACTGACCTTGGATGGGTCTAGTAGCATCCCCAAGACCCTGCTACCCCTTACTGCCCTGCTCATCACAGTATCCATGTGAATAACTTTGGTAATTTAGTGGCGCCCTCCTGCCTTTTCCCATTTGTAAGTCTGTCACTTATTTGGCAGTCTAGTGGTACCCACTTCCATCACACTGCCAACTGTATCCATAAGAATAACACTGGCAATCCAGTGTTCCCGCCTTCCACCTTGGTCTTTGTTGTAATTCTGTCATTTATCCTGGCAGTATAATGATACCTGTCTGCTGCCCTGATCCCCAGTGTAATTCTGTAACATACCCTGGTGGTCTAGCAGTAACCCCTCCTTCCTGATCCCTTTTATGTAATGGAGCAACTCGACCCACCCTTTCAACTCTTCTCCTCCATCATCTCCAGCATCCAACTGACCCTAAAAATTCTGACAGCTGATGGCAGAGCTAGAACTGTGATCAGCACAGACCCTCCTCTCCCACCTCGACCAACCACCATCTGAATGACTGGGATTGAGTGCGTACTTACTGTAGAACTGTTTCTATGTACTGTGGCTGTGGTAGCTCCTGCTGGCAACAGGCACCCAGGAGCAAAGCAGGCTAGTCTGTCCTAAACTGGTTAATGCCTTTGCTCCTGGCTGCTATTAACAACCAGCAGCACACTACTGACCACATAAAGCCTGCAAGGTGTGATGGGCCCATTTGTATCCCATTGTGCAGACGTTATCAGCCTGTGCAAGGCCTTTATTCCTTTGTATGCATAGAGGCATTGAGCAGAGGCGTTTCTGCCTCCTCTCAACCCTGAACCCCATGCCAGCCATAGTAATTTGTATGTAAAATGTTTTATAGTTTAGTGGCCCTCTCCCTCACTCAATCCCTGTGTGTTGTTTCAGACTTTACCAGGTGTTCAGAGCCCCACCTCCCTCCCTGATCCCCATGTGCTATGTTGGACTTGCACTATGTACCTGCTGTCCAGTGGTACCTCTTCTTTTTCACCTGATCCCCATTTTCTATTTTAGACTTATACCTGGTGTCCAGTAGTCCATTCCCCTCCTGGTAGCACCTTGCCCCCATCCTCCCAAATACCAACCCCCCAACCAGATGGCGGCCAACATTTATGCTCTGCTAGCCTCCTGGCTGGCAGCCATCTGACCCGCTAATGTCCTGTATTGATATCACGGGTGTCCAGGCATTAAGCTCAGTTGGTAGCACATCTGCCTCTGGACCAGAAGGTCATGGGTTCTTGTCCACACGGGATTGGACTTGCACCTAAAAATCGCTGGCATCTGAGTGCAGTATTGGGGTGTGCTGTACTGCTTGGGGTGTGCTGTCCTTCTGATGAGACGTTAAACCGAGGTCCCTTCTACCCATCCTGGTGTTGTCCAGGTGGAAGTAAAGAACCCAGGGCACTCTTCAAAAGAGTAGGGAACATTCCCAGTGTCCTGGCCAACATTCCCCTTCCCATAAACTGGTTCATGCAATTATCCAGGCTGTGTGTGGGTGATGATGTGCCATATGCCACCACAATTCAGTCACTTCTACCAGTCTTGTAGTTGCTTGTAAAGCGCTTTGGATGTATGAAAAGCCATATAAATGCTGATTTTCTTCTTCTCTATAGAGATTTGTGGACTGAAAATGAACCAGGTTTGCATAAAGTGGAACTGCACATGTATGCAGACTTAGCTGGTTGTCACCACAGTTGCACCTCTTATCCTTAACTTTGGCAGAAGCCAAACGCTTTTTCACTGGTCTTGGGTGAAAGCTTTTGGATCACCCCCACCCACAATCACATTATTAGTGATACATAACTTCCACCTAAATGGGTGTTTGGCACATGCCCACTGAACAAATGAAAATCACACAGCACCCATGTGTTTGGAGTCATAAAAATTCAACATCCCCACCCAACAATGCTTCTTAATGGCACAGGTCACTGCCTACTTCCTCATGTTGATCACAATAGGAACTGTTCTGCCAGAGCAGCCTTCACAAGCATTTGTCAATGCCGAATGTTTGCTTGCTGGCATTAACAGTGAAAGTGCTGAGTTAGACAGATGCAGTATAGGAATGGCATTGAAGTAGTGAATGGACGCCAACTCCACCCTCACTCTGCAGAGCTGGACAGGCATTGGGTGTGCCTTTGGGTCGGTGCCATGGCCATCACAACATTTCACCTCACCCTACCCTTCAGACAATGACAAGTGTCGAGGTGTGCCTTGGGTGTTTGGGCTTTACATTCACCTCATTCCATAAGGAAATATGCTGAAATGGGCGAGTATAGGAGAATGGGGTGAACTCTGGGGAAAAGGGTCCAAGGTGCACCTCGATGCCTGTCACTGGCTGCAGCGTGGGGTGGGTGGAATGGCATGAGCATTACTGTTGACAATCCCAAGTTGCATCCCTGACACCTGTCAGTCCCAACAGGGTAGGGCGTTAGCATCAAAACCCTAATGCCCTGGGCATTTCTTGGTACTTTTACTCCCAAGTTTTCCACATGGGCTGTTTGTGACCCCAACCGCGAACAGTGACACTATCAGTTTGTTAGGTGAAAGGTGATTTTGCACAGCGACTGCTCCATTTGGTGCCACAGGTGCGAAAACACATTTCGAACAGGGTGTGAAAAGTGATATGTACTGTTCATGAGGAGTGATAAAAAATGGCATTGTTGAAAATCTGGAATGAAAATAGATGAAAACTGGTAGACGCTATGAGCATGTAGAAACTGCGAACGCATACACCAGAGTTGGCGTTTTTACGGCAGATTTTCAACATAGGCATTTTGGGACCTATGCTGATGAACAGTGTCACTGTGATTTTGTAATCTGTCCCAACACTAATTTCCACAGTGACCGCTAGTCTGCGCCGAAGTGCTAAAACACATTTCAGCCAGGTGTGAAAAATGATAGCTGTACTGTTTATAAGGAGGTGGAAAAATGTCAATGTTGAAAATCTGGACTGCAAATATTACAAATTTGTGAACTTACGAGGTGCGTGGAAATTGCGCAATGCATGCTCGTAACAGTCATTTTATGGACTTTGCCACCAATTTTCAATTGTCATTTTAACACCTCTGCTCATGAACAGTGTTACTATGATTTTCTTAATGAGTCCCAAACATTGATTTACATACTGACCACACCAATATGCGCTACATGTGCGAAAACACATTTTGGGCAAGATATGAAAATGACAGCTGTACTGTTCATAAGGAGGTGTGGTAAATGGCAATGTTGAAAATCTGTAGTGAAAATATTAAAAATTCTCACAGTTATGAGCGCAGCATTGAACTGCTAACGGACATCAGAAAAGTCATTTTTGGAATTTTTACTAAATTTTCAACATAGGGTTTGCCTACCTCATGAACTGTGACACTGTTGTTTGTTACTCGTCCTGAAAGGTGATTCCGTCGCAGTGACCGTGAAATCACCTTTCAGGACTGAATAACAAAATGACAGTGACTGAGTTCATGAGGTGGGGCCCTAAGAACCCCATGTTGAAAATCTGGTGAACAAATTCCCAAAATGGCGAGATATGCACTAAAGTTTAAAAAAACATTTATGCCATTATACAGTTTACTGGCATTTCTTCAGTTCGTGTCGGCTTTGAAGAGTGCAGGCGTGTTCCCGTTCACTGAAGATCATCGCGCTGGGCTCCGGTAAGTATGGGGTCAGGGGTGGGGAGGTGGGTGTGCAGAAGTTGGGCGTGGGTTGGGAGGGGCAAGACAGTCAACGAGGACCGTTTTTGTTTTCAGGTATTTTTTCTTTTAGAAGACGACATGGACTTTTGCCATGATGGGGTGGGCTCCCAGCATGGCAGCTGGAAGTTTTGGGGAGGGCAGTGAAGCTGACGGGATTGGGTACCCCGTCAACCATACAGATGTTTGCCATGCTGGGGTGGGCTCCAGCGTGGCAACTGGAAGTCTGTTTTGGGGGGTACAGTGGAGACGACAGGGATTGGGCACTCCTATCGCCATACAGACTTTGCCACACTGGGGTGGGCTCCCAGCATGGCACCTGGAAGTCTGTTTGGGGGCAGCAGAGCTGATGGGGATTGAGCACCCCGTCCAGCCATATGGTGTGTGGGGAGTGCATGAGCTTGCTGGGGTGGGCCCCAGCATGCTACTTGGTGTTTGGGGAGGGGAACTAGAAAACAAGGAGCTGTCTATGACAGCTGTGTTCAGATGCAGTGCTGAGTGTAGGCATTTGCATACTGCCAACGCAGTATGTAAATTGCCCGCCGATGGCAGTATGCAAATTGCCTACACGCTACCACCCCTAATTGTAGCAGTCTTTGCTTCAAACTTGTACGCCACTGCATCTGAACTGTGTCATAGACAACTCGGACATTTATTGGTGTGGTGAGGCAGCGCCTGCAAGAAGGAGCAGGGCATTGAAGTTGAATGGCACACCTACTAAAATTCAGATGGTGGCATCATATGTTTCTTGCACATGCAAGCAAACATAAAAATGAAAGGAATGTCCCCTTAAAAAAAAAAAAAAAGTTTTTCAGTGGTTCAAAAGAGTAAATTATTAATCGGCCTACATTAAGCATATAATGTATATGCAAATATACCTAAATTGCAAGGTTAGAAAAGAAACTTGTAAACAAGAACCTTTCTGAACTGCAGAACTGCATATGACTTGCCTGCTCTCTACCAGGAGGACATATATGTTTTTGTCCTAGAGAATCTGATTTAGTTTGTGAATAAAAGGTACACTGGCAAGGAGGGATAGATAGATGCAACGGGGTGTTGGGTGACTCAGCCTCATCCAGAACAGCCAGATGGTGTTTTATGGATCAGTAGGTAGGATCAGGACCCACTGGATGGGCCTTTAGCTTTTTCTGTCTTTGGCATTCTGTGTTTCTATGTGAGATCCTGCTACATAACAGAAACAATGCCTTTTACCAACCAACAACAGCTATATCAATCTGATTTATAACTACAAGCCCCTTTTAGATTCCATGTTAGGGAAAATCTGCACCCCCATCCTGTTGCTTAAAGATCACTGGAAATATAAAAATTACTTTGTATTATGTCTCCTTTGAAGTACATTTTTTTGTTTGAAAATAGTAATGCTGAAATGTACCATTTTATTCTAGTTTTGGTACTGCTGCCTATGCCCTGAGGACTAAAAGTCAAAACATTCTCCAGAAAACAGTAAGTTGTCATTGTGCCAGTATCATTTTCCTCCAGCTAAAAAGGAAAATTGAACTTGACATAAAATGAATTCTGTAGCTATAATTTTCCTTCTAATTATTGCTATGGATGCTACAAGGGCAACTAACAGAACTGGTGGGCCATTGGAAGGCCACTGTAATGCTATGCCACACCAGCCAGCAGGGGATGGGGGAGATGAGAAGCGAGGCAGCAGTGGGCCATGATGGCAGTACTGTGGGGAGCTAGCCTGTTATGCAGATGGCGGCAGGTACAGGGCAACACTGAAGAAATGGACTGTGATTGAGCTTAGTACATCCAGCAGACTTTGGTTTGAATCCCACACCCTCACTTGCATACTGTGTGACCCCGAGCAAGTCATTTAACCTCCCTGTTATCCCAAAATGCACCTGGAAATCAGCCTCAGCTCAGTGTGCCTTTCCCAGCCAAACACAGTAAAAATAAAAATAAAAAAGGGAAAAGAAAATAAATAAAACAAATTGCTGACACTGAAAATCCAACAGAGGCAGTGGAAGGGTGCTGAGGGCAACTAAATTCACGGGCTAAGAGGCCCCAACTACCTTAAAGGTACAGGGATTGGGGATAGGTAGTAGGAGTCAACAGGGTGCTGAGGGGCTCTGTTTTTCTGTTGCCCCTTTATTACAGCTGCTGAAAGAGCCATGAGTGAAAAGACATTTTCACAACAAACCATTGAACTCTAACTAAACTTTCCAGACTTTTCTGGGGTCGGGCTGGTGTTCGAAAAGTCAAAATCTAGAGCTTTGCAGAAGCATAACTGTAATTTGGAATGGAATGAATAGACAAGTTTGGAAGCCTCATACTGTAATGTAATTTAGTGAGGGTCCACTGCGACTCATGGGCAACATAAATATTTTAGCAATGTAGTTAGTACTCTGTCTGCAACAGGTGTGGTCTGACAGCCTGTTGATTATTTGGAGTTGAGGTTTAGCTTATGTTGCTGGTACTACTGGTTTCTGATTCACGAAAAAGAAAACACATGTTACAGAAATCTGATACCTGACTTGCCTGGCTGTTTCGAGAAAAGAAAGAACTCAGGTCATAAACTCAGACTCGCTCTCCTCCTTAATGGCTTATAGGATGGGTGAAATCTGATTGTTAGTTTCGCTACAGTGCTTCAGATAAAACCAGGAGGTGGAAATGGGAGAGAACCCAGTTCTGGGTCTGCAATTAACAAAGCCTCTCAGACTTATTATTAGAAACAAGGTGGAAAGGCTGATGCTGCGTGAAATGTAAGCCCTTGCCCTTCAAATGCATTCAAGTGTACCAAATGAAGCACCAACATGCAGGAATCTATTCTAAGTCAGTTTCCATAGAGCTAGAGTAAATGGTTAATCCAGTCACTGGGCTATGGAGAGGAGGAACCAGTGACCCCTGGGGTAAAACAGGCAAGTGGGGGTTAGGGATGGGGGCACTTCCTGGGTGGATGCCCGCACTCCTGGTCTGTGGATTGAGATGCAGCATGGCATTCCACCACATGCCTGGTGCAGAGCCATGCTGCAAGGAGGTCAATCAGAGGTGCAACCCAACCTGTTAGTGGGTGAACCCCATCTACATTTGTTTCCATCTACATTTTCTACCAAGCGCCACTGTTGGTCACTCTCCTTGGGCCTAGGTCACCTACTGTAACTAGCTTCTTTGACCATTAGCCCACTACCAGTGAAGTTCTGATAGGTGGCAGGACACATGGTTTGGGCCCTGCAGGTACCCAAGTCATCATTCTAATACTAACGGTGGGATTCCTACAACTTCTTCAAGTCCCTCCCACCACCAAGACATCAGACCAAAGCTTCTGTTGCTGCACAAGAAAAATCACACTCAGACTGCCAGGCATACAGTAGATGCATTTGGAGGCTAGTTTTATCAAAGTATAAAACATTTTTATTGAATACATAAGACATGAAAGCATGTCAATAGTGAATATATCAAAGTGTGACCCCAATCCAAAGCGTCACCAACGTTTCAAGATGAAAATAAAACATTGGGTGGCTTTTTCTTCCATAATATATTCACTCATGATACACTTTTATGTCTAATGTATTCAATAAATATTTTGATACATTGATAAATCTAGCCTCTGTGTGCATCTATGTCTGGAGATATAAATGCATTTTTTCTTGCACAGCAGTATGAATTGTTTTTCCAGCACGTTATGGCTTGGTAGTGACCCCTCATTGGTAGTGACTCTCCTTGGTAGTGACCTCTCCTTGGTTGGTTGTAAAGTCTCTGTTATTCTGGTTGATGCAGGCTATCTGTGCTTCTGTGCCACTGCTCACATGGGATGAGGCCCTCAGTCCACCGTGAGGGAATGTTGTGCCACTGAAACTTGGCATCCTCCTCCCTTTGGAAACACTCGTCTGCACTAGAAGCTCTGATCCCAGCTCCCTGAGTCTACTCTTAAAGTTGAGTTGCTGGCACAGACGCACAACATAGACCACTATTTTATTTATTGTATTTTGATGTATTAGTAATTACTTTCTAGTTTCATAATAAAATATTTGTCAGTGCAGTGAAATAAGTGGGTTTACACCTTTGCATTTCACACTGCTAGTAAAAAAATTTAATAGAAACTGTGTTGTCAGAAACTGCCAGCTACTTACTCTTGAATGTATTTCAATGAGAAGCTAAATATGCTTTCTATCTTTCGAAAGAAATAGATACTTTCTTTTTGCAACAGACTTTGCCTGTTGTATGTTTGCACTACAGTGGTCCATCTGTACAATTTTACAATTGTTTTAAACAATAATTGGATTCTCTTTTCTTCCTCTCAAGTAAAATCTGGTTATGAAGAAAATGCCACCTGCTAAATTATAACAAAAGATCACAGGTTATCAAAAATATTTCTATTAAATATATAAAGTATGGAGGGTTAATAAAGGCAAGTATGTGGATATTTTTCGTGGATGCAAAGCAACAATAAGACTGGAAATCTATTTTTATTATCCTACAGCAGAAAGGTCCTCTCAAACAAATCTGATCAATTTCTTTGACTGTGTGACAAAGGCAGTGGAGTGTGGACTCAAGGGAGGACGGTAGATATTGCCACCTTGATTTCCAGCAAAACCTTTGATACTGTTCCACATAGAAGACTGGTCAACAAACTCAGAGGTCTGGGTGGGCCAAAATGTAGTAAGATGGATTACAAACTGGCTAGGGGGCAGAAAAAAGAGGGTGGTATTGGTAAATGGAACCCACTCAGATGAAATGGAGGTCACCAGCGTGGTACCTCAGGGTTGAGTACTGGCCAGTCCTCTTCAATGTCTTCATTAGCGACCTTGCAGATGGGCTGAGGGGAAAGTTTGCCTGTTTGCAGATGATACCAAGAACTAGAACAGGTAGACATGCCAGAAGATGTGGAAATGATGAGAAGGGACCTGGAAAGATGGAGAGATGGACTGAAGCGTGGCAACTGTGGTTTAACACAAAGAAGTGCAAGATCATGCATGTGGGGAGGAAAATCCAGGAGCAAGCTACAGGATTGGGGGCAAGCTGCTGACAGTTACAAGGGAGGAAAGGGACTTGGGGGTCATTATCACAGCTGACTTGAAAGTCACCGGGTAGGCAGTCAAGGCAGTAGGGAAGGCAAGTGGGATGTTGGGTTGTATTGGGAGGGTATCACAAGCGGAGGAGGGAGGTAATAGTTCCACTATACAAAACCTTGGTGAGGCTTCATCTGGAGTATCTGTGCACTCCTGGAGGTCACACCTTCATAAATGTTGGGGTGTTCCCAAGTCCAGGAAAGATGTAGTGGGAGTTGATTAAGACTGTAAACAAATGCATTTTGGTGTGGTAACACCAACATGGTGGGCAGTCTGTTTTTCACTTTTAAAACAGAAAAAGGAATTGGAATCAAACTAGCAGCCACATCAATACATTCCACAGAATGTGAACAATCATAAAATTAGTTTTTTTAAACTAGGGCCAGTTTGAGGCCTAAGGGGGTTGACAGTGTCCCTTTAAAAATATTATCTTGGAACCAGAATGATGCAAAAATAGAATAAAGATGCGTAAGATAGTTAAATATGCCAATAAGAATGGTATCAATTGTTTATTCAAGAGACACGCTTTTGAGGATAGAGATGTTAAACATATTGGTAACTTGCACGAAGCAGTGGGTATAAGTTCATATTTTTCTGGGAATGCAAGAGGGATCTGTATCTTTATTAAAACGTCTATGAAGCCAAAATCCTTAGATTCTTCTATTCATGGGGCTACTAGGGGCTGGATATTCAAAGGGTTGCACCTGGCTCAACTGAGGTTGCTCAAGCGCAACCCCGCAATGCCAATTGTGATTTTCAAAAGGGTGTCTTGTGCAACGCAAGTTCTGATGCACCATGGTGCATTGTTAATGTATGTGGGCGCATCTGAAGGGGATGTGCCTATGCATATCTTGGGACATCCGATATTCAGCCCAGGATATGCGGCGATCTGCTGGCACAACCCCCAGATCGCGCCGCATACTGTGGCACAAAGTTGAGCCGGAAAAAAAGGCTAAACTGCTGGCCAACCACAGGTGGGCTGCTGTATTGCAGGGCACAACACAGCAGCCACCAGCCATGGGTGGCCACCCACCAGGCAAGACCACCGTCCACAAGCACTCACATTGTCCCTAGCAGTCCAGTGGTACCCCTTCCCTCCCATAACACAGATTGGCGAAATATGTCACAGTAAATGCCCTGGTAGTCTAGTAGTACCCCTCCTATCCCGACCCTCTGATGCGCCGTCTGATGTAGCGATGAAACATCCCTGGTGGTCCAGTGGTTCCCCCCTCCCGTTCCATATCCTAATCCTGTAAAATACATATCTTAATTTCCCTGGTGGTCCAGTAGGTTCGCCTCTTGGCTCTGTACCACTATTCCCTGTAAAATAAATATCTTAATTTCCCTGGTGGGTCAGTGGTAACCCCATCCCCACCCACACAAGACCCCCAGCCACCCAGCTTCCCTCCCCTGTCATCGCAGCTGGCTTGCAGCCTGCCCGCGCATACCACCTGGCCACCCGCCCGAATGACCGCTTACAGTATCACGATGTAAGCCTATTGGTCCATAGTGTGGACTAATGGGCTTGCAGGGCATACTGAACAGGACAGTCCAAATATGTGAATGGGTCATTCACATATTCAGACTGATCTTGTACCAGATGTTCTGCAAGCCCATTGGTCCACACCATAGACCAATAGGCTTACATCGTATACTGTACGCTGTCATTTGCTGGGCAGCGGGGTATGCAGGCAGGTTGCAGCCGCCCGTCAATGACTGGGGAGCTGGGTGGCTGGGCTGGGTCCTGTGTGAGTGGGGGATGGGGTTACCACTGGCCCATCAGGGAAATTAAGATATTTATTTTACAGGATCGTGTACAGAGCAGAGAGAGGGGAACCACTGGACCACCAAGGAAATTAAGATATGTATGTTACAAGGTTCAGGATATGGAGCATGGAGGGGGAACCACTGCACCAATAGGGATATATAATTGCACATATCAGATGGCAAATCAGAGGGTCGGATAGGAGGGGTACCACTAGACTACCAGGGCATGTATTTTGACATATTTTGGCTGATATGAGGTATGGGGATGGGAGGGTACCACTAGACTACCAGGGCAGTTGTTGCCTGTACAGTGGGGGATCGGTGCTATGGGAGAGGTGGGGGACCACTAGATCACCAGGGTTTGCCCTTCTTCCTTTTTGCAAGTATCGCTATTACAGGGCGGGGTGCTCCAGGACAACCTCTGTCCACACACCATTCTGTGCAGGGTGCCAGGTGCATTTCACCGGGCTGCCTTGCTCATCTCTTGCAAATGGGTTACAATGACATGCAATTGCGCCATTTGTGCCTTGCACACATTATGGCCCCATGTGCATGTCCAGGTCTGAATATCCCAGGCAGTGTGCCCAGCGCAACTACAGTTGTGCTGGAGCATTCCAGTCCTCCCTATCTGGGGAATGCTACGCATTGAATATGCACCATGTAATTCTGTGCCATATTCAAAGGTGATGTGCCACGGCACATCACCTTGAATATCTCACTGGCCTGCCCCGCACATCTCGGATGTGCTGCACCCCACTTTGCCATTGCCTGGTGCAGTCTGAATATCGGGCCCTAGGTTTGCCATAATGAAAGTGCAGCTCTCCCAATCAGTGTTCACGTTAGCAAAAGTATATGCTGCTAATGAAGAGGAAGTTTCTTTTTCTCAAACTTGTTTTGAATGTATCTGCATTTAAAGCTTTTTTATATTATTGCTGGAGATTTTAACTTGGTGCTGCCCTCGCAAATCACAAGCCTCTGTAGAGTATAAAGTCAATGTAGTTAAAGTTCTAAAATGTTTTATAGAAGATTTTAATTTAACAGATCCATTCCATTTTTTTTCCCAATTAAATTCAATATTCCTATTTTTCACCAGTCCATGAATCATATTCTAGAATAGATTTCTTTTGGTTTCTCTGTGTCTTTTATACAGGATTTATGATCCAAAATATGCTGCAATTAAAATATCGGACCATAGATCTAATTTTATTTCCCTATCACCAGAGTTGCCACAAAGAGGTAGGGAGAGTACAGAGGCTTGATAACACTTTGCGGTTTGATCCTTCCTTTAAGCCCTTTTAGAAAAACAGATCACGAGTTTTTGCTGTGGACCCTTTCCACCCAGCCTCTCAATCCTCTTATTCTAATCAGTGGGAATCCTTAAAAGCATACGTAAGAGGTTGGATATTTTTTTTTTTTCAAATTTTAAAAGAAACAATCTTTAAGCAACTTAAAAGTTTAGAACACCTTCAGGATAAGTACAACAGCATTGTAAATGCTGAGGCCAAGAAAAGTATGTTAAGGTCTAGTACCAGATAGTACTATTAATTAACAACATGACTAATGGAAAATCTCCAGGACTGGATGGTTTTCTGGTACAGTTTTCAAACATTCAAAATGTATATTAGTCACTGTCTTGCTTAACCTGTTTTTGAGATGGAATGTAACTGTAAGCTACCTCCTTCCTTCAACGAAACCATAATTTCTTTAAAATTTGAAAAAAATAAACCAGCTTATTCAACAAAATCTTTTAGACCAATTTCTTTATTAGATGTTGATTATAAAATTTTTACTAAGTTGACTACTACAATAACAAAAATGGTTCCCAAAACGAATTCATGAAGATCAAACTGGTATCGTCAAGGGAAGAAGGATGCATCATAATATCAGGAGAACAATTAATGTGATAAATGTATCGTAGCACAACTCTGCTGCCCTGTCATTAGATGGAGAAAAGGCATTTAATAGGTACTAGTGGCCTTTCTTGTACAAAGTATTGGAAAATTAGATTTTAGCGGGGGGTAAATTTATAAACTGGATCCACATTATTTATAAAACACCAGTTGCTAGAATTAAAGCAAACACGGAAATCTCAGAGTCATTCCTCTGTGCAGGGAGACCAGACAGGGTTGCCTATTATTACTGTCACTTTTTGCATTATATATAGAACCCTTAGCCATTGCAATCAGACAACACCCACAAGTAACAAGCTTTATGGTACATAATTCCCTACATTTAATTTTGTTTTATGTGGATGACATACTTTTATATAAGCTAAAGGGTGGTCAAAGTTCTGGCAGTTAAAGGTTTTAAGTTATTCCAGTATACTATGGGTTTAGCACGCAGTTGCTGCTTATGCGGATGGACCCCTAACAACAAAACACCGTTACGTGACATGATGTTTGTTCATCTGAACTCTTGCCATCGCTTAGCTATGCTAGTATATGAAAAATACTACCGGGCATTCCAGTCAACCCATGCAAAAAGCGAGAAAGTTTTTAAAGTGGGACCAGCTAGAGATACCTTCCAGCAATCATCTGGCATTAGGAAGAAGATACTGGAGTGAGATTCCTGCCTGTGGTTCATGCACAGGTGAAGACGGA
This sequence comes from Neoceratodus forsteri, assembly GCA_016271365.2. Lineage (NCBI taxonomy): Eukaryota > Metazoa > Chordata > Ceratodontiformes > Ceratodontidae > Neoceratodus > Neoceratodus forsteri. The sequence goes on along the minus strand of CM028129.1, from coordinate 232,528,585 downwards.
ACTGCTCGCTGTTTGTTCTCCGCTGCTGTAGCGCTTGTTGTTGTTTGGCTCCTGCGACTGTATGTGGCTGCTTTGTTGTTGCTGGAGGCCTGAAGTCCGAGTTGAAGGGGCTTTGTGTGGACCTGAATTTAAGAAAATGGGAGGATTTCCCAGCAGAGGCGACTGATTGCTGTTGGCTGTTTGAGGGGGATTTTTCTCTGACAGACAGAGTCTTTTGTGGCTCCTTCAAGGTAGTGTTGGCATTTTGTGTTGGCAAGCTTATTTTGTTTGAACACTACGCTGCTTTTAATTAGAGGATTTGCGACTGACTTGGGCACTTGGTTTCTTCTTCTGCTTCCCTTTGAGGGCGCCTGTGTGTGCATTGGGGCTGCTGCAGGAGGTGCGATGCATGTCTAGTGAAGAGTGGATGTGCTATCGGCAACCCTAGGTCTCTTGGGGAGTCTTCTTTTAGCGGTCTCCAAGCTGGGGACCATAGTTGTGGCTCCTTAGCGCAGGGTAATTTCCTCTTGGGGTGAGCAGTGGAGGGCTCTTCCTTTTGTCCTCAAAATCATTTCATCCTGAAAGCAAGATTTAATTACCAAATAAAAAGTTTACTGGGAATCTATTTGCTGCATTTAAATTATATTTTCACTTCAGAGGTAGTGAGAGAACCTCTGTGGTTTTAATTACCATTTAAAAGACTTCCCTATTGGCAGTGAGAGTGCCACTTGGGATATTCATCTGGGATTGCTTTCTGGGACTTGGGCCCCAGGATCTATTGATTTGGGGGCCTAAGAAATTTCTAAATTCTGGGATCTTCCTAGGGTCTCAGCAGCTGGTGAGAGCGGTACTGGGGCTTCCTGGGGAGTATATTTCGGGTTGTATCTTTTGAATTCACTGCGAAAGACTCTGGAAAATCTGAATATAAGGTGACTTGTGCCACCCTGAGTACTGGCATTTTTATGCCATTTGCAGTTTGTTTTCCTGAAATGTTTTCAAGATTAATTTTGAGTTTTGTTTTTAGGGGTTGTTTGGGAGGGGTAGTGTTTATTTGATTTGTGCGCCTGTGTCTGTGTTGTGAGTGTGTGTGTGTGTGTGTGTGTGTCGGAGGTTGTGGTATTGAGTTTTGTTTGGTCTTGGGATTACGTAGTTGGGGGATGTCTCGGGAATGTATGTAGGGCCTGGGGCGGCCAGGATAGTGTATGGGGCATCCCGGCTGCTCGATCTTGCCTTTCTTCAGCCTCCCTGTGTCGGATACTACAGCAAGGTGCTGTAGGAGGTTGGAATTGGGAGGAGTCATAGGATTCAATCAGGGTGGGGTGCCCCTTGCACTGCGGGTGGTAAGATAAAGGTAGTGGGGTGCAGTAGGCTCTGGGATTAGACGGGACTTGGGGACAGGCCTGACGTGTTTAGTTCCTGTCACCAGGGTTCCCACCAGACCGAGTGGGCAGGTAGCCAGAAGGGCTGCATTGTCCACCAATCCCCTGAGGGCGGTGCTTTAATGCCAGATCGGTCAGAAACAAGACTGCAATTATGGCGGACTTGGTTTCTTTGGCCGATCTGGCTTGCATTACGGAGACCTGGATCAGTGATGATGCTGGCCCAGTTTTAGAGGCTGCCATCCCGTCTGGGTATACCGTAGTGCACTGCCCCAGAGTGGAACGCAGGGTGGGGGGCGGTAGCCATCTGTTTTAGATCTGAGCTGGGCTTCACCGTGCACCAGTGAGAGCACCACATTCATTTGAATGTGTGGCCATTTGTGGGGTCTGCACAGGCTGCTTGGTTCTCCTGATTTACCGCCCCTTCTGGGGTGGCAGGAGATTTTGCAGGAAGTGTCCGATTATCATTGGGGAAACATTGGAGGCCCCAGATGTTTAGTGCTGGGGGACTTCAATGTTTGGGCGAGATGATTCCTCTCGGCTTGGTCATAACTTCCTCCAGATGATGTCATCTCTGGGCTTTGCGCAGGAGTTTCTTCCATGACTCATCAGGGTGGCCACATTTTGGATTTGGTGTTCTCACTGGGGCTTGAGATAAAAGTCTCAGCATTGATAGGGTCGTTTGGTCCAATCATTGCACGGTGAAGTTCCAGTTCGGGGCCCCTTGGTAGCCCTCCCCTGCAGAGATGGTCAGCTATCACCCTTTGAGGGGTTGACCCTGAGGGTTTCTTGGCAGTGGCTGACCTATCTATGTGTGGTCAATGCATGCGGTGGGGTGTGTGCGCAGTGGTGGAAGCCTATAATAAGGCACTTTCTGGTGCGCTTGACTCCATCGCACCAGTCTGTGTATGACCCACATCTTCTCACTTGAGGTCCCCTTGGTATGACGAGGAGCTCAAGGAGATGAAGACCTTGGTTGGAGATTAGAGCACTGCTGGCAGAAGTCTGGCCTGGAGGTAGACAAACTGGCCTCTACGATGTACTATGGTGCATACCAGGGGCAATCAACCGTAAGAAGGCAGAATTCCTGTCCAGGAGATTGCTGCCGGAGGAACCGACCAACTGTGCTCTTTCAGACTGTGGACAGGCTCCTTCATCCTTCTTGTCTACAGCCAAAGGTAGTCCTTTCGAATGCATTGTGCGATGAGTTTGCTCGGTTCTTCTCAGACAGGGTGTCTGCCATCAGGCAGGGTTCTGCCAGTGGACCAGAATTGGCCGATAGTGGTCACCATGGGTGACCAGAGCACTCCGCCTGTTTGGGGTGAGTTTAGACTGGTGGAGGTGGCTGAGGTCAATGAGATTGCCTCAAGCTTTGGCACACCTTTGTGAACTGTACCCGGTGCCAATTCATTTCTTAATGAGATGTGTTGACTCCATTGGCCCAGTGTTTACCCTGATTGTCCGCTGTTCCTTGTCAGAGGGGTCTTTCCTGATGTCTTGAAGGAGGCATTGGTGAGACCTCTTCTGAAAAAACATTGTTGGACCCTGACGTCAAGGCAAATTACCGTCCTATCTCCAATCTTCCATTTTTAGGTAAGATTGTCAAGAAGGTGGTGGCGCTTCTGCTTGAGGAGCATCTCGTGGCCTACAATCTTTATGAGCCACTCCAGTCGGGTTCTGTGCAAGCATAGCACAGAAACTGCACTAGTTCGGTGCACAATGACCTCCTTAGGGCTAGAGATCGAGGGAGGGATAATTCTTGTTCTCCTCGATCTCTCTTCAGCATTTGACACGGTGGACCATCGTGTTACTTGACCGCCTAAGGGAATTCTGCAGACTCACTGGCTCTGTCATCTGCTGGTTTCAGTCTTTTTGTCTAACAGGAGGCAGAGGTAGTGATGGGAATTTCTCCTCCTCCCCTGACCACCTGTTGTGTGGAGTTCCCCAGGGTTCGGTCTTGTCATTGATGTTGTTTGCCTTATACATGCTACCCTGGGAGAGCTCATTAGGAAGTACAGCTTGGGTTTCACTACTATGTTGATGATGCCCAGCTGTACCTGTCCTTTGCTCCGAACATCTTGTGCAGTAGAAGTGCATAACAGCTGCCTTGCTGAAATCAATGACTGGATGGCCTCCAGCTGGTTGCGACTGAACCCCAGTAAGACGGAGGTACTGGTGGTGGAGTCGAACAGAGGGCGTGATAGGTTGGCCTCTGGTACAGAGACAGGACTTTGCCTTGGCTCTATACCATTGAAGGCCTCCTCTAGGGTGCATGATCTGGGTGTTATTCTGAACAGCGGTTTGACACTTGAGTTTCAGGTGGCTTCTGTTGTCCATACTAGCTTTTATCATCTGAGGAATATCGCCAGGATCAAGCCCTTAGCTCCGCCACTGGACCTCCCCTTTGGTGCATGCCTTCGGACGTCCATCCAGGCTTGACTACTGTAATGCACTCTATCTCTGGGTCTCTGGGGGTACCTCTCGCTGACTGCAGCTGGTGCAGAATGCGGCAGCGAGGTTGTTGACAGGACAGTCTAAATACTGTCATATTAGTCCGGTGCTGCGCCAACTGCACTGACTGCTGGTTAGGTGGAGGGTCCTCTTTAAGGTGGATTTGCTCACCTTTAAGGCCCTACGGCCTGGGCCCTGGCTTCCTGAGTGACCTTCTTACACCTGCTGTCTCGGTCCACCACTCTGCTCCTCCTCTAGGGCCTCCTCGTGATTCCCAGGACGAGGCTAAGAACTGCTGGCGACAGAGCATTTAGTGTCGCTGCCCTGGCCCTGTGGAATTCGCTCCCTTTAGTTGTTAGGGAGGCCCCATCTGTTGAGGTATTTAAGCCCGCCTCAAGGCATTCTTGTATGATCAGGCATTCCCGGACTATGTTTTATAATTCATATTTGTTTTTAAAAAATTTTGGTGTTTACTTTAGTTTTAACGACTCTAAATGCAGCTGTAGCTGAGGTAGCAAATTGTGTAGCAAACTTTGTTTTAATTTGTTTGGAGCAGTGTATTTAATTGATTATTATTGTGCTGTGCTGTGCTCTATTTATTTGATTGCTGTACAGCACCCAGAGCCTCGGGATGGGTGTTTTTTAAATAAAATTTGCCTTGCCTTGCTTAAAGCAGCAGTGCAATGTAAAAAAATTGCACTTTTTCAACAGTTTATTCCTGTGCTCTGCTGAGCATTTACCTGGTACTCTTTCCTGTCGGCATTGTACTATCATCCTGTAATTTGCTCGGTTATCCTTTATTTTTGTTTACATTTCTGCCACCCAGCCATGTTGACCTGGAAACCCCTCTGCTGCCAACTGTATATATGTATGACTGGCAGTACTACACAAACATACGAACATACGAAATTTGCCAGCAGATAAAGGCCTAGAGGTCTATCAAGTTTGCTTGAATGTGCAGCTAGCACCCCTTATTCTACAGCTGCCCCTCCCTCCCACCCTTCCCTCCACTGACCCCCTGCCCTGTCCCAGCTCCTTTTGAAGCAGTCCACTGTTCTACTGGAGACCACTTCTGCTGGTAATGCATTTAACCCAGCTACCACCCTATCTGTAAAAAGTGTCTCCTCATCTCCCTCCTGAACCTTCCTCCCTCCAGTCTCATATCATGGCCCTGGGTGTCCTCCCTCCCTTCCTCCTTACTTTGAACAGCCCCTCCGTTCCTGTCTTGTTTATGCCTTTCATATACTTAGGGTTTCAATCATATCCTCCGCCTCCCTCCTCTCCTCCAGTGAGTTCATGTTTAACTCCTTCAGTCTCCTCTCGTATGGTAAGTCCCCAGCCCCATGATCATCTTTGTTGCCCTGCACTGCACTCCCTCCAGTAACTTAATGTCCCTCTTCAGATACGGGTGCCAGTACTACACACAGTACTCCAAGTGCGGTCTAACTAATGATCTATACAGGTGCAGAATCTCCTCCTGCTCGGTGGATATACCCTTGCAATGCAACCCAGCATTTTGTTGGCCTTGCAGCTGCCTTCCCACATTGTGCTGAGTTGTTCATTGACCCTGTAATGAGCACGCCCAGATCCTTCTCCTCCTCTGTCTCAGCTAGCTGCACTCCCCAGCTGGTAACTCCTTCTTGGGTTCTTCACCCCAAAATGCAGCAGCTTGCACTTTTGGCATTAAATCACAGTTGCCAGGTGTCTGGCCAGGTTTCAGTTTTGCCAGATCATCCTGCAACCCCTGTCATCCGCCTAGGTCATTCACCACTGCTCCCATCTTGGTGTCGTCAGCAAACAGACTGATCTTGCCCTTGATGCCCAATGATATGTCTGCAATGAATAAGCCAAACAACACTGGTCCCAACATCGAACCCTGTGGAACACCGCCATCACTACCTTTGGGGATGAGGCCCACCCACACAACCCTCTGTTGTCTTCCCTGAAGCCAGTTCCTACCCATCTCACCAGCTTTGCACCCACCCCTGTCCTTCTAACACTTCTAGCCTCCCATGTGGCACAGGTGGAATGCCTTACTGAAGTCCAGGTACAGGACATCCACTGCATGGCCCCTGTTCAATTGCCTAGTTACTCAGTCATAGAACTCCACCAGGTTGGTTTGGCATGATCTGCCATGTATGAAGCCATGCTGTCTGCTGTCCTGTAGTCCTTTGGCCTCCAGGAGGCCACCAGCCTCTCCTTCAGGATAGTCTCCATCAGCTTACCCACAATGGATGTAGGCTCATCGGTCCTGTAGTTTCCCAGTTCATCCTTGGCACTCTTGTGGAGGGGCACCACATGAACCATCCTCCAATCCTGAGATACTCACCTGAGTGTAGTGAGGCATTAAATAGGTCTGCCAAAGTTCTTGCAAAGCCACTGCCAACTCCTTCTAGTGAGTGGGGTGGATTCCATCTGGGCCTGGTGCCTTGTCTGCCCTCAGTGCCCTCAAACCCTCCAGAACCCTGCCCTCCATAATCTCCCCATCTGTCACCCCCCTTTCTGCCTTCCTCCCCTTGGGTATCACCCCATCTTCCCTTAGTAAATGACCGAGCAGAAGTAATAATTTTGCTTCTGCCTTATCACCCCTTCTTCCACCCAACTCCTCCTCCTTCCTAATCCTTACTATATGGTCCTTACAGTTCCTTTTCTCCTGATGTACCTGAAGAGTCCTTCTCCCCTCTTAATGCCTTGTGTCAGCCCGAGCTCCATAGATGCCTTGACTCCCCACTGCCCGTGTCACCTCCTTCTGATTCCTTCAGGTACCCTCCTGTCCATCCCCTCCTGTTTTCTTATACTTCCTAAAGGCAGCTCTTTCCTCCATGCCTTTCCATGACCTCCTTGCTCACCCAGCTAGGTTTCTTTGCCCTAGCCTTCTTGCTCTGGGCCTTGCTGCAGGTTCTGGTTGCTCCACTATCCCCAGCTTTATGAGTTCCCACCTCTGGTTAGTGCTCATACTAGGTTGAATTCTGGCCAGGTACCCTTTTACCACTTCCCCATTCTCCCAAAGTTGGCCCTCCTAAAGTCCAGCACCCTTGTGCTAGATTCCACTCCTTCCTTACCCATATCCAGTGTAAGTCTTACTGAGTGGTGGTCACTCCCTGCCAGAGTTTTTTCCACACGAAGTTCCATCACAAACTCCTCATTTGCCAGCACAAGATCAAGGTATTCCCTAACCTGGTTGGTTCATTGTCCATTTGCATAAGGAAGCTGTCCTGGAAGGCATCCAGCAGTACCTGCTCCTTCTATTCCTGGTTGTTGGGGTACTCAGGTCCACTCCTGGCATGTTGAAGTCCCCACAATCACCACACTACCCTTCTCGCAGGTCCTCTTGATCTGTCCCGCTAGTTCCCTGTCTCGCTTCTCTGTCTGAGAGGGCGGCCTGCACACCACTCCCATTCTGAGAGTCCTATTTTTGGAATCCTAGATTTGCATCCATACTGACTCTGTACTATCCTCCTCCCTTTCCTCCCTTACACACTTCAGTCGTTCCTCACATATAGTGCCACCCCCTCCTTTCCCAACCACTGTGTCCCTAAAAATAACCTGTACCCTAGTATCGACAGGTCCCAGTCATTGTATTGGGTGGCCCATGTTTCTGTGATGGGTGCAATGTCCACCTCTCCCTCTACCATGAGAGTCTGCAGCTCTGCAGTTTTCTTCCCAAGGCTCCCAGCATTAAGGGTGACCACCTTCCACCCCCCCATCCTGCCCTCCTTTACTAGTATCACCAATAGTACTTGCCCTTTGTTCTTTGTCACTGTTATGGGGGATAGGCTCAGATGACTTCCCAATCTGTGGTCTCTGCATGTCCCTTGCCCACTTTCCACCCCCGCTCCTAGTTTAAATCCCCAACTTTCTCTGTGTATGCCTCCATCCTCTGTTTCAACACTTTCTTTCCTCCTCACTCGAGTGTAGTCTATCCTTGGCATAGAGACTACTGTCCTCCCAGATCCCTCCCCACCCCCCACTAGCCCATACCCTTTAGCATGACACAGGTTCTTAGCCATCCATTAAATTCCTCTATTCTGTTTTCTTGCTGTGCTTGCCCTGGGCACTGGAAGTATCTCTGAGAAAGTTACTGATCTTCCTGCCCCTCACATAACTGTCCTAGTTCCTCAAACCTCTTCTGGATTATATCTACCATCTTGTCAACCAGTTCGTTCATCCCCAAATGTATAATTAAATGAGGCTTGTCCCTACCCTTCTAGCATATTTTAGAACGGATTGTCCCAACCTTTCCCTGTCTTTCCCAGCATTTTGAAATTAGATATTCTGTATTAATTTCAATTGACACTCAGAAAAGACAAGAATATCAACAGAAAGCATTGTTAGTGCCATTCTTAATAACTACCCAAGAGATACCAAAAGAAAAGAAAAGGAAAGAATACTAGCCCCCATCCTCCCACCACCCAACTATCCCTATACCCCAGAAAACTTTCCCTCCCTCCCCGGCAAGTGGCTATTGTCCTGTTGCTAAGTTGAATCCTGGTTTCTCCTTCCTGGCCCTTCAAGAGACCATGACAGTGTGGCGGAGATATCTCCTCCTAAGGGCCTAGGTCACACCTGAATGGTCAGAAGTGTGTGTAATTTGCCCCAGATTCTATTATAAAAGGTAGCGATTATGGAGTCCTGCGATTAAATGTTCCCCTCTAAGGTTTGACAAAATGCCCTGCAACCATTCAGCATAAGATATTCCCCTGGCTCCTTCCAACGTCCACAGGACCAGATTTTTAACAGTTAAGTAAATCATTGTCATGAAGTATTTCTGCACTATTACCTTAATATTAGAGCGGTCCCCACTATACAAATTTCAGGAGTAAAATGTTCACTTATACCAAGCAGTGGGTCAGCCTCTCCTTGATAAGTTCCTAAAGGGCCACTTTCTCACACTCCCAAAAAATATGATAAGGAGTTCCTTCCTGCCTTTTGCATCTTGCACAGGTAGATGATGGGGCCCTTCCCATTTTAAAGAGTTTAACAGAGGTATAGTATAGATTATTCAATATTTGAAATTGCTTAAGTGTTGGTCCTGGGTTATATACTTGTAAGTGTCCCTCCACACCTGTTCTAGTTGAACCGGGACTGTTGAAATCAATCAATCAATCAATCAAATCTTTATTTATTCAGGCGAACATCATTGAGCAAGGCTCATTTACAAGATGGACCTGAAATGGAAATTGTGCTGTCCAGTACTCTGAGACTCCATTCACTTGTGATGAGCTATGGAGTAAAGATAGGCATATAGTCGGACACAGAGTGGTTGGGCAGCAAGATCTGACATGTTCTGCATTAGACTATTCTGAGTGAAGTGGTCAAATACCTCTGAATTCCCTTTGTATCAAGTGATGAAGTTGGTAAATTTTAAAAGTTAAGGGAGTGGCCAATTTAAATTCACACATTATGTCTGGAGAGGAGAAAGTGCTCCATCTTTGATCAGATCCCCAACTTTCAAATCTGCCAACTGGGGAGGCAAGCCGTTGAGTGGGGTTACCCTCTATCTTGAAATTAGGGTTACAAAAATTGGTTGAAACATATCACTTTTATTCTCATATTTCAACATGGTACTTAAATGCATGTGGACTTTGACTGAAGTGGCTATGACCGAGCCATACAACTTCTTAGGAAGGTCTTTGGGGCCTACATGTAATATTGCAGAGAGGATAGAGCTGTTGCTTCTATTATCTCCTGCTCCATGAAACGCCAGACTGGGACATATGTGGAATCATATTCTCAGAGGGATTGAAGGCCAACGTAGATATTTGCTGGCATGACTGGCCCAGTAATACAAGCCAAAATGGGGCAGCCTGAATCCCCCTTTCATCTTCGGAGCTGATAAATTAAACTATGCTCTTCTCAGGGCTTACCTTTCCATATAAAATCTGAGATAATAGAATGCAGATTTTTAAACCAGGACAGGGAGAGCCAGATGTTTAATATATTCATCAGGTAAAATATTCTGGACAAAACATTCATTTTAATTAAGTTTATTGCTTCAGAGATGGAGGTAAAGTCTTCCACAGGTGAAGGTACTGCTAAATTATCTGAACTAACCTGCCTAGGTTAAATTGTTTCAAATCCACCTCTCTTCTGGAGAGCAGTATTCCTTAGTCTTTAAGCTTGTTAGGGGTCCAGGCTAGTCCCAATTCAGTTAAACTAGTTTTGAAAACTCTATCATTCAGCGGCATGACCACCGTTTTCTCCAAGTTGAGCTTATAATTTGAAAAGGTACTGAATTCATTAATGGTATCCAATGCTTTGAAATGGAGTCACCGAGGCATGATAAGTGTAGTAAGATGTCATCAGTGTACACTGAAAATTTCAGCTCCCGAGTCCCTATTTGGATTCCTGGATAGCAGGGTTCTTCTCTCATGTTAGCAAGCAGGCGCTCGAGACAGAGGTTGAAAGAAGTGGAGACAGGGATATCCCTGTCTGGTTCCTGAGTGCAAAGATAAAGAGAGAGAGAACCCCATTACAATATATGCGAGCACTTGGGGAGGAATAAAAGGTTCTAATCCAACTAATTAACCGCTCTGGAACCCAAACCTCGTTAGTGAAGAGAATAAGAACTTCCCGTCCACTCTATCGAAAGCTTTCTCTGTGTCCAAGCATACCAGGACTGAGGGAGAATCAGATTCCTTGGATGCAGAGAATATATGGGCTAATTTTCTTATGTGATCTGCTGATGACCGTGTAGCCATAAATCCAACCTGTTCAGCCCCGATTAGGTAGGGAGAACCTTGCTAAGCCTGTCAGCTAATATCTTAGTGAGAATTTTAAAATCATAGTTTAATAAGGAGATGGGCCTGTAACTGGAGACGTGGTCTGGTTTCTTATCCGGTTTGTGTATAACTACTATCAAGGCCTCCAGAAGGGATCTATCTGAAGTTTCCCCAGAAGAAAGCTTCTGAATAGCCCCAGCAACCAGAAAAAGTAAAGTCTCTCAAGCACTTTAAAAGTTAGGAGAATAACCATCTGGGCCAGGAGCTTTAATAGAGAGTGCTCGAATTGCCTCTAAAATCTCAGTATCTGAGAGTGGATGAATTAGTAAGTTCTTTTGTTCCTCTCTGAGTACTGGGAGAGTTATACTAGCTAGGTATTCTTCCACCCTATTTTGGGCAGGAGCTCCTCCATTTTATTATAAAACATTCTGTAATATTGTTCAAATTCAGAAGCTATTTCCTAGGGTACAGTCTTGACAGACCCATCCGACATAGCCGTGATACTATTGATTAGTCTTGAGGCTTCCTGTTTTTGCAACCTGAGGGCTAATAAATGCCCTGCCTTCTCCTCTTGATCAGCATATCGAGCCCCAGTTCTCAGAATAGCGAATTTAGCTTTTTTCTTAAAAGTTCTGCACACTGATCTCTTAGTAACAGGAGTTCCTGACCGATAAGGATCGTTGTCGGTGACAGAGTGTTCTCTAGCTCTCTAATTTTTCTAAGTAAGGTCTCTGACTTTTCTTCCTCTTGTGCTTCCTGATAGAGGCTAATCAGATGAAAACCCCACAGAGAAAACATTTTAACGCCCCCCACTCTAAATCAGGTTTACCCACTGAGTTCAGATTGGCAGCAGAAAATATATCTGTCTGGTCATTGATATGTTAACTACATTTTCTTATTTAAGCAACTGATTATCAAGCTTCAGATCATGTCTTTTGTCGTAGGGGGTAAAAGTAAATTTAAGCCAGTGGCAGGAGTGATCTGAAATGACTCCGAAGCTATTCTGGATCCCACTACTCCACTCATGGAAGCTCTGCTGAGAAGAAAGTAATCTATTCTTGATGAAGTTCCATGGACTGGAGAATGAAAAGTGATTCCAGGTGCAGTACTCTCTACGAGTCACAGAGGCCTAAAGAGTCCACCAGTTCCCGGAGAGCATGCTGTTCTGGGGACAACCTACTCTTCTTGTCCCCGACTTATCAGAGTCAGGCACAAATGTGAGATTCAGTCCCCCAATGATAATAGGAGAGAAAGGAAAGGGACAACATTGGAATTAGATCATCAAAGAAGTGGGAAACCCGTTAGAAAGGAGGAGGACATAAAAAGCCCGCCCGCCCGGCCCATGGCGTCAGATTCAGCTTACGGCCGGCGACCGGGTTCGGGAATGAATCCGGTCATCGGAGGCCGGCGCGGAGTAGGATCGAGCGTCCGGCTAGGCAGCCTCCTTCTCGCGGGAGGTGTGGGTAGCATTCGTGCGCTAGGGACCCTGGCAGAGGCCGGGAGTTCCCACGCAGCCTCGCTTGACAACCCATTGGAGGCGGGCGGATGGTGACATCATGGCATGACCCCGCCTCCCCAGAAAAGCAGAAAATGGAGGAGCTGCCTGCCGCCGTGAATGAAGCTCGCCATGCTTCAATGTGCTCCCCAGGTCAAGCCCTGACCTAATCCCAGTGCCTGCGGCATATGCCGAGGCCAGGCCCCACCGCGGGGGGCAAGCCACGGCCATCGAGGCTGTGGCTGATTTGGGGTGCAGAGCCGCGGCCCGGGACTGGGCTGATAATTGGGCGGCAGGTAGCTCGGGAGTAAAGAGCAAAATAAAAAAAAAAAATAAAAAAATAAAGACAGACCAGCAGAACCTCCACTGATCTAGGAGGCCCCTAAGAAAGATAAATCTCCCGGATCCCCAGATGTTGAAGGCACATAAAGGGACTCTGTGAGTAAATAAGATAGCCACTCCTTTACTATTTGAGTTGTTCCCAGCTGCAAAGATTGACCCATTTGCTGTCTCAGGAGCAAGTTTCCTTCCCTCTCCAGCAGATGTGTTTCCTGCAAGAAAAATATGTCCCTTTCATGTGCTGCAAATGTTTAATAATTTGGTACCTTTTCACTTTCGATCGGCTCCCCTTACATTCCATGTGGCAGATGTGTATGCATTAGCCATCTGGATTTCCTGTCAAGAGCAGAAAGGATTCTCTATGATGGAACTGATTTCTGTAAAGACTAGACATAGCCACTTTGCCCCTTCCCAGTTACCCAACATCGTCCCTTGAACACCCTCCCATCCCTTAAGAGAACCAAATTTGTAAAGAATTGGATCCCAGAAATAAAAATTATGTCTCCTGACCTCAAACAATACTCATTACGGCCCATGATAATCTGGTGCCGAATGCAGATGCCTACTGCTCCTCCTCCCTCCCTCCTCTTATATCTCCTTCTGTTCAGTTACAATCTTCAAGTCAGATAATAGAACAAGTATAATATGAAAATATCTTAGCATCCTCAATTCTGCTAGCCTGAAAAGAAAAAGTCCTCCCCATTTATTCCATTGTCCTTCCTCCTAAGGGCCAGTCCTCCCACTCAGTTCTTGTTTGCAGGAGCCAGTCACATCAGAGGAGCTTAGGTACAGAGGGTGTTCCTAATTACCAGGAGAAATTACAGTATAGGTTAGATTACTAATTGATAAAACTTTGAAGGAAATCCCAGAATAAACATGTTGTACCCTCTCTGGTATAGTAATTAGAGGCCCCATCGCTAACCCCTGTTGTAAAGGTAAAGAAAATATGGGTAGAAGAGTCTCCTTTGGAAGGCTGAGACATGACAATCTTAAAGATCATGAAGTGAACTCTTCTTGTGACCGCTGAGGAATAAACCAAATATGCTACTGTCGCCTCAGAGATCTGACTGTGGCTAGGAAAATAGGCAACTGTGTAATTAGATTATTCGAGAACAAACCCCGTCAGAAAAGGGTAGCCAGGTACCATGATAGTTGTTGCTGAGGCTGGGTAGGATTGTATGGCTGCACCATCATTAAATTACTGAATTAAACCATAAAATTGGCTGCAGGAGCCCATTATCGAGGAGACTGCCTAATGGGAAGAAATGTCATTCTCGCATGGCCTCCACCCAAATGCAACTATGCTTCTCCCTTTGCTACCCCACCTGACTCCTCTTAGTATTGGAGTCCCCAGCTAAGATTCCACCCCTCTTACTCACTGCTTGCTTCCATTCCTCGCCACCTCTCGCCTCGGCTCCTCCTCTTCCTCCTGCACAGTAGTTCCCCCTTCTGCCCCGCTGTAATTCCCCAGCAGAACTTCCCCACTCCAGTTTCATCCGGACGTCTATCAGTTACTCCTCCAATTTCATCACCTTCCTCCTCCTCCTTCCCTTCTAGTACTGCAAAACAATTTTCTGAAGACCCTTTCTAATGCCCGCTTCTCTCTTCTCATAGTAACCCTGCTCCTCCTTGACTCCATGACTGTTGCCACTTCTCCTCCTGCCTCACAAGTCCCTTTCTCATCCTTCTGTTCCCCTGATCTGGTTTCCTGACACCGTTCTTCTTGGCCTGGGCCCCCTGTCTCTGCTTCCTTTCTTCTGACCCTCTCCTCCCTCTTCCTGTTGGTTCAAATTGCCCTCCCTCCTCATCTCCCTCCTCCTCCCTCCCCTCCCTCCTGTGTTGGGCTATAACCTCCTACAGTCTGCATTGCCTGTCTTAGTTCCTCCTACAGACCCTCAATCTCCTTTCTAAGTTTCTCTATTTGGTTGCACACTAAACATCCCCCACCCTCCATGCAATTTTAAGAAAGATTGGTGCACCACAGTTGTTGCAGCCTACCACCCTACCCATTGCTCTTGTTGCTACAAGGACATCAGGAATGTTCAGCACAGGGTCCCACTGCAGTAACCAAAAGACATGATACAACGTGAAGGGGGAGCACAGTTGAAAATTAGGCATACGCTATATTTACTGTGGTGCCACAACAATTGAAATACATTTTAAATACCCAAACAATTAAAGATCGCTAGAAAAATCTATTTACAGATATGGAAACCTCATCTATGGCTGCATGCTTACAACCAAAAAAAAAGAGGCTAATCATTTCCTGATTATGTTGCACTGCTGCTTTAAAATTCAGTGACAAAAACTGCAAGGTAATGCACCTAGGGGAAAAAAGAACCCTAGTACAGAGTACTGGATGGGTGGGGAGAGACTTAACTCGTAGATCATATTCCTCATCTGAAGTATTATCATCAGTAACTCCCTTAAACAAATGAACCAGTGCAACAAGACCTATAGCAGGCTAACAGGATGCTGGGATGTATCGAGGGTATTGATAGCAGAAGAAAGGAGGTAGTACTTCCCCTTACAGATCCCTGGTACAGCCTACCTGGAATACTGTGCCCAGTTCTGGGAGTCCTCACCTCAGAAAGACAAAGATACTCTAGGTTACAAACAGTGCAGCACAGAGAAATAAAATGATTCAGGGGCAGCAGGGCAGATCCTATGAGGAGCGCCTCAAAGCACTAAATATATACTCACAGGAAACCAGAGGGGAGTGAGGAGATATGACAGAGACCTTCAAGTTCCTTAAAGGAATTAACAGAGTGAACTGTGGGGAATTATTTAGCTGAATACCAACTCGTGGTTATGTGGACACAAACTAACATGATGGAAGTTCATCAGGGATGTGAGGAAGTACTTTTGGAACAGTCTGTCGGCAGAGGTAGTGGTATGAACACAGTCCAGGGATTCAAGCAGGCCTGGGAAAGAATGAAGGGAATAGTGGCTGCCTGGTGCAACAGCATCATGGAGAGAATGGGAAGTTGATGGGGAGGGTTAGTACCCTGGAGAACGATAGGTTCCAGGTATGATTCAAGGGATTATAGGAAACTTGTCAGATTCAATGGACCTCGGTCTTTTTGCCATCTTTGTCTATGTTTCTATGTTTCTGTATTTTTAACTTTAATATATTTTTCTGTTTTATACTCAAGCTGATTAAAAATATGGTAAGAGCTCAGGTGATAAAGTGAACTGGGAGAAAAGTGAAATTGTATTAGTGGGCTCTAGTCGAGATTTAGACAGTCAACATCATGTATTACCAATACAAAAGATTCTATAAAATACTTGGGTATTAATATCCCAAGAGAGTTGGAACTTTTATTTGATTTGAATTACCAACCGGTGTTGGATAAAATATTTATGCATTTGTAAGATGGCAGCATCTCCCATTGGCACTGATTGGGAGAGCTAACCTATTGGAAATTTCTTATTTCACTCAATCCCGAAAGCGTTGGATGAATATTTGTTTAGTGTGTTAAATAAACATTTTAGAAATGTTTTGTGGAAATCTTAGAGTCCAAGTGTTGCTTTAGAAAAATTATTTTGAAGCAGGAGAAAGGGGACTTGGCTTTCTTAAATTTTTCCACTATTATTTGGCAGCACAAACTGAACAATCCTTTGATTGTTTCACGATGAAGTTGTCTCTCAACTTGCTTTTTTGTGGGGAAATTGAGGCTTTGCCTTTTAACTGTCTTTGTGTGTTTTGATTTTGGAGTTAAATAAACTTTATTAAGTATTGTACAAGCTTACTTTCTACTAAATCTACTAACTTAGCTTGGCAAATGGCGAATCACCTTTTGAAGGAAAAGGGGCATTTTCTAGGTTTCAATCAATCCATCAAAATACTAGCTTTCATCCATCATTAATTAATAATGCCTTTCAAAGGCAGAGGCAGTATGGTTGAAACAAATTGTAAGACCTGTATGACTCAGGTATATTACTTAAGCAATGATTCAAGACAGAGTGTGGGTTATGCTGGTATTTGTACATGCCGGTGTGGTTTGGTCATGAGGCCACAGACCAAGTTTAATTATTTATTTAGCTTTTGTTTACGGGTAAGTACACTAGACAAGTATTATGCCTATTTTCAGGAACGACCCAGGAGAGCACAACATGTAGAATACATAGAAGGCAACTTAGGGGATCAGTCTGATACAGAAATAGCCTGGGTAAAATTACTGTTAGCTGAGAGTATATAAACTGACTAAATCCACAGTGGAAGTGGTAAATCCCAGCATAACCCACATCCTATAGTGGATTATTGTGATTATACAATGGGCTGTAATTAAAAGAGTTAAAAAGTTGTTAAAAATGTTAGATGCAATGTTTTTTAAAGCTTGTTTTATTGATTTTTAACATCCTTCCTCTGTATTGTATAGTGCCTTGTTGCAAGGCAGATTATGGTTAAGTCATCCCACCCAGACAGACACACAGGGATACCCATACTGGGACGTATGCTCACTTTTTCTTACTCTTGTCTATTTTAAGAGAGAGACTTTGCTGTTTGTGAGTGGCTCTTTACTTACGCTTTGTGAGGGAGTGTGGTGAGCATTGAGGGGCTGCTGTACTTTAATGTCTGCTTCCAGTGTGAGCAGGATCAACCTTAAACTTTTATGTTGGCTCACTCACGCACAAGTCAACATATTGCAGTAGTAGCAGATTTGGAGGTGCAGTCACTGTGGGCGAATGCAGGAGCACGCATCAGTGGGTCGTCCCTCATTCCCAATCAGCCACATGCAGGCGACACACCAGCAATTCGGAATGTGGCCACCAGATCTAAGAAAGGTCTGCTACAATGAGAAGCAAGCTTCTCATTGCAGTGGCACAATAACACACCTTCCCGTCATAAACATGGCAGCACTGACTGCCGCCCGCTTCGAGGTGCCCAATCCCCCTGTCAAGCACCTGACCCACTTCATTTGCAGTGATGGGGCCCTCCCCGTCGGCATAATTGTTTAACTGTGCCAAGGGGTGTCCAATCCCCTTGGCATCATGCTCTCCCAACAGTTTTTCTTTGCTGAAGGGGGCCCAATCCCCATCAGCTACAGTCCCCCTTCCCTATTTATTTTGCCGACAGAGCCCCTCCCCATTGGCATAATGTCTCCCTCCATCTGTTGTATGCCGAGGTGGGTGCCCAATCCCCTCGGCCTTGCCTCCTTTTGTATGTGCCGATGAAGGTGTGCAATTCCCCATCGGCTACAGCCTTCCCTCCCAAAATAATCGTTGGCATGCTGGGGCCCACCCCAGCATGCCAAATGTCCCTGAAAAAAAAGTCCCACGATGTTCCCTTTTTTCACCTGTAAAATAGAAAATGGTCTGTCGCGGTCTCCCTGCTCCCTCCCCAACCCACTTCCACCCTCCATGTACCCTGCCTCCCCACCCCCTCATCCAATACTTACCTCTGGAGTCCGGTAGCGATGATGATCTTTGGTGGACCAGGAATACGTCTGCACTCTTCTTCAAAGCCGATCGTAAACTGAAGAAATGCTGGTAAGCTGTATAATGGCATAAATAGGGTTTTGTCAATTTTGGTGCATATCTCAGGCATTTGGGGAATTTTTACACAGATTTTCAGCATGGGGTATTGGGACTCCTCCTCATGAATTCAGTCACTTTTCATGGTGTTATTCGGTCCCAAAGGTGATTTGCAGTCACTGTTGGAATCACCTTTCAGGACTGATTAATGAAATGACAGTGCCACTGTTCATGAGGAGGGCTCTCAAAAGCTATGTTGCAAATTTGGTGGAAAAAATCAAAAAATTAACGCTTTACTGAGCCGCATGTGCAGTTGCTCATGCATGCTCATAATTTCATGAATTTGTAATATTTTCACTCCAGATTTTGAAAATTGGTGTTTTCACACCTTCTTATGAACACTACAGCTGTTATTTTACTATCCTGGCTGAAATGTGTTTTGCATGGCAGCGAGAATAGCGCAGCTCGTACATAAAATCAGTTTTTGGGACAGTTTGAGGAAATGACAGTGACACTATTCATGAGCAGAGGTCCTAAAATGCCTATGTTGAAATTTGGTGATGAAAAGTCTATAAAATGACTGTGTTACAAGTGTGTCGTTCGCAGTTCCCATGCACCATAGCTTGCTAGGTACAATATTTTCATGCCATTTTCAACACTGGCATTTTTCACACCTCCTTATGAACTGTTCAGCTGTCATTTTTCATATCCTGCTCAAATGTGTTTTCACACCTGTGATGCACAATGGCGTGGTCACTGTTGGAAATCAATTTTGGGACAAATTAACAAAATCACAGTGCCATTGTTCATGAGGGAGGTTCAAAATGCCTATGTTGAAATGTGGTTAAAAAATCCCCAAAATAATTGAGTTACAGACGTGTGACTTCGCCAATTTTCATATTTTCACTCCAGATTTTCAACGTTGCCATTTTTTATACCTCCCAAGAACAACACAGTTCTCATTTTTACATACTGCCCAAAATGTGCTTTTGGACCTGTGTGCGCCAAATGGCATAGCCACTGTGCAAAACCACCTTTCAGCTAACAAACTGATAGTGCCGTTCTTCATGAGGTGGGGTCACAAAAGCTCATGTTTTAAAATTTGGAGTAAAATACCCAACACGCACCTATGGTGTTAGGGTTTCAACTGTAACACCCACCTGTGCAGACTGACAGGTGTCAGGGTGCAACTTGGATCATCGGCTGTAATGCTCCCTATTCCACCCCCCCACCCTGCAGCCAGTGACACACATTGGTGGTGTGCCTTGCAGTGTTTGGCCACAAAGTTCACCCCATTCTGCTATACTGCACCCACCTCAGCATATTTCCTTATGGAATGGGTAAAATATAATGCCAAAGACTCCAAAAGGACACCACGACACTTGTCAGTGTTCACAGGGTAGGGGTGAGGTAATAAGGCATGAACGTTATAGCTGATGATCTAAAGGCACACTCCAATGCCTGTTGGTCTCTGCAGGGTGGAGGTGAGGTTGGCATCACTTCAATACTTCACTGCCGCTCCTATTATGCGCCTCTAACTCCGCACTACCAATGCCAATGCCACAGACAACATTCGGCATTGACAAATGCTTGTTTTACACAGCCTGTAGGACAAGTTGATTCAAAATTGCACTAGCCTGCAGCTTTCTTCCTCTTTCTGCACCCCACCCCACTGAACTGGAGGATACCACAACAACAAATGCTCAGTCATGAAGTCCTAGCTCTGCAAACACAATAGCCGGCATCATCATGCACCTCACCACACTCTCACCACCATGCACAGGACAACGAATAGAGTCAGGCAGAGAAATACACTCACAGCCCCCACCTTTTGATCAGCTAGAGACCTGCACTTCTGGAAGTTTGCATACAGTGTCAAGTGAGCCATGAGCACAGCTAGGATCTCTTTGAGGAGGAGTTTACACAAACCCAAGGAGCTTGGGAAATAGAAAACTTCATAACAACTTAAAGTATTGATTTTAATAGTTCTGCCCTAACAATAACAGATTTTTAAAACATGGTCCTTTCATCAGCCCAGGAAACAGTACACAGGCATGATGCTATACTACTTCTGTTTCTATACAGGATGATATATGCACCCTATTTTAACCTTTCAAATTATGTATTTTATTAAGGTTTACTTTTGTACCATACATGCTCCAATGCTTTGTTTTTAATCAGGTTTGGATTCTGTTCATAACAAAAATAATGATAAACTAAAGACATCCATTATATACCCATCTCACATCAATACACAATAATAATTAAAAGGAGTCATAATGTTAGGTTTATGTGAGCATTAGGTTAGATTAGCGTTAGGGAGAGGGAGGGAATTAGGTTGCAGTGATACTGCTGAAGACTTCTGATTAAGCCACCCACGCATCTGAACAACAAAAAAAATATATATAATATTTTGGGTAGAAAGTTTTATTTCTCTATCAAAATCTGTAAACAGATTTGCTGTTTCCTATTAAAATACACTGCCAGCCTTGCCAGTAGAGTTTCTGACTTCATAATACAAGGATTCCATGGGATTCTTTTTCACTAGCAGTTGACAAAATAGAGGATTGTGTATGAGCAATAATATATACAACAAAGCTGTTTTACAGTCAAGAGGTTTTCATAGTAACAGGAGACCTTGCAAGCACAGCTCAGAGGTCTCGTTATCGAGAAACCTCAAGACTGTAAACAACTTATTCTGTATGATTGCTCATACACAGTCTTTACTATGTATGGGTAACAATATATTCAGGACTGTGCACTTACTTCTGAGTTTTTCAGTGCCGCTCTCTTCTGTGGCCAGCTCTCACCACCACGGCCATTTCCTGAAGATCAGAGGTTACTGGAACGCATAGCCCAAGATATTCCTTGATGTTGCTTACGTAGCTAGTGCAGCACAACAAACAATGTAATGTAGCTACTGCAGCACAACATAGAGGATAATGGATGAGCAACAGACAATAACCATGCTGTAATCACATTGAACAGTTTCCATGACAACTAGGTAAACCTCAGGAGCGCGCTTCTAGAGAGGTTTGCAGTTGTAAAGGAAAACCGCAAGATGCAGCACAGTTATTGCTTGTTGCCCATCCATTAGCTTCTATAGAGGTGGGGCAAAATACACTATAATAGCTACTGGTTTTCAATAATAAAAAAAGTCTGTGATCATTTTATAAAAAAAAGTAACATTAGTGACAGCCAGAAGTTTCAAATCTCACCCCCCACCCTCGAACAAGCCACAAAATGCCTCCTCCACTTTGTATTTAAAACAAAATGCAGAACGATTGACAATGAGCCTCTTTATATACCTTGGTTCCTGTGCTGTGTCTCTGGGTTTAATACTCCACAGTGCAGCTCTCGCGATTATTTGGCGCCACCACGATTGCATTACTTAGAGGTGGAAACTCAAGATGTCCAGAGGAGATGTGCATGCACAAACCCACTAGAGTTGTTATGTATCAATGTGACATAGTCAAGAGGGATTAACAACCTCTTGACGTCACATCGATACCTATAACAATATGGTAAACTGTCTGAATTCAGACAGTAATAAGGGCTCCTCATACATTATAACTCTGTTCTAGGCATGGATTTTCATGCAGAACAGCATTCTACCATGCACTATATACAAATAAAATAATAAAAGTAAGTAGAGAACCAAATGAAAGCAATCTGAATGACTGTAGAGGCATTTAAAGACCCCAGGCCTTGATTCTTTAGGATATACATCCTTATAACATGGGTCCATCTACAGAATGTTGTGACTGGACGAAAACAGTCACAAGGGGCATACACTAATGTATGTTATACTCATTGGCTACAGTGAGTAGGTGATTGCAGAAATCCCTTGTCGCGTAGCTGAAGTAGGAATGTTTTTGAAGTGGTGCATCGCATAGCGTGATGAGACACATAGCACAGCACTTTGGAATTCTGCATGAACTGTTAAAGTACTCAAGTGTAAGAGATGCAGTCGTGGAAAAGCTCAGTGTAAAATCATTGTGATCAGAGTTTAAACTGGATAAATTGAATGTGGTATATAATGAAAACTATAATTTAGTGAGTAAGAGCATATGGTCTTTCCCACCCATCCACCCAGGTGGACACTGTAGCTCTCACACAAATTTTTTTAAACTAACGTTAATTGCTTTATTAACATTAGAACAAGGAGGCACAATTTAAAGATAGAGGGGATGGCTCAGGGGTAATGTGAGGAAATTTTTTCACAGAGAGAGTGGTGGATACATGGAACCGCCTTCCTGAGGAGGTCGTTGGTCTAAAACGGTGGCAGAATTCAAAGAATGCATGGGACAGACATAAGGCAGTCCTAGTGGGGGTAGGAGGAAGTAAGCTGTTGGTTAACTAGGATCTGCAGCTTATCTGTTAGGTAGGAAAATGGGCAGACTGGGTGGGCCAAGTGGTCCTTATCTGCCATCAAAGTCTATGTTTCTATTACAGTATATTGCCTAAATTTCATTCGTTTGTAAGCAGAATGTTCAAACCTGTTTTAGCTGTTGTAAACTTTAGAAATGTTTAGTGCAATTGTTTTGTATTGTTTAAATGTCATCCGTTAGTAAGTGGAACTGTAATAAAGACACATGGGTTCCGCATAGTATGGTTTTAGTGTACATATGTTGGTAGTACCGTCGTCTCTATGCATAGTCGCCAATTAAAAATAAAGTTGGTAACAAAATATGATGGAAAAATGTAGTTATTCTCATAAAAAGTCACATCATCTTCCAATATAGGTGCTCAATATTTTCTTCCGATAAACAATTCTGAAGAGTAGCAACTCACAACTGAGAATCACACTGATGGAACAGCACAAACAAGCAAGGTCCGTGTCTTCAAAGTATTACAGTAAATGAGTACGTAATTCCAGTTAAAATAACAAAACTGTGTTAATTTGACAAAAGCCAGTATGTTAAAGTGACAAACAGTAAACAAAACAAGACACTTAGTCCACGGACTACTTTATTGAGTATGATTCTAAGTGGAAGGATACCATATTTAGATGAAAACATTTCTATATTTACAAAAATACATAACATTTTGGAAAGTTATTGGAGCCCATGTTATAAGTACAATAACCACTCCAGGGTGTGGGGTTACACAGGGATTAATCAACACTCTGGGTGCTGTGAGGACACTTAGGTTTCACCCTCATGCCTCACAACATACCCAGGGTGTTGATTAATCCCCAGTAACCCCACACCCTGTCGTTGGTTATTGCTTACTTATTAAACACTTGCTCTTTAAGATGTGTTACGGTATGCCTAACTTCAACAGATCAGAACAGCCAAGACAATAGCTTGATTTAAAAACACTAAAAATATATTTGCTGCTTACTTGCAAATGTGCATGTTTTAAGTGTAAGTACCCTGCAGGAGCTTACTAGTTAAATTCTGGTAGCTAGGTGTAGTCTGGCAGTGAAGTTTTGGTGCCAGTAGGTCTGGGGTGTTGGGACTGCCTGTAGCCCAGCAAGGAGCCAGGATACCCCAGCCCCGGGTATATAAAGAGTGGTTTTGGTGCCATAGGGATTGTCCAGAGAGAGGGAAGGATAGCAAGGAGAGAGTCGGGGGTGGCCACAAGTTCAGCCGGAGGGCCACGTCTGGGGCTGGAATGGTCCGCTTGCCACCCTGGCTCTCCTCCCTCGAAGACCTGCATATGGTTGTGCAGCTGTTTGGGTAATAGATAGCAAGTGAGTAGTGGAGCACTAGTGTTTGGACCCATCGGTGCTGTTTTGTGGGAGCCGGAGCCTGGAGGAGAAGAAGTTGGAGCCCGCCAAGTGATCTCTGGCACCTTGGTAGGAGTAAGCACTGATGGGGACCCTTATCTAGAGAATTCTCACCCATGGGTGAGTGCAGTTTGGTAGCCAATGAGTTTTTGTGGCCA
The DNA here is from genome assembly GCA_016271365.2 of Neoceratodus forsteri. Taxonomy (NCBI): domain Eukaryota; kingdom Metazoa; phylum Chordata; order Ceratodontiformes; family Ceratodontidae; genus Neoceratodus; species Neoceratodus forsteri. The sequence continues at coordinate 232,504,850 of CM028129.1, read as the reverse complement.
GGCCCGCTATGGCAGAAAGGGCCTGGGACACACTCAGAGGTGGCAACCTGGATCATTAAGGGTATAGTGTGGCAGGCTGCTCCCTTTCCCCAGTCCATGGGGCGCTGCAGTGTTGGGGCTTCCTAGTTTGTACAGTTTGTGGAGGCATGAGGAGTCCTGCATGGGTAGTGGCTGGTTGGGACCTCAGGTGGTGTGGCAGTCTGCCTGGGTGCTCCATGTGGCACGTCAGCTGGGTTCCCTGGGTGAAAGCAGTCCTGCAATTGGAATCCCTGTATGAGCAGAAAGTGCCAGAAGTTTCCGGGATGGCCAGGGGTTTGTATAACTGCTGGGGGACCAGACAGGGCATGTGGCATCAGTGATTGGGTGGCAGGAGGTAGTGCCTTTCATGCTAAATGTGAACATCTGTAAAGGAAAGCAAGAATGTCACAGCTTTAAAATATTCCCCAAGTTTTAGAAGACAAATGAAGAATGGGATTGGGACAACAGAAATGTCTTGTGCTGTCTTGATGATACTTCAGTCTAAGTATGATGGAGACTAGATGAAATATAAGCCTGTGGTGAGGAAGAAATCAAGGAAGGCGTAGGCAATGGAAGTGCTGCTAATAGTCCAAGTATCAGTGTGTGAGACCTTTATGGCCCTACAAGTAAATCTGCTGTCAGGAATCGTAGCCTTTTCAGCTCAAGGAGATTACTGCATAGATTCAAGCCAATCTGTTGGAAAAAAGATTGCATGCAGATTTATGTTCAGGTCCTGTGCCTGCAAGAATGCTCCCACTGTTTTCATGTAACCTCCATGATCCATGGAGTGGTTTATCAACTTAGTCTTTACATTAAATCAGTTTTGCAGTTTTGATTCCAGAGTGGACACTGGTTTTCCTTGAAAGAACTGTTTCATGTATGTGCCATTAACAACCATTGTCCCCCTGCAGCATTTCCTCCTCAGTAACAGAAGCAAAGTGCCTGCTCCCTGCAATGCAAAGCCATCTTGCAACTATCAAGAACCAGGTAATGAGCATCTTTATTTTCTGGACTGTGTGTTTTGGGCTGTACAGTGCTCCCTCCAGCAGTACACTTTCCACCATTATACCCCTAGATTGGGGGAGAGGGTTTACATAAGGCAGACTGGAGGACTCGGACATGGTCCCTTTACACAAGGGGACAAGGAGCAACCAGTGAATTACAGACCTTAGTTAGCCTTACCTCTGTAATGGGTAACGGGTAAATTGATGATGTCACTGATCAAAGAGGACCTTGTGGACTACCTAGAGAGTAACAATCTACAGGACAGTAAACAGCATGGTTTTATTGCAAGAAGGTCTTGTCAGACCAGCTGAGCAGTATTCGTTGACTGGGTATCAAAGGTAGTAGATGGGTGCCATGCTGTGGATTTACCGACTTTGATTTCAGTAAGGCTTGTGACTAGATGCCACACAAAGATTGTTGAAGAAACTGGAGGACTTGGGTGTGGTTATAGTTAGATGGACGGAAACTGGTTGAAGGGAGACAGAGACAGCAGAGGGTGGGGGTAAATGGTGTCAAATCGGAAGAGAGGGAGAGAGGGGAGGGATGTTGTGAGTGGGGTGCCACAGGGATCACTCCTGGGTCCTGTCCTCTTCAATATGTTCACCAACATTGAAGAGGGCATCTGAGGCACAGTGATATTTTGTGGCTTCCGACCCTAAGTCTAACCCCATTGTTTCCTCTCTCCCTTCCTTAGGCTCTCAGGACCCCCAAGCTCCACTCCGCCATCAGGAGCACACACACGGAGCCAATGACCGAAGGTACTGCACACACCACTGTGCTTTGAGGACTGGCTGCTTCTGCTGGAGGGGTGTTAGCCCATCGACTGCCCTGTCCAGATCTAGATTTATTGGGAGTGTGTGGTCACATGACTAATCACATGATGGCTCGTGATTGTTTCAAGTGTCCAGTTTCCAAATTATATTATCCCACCAGTAGGAGTCACTAGCGGTCCATATCCTATACCCTCTTCTCCTTGTTCTTCTCCACCCTCCTACCTTTACATTCACCACTGACCCCTAGTGTCACCCTCCAGCTGTCCTTCATCTCCATACATATTTCTCTTCAACAGGCAGCTGTATTCAAACCCTCGACCCTCTTCACCAAAGATGGGCACCCTGCCACTGCAGCTCTCTTTCTTCTACAACATTTCGTAAGTTTGAACCTTCAAGTTTAATTACTGGGTACTGTTCAGTAGGTGCCCCAGGTGAATCACCTTACTGTAATCTTAGCCAGTACCTCTCCTAACATTATACATCCTCCCATGATGTCTCATAAATTTCTGCTTCTGGCTTTCCTAATAGGCTTCCACAAACATTTTGACATATATGATGCCTCTTTATGTCCACACTCTCACCACTATTAAACATTCTCCACTTTGCCCCTGCCATTGTACGTCTACACCCTCTTCATACACCCCCACCAATCTTCCTACTCCTGCACCTATATGCACCCTTATAGCCCCTTTTCCCTCATGGCCATTAGGGCAATCTCACTTCTATGCATTAACTCCTAACTTTACTTCGTCCCGCACCCTATGAAGCCCTCATCCCCCCTCCACATCAGAGGTACTACATGAGAGAAAGAAGGCAGTTGCCTCTTTGCTTAAACCCTGTAAAAAAAAAGTAATACTGTTACTTCTTCTTTGTTTGAGCAATGTGGGAAATAAACCCAGGTCTCCCAGCCTTTGCCTCACCTCTTAGGTTTTGGTAACTGCATCTGGCATAAACATTATGCTATTCAATGTCCTGAGCCTAGCTAATAAATTCCTCTGGTCCAGGAGTGGTTTCATACTAACCCAGTCCTTTTTATAATCACTGAGTCCTGGTCAAAAGTATGGTCACAGACCAGCAGATCGCCCTTCCAAACTACAAACTCTTTAGGGTACATACAGTACAGCATGTAGAGGGGTGGTGTAGTTATCTCATGCCAAGGACAAATATAACATCACTGATGTCCAATGTATGTCAAAGCCAAAAGAATTCGAGCTGGTCTCCCTGAAAATTAATTTACCATCCATGAGGAGAGGCTGAAGAGCTAAATATGTACACATTGGAAGAGAGAAGGGACGGAGGGACATGATAGAAGGTCTTCAGGTACATGAAGAGGGTAAATAGGGAGTAACAGTCAGGGTGCTTGAAGGAAGGAGGGGGGCCACTAGAGGGCATGGGTGGAAGCTGGAGGGAGAAAGATTCAGGGAGAAAGGAGGAGGTGCTACTTCACTGAGAGGGTGGTGGAGCCATGGAATGCGTTGCCTAGGGGGCTGGTGGAGGCAGAGATGGTAGAGGGGTTCAGAGGGGTGGGACAGGTACAGGGAAGGGTTCTGGAAGCAAAACCCAATGCAGCAAGAATATCCGAACTGGGAAGGGAGAAGCCAGAGAAGGCGAGGGGCAGCAAGGTCAGCACCCAGGGTGGGGCTGACCAAACGAGCAGACATGAAAGACCGTTAGGCCTATTCTGCTGGCATTTTAGTATGTTAGTATCCATGGAGAGTCTTTCCATAATCAGATGTTACATGCCTCCTGACAGTGGTTTGGACATTCTCACTACTTTGAAGTTACTAGCATCTCCTCTTAAAATGAAGCAATAATTCTTGGGGACCTAAATATAGACTGGCTCTTCCAAATCCAAAAGCCTCAAAAGTCTCAGTGATGACCTCGGCCTCACTTAAATCATCACCGATCCAACCAGGACAAACACTGCTAACCCTGTAAATAGCTCTATCCATGACATCATCCTAACCAACCACCCTCATATAATTCTGCAGTCTGCCATCTTTCCATAATCACCTGAGTGATCATGGGCTTGTGCTCTGCACTAGGACCCACTCAAAGGTCTGCATGTTACCCAGACTCATACTGAAGCCTTCCTTCCATACATTTAGCCTCAACTACTACTTGGCGGACCTAACAAATGTAAGCTGGCAAGGGCTCTACTCTTGCCAAGACAGGCAACTGAGGCTGTACAGATATTTAAGGATAAAATCATACAGTATACCTGGCTAATAAGCATGCCCCCATAATAAAAATCAGAGCTTATGAGTTCTCCCAGCCTTGGTTTATGCCTGACCTTAAAGTAGCGCTCTCTAACCATGATAAACTATGGTCTCGTACCAGACACACCAAATCACCTTCTGATTGGCAGATCTTTAAAACCACAAGGAATGCTTGTGTCAGACTCATACTAACCACAAAGTCAAACTTCTATATTACTTCTCTAGAGCAGGCAAAAGGCAATTCAGCTAAACTGTGGAAGGTTATGAAATCAATTGAAGGCGTCAATCCACTCCCTCCGTTCCCATCAAAATCATCACTAATAGTGTGGTTGTTGAGGATCATAACCAGATCCTTTATGACCTGAACACACATTTGCCATTACCAGGTTGGCATTTGACTCCTCCCTTATGCCAGTTTAGCCAATAGTGCCTATGCTATTACCCTCCAGCTGGTGCCTCCTTCAATCCCCTCCTTCCAGCTCCAGGATGTTTCCTTCAAAGATGTTGGGGATCTCCTCATCAAGCTAGACAGCAAGAGGTCTGGTGGTGAGGATGGGCTTGCTCCATCCTTGCTCAAACTAGGTTACCACTACCTTACTGTCTCCAAACTACACTTATTCAGTCTCTCCATAGATATCGCCTCAGTACCCACCTGCTGGAAAGCCATGCACATAATCCCTCTTTTCAAAGCAGGTGACCTTTTACACCTAAGTAACTATAGGCCAATCTCTATCCTGCCTACACTTTCTAAAATCTTCAGAAACTAGTATACAACCAGCTTAAGCACCACCTTGAAATTTACCCCTCCTCAACTCTGCTCAGTCAGGTTTTAGATCTAATCATAGTACCATCACTGCCACTGCAAAAGTCACCAACGACTGGATTACTGCCCATGATACAAAACAATTCACAGGCGGCATCTTCCTCGACTCTCGGCAAGGTGTTCAATGCTGTCGATCACAACCTTGTTATTCAAAGCCTTTGCAACATAGGTGCCACTGACTCCATAGCACTGGGGTTCACCAGCTATCTGTCAGGATGAGTCCAGAAAACTAAAGCAAGACGGTCCCTTCTCAGCCCCTCCATTATTAGAGGTGTCCCCAAGGCTCCCATTTTAGGCCCAATCCTCTTTCCCATCTGAATCAATAAGCTTGACTCTAACATTGACGACTCTAAGCTACACTTTGCAGATGACACAGTTCTGTATTCGTCTAAGCCAACCATGTCTGAAGTTAGTGTAGAACTGTAAGCCGCCTTTTCATGCTTTGAGCACAACCTCATCAATCAGAAGTTGCTACTTAATTCAAAAAACCAAGGCATGTTTTTCACCCCAATCAATGTCCACTCCTGCCATCCCAGACAAATGCACCTATTATTACCCTCCTAGGGAACCACTCAATCAGTGGCTAAGTTTAAATATTTAGGCATGTGGCAGGACTGCAGACTCTCATTAAGCACCCATATTGACTCCCTTGCCAGTAAGTTAAAATCCAGACTAGGTTTCTTCTATAGAAATAGGTCACTCTTTCAACAGGAGACTAGAATCAGGCTTGTCCAGTCTACCTTCTTACCCTACTCGATTAATGATGATCTAATATACAAAACGCCATGGTCACCAGTCTGCACAAACTGGACATCCTCTATCCTCTATGGGGGGAGATACTGTGGGTTAAGCTGGAAAGGAAAATCGGGACAGCCATCCGTACAGGTGTGGTCTATAGACCACCAGCCCAGGAGGAAGAAACAGATATGGAGTTGATGCTTAGCCATCCAAAGGATGGCAGACAAGGTGAGGTAGTACTGGTTGAGACTTAATATTCCAGACATGGACTGAGCATCCCAGCAGCAGCATCAACTAGGAGCAGATTTATCCTGACACCCTTCAGGGTGCCTTCCTCAAGCAACTGGTCATGGAACCAACTCGGCAGAAGGAATACTGGACCTTGTGCTCACAAACAGGGACAGTGTGATGGGGGTAACAGTGGGGAGCACCTGGGAAACAGTGAGCACCAGTCATTGTGGTTTGAAATCACAGAAAGAGCAGAACCAAACCACACAAAAACACGTATCCTGGATTTTAGGGGGCAGACTTTGGGGAAAATGGGAGATACTTGAAAGAGGCATTAAGGGAATGGGACAGGTATCAGGGGTTGAGGAACAGTGGGCAGTATTTAAAATGGGGATTACAAGAACAACAGAATTATGCATTAAGCAGGTTAGCAAGAGGGAAAGGAAGAGGAGACCATTATGGTTTTCCAAAGAGGTAGCAAAAGAAGTGAAAGCCAAAAAGATTGCATTCAGGCAATACAAAAAGACCCAGGCAGAAGGGAGGAGAGTACCAGGAGAAGCAAAGGAGGTAGGGAGGTCAGTAAGGAAAGCCAAAGCTCAGACAGAAGAACACATTGCAAAATCAGTGGGTAGAGGGACAAAACCTTTACAGGTACATAAGTGAAAAAGAAAGACAAAGGGAGGGATAGTGAGACTGAAGGGGAGGATGGGGCAGCGTGGAGGATGACAACAGTAAAGCTGACATATTGAACAGGTATTTCTGCTCAGTCTTTACTGAGGAAGAGGAGGGTAATGGGTCTGAAGGAGTACAAGGGGTGAGAATGGTGCAAGAAATGGACACAAGTCCCTTTACACGAGAAAGGGTCCTGAAGGAACTGGAAGTAATAAGAGTTGAAATAAAGCAATGAGGGCCAGATGGGGTTGCACCCCAGGGTCCTAAAGAACTAAGAGAGGTGGTAGCTGAACCTCTGGCTATCCTGTTTAGCCGATCACTGGAAACAGGGAGGTATCCAAAGACTGGAGGACATGAGATGTGTCCCCTTATACAAAGTGGGGAACAAAGAGGAGCGGGAACTACAGACCAGTCAGCCTCACCTCGGTAGTGGGAAGATCATGGAGCACTACTGAAGGAGAGATTGGTGGAACATCTAGTTGTCAATGGATTACAGGACCCAAGGCAGCATGGTTTCACCAGGGGAGGTCATGTCAGACCAACCTCGTTGAATTTTGGACTGGGTGACTAGGAAGTTGGATCAGGGGAGGGCAGTGGACATGGCCTATCTGGACTTCAGCAAGGCCTTTGACACTGTGCCAGTAGAAGCTATTACACAAACTGGGGAATATGGGTGTGGGCAGGACAGTAGTGTGGTGGATAGGTAACTGGCTGGGTGGCAGGACACAGAGGGTGGTGGTAAATGGCTGTCACTCCACAGAGGGAAGAGTGACCAGTGGGGTACCACAGGGATCAGTGCTGGGACGGTCCTATTCAACATCTTCATCAGTGACATTGCAGGACCTAGAAGGCAGAATTTCACTGTTCGCTGATGACACAAAGCTCTGTAACAGGAGTAGACACACCAGAGGGTGTAGACAGAATGAGAAGCGACCTGCAGAAACTTGAAGAATGGTCAGGGTTTGGCAGTTGAAATTCAATGCAAAGAAGTGCAAGATAATGCATGTGGGGCACAAAAACCCTGGCACAATATATCAGTTGGGGGTGAGGATATAGCATGCACCAAGCAGGAAAGGATCTTGGGGTTGTCATCTCTGATGACCTCAAGGTAGGAAACAGTGTGACAAGGCAGCAGGTAAAGCAAATAGGATGCTGGGATGTATAGGCAGGGGCATCACCAGCAGGAAAAGGGAGGTCATAATTCAGCTTATACAAGACACTAGTGAGGCCCCACCTGGGTACAGTGTACAGTTCTGGAGACCATACCTACGTAAGGACATAGACAGGGTAGAGAAGGTTCAGAGGAGGGCAACAAAGATGGTGCATGGATTGCATCACAAGTCCCTATGAAGACAGGTTGAAGGAACTGAACATGTACTCCTGGAGGAGAGGAGGGAGAGAGGGATATGATAGAGACATACAAGTATCTTACAGGGAGGAACAGGGTGCAGAAAACACTTTTTTAAGTGAAAAGATGTTCCAGGACTAGAGGGCATGGGATGAAGTTGGAGGGAGGACAATTCAGAGGAAACATGAGAAAGAATTTCTTCACAGAACGGTGGTGGACAAGTGGAACACCCTGCCAGAGGAAGTGGTGGGGCTGAAACAATCACAGGATTTAAGAATGCATGGGATAGACATAAAGGAATTCTGGAGGTCAGGGTAAGGGCAACAGACTTCTAGGAAAACAAACTGAACTTACAAGCTCAAATGGGCAGACTGGGTGGCCATAGGCCCTTATCTGCCGACACTGTCTATGTATCTATGTATCACTGAGCCATATGATTCATCACTAATGCCCCATTTAGAACCCACCATTGTGATCTTTATGCATCTGTTGGCTGGACCTCCTTGCTACCAGGCGCTTGTTACTCGGGCATCTGAGCACTAAATATTCTTTTGAAAAAGCTCCCAGACTACTTACTTTCCCTTGTCCACATCTCCTGATGTACCCTCTTCCTTAGGAAGTCTGATTTCTTGTATCTACATGTCCCCAGGACTCTTACTTCCTTTAGCAAACTGCCATCTCCATACCCTACCCGCTGATTGAACAATCTACAGTCTACCCTGGAGCTTACTTGCATCACATATGTTAATACCTTTAAAACCCTAACCACGAGACTAGTTAAAGAAGTATGCAACTGTTGGATATAATTCTGTCTGCTGCTAAGCTCTGTCCCTATTCTATACTCCCCAGTCTTACCACAACTCATCTGCCCCTATCCTCCTTCTTCTTCTTCTTCTTCTTCTTCTTCTTCTTCAGTTCTACCACAGCACCCTCACCCTCTCTTCTTCTTCTTCCTCTCTCCCTCGCTCTGCTATTCCCTCCTCTCAACCCTCCTATTGTTGGTCCCTTCTCCCCATCCCATCTGTTCTTGTACTCATCACGCTACCAGTACACCAGTACTAAATGTACTCTCTCGTGGCCTTCTTTCTATGAAACTGGTATCCCCCTTAAGCCATGCACTTTACTTATTGCCTTAGTTCAGCCTCTGTCACTTACTCATCATTATTCCATTTTTTTCATTCCTGATGTGCATATTGTTCTCTCATGGCCTTTGTCTACTGGTTACTATGACTGCATTAGCTACTGTATCTTTTTTTCACATTGTATCTACTCTTACTGTATGTATTATTGACGCATATATCCTTTTGTTGCTTCCTGGATTATGCACTATTGTATGTATACTATGCTGCTACTTGCTTGTACTCCTGATATTTGTCTCAGGACCACCTTGTAAAGGAGCTTGCTCAATGGAGTTATTCCTGCAATAAACTTGAACTTGAAGTTATAGAAACATAGAAATATAGAAGTTGATGGCAGATAAGGACCGCAAGGCCTATCCAGTCTGCCCATTTCTTTTTCTACCTTATGAAAGTGCCATGGCCTTTGCTCTGTCAATGGCCTCTCTGTTCATACTCATCTGTATTGCTGCCTTATGCCTATCCCATGCTTGTTTGAAGCCCTGCACTGTATTCACATCTACCACTTCCTGAGGTAGGCCATTCCATGCATCCACCACCCTTTCTGTGAAAAAGAACTTCCTCACATTATCCCTTAATCGGACTCCTCTAATCTCATGCTGTGTCCTCTTGTCCTGCTATTTTTATTATATTGAAACATGTTAGACTCTTTCACCTTGTTAATGCCCTTAAGATATTTGAATGTTTCGATCATATCACCTCTCTCCCTCCTTTGCTCTAGGGTATACATATTGAGCTCCGTTAATCTGTCCTCATATGTTTTCTGATGCAGTCCCTGCACCATTTTGTTGCCCTTCTCTGGACTGCCTCAATTTGGTTAATGTCCTTGTGAAGATGTGGCCTCCAGTACTGCACACAGTACTCCAGATGGGGCCTAACCAGTGTCTTGTGAAGAGGGATTATTACCTCTCTCTTCTGACTTGTGATACCCCTACTAATACACCTCAACAACCCTTTAGCCATACCTACTGCTTTAGAGTTCTGCTTGGATGATTTCAGGTAATCAGTGATGATAATGCCCAAGTCTCTTTCTTCCCTTGTGACTGCCAGCAACTCCCTCCCAGCATATAGGTGGCTTCGGGTTTCTCTTCCTATGTGCATGATCTTGCACTTCTTTGCATTAAATCCCAGTTGCCACTCTTCGGACCATTTTGCTAGTTCATCCAGATCTCTTCTCATTCTGCCCACCCCATCTGGATCATCCACTCTGTTGCAGATTTTGGTGTCATCTGCAAACAGACAAACCTTACCCTCCAGTCTCTTTGTAGTTGACATGAAGCTCTGCGATAGGGTAGATAAGGATGAAGGGATCAGGGAGACACTGAGCGAGCTACAAAGGCTACAGAGTTGGCCTAAGGTTTGGCAGTTGAAATTCAGTGCAAAAAGTGCAGGTTATGCCTCTAGAAAAAAAACAGGACAGAGTACTGGATATGAGGGGTTAAACTGAGCACTATAGCAGAAGAAAGGGACCTCATTAGTGACTTTCTCAAACAATCAAGCCAGTGTAACAAGGCCTATAGTAAGGCTAATAGGATGTTTGGGTATATCAGAAGGGTTACTGACAGCAGGAAATAGGAGGTACTACTATTTCTATATAGGTCACTGATGAGGCGGCACCTGAAATAATGTGCTCAGTTCTAGAGTTCTCACCAAGGCAAGGGCAGGGACAGGCTGGAGTCAATGCAATGCAGGGTGACCAAAATGATTCAGGGCCAGCTGGGCAGATCTTATGAAGATTGTCTCAAGGCACTGAACATGTATTCACTGGAGAGCAGGTGAGAGGGGAAATATGATGGAGACCTTCAAATGTCTGAAGAGCATAAACAAGATTAACTGCTGGAACTATTTACCATGAGTATAAGGTCAAGAACCCAAGTTGATGAGTGGAAACTGGTGGGAGGAAGGTTTAAGAGGGATGTGAGGAAGTTCTGTTTTATGAATGGGTGATGAAGCCATGGACCAGTCTGCCAGAGGAGGAGGTGGGGCACCAAACCATAAATGGTTTCAACCATGGCTGGGAAAGAGTGAATGAAGGGTTTGGTGGTTGCTCAGGTCAGTGAGTGGTAGGGAGGGGAGGGGGTGGACCAGGAGGATAAACCCTGCATGAACAATGGTCTTGGGGCAGGTAGGGAACTCCAGGCAGACTAGATGGGCCTGGGGTCTTTTCTGCCATCATTGTCTATGTTTCTATGAATGATTGATGCTTAATGTTTTAACTTGACAGGGTACTATTTTTACTATTTATTATTATGTAAACTGTGTTTGTAGATGTATTGTGCTTTGCAACCTGCTCATCCCTAAAATGGGTACTTATACTCAGTGGACTTACCAGTTTAACAAAATAAACAAACAAACATGATAATATCATTGGTAGAGTGTAAGGATCTTTTCAGGAGTGGAGTGTTTCAATAACTCTTTGTTTTGGGAAGGTTTCACTGACGCACTGTTTTATTTATTTTTAAATTTATTGTTTATTGTGGCACTGTCCACTGGGCGCAGTGGTAGGGCTACCACTATGATGCCAATGACCAAGGTTTGGGAGTGAGTCTGAGAGTCTGCAGCTCGGTCAGGGGGTTGTAAAGAATCCTATGGACCGCTCTCCAGCTCCAGGGAGGGGATCCATCATGGCCTGACTTTGTGTGCCATCTAGCAGAGGCTGAGCACCAAGCCACGACTGCATGGAGAAAGAGCTCAGGCCGTCGGTGGATGTCTGGTGTGCGTGTGGTTGCATGCCTGCACTGTGTTGACATCATTGCACATCCGCGAGCTTATGGGTGGGATTTGGGGAAAATCGGGGAGAGCTGGCTGCATGATACTAGCTCCTCCACCCTGTGTCCCAGCCATGGTGGGCCCCTACATGCCACAAGCTGGATCCTGTGTACGGTGTGGCCAAGGCCTCACCTTCCCGCTGGGGAGCCCTGAGCACTAATGGTAAGATGAAGGTGTCCCACAGTGGTGGTCCGTCATCAGGGTAAGTGGCGGTGCACTGATGCTGATGGTTACTGGCTCCCCAGATAAACAGAATCAGCAAAAAAACATTATTGCTTATTATGCTCTTGAGTGAATCCTTCCCCAGGGATGGGCCAAGCACCCCCAGTGTCCCTTCCTCTTATCTAGAGTAGCTTTCAACCCCAAAGGCTTAACCCCTATGGTGGGGTGTGGCCATGCCAGATACAGTGTCCGCCTCCTTCTGGTTATAATTCTAGGATTTCCTGGGGTGCAGCATCCAGCCGACAGAGACAGGCTTTTTTTTTTTCTCTGTTTCTTGGTTCCACACCCTGGGACATTGGTGCATTAGGGTTCCACACTTGTGCACATAGAGTTGGGTACACGAGGAGCTTAGCCGACATCCTCACCACTATGCTACCGCTGAACCATCATCTGTGGTCACCTTGGTGGGATCGTGATAGCAGCAGCATCTGTACTCCTCCCTGGAGGAAGACAGTGTCCTCTGGGATGGTCGATCTTCCTCTCCCTGGCTGCCCCAGGGGCCCAAGCTTGTTCCTGACTCCAGGTCACTGGTGTTGCAAGTGTTAGCCTACCCTGGCCTTACACACATTTTACACTAAATTATAGAAACACAGGGTTTGATGGCAGATAAGGACTGCTTGGTCCACTTAGTCTGCCCAATGCCCTACCTGTTTCATATACCACAGATCCTAAATGATCTGTGGCTACCCTGTCTTTCTTATCACTTGAGTTCCTTTATGTCTGTCCCATGCGTTTTTGAATTCCCTCGCTGTTTTGCCTCTACAACTTCTGCCAGGAGGCAGTTCCATGGATCCTCCACCCTTTTCGTGAAAAATACTTTCTCACAACTCCTAAGTCTGCCCCCTCTAGCTTCATATTATGGCTCCTTGTTCTTGAACATCTTTTTTTGAAACATGCTACCCTCTTGTACCTTATTTAGACCCTTGAGGTATTTGACAGTCTCTATCAGATCCCGCTTCCTTTCCTTTCCTTTCCTTTCCTTTCCTTTCTCCTTTCCTTTCCTCTCCTCTCCTCTCCTCTCCTCTCCTCTCCTCTCCTCCAGGGAATACATATTGAGATCCTCCAGTGTCCCTCTTATGACTTTTGGAACAGCCCCTGCACCATTTTTGTCGCCTTCTCTGAACCGCTTCTATTCTGTCTATGTCCTTCCAGAGATGCAGCCTCAGAACTGGACACTGTACTCTAGATGAGGTCTCACCAATGTATCACCACTTCCTTCCTTCTGCTGGAGATTCCCACTCCATGCACCCCAGCATTCCACTGGCTCTCCTCACAGTCATCTCACATTGTTTGGTAACCTTTAAATTATCAGATATGATTACTGCCAGGTCCTTTCCTGTTTGGTGGCCGTCAGTACCCCCCATCATGTGCTCCTTCCTGAATTTCTGTGCCCCAAGTGCTTGATCTTGCACTTCTCTGTATTAGTCTTAGCTGCCACCCTTGGCCACTCCTCAAGCTTGCTTTGGTCCCTTCTTATTTTCTCTACCCCTCTTGGGGTGCCAACCTATTGCAGATCTTTGTGTCATCTGCAAAGAGACACACCTTCCTTCCAGACCCTCTGCATTGTCACTTATGAAGACGTTAAAGAGGACTGGTTCAAGTGCTGATCACTCTGGGACCCTGCTGGTCACCCCCTTTCTTTGGACTGAACTCCATTCACCATCATCCTCTGTGTCCTATGGGACCGATTTGTTGGACAAGATCTTCCCGCTGTGAATGCATGCTGCCCTCGGATCCTGTGTCCGTTCAATTCAAGATATACCACAAATCTTTCTTTTAGTAGTTGATTCCATTAGTTTCCAACCACTGAGGTCAGACTGACTGGCCTGTAATTGCCAGTCTTCTCTGCTCCTACTTTTGTGGCGAGAAGGACTACATTTACCCTCCTCCAGTCCTTTGGTATCACAAATGTTTCCAGCAAACTGTTTAACAGGGCTGTCAGTGTGCTGCCAGCACCTCCCCAGTTCCTGTAATACTCTGGTTGTATCCCGTCCAGCCCCACTGCCTTGTCTACTTTTAGATTAGCAAATTCCTTTAAGACTTTCTCCTCCTTAAATGGACTGGTGTCCACCCCCTCTTGGTAATGCTTCCATTGCCTAATTTTGATCCCTCCTCTTCCCTTCTTATGTTGAATACTGAACAAAAATACTTGTTCAGCATCTCTGCTTTTCTTGGTCCCCTCTGCACTCTTGTCTCACAGTCTTAGTCTTATTCTTTTTTCTTTCACTAACGTACCTGAAAAGTTCTTGTCCCCTTTTGTGATTGCCTGGGCTATTTTCTCTTTTGTCTGTGCCTCTGCACTTGTAAGCCCTCTGTAAATGCTGGGCTTATATTCCACTGCTAGGCATCCTTTTTCCTGCTCGCCCCTCCCGAGCTAGGGAAATGAGTTTAGTGCTCTGGGGATATTGCTCTGGATGACTCAAGGTGGCAGAGAGTAGTTGGAAGGGTATACAAAGGGACTGACAGGAGGTATCGGGCCTTTCCAGCCCAGGTATTAGGCCTGGGGCTGGAGGGGAGGCTGGAAGAGCAGTTTCAGGAGCAGATAAGGTGGGCAAGTGAGGGAGCTTAAGGATCCAGGTGGGCCAGTGGGGAAACCACCACAGTAAAGTGCAGTCTGAATGGTTTCTATGTGCCAATGAGGAGTGGGGTTATGGAACTCTGTGGGGACACAAGTGGCCAGGTCCTGCATATTGGGGGGCTAGGGCTGTAGGAGGCTTTAGCATCCCAGAGAGATGTGGAGCCCTTAAAAGGGAAGTGGTTATCCCTCTGTACGGACAGTTGGTGAGACCCCATCTGGAGTACTGTGTGCAGTTTTGAGACCTCATCTATGCAAGGACATAGACAGGATGGAAGCAGTCCAGAGGAGGACAACTAAAATGGTGCAGGGTCTGCATCAGAAACCATATGAAGAGAGACTGAGAGAGCTTAATATGTATAGGAGGGATGGGGATATGATAGAAACGTTCAAGTACCTCAAGAGAATCAACAAAGTCCAGGAGGTAGCATCTTTCAGAAAAGAGATGTGTAAGAACAAGGGGACATAATTGAAAGATGGGGGCAGCTCAGGAGTAATGTGAGGAATTTTATTTTTCATGGAGAGAATGGTGGATGAGTGGAACTGCCTTCCTTGTTGGGGCTAAAACAGTGGGGAATTCAAACATGCATGAAGACACAAGGCAATTGTAGTGGGGGTGGCAGGAAGTAGGCTGTTGGTTAACTAGAATCTGCAGCTTATCCAGTAGGTAGGAAATGGGCAGACTGGCTGGGCCAAGTGGTCCTTATCTGCTGTCAAAGTCTATGTTTCTATGTTCTGTTTGTGTGTATTCCCAAGTCACCAGGGCTGAGAGGGCTGTGGCAGGGGCCCTCTCAGGAGGGAACTGGTGACTGTGGTTTCCCTCACACCTGGTGTGGCAGGGCAGCCTGGGGGTCGAGAGAGCCAGGGAGCCTTTCACCCACAACAGGGGTCCTATTTGAGGGGACAGGTCCTGGGGTGCCAATCTATAAAGTCCGGCAGGTAGCAGGCCACAAATTGGCAGATCTTGGAGGGTAGACCCAGTGCTGGAGCTTAATGCAACCCAGGTGGTGAAGTAGGGATGTGGACCTGGCAGGGACCCCCAAGGATGTGGGTACCAGCAGAATCCCTGGCGGAATTGGAGCCATTGGGTGCTGGGGCAGAGCCGAGTGAATGTGGCAGATATGGCCATAGCACCAGAAATAGTGCCAGTTGTGGAGCGTGGGTCAGGACCTGGGTCATCAGAAACATTCCTGGATGCCTCTGTAACTTGGGCCAGTGCCTAGGGGTCCAGGTGGGGGAGGCCACTGGCTGTCCTGCACTAGTGTAAGGGGACAGCCAGAGCCAGACTGAGCGTGATCCAAAGGAAAGAGTAAAGACTGGCTTACCAGAGCCAGTTAGAAGCCAGGAGATTGCAGGATCTGTGTTCCAGTGAATCTCTGGTAGAGCACCTGGGAGATAGTAGGCAAGGAGAATCCTTGCTTGTGACTGCCTGAAGCCATCAGTTTTTGCTGCCTTGTCATGTCCAGCCAGTAAGGTAAAACATTTACAAACAAATAGTGGGTTTAAATAAAAAAAATCCCTGGTCCTGATGGTATGCATCCTAGAATTTTGAGGGAATTGGCAGACACGTTGGTCCAACCATTAACATGTATATTTCAAACATCAATAAACTTGGGTTTAGTACCTCATGATTGGAAAGTAGCAAATATAGTACCCATTTTAAAGAAAGGACCCAGTACCCTACCAGAAAACTTTAGGCCCATTAGCTTGACTTCAATACTGGGAAAACTTATGGAAGGAATAATAAAGGATATACTTATGGTACATATGGAGGATGAGATATTCTGGATCCCTCTCAGCATGGTTTCGTAAGGAATAGATCCTGTCAG
Organism: Neoceratodus forsteri; assembly: GCA_016271365.2. Taxonomy (NCBI): domain Eukaryota; kingdom Metazoa; phylum Chordata; order Ceratodontiformes; family Ceratodontidae; genus Neoceratodus; species Neoceratodus forsteri. Next base: position 232,488,495 of record CM028129.1, on the reverse strand, counting down.
ACCAACTTATTATCCTTCTATGAAAAGTGAACAGGAACTGGATGCTGGAATCCTGTGGATGTGGTTTTCTTGACTTTGCCAAGGCTTTTGATAAATTGCCCTATAAAGAATTATTGTTAGTATTGGAAAAATAAAATTGCCCAGTAACATCTGTAGATGGGTTTCAAGTTGGTTGCAGGATAGGAGGCAGAGGGTGGTTATAAATGGGAATATTCAGATTGGGCCCCGTTTGAGTGGAGTACCCCAGGGTTCGTCTTGGGCCCTAGCTATTCAACTTATATATTGCCTCGCTGAAATTAATAATAAGAATATCTGGCTGTATAAATTTGCTGATGACTGTAGATTGGTGTAGTTCCTAACAGTGATGAACAGAGAAAACATTTCAGCAAACCCTAGATTTAATTGATAAATGGACGAATCTTAACAAATTGGAATTAAATAAATCTAAATGCAAGGTCATGTACCTGGGAAGAATAATAAGGAAGCAGTTTATATACTGGACAAAACAAACTTAGTGTAGTTATTGAGGAAAAGGACCTGGGCATTACAATTACAAATGACCTAAAATTTAGAATACATTGTAGAAATCAACTTAAGAAAGCAACCGGATCTTAAACTGCATTTTGAAACATATAGCTAGCAGAGAAGCAAAAGTCTTGATTCCTTTGTATGTAGCACTGGTTAGACCCCATTTGGAGTACTGTGCGAGGGTTTGGTCCCCAAAATAGGAAGATATACATTCTATTGAGGGAGTACAGAGAAGAATAACTAAACAAATAAGAGGATTAAAAATAAAAGTTATCATGATAGATTGGTTAGTCTGAACCTTTATTCATTGTACTATCGTAGGTTGAGGGAGACCTATGTTTTCTGTACAAAATATCAAGGACAATGAGCTGATTCAGGATCTGGGATTTATATTTAATCAGGCAGAACCAGCACAGGGAAACATCAGACACAATTAGGCTATCAAACTTGAGCGCATAACTTTAGAAAAAATTGGTTTAGTTTAAGAATAGTTGGAGTATGGAATAATTTACAGACCAAAATTGTTAACAGGCCCACAATGAATGAGTTTAAAATGGGGTTGATTTGTATTTTGGAGATAGTAAATTCCTTTTTAAATCTATAAAGGATGGCGAGCCTAATAGGGTAGGCTTATCTACCCTCGGCCCGTATAAACCTATGAAACCTATGAATTAATAACCCTAATGGAGCTGCTTTGTCTATTTCAATGAAGTATGGTGACTTCGGATCACTGGAATCATTTGCAATACAGGTGCAAAATTAATGCCAGTTGGGGAGGAAATAGTGGTTTGTGCATTATTTGACTGTAATGGGGAGGTTAATGAAATTAAATCTTTTTTTTTTCCCTGCATTTGCAGTCAAATTAATTTTTCCATGAAACATAGAAACATAGACCTAAACTTTGATGGCAGATAAGGATCACTTGGCCCACCTAGTCTACCCATGAGTTGCATACCAGTGGCAGACATTGATCCAGCCATGTTGGGGCTGCAAAGGGCTTCTAGGACCGTGGAAGGTACAGCTGTGAGGTCCCGTCCAGAGGACAGCTCGGGGAGGAGATCAGATGCACAGAGAGAAGAGAGGTAAAGTGCACAGTTATGAAGATTCTCTCAGGTAGAAGACAATGGGTTTCCTGCAGTATGTGCAAAATACCAACATACCTAAATTGCCAGCAGATAAAGGCCTAGAAGGTCTATGAAGTCTGCTCGAATGTGCAGCTAGCACCCCTATCTCTGCAGCTGCCCTCCCTTCCACCCTTCCCCTTCATTAACCCTCCTCCTTGTCCTGTCCCATCCTCGTTTAAGCAGTCCACTGTTCTACTGCATACCACTTCAGCAGGTAACATATTCCACCCAGCCACCACCCTCTCTGTAAAAAGTGTCTCCTCATCTCCCTCCTGAACCTTCCTTGCTCCAGTCTCATATCATGGCCCCTGGTGTCCCTCCCTCCCTTACTTTGAACAGTCCTCTGTACCTGTCTTGTTTATTCCTTTCATGTATTTAAAGGTTTCAATCATGTCACCCTGTCTCTCCTCTCCTCCAGTGAGTACATGTTCAACTCCTTCAACCACCTCTCGTATGATAGTCCCCAGCCCCTAGATCATCTTTGCCCTCTCGCTGCATCCCTCCAGTAACTTAATGTCCCTCTTCAGATATGGACGCCAGTACTGCATGCAGTACTCAGGTGTGGTCTAACTAATGATCTATACAGTGGCAGAATCACCTCCTCCCTCCTCGAGGATATACCCTTACAATACAACCCAGCATTTTGTTGGCCTTTGCAGCTGCCTTCCTACATTGTGCCGAGTTGTTCATTGACCCTGTAATGAGCACACCCAGATCCTTCTCCTCCTCTGTCTGGGCTAGCTGCACTCCCTAGCTGGTAACTCCTCCTTGGGTTCTTCATCCCACAATGCAGCACCTTGCACTTTTGGCATTAAAGCCCAGTTGCCAGGTGTCTGACCAGGTTTCAAGCTTTGCCAGATCATCCTGCAACCCCTGCCATCCCCTAGGTCATCCACCATGGCCTGTTAGTCTTTGAGTGCTCCCTTTTCCTTCCGAACACCACATGATAGAAAGCATCTAGGGGCATAGAGCAGGAAGGGGGGTTACATGCTCCTGACTGCTTTTCCCTTCCTCTGCTTTTCCAAATATAAAATGGGTAAGAGAAATACTGTACTGTGATTGGTGAAATCCAGTGACAAGACTGCTGTTATCCCAGCACAGCAGCACAGGTCAGAAGTGCTTAACTTTCAGAACCTCATTAATCAATCCTAAAATTTAAAAAGAATTAGGGAAGCCATTTTATAATCACAATAAGGCATTCAGGGTGTGCATAATTGAGGGATAATGGCACTTCTGGTGCGTAAAGCCATTAGATTTGCCTCAGGTTTCACATCTCGAAGTGTGCCATTATCCACATAACGCATACACCCTGTCATACTGCTTATGTATGAGGTCTAGTTTCTTAACAAAAATATAATAATAAATTAAGGGTGATGGTGCTACAGTGCATTACTGGCATTGTTTACATGTCAGGAACTTGTTCAGCGCAAGTGCCTGTGTTTTGGTGTTCCCACACTAAAATATTTATAAAAAATTGCCTCATTGTGAGGTTTGAAACACAGAATTAAATTCAGCATTTAAAGGAGAACTAGGCTGAACCTGTGAGTCATTTTTCCCAGTAGAAGCTGTTTCTTAAGTATTGGTTCCAATTATCGTTCCATAGATACAGGCCTTTTAATAACTGCAGTAGGCATATGTCCTTCTCAGCTGCAGTGTTCTGTAATAGAACACGGATGCATTGTGACAATAATAGAGCAGAGCAAGGACATAAACTACATCATAGACTTCTAAAATAGTCCTGGTAGAAAGAGAACAGTTATCCAAGGTAATCTAGTGACCCCCTCAGTTTGGTTAGAAACTGAACATTTATCCGGTTTTCTCCCTCATGCAATCCCAGTATGAACAAAGCAGTTATCCCAGATAGTCTAGTCTCCTGCCTCACCTGATCCCTGGAAATATGTAGCATTTTTCCATAGTAGCATCGTGGACCTCTTCCCTGAATCAGTCCTGGGAACAATAGAAAATGCATCCCTTGTAGTTCAGTGGTTGCTGCTTCCATTATCTGGTACCCACCCATGGTATCTAGTGAGAACCCTCCTGGTTCTTGTGACCCCAACAGCCTCCCAATCTAGCTCTGAGGCGATGGCAGGAACTAACCCTCTACTCACCATCATGGTTGGATGCTATGTACTGAACAATGAACTGCATTGATCAATACAGCTCTTTGTTCATTGAATGACAACCAGCTGTGATGGTTAGCACAGGGTAAGTGTCAGCTGCTACCTCTGGTCAAGAGGCTAAGTTGTCATTAAATACTAGGGTGGGCACTAGATACTGGCAGCAGGAGGGCAGACTACTAGACTGCCAGGGATAAATGTTCTATTCTTACTGGGACAGTGAGAGGGATAGGAGGACTTCTAGAATACCAGGAATAAATGTTTTACTGGAATCAGGTGAGGAAGGAGGAAATCACTGGACTCACGGGTATTCTTTATTTGTAATGGGACTATGAGTGGGAGTGGGGACCACTGGCACTGGGATTTTTTATTAATGGGACTGGGTAAGGGGTACCACTTGCACCAGGGATGGGCATGTCTTCAAACACTTGCAGAGTGAAATCCTCACTGTGTGACCTTGAACAAGTCACTTAGCTACTCAGAGTTTCAGTCTGTACAGCTATTTTTATGTTTGCTTGCAACATGTGCAAGAAACATATAGTGATAGCTTGCTGGAGAAGCAGGTAGTGGAGGTGCGGACAGTGTTGTGGCCAATGCCGCCACTGCTTTTTGGGGCTGCCTGTGTGTCACTAATGAAAGAGCATGCTGGCTGTGACAGTAGTCTGCAAGTGTGCCACCAACTTGAAATGATTTTGCCACAACAATGAGGGAGCACTCCTTCATAGCAGGGCATGCCTTACCTGATGTAACATTTCAGTAAACATGGCAGCTGTCGCTGTCCGCCTCTCACAGTCCCGTGAAAGGTGACTTTGGGGTGCCCAATCCCTCTGTCAGCATGCACACTCCCCAGTTCATTTGCCAACGGGGACCCCAATCCCTGTAGGCATGATGTCCCTGTAGTTTGTCTGCCGAGGGGTGCTCAATCCCCATCAGCATTATGCCACCCCAAAACACAGACGCTTTTTTGCCAGTAAGGTGCCCAATCCCCTGCCGGCTCCAGTCCCCCACAAATATCCAGGTGACACACTGGGAGCCCACCCCAGTGTGCCAAATATCCCTTCAAAAAGGAAACCTTCCCACAAAGTTGTTGTTTTTTAGCCCTGTAAGCAAGAAAACGGTCCCCTCCTTGTCTATGGTGCCCCTTCCCCAACCCGCACTCCACCCTCTGTGCAATCCACCTCTCCACCCACTCTCACCCCATACTTACCTCTACAGCCCGGCACAGTGATCTTTTGTGTAGAGCGGGAACATGTCTGCACTCTTCAAACTGGACCGAAACTGAAGAAATGCCAGTAAGCTGTACAATGGCATCACTTGGGGGTTTAACTTAGGTGGATATCTCGGCCATTTCTGTGACTTTGGTACCAAATTTTCAACATGGGTTCTTGGGACCCCACCTCATGAACTTAGTCACTGTCATGTCGTTATTCGGTCCTCAAAGGTGATTTTATGGTCACTGCACGGAATCACCTTCAGGGACTGATTCATGAAATGATAGTGTCACTGTTCATAAAGTGGGATCCCAAAACCTGTGTTGCAAATTTGGTGAAAAATTCAAAAATGACTGTGTATTAGTGGGCATTGTGCAGTTCTTGCACATGCTTGTAACTTCAAGAATTTTAATATTTTCTCTAAGATTTTCAACATTGCCAGTTTTCCACACCTCCTTATGAGCAGTACAGCTGAAACTTTTCACATTCTGCTCCGAAATGTGTTTTCACACATCTAGCTACAATGGCCTGGTCGCTGTGTGTGAAATCAATGATCTTACTTCGAGAGGGCTCTTCTTGAGGTAATTACATATAGGACTGGAGCTGGCAGGCATCAGGACCCATGGAAAAATTTCTAGCTAGCAGTCTCTGGTGGGGATCACCCCCATGTTGGGTGACTGGCATCAGGTGATGTCAGTATAAAGGGCCGTTCCCATGTCTGCCTTCCAGTTCTTTCCGCCGCTAGCTTGTGAAAGTGCCTCATGGTTAAGTTCCTACTGCTTTGTCAGTCTGTCATCAGTTTTATTTATCGAATATTTTCATGTTTTCGAGTTTTTCTTCAAATTTGCCATGTATATGTTGTCCCCTACACCCTCTGATTCACATAAAAACAAGTGCGACTTGTGTGGCACTCAGCTACCGAATAAAGACGGTCATTCCTGTGCCTCTTCTGTCTAGGCCTGGATCACCCCATGGAGAAGTACCAGCACTGCCAGAAATTCAACACCGCCACCTGCAAATGGAGGTAGCAGTCCCTGGAGGCCCACATTTTAAAGAAAAAGATGTCCTCCATTGAGAAGGAGCTGAAGAAGCTCAGGCAGGCCTGAACTTTGCCGAGGGACACTGTAAGAAGAATGAGGAGCACTGGGACTGGGACTCCACTTCACAGCCACTGAGACTCCAGCTAGGGTCACCGTGTTACAGGTAACATCCCCCTGGGAGACCCGACCCTCGATAGCCATCAGGCGGTGACCAAAGACATCATCCCTCACGTTGGGCTCATGGTCGGGCCCCTTGGAGGTACCGCCGGGACAAAGGCGCGACCACCAGGAAGACTGCCACCGCGGCGCCTCTGGGTTGAGTGGGTCCATAAGTCGGACGCCGGTGCCACCGACGCCCCTGGACAGGTCCGATAAGATGCCCACCTTCGGGAGTGCATGGTCCCCAAGACGCCTGCCAAGGCTGATCCTTCCACACGGCCTTCCTCAGGCGTTGGATCTGATAAGTCAGATGCGGCCCTCTGGCCCACCCAGATCCTGCCAGTAAAGCGGACGTTGGCTCCTCCGATGACGCATAGCGTTAGAGCCGACACCAGACCCTGTCAACAAGTCCGCCATCGCGGCTCGCCCGCAGCGCCACTGCTACTCACCAAGACTCCAGCGCTTTCCCTGCTGGACCCCGAGGATTTCAGTCCTCCTTCCCCAGGTGACACAGAGGATGCTGGTATGCTCCCATCAAGCCTCCCTCCCATAGGGCCGGATCCCCTGATGCTGAACCCTCAGACGCTGGCTCTGGCGCCAGCCTACCCAACGCCGTCACGACATCCCATTACCAGACGCCATTCCAATGCCGGACCTGACACCCACGGGCCACCTATTCCTGGACCATCTGCTGGGCCTCTTTCAGGGCTTTCTGCTCCAACAGATCCCTGGTTCCCAGTACCGACTCCATCCTATCTGACACTGTCCTACCGGGACCGCAGTATCCTGCGCCGCAGTACTGGACACCGGCCTATCTGATGCCACAGTACCCAACTCCTCAATGCCTGACGCTGGGCTTCCCACCATCCGCTATGAATATTCACCCTACAGATACCCTCAGCATCCATATCCCCTCCTCCTCCACCCCGCCCAGCCGCCGTGGATTTGAAGGAGACTCTGGATGCCTGGTGGGCTGAGGCCAAGGCTTAGCTCACAAGAGAGGTGGAGAGCCATCTGCCAATGCCAGATCTGGTAATGGATCCCAGTCAACGGAGACGAGAGACTCCTTCCTTACCGACACCAGAGGTGAGCCCTCAGGTGCCAGAGCAGGGAGGATACACTTCCCGAGGTTGCCCAAGGGGTCCATTTCTTCCCCGCACAGGAGATGCCTTCTTCCTCTTTTTGGAGACTGCTGAATCAGACTCGGAGGGTGCTCTGATCCTGATGGTGAGCACACACTCCAGACCATCCCAGGCCAAGGACTCCTCCAAGTCTCCTCCGGAAGATCCTTCCTTTCTGGAGCTGCTGAGAAAGATCCAGGAAGTCCACCAGTGGCAATCTCTGGAGTTAGATCCACAGTGGAAGAAATTCGCTGTCCATTTGATCTGCCCTAAACTGCTCCAACATTGATTCCACCCTGAATCGAGGCCTCACGCAGACCTTGTTTCCAGTACTTGGAAACAACCGTCCACTTAGCCTCCCTTCCGAGGCAGGCGGATAGGCTATACCAGGCTCCTGAGGGTGTAGATTCCTTGAACACACACCAAGGCTGACTGAGTAATAATTAGCACCCCTCAAGGTCGGTTGGCAAATCCAGAACACCTCAGCTCATCTACACCAGACAAGGAATCCCATCTTCTGGACCAGTGCAGGAAGAAGGTGTATGCTTCTTCCACTCTGGGAATCAAGGCCCTTAACTATGTTGCACATATGGGGACTTCCAGAAGACTATCCTGAGTCAGGTGGAATCAAGTTGGACTCCATTCCTGAATCTCAGACCAAACAGGATGTGGCTGACCTCATCTGGTCTGCTCGTTCAGCTAGTCGGCACATGCTCTGTGCCACATACAATGCATTAGACGCTGCAGGTCGGAGCTCAGCTTTTGCCATAGGTCTTCAGTGTCATGTCTGGCTCCGGTGTCTGGTTTGGTTCCTGAAGAGCAATCCGCTATACAGGATGCACTCTTCAGGGTTCGGTGCTGTTCGGTGGGGATGTCAGGACATCATCACTGACCTGCAAAGAAGGGCACTGCACTTAAGTCTGTTGACTCTTTGTACAGGCCCCTCAGGGACAGTGTTGCCCTTTTACGCAGATGTTCTTAGCCTAAAGCAAAACCTCAGGGCAAGTGGGCCAACAAGCGCCAGGCCCCTCCGGCTGCCAAGCCCCCACCCAAAAAGTGGCGGGAACTACAGCCACGACATTGCCCCAGACCTCCTGACTCCTTTCCTCTCCCACAGCCTCTGGACCCTCCAGAGGAACCAGTGGAGGGAGGTTCTCCTTCCATCTACAGGGTTGGGAGAGGATCGCTTCAGATACTTGGGTGCTCCAACTGATAGCAGCAGGACACTCAATCGAGTTTCTTCAGAAACCACCCAGAAAACCATCCCAAGTTGACTTTCTCCCAGAACATCTTCCTCTGGTTCGGGAGGAAATTCTCCCTTCTCCTGAAGGCGGTGATAGAGCCTGTCCCTGTCCACCTTTGGGGACAGGTTACTATTCCATTTCTTCCTGGTTCCAAAGAAATAGGAGACTTGAAGCCTGTTTTAGACCTCAGCTCCCTGAACATGTTCATGGAGTACAAATGGTTCAGAATGCTCTCCTGCAGAGTCTTCTACCATTACTTGGCAGGGACAGTGGCTATGTGCTTTGGATATTCAGGATGCTTACCTGCATATCCCCATATGCCCTTCCCACTGCAAATTCCTTTGGTTTTCATTCCAGGAGGCCACTACCAGTTCAAGGTCCTCCTATTTGGTCTTTCCTTGGTGCCCAGTGTTCACCAAATGCCTTTCTGTGGTAGCAGATCACCCAGCATACCCAGGGAGTGCAGGTATTCCCGTACCTGGACGACTGGCTCCTGTGACCCCATCCAGGGAGGATCTTCTGCACTCTCTTTCCCTTACCCTGCAGGTCTTTTCCAGCCTAGGTATCACCATCAACAAGGCCAAGTCCCATCTGGTCCCTTGTCAAAGACTCCAGTTCATAGGGGCGATCCTGGACACGACCATTGGAATGGCTTTTTGCTTCTGGACAGGGTGGATACCCTCCAGGCTCATGCAAGTCTGCTGTTCATTCGCAGATGGGTCAGCACCAGGTCAGTTCTTAGCCTTCTCGGGCTCATGGCAGCTGCTATTCCGACAGTCCCTCATGCTCGGCTCCATATGAGGATCTCTCAGTGGATGCTTCAGTCTCAGTGGGACCAGATCCCGGATGACCTAGACCAGGAAGTTCTGGTCTCCAATCCCATGGTCTGGGACTTGCAATGGTGGATGGTCAAGAGAACCTTTGTCAGGGTTCCCTTTTGCCTCGAATCCCCTCTCAAACATTGACAATAGATGCCTCGGGAGAGGGCTGGGGAGCTCATCTAGGGTCTCACAGGACTCAGAGTTCCTGGTCCAGACTCAAGCAGACTCTCCATATAAATGTGCTCAAACTCAGGGCCATTTTGTATGCTCTCAGGCTCTGAACTCTTACGTTCTTCCCGGTCATCTGACTATCCAGGCCGGCAACATGTGCATAGTCTGGTACATCAACAAGCAGGGAGGAATCGTTCTTACCCTCTGTGCAGGGAAGCAATGAGAGTTTGGAGTTGGGCTGTTGAGCACAACCTTCACCTGATGGCAGTTCATGTTCCTGGAGTCAAAACACGCTGGCGGACCACCTATGTCAGTCATTAGCAAAAGCCTATGAATAGGAACTGAATCAAGGGGTAGTAGACGATATCTTCCTGCACTGGGAACCCCTCAGATAGACCTGTTCATGTCCCTCAAAACACAAAACTTCCTGCCTTCTGCTCGCTTGCTCCAGGGTGAGGCATTTTGGTGGGACGCTGTCTCTCGAGTGGAAGGACAGATTCGCCTATGCCTTCCCTCCGATTCCCTTAATTCTGAGGGTCTTACACAAACTCAGCTCAGAAAGAGCTCGGATGATCCTCATTGCTCCATTCTGGCCCAGGCAAGTCTGGTTCTCTGTTCTGCAACTATTTTCAGAGGAACCTCCACTTCCTCTTCCTCTGTCGCAGCATTTACTGACCCAGGATCTGGGGACCCTGATTCTTCAGGTCTCAAATTCCTTCAGTTGCATGCGTGGCTCCTGCAGATGTAGCTTGAGCCTGATCTGGGGTTTCTCCGCGCTGTGGCAGATATTCTGGTGGAGGCCAGGAAGCCTTCCACCAGATCCACTAATGGAAATGTTTCTTGATTTGGGCCTCTTCAAGGACTTTGAGTCATTCTCTTGCCCTGTTGGGGTATCCTGGACTACATGCATCATCTCTTTGACCTGGGTCTCAGCCATTCCTCTTTGAAGGTTCACATGGTGGCTCTCTCTGCCTACCATCCCTTTGGGGAGAGGACTTTTGCACAGTTGCAAGTCTGTAAGATCTTCCTTAGAGGTTCTCCATTTGAGACCCCCATCCATGTTTCTGCCCCTCCTTGGGATCTGAACTTTGTTCTCGAGAAGCTTACCCTGCCCCTTTCAGACCAGCAGCCTCAGCAGACTTGAAGTTCCTTTCTTGGAAGACTATCTTCCTAGTGGCCATTACTTCAGCTCGGCCAGTTCTGCGAGTTTCAGGCCTTGATGTGTAAAATCCCATATTTGGTTTTCACAAGGAACTTGTGGCTGTTGTACTAACCTAAGTTTCTCCCTAAGGTGGTGGCAGAATCTACACTGAATCAATCCATTGAGTTACCTGCTTTCTTTATGCAACACTCCAATGAAGGAGTACCTCTTGTATTATTTGGATGTTCAAGAATACTGAGATACTACACCTCTAGGACTAAGAATCTCAGGAAATCGATCAGCTTTTTGTCTCTTTGCTCTGCAAAGAAGCAATATCATTTCAAGCAATGCCTGTCAAAATGGTTGGCTCATTTCATCACTTTCTGTTATGACAAGTACAACAAGACCTTGCGGGTCAAGTCAGAGCCACTCCACCAGAGGTAGCTGCCTCTGCGGCTTGTTTCAAGAATGTGTCAGTGGCAGACATTTGCACAGCCGTTAACTTGGACTTCTGTCCATACGCTCACGAAATACTACAGTTTGGACATTGCTTCTCACTGTAGAGCAGGCTTTGTGTTGGTTGTTCTGCAAGATCTTCTTTCATAAGACCCTTACAGCCGGAGGTTCTATTGGTGTGTAGTTTGCCTCCTCCGGAGTGCTTTTCCTTGTACCAGACTGCTTGGGACTCAGTCCTATATGTAACTATCGACTACAAGAGCCCTCTTGAAGTACGATAGTACAGTTACCAAAACCTACCGTAAAGTAGATTTTCGAGAGAGACTCTTGTAGTAGGTAATGCCTTCCTGCCCTCCATCCCCTAGCTTTTTCAACTCCTTTTCCAGGAAAGGAAATATCTGATTCTCTCTTGTCTTGCTTTTTGGCCTTTGGCGGGAAAAAACTGGAAGGTGGGCATGGGGGACTGCCCCTATACTGACATCACCTGGCGCGGTCACCTGACATGGGGCGGTCCCCACCAGAGACTGCTAGCTAGAAATTTTCCACGTGGTCCTGACACCTGCTGGCTTCAGTCCTATATGCAATTACCTACTGCAAGAGCCTCTCTCGAGATCTACTGTTACAGTAAGTTCTTACATAACTGTACTTCGGGACAGATTAAGAAAATCACAGTGAGTGTTCATAAGAAGAGGTCCCAAAAGCCAATGTTGCAAATCTGATGAACAAATTCAAAAATGACTGCATTACCAAGCGTGCATTAAAAAGTTTTACACGCTCAATAACCGCGCGATTTTTATATTTTACTCCACATTTCAACATTGTCATTTTGCACACCACCTTATGAACAGTATAGCTGTCATTTTCACATCCTGCCCAAAACATGATTTTGCACCTGTAGCACACAATGGGCGTGTTAGCTGTCTTGAAATCAACGTTCAGGACAGATTAAGAAAATCACAGTGCCACTGTTTATAAGCATGGGTACCAAAATGCCTATGTTGAAAATCTGGTTTGAAAAATCCCCAAAATAATTGCATTACAGGTGTGCATTGTGCAGTTTCTACTCACACTCGTGACTTCACCAATATTTTTATATTTCACTCCAGATTTTCAGCATTGCCATTTTCTTACACCTCCTCTTGAACAGTACAGCTCTCATTTTTCACATCCTGTTTGAAATGTTTCACCTGTAGCGTAAAATGGCACAGTCACTATGCAAAATCACCTTCGGCTAACAAACTGATAGTGTCATTGTTCATGTGGTGGGGTCACAAAAGCCCATGTTGAAAACCTGGAGTGAAAATACCAAGAAACACCCAGGGCGTTAGGTTTCTGACCATAATGCCCTACCCTATAGGGACTGACATGTGTCAGGGGTGTGAGTTGGGATTGTCGACAGTAATGCTCATGCCATTCCACCCCCACCCTGCAGCCAGTAACAGGCACCGATGTGTGCCCTAGACTGTCGGCCTCAAAATTCACCCCATTCTCCTATACTGTACCCATTTCAGCATATTTCCTTATGGAATGGGGTGAGTGTAAAACCTGAACACCCAAGCCACACCTCAACATTTGGAGGTGTCTGCAGAGTAGGGTGAGGTGAAATGGCATGAGCATTGTGGGCGATGACCCAAAGGCACATCCTGATGTTGTCCATCTCAGCAGGGTAGGGGTGGGGCTGGCATCATTTCAATACTTTACTACCATTCCTATTCTGCATCTGTCTAACTCCTGCACTTCCAATGCTAATGCCAGCAAACAAACATTCAGCATTGACAAATGCTTGTTTAATTTAGGTTTTTATTTACCAGGGAAGTACACTAGATTAAAATATTTGCCTATTTTCAGGCATTACTTGGGAGATCACAACAGTGGAGACTGTCACAATATACACATACCTGGAGGCTCTATACAATTGCCTAGTAGTAATAAAGAAAACAAAAAGCGAAATACAGTATGTGTTAAGTATGATGCATGGTATAGGGCAGGTACAACAACAAAACACAAGCAACATGTAGAGGAATATGTTTTATACATTTAGAATTTGTAAATTGTAATCAGCAATCTAGACAAGTGCAACAACTCAAAATTTACATCTAGTCCTATGCAGCCTACAGACAGGTACATTTAGAGGTCTTGAGTAGGAGGGAGCAGTATCCACTCTTGAAGGCTTGCTAGATGGACACAGCTGAACCATAGCTGGAATGGAATTCCAAAGTATACGAGCAGAGTAGGAGGAGTAATTTCCCTAGCTTAGTTCTGGTTTTGGGGATGGACAAGGAAACAATGACGTTTGACCTTAGGGGATAAGATAGACTGTCAGGCATTAGAATTGAGGCAAGGGACAAAGGGTCTGTTTAGCCACAATGTTATGTCCAACACCTCCCATAATGAGTTTGGACAAGGCAGATTGAGGAAGCCATCCATATTTGGAATACAGGGTACAATGGGAGTATATCTGCTCGTGCACGGCAAATCTGCAGATATTATTATGGGCACATCCCATTTTGCAAGACAGTTTTGGAAGCTGAGAAGTCAAAGGCCATCCGTAGGTGAGTTTGGGGCACAGAATGCTGCAAGCAATAGTTATATGGGCTTTATGAGTGAGGTTGTTTCAGATCTTAAAGGAGTCCCCCATACTGGTGTTCACTGCCTTACTGGCAGCAGTGTTATTTTCTGAGAAATTTAGCAGTGTTGAGTGTGACTCCCAGGTAGTTAAAGGAGGAGACTGCAGGAAGACAGGATCCATTCTCACGGGTGACCATCAAGGAGGAGTAGCACATTTTACTGTCGGAGATGAGCTGGAAAACATGACCTGGGTCTTTGTGGTGTTAATAAGGAGCCTGACTGAGCAGAGTCATCCTCATTACTAACTGTAGATCTGTTGACGGTTGACAATTTAAATCAGAGATATTATAAGACACATGAAAAGGACTAGGTCATCAGCTTATAGGATGGGTTTGCTGTGTGAGAGATTGGCATGGATTGAGTTGATTTGTAGTGAAAGGAGGGGCCCCAGTATGGATCCTTAAGGGATCCAGACTGTAGTAGCAGCTGGGTCAGACAGAGAGTTGCCAAACTTAACACGCTGATACCTATATCCCAAATAGCTTCTGAACTATGGCAAGGCAGTGGAGAAAATGTCCAAAGCACTAAGCTTTCCACAGAGCTGGGAGTAGTCAACCAAATCAAAAGCTTTGATGAAGACAATGAAAACTGCACCTGTGAACTCTCCCTATCCATGGCAGATGCAATGCTGGTGGTGAGTGATAGGACAGTCGTGGTGCTGCGGTCTTTCCTGAAACAATGTTGTGCAGTAGATATGAGGTTACAGCTGTTGAGGTGCTCAGTCATTTGAGAGGCTACAATTTCTCAAGAATTTTTCTGAGTACTGTAAGTATCGCTATTGGCCTGTAGCAGTTGCCAATGTTCTTGCTGTCCAGTGGTCAGGTTCAGTATGAGATGTTAGGGCAGGTTAAAGATTCTAGTGATGAGTACAGCAATTTCCTGAGCAACAGTCCTCAATATTTTTAGCTCTATGTCATTGGAGCTGGTAGACTTTGATAATGGGATATGCATTAGGTGTCTTTACACCTCACTGCATGTGACCGCTTTAATATAGTACAGGAGGTAACATGGGCAGGTGTAATCAGTGGAGGGAATAGGGATGAGATAGGGGTAGGAAAAGCCCCAGTATAGGTCATAAGGTCAGTGAAGCATTTGTTAAAAGCATTAGCTATAATGACAGGATTATTGCAGTTGATTTCCTTAATAATTAGATCTTTGGGTGCAAAGTTAAAGGATCGCCTAAGACTTGCTGAATATTCTTCCAAGTAGCTGGATTTCCAGCTGAGGAGTTAAATGATGATTTGTTATGCTGGCTTTTGCTTCTCTGGATGGCTCATTTGTATTCTTTTCTGAGCGTTCTGCATTTAACCAGTCAGTGTCAGAGTTAGTAGCTTTAAAAGTTACCCAGCCAGCATCCTTTGTTTAATTAGAGCCAGCAAGGATGATCCAACCATTTAGTAACTGGGCCATTTAGATGCCTGGTATTTGTCCTGGATACGTAGTAGGATTTCTTTGAAGACAGAGAGGTCCTGGCTTACGTCATTGGTGGTCCACAACTGTGTCCAGTCTGTGCTACAACCTGCTGTTTGAGTTGTGCAGAGTCAAGCTTTGAAAAGTCAAGGAAGTGTATGATTGAGGGGAATTTGGGGTGTATTTGCCCTCAGACACAATAGATGGAAGAGTAGTCACTTGGGAAGGACACCAGAGCAGGAAATTCTGTAAGGTCTAGGAATGAGTATCCAACCAATTAGAGTGGAGATGGGTAGAAGCAGGATTCCACTGAAATAGCGTTTTTCCCCCATCTCCCATCTCAGCTGGGCTATTCTGGATAAATAGGTTGCTGACTTGCCCACAAAAGACACAGAAACAGAACTACATGACTGGCTATGTGTGACTGCATCGCAGCAGTGTGCACAGCCCCATGCAATCCGTGGAGCAAAGGACTGCCACTTGATAAAATGGACCAGTAATGAGATGATAATATCCCATTAGGGTCTTCCATGGGGCCTGAGGTCATTTACATGGAGATGTTTATAAATTGCAGCTTACCAAGTCCAGCAGTCAGCCTCCTGGTAGGCACAAAGTGTGCCCATGCCTGCCAAGCATGCAGGAGTACTCTGACACCACAACACCCGCTGGTTGTACCTGGTTGTCCTTCTCACCTCCCACCCATACCTCAGGTGCTGCAGCTGATCCCTCCTGTAACCCAGGGATGCTTATGGCACCCAGCTAGTGATGCCCAGCTGCTTCAGACTCTCTGAACTTCTTCACTAAAGATCAAGTGACTTCATGAACACTAGTCTCCAAGGTACCCTAGCTATATATATTACTACTTGAAGCTCCTCCCCCACAGCATCACCCATAGATAATAGTGTCAGGGTACAACTCACCTGCTGGCACATATGGTAACAATTACCTCCTCCTACTGTAAGGAAGATTGTTACAACATATATATACATTGTATGCCATAATGCATACATACACTGTGAGTGAAATACATACATCAAATATTGAAACACACACATTGCATAGAACAGAGTACTGTACAGTAAGTACCCTGTAGACTGTGACGAGCTCCACTCCTAGAATGGCCTACCACTTCTCTCATTTCCTGCTGTGCACAGGAAAATACTGGCCAGATAAGCGGATGGGCTCCAGTTACACTGCGTAGTTCATTGCAAAGCATTAATTTGGGCAAGGCACAAAGTTTGTAATTAAAAAAACTCGAGCAAACTTTGAGTGCTCAAAGCATGGTTTACTAGACCCACTAGACAGCAGTATGAAGCAAGATACTAAAAGATACTTAGGCATACAGCACAGTCCCCTGCTGGCCATTAGATAACCTGCTCAGTACAAACAATACGCTGCTTGCCAACTGTACTGTCAGGTGCTTCCATCTCCTACTGGTTCCAGAAACCACAACCCTTTAAAATATATGGGCTCTCCTAGGCTTCCTGGGTACCCAGCCCTAGGAATGGTGTAGGCCTAATGAGTATTTCATGTGGTCGGCTTGGTGTTGGTGCATTAAAGACTTAGAACTTTACTTGAAAACAAAACAAAATGGTAATCTTTAATGCATGCTGAAAACAGAAAATAAGAGTTAAAATCAATGTTTTGACCTTAGGTCTTCTTCAGAAATGGTTTAAAAGAAAAAAGCAAAGTTAGTGGAGGTAAGGAAATAAGGGATATATATATATATATATATATATATACTGTATGTGGGAAAGAAAAAGGGTGAGCCTCTAGGAGAAAAAGTGATAATAGGCAAGGTAAGAAAAGAATCTAGGAAGCAAAAGGTGATGATGGGTATGAAAAGGCACAGTAGGAGTGAATGAACTGAGGAGTCCTCAACCGGGACTAATTAACAGGGCCTAGTAAGAAGGCTGAAAGGTGACAAATGTGGGGAAGGAGGCAGAGATAGAGACATCAGTGGAAAATGAAAATAGATGTGCACACATACCAGAAATGCCAGTATGAAGATGCCACCCCTCCTCCCCCACACACACACACAGGATGGAATTCTGTGCAGGCATCCCCACACGTGCAAACATTCCATGCACATATGCAAGCAAAGATATGACAGGGTGGGGTAAAAGGACAGACTACTGTGAAAACCATAAGGTGACCGAAAGTTGTTAGTAGAAAATAAATCTGTCATTTAAACTGGAGGGCTGATGGGAGCCTAGGCGGATGATCAGCTTGGTTTCCATGGTTTTCTTTGATCAGCATCCCAGAAACCCTGCTGAAGGACACAAACAGAAAGATCATTGACACTCTGGTCCCTGGAGGTAAAGTGGGATGCAATGGGTTTATCAGTGTCTCCATTCCTGACTGCCCTGTAATGTTCCCTGAATCGGTTGGCCAGGCATCTGCCAGTTTCTTCAATGTAGATAGCTGCACACTTCCCGCAAAGAATACATTACATCACATTACTGGAAGTGCATGAGAACTCCTTGGTGATGTGAGAAACACCTGTGGGGCCCTGAATTTCAGTGACATTAGAAATACATTTACAGGCATAACAGTGAGTTCTTTTGCAAGCTTTGGCACTCGGTACCTGGTACCTGGAACTTTACTTGGTTGCAAACTCAAACCCCAAACCAAAGGTGGGTATTTGTGTTCTAGGCCAGATGGGCAAGCCCAACAAATGATTTCCCAATTAACATACGGGTGGTGTAGCAGGGGTAAGCCCTAATTTACTCATGGTCTGCCAAGTCCATGGAATCTCCCTTGATGCAGAGGGTGCAATGACTTAATAGCAGCAAGTCCCTCTCTGGCTGGTTTCAGCGTCTCTCTCCTCTGGTGTCAGCTCGTAAAATCAGTAGTTCTCTCAGGTCCTGTCAGGCCTTTCTTGACCTCCACATTCAGCAGATGACCTCCTTTCCTGAGGCAATGGAGCCTTAAGAGCCTGAACCATGTCTGGCCAACACTCCATGTCTTGACATCCAGTGCTACTATAAGTGTGCTGTGCTGACAGTACTGGGCCGTGGTACTGGCCTGGCTGCTTCCCAGACACAGAACTGCTTTCACACTGCTAGGCAGTTTGAGCTACAGTTCATAGCTATAGCTTTAAGCTTTCACTTTGTGCTATACAAGCATGCAGCTACAGTATACACCACTTATAATGGACACATTGGTGCTTTCTGGTACTGTCCGTTATAGCAGGTGTCCGAAATACTGTAAGATACTGAGTATGCACTAAGTACACTTGAGCACCAGCCAGAAAGTGGAGCTAGTTATGTTACATTGCACACTGTTACAGTATTTAAAAAGAACAAGTACTGTAATTAATAAAAACAACTTTAGCACATAATGTGCCTCACCAGCATCGTGGTCGGATTGGGAGACTGCTCGGGAACTGAGGTGGAGCAGTGATGTCTGTTCAACTGACACAGCAACTGACAGCAAACTGGTGAATAATAGGGGATTGTGGGGAAAATACCATATCAGAGGATGTAATCCATGTTGGCTGATCAGGGAAGCAAAAGCAAAAGACCCAAGCCGTCACTGCAATCTTGCAGATGATGAGAATCGCCAAAAGGAGCATCCTCTCAGAATGAGCTGACTCAATTTCCATTTCTTCTGGTGTATTTTAAATGTAAGTCAGCGTACAGCAGACTTATGTTGGTGTGGTGGTGGTGGTGGTGGGTGGAATTACATGATTGGAGGAAGATTCAAATGAAACAGACTTGTGGCAGACTTATGTTGGCATGTGGTGCTGGGTAGAATTATGCAGTGGAAAGATCAAGACCCACGAGGAACTATCTCACAAGCATCCAGTATTGCCGACAGGTAGGGTCTGCTATATCTGACTTATTTATTTAATATTATATGGTGTCTGGCTTTTGAAAGGGGAAATTGACTGCTGTAATCGATTGTCTGGTATACGGGTATCCGCACTAAGTGGTGGTGCATACTGTACCTCCTTTTTGTGTCAGCAGGGATCTGCTTCTTTCTCTCCTTCACCCCTCTCTCTGGCAGATATGAGGTCTGTATCTTTCACAAGTCAGTGTGGACAAGATGTCTTTTTCAACAGCATGACAGACCTGCTTCCTTCATGATTTTACATAGACTTATGTTCTGAAACGTCTCCTGCTATTCACTGGAGAATGGCAGCTCTCAATTGACTGTTACGGCTGTCAGTCATTTCCCCAGCAGGTCTGGATATTCATCACTTGACTAGTGATAGGTCTCTCTAAGGTGCCTGAGTTATGAAGTCCATCACAAGTCCATAAGCCCGTGTGGCTCCATCTGCGGCTTTAGAACCAGACTGCCTGGCTAGTTACCCTCTAACCCTAATGCAGAGCTATTGTGGGTCAGAGTTGATGATTAGGGCTGCAATTTGTGCTCTACAGGCAGTCATTCCCAACATATTTTTAATTTTATAAATCCTGCTTGCTGATTTTATTCAAGGCCCCAGACAATTTCTGCACAGGTGCCCTGAAGTGTTGAGTTGACCAGGGCAACAACCAGAGGATTCCTTCTGTCATGATCACTGTTACATGGGTTATATTGGCAGCAGCTTGCACCTTTGACATGGGAATGCAGGAAGCCTTAACGGTAAGGCCCCATGGGGCATTACATATCCCCATAAGAAGGCAGCACAAAACAAATAAGGTACGGTGCAAATCAGATGAACAGAGGAATCCATGTGACCATTCAGGCACTTTTGTGGACAGATTCACTTTGTCTTTTGTAACCAAGTTTTCCCAAACAAGGTACAGTGATACTATATGGGCATCAGTTACCTGGTTAGGCTGGCAAGAGCTTACAGTGGTCTGGCCCCGTGTCCCAGTCCTACACTTGATCTGCTGCGTACTTGGACTAAGAAGAGTCTTCCTCATGCACATGTCCTGGCAAGTGGTTCTCCACATTGTGGCCTGTGTACCATTACCATACTATGGTTCTAGCCATGTTCTATGGTATAGATGACCATATATTGACTAGTACATTTCCAAAATGGCCACATCATCATCAGAGGGCCTTCTGGTCTGAAGTGACCAATAGTACAGACTGATAATGACATGGTGAGCCATCACTGGCTGTGCAGACTGGACTGCTGGCCCAGCTGCCTCTGCAGACTCTGACTTCTATGAGTCTCTTCTCCTCCACCACCTCCTCTTAGTCACCAGAAGCTGCAGGGCACATTTCCATTAAACTTGCCTCTGGACAAGCCTCATCCCCTGACTGCCCTGTAACAAGTGTGTTCCCTTCTATACCCTAGGTGATGGGACATTGAACCCATCCTCCATCCCAAGCTCCCTCCCTCCTTCGCAACACCAGTTGACTGGGCATAGCCAAGGAGATCCAGCCACCAGGTTCTACCTGCTCGAGTTCTGTCCTTCCAGAGGGTGGTGGACAAGCAGCAGCAGGGTCTTCTCTTTCAATCCCAGTCCTGAACCTTATCCCACCCTTGCATTGACATTTTTTTCTGTGTTATGCTCCTTTACCTCCCACTCCATCCACACCACCCACTCTTTTGCGGCTTAAGCCAGCATGCCACCACACTGTGCTCCTTCCAGGCGCCGTCTGCTGTCCCCATCATGCCTCTTCCCTGACCGACCCGATGTATCTCTTCTTTGGGGGCCCTCCTGATCACGACCAGGAGGGGAGACTGTTATTGCCTGAAGGCACATTCTTCTGTCCTCAATGGGGGATGCAAGGGTACAGCTCAGGGCTATCCCGGGCTTTGCGGCAGTGGAGAGAGAGCTGCCATCATCTGGGTGGTGAGGTGGTCATATCTTTTTCCACTTTTAGCCACCCACCTCCCAATGAGACCTATCCAGGACACCCTGGGGTGAGATGTATGGTGCATCAAGACCACACACCACCAAGTATGTCCCCAATCCACCATCTAGAGTCACACATCTTCCCACCCCTGGGAGGAAAGCATCCAATGGGCACTCTTCACTTCTTCCCTGCCAGTATCCACTTCTGGTACCTGGGCTCAGGATGTGAATATGGGTCACCAGAGTGCCGAGTGAACCCCTTTGCTTGGCACCATGGAACCGGCTACATTGACATTTTAATTATTTTTCCAATTTTAACTAAATCCCAACTGGCTACTGTATTGTGGATTAGGATTTTGCCTCCACTATAGAAAGAAAATAAAACAAACTAGGGTACTGTATTATTGAACCGAGTTTACTCCTTGTTTTATTTTAGTTTTTGTTGATTGGGAAAGGAGGGCTAGGCAAGTCTGCCTATTTTCAGCCTCAGGAGTGCAACCCCCACCTCATGCTGCACTACTGTGTCAGTGACTGGGATCTGACCCAAGTTCCTGGTGTGAGGCTAGAACCCACAACCTTCTAATTTTCTGGCCTCAGAGGTGAGTTGTGCAACCTGCTGAGTCACTGACACTTTCCAAATAAAAAAAACTGGGCACTGTACTTGTGACACTAACTTTGACCCCTTATAACTGTGAAAATAAAGCCTAGTGGGGCACAGTACACAATAAAAAGTCCAGACTGGGTATTGTCCATGTAAAAGAACTTTGCCCTCCTCCCTCTCTCAGCTGGGTACTGTATTGTGTATCTAAAGTTTCTCGTGCAAATGAGCAATTAACATTTAATTAGCATCAAAATAATATGACCAAGTCCAGATTCAAACCTGGGCCTGACACCTGCCACAAGTTCAGCTCAAGGTGTTCCTTTTGTGGGTGCAGTATTTGACTCTTAATTAACTCACTTAGATGATCTCCTCAGAGATGGAGCGCTTTCTCCCTTGGTCCCATGCTGATACCAAGGCTGGTTGATCCCCCTGACCCACCCTACAGTACCTGAGTCCCCAGCCATATGCCACCCACATTGGAAATCTAACCCTAGTGGCACATGGGGAGTGCTACAGGTTTGCCCAACATGAATATGTTTCCAGGACTGCATGCCTGCCCCTCTTCCCTGGAATAAAACTTGGAAACAGAAGCACTACCTCACAGTCACCAAAGGCCTTACAAAAATGTTTCTCCTACTGTCTAGAAATGCCCACCCCAACCCTGGCCCTGCTTTTAATTCAGGGTCTGGCTACTAGAGTCAAGGACTACTGAATATAGTCTCCTAAATATCGCTAATCTCCTACCTAAATTTGCCCAGTTCAAAGCCCGGTTGAGTTAGTGCAGCCAGATGTTATTTGCCTAACTGAAACTTGGCTCAGTCCAAACATGCCTGATGCCACTATCTCATTTGTAGTCTTCAATATCTTCAGGGAGGATAGAATAGGAAGCAAGGGAGGACTGTCTTTTCAACCTCAGATCAGACCTGTAATCCTCTAAAACTGGAATCAAAGACCTAACCAGGGACTGTGAGCCTAGCAATAAAGCTTTTGAATAGGCAAGGGCACAAATCTCATGTCATCCTGTCTGTAGATATATACATACACACACACACACACACACACACACACACACACACACACACACACACACACACACACACGTATATACAGTAATATATATATATATATATATATTATCACCAAGTAAACAGAACCGGGCATAGAGTTACTTACTCACTACTTCATGCAACTCAGCCAGAAATGGGAGTACATTGTTACTGGTGACTTTTACATCAATTGGAATGCTAAGTTCAACACAGGTCATAGGGATAAGATGTCCAGCCTAGTTCTCACAACAGTGGTCACTGAGCACACCAGGACAAATTATAAAACCGCGCCATGACACTACTTGACTGGGTACTAGCTACACACCTGATAGGGTTAAAGTTGTCAAAGTTCTGCCAGATAACCTAAGAGACCACTCCCCAGTGCAATGTCTATGTACAATTAAACAGACAGCCCCCACATCAGAGTCAGCCAAGTCTTAACAAAATGAAGGTGCCTGAATTCAAATCTTACTTGGCCCAAATTAACTGCAGCTCCTTAGATGCCATTTCCGATATTGACCGACTTCAGAATTATCTGTCTCTTGAGTTCACATATGCCTGTGATAGGTTTGTGCCCTTTAAAGATGCAAGGCAAAAGAACACCATTTGGATGGATCACCCTGAACTCCTTGCCTACAAGAGGGAGAGGGACAATCTGTGGGATGGCCAGGAAACAAGTTACTTGTCCACCTGCAAAGGTACAGGAAGCCCGTAGTAAGTGCACCAGTATGATTAGAAAGGCCAAATCTGACTTCTATAAGGACCAGCAGACCCAGAACTAGAGCAATGACAAAAGATTCTAGGACAATGTCTCGGAGCTCCTAGTCAAGGGAGTTAAAACCTCTCCTCAGATGCTTATGGTGGAGGGTTGAGGGCCCTTGATCCCACTGAAATTGCCAATTATTTGAACACAGCCTTTATTCACCTCAGTTCCATCTTCCCCACTGAGGCTGCCCAGACCCCTTCAGGGACCCAGTCCTGAAGCCTTCCAGATGGTGAGCTCTGAACCAGGGTACCATAAATTCTACTTTAAGGCTGTTTCAGTCAAAGACACCTCAAAATATATCAGTAGGTTACTTGTAAAACCTGGTGTGGGAGTGATTTGGTTGATATGAAACTTCTTGCCCTTGTAGTAGAGGAAATGTCCCACTCCATCTCTAGAATTTTTAACATTTCTCTGTGCTACTCACAGTTCCCTGAGAAGTGGAAATCTGCACTGGTTATACCAGTTTTCAAAAGTGGAGACTGCACTAGCCTTGCCAGTTATGGATCATTTCTATTCTCCCCATCCAAGGCCCTCAAGAGAATAGTCTCCAACCAACATGTCACATCCCTTGAAACATGCAGTGTCCAGTGTGTACAGCAGCATGACTTCTAGAAGCTCCACAGCACCAACACGGTGCTGTTGGAATATGCCAACTATATGCATGACGCCTTTGACAATGGTGACCTCATCGAGCTATATATTGACCTTACTAAGGCCTTTGACCTGGTCAACCACAAGCTCCTACTTGACAATCTGCTTGGCCTAGGTTTGTCACAGAACACAGTTGACTGGTTACACAATTTTTTCATCAATTGCTCCTAGCATGAGATTGATAAATCCTTTTCCAACACTAAGAGAGTATTTATCGATGTCCATTAGGGCTCCATCTTGGGCCCACTCCTATTTGGCCTCTTCATAAGTCAACTGCCCAATGTTTTCTGACAGACAGTGCACTCATGATGATACTGTCATCTATTCCCAAACCCTGACCTTGACAGCCTCACAGCTGCTCTTCAAAGTAACTTCAGGACACTAGAAAACTAGTTCTCCAACAACGAACTGGTTCTCAATTACAAACAAAAAGATCATGGTCTTCTCTAGCCTGCTACAAAGAGGAATGTTCCACCTTTGTGATCCAGAATGGCCTGGAACAATACCTTGAACAGGTGGAGCCTTTAGATACCTTTGAGTAACTCTAGATGACACCAAGGGCCCGTTTTTCAAAAGTTGGTTTAAGGTTGACATTGGACTTGCATTAAGCCCTGCATCAGCCACAGTGTTTGGTGCAGCTGAGCCAAACAGTTTGCCACAAACTCGCTGGATTTTAGTACATTGGGTGCAGTTGCAACATTTTCCATGATGTACGGCAGCTTGCGCTAAAGCTTTAGTACAAGCCCCATAAAAATGTCCCAAATGGTGCAAAGTTAGACCAGGGGGAGCTGGTCTAACTTGTGGCATTTGGCGCAGACCATGGAGAATCGTGATCATGCCAGGTTCGTTGCAAGACCCCGCACCATATGTTTGGTGCACCAGGGACTTGCAGCAGACACAAGTGTATATAAAATCGGGCCCTTATCTTTTGCCCCTAAGTTGACAATCTGATGGCCATAGTTAACAGAAGACTGGATGCCCTGGGCCATAACTGAACGCTCCCACTGGGGATGCTAGATACCTTATTGTAGCCAGCTCCATTCTATCACTTACAGATTAAGGTCTCCCTGTCTATGCAGCTGCCTGTGACACAGTGCTAAACAAAGTAAAGCTGATCTGTAATAAGGCATGCCACTTTGCACTTGGTGCAGATAACAGCACTCTTAGTTGGACCCTTTACGCCTCACTGACTACCTTTACCAGCAGAATAAAGCTCCAGACCTGTTTGCTAGCCAGAAAGGTGCTCCTGGGCCTAACACCCCGTCCTTTAACAAATTGCTTCGCACAGCCTCCCACAAATACAACACCAGGAACATGGCCAGGAATGCCCTTAAGCCTCCTTTCCAGCATGCTGAGCCGGGCAAGTGGTCATTTGCTAACAGGGCCACTAAATGGTTAAATATACTGCCTGATAAACTGCTGAATCTCCCAAGATTAATCAGTTTAAGCGATCTTGCAGTCTGCCCTTGCAGCCCAGTGCAACTATAACCATTACACTGCTTTACTGGATTCTCTCTATACATATCCAGTGTCTTTTTACACAATGATCTTCATGGATTTTTCAAAACTAAGTAATTGTTCTGTCTTAAGTGCTTGGAGTCTGACTTGACTGCATTTCCTCTGGAACTGCTTATTGTACTAGTAATGTTTGTTGTGACTATGTATTTGATATAGAACCTTTGTAAATAAGCACTTGTGCTCAAAGGTAATCTCTGAAGTTTTCAATAAATAAATAAAAGATGTCATTTAATTTCAGATTTACTGATCTGTGAGCTTATTGGCTAATCAGCAGTTTAGCCATTAAGTCAAGACAGACCTATTCTCTGGTCATTAAACCACAGAAAAGATAAGAAAGACAGAGGAGAGAGAAGACCGAATCATTCCTGCAACATGTTGACTTAGTCGAAGTACTTTCTGTAATATGAATTAGCTACCTGGCCTGCTGCTTCCAGTCTGCTGCTCATTTGTCTGGGGACTTTGAATGTGATTTGCATAAGCTCAGTTACACTTCTGTACTCCTGTCTCTCCTGCTTGCATTGAGTCCAGACTTCTGTTCTTCCCTCTCACAGTCCTTGTTCACACTTATCTTTACCAGTTTATAGGACATCAATAAAATAGAAAGATAAAAAGACAAAATGCTCTTGATAAAGCCCTAGGTTTGTTTAACAGTTTAGATAGTGCAAGTTAGCAGGCAAGTAGTTCCAAAAGGCATATTCTGAACAGGGCTCTTATTGTTACGAAAGTCAGTGTTTTCTACAAGGAAATGTTTCCTCTTGTAGTGCTATTAAATGTTGAGCTGTCTGGTCCACAGTGCTGGCTCACAGAATACTAATTGTTTTTAGTAATTATTATTTGTATCTGCACATTTTACCACTGTTGCTCCCTGTCCATCATCCCCTTCCCAGTTTTCTTTGCTCAAGCAGCAACAGCAGAACCAGATTCTTGAGCACAAGGATGGATGTGGAGAGTGGCCTCTTCCAATTCTGATAACCACATTCTGCTGGAGTATGGGGCCAGTCACACTGATGTCATCTTAAAGGGACACATCTGCGCCAGTGACCATCATAGTATGAAAGCCCAGGAAAAGCTCTTTAAAGGAGAATGGGAACAGACAGACCATGGGTCCCACCCTCAAGGAGGCAGTATAGTGCAGTGGTTTAGGCTCTGAGCTGCAAATCTGGAGACCTGGGTTTGAATCACATCTCCCATTTGCATACTGTGTGTCCCTGAGCAAGTCACTTAACTTTCCTGTGCTCCCAGGTTGTACCTGTAAACAAGCTTTCAGCTTAGTGTCTCTCCTGGTTAAACAACTGGAAAAAGTATGGGTCTGGTCCCAATGTGCACGTTGTGAGCAAAAACGTTTTGGTTTATTTACTGTTTATTGTAGTATTGTAGGTTATATCAGACTAATTTGGTTTATTTCCAGGATGACATCCTTTTCACTAAATTTCCTGTGCTGGTTGGCAAAAACAAAATCCTCTTCTGGTCTGTGGATACTCTTGTTATGTTTCTTTGCCAGCTAATGTCTATGTGGGTATCAAAGTGGCACAATGTTTATATTTCTTAATTTGCCATATACCAGATGAAGTGTCCTTTGAGTGATACATGCCAGGTCCTAACCTCCCCTAAAAAAGTAGACAGATCATTCATATAAGTGATGTTTGCCTTTTACCAACCAGGTCAGTGGTCGCTCCTGAACATGGGGTTCATTCATCGCTACTGAACCACTGGCCTGGCCTGCAGCAATTGAATGCTAGTCGTAAACAATGCTAAACCAACATTTGGGGTCATGCCTTGAAATTAGCCCAGGCTCAGTGTGCCTTCACAGTCACCAGTTTTCAAATAAATACAAAATGTGTTTTTAAAAGACCAGCAACCACAGTATCCCTCTTTTGTCATTGGGGAGTCATGTCACCCAACACCAGCTGTGAGAAAAGGAAGAGGAAATTGTTTAACCAGGAAAGGCACACTAAGCCAAAACTTGTTTCCAGGTGTGGCCTGGGAGCACAAAGAAGTTAAGTGAGTTGCTTAGGGTCACACAGTATGCAAGTGGGGGCTATGGGACTCAAACCCAGGTCTCCAGGTTTGCAGCTCAGAGCCTTAAACTACTATGCTATACTGCCTCCTTAAGACGTCAGCCTCCTTAAGACGTCAGCCTACTTTGGGTGTCAGCCATGGGGGTAGAGGATAGAAACACAGAATTTGATGGCAGATAAAGACGGCATGGCTCATTCCGCCTACTCATTTATCCTTACCTACAGTACAGTATCACCACAGATCCTACTTGATCTCCAGCCCATTTACCTCCTCATCTTCCTTCAAAGATTCCTTTATGCCTAACAGTAGGTCAGTAGACTTCATGTCATTTTGTCAAGGCAACTGTAGCGCATGCCAATTTCAGCGACTACATTACAGCGAATCAAATTTCGTGACTATATTTTTAGCGACTGCCAATTTCAGTGATATATACTGCTGACAGCAATATGATCAGCAGCATACATCAGTACTGATCATAGGTGCCACTGTCCCACAAGAGAAAATGCTCATCTCCAAGTGTTATGCAGTACTCCGTGGATCATTATTTTTATTTATTTTTATGGATTTGTATTCTGGATGACACCTTTGAGCTAAGGGCTCTTTTACAAAGGTTCCACGTCAAGGCAATAAGGACAATAAGGTACAAAACAAAGCATGATCATTAAAAAATGACAAGCAAGGTTACAATAATAGCAGCCAAAAGCATTGACAAGGAATTGTGTTGCAAGTTAATTATACAGTACAAGTCACGGGTGGCTCAGTGAAGCCTTGTTAGGAGTGGGTTAGTGGGAAAGAGAAAGAAGAGTGGTGGTGAGGGGTGGTATGGGAGAGAGATCATTAAGTCAGCTACAGTCACTGGCATCACAGGATATACCCTTTCACTCTGTCAGATCCTCTGCACAGTGCGATGCAGCAGACACATCAGGTAAGGATCCGCTACAGCTTCAGTTGCAGCAGCTGCACTTTGCAGCACCATAGACAAGCATCGGCATGCCACTTTGACTTCTTAGGTACTCCACAACCTATGTATGGCATCATTAACATCAGCTGCCACCACTTAACATGAGGAACTAATTGTTGTTGTTATGTACACGGGAGCTTCACCCTCAGGGCATTGGTCCCCAGACCCCTTTATATTTAAGATACCAACTGAGCCGCACTTGAACATGGGGTATTTAGCAAGGTTGTGCTCACTAAATTCTATTGCTGAACTTTCTAAGCGCTAATATTACTCAGTTGCTGTAACTGCACTTGCTATAATTTATGCACTAATATGCATTCGCTAAAATTACCTCGTTGTAATTGCCTCGCCTAATTGACATGCTACGGTTAGTATTACTAGGGAGTGAGCAGATTGGTGGCAGGGTGCTGCGGGCACAGTGGAGGTAAACAGGATCGGGTGGTTAGGAGCAGAAAATGTCCTGGGGCTAAATGGAGCCAGGAGAGAGGCCCAACATGTTTAGTGTCCATTTCCAGGGTTCCCACTGGACTGGTGGGCAGGTAACCAGTGGGCCTGCAGTTTCCACTAGTCCCCTTCAGGCCATGTTGTACAATGCCAGATTGGTGGGAAGCAGACGCAATTATGGTGGACTTGATTTCATCTGTTGATCTGACTTGCATTACGGAGACCTGGCTGGAAGATGATACTGGGCCAGTTTTGGAGGTGGCTGTCCCTGCCAGCTACTCTGTGGTGCACTGCCCAAGGAGGGAATGCAGGGGTGGGAGTGTGGCCATCTGTTTTAGATCCAGTCTGAACTTTGCCGTGCACCCAGTGGGTTCTACCTCATCCTTTTAATGTGTGGCAGTGTGTGGGGGGTCCAGGTGCAGGTTTCAGGATTCTCCTTGTTTCCACCCTCCAAGGCGGAGGAGATTTCCTGCTGGAGGTTCGGATTTCACTGTCGATGGGATGTTGGTGTCCCCAAATGGTTAATTCTGGAGGACTTCAATGCCTTGGTCAATGACAAATCCTCACATCTTGGATGCAACCCGCCAGCTGATGACATCAGTAGGCCAAACACAAGCAGTTGCTTCTGCAACCCTTCACCATAGCCATACTTTGAACTTGGTGCTCTCACTGGGGCGAGGTCCGAACCTCAAGACTGATTGGCCTGCTTGGTCTAATTATTGCGTGGTAGAGTTCTCATTTGGGGACCCCTGATAGTCCTTCCCGCTGAGGTGGTTAACTATTGCCCTTTAAGGGGACTGTCCCCAGAGGGACTTCTGGTGGTAGTAGATTTGTCTGGTGTGAGTACTGCATGTGCAACTGGAGGGTGAGGTGGTGGCTGCCTATCATAAAGCTGTCTTGAAAGCACTCAGGCCATCACACTGGTCTGTATATGACCCAGATCTTCTAGCTTGAGACCCCCATGGTTTGATGGGGCTCTCAAGGAGATGAAGATCAGCGTTGGAAGTTGGATCATTGCTGGTGGAGGATCTATTCCGAGGAGGAAAAACTGGCCTTGCAAGCTCACTATCGTGAGTACCAAGGGGCAATCAAATGTAAGAAGGCAGAGTTCCTGTCCAGGAAGACTGCCGAGGGAAGAACAGACCAGCTCAACTTTTTCAGACTGTGGACAAACTACTTCATCTGGTTCATCTGCACCGAAAAAAGCATTTTCAGTTGTATTGTGTGTTGGTCAGGGTGCAAAATGACCTCCCTCAGGACAGCGAAGAGGAGATCAGTCAATTCTCATTCTCCTCAATCTCTCTTTAGCATTTGACACAGTGAACCACATTGTGCTTTTGAATTGCCTTTGAGAATATTGTAGACTCGTCGGTACTGTCATCAACTGGTTTGAGTCCTATCTCTCAGGCAGGAAGCAACAGGTGGTGATGGGGAATTTCTCCTCCTCCCTGAAGCTCCTGCCATGTGGAGTTCCTCAAGGGTTGATCCTGTTGCCAATGCTGTTATGTGGTGTACATGCTACCCTGGGAGAGCTCATTAGATATTCGGTCTGGGTTTTCACTGCTATGCAGATGATACCCAGCTGTATATGTCTTTGCCCCTGGAACAAATGATGCCATGGAAGTGCTAAACAACTGCCTGGCCAAGATTCAGGACTGGATGACCTCCAACTGGTTAAGGCTAAATTCCAACAAGATGGAGGTTCTGGTGATTAAACCTGGTCGCGGGCATGATGGGAGTGCCTCCAGAGTGGTAACAGGATTGGTCCTGGGAGCCACTCTGTTGATGGCTTCCTCTAGGGTGAAGAGTCTGGGTGTCTTCCTAGATGACAGATTGACACTTGGCGCTCACGTGTCATCAGTTTCAAGAGGAGCCAAGTGGTTTCTACCACTTAAGAAATGTAGCACGGATTAAACCCTTAGTTCCATCAAAGGACCTGCCATCACTTGTACATGCCTTTGATACATCCATGCTCGACTGCTGTAATGCTCTATACTTCAGGGTCTGTGGAGGGACCCTCCACTGCAGCTGGTGCAGAAAGCAGCGGCCAGGTTATGGATGGGCTTGTCCAGGTCATGTTGTGTGACCCCGTCCTGTGGGATCTGCACTGGCTGCCTGTCAGGTGGAGGATCATCTTCAAGGTGGGCTTGCTCACCTATGAGCCCTATCACGGATCAGGTCTTGGCTACCTGATGGATCTCCTTACCCCTGCCATTTGGTCCCTCCTCCGCTCTTCCACCAGGGGCCTTCTTATGGTTCTGAGGGCCAGGTTGAAAACCTGGGGTGATCAAGCATTTGACATGGCTGGCCTGGCCCTCTGGAACTTGCTTCCTAGCTCATTAAGGGAGGCCCGCCTGATGGAAGCATTCAGGAGGGTATAAAAACTCATCTGTTCAAATAAGCCTTTCCGGACTAACCAGAGTGTTTTTAAGTATATATTTATTTAATAATTATTTATCGTTGTCTATATTAGAATGTTAAATTTCTTGTATAACCCTTTTAGAGCTTTATTTTATCACTACTGTTTACCCTGCCTGTTTTGATTGTGTAAGGTGCCTACAGCCTCTGGGTTAGGTGCCATATGAATAAATTCTACCTTACCTAACCCACGATTCTTGAACCCCATCACTGTTTTCGCCCCCATTACCTCCACTGGAGACCATGCCAGGGATTCACCACTCTTTTCTGTAAAGAAGTACTTCCTCACATCTCTTCTGAATCTACCCCTCCAGCTTCATAGTAAACCCCTTGTCCTTGAGCACTTTTTCTGAAAAATACTTCCCTCCTCTACCTTCTTATCATATCTCTCCTCTTCCTCCTTTCTTTCAGGGTGTACAATCTAAGGTCCTTTAGTCTCTCTTTGTAGGGCTTCTGATGCAGACCCTGCACCATTTTAGTTGCCCTCATCTGGACTGCCTCTACTTAGTCTATGTCTTTCTGGAGATGTGGTCTCTAGAAGCAGACACAGTACTCTAGTTGGGTCTCACCAGTGATAGAAACATAGAATCTGTTGGCAGATAAGGACCATATGGCCCACCTAGTCTGCCCATTTCCCTACTCACTGCTGCAGTCCCAGATCCTATTTGATCTCATGGCTCTCCTGCTGTGTGTGTGTGTGTGTGTGTGTGTGTGTGTGTGTGTGTGTGTGTGTGTGTGTGTGTGTGTGTGTGTGTGTGTGTGTGTGTGTGTGTGTGTATATATATATATAATATGTGTGTGTGTATATATATGTATGTAAAGGCAACCCCACCTCCCTCTTTCTGCTGGTGACACCCCTTCCTATACCCCAATATCCCACTAGCCCTCCCAACTGTCTCATCACACTTCCTGGCCACCTTTAAGTCATCTGATATGATTACCCCAGGTCTCTTTTCCTGCTTGGTGGTCATCAATACAATACCACTCATTTTGTACTCCACCTCTGTGTTTCTGTGCCCCAAGTGCATTATTTGGTACTTTTTTTCCATAGAAACCCAGTTGTCATACCCTTGACTGCTCCTCAAGTTTTCTGAGGTCTCTGCTAATCCTTTCCACCCACCACAGGTGTCTATACTACTGCAGATTTTGGTGTCATCCACAAAGGCAGACCTTCCTTCCAGCTTCTCTGCAATGTCACTTATAAAGACATTAAGGAGGACCAGTCCCAATACTGATCTCTGAGGCACACTGCTGGTCACCATTTCTTCTTCAGCATGAACTCCATTTACCAGCACCATCTGCCACCTGTCCCTTAACTAGTATCTTATTCAGTTTACCACCTTTGGATCCACCACTAAGCCACCCAGTTTAGTCTCCTATGTGGAACAGTATTGAAACCTTTACTGAACTCTAGGTAGGCTACGTCCACTGTTCCACCCTCATCTAGTTCCTTGGTCAGATAAAGAAAGCGATCAGATTTGTTTGATATGACCCCCCATGAATCTACACTGCCTCGGTGTTGTAATCCACTGAATGGAAGATATTTAAATCCTTTCCTCCAGCAGTGATTCCATTAACTTTTCCATACCTGATGACAGGCTATGGCCTATAATTGCCAGCCTCTTCCCTGATGCCACTTTTGTGAAGTGGGACTACATCTTCCTACTCCAGTCCTCTGGAACCATTTCTGTTTCAAATGAACTGTTAAAAAGACTGTTACAGGTGCAACCAGCACCTCCTAAGTGGTATCGCTACAAAGACAAACTCAAATACTAGTGTCAGGATCCTGAGACTGATTGCCCAAAACTCAGAATCCCAACACTTGGTAATTGCGCAGAGTTTGTTACATTAAGTAGGGGGTGCAGGAAAGCCCCCAAAAATTGAAAAAAAACTCTTCAGTTTGTGGTTGGCCTTTGAAGAGTGCAGACTTGTCCTGTGCAACAGAAGATCACTGCTCCCAACCTCCAGAGGTAAGTATAGGGTGAAGGGGAAGGGGGTGTGGTGAGAAGGGTGCACAGAGAGAGGGTATGGATTATGGAGGAGACAGGTGAGACCACGAGGGACTGTTTTCTGTTTTATAGGTTAAATAAAATAAAAGACTACGAGGACTGTTTTCTATTTTACGAAACAATTAAAAAAAAAACATTTAGGCACACGGGGGCCCCAGTGTGCCACATTAATGGAGTGGGATACATGCCAACACAGGGATTGGGCACCCCCAATGTTGGCTTTGCAAGACTGTGTGGCAGGCAGCAGGAGCTGGCACACTGGGGTGGGCCCCATGTGCCACATAATGGAGG
Source organism: Neoceratodus forsteri (assembly GCA_016271365.2). Classification (NCBI taxonomy): domain Eukaryota; kingdom Metazoa; phylum Chordata; order Ceratodontiformes; family Ceratodontidae; genus Neoceratodus; species Neoceratodus forsteri. The sequence continues at coordinate 232,454,841 of CM028129.1, read as the reverse complement.
GGACATGCCGACATGGGGATAGGAAACCCCGATGTTGGTTTTACAAGGAATGCGTGTCAGGTGGCTTGAGCCATCTTTGTGGAAAGCTGCGCCCGCAGTCTTTTCACTTATTGAAATGTTTCACCAGAAAGACACACTAAAACTCCACTTGTAACTCCAACCATGTGCATTACTGTGTACTGTAATGCACATGGCCGAAGTCTTGTCATCTGCTACTGCAGTGAAGAAACTGCACCTCATTGGAGCGGTAGATTTCTTTCAACTCTGTGGCTCTCTTTGAAACTGGTGTCATTGCCAGCATGCTCACTGATTGGCTGAGGGATACACCCACTAAAGCATCCCTGCATTGGCCACAACACTGACACCTCTGAAAATGCTACTACCACAAGATGTTGCTTGCATACGCAAGCCAACATAAAAACAGAAAAAGAGACTGTCAGAGAGACTGTGTGTGTGTGTTTTTTTTGGGGGCACTTTGTAGCCAATAGAAAAGAGCAGAACTGAAGAGAATTTGAATAAGAACATTGAAAGTTAAAAAGAACAGTGCAGAAAAGCAAGAGAGAGTCAGAGGGGCGGGGAGCAACTGCTCAGACTACAGGCGGTGCGTTAATGCACACAAGTTGTACACAACACAGACAGTAGTACTGTCTTTATTTTACAGTGAAAACAGCAGTGCACAACTGCAGAAAATAAAATTTGAAAATGTACCTTTACCATCTCTGCTTTTGCAATATATTTTTATTGGACTACACAAAGAAAAACAGCTGTGCTTCTGTGGGAAATAGCCGGTGACATTGCAGACAGGGACTACTATGAAAGGGCTGTCCCTTCCCTTCAAAACATTTCACATACCCCTTCCGACCCATCACACACACACACACACACACACACACTGTGTTGGAAAATGTAAACCTTTTCTTCTTAGTTCTTTTCCTGTACATTGTAAAATATATTTTCTTTTCTTTTTAACTTTTTGGTAAACATTTTCTTGTAAAAATATTCCTTTGTTTTCCTAATTTTAAAGAATATGTTAACAAGAAAATGTTTACAAAAAGTAAGAAAAACTTTAATCAAGAAAATAAAATATATCTTACAATTTACAGAAAAATGAACCAGAAAGAAGACAAATGCTTACATTTTACTACCCAGAGACTGTGTGTGTGTTTTACAACACAGACTGTGCATGTGTGCATATCGTGATCCGTGTATGCATGCGTGTGTGTGTGTGTGTGTCTGTGTGAGATGGGCTGGGAGGTGTGTGAAACCTTTGGATGGAGGGAATAGCCCTTTGTCAGTTGTGTAACCCCAGTCTGCATCACCAGCCATTTCCCACACAAGCAGATGTAGTAAGTTAGGATTTTTCTTTCTGCTCCTCCCTCCCTTCCAGTCCCTTGCCTGTAGCACTGCAGACCCCTCCCTGCCCCTTTGTTTCTTCTTGCGCCGTTCAGTGCCGGAAAGGGGAGTCGTGGGCAAAAGACCCTTCCTATGGGACTTGTGTGGCCCAATCTTCTGGTCAGATGCCAGGACCTCCCTGCCCTACTAAAGGGCCAGTGAGTGGCTAAAGAGGGAGTCGGCATTCTGGGACCATGGACCAGTGCAAAAAAAAGTACCTGTATGGTGTCCGTGGCTCCTTTGGCATCTCTTCCCTCCAGCTTTGGTCCATGTGATGGCGGCAGCAGGGTTGGTTGGATGGAGTGTGGCTCCCGACATGACCTGTTCCCTCGGCAGAGCCCCAATCAGCGAGGGGAAGAAAATGGCAGCCAGACCGAAAGGGTGCACTCGAAAATAGGACTGGGTGGGAAAATGTGCCCCGGATCTTTAGTTCCACTGCCCAGCAGCTGTGTAGGCCAGAGAGAAGCCCAGTGGGAGTGAGGCTCCCGGCCAGGTTCCTTTGACCCCCCAGCAGTGCTAAAATCCCAGGCCGTGGTGGTGAGTGGGCCAAGTGCCAAACCTTTTATTTTAATTCATGCCATAGGCACCAGAGGAGGAAGAAGGAGAAAGATAAAGGCACGGAGAGCATCAAGAGGGAGAAGCAAGTGAGGAAGATACCCAATACAAGTGGATTAGGGGTACTGTGTGGCATGAGCCCCAGAGGTTAGGTGGGTGCAAAAATGGTATTCCTGGCAGCAAGGAGGGAAAGGAAATTAAAGGGCAGGAACCTAAAAGGATAGTGAAGGACAAGGTGGTCAGAATGCCCAAAAGAGGATTCCAACAGGGGTAGTGGGACAAAATCTATAACAAGGGCATAGTAGGCTCATGGGGGTGGATGGCCTAAGGGGATCAGGAAAACTTGAAAAGTGGGCTGAAGGCTCAGAGGAACAGGAGGTAAGAGAATGCTCTGGGTATGGCTGGAGCCCACAGGGTTAATTTACTTTATTTTATTTTATTCTGCTTGTTGGGAGCAGGGCACTCAGATTTTGGAAGCCCTAGGGAGGGAAAGAGCAAAGAGGTGGGTTGCCAGCCTTTGTTCTGATGTGGGGCCATTCCATTCTAGGGGCAGGATCAGAGGCAAGGTCCCCAGCCAGCCAGCAGCCCCTGAAAAGAAGCCCAGGCCTATACCAAGGCCAGGAAGGAGCAGGGCTGGACAAGGCCCTACCCAAGGGCAATGACACCAATCGCATTCATGAGGGAGGTGGGGTCCGGACAGGGAGCCCCATATGCCTGGCCACAGGGGTCAGTTCTGCAGGGATAGCCCACCTTAGAGGTGCGGCACCGAGGGATGAAAAGAGGGGCTAGCTGTGAGGGTCCAGCAACCAGGCCTAGGAGTTCCAGAGACCCAAGCATAGGGGTGGTTAGCAATAGTAATGGTACAGGGGTGTGGCTGCAGAAACAGCCAGAGGAAACCATCCTTAAAGGTGCAGCGCCAGCTTGGGAGGAAAATGGTCTTATGGCCTAAGTGGCCCAACATCCCAATTGAACTGCACTGTTGCCTACCTAGCATCCCTAGAGACTGTATTTCCTGCAAGAACTGAACTGTCTATTTAAAAGATTTAAACTGTTTGCTTGCTACTGAACTGTGTTACCAAATTGCACCATGGTGTATCAGACATCCAGCTTCATCTTTTACTTCCTGGACCAACTTCCTCAGAGCCTGATGCTGACCCAGGGAGGTCCTGGCCTATCCACCATCTGCTGCAGAACCACCTCCAGTGACACCAGCCTGTGCCAAAGTCCCACCACAAGTGTTCCAGCATCAGCTCTGTGATCGTAAGTGGTAGAGAGCCACTAGTGAGGTATCCAGTAGTGAGTCAGCTTAGGAGCCACCGCAACTCAAGCTTGAGGGACCACAGTTAATGTCATGCATGCCGTTTTATAATTTTGCCAGCCAGCCACAAGTGTGCATGCCCATGTCACTCTGCAGAGGCAGCCCAAGGATCGTTCCATCAGCAGTCATCTTGTTGAGAGGTCATCTGGGTTTGGGGACCTGCCAATGGTCATTGCAGTGGATCATCTAGAGAGCCACCTGCCAACCAGAATCTTCAGCTTCTTGCCCAGAGCCACAAAGGATTGCTAAGTTCTTCATTGACCAGTTAGCAGTGTTCCTCATTGTGTTCTGTTCCATCAAGGAAGCCTTGTTTGTAACAAGTGCTTTGTGGGGTCAATGCCCACCTGTTGATCAGTCGATGTGTAGGAAAGCCCAAGCTTGATTCGCCTGTAGTTGCCTCATCTCAGCCAAGTTCACGAGGACTTGGACTAAAGGGTTAACCCACTGTTCTTGGTTTGACCAATTGTTGGTCCCAATCGCATTGTTTTGTTGTTTACTTTTTTATTGTCCTGTAACATTGTAAAACACAGTTATCTTGTTTTTGTTGTCCCTGGTAAATAAACCTTTTGCATCTTGGTCACTGAGTAAGCTTCCTGCCTCTCCTTCCAGATTTGTCTGGCCTGTCCTAAGATTTTAGGGAACCTTTCAGCCTGCTACACAGAGCCATTTTATGTTGCTTGCGCATTGCAAAACATAAGTGCCATCATCGGAGATTTGGAGGTGTGTCACCTCCTCCTCCAATTCAGTCAGTGAGCTGGCAGGCACGGCCTCTGTAAGCCAATGCATTTTGGAGCTGTCTATGACACGCTCCAAAATGCAGTAACACTCACAGTTGAAGGGGCTACGCTTCCAGTGAGCACCGATAAGAGCGTAGCTCCCCACACGTAGGCGTGCGTACCCCGCCGCGTGACATAGCCAGCGGGTGCCCAATCCCGCCCGGCTGAGCTGCGTCGTCGTCCCCGTAGCTGCGTCGTTCCCCCATAATTGGTGCCATGCTGGGAGCCCACCCCAGTGTGGCAATCAGTCACTGGCTGGCGGGGTGCCAAATCCCCGTCGGCTGAGCGACCCCGTCCTTGTGCCACACTGGAGCCCACCCCAGCATGGCAAATGGTCCCACAGCGTCTTTTTTTTTTAAACCTGTAAAGAAAAGGTCCGGCCGCGCCTCCACCCCCCCACAACCCGCACCCACCCACTACGCACCCAGCCTTCCCCACCCCCTCACCCCATACTTACCTCCGGACTCCGGAAGCGAATCTTTGGTGGACCGGGAACATGTCTGCACTCTTCAAAGCCGACCACGAACTGAGGAAATGCGGTAATCTGTATAATGGGCTAGATAGGGGTTCAACTATTGCATATCTCAGACATTTTGGGAATTTTTACCAAATTTTCAACATGGAGTTTTAGGACCCTTCTCATGAATGATGTCACTGTCATGGCGTTAGCCGGGCCGAAGGTGATTTGTGCAGTGACTGCGCGAGTGACTGCAAAATCACCTCCGGGCCTGAATCACCATGACAGTGATATCATCATGAAGAGGTCAAAAACCCGATTTTGTTTGGTCCAAAAATTCCAAAAATGACTGTTTTACGAGTGTGCGTTGCACAGTTCCTACGCAGGCTCGTAAGTTCGCGAAATTTCAATATTTTCACTCCAGATTTTCAACATTGCCATTTACCACACCTTCTTATGAGTAGTACAGCTGTCATTTTTCACATCTCACCCAAAATGTGCTTCCTCGCTTGTGGCGCTTAGAATATGTCCGATTGTCTTGAAATCAGTGTACAGGACAAATTAAGAAAATCACAGTGACACTCTTCATGAGCAGAGGTCTTAAAATGGCTATGTTGAAAATTTGGTGAAAAATTCCTAAAATGACTGTTTTACGAGGCGTACGCAGTTCCTACGCAGGCTTGCAAGTTCACAAATTTTCAATATTTTCACTCCAGATTTTCAACATTACCATTTTACCACACCTCCTCATGAGCAGTACAGCTGTCATTTTTCACATCCTACCCAAAACATGTTTCCGTCCATGTAGCGCACAATGGCGCAGTCGGTGTGCGAACTCAGTGTATGGGACATTAAGAAATTCACAGTGTCACTGTTCATGAGCAGAGATCTTAAAATGACAATGTTGAAAATTTGGTGAAAGAATTCCTAAAATGACTGTTTTCACAGTGTCGTTGCACAGTTCCTACCTGGCTTCGTGGGTTTGCAATTTTCAATATTTCCACTCCAGATTTTCAACATTGCCATTTTACCACACCTCCTTATGAGCAGTACAGCTGTCATTTTCACATCCTGCCCAAAACGTGTTTCCACCCATATAGCGCACAATGGCGCAGTCGGTGTGCAAACTCAATGTATGGGACATATTAACAAAATCACACTGACACTGTTCATGAGCAGAGGTCTTAAAATGGCTATGTTGGACATTTCATGAAAAATTTCCTAACAATGACTGTTTCTGACGTGCGTTGCGCAGTTCCTTTGCGCACGCCAGACGTAAATTTTCAATATTTGTACTCCAATGATTTCCAAATACTCTAAACAGCACATAGAAGCAAGCAACATTCGCATTGACAAATGCTTGTTCTTTTGTGTAGTCAAAATAATTTGCAAAAGCAGAGCCGCTGAAGACTTGTGTAACATTTAAAGCCTTTTTTGGCGGGGGATGGAGACAGCCAGGGCACTTGTGTAGTAGCTCCTGTGTGAAGCATCAACAGCCATTTCCCATGCAAGTACATGACCATTTTTCTGCTGTGTACTCCAAATCACAAAAGCAGAGCTGGTAAAAGACTGCAGCATCGTGAGGCCTTCATGGAGAAGGCGCAGCCTCTTGGCAGTTAGTAGCCATTGTCTGCAGCGTCACCAGTCACTTCTCATGCAAGCACAAGACCATTATTTTTCCGTATAGTTTAATAAAATAAAATGCTCAGGCAGAGCTGGTAAAGGCTCACATCACGTGTGGAGACTTTTTTGGGGAGGATAGCCATTTGGCAGTTGCATAGCAACCCCTAAAAGCAGTGTCACCAGCCATTTCCCATGGAAGTGCATGATCATTCTTGTTTGGTGTAGTCTATTAAAAAAAAATTGCAAAAGCAGAGCTGGTAAAGACTTGCATCACGGGTGAAGCCTTTTCATGGGAAGGTGATAGCCTTTGGCAGTTACATAGAGGCTCCTGTCTGCAGCATTACTGGCACTTCCCATGCAAGCACAGGTCCATTTTTCTCCTGCGTAGTCCAATAAAACATAGAAATTGTAAAAGCAGCACTGATAGACTTTTGTTATGTGTGAAGCCTTATTGGGGAGGGGAGGGACAGCCCTTGGCAGTTGTCCAGTAGCTCTGACTTGCAGTTTTGCTATTGTTAGGGCAGTTGTTACTTTGTCTTGAGATGTGCACTTGCTGTTGCCACCTATTTTATTTCCCCAATGTGACTGAGGAAGGTACTGGGTTTTTCATGGAAGGGAGCTGGCTAAGTTCGCGATCAGCAACTGTTACTTGAAGTTTAAAACTTACTAAACTATATTAAGAACAAAGAAGGAAGGGAGTGAGCCTGTGAAACAAGCTTCCAGCATCAATAAGAAAAGACAACAGCAATTCAGAAGGAAATAAGTCACACAAAGTGCTTCTTCTACTGCAGTAGGTGCATCCTCATTCCTTCTGAAACTTCCTTATCCTCTGAGTCCTTATTGTCTTCTGAGATCCCATCATGTTTGTTTGCTACTGCAGGTGATACCCAGTTAACAAATACAGGCCAATCAAAGGCAGCAAGCAAAACGTGGGTGATGAACCAACAGTTAAGAAAAGTAGATTTGGCAAAGGTAGTTATTAAAAAAAAAAAAAAAAAAAAGTTGGAGGCACTATATGTAGTGGAAAGGAAAGAATAAACAACGTACATACAATATGCCACCTTTTCAAGATTCTGCCATTTCTCATTCTTCTGTGAGCTCTTTGAGTCAGACCATGTGGACAGCAGTGGCAGTGAGTACATAGTGGAAACAGAAGCAGTGCATGATGGGAATTTGATGATGAGGCTCAAAGCCAGAGGAACCTGCTGTTGTGAGATGTCAGACCCAAATAACCTGGGGAAAGGTCATCACCAAAGGAAAGATTATATAGGGGCCAGTGAAAAGGAACGTGCAAAGAAAGTCATGTCTGTCTCCGCTGTGGAGGTGAACCTTGCATCAGTCATCCATTGAGGACATTGAGGAAAATATAGACTTGAACATAGACTTGCGGATGATGATTCAGAAGTTGCAATGCCAAAGGCAAAAAATAAAACAGGCATCCTCTTCCATTGGGAGTATTTTTCATCACCTTGAACCAAAACAGTATTGGAGCAATAAAGTTTTTTGTAAGGCCTCTTTTAGCAGAGGAAGACAGGCAAGTAACCTTGGCATATCAACCTTAGTAAGAAACTTGTAGCGAATACCTCCACTTCAGTGGACCAGGAATAAGTCACAAGGTGACATGACAGAGGATGCTGCAGAGGTTGACAGTGTTACACAAATATACTCTTTGTGCACTGCTACACTTTTCTTAATAGTTTCCTCACAGACCATCACCTGTTGTTTATTGTGTCCCACTGTTACCCTTCAGTCACCAAGTCACTTTTGTCAGCAGTGGACAAATGGCTTAACAGACTACTAGCCAGGGGCTACTCAACTGTTACACTGCCTCAGCCCATGTCCCATCATTCAACATGTCTTTCTTGCCTCCTGTCATTTACCTTTTCTCATCTCCTATCAGTCACCATATCACATGACTCTTCTGCACAGATGGCTAGGAATTTTGACTACAGGCTAATGAAGCTGAATACAGCACTGTTTCAAATACCTTACCAGAATACTTCCGTGAACTTACCAATGGCTTGGGCTTGCTAGTTGCCATACTACTAGACTGTTTTTCTATAGCACTGAACCTGTTGTCTGTTTCAGAAAACCAGCTTCAGTGAAGAGCTACTGATGATGTCAGAACCAGAACTCATAGCCAGAACTCATTCTCTCTCAGCAACCTTACATGACTTATTTCTCCGAAGTTAAGAAACTGTAGGTCTAAACAATTGACACAGGGTTGGGTGCAGTGCATACACTTCCAGAATGTTCAGATGTATAGTACTGTACTTTAGAATGTAGCAGGAGGTTGTTTTGGAATGCAACATTGGACAAAGTTATTGAATGCCAAAGTGGTGCACAATTTCAGAATGTTGGAGGGCATGCAATCTGTGGCTGGGATGTGCAATCTTGAAATGTGGTGGGGACACTCAATCTTGAAATAAAACAGGGACATATATATGTAGGAATCTGGTGGGTAGTGACAATGTTCTTTTAAAGCGGGGTGCACACTGTGGGCATGTGACAGACCACCATTTTTCTAAAATTGCTGGTCACTGCCACATTCCAGAATTCATTACCCACCACATTTCAAATTGCACATCACATTCTCTCCACATTCTGACATTGTGAGCCCCCATTCTGACATTGTGAGCCCCTCCCATTCTGACATTGGTGCTTTTGCACCATTTGGATTCAGTGCGTGTGATAGGTTCATACCCGGCCCATGCAGCTCCCCACCCACTGACAGATGCATGCTGGCAGCATTCACTATCGCCAGCTGCTGCAGGGTGCCTGTCCACAGCCTCCTCCAGCGTGTTGGTGCACAGGGTGGATTGAGGATGCAGTCAGGCATTCTTTCAGATGCCTGACCACACAGAGCAGGAGACTCTGTGATACTTTAGGTCCCATTGTTAAAACAAGAATGGGCAAGTGCCTGAATGGCCTACTCTCTGTGGTGGCAATGGCAGGGGGTTTAGGTCCTACCATGGCCATATATTATGTAAAGGGTGCAGAGCAGCAACAGCAGGGTACCTGCCCACATAGCCTGCACCCCTCACCTGGCACTCTGCATTATAGTGAATGATACGGAGTGCTGTTATGCCCTCTGATACTTCCCTGGACCTGCCACACGTGTAGCAATGCGAGCAGCTGGGGATCAGGTGTGAAAGGTGTGTGCATTCCTTTAGTAGATGCCACAGAGGGTCTCTTGGGACCCCCAATGTGTGGCTACATGACTTAAAATTGTCTACGTGCCACGGATATGTGGCGATAGGCATAGTGCATAGGGGCCATTGTGTGTTCCTGCCACGCTCCAGAAGTGCGTATCCCTCATATTCCAAAACTGTACATCCACACCACATTCCAAAGTTGTGTGTCTATGCTACATTCTGAAATTGTGTCACCACTACTTTCTGAAATTGTCTCACTACCACATTCTGAAAGTGTGCATCCCTGCCACATTCAGAATTGCATGTCTCAGCAGCATTCTGAAATGGTGCATCCTGGACACATTCTGAAATTGTGCATTCCTGCATCATTGAAATTGTGTCACAATTCTGAAAATACTCATCCTCACCAGATTCCGAACTGATGCATTTCCGCTACATTCTGAAATTGCATTTCCCAGCCACACTCAAAAATGGGTATCAGCTAACCACCACATTGTGAAGTTGTATGTCACAGCTACATTCTGAAATTGCCTTTGTCACATTATGAAAATGTGTATCTCCATTATATTCAAAAATGTACATTCCACCACATTCTGAAAACAAATATCCTGCCATATTCCAAAATTGCATTTCTGAAGTATATTCTAAAATTACACATCCCTGCCACATTTGGAAATGGTGCTTCCCTGCTGTATTCCAAAACTGTGCACATTCATCATATTCCAAATATGTATTTCCTGCCATGCTCCAAAATTAGGCATCCGCCACATTCCAAAAATGTGCATCCCTACAGATTCTGAAATTGCATGTGGCCACGCACATTCTGAGATTCCGTGTCCATGCCACATCATGAAATTGCATACCGTCACTGCAGTCTGAAATCAAGCACCCCACATCACATGCCAAAATTACACATCCGTGACACATTTAAGCAATAAGCCCTGCGAGGGTGTGGGTTATCAGAGGATTTACCACATCTGGAGTGGTTTGCCCATGAGGTGCAGCCGAGTGGGTAAATCCGCCAGCCATGGTAAACTCCAATAACCACATCCTCTGAGTGCCTTATTGCAATTATACCAAGGTTCACTTTTTTGTACTATAATAAAATACAAATATTAGAGGTTGATTTGTGTTTTATTTTATTGTATTTATTCCTGTGCTGCAGATGATTAGTTGGATAGTCTCATCAACAGCCTTTGATTATCATTCTACATCTCAGCATCCTTGCCACATTCCAAAATTGCGTGTCGTTGCTGATTTCTGACATTGTCTCATTGCTGCATTCCACAGCTGCAGCCTGGTGGTATTGAAATATCATCCTGCAGTATTCTAAAATTGCACACAACTTTGGCATTCTAAAGCCATATTGCCACCACTGCATTCAGTCCCCTCATAACATTGGTATACTGTGATGTACATGACTGATTGAGCAACCCCAAAGGGCGACTCAATCATGGCACATGGCATTAATGCACGGCTGACTACCAGGCAGCTACAGCAACGGATGGGGTGGGTTGGTGACCGTGAGCAACAGGAAGTCACTACAGGTACATGCACAGGGGTGGGAGGCGAGCATGCTTCAGGTACACATGCATGTGGCAGCGAGCATGCTCGTAATGGATGGCTCCGTGGTGTAGCAGGTCGGCTCATGGCTTTGGTGGTTAGGGTGCTGGGTTTGGGTCCGGTACAGACTCATTTTTGGTGCGCCCGGCCTGAATTTTATGTTTTTACATTTGCCCCCAGACATGCACCCCTTGGGTTAGAATCCTTAAGTAGGGGGTGCAGGCGCAGCCCTCATAGAATTGAAAAATGCAAGTCCCAGCGCCATTTTGTTGTGCTGGAGAGTCGGAGCACCGAAATTGATTTTGGTGCTCTGACTTGCCCATAACGGTGATCGCCTTGGTGGTCGCTGTTGTTATGTAGTACCATCACATTCTAAACCTTGCATCTACATTGTATGGAAATGCATGCCTTGTGCCACCAGTTTAAGCTTTCTTTTCAAATGTTTGCTACAACTGTAGCTTTATGTAACATGGTTAAAATAAATCCTGTAATGAAGCTTGCAGGAGACTGAGGCTGTAGGCTAGGCTTGACTCCTCTGCCTCCTACCTAAAGAATCTGCTCTCCATCCCCATACTCCCTTCTGCTCTCTCTGCAACTCGCCCATAGGACTCTCGCTCTCCTCCCCGTACTTCCACTTCAGGAGAGCAGTTTTCTCTTATCATCTCCCAAACATTTGGAATTCCTTCCTTTAGATATCCATTCTGGTCTATCTACTCGTTCGTTGTCCTATCTTCTTTGACACTACATTTGCCCATCCTGCAACTGCACCTGACCTGCCTCCCTTCATTATTCCTCTCTCCTTTCTTCTGTTTCTATTCCATGGCTTTACCCCTTTCTACCCATCCCTTGGTGTGCTGTTAGCCTACAGCACTAGCTGGGTTTACATCAAGTAGTGTTCATACCCTCCAACCCTTCTCGCCTCCTTGTCATGCTGATAGCCTATTAGCACTAGCTGGTTTTACATCGAGTAGTGTTCATACTCTTGGGCCTACTTCTGTCGGTAAGGCTTGAATTCCCTCCTCCTCCCCCATCTCTTCTGTCCTCCTCAATTCCATCCCTTCTCACCTTCATACCACCTCTCCCTCCCTCTCTTCCAGATTCCTTCCACTCTTTGCTCAATTTAGCCTACCCTCCTTTCATGTGCCTGTATTCTGTCCCCACTCATCCTCATCCTTCCCATTTTACCCTGTGGTGTGCCTCCTGGAGGGTGAAGGCTCTTTCTAAGGCTCATTCTAATTCTCAAACCTCTTCTCCTCCCCACCCCCACCCCCAATTCGTCCACAGTTCTCACTTATTATTACCCCAAGTGTGTGCATGTTTATTTACATGTGTTTTAAAGTAAGTGCGTGTACTTATGATTTAAAAACATATATGTGTGTATATGTAAGATAGATATATGTACATAAACTATATCTGATGGTTAGTGCTGCCTGCCTAACAAAATGTCTGGTTTAACCTAAATGTATTCAGTTTTATGTACAGACTTGGCTCTTTGTATATTTTGATTTTAATTTTCATCAGTATTCTACATTGTACTCCTTTTCCCCTTTTAGCCAAGACGCATCTGGAAATGAACTACTGTAGCTCAGTATGCCTTTCCTGGTGAAACTTTTCAAATAAAGAAAAATAATAAGTTCTGGTTATGACATCATCAGTAGCTCATCACTTAAACTGACTTTTGAACAAGCAGCGAAATTAGGTTATGAGGACCCATCGGTGGAGGTTTTAAGGGGGCTTGAAGACGATCTTTTAGAAAAGCATGTTCCGGTTATTTAGAGTTAAACCAGTGACCTGCTGCAATATTTTATTTGCAATATATTATTTTAATTGGATTTTTAACTGTTTTATTTTTATGTTTGTTTATTGTATGTTTCCTGCCTACTTGCACAGCAGTCAGAGTCTCTGGGATGGGCGTTCAATTAAATAAACTTTAACACTTACTTGCCCACAAATGGAATTGTAACTTTTTAAAGAAAAGTAATTTAGAGACCTAATTTTGGTATGAGGTTGATTGGGAATATACTGAACTAAATCCTGGCTGACCCACAACCAGGACACCAAAATAGCTATCTCTAGTTATACAGTCATCCGCGGGACCTTTGAAACAAAAGGGTGGAGGAGTAACTATGTACATCGCATCCTCCCTTGGTTTACCCCAGCACAATCTCACTTCCCACCCAGACCATCGATGCCCTAATGATAAAACTCCCTCCCTCACAATTCCCTATCTGTAGCTGGATTCTACTGCCCTCCTAACTCCTCTATTCCCTCTATCTTGCAATACCTGGGTATCCTAAAATCACATGCAATGGGGTGAGCTCCATATCCTTGGTGATTTAGTGAGAACTGGCTATCCAGAGATAGTTCCAAGCTTCGCAACCAGGTGACGGGCTAAACCTGTCCCAACTGATCACTGAACCCACCTGCCTCAGCCAAAATTAGCAAACCACTATCTCTCTCTCTCTCTCTCTCTTAGACTGGTCCCTTACCTCACACGCACCAGATAATCGTTTCAGGCCTCTTACCAGACTCCCTAAGTGATTACCACATGATATACTCAATTAAAGGTATTTCAACCCAAGTAACCCCTGCACTGAATCCTCCTGACATGATCCTACAAATCTGTGGACCTCGCTTCTCTTCTAACTAGTCTGGCTTGCACAGACTGGTCTTTCATCCCTAGGCTCTTTCTATCGACTCTGCATTTGAGTCCTTCATGTCCAGGTTCCTCGCTATCTAGGACTTTTATGCCCCCACTCAAAGCGTGCTCGTGTGAGGTGCACACCTACCTTGGGTCACAGCAGACATCCTGGCTCACCTCAGATCCAGGGTCCAGGCTTGAGGTCCTTCAAGGCCTCTGTTCCCCTGAGGCCCACATAAAGTATTGCACACTACATAATGCCCTGCGCAAGGTTACTTCAACAGTCCAAAGCAAGCTACTTCAAAGCCTCCTTCTGCTCCAACTTAAGCCACCCTGCTAAATTCTGGAAGATGGTCAAATCACTTATCACCCCACCCCTGTTCTAAACACAGGCGGCATCACAGTAATGTCACTCTGATGTGGCATCTGAATTCAACTCTTCTTCACAAACTGTACCGTCACTGTTGGCCACCCTCTCTACTATCCCTCCTCTGCTCCCTCCTGCTTCCTCCCTGTCCATACTGACCCTCCTGACCACCCTTTCCTTCTGTCAGATTTCCCCAGCTGAAGTATACAATGCCCTGGTTGCTCTTAATCCATGCAAAGGCAAATGCCTCTGGGTTGGACTCCAAAATGCTCTACCTGTCTGCCACTGCCATTGCCTCACCCTTACAGCACTGTTCAACCTCTCCTTCTCCCTCTCCCTCTCCCTTGCCTCTATTCCATCCTTGTGGAAACACACATGATCATCCCCTTTCAAAGGTGGTGACCTCTCCATTCCTGGAAACTACCACCCAATCTCATTTCTTCCCATTCTTGTTAAACTCCAGGAACACCTGGTCCTCTCTCAACTCTCCACCTATCTTGACTTCTCTGCTTTCTTCTCACCTTACCAGGCTGGCTTTAGGAAGTCCCACTCCACCACCGCTTCCCTTGTAAGGCTGTCCAATTCCATTCTTACTGGTATGGATAAAGGCCACATCACCTCTGCAATATTTGTCGACCTGGCAAGGCATTGACACTATCACCCACCACTACTCCTGTCCAAGCTGTCCCTTGCAGGGCTCTCTAGCGGCTATCAGCTGGTTCCATTCCTGCCTGGTTGGCAAGTCCCAATCTGTAAGGATGGTAACTCCACCTCTACCCCTCCCAGTTTCCACTGGAGTACCCCAGGCTCGGTCCTCGGTCCCTCGGCCCTTTCTTGTTCTCCATCTTCCTAAATGACCTGCCCTGCCTGCCCCACACTTCCATGCACATGTATACGGACTACATGGTTCTGGTTACATCTGGCCCTTCCCCAACTGTTGTGGTGACTGGACTTCAACAGGACTTCAATGATGTTCAGCTCTGGTTTTGTGCAAATCAGCTTTTCTCAATGGCAAGAAAACTGTCTCTATGACCTTGACACAAGGCAGAGACTTTCTCAGCTTCCCTCTACCCTTCCTTCCACACCCTGGATGGGACTCCTGTGGAGCTTGTACCTCCTTTAGATACCTTGGGATCTGGCTTGACCAGCAACTCAACTTTTCTGCACATATTGATGCCATTCACAAAAGCTGCACCCCAAATTGGGTGCCCTATACTGCTACCATGGATGCATCCACTGCCCGGCTCATTGTGCAATTGTGCAGAAAATGTTTCCCTATTACTATGGTGATGTAGTTTACAGTGCTGCACCCAAGTCCTCTCTAGCCAGGCTGGACCCTCTCTTCCACTTTTCTGCTGTTTCACCCTTGACTGTCCTCCACCACCCATCATTGCACTCTCTGTTGCTCCCTAGACCTCCCTCTCTTCATGACTAGAGACAAGCCCACAGTGCTAGACTAACAGCTAAGTTCTGGGCCCAGTCCCTGCCCCCTACCTGGCCTCAGTCCTAGCAGCAGCCCCCCCACTTACTCTCTCAGATACTTTGATTCCCACCTCTTGTCTGTCCCACATGTCCACCGTGGCAGATCAGGCAGCCTTCTCCTACCGCATGCTAAGCTGTGGAACTCCCTTCCCACGGAAGCTTATCTTGCCTCTCCTCTCTGCACCTCTACTCTCTCCTCTTAGCACATTTCTCCACTGTCTGCACTTGTGCCTCATTGCAGCTGTACTCACAATAGCCTAGTGCTCCCTGTGGTAGCAATATTAGTGTGCACACAGTAGCTCAGCTGCTTCCTGTGGTAGCTTTACTGGTGTAGTAGCTTACCTGTAAACATTATTGTGCCCAGACAACTACCTCCTGTGTGCTTGCAGGACATTCCTTACTCAATTGCTGCTATACCTACATGTAGTTTATATATTATCTATCTACTACTGTACTACTGTTATGTTTCCTGTACCAGGCAGCCATGTGATTTCTTCTTTTGTAATTACTGTATGTTGTTATTGTATTTCTCCATTTCCCCCAACCCCCAGGACACATCTGGAATAGAGCAGTACTCTGCTCAGTATGCCTTTCCTGGTTAAACTTTTAAATAAATAAATAAATCCAGAATTTATTAATGCTAGAAATTTTGACAGGACTCTCTTTAATAATAATGCATTTCTGGCCAAAAACCATCACTTTATCCATTTTTTTCTTTTCATTTTATGTAATTCCTGATCTGAGATATGTGGTTTTGAAGTTTGTAAAGTTTCTTCTTGCTTGCCACACCCATTGCAAATGCATTTAAAATATTGTCTTGATTCTGTGCTGTTTACCATCAGAAACATAAGCTAGCACAATGTTAAGAGACTTATAGTATGAATCCAGTTTATACAGTTCAAAAGTCACCAAACTGATCAGATTTTTAAAACCTGACAGTGGTGGCTGTCTTTATTGATGTGAGTCATTAAGTACAAAATATGTGTCATTAAATGCAACTGTATGTAGCCAGGACAGTCCAACTGAGGTGCAGTTTGTCCTAGTGATTATAGTGCAGATCTATGACCCTAGAGACCCAGGTTTGAATCCCATAACTATCACTTACTCATTGTATGACCCTAGGCAAGTGACTTACCCTCCTTCTTCTTAAAATACATTTTCCGGTTTCCTGTTAAAAATCCAAAGTTGAAGGAAGGAGTTGATATTACCGCTGTAGTTCACTGGTGAGGCCACACCTGGGATACTGTGTACAGTTCTGGAGGCTGCATCTCAGAAACTACAGGGACAGGGTAGCGGCAGTCAGAGGAGGCAACTAAAATGGTACATGGGTTGCATGAGAAACTGTACAATGAGAGACTGAGAGATCTCAATATGTACACCCTGAAGGAAAGAAGGGAGGCGGGATGTGATAGAGACCTACAAGTACCTCATGGGACTGAACAGGGTACAGTAGAGAGCCTGTTCCAAATGAAAAGTGCAACAAAACAAGAGGGCAAGCAACAAAGCTAGACAGGGAATTTAAAGAAGTGAGGAAATACTTCTTAGCTGAAAGAGTCCTGGATACCTGGAACAGCCTGTCACAAGAGTAGTACAGGTAGGGCGAAAATTGTGGGGTTTCAAGCATGCATGAGATAGACATAGGGGAATGTCAGTGAATAAAAGGAAGGGGTGTCACTGGACATCAGTTAGGGTCTGCTGGGACAGTATAGGCGGGAAATAACTGGGCAGACTGGATGGGCCCAGTAGTCCTTTTTGTCTGTAAGTTCTAGGTTTATGTTTCTACCCACAGAGCATAACTGCACAAAATTATCCCTAGATTTACATTTTTAACCTTCCTTTTTGTTATTATTATGCTTAAAGATATTTAAATTAAAGAGCATCATCTTTTGTTTCAGACTTCTTCTGTTCATGTTGCTTGGGCCTGCTGCAATAATTCTTTGCTTGTGATGTTACAACCTGTTGCCACAGAAATTATTCTGATGTCACAGATACATGTTTATGATTTGAAGCTGAAAAGCAGTAGGAACAGATGCAGTCTTAGGTGTAGTGCTGTGCAGAATTTTCAGATGCCAATAGAATGGAATTTTGCAGCATTTCAGAAAATTCCATATAATTCTGCTGTATTCTGTCAGTAGCAGAATCCCCACATTTCAAAAGTGGAATGCTTTACGTAAACCTCAGATTCCTTTTATGCAATCCCTGGAAAATTATTCTGTGGTTTACATAATCCACAGAAAGCCATTCCATGGTTTACAAAGGAATGCTTTTGGAATGATGCAGAATTCAAAATAAATTCTGAAAAGCATTCCAGAAGCAGAATTGCCATTCCCCATGAATTCTGGTGGAATTCTACATTCCATACAGCTCTACTTAGGGGCAAAGACTTCGTTTCTATGGAAATATTTTTGATAATATGGAATGGAATGTTCTGAAATTCAGTTTTTCATTTAAGTTAAAGGATTGGGGTTCTGCCGTGACCAACTGTATTTCTTTTGCAGGAAGTTGGAAAATCACTTTAACTTCTTTGTAATGTCTCTCAATCTATTTCAGTGCAGTGTTACTCGCCCTGTGTTTATAGCTTTTGCATTCTCCCCCATCATCCTTGGACTGTAAAACACTTTTAGTTTTTGTTATCAGGTAGGTGCACAAGACAATCAAAGGCCTATTTTCAGGCATGACCCAGGAGGTTACAACAGAGGTAAAGTACAATAAATAACAGTAACATCAAACACATACATTCTGGCAATGAGAGTGAGCTACAAATACAGGCAAATGATCTGAAATTAAAACTATTACATTTTGAATCATATATGTGGTAATCAGTGCCTATTAACTGAGTGCATTACAGTATTCCTCCTCTCCCCCAGGAGACAGCTGAAAACAAATAGTTACCAGCTCAGTATGTCTTTCCTTGTAACACTGGTAAAATAAATATATAGCTAATTAACTAAATACATTAATAAACAGAACTACTGCAGTAAGAAATAGTTTGAATGCTATATAAAACCAAATTTCTTTTCTTCCTCATTTTCAGAGTCCTCCTTCTATCCAGTATTACATTGTGGAGGGACTGAAGAACAGAGAGGTGCAGTGGCTTGCTGAAGTTCACATGGTGTATATGTGGCTCTGGTAGGGTTTGAACCTGGATCACATGCCTGTACTCAAGTCATTAGGTAGAGTCCCATTGAATCCCATACTTCACTGCTAAATCAGGCACAACAACAAGAAAAGGAATTTAATTTTATATAGTACCTTCATATATACATTGTTATACCAAATTGCTATGCAGGCTCTAAACTAATATATTAGCCATTATACAGTCAGTGGGAGGCTAAGAGGACAGGCCCTATGCACATTGATAGTGTTAAAAGACATTTTAAATGGAACATAAACAGTGTTGTTTATATATATTATTTATAAGTGTAAAGTTTGTTTTATCACCACAGTGTATTGTTTTGTATTTTTAAATAGTCCTATTATTCTTTATTTTGGGCCCTGTATTAATGCAGCCTTTTCCAGCCCAATAACACTTTTGTTAAATGACTCTAGCAGTTTCAGAACCCAGTGAGATAAGATGAGCTGCAGACTACACTGGCCGAGCTTGTAGCACTGTGTGTGTTCAAGGGTACACAGCAACGAAGGGGTGTTGGTGGAGTGAACAAAGTTGATGCTGTGATGCCTTTTATTGGACCAACATAGATATTGCACATAGATGTTAATTAGCACTATTAGCTTTCCATACCAAGCAGGTCTGTTCATCAGATGCTTTTGCAGTGTGAGTGGCACTAAAAGGTGGGCTCAGTAACATCTGTATACAATACAGGTAACAGTATTGGCCTAATTAAAAGGTATTACACTATTCAATAAGTTTAGCTTTCAGTAGGGATACCATGACAACTCATTACATTATGATAATAAATATTGATATTTCCACTGATAATTCAGAAAACAAAAAGCAGCAGAAAGACTCACGTCAGGAAACCTGGGCAACCAGCACAACTAGATAAGCTGGCACTCACCACTACAAGGATGCAATACTACTCTATGTGAATTAAACAAATGTTATTTAGAAAGCCAGTTTTGCCTTCCTAGATAATCTCCTTGAATTAGGAGCAATGCCTCAATTTTAAAGAAAAACTTTTTATTCAGAATCTTTTTCTGCTTTCCTGTTTTCTTTCCTAGATGTTCTTCTTGAATTAGGAGCAATGCCTCAGTTTTCCTTTCCTGCAAAATGCCTTCTGCTTTTGGAAAGAAAGAAAATACATGCTTTTATGATCCAGAGCAGCTCCAAGAGTTCCTGTTAGTTAAGAAAATGGAAACAGAAGAAAGCTTAGTCTAGAGAGGGCTTGATTTAATGGATTTTTCTGCTGATTTAGAGGATATGCTGCAACTAGAAAACCTGAACAATAAGTAATCTAAAATCCAGTCTTAAACTGTTCCTAAATAACATTTAAAATGTTCCAAAATGACTTACATAAATGGCTTCTTTTCACATGGAAAACTACATTGTATGCTAGAGATGTGCTTACCTATGCTAAGTTTGCATATGTAGATCTTTAAGCAAATTAAATATCTAGTTATTTGTTTATGTATTTGCCTTCTACTATTTTTGATAAAGAATCAATTTATTGAATAATTGTAACTTTTGATTGCCTGCATTCCTCTCAAATGATTGGACTTTAACTGTTTGTTTCATAGCATGTATTTAACTGGGGGTATATCATTTGGTGGCCCTTTTTTTGTTTTCTCTAAAGAATGCATTTTCATGTGAAATGAAATGCAAAAATCTCTTGCTTTATGAGATTAAGAATAAAAATAATTCAAAAACTTACGTCATGATTTAGTATAAAACAAGCTAAAGTACATAAGTTACATAACTATGTCATGCTGAAAACAAGAGATGTACCCCTCTGCCACTCGACAGTATTTCTCATCTGATCTCAATGTTTTCAAGGGGATAATTTATCATAGTAAAAATCAAAATCTGGATCATTGCGAACATGATATATAGTGGGGCCCTTACATGTATATCAGGTAAGTGTATATCCCTGTTAAATGTACACATTTCAATTTACCATTTTTCTCTATACCTGCAATGTAAAAATGCTTTTAAATGTATACTCTTTAAATGCACATCCATTTTAATGTACATCCTGTGATCCTGCTGAGACAGCTAACCACTTTTCTAAATGCACATGCACATTTAGACTCAAAGAGCTAATCGCTGCCTGAAATTAGCATAAGTACAATTTTTTAAAAGTATCCAATTGTTTCTTTTTATATCTGGAGTACTCTTTTCTTTTCTGGACAAAGGCAAAATAAAGCAACACTCCTCTCCCCACAAAAGGATTCAACTTCACTCAAGGATAGCTCAAAAGTATTCCACTTCATTGAAACAGATGCTACCAAAAATTAGCAAGTGTGTGAGTAAAATGCAACACAGTACTGGCACACAAACACTGGATTGGTATTCATACCCTATGTTTCATATCTAGTGCTTATATTGGACCAACAAGAAATTTGCAGTACACAAGCTTTCAGAGCTACACCTAGCCCTTCTTCACGCACTGGTAGTTTATGCAAAGGTATATTATCTATACACTGGAAAGGGCTACCTACATAAAGCAATTAATGTATAGACGAAAAAGAGGAACACATTACATTCTCTGCTAAAATTGTAAATGTTACAAATTATAATGAAAATCAATATTTTGCAATATTTCACACAAAGACTGTGATACTTAAACATGATATCCTGACATCCCTGGTTTTCAAGGACCAATATAGGACTATATGGTATGCACCTTCTTTTTGTCTTTTCTGAATTGGAAAGATGAGCTGTTTATTTTGAAACTGCAGACATGTCAGCTTATTGTTGCCAA
Source organism: Neoceratodus forsteri (assembly GCA_016271365.2). NCBI lineage: Eukaryota > Metazoa > Chordata > Ceratodontiformes > Ceratodontidae > Neoceratodus > Neoceratodus forsteri. The sequence goes on along the minus strand of CM028129.1, from coordinate 232,433,630 downwards.
CAGAGGGCAGTGGCGAACTGTTTCATTCAATGCAAAGCTGGTACATATTAGGATGCAAGTTTTTTCCATGAATAAATTATCTTATACTTGGGTGCTATGTTTCTTTTTTCTTTCTTTTTTTTTTTTTTTGCCCTTGAAGACTTCTCCAGAAAGTTACTAAGGTGTGCCAGTGGTAAAACCATTTGTGTGCATGCAACATAATTCATGTAGCATTATGTTTAAAGAAAATGCACACATTTCACTTCTTTATGATCTGATGATTCTGATTGCGTACCACAGTACAAGGTGTAACAGGCTTAGACCTTTTAATAGTCATTTTAAAATACCAACATCTTCATCATGCCTCCTCAAGCTATTTTAGTACAGTGCAAACTTAACCAGATCACTGCTATTTACTTTAGCTATTGTTCACCACAAAGGGCACAATATAACTTCAAACTGCAACACTTCAGCTACCTTCACTAAAAACAATAAAACATAGGCATAGCCCATTTATAGCCTTTTGTTCTTACAGTGTTATGCAAAACTAATACAGAATATAGTTTCTGGGGCATGTCATCCTACACAAATAAATATTTCTTGAACAAATCACCTGCAGAAAAATAGTTTTCCATAAATGGTAAAAGATATATTTTAAATATATCAGAATTTAGCCCTTTTGGTATATTTAAAATATATGAAAGAGTGGGTAAATATGCAGCACACATATGACTCAAATACGGATAATATATAGACATTATATGAAACATGCCTGATAATTTTAATTGAGAATAAATTATCCTTATACTGTTTATATGTCATGTATTTTCCGTGTTTTACATAACTTTAATATACCAAAGGAAGACTATTTTGTTACATTGGATTAGCATTTTAGTGGCTTATAATTTTACCTACTATATTATGACATCTATGTATTCCTGACATACTTTGATTCTCTACTGCATTACGTTGTGTCCACTCGACATTTTTAAATATTAATAGTTTAGTAATTAGTTCAGTTTTGCAAAATGATGGCAGTGCCCAGCAGTTTTTTAAATCATCATCCCTGAGATCTCTCTTCAATTGTGAAAGCTGTATTCAGATTTCAGACATATCTAGAGTAGAAGCAAGCACATGTTAGTGATGGTTAACAGCATAATACTGCCCCAATCAACTTAGATTTGCTAAGGTGCTAGGAAACTGTTGTTTTACATATCTAGATGCCCCTGTTTTCCTTTTAGTGTCTATCAATATTTTGTTATGTACTGAACTTTTTTGGTTAAATAAATGATCTTTTTTTTTCCTTTGCAACTAACTTGAATCCTCTCTCCTTGGCATTTGCTGCTCTCACTTTTCATACTGCCTGACATTGTATGACATCATTAACATCCTTCCAGCTACTCAGATCAAAAGCATGGAATAGTGTAACTGAAGGCATGGAATGTCTTAGAAATATAAAAAAGGTGTGGTAGCTGCTGAGAAGAGTGGAACTTTATGTAGATCTGAGGGCAACTCAAAGCTGCATTATTTATCAAAAACTGGTCAGAGCATATTAGAATGCATAATTGGCCTGAAGTGGAAACTGCGATGACAGTTAATTATACAAAATTAATTTCTTATCACCTGTAACTCATTACTTCCAATGCATTCATATGAAGTCTGATTTATCCTTGGGGAAAAATGGCGAGCCAAACAACACGGTCCCACAGAGATCCTTACTACTGCTGCCATGCTAATGCCACAGCCAGAGCTCACAGTCCCACCTCCCCACCACAAACTTACTTCAATCAATCTTCCTTGAAATGTTTAATTCCCTGTAGTAACACTCATCCTTTGCTTCACCTTGAAACAAAACATCCATCAGCCATCAGATGATAATTTTTATTTTATTTAGTTTATTAGTAAAGTACCTTAGAGCACAAGTGCTCATTTTCAATGTTCCACATCAGGGTCAATATAATACACTAAAACAACAAAAAGCAATAAGCAGGACAGAACAGCTCATCAAGTTACAAGTTACAGGAAATATTGTTTGCAATTACAATAGGACTGCACAGTAAATTCAACGATAGTGAGTTAAGGTGGGCAGCAGAATATTTTAAAAATCCTGTAAGTTAAATTAAATGGTTGGATGCATTGTTGTCCTAATGTTTCTGTTGGTTCTAACTGATGAACAGGGCTGTGCAATATACATATATATCTATATATATATAGATATATATACACATATACATATATACACACAAACTCTGCCTTTTTGTACAAATGCAGCTATTACTTTTAAATCTTCGCATTGGTGTTAGACCGCTTATAGTAGCATTAGACCTGAGCTGAGGCTCAGTGACACACACAACTACTACTGATCATTAAATGAATGCATATTTTATTAAAACATCTACATATTGAATTGATAACTATCACACCCTTGGCCTTTTGCCATTGTTAACAACAGAACCAAGTCTGAAATGTAAAATATATATTTTTTCAGTAAACATGAATGTGCAAATAAATACAAATACCACATAGCCCTGTGCACAGCATTCAGTTTCTGGTATCATGCTTTGCTGCTATAAAATATAATTTTGCCTTATAAAGAAAATGCACAGGTATTATTATTTTTTATATATGGAACAGTACAATGTTCAGACAAAAGCCTGGTACCACTCAAGTTGACCTGTTAGTATCTGAGCTACTGACAAACAGACACTATACAACAGCTCTGTATTCACTGGCCTACAAGGATTTGCATAAAATATAGCTCTCAGCATTGTGGGATCGCATTACATAGGCTGCGATAACAATCTCTGTTAAAATAATATTTAGCACATGCTGCAGTTTTAATTAACTATCACTGCAATCTCAAATTAAAAACAGAGGTTTTAAAGTACCAGTTTTGTTTGCTTTAGCAGCCTGTGTCTTCCATGCCTTCATATATTTTCTGGGCCGTTTTTTTTTCAGTCTTGATTTCATAAGGATATTGTTTTGCTTTGTTATTTTATTATGTTGTGCACACATACACACATTTTCACACATTTAGATGTTAAAGGTTTGACAATCTGTAAACTACTTTATATCACATATCGAGCAGGATGGGGGAATTATCAGAAAGCATTATTTCACATAAATGTTGTGGAAGCTAGCACTATTCAGGTTTCCAAAGCAGGACTTGACAACTTCCCTAAGGCAGAATAGCATTGAGGGTTACACAGCACAAGTAAAGAAGCATTCTGCTGTTAAGCTTGTATGTGTGTCCCTACTCACATTGGGCACAGTCACTGTCATATGGCAGGAGGGACTGACAAGATGGAACCTAAGTCCCTTCTGTAATCACAATACAGCACTGACTACAGATATTAAAAGTGGGAGAGAGCCAGCTAAACAAATATAACAGTCCCAACATGGAAAGTGCAAAGTGCATAAAAGTGCCAGAACAAAAGCAAGTGACAGTATGTTGCACAAATAATATGACTGACTTTGTATAGCCTGGAAAGACCCTGACTCAGAAGATGTTTCTTCATTCTCTGTTTAAAGCTGTCAGCAGTATAGATAGGTAAATACCAGGGAGTAAGTTCCTGAAAAGTGCAGTCACCATAGAAACCTGATCACTGGTGGACTTCAAGTGACACAACAGCACCCAAAGTAGCCCTGTGTCATCTTGTCACCCTAGCAGGAGCATACAGGATCAGACACTAGCACAGGTATTTGCAGCCCAGACTTTGTAAATCAATAAAGCACATTGTAGTCCACCGCTACATAACCAGCATCCAGTTCAGACCTTTATTGATGGAGTAATATGATCTGTCTTTCAAACAAAAGGCAGAAGCCTTGCTGATGCATTCTGGACCAGTTGCAGATCTGACCACCGGTAAGTACTTATAAACCATATTGCAGTAGTCCAGGCTAAACAACAAAGGCATGCACCAGTGTCCACAAGGCAGCAGGATTGAAATCTTCCTGAAATGATAGAAACAGCCCTTGACCACAGCTGATTCCTGGGATTCCAGAGTCAGGCAGCCATCAAGGATCAAGGACTATCCCAGGCTGCAAAAGTCCGTAACAGCCTCGAGCTGAACCCCATTGAGGATGGGTAGTCTGAGGCTACACTTTAATGCTGATACATGCTGGTCTGGGCCCACTGGTAGCAATTATTTCTTCACAGGATTGAGTGCCAACCAGATGGAGGCCATTCAAAGCCTCATTTATGAAAGGTACTGAAAGGCATAGCACTACGTTACTATATCACAAAGTCTGGAGGCAGTATAGAGCAGTGGGTTAAGGCTCTGAGCTGCAGATCTGGAGATCTGGATTTGAATCCCACAGCCACCTAGGGTAGCCCATGAGATGTACAACCACGATTGAGTGAAACCAAAATGACGACTCAATTGCAGTGCTTGTCATGGGGGCTATCAACAAGTGAGGCTACTGGATTGGGGTGGGTTGATGTATAGCAACAGAATGTTGCTACATGTATCGTGCATGGGGGTGAAGTGAGCATGCTCAGTGAGCGGCAGGAAGGTTTTGAGGGTGATGCCATGGTGGGCTGCTGAGCTGGCCCGTGGCATGGTGGATGGGTTTGAGGCTTGGATGGGCGAGGTGCTGGGTCGGCACAGGTGCGTTTTGTTGCACCTGCCCACATTTTTTCCTCACATTTGCATCCCCCAACTTGCACCCCCTGGACTGAGAATCCTTAAGTGAAGTGCGGCGAGGCACAGCCCCCATAAAACATTAAAATTGTAAGTTCCTGGTGCCATTTTGCTTGCGCTGGAGTCACATCAGCAAACTTGATTTTCGTGATGTGACTTCGCTGTAATTGGCGATCACCTTTCAACGGTCGCCATTATGACATAGAACCCCACCTAGGTGCATACTGTGTGATCCTAAGCAAATCACTTAACTTTCTTGTGCTCCCAGGTCACATCTGAAACAAGCTTCAGCTTAGTGTGCTTCTCCTGGTTAAACAGTGTTCCTTTCCTCCCCCTTCCCCTAGTCTTTGAATTGCAATGCTTTTATCCTTGATAATGTTGGTCAGGTATTTATATGCAATGTATTTTACCTGTTTACTGTAAGTATTCTTCTTGCCATGCCGTGGAACAAGGTATGCAAGAAACTTTTCAGATCTAAGTTCAGTCTCAGTGGGTCTACCTATATAAACAAATTTAAATAAATAAGCAGATACATCTTAATCTATTTTCCAACAGTAATTTGCATAAATTTGTATTTTAATTGTACATTGATTACATGGAAATGCCCACTATGGCCATTTCAACTATTAAAACATGTATTAAATGAGAACTGCTTAGAAACTGAGAGTCATGTTTTCATGTAGACTTTTTTTAATACTGGTTCTGATTCTGGTTTTGTTTCATCATTACTGACTTTTAACAAACTCAGTGGGTATTTCTGACTTATTGACTGGTGGTTAGTACCATGTAAAAGCTACACAATGTGTCCCATCTAATAACAGAGTTCTATAGTAGAACATAGATGTATTGGGGCAACCCTGGAAGGGTCTAACAAGGATGTAAACTACATAATACAGTTCTAAAATGGTCCTTTATACAGTTCTAAAATGGTAATTTCTGTTTCCTCCAGTGTGTGCTTGTTAAGGTTATCCTAACTTTTATGTAGGACTTTCCTTGCTGTCCTTGCATAATTTTGGCTACCTTCCTCTGCAGTGTCTCCATCCTATCCCTATCCTTCCTTGAGTGTGGGTTCCAGAACTGCACACACTACTTCAGGTAAGAGTTGAAGTAGGGATGTGCAGAGGCAGGATCACCTTTCTCCTCCAGCTGCGGAATTGCTATCCCTACATATTCATCGCAGCACCCCTTTACCCTGCAGACTGTCCTATTTCACTGCATTAATGTTTTCAAATTGTCCATAATTATCACTACTGGTCCCTCTCATCAGATCTTCTTTCTACTGCTACCTCCATCCTATATTCTGTTTTCCAGTTCCTGTCTTCTATGTGCACTACCTCACCCTTTTTTTCATTAAATTTCAACTGCAGTGCCCTTCACCATTTCTCCAGTCTTTCCAGATCATCTCTCATGGTTCTCATACCCTCCTCACTGTCCTGTCTTCTACAGATCTTTGTGACATCTGTAAGACGCAAATCGAGTCTGGATCAATAAAAAATATATATATTTAATTTTTCTTCTGTGGTACACTGATCTGCTTAAGAAATTATTTTAAGCTGTGGTCTTAGCTTTGAGCATAATTATAATTTGTATAGCTGTGACATAAAAATACAGTTTTTTGTGGGGCCATATGATTTATTTATTTGTAATTTATTTGGTTTCTCAGGAAAGGAAGAAAAGGTCACATACTCATTTTTAGCTACATTCTGGGGTAGGTAAAGGCAAAAGTACTTGCAACTGAAACCATTAATTCAACCAATATATTGGTTTACAAATATTGCAGAGATTACTTTGAAGAGGCAGGGAACAAATAAAATACAGATTGTTGGACAAGTAATGGTTACAAATTGAGAAGAAATATTATAATTAATATAAGGAATTGAGATTGACAGGTACTGACCTCTTAAAGGAAGCAAGATTTGTCAGGTTTCTTATGGTTCATCATGTGCTGTTCTTCTTGAATTAACGTTTAAAGATGGACTGAACTGAACCAGACTTTAGTACTTTAGAGTATCTTTCTCCTTAGGTTTCCCAGACATGGAAAAAAACAGACTGCTAGGTGTATTTTCTGAAGCTTAATAGAACTAAAACAGCAAATCAAGCTATGGCGAAAATGTTATATCTTATCTTCTATCTTGTTTGATGTCCCCTTTCCCATGTTTGGAGTTGGCTTATAAAATATGTTTTCTTAGATTTGAAATAATTAAAGGAGACCACCATTAAACAAGACTGACCCAGGTCAGCATCGATATTCTCATCTGTATTTGAAGATCTATTGTTTTAACATAACATTTGTGTGACTATCATGAACTGGTATGCAGCAGACACTGCTCCGTGACCTTATGGGACAACAGGTCTAACTCCAGGCCACAAAACATAAAGCAGCAGTATTTGTTAGTTAGCAAAAAAAAAAATCATCATGGTGTTTCAAGCTAAATACATTTCTGCCATCCTTATGTTCCATATCAGTGTATTTTCATTTCCCTCAGAAATTTTTAAAATAGCTTTCTAATGATTTTTAATTAATGCCTCAAGTCATTAAAGGTGGCTGCCACTCACAATTTTGTACATTTGCTTTGACTGGGGTTATCTTTTGAATGCACATACTAGATTCATAATGTGGCTGTGTAAGGGCATACGTAACACATGTTTTGGATGGTAAATGGCATTGCACCACACACACCAATATATTTAATTTTCTTCTGGCCTGGCAGAGAAGGAGGAATTTTAAAACTTCATAATTATGCATCTCAGTTCAAGTATAAAGAAAATGAAATGAAAAAATGGCATATATATATATTTTTTTTCAAAAGATGGTATTGCTGAAAAGTAACTGCATAGTGACTTACAAATGCTGCTGTTATAACGTGGTAAACATTAAATAAAACATGGTACCATATTGTATAAATGGATTTGGAAACACTAATAAAGAGCAGGGATAAACACTGGGTGTTAAAAGAAAAGAATAATAAATTATATGAACATTGTTTTAACTTGTACAGCTGTATTACAGAGTGGGTATCCACTAAATTATAAAATGTTTAAATCCCTTATAAGCAGTTGCTTTTAACTTAAGTGTTTTCTAAATTGTTGGTCACATTCCATTAGCTAGCCTTAATGGGACACTGTCAACCCCTTAGGCTTCAAAGTGTCCGTGTATTAAAAACATGTCTTAATGATTGGTTACATTCTTAGAGATTGCTGATGTAACTGGTAGTTTGATTCTAATTCCATTTTATTTTTAAAAATGAAAAACAATCTGCTGACCATGCTGGTGTTGCCACACTAAAATGTATTTGTTTACAGTCCTAATCAACTTCCACTGCATCTTTCCTTGACTTCAAAGCAACTCCAACATAGTCTAGCCACTCGTGAAGTAGTAGAAGGGAAGGGAAGCGGCTATTACATCATGAGTTACTATACTGATCAGGAGTGTTTTAAGGACACCTAAGCAAAAACTTGGCATGTTATTTTTTTTAAATCTGGCTTCCTAGCCCTTTAAAGGAAAGTATGTTGTTTGCATTAATGCAGAAACTGTATTTATTTAATTAGGATAAATGCAGTTTCTTAGCATTAAAATATAAACAACAACCTCTCCGATTCAAATCTTTGGGTTCCTTAAAATGACTACCAACGTGCATCGTGATAACGTCAAAGATGAGACAGCCAAATCAGCAAGGGTATTGCTGTAGCTGTCCCTTTTACTTTGTAAACTGCAACATCCAGAAACAACTACTGGTTTTACACACCAAAATCCCCAGTCTCCCCTGCCAGACTCCTTACATACATCTGTTAATGTCCCAGTCCTCCTGCACCTATTGTGTTTTTAAATACCTGGTGGTCTAGTGGAAACGAGAAAGCCCTAAGATCAATGTTCCATGAAGACTGTAACTCATTAATGTGAGCGCATGCATCTGTGACGACTCAGAGTCAGACATGTGTGCTCACAGTAGTGAGTTACAATACTAAATTAGCTTAATTAATGCTCGCTTTCAGTGCAGACACCACTATAGCAGTTTACTTAGGTGTCTGTTACCTATAGCTGCACTTTTTAGTGTTATTAATGTTCCTATTAGGTTAACAGTACCCCGAACTGCTAACAGGAAGGAGCATGCATGTTCACCCTAGAGCATACTCAGAGCTGCTGGTGGGTTCACAGTAGCATCAGAGTAAAGTTTATTCCCAGAATTGAAACTATAGCTATGTCTTCAAATTCTATCCACCAGTGAAAACAAGGATACCTAGCATAGATAAGCAGTGGGGCATGTTATTCCAGTAAGTGTTGTTGGGCTCAGATTGTGATGTGGGTGCACATAGTGAGACCAATTAGACTGGAGTCTGTGTACATACAGGAGGTTCATGCTCTCACCAGGTGGTGAGGCATGGACATCATCAAGACAGCCATAGTTTCCTCTATGTCTCAGGTTTGTAGAAACATGACAGGGTATGGGGGTGTGTGCTAACAGTTATGAAATGTGTCTGCAGGAGTTCAGGTTGGTCCAGTATGTTTTCTTCTAAGGCTAGATTAGGGTAAGATCTTATTTCTGTAAAGTTCATGTTTTTTTTTGGGGGGTTGCAGTTATTCAAGAGGATTCTGGTTACCCATAACAAAATTACACTTGGCATCAGCAGATCCTGTTAGACAACAATAAAAATAATATTGAATTTCTAGCCACTTTTTTTCACTTTTATTTTCAACTTTTTCCAGGCCTACAATAGGAGACATTATCAGAAAGTGTCTTCATGCAAGTATACACAAGGTTTAAATCGATACATGTGTGCGACAAAACCATCACTACATTCTCATTCTAGTTTTTGTACCAGTTACCAGTTTTGGACTTACAGGGGCATGCCAGGGCTCGCCCCCTAGCTCTGAGGCAAGCCCTGGTAGTTCATGCATCACTGCCTTTGACTTATAATAGGAAGAGGGATCAGTTTAAAGATAGTGCCCTTATGGGATCCCATAGCTCCCAAAGTTTATAAAGTATAATTCCAACACTGCCTGTTACCCCAGCTTGTTCAATGGCTTCCAGAGATTTATATTGCTATGGCTATCCACCCTCTGCAAGGCCATGTCCTGTCCCCTCAGCCTCACTCCATCATCTCAGCTTGCTGTGCACTGCCTGGCTCTGTGGGGAGTATCTCCTTTGCTCACTCGGTCACTTTAGCAGTGTACCCTGTTCTAACCCCTTGAGAATAGGCTGCCATATTTCTTACCCTTGAGCACACAACTGTGCCATTTCTAATTTCATTCAGTCCAGTAAATTGTGTATCCAGTAGGTGACAGAGTTTGGATCCCCCACCCCAATTTTGCTCTAAGGGTTTTCTGGCTATAACTAATGCCAGACTCCAGAGAGCAGTGTGCTGGAACCTCCTGCTGCTTGGGCTCAGCTCCCAGGAGTAGTTCTAAGAGGAACTTGGGCAGCTGTCCCAGTACACTTTCCATGGTGTTGTGCACCTCTTCCCAGAAAGCCAACATTTTAGGCACTCCAGGTTATATATATATATATATAGGCTCCCATGGCCAAACACATTTTGGCAATCTTCACTAACTATCAGGCTTCAATTTGTGTAGTTAAAAACAAAATACCAGTGCACAACTCCCCCAAATGGTACATATTAATATTTAAACAATTTCATGGCCACTGGCTCTACTTACTTTAAACTTCATGTAAAGAAGGGGTCCTCTTAGTTTTTAGATTGGAATTCCAAAGTGAGCAAGCTATTCACCACTCCACAGTGGGACCCTTTCAGTATAGTCCCTACACTAGCTTCTCAGCTCTGAAATGCCTGCAGTGGCTACTCACAAATACAGAGTATTGCCTGAATTGGCCTGCCTAATTGGCTCCTTAAATAAGGTACTTCCACCCAGGAACATTTACAGGTGGTGGAAGGAACGTGCTGTGAGGGTGTCACACCTTTCCCAAATCAGCGTGCTCACTCTGCACCACTTTGGAAATTCCTGGGTGGAGTCAATTTAAGGAGCCAATAAGGCCATGTGATTTAAGCCAGTTTAGGCAGTACTCTATATTTATGGTAGCCACTGCAGACATTTCAGAGCTGAGAAGCTAGTGTACTCTATACCAAAAAGGGTCCCACCATGAAGGGGTGGTATATTGCTCACTTTGGAATCTAATCTGAAACTAAGAGGACTCCTTTTTCATGGAGTTTAAAGTAAGAAAAGCCAATAGGCAGTTAAAATGTTTGAATGTTGAATATATGCCATGTTACTTTGGGGAGTGCACTGGATGCCACACACACACACCAGCATCACCCTTCTCCAGAAAAGTGAATTGCATTTTGAGCAATGCAAAGGTTTTGAGCGTGCTGTTTGGTTGTTTTTAATTTGTGTAGCTTGGCAGGGTACAGGTATGTTCTGTACGAAAATGTTATATTAAATTTGTAAGAGGCGATTTGCCCTGCCACATGTCCTGGCATGAGCTACTTCTCTCCTTCAGCTGTCCTCAGTAACCTCTATGCCCAGATTTTAGCTCCATGCCTCCCTGTTGTCATCATTAGATGGGGGTATGCTAGCTCTAATAAGCTAGTAAGGCTGAGCAAGGTTAGATCCTGATTGTGGCTTGAGCACTATAGGCCTGATTCTCAAAGCTCAAGTGAACTCCTCACACTTGTGAGTTGAAAAGTTCTAACAGGTTCCAGATAGGCTGGATTTAATAACTTGTCTGCAACCAAGAAGAGCTGAGCAGGTCAAATCCTCCCAGTTGCAATCATTCAAGACATAAAAGCTGCCTTTTTCTAGATGGTTGTATTCTGATACTCATATTGAGTCATCAGAACCAGCCTGTACTCATGAGACACAATCTTCCTCCAACATGTCTCCAACCTTCACCCCTTGTCTTCAGCCTCCTTAGCTCCCCTTTAAACCAAGGGAGGCAAGGTGAGAGACAGGGGCATACACGATGGGCACCAAATGGTCCAGGGCCCAAATAATAGCACTATTATAGGCTACCACTACACCTCCTGGACCGCTGGCACAACCTCCAACACAGGCAAAACGTCCAGCTCCACCATTAGTCCCTTTGGTTGAATACCCTTCAAAGGGCAGGACTGGAGCATTTCCACAGGGGTGGGGAATTCAGGGGACTTTAAAGCTGAACCCAATGGTGCAATGATTGGACCAAGCAACCTGATCAATCTTGAAGGAGTTAGTTTCAAGCCCAGGAGAACACCAGATCAAGCGTGTGGCGGACTGGTGGGCGCCCGGATGTGGAATGCAGGATCAGGCCCAGAGCCTCCATACTTTTTTATTATTATTTATTTATCCTCCTGTGGCCACCTTAACTGCTCCCCCCATAGACATCACATCCTGCTATTGGGGATCCGGCTGCCGTCTGTCTCGACCGGGTCCACTGGCACCCAATAACCCCTGTGGCTTACCCTCCACGGTGGGGTGGCAGGAGCCCCTAACTCCCCACCCCAACGAGATCCACTTTGGGTTGGCACCACGGCGATACTCACAGATGGCCATCAAGCCATGGTAGGTGCCACTTTTTCTCTTGTTCTGTTCCCCTGAGTCAGAGGGCATGCAATGATGCCAGCGGTCATGAGCGTGCACCGTTAAAGCGTGCTCCCATCCAGGCATCTGCCCTGACTCTGCCCCAGTGTACAGCATGTGTCCCTGACCTCCAGCCTCCACCAGGGGCAGTTGGATGTCGTCCATTGTGGTTCCCGCTCCCGGAGAGGAAGAGCCATCCATCGGACACTCAATCCCTCTCCTCCCCACCAGCCCCAGCGTGCTCCCCACCATGCTTGCTCCAGAACCTGGGTCACCCGGCATGGCATGAGGTGCGTGTCCATTGCCTCAGCTGTCAGCGCCACCGGGCTGGCTCAGAGCCTCCATACCTAACAAGAGATCTCTGGCCCAAGGTGATGTCACATCATCCACCCAGGTGTTGAAGTTGCCGAGAACAATCCATCTCAGCAACTCCAGCAGCCTCTCGTGACAAAGGCGTCACCTCCTGCAAGAAGCCCTGGTCCTACCCAGGTGGATAGTAGACCAGGAGCACTCTAAATTCCATGCTGAGACCTCCCCATATTGCCACACACTTGAAAGAACTGGTGTCTCCAACTGGGTGCACCATCAGACCCAACTCTGACCTAAAATAGATCGCAACCCCCACCCCTCCCTGCTGTCCTTCCTTGGGCAGTGCACAACAGTGTACCCAGCCAAGACAGATGCCTCTAGCACAGGGTCCAAGGTATCTCCCATCCAGGTCTCTGTAATGCAAGCCAGGTCAACTGACACAACAAGACCAGCCATTATAGTGGTCTTGTTAGCCATCAACCCGGCATTGCAGAGCACCACCCGAAGAGGACGAATGGTTGAGGCCGGTCCATTAGCTACCTATCCTCTCAGTCCAGAGGATACCCTGGGTACAGAACCAAGGCATGAGGGACCTCATTTCAACTGTCTCCACAACCCAGGGTGTCTTCTGGTCACCACTGCTTGAATAAGGCTCCCCCATAGGCTACATCTGTCTTCCTCGCTCTCCCTCTTACATCCCTCCTCATAATACCCTATTTCTTGCATCTCCACCGCACCACAGCATCAAGTGGTGGAGTGAGGAAGGACAAAGATCTTTTAAAAGACAGGTAGGATAAATCAGTGTTTGGATCTGAGCAGGAACCCCCATCCTAAAAGAAACTACTACTATCCATACACTAAAATATATCAAAATAAACTTAATCATCCAACCATACACACGCTACACACACACACCACACTACACCACAACCCCAACAACCGCCCCAACCCAACAAATAAACAGATTAAAATAAATTAAGACAGAAGGAGTCAAGTTTGAATAAGCCCATATAGCGGACAGAGGCTAAGCTCCAACACAGTCAAAAGATTTCCAGGTATAGTCCAAGAACAGAGGCCCCCGACAGTTCAGGTATTCAGTCCCAATAGTTCTAACTGCAGCCAGGATTCTCACCCCTTGGATAGCCCAGACTCCCAGAATCTAACAGGCCCTCTCACAGCTTAGGAATCCGGGCCAAGCCATCACCTTGATTCTGAAGCCAATCAATGATATAATGGCACAGCAGTAGAAACTCTTGACCAAGTAAGGCCACTCAAGGCCTTTCACGCACTCTCATCAAAACCAAAGATCCAGTCACAGTACCTGTTTCAAGCATCTCCTCTCGCCACTCCTCTCAGACCATTTTACATCCAGAGAGAAACAAAAGATGTAGACAGACATCAGGGATATCGTTGATAGCAGAGCACACATTCTTGCTTGACCTGGAAACAGCATGTGTCCTTGCTCAGCCTGGAAGCAGAAACTACAGCCAGCACCGGTGCCAACAGTTCAGCGTCCTGCTCCTGATTCTGGACTCACATCCTCCACTCAACTACTCCAGCTGCTGCGCCTCACTCAATAGCGACCCGGCTTATACAACCAGGGGACCACTCCAGTCGATCCCAGATTAATGGCACAACACCTCCCCATGGCAGATGGTCACTCGGATCAACAACTCCAGACCCCAGCAACAAGACAGAATGGACAATGATCCTCGTCTGACCAACGCTATCCCCAAGAACACGGGGGAATACCAGGACCGGCACCAGGTACCTTCAGTTCTTAGATGAGAATCAGACAGGTTACTCAGGCCTCTGTCCCCAGTCCACTACACAGGTTAGCGAATTCAAACATGAACCACTTTGGGCTTCTAACTAAAAAATCAAAATCTAAGCTCCTATTTCTGCCTCACTTTTCTCACTACTAACTCTCTTCACCCTAATCTGAACACCTAGCTAAAAGAAACAAAGCTTTTCCTCCCTTTTCTTGCTTCAAACTCCCCAACTCACAGATGGCAGCCCAGCACAGCTGCCATCTTGTCAAGCACCAGGTGAGACACCACCAGAACAGGCAGATGGAACCTCAGTTTAACATCTCATCCAAAGATGGCACCTCAGGAGTGCAGCACCCCCATGCTCCTGTCCTAGCTTTGGTTATTTGCCCATCCAGTAATTTGGTGTTTAATCGTTATATTCAGTTTTCACCTGTTGCAGTACCCTATACAATATGGTTGAAGGGTTTTTCCTATGGGCTGCTTCCCAATTGGCCATAAGTTCTTCCAATTCCCCTAGCTTCTCTTTGAGTATTTTATCCTGCTGATGGAAGTGTGATATCTTTTCTCCCTGGAGGGTAGCCTTTAGAGCGTCCCATATAATGATGTTTGAGGTTCCCCTCTTTGTTGTTGTGCAGAAACTCCTGAATGGTTCTAACTACCTGGGCCCTAAAACCAGCATCCTGCAACAGGGTATGATCTGGTCCCCATTGTTTCTATGTATTTGTAATGCCTAGTGGCCCTCCTGCACTGAAAATGATGGGTGTGTGATCTGGTACCACTATCTGGCCTTGGCTGATCAACTGTCCTCCCCTACCAAAGCTGGGGTGGCCAGCATGAGGCCTAGTCTTAGGTATGTGCCATGTGCATGCAGGTAAAACACGTAATCCCTTATAAAGGGTTTTAATCTTCTACCGTCCAGCCTGTGCTGCTCCATTAATGCTTTCAATGCCTCAGAGCTCTTAGTGGGCCTATATGATTGCTTGGAGGAACAGTCTAACACCCCATCCAGTACACAGTTAGTTTTCCCACCTGTAATCAAGTCCTCTGGAAACTATGCCATTTCCACCGCCAATCTGATAAAGAACTACCTGGTATCATAATTTGAGCCATAAAGGAAGACAACAAGTACTTCTGTCCCATGTCTAGTTTCACACGAATGAGCAAGAACCACCCTTCTGGATCATCACCCACCTCACACTGGCTTGCATGAGGTGCACCTCTATGCAGTGCCTCTAGCTTTGAATTAAATGTGGAGGCGGTCCATTATCCCATAGTTTTCTTTAAGATCGAGGTCTAGGTGTAGCGTGGGTCTCTTGCAAAATACCACATAGGATTGGCCTTTTATTACCCCAGACCTTTTTCATTTTAATGTGTTTTAAGCCATTGATGTTACATGATAGTACCTCTAAGCAATTCACCATAGGCATACACTAAACATTTAATAACCCTGCATTGTTAAGACAAGAATGGAGAGCTATACTGCTTATAGGTAACCTCTGTATGAATGGCTGTTAATCTAACCATCTCTACACTGTAGCCTGCTTTCTGAAGCTGAGCTTCTCCCCAACATGGAAGGCTCACCTGCCCCTCCCCTACCTCTTCTTCCCCTTGCCCTGGAGAACCTCCTCAAACAAGATCTCCCAGTTCCTTCCCACATATGGTGGCTAGGTTTCATGAGCAGTTAGAACACTCACCCTCCTCACGTTCATAAAGTGTGTCCCCATTTAACACTAACCCTCCCAATGAGATTTGGGCCTTGGGCTTGTTACTCCCAAATTCCACAACGTGGCTCCAAACCCTGTTCTTGCTGTGGCTTGTGCTGGGAGCCAGCTCGGGACCAAGAGAGCACCACCCCATCCCACCCATGCCCACCGATACCAGTGGCCTCATGGATTCCATGTGGCACAGCTGTCTTCCCTCTCAGCATGGGAGCCACCACCCACGTGCTTCTCACCCCTCTGGCATCTGCAATGCACCAACAAGAGGGTCTCAGCGCCTCAACCTCTCCAAACACTTCCCGGACTCCATAAATAAATCAAATGAACACTGAACTTACCATGCTTAAACCACATGCAGCATCTTAAAAAACAATGATTTTTAAAGAGCAAAGAGCTTTTAACAGACAGTCATTTTAATCATATACTGTATTTCACCATTTAGAAGTCGTCCCCATTTAGAAACCACCCCAAATAAGAGCCACAGCTAAAACAGGTTTACTAATACAAGCTGCCCCCAATTTGTAGCTGCGGCTTCTAAATGGTGTAGGTTTGAAATGGTGAAATCTCTCAGTTTCTACAAGACATTCAGATACCAGTAACCCCAAAGAAGAGAAACATAATCATTCGTCAGATTCAGATCTCATATTTTAGCTACTGTGATAAATATTGGATTGCGTTAGTGAGAGTGGGAGTTGCTGTGGCCTCTGGGTCATCAGAGAGGGTTTAAAATTCTTCTGAAACCTCTTTGCCATTGAGTAGCATCTACTTTCTCCAGTACACTCAATTAACCCCTGAAGAAAGGAAACATGTAATAAGCACAGGTACCTGCTCTCCAGTTGGTGTTCTCTGATCAGCATGGACCATGTGGTGGGCTATCATCTGTGCTCCATCTGAGCTCATGAGTCTCTGTTGGTCTTCCTGTCAGCACTTCTATTTTGCACTGTAGTGTGAGAACTAGTGGTTTAATTTATTTTTTAGTTAGTATTACACAATATACTTATATTCATATAATGGAGAGCAAGAGTAAGAGTGAGCAGAGGGAACTGAGGAAATGGGGTCGGAATCTGGATCAGCGTGCTAACAGACCCAACAAACTAATCAGTAAGCATCTTTTGGCAACAGAGCTGTTTCTAAAACTTTTGTTTTTAATGCACATATGGTAGGTACTGCATTTCTTCAGTTCAGTGGCAGTCAATACGAGATGGCAGCCTTTCAGGGCTTATCAATTGAAGCCAATCCCAAATAGTAGCTACCCCATTTAGAAACTATGGCTTAAAATGAAAAATGCAATAGAAGCCGTGGCTTCTAAATGGTGAAATATGCTAGTCTCTTGTCTGAGTACCTTGTGCAGTATCAATCCTGCTCCTCTGGCCAGAGGTTAGCGCACATGAAAGAGTGAAACAGGACCAGTTCCTCTCTCTCAGTTCTGTTGAGCAAAGTGTCAGGTTAAAGGACCAGTAATTGAGCCTTCACGAGCAGCTCTGATATCTGTCCCAGTTGGGTATTGGTGTGGCAATTCTCCTCATATGCTAGGCTACCCCCACCCCACAGCACTCATGTATTTCCATTTCTACATTATCCACCAGCATTTTTCCAAGATAGCCAATTCCCCTATGCATGCTGGGAAGGCCATAACACTACTCATTACAGTTAGATAGTGTTAGACATATTGTTAGCGTGTGTGGCTCACGGGAGTAACACCTTCCTTGCTACATCTGAGAACACCATGCAGCAAGCATGGCCTATGTTGACCTATGTGCCAGGAGAAAATGGTAGAGGGTATGTCCCTGGGGGATACACTGCCAACACCAGATCAAACAGAAAAACAGCACCTTGGTACTGGCTAATCAGCCAGCAGTGAATTCCTCATTATGGTGGCACTGTGGCCCAGAGAGATGAATGGCCCTCTGCTGCCCTCTCCCCTATCTCAGATAGTCCTATACATCAGGAGCTCTGGAGAAAATCCACGAGGTTTAGTCCAGCCTGGAAACATGTAGCTTGGAGGGTAGAGATGCTGGTGTAGTCATCCCAAATGATGGAATTTTGCCTTTGCCTCTCTAAACTTTTGGCATGCCTTTGCATGTCTCAGCTGTAACCAGCAAAGATCAATAGTCTCCCATTTTCCACATTTATAGGCCTTTTATTCTGGTGGTTCTAAGTAAGGCCTCCTTATCCTGGTACCTGTAAAACTTTTTATTTATTTTATTTATTGTAATCTCGGATTAACAAGCTTTGAGCTAAAAGCTTTACAAAGATTCCGCATCATAAAAGACAAGATGCACATAACATGTTACAGAGAGTATACATTACAAAATTGGAGAAAATAAAGCAATACATTAAAGTACAGATTAAAGTAAAGCTGATTTTATATACAATTATATCATATAGTGGGTACTAGGCAAAAACAGTGACCTAGAGGCTAATGGTACAGTAGGTGATACAGGGCAAAAGATAGGAAGACTTGAATTTATCAGTTAAAGCAAATAGAAGTTAGAAGGCAGAGAGATGTGGAATCAGTGGTCAAGCAGACCTAGGTATAGGGAATAGCCTGACAGGAGACAGAGGGGCAGGTCGGTTCAAGCCCTGTCGAGGTGATAGTGAGGGGTATAAGGAAAGGGGAGGGGTGTGATGGTGAAGTGCATATGCAGAAGAGCAAGGGTGGGACAGTGGGCCATCAACACAAGAGGGGATTTTCGGAATCACAGTAGCAATTAATATTGCTGATCATCAGGTGAGACCTTAAGAGTGACTTAAATAGGCCAAGGTTAGTAAGGAAATATATTTTGTACTGGTTTTATTTATTTAAAAGTTGATAACTGGGAAAAGCACCAATGAAATGCCTTGGACTCTGGCCTGGGTCTCCCACCAGGGATTGGATGACCCTTTCCTTCAAACAGGCACCCTTCAGTGCTTAGGCTCAACATCTGAACCAGCCATACGGTGAGGAACTTTTCTGAATAGCGGCCCTTCAGATCCTCGGCAGACCTATAATGCACGCATTCGTCCTCGTGCCTTGTTCTCCTGGTCATCCACCTTCATTTTAACTAATTCAGGGCAACTTTCAAGCTATCCTGCTCTTTGAAGAGCTGGGCTAGCTTATCGTCTGTGGTGCTCACCCTTCCTTCCACCTTTGTCAGTTTCAAAGATTGTGCGTAGTCTCGCTCAGTGTATTTATGTTGGAGAAGCTAGCTCTTATTTCAGACCATATAGAGTTGATGAGGGCCAGTAGTGAGTTTGCCTGATTTCCACTTCCTCTATCAGTTCTTCTCTGTTGGCGGCCATACTTCTTGCATGGGCCCTGGTCTCAGGTGAGTTAGGTGCCTTGCTTGTAGTGATGAAGTGCATAGTAAAATGTTAGGTCAGATACTGGGGATCTGGCAGCCATTCTATTGAGCAGATTTTAATGTGTTTGTATAACCGCTCAATTTTGTACACTGTTAAGATGCATTCTGAGATAACTATGAGTTGGTGAGTACATCTTCTCTTTCACTATTGTGGTAGGCTGACTGCAGTCTCCTTGCATTGTTCCTGGTGCCAAACTGCAATTGAGATGGCTTTTTCTGCACTTTGGAGGTGGATGCCATTCCCAGGTACGCTGATGTTTGTTTTATGGAATGTGGTGAAGGGTGCTGCTGATATTAGGAGGATATGGAGGATTGTTGAAAGAGCCAAGCCACTAGGCATCCAACATGCTCGCTGGTTGGCTAGACCTCCTTAAATATTTTGTTCTTTAGTCATAATGATATGTACATCAGTTCAGTGATTCAGGAGCTGAGGCCATACCCTAGCAGTGATGTCATAATTATTTATTTTTTACTTTTTATTTTCCAAAATGCCCTACATATTGTTATGGTTGAGGAGGCATTTCTATGTTAAACCCAATTTTAGCACCTTAATAATGTAGATGTCCCTGGATGAAATATCTTTAAATTTAGCATTCATATCGTCAGTGCCAGGACTGCTGGATTCTGTAAATTTGGTAATGGTCGGTTCAGCAGTTTAAAAATCCAAGAAGATTGAAAATATATAACAATATAGTTTATAAGACATTTGTGTTGCTCAGCAATAGCACAAACACCACTGTGAGTTAAAACTAAAACTTTCAAGTTCATTAGAGTCATTAGAATTTACACAAAGGAGGATTCCTTGATATGTGGTGTTACAGAAAAATTTGTTGATTTTAAATAATTACAAAATAAAATGCCATTTTGTACATGTGTGGTTTATTTTATTTTTTTCCACAAATCTTTCAATCAGGATGTTTGCAAAACTGACTTGCATCACTTTTGTGAGTCAGAACACACTTTCATGAGCTATAACTCATGATTTTGTGAGCCTTAGTAATAACAGAAGTTAAAACTGACCAAATAGGAGATAACATTATAATTATACCAGGTAACACTGCACTAACTGATATAATAACTACTGATAAAGTAATTAAGAAAATGCAGAAACGTAAAATGGTCAGATCCTGAGCCAGATGGGATGCATCCAAAGTTCATTAGGAACTTGTTATTGAACTAGCACCTGCTATTACCATAATAGGGCAGAAATCACTACAAGAAGGGTACATACCTAATCATTGGAGAACTGCGTATGTGGTTCCTGTGTTTTAAAAAGGATGTAGGGCTGAGGCAGTGAATTATCGACCAATAAGCTTGACATCAGTGGTATGTAAAATTATTGAAGGGATAATATATGATGAGATCATGAATCGTATGTCAGGCAAGAGATTGGTAGATAGAACCCAGCACGGACTTCAAGGAATAGATCTTGAGAGACTAACTTGATTAGTTTCTATGAACATGTTGGGAAATTATTGAATCAGGAACAAAGTGGATATGGTAATGTTAGATTTTAGCAGAGCTTTGACACAATCCCACATAGGTTAATAATCTTAAAATTGAAGAAGTTGGGAATTGATGGCAGTATTATCAAATGAATAGAACATTGGCTAGCGATGAGAACCCAACTGGTTAGGGTTCAAGGATTTCTGTCCGATGAGGTGAAGGTCTTAAGTGGGATGTCACAGGGATCTGTTTGGGACCTCTGTCATTCAGCATTTTATTACTGATCTGGCCACTACTAGCGGGAATAAATTAACAAAGTTTGCTGATGATGTCAAATTGGGAGGAGTAGTGAACACCTTTGAGGACAGACTAAGATTTGGTCAGGATTTACTGTACATAGCAGAGTGGACAAACACTAATAAATGTGTTTTAATTTGAACAAGTGCATTGTGATGCACATGGGGATGGGGACTATAAACTAGGAATATTATTTACAGGAGTAAAATTAAAGGATTCAGTTTGTGAAAAGGACTTGGGGATATACATTAGCAATGACCTGAAGAAGGGATCCCACTGTAAAGAGCAGCAAATAAGGACATGCATTTGGTTAATTGTATTAAGAAGCTTTCAATCAAAAAGGAAGATTTATTGAAGCCCTTTTAAATCTATGTGAGACCACACTTGGACTATTGCTCCATGGTTTAGAGTCCATATTTGAGGAAAGATGTAAGAATGATTGAAAAGTCTCAAAGGGCCTGTACAAAACTGATAAAAGAATAAAAGATAAACCCTATGTAGAAAGATTGAATGACTTGGGGTTATGGGCAATGAATATAAGACGTGTAAAGGAGATATGTTGTTGTTTTATAAAATCTTGCATCAGGATATGTTAATGAAAGATCTTGAACTTCATACTAGGGAACAAAATTATAACCTAAGAGGTCACAAATGTTAGATAATAGAATAACGTTGTAAAACAAATTTAAGAAAATTTAGCTTTGGTCCCAGAACAATTAGACTATGGAATAAATTGCCAGCTGAATTAGTAGAGGCTTCTACTTTCAATGCCTTTAAAGCAGGTTTAGATAGTTTTATTTCAGTTGGTAACCTCAGTTTCCTCCACTGAAATGGTGGGGACAGTCAATAAGGGCCTCGGCCTTCTGGTTGTCTTAACAAATCCAGTATGAAATCCAGTATGAAGTTGGAAAACAAGAGACAGCATAAAAACAAGAAATGTATTGAAAGTCTAAAACTTATGTGGTTGATAGTGTAGGGTAAAAGGTTGATCCTTCAAGTGTTTTTGTTAAAAATGTAATTATTTCTATATTAATTAAATTAGGTTTCTGTGTCTCATAAAAATAGGTCTTGTTTTGTGAGTCTTTTACCTGCTTTTGTGACTCACAAACCCACTGTTTTGAGTCTTACTGGTCACAAAACTGTAGAAAAGAACAGAGCTTTATGTATCAAACACAAAAATCTGTTGGAAGTTCAGTTTGACATTTGTGTGGTCAACACTGTAGGATGCAAAGATGATTTTCAATTTTTTTGTGAAAAATACTTTTAAAATACTAAAGACATTAGGCTGCAGCATGTCATGAATAGTGCTTAGTTAATTTGCTAGGAACATCAGACTCACCCAGCATTTTAATTTCTTTACTTCACATACTTTTGCTTCAAGTTTAATAGATGCATTAACATTTTTTAGCTATATGTATATATATGTGTGTGTGTGTGTGTTTGTGTGTGTGTGTGTGTGTACATACTGTACTGGCATGGTATACGTTAGGGTTGAATTTGTGTTTGTCTTAAAACACCTGTTTTTGACAGCTAGTAACTCGGAAG
Organism: Neoceratodus forsteri; assembly: GCA_016271365.2. NCBI lineage: Eukaryota > Metazoa > Chordata > Ceratodontiformes > Ceratodontidae > Neoceratodus > Neoceratodus forsteri. The sequence goes on along the minus strand of CM028129.1, from coordinate 232,411,064 downwards.
TCTTGGATCCCAGGACTGTGAAAACTGGCAAGTATCATTTCAGTTCTAGGGCTAATTTTCTACAAAAAAAATGAGTTCATAAATTTTCTAGTTGCATATTGTTGAATTTACATAAGATCATCCTGTTTTAAGACTTTTGTGCATGAATAATGGAAAAATATAAAGAGTTAAATTTAAAACTTACAGGTTCATTTGGCATTGTCTTATAATTGGGCCATTTGGTGGTTGGAGAATACATTTTGTTTCATTATTAAACCATTAAGGTTAAGGGCTGGCAGTATAGCCTAGAGGTTAGAGTAACGAGCTGTGAATGAGCTTGGTATATCCAGCAGACAGACCTGGGGTTGAGTCCCACAACCTCCACTTGCATACTGTGTGACTCTGAGCAAGTCACTTAACCTCCCCGTCCTCCAGGGTCACCCTGAAAATAGGCACCTGTGCCTCACACAGTTACCAAAGATCAACATAATAAAACAAAATGTTCATGCACTGATCAAAGCAAAACAAAACTGAACAAAATCAAACATTTTTTATCAAGTTAAAGGTTACACGCAAACATAAATCATAAACTAGAAATATACAAAAATGACTAAGTAGATGTAAACGCTTATGAAGCCATGAGAACATGGTCAAATAGCACCTCTTAGTTGATTCAAAAAATTATTATTACTATTTTACTTATAAGACAACGTTTGTAGACCCATTGGGCATGGCACCAGACCTGTAGATTGCTTTCAATAGAAAAGCAACAGACCCATGGGCCTGTGTTCTATAACTTACTTGACCCATAGCTGTACAACATGCGTCTCAGCCTAATGTATCTCCCTGCATGTGTAAATATGCAATATGTGTTTAGCACTTAACATTTTTGGTTCATGTATTAATTTTTCATGTTTTGGTATATTCCTTGCATTGTTCATGTATAAGATTATTTTCAAACAAAACTGACATGCTGTTTGATTTTTCAGAGTGTGCTAATCTGTTTTTATTGTTCACAAAAGAAATTCATGAAGGTAAAAGTGATGCATTGTTTCATGTTTCACTGTGTGTTTGTCATTGAGGCACAGATCAGGAAGCATAGGAAAACCAGGAGCAGTTGTAAAATTCACAAATTGCGTTTTATTATCAAAACTGTAACAAGCAAAATAAAAATAGAAATAATTCAGTGTACCTATTTATAATGACAGTACAAACATAGAAACCAGAGTCCTTCTTCTGAGTTTTTCTTCTCAATTTCTAGTCTCAATCTCTCAGTCTCTGTCTCTTCCTCTTGCAAGACATTGCAGCTCTTTTTATAACAAGCCTTTGCAGGGAGCTCGTTGGGAGAACATTCTGCTTCTCACACAGTGTTCTTGTCAGTTTCAGCAGGTGCAGCAAAACAGTACATTGTGACCCGGAACTGACCTCTTGTTGACAGCTTCTCAAAGAGTTTGCAAACCATCTTCTCAGGTTAACCCCTTGAGTTCCAAATAGCTTTTGCAACCATTTCAACAGAATAACTATATACAGTTTTAAACAAAGGGATATCAGTATCAGTGACATTTCCACATAAAGATTCACTGTATTTTTTATACCTGCAGCTATGCAAGGGGAAGTAAAGACAGAACAGCAAGTGAAGGCAGAGAGAGAGAGCGAGAGGCAGAGAATTGCAAAACTGTCAGAGTGATCAGTTCCTAGGTCTTACGAGAAAATTTGGTTGCTCAACGAGACAGACTCCTGTAAAGGAAAGGATAGAACAGACCCTTGCATTTAAACTCTTTATGCATAACAAATGGGACAGGGCCTCATTCAACCCTGTCAGTGTTCAGTGGTTTTACTACTGTACCACTAACTGCAAAGATAAAATATTGGGACATTTACTTTTTCACCTTGTGGTTGACAGATTTTTGTGTTGTTTAATTTTTGTCATGAGACTCATGACTTACCAAATCTTGCACCCTTTATATGCACATGCTGTGTTTGTACATTTTCTGCCTTGTTTTACTATGCACATGTGTACTTAGCAAGTGTTTCAAAATGGTGTTTAATTGATCCATGAAGACATTCATAGCCATTTTTATGTTGCCTTGCGCCGTAAGCAAGCAACATATTATTGGAGCAGCTTGGAATAGCGTCTTGGAGGCGCGGTCGTCTTGTGGCCAGTGGCACCACTGCTTTTTGGCTGGGCTCTGTGGCATGAATCTGTTCATGACAGCAGTGCAAAAGCCGCTGCTACCAACTTGAAATGATTTAGCAGCTGCAATGCGGGAGCTCCCCTCATTGCAGGGCATGCCTTGCCTGGTGTAACATTTCGGATAAAAGTTAGCAGTGGCTGTCACCATCCTCCTCACAGTCCCAATCAATCCGATGTCAGGGTGCCCAATCCCCTATGGCATGCCCCTTCCCAGTTCAATTTGCTGAAGGGGAGCCAATCCCCATCAGCATAATGGCCCCATATCATTTAATTTTGTGCCAAGGGGTGCCCCATCCTCAATATCATACACCCCCAGTCACGTTCTGTGCCGACAGAGGCCCAATCCCTGTCGACTTCAGTCTCCCTCCCAAATACAGGTGGCACACTGGGAGCCCACCAGTGTGCCAAAACACCTACAAAAAGAAAACTGACCTGCATTGTCTTTATGAGTTGTTTTTTACCTGAAAAATGAGAAAAGCGGTCCCTCGATGTGTCCAGTGCCCCTACCCCAACCTGTGCCCGCCCTTTGCATACCCCACCTTCCTAAACTCCCCTTCACCCATACATACCTCCAGATGTGATGATCTTCGAGACCGGGAATACATCTGCACTCTTCAAACCGACTGTGAACTGAGGAAATGCTGGTAAGCTGTATAATGGCATAAATGGGGGGGTGAACTTTAGTGCATATCTCAGCCATTTGTGAATTTTGGCACCAAATTTTCAACATAGGTTCTTGGGACCCTATCTCATAAATTCAGTCACTGTCATCTTGTTATTCAGTCCCTAAAGGTGATTTCACGGTCACCGCTTAGAATCATCTTTGGGACTGATTAATGAAATGACAGTGTCACTGTTCATGAGGTGGGCTCCCAAAAAGCCTATGTTGCAAATTTAGTGAAAGAATTCCAAAATGACTGTGTTACACGGTGTGTTGAGCAGTTTCTATGCATGCTCATAACTTCAAGAATTTTTTATATTTGTACCCCAGATTTTCAACATTGCCATTTTTTCACACCAACTTATGAACAGTACAGCTGTAATTTTCCACATCCTGCCAAAATTATTTTCGTACATCTGGCGCATAATGGCGCAGTCACTATAGGAAAACAATGTTTTGGGACAGAGTAAGAAAATCACAGTAACACTGTTCATGAGCAGAGGTCTCAAAATGCCTATGTTGAAAATTTAGTGACAAAATTCCACAAATGACTATGTTATGAGCGTACATTGCATAGTTTCCATGCACAGTCATAACTTCAAGAATTTTTAATATTTTTACTTCAGACTTTCAACATTGCCATTTTTCCACACCTCCTTATGAACAGTACAGTTGTAATTTTTCACATCCTGCCCAAAATATGGTTTCGCACATCTGGCACACAATGGTGCAGTTGCAATGGAAATCAACATTCAGGACAGATTAAGAAAATCACAGTGCCACTGATCATGAGCAGAGGTCTCAAAATGCCTATGTTAAAAATTTGTAAAAGAATTCCAAGAAATGACTGTGCTATGAGCGTGCATATGCAGTTAACGCACACTCACTACTTCAAAGAATTTTTAATATTTACACTCCAGATTTTCAAAATTGCTATCTTTTCACACCTCCTTATGAATGGTGCAGCTGTCATTTTTCACATCCTACCCAAGCTGTGTTTTCACACGTGGTGCAGAATGGTGCGGTCACTGTGGGAAATCAACATTCTGGACAGATTAACAAAATCACGGCACCACTGTTCATGAACAGAGGTCCCAAATGCTTTCATGAGGTGGGGTCACAAAGGCCAAGTTGAAAATTTGGAGTAAAATCCAACAGACACCTGGGGTGTTAGAGTTTCTAACCATAATGTCCCACCCTGTACAGACTAATAGGCATCAGGGAGTGCCTTTGGATTGTCAGCTGTAATGCTCACTTCATTACACCCCACCCACCCTGCAGCCACTGACAGGCATCAAGGTGTGCCTTGGACTCTTCAGCCCCAAAGTTCACCCCATTCTCCTGCTGCACCCATCTCAGAGTACTTCCTTATGGAATGGGGTAGTGTAAGGCCCTATGACCCCAGGCACACTGCAACACTTGCCAGTGTCTGTGGGGTAGTGTGCAGTGAAATGGCATGAGCATTATGGCCGTGACCACCAAAGACACACCTCAATGCCTGACACTGTCTGCAGGGTGGGTGGGGATGACGTCGGTTCCATACATCACTGCCATTCCTATTATGCATCTCCCTAACTCCTGCACTACCAATGCCAATGCCAGCAAGACAACATTTGGCATTGGCAAATGCTTGTTTATATAGTAACATAAAACATTAATCAAATGTTTTTAAATCAACTCAGATGTGTCATTGGACCATTTTCTCAGGACTTCATGTGTACTAATATTTACTATTAAGTACTGTTTGTGCTTTTCTAGTTTACCATTGATAAAAAATGTTGCATTGTTTCAGCTGTTGTTTTTGCTTCAATCTGTGCATGCATGCATTTTGAAACTTTAAATCTTAATAACGGAAAAAGTATTTTTCCCCAAATGCCAAAAGGCCCTTTTCTGAGACAAGGTTTAATTAAACTGTAAGTTTCAAAATTGAATACTTGCCATTTTATGTTGTCTTGTGCATGTGCAAGCAACATCCGCATAATAATAGCACAGTGAGAGGTGTGTCAGTGTTGGCGAATGCAGGGCATGCTTTAGTAGGTGTGTCCCTCATTCCTCAATTAGCCAGCATGCTGATGCTGGCACAAGAATTACGTAAAGTGCCACCAACTTGAAAGAAATGTGCCACTGCAATCAGAGACAAGCTCGTCATGCAGCAAGAGATGACATGCCTCCAGTGCTTTCCTGGCGAAACATTTCAATAAACATGGCGGAGCGGCTGCCGCCACCACACAATCCCCAAACAAAGCCGACATTGGGGCTGCAATCCCCATGTCAGTGTGTTCCACCGCCACATTATGTGGCACACTGGGAGCCCACCCCAGTTTGCCACCACTCACACAAAGCCGACCGTGTCAGCACACGCAATGTCCGGGTCCAGTTTTGGGAGACATCAGAGGACCAAAGACTCTCACATGCAGAAGGATAATTATGGCACTTGAGCACTGCAGATGTCCATGCCCACTGCATTGGACAGCAGCTGTCCGCCCACCTTACTACCCACAGAAAGCTAAGAAAATAATACAAATAATAATTTAAACTGCTATACCGGCGAGGAGTACAAAAATTCTAAAACTAAAACTTACATTTATTGCTAAATGCTGAAACTTACATTTATTGCTAAATGATGAAACATTACATGGAGCTTGTAGTACAATTAAATGTAGAGCTAAACTGAGAACTAAAAGCATCTTACATTTGAGGCCAAATGCTGAAACAAGTACAGTGATTCCAACTACAGTAATGGAGGGTATGGGGCAGAGCCCCAATTACAAAAATAAGAATACAGAACACTAAGAAAAATAATACAAATAATAATTCAAACAGACTGCTATACCGACAGGTAGCACAAAAAATACTAAAACTAAAACTAAAACTTACATTTATTGCTAAATGCTGAAACTTACTTTTATTGCTGAATGATGAAACATTACACAGAGCTTGTAGTACAATTAAATACAGGCTAAATTGAGACCTAAGAAAGCATCTTACATTTGAGGCTGAATGCTGGAAACATGTACAGTGATTCCTACTGCAATAATAGGGGGTGTGGGGGCAGAGCCCCAATTACAAAAATAAGAATACTCTGTACATTTAATGCAGACTTCAGAAACTATTACACAGAGCTTGAATTTCATTTCTCCTGGGTCCCTTGTAGTACAATTAAATGCAGGCTTAAACTTTAGTGCAGGGCTCTTTGGTCCTCTGGTAAAGCCCAGTTTTCCCCTACTCCTCCGCATTGTGTGGCATACTAGGAGCCCACCCAGTGTGCCACCACTCACACAAAGCCGACCATGTCAGCACCATGATGTCTGGGTCCGTTTTTTTAAGCTGAAAAAAAATGGTCAATCGCTGTCCATGGCACCCCCAATCTGCACCCAACCTCTGTGTACTCCACCTTCCCACACCCTCCAACCCCATACCTACCTCTGGAAGACCTGCACTGTGGTCTTAGTGGAGCAGGAACACATCTGAACTCTTCAAAACTGAACTGCAAAATGAAGAAATGCCAGTAAGCTGTATAATGGCATCAATGGAGGGGAGAGAGTTCAACTTAGGTGGATATCTCAGCTATTTTTTGAACTGCAGCTTTAAATTTTCAGCTTGGGATTCTTGGGATCCCACCTCATGAACACATGCACTGTCATCTAGTTATTTGATCCTGAAAGGTGATTTCGCAGTCACTGCATGGAATCATCTTTTGTGACTGACTAACAAAATAACAGTGCCACTGTCCATGAAGCAGGGTCCCAGAATGCCTATGTTGCAAATTTGCTGAACAAATCCCAAAAATGACTGTGTTATGAGTATGCATTCTGTAGTTTCCGCTTACACTCGTAACCTCGACAATTTTAATATTTTCACTCCAGATTTTCAACATTGCCATTTTTCACACCTCCTTATGAACAGTACAGCTGTCATTTTTCACATCCTGCCTGAAATGTGTTTTCGTACATCTGGCACAGTGGTGCAGTCGCTGTGGAAATCAACTTTTGGGACAGAATAACAAAATCACAGTGCCACTGTTCATGAGCAGTGGTCCCAAAATGCCTGTATTGAAAATTGGAAAAAAATCCCAAAATAATTGTGTTACGGACGTGTTGAGCAGTTTCTATGCATATTGACTTCACAATTTTAATATTTTCACTCCAGATTTTTAGCATTGACATTTTTACACCTCCTCATGAACAGTACAGCTGTCATTTTGCACGTCCTGCCCAAAATGTGTTTTCACACCTGTGGTGCAAATGGCACAGTCGCTGTGCAAAATCACCTTTGGATAATGAGCTGATAGTGCCATTGTTCATGAGGCAGGGTCACAAAAAGCCCATGTTGAAAATTTGGAGTGAAGCTCTCAACATACCAACAAGCACCCGGGGAATTAGGGTTTCCAATCATAATGCATCACCCTGTAGAGACTGACAGGCATCAGCTGTGTGACTTGGGATTGTCAGCTGTAATGTTCATGCCATTCCACCCCACCCACACCCTGCAGCCACTGACAGCATTGAGGTATGCCTTGGACTCTTCAGCCCCAAAGTTCAGCCCATTCTCCTCTACTGCACCAATTTTAACTTATTTTCTTATGGAATGGGGTGAGCATATGGCCTGAAATCCAAGGCACACTACAACTGCTGTTGATGTCTACAGGGTAGGGTGAGATGAAATGGTGTGAGCGTTATGGCTGATGACCCAAAGGCACCCCAATGCCTGTCTGTGTCTGCAGGGTGGGGTGGGGTTGGCGTTGGTTCAATACTTCATTGTCATTCTTACTATGCATCTCTTAACTCCTGCACTATCAATGCCAATGCCAGCAAGACAACATTCGGCATTGACAAATGCTTGTTTATTATTTGGCTGCAAATATTTTAAGATGGGTGTTTTATGTAAATTCAACAATCTGTAACTAAAATTACTGAACTGATTTTTAAAAATTTGTAGAAAAATTGTCCCGGGACTGAGATGGAGCACGTCAAGTTAACAGTTCTAGGGCTAAGACTTCAAGTAATAAGCTCTTAAAACAGGAACATTAAGACAAACACTATCTCAACCCTACCATACTGGCTGTACTGCAAAATATATGTCAGAATAGAATTAATTTGGCCAGCCTGGTGGTGCTGAGGGTTGAGACACTGATCTACCACACCTCGTGCCACAGCGACCTGGGTTCAGGAGCAGGCCTGGGCCATCGAGGGGTCAGCAGGAAGAGAGAGAGAGAGTGAGAGGATTGAGTGTCCATAGGACTGCTCTCCTCTCGGGGAGGGATCCAGGGGTAGCCCAGTGCAGCAGCAGCCCCAGTGGAGACCAGCAGCACTGCAGTGCACTTGGCTCATACAGCATGGGGTTACGTCGGGCAGCTACCCTCCTGACGTGGGTGGGAGCCCACATTGAGGGCTGGGTGGCATTGCATGTCCCACATCAGGGATGTAACCTGAACAAAGGAAAAACCAGGCCCCAAGGATCAGGTGATGGCACCTGTCCCCCATGCCCTTCATCTGGCTTCCTGACTGGCCTTTGATTTTGTCATCCCTCCTCGTCAATGTCGAGTCTGCCTTGTAAGAGTGCCCCAAGTAGGAGGGGTGACCCACCCGGATAAGGTTGCAGGGGTGCTGGCATGTAAGGAGGAAAGAAGACACAGTCAGGGATACTCAGGTGTGCAGGATAAGGATGGGATGCCTGAGAGAGGACCTAGAGGGCTGTGACAGGAGACAAACAAAGTCAAAAAGAATAGAATTAATTTTAACTCAAAATTGATTTTTGTATATGAAATTATTTTTCCTCATATTATATCTTCTACAGTAGTTCTGTTGATAAAATGTAGCACCCACGGAGAAGAAATATACAGTGCTCTCTTATTTATCTGCCCTTTTTATACACCACCCTTGCTATCCATTAGTATGAGCCACTGTCCCAACTGCACATCATATTATTTCCTCATTCAATTACCACCCTCATTGTCTGCCATCCACCAGGGACTGCTTTTGCTCAAGTAACATAGGCCTCTTGGTTAATCATCCTTGTTTATCCACCAGTGGCATGCGGCATCCAGTGAGCAGCATGCAATGTGTGGTGATGTCATCTTCAACATGGTGTGGAGTGCTCCATCGTACTTAACTGAATGAATTATTTAATTGAATCAGTAAGGTATGTAAGCCTGTCAGGTTGTGTGACCACACTAGTATGTCTGCCTCATGTTCAGTTGGAAGTGCTGGGGTCCCTCTGCCGTTCGTGGCTCATAAATGGTACGTCATGCAGTTGTAAGTGTCTCGTTTTGTCTTCAGTAAGCACTGGTGCCCCACTGCCAGTTTATGGCTCATAAAAATATGAAGATCACCCATGCACGTGCAAAACAAACAAAGAAAATTACTATTTTAACATTAAGTAAGATATAAAGACATTAGACCAAATTATTTAAAATGTTTTTATAACAAATTACAATACAGTAATTAAAGTGCAACACATCACAGGCGGTATATAGAGTTTTACTCAGTTTCTCATTTTATCAAATAAATATAAGTTTTGATTAAAGTGTGCATCCTGATTTTGTTGTACATAGGAAACGGCAACCATCTATAATCTGCTCATCCTTCTTTTATCCACCAAATGTTGGATGCATAGCAGATGGTGGATATAAGAGGGTACACTATACCTTTAAAGAAAACCTTTCAACTGTCTCAGACCCTGTCCATACAGGGATTGTTAAAATTAACAGACATCCTGTAATGTTTTAACAATGAGGAAACACAGTTTGCGTCCACACGGTAAGATTACTGAACCATGTTTTGAAATCATCAATCAATCAATATCTTTATTTATCCAGGCAGGCACCATTGAGCAAGCTCATTTACAAGGTGGACCTGCGGTCCTACAGTAATAATACAGAAAGAGAAGTTACAATAGTGCAAACAGTAAAATAGCTGCTATTATAGTAAAATGCACATTTACTGGTAATATACATTGAACATAGAACTATAAGGAGTTGTGGATGATGAACTTGTGCTGGATCCAAGCCCAAAACTGTGCATTTTGTAGTGGGAAATGTTAGGAGAGGTAGGCATACCAGATAGAAGATATCAAGCACATAATGTAGGAGAGCTGAGAATAGGGGCAACTGAAGAGGACCCAATTGTCAGAGCAGAGTGAGGGATTGGAAAAGGAGGACTGTATTTAAATGTGATATAGTATTTTTGCCCCAAAATGCGGCAACATATGGAGGATAAAAGCTGATGTTGTACTAAGTGCAAGAGGAGGAATATAGTAGCAGGGCATAACTGGGAGGGTCCTGGAGGTTGGGGCACAGGGAGGTGTTGGATGGATGAGGGACCCGAATATATTTTGGGGTGAAAAGCGATAATTATCCTAAGTGGGTAGCATGTACTAGAATCAGGCTGCAGCTGTTCAGAGCATCAAAGAATAAGATATGGAGTTCGGCAATAAGTCCTGTGAATCTGTTGGTGGGCATGCTAGAGGCAGAGGCACACATTTCAGCTGGGAGCATTTTCATGGGCCGCCATTTGAGGGAGGAGGTTAGTTGTGTCTAGTAAAGCAGTTGAAAATTTCCATAATGCCATTACGGTAAAGCCTTTTGAACAAAAGGATACTTACTGGGGTTTTCAGCTTAAGTATTTTGGGGTTTTATTCGTATTGATGGAAGTGAGAATGCAAAGGCGGCTCTCCCGACTCGTGTGAGTGCCCTCGGTATATTCAGCAGCAGTTGTGAGCAGCTTCTAAGGAATAATTCCTGGGCACAATCGGAGACAGACAGTCGATGATGTATTGAGGAGTTTGCCACTGAGGGCTCTAAGTGTCCAGAGTGCTACATTAAAGTTGCACCTATAGTGAAGTGAGGTTCAGCCTGTGGTGGCATATAGTGCAATGATGGGTAGAGAGGAGGTCAGTGATGGGCGTATAGCTCTGTGGTAGAGTGTATCCAGTTTTCCAAGATAGGAAGCTGACAGCTACTGTATATGAAGTGTGCTGTGAGACAATTAAGGACAGGAACGTGGTTTGGACTAGTCGCTTTCTCATCGGCTGTAAGAAGTCTTCTTATCCTGTAAAAGGCTAAGTCTTTGCCTTAATTTTTTCCGCAAGTCTTCCAGGTGGACAGTGAAGGAGAGTTTAAATCAATCCAGACCAAGATATCTGAATTTCGAACATACTCTAAGCACTCCCCAGCATCGTGGTTATTGGGGAGGGAGTCAGTAGCACTTGTGTAGTTTATGGGGAAAATAACATGGCTTTAGTTTTCTTAGCATTTGATAGCAGTTTTTATTGATTAGTTGAGTTGCAGAAGGTTGAAATCTTTTGTAGGTCAGTACAAGCTTCTTTTGGTGTGGGACAACTCAGGTACAGCACTGTGTCATCCGTGAATAAGTGAATACTTGCATCCTTGATTCCTCATCAAAGTTGTTGATATACACTGTGAAGAGGAGGGACCTAATATGGATCCCTGAGGGACACCTCTTTGTAAGAGTTTTAGGCAGATAGTTCACCATCTGCTTTCACCTGCTGGTATCTGTCTGTCAGATAGTCAGAGAACCAGTTTAGAGAAGTAGCATCCAGTCCTAGTGTTTTAGCGAGTCAAGAAGCAGGTTGTGGTCGACTGTGTTTAATGCTTTGCTGAGGTCAAGAAACACAGCACATACTGACTTTTTATGCTTCAACCCAGTTTCCAGTCATTGGTTACTTTAGCTAATGCCGAGACTGTACTGTGGTTGGCTCTGGAATAGGGATTGAAGGGGGTTTAGTAATTTTCTCTGTCAATGAGGATCTTAGTTGGCCATTTACTATTTTTCCAGTAGCTTGAGGTGTGGGTGGAGAGAAATTGGCCTATAGTTATTAAGGTTGCAAGGGTCTCCAGATTTAAATAGCGAGATAACGTGTGCGATCTTCCATATTTGAGGAGAGTACCTTGTGTCAGGGACAGGTTCAATAAATGAGTAATAGGCACTGCCAATATGTAGCATGCTGTCTTTAGGAAGTATGGTTCAAGTGCATCTATGCGGCACTTTTCTTAGTATCCAGGTGGAGAATCAAGTCTTCCACTTCCTTGAGGAAACCGATGAGAATGAGAAATGTTGACTAATGGAGCCAACATTTGGTGGCATCATGCCAAGTTGGATGCAGGCTACATGCAGGTGAAGTTATCAAAGGCTAAGCCTGCTGTGGTGAATTTGAGTTGAATGCCTGCAGTATCTCTCTTTTGTCATTGATTACCGTATTGTCAGGGTAATTTTTGTAGGGAGCATATTTTTATGGCGTGGCTCCGCCAGTTCGCTGATCATTAGCCCAGAATTTGGAGGGACAGTTGGCTGCGGTAACTAGTTCTGCTTGGTAATAACGAGCTTTAGCTTCCTTAATCAGTTTGGTGCAGCGATTTCTGGCTGTTCTAAAGAGGCACAATCTTCCTCTTTTGGGATTTGCAGGCAGTTTTCCAGAGTTTATCCCTGAACAGTAGTGCAGCCTTGAGATCTTGAGTGAACCAATGTCATTTCCTAGCCTTTATGCTTATTTTTGACAGAGCGCATGTAGATTCATGGCGTGAGTAATGATTTCATGTAGTATAGAATATGCAGTTTCCACTGTTTTGTAAGGTAAAAACTCTGCCTGAAGGGGAGTTTTTAGGTCAATAGGTATGTCTTTGGGTCGAATAACCTGGTTGACCTTTTGGTGAAGAATTGGCCTTAGTTGGTACTTTGTTGGCTGCCCAAACTCTAGCTATTAGGCAATGGTCACTAATATCCATGTCAAAGGTTCCAACTGGGAGAAGGAATGGGGTTTATTCACAAGCAGGACATCCAGAAGGGTACTTTTGGCTGTATTTTTGTTGATGCAGGTGGGCTGTTCGTTGAGTAGGGTGAAACCAAAGGAGTCGCAGAAAGATTTAAGCGGGTGACGGTTTCTGGCAGCCAATTGTAGTTTAGATCCCAGAGGATAATTGTTTCCAGGGGCTAGTGTCCAAGATAGTTGTAAGATAGGACAAGAGCTGAGTACCAGCAGATGGTGGTCTATAGCATCCCATGACTCGGAGTGCTAATGATGGGGATAGGTCGATTTTTATGAACATGCACTCAAATCCCACTACCAGTGAGTTAGAATTAAGCGTTGATGCCACAAATCTATCTTTGATGTAGATGGCGACCCCACCTCCTCTGGATTGCCTATCACATCTAAAGATCTGGTAGTTAGGTATATTAATCACGCTATTTGGCATAGAGGCGTAGCCAGGATTCTGAGATAACAAGCACATCTGGCATTGTATGGGCAGTCAAGCCTGGATAAGGGTGAATTTTTTCAGCAGGCTGCACACGTTAATGTGCATAAAACTAATACCTTTAAGAGATAGTGACTCAGAAGGGAGGTAAGTTTTTATGGGCCCTGGATTAAGCTCGACATTGCCAGAGCAGAGTAAGAGAAGGAGTAGCAATTTTTCAAGGGATTCAAGAAAGGCAATGAGCTTGAGGCTTTTTCCTGCTTGCCATGTTTAAACCCTGATGTAATCAGGTTTAAGCCAGATTTAAAATGTTAAGATTAAAATGTTTCAGCTTACCTATGTGTATGAACATCCAGTCTGTGTTTCCTCATGTTGTTCCTCCTGGCGACCATAATGCAGTGCACAGGTACCCCTTGGTGATGCGTTTGCACCACCTTGCATAGTATTCCCTAGCAATGAGCAGAGGAGAGTAGATAAGCTTCTCGAGGATAGCGATTAGCACTGCTTTTATTTTAACAGATCTTGCTTCACCCCAGTTGCCTGGTCATAGTCTGCATCGTAATAAATGAAAAATGTGTTTATATGAACTATTACATTAATATTTTAACAATGCAGAGTGAAATAGATTTTGTATGAGTCAGAGTTAATTTTCCTGGCTGCTGCACTCAACCTTTATATACATCTCCTCAGAAAGGAAGTCTTTCAAGTATCTGATATAATTTTGATCCTCTTTGAACCATGTATAAAACCGGCATTGTGTGTCGTTGTTATCCACTACATGCAACTTTTTTCCCTTGTCAGCTCTTGGGTCATGCCTGAAAATAGGCAAATCTACCCTACCCAGTGAACAAAAATCTAAAGAAATAAATAACTATGGGCAACAGATGTGCTAGCTGGTCTGATGAGGCCACTAAACTTCGATACAGTACTGGTCACAAAAATGTCCAAGAAGAATTTGCCAGCTGAAGGAGAAATAAAAAAGTTATCAAAAAGCGGATGATTTGTTGCTAGAAAATGGTGTAGAAAGACCTGCTAAACAGTGCAGAGAAAACAGAGCAAATAAAAGTAAAGTATCACAAAGTAAAGGACAGTAACAGGAGGTCTGGTGTCGCAGGATCATTGTGTCCTTTCTTCAAGGAACTTGATAAAATATTGGGCACCAAAGAGACCTCTGACCCACTGTTTGTACTGGAGAGCTCAGAAATAGAGTCTGAACCTCTTCCTCATGGCACTGCAAATTCTGAGGCAGATGACAGCTTTGAACGGATGCTGTGGAATCAGATGAGCTATGTCATTGTAATGATATTGGTGGTGAGAGGACTGGGGGGTAAATTATTTATTTGTTGTTTTTGTTATATGGTGTGTTGGGCTAGGGGTGAGAGCCCTTAAGCTTTGTTTGTTATTTATTTGTCTTGTGGGTTATTTTGTGTTAAGGGGGTTGTCAAGGCTCTGTTTCCAGACTCTGAAATTGAGGTCAGTTAACCTGGGAGTTGGGCAGCTTTTTAAGACATTTTTGTTTTAGGGGTGTATTATTAGTTTGTTAGTTTAGTCTTAGGTTTTGTTTATTGTATTGTGTAGCTTAGTTTACAGTATGTGTTGGTCTTCAGCCCCACAGTGGTGCGCTACTCATCCTCCTCTCTTCATGCCCTTCACCCTTTTTATTCTCTCTCTCTTTAGTTTGAGATTTACCAGCATTGCAGAGCACTGGGTATTGTCGTGGGAGGGGGAGGGTGTGGGAGTTATGAACAGGGAAGATGATCGAGGGGGTCAGCGTATTGGGGTGGTTAATATCAGAAGGCGCCTGGGGCAAAATGGAATCCTGATCGTGGTTCTTCCATGTCTGGTGCCCATACCCAAGGGCACCACTGATTATGGTGGGTAGGTGGCCTGTGCAGCCCATGAGGTTCGGCCCAACTCAGAAGCAGAATGCCAGGTTCATTAAAACAAGACCGCAATTATTGCTGATCTTGTTGGTACGGTGGACCTGGCTTGCATTACCTAGACCTGGTTGATGATAACTCTGGCCCCATTTTGGAGGCTATGACTCAGCTGGGTACTTGGTGTTACAATCGCCTAAGATTGGATTGTAGAGGGGAGGGGTTGCAGTCTGTTTCAAGACTGAACTCGCCTCACGGACGTCACTTAGTGGGGAGGGTTGAATCCTTTGAGTGTATAGTTGTAGCAGGTGTAAGCATTGAATCGCTCTCATTTACCATCCACCCAGTGATGAGAAGTGATTCCTTCAGGAAGTGGCGGACTTCATCATCGATATGGCGTTCGAGTTGCCTAGATTGATGGTTCTGGGTGACTTCAATGCCTGGGTCGACGATAAACTCTTGCAATTTGGTCAACACTTCCTCCAGTTAATGGACAACACTGGGCCTCACACAGGTGGTTTCTCTGCTACACATAAATGTGGACACTCTTTGGACCTAATCTTCCTTCTAGGGGTCGAGGCATCCGATGTGGGAGGAACCCATCAGGTGGTCAGATCATTACACCGTGGGGTTTAGCTTTTTCTCCCTTCTAGAAGGCCTGCCCTTATGGAGTTAGTTAGGTACTGCCCTTTGGGATATAGATCCAGGCCTTGCTGCAGTGCTTGTCCTCTCATCCCCGTTGCAAGCAGTGATCCAGAGACCCTCGTGTTGGCCTATACACAGCTGTTGCTGGGGCTCTGGATTCCTTGCTCCAGTTCATGTTCGCTGCCTCTCCCTCTGCCCCAAGTCCCTTGGTTTGATGGGACATTGAGGGCCATGCGGAGACAGGGGCAAAGGTTAGAGCATTGCTGGTGAAGGTCCGCCCTTGATGCCGACCACCTTAGATTGATGGATCATTATCTGGTCTATCAATCTGCAATCACCCGTAAGAAGGCAGAGTTCCTGTCCAGGAGATTCGGTTGCTCGGAATTGACCAGCTCAGCTGTTTCGAACTGTGGACTGACTGTGCAACCTAGCCTGTCTTCAAGTTCAGAAAGTTTTTTCGCAATTGGAGTGCGATGAACTTGCTCGGTTGTTTGTAAATAAGGTGGCGACATTAGGATTGAGTTGTTGCCATCATACTCTATGGGGTTGCAGTGAGCTGGGGTGGAGATCACGGTGTTCGGTTTTCCTGGAGTTCCTTCAGTCAGCTGAGTTCACTGATGACATGAGGATCGCCCAGCCTATGCACCTATGTGCTGTAGTTTGGAGCCTGGACCAACCTCCTAATTTTGGGTTGTATTGACATCATTGGACCAGGCCTTATGCAGATAGTCAGGTGCTCCCTGGAATCTGGTGAGTTCCCAGCTCCCTGAAAAAGGCGGTGGTGACACCCTCTTGAAGAAAGCTACTCAGGACCCTGACTGTCTGGAAAACTACAGACCTGTCTCTAACCTTTTCTTTGTTGGGAAGGTGATTGAGAAAGTAGTGGCTGCACAGCTGGAAGACCATTTGGCCATCCATGACATCTATGAACCCCTCCAGTCCAGTTTTAGTAAAGACATAGTACCAAGACGTGCTGGTTCGGGTGCTCAATGATCTCTTGATGGCTAGAGATCGGAAGAGTCATTCCAATTTGGTTCTCCTCAACCTTTCTTCAGCCTTTGACACGTAGATCACATGGTGTTGATAGAATGCCTGAGGCTGTTTTGTGGAATATCTGGAACCGTCTTAAGATGGTTCACATCATTCCTCACTGGGAGATCACAGAGTTGTGTCTGGGGTTTTTCCTCGGATTCAACGGCCTTGTCTTGTGGGGTGCCTCAGGGTTCAGTATTGACACCCATGTTATTTGCTGTGCATATGCTACCCATCGGAGACATTGTAAGGAGGTATGGGCTGAGGCTTCACTGTTACGCAGATGATACCCAGCTTTACCTTTCTTTGCCCCCGACCAGGTGGGAGCTCTCGTCTTTAATAGCTGTCTAACAGAAATCCAGGAGTGGATGAATTCTAGCTGGCTGAGGTTAAACTCTGATAAGACTGAGGTATTGGTTGTGGACACGAATTCGACAGATGATGGGTTGGGTGCTGATGCATCTTCCGTGAAATTTTTCTTAGAGCATTTCTCTTCGACCTCTGAGCGGGTGCGGAACCTGGGGTAGTTCTTGACGGGCTGACACTGCATTCGCAGGTGTCGGCAGTCATCAAGACTTCCCTTTACCACCTTAGGAACATAGTCAGGATCCGCATCTTGTTCTGTCTGCCGACCTACCAACGTTAATCCACGCCTTCATGTACTCGCGCTTGGATTATTGCAACTACCATTATCTAGGCTTTCAGGGTTGAAATCCATCGCCCGCAGCTAGTGCAGAATGCTGCAGCCTGGCTTTTGATGGGTGTGGTAGATCCTGTTACATTACTCCGGTGCTACGCGAACTGCACTAGCTGCCAATTCGGTGGCGGATCACCTTTAAAGTCGGTTTATGGACTTTAAAGCTCTACGATCTGGGCCCAGTCTATCTGAAAGAACTTCTGGTTCCTTATCACCTAATCGATCCTCTGCTCAGCCAACGAGGGTTGCTAGAGGTTCCAAGGGTCAATTTGAAATCTTTAGGCCGGCACATTTGCGTGATGTGGCCCCCCACCTCTGGAACTCTCTACCCCATCGGTTGCGGGAGTGCACTTCTGTGGAGGGCTTTAAGAGGGGTTTGAAGACTTTTATGGGAAACTGCATTTTAGAACTCTGATTGTTATGACTGTTTTGATCTACTTGTATTTTTAATGATTTTTACTGTTTCGATTTGTTATTTATGTACTGCGCCTTGGCAATTGAAAGCGTCTTATAAGTAAAATTATTATTATTGCTATTATTATATTATACTGTGTGGTCGCGCCAGTATAGTTAGGTTGAGTAGACAGTTTAATGTTAAACCAAAATTTTGCACCTTAATAAATCTGCAACCATTCAATGGATTCGCATGAACTTTGGCATGCATGGTCTCATATGGTAGATATCTTGATTTGCCAAGTTTTGTTTTGATTGGACTTATGGTTTTCGTAGCGTAGTGCCAAAAATGCATTTTTCATTTTGCACTTTTACAGATTTTTTCCCATTTTACTGTGGCCACACCATTTGTCATTGTGGTCGAAATTTTAGGGTTGAAAGAGGTTTGGTCAAAGGACAATTCAGCATTGGTTTGTTAAAACATATTACTGTGTTCCAAAGTTATTTAATTGTGAATGTTCTGGTTCTGTGCATGCTTAGTTCAGTCTAAAATGTATATGTATGTTTTGCAAAGGGATTGGGCTCACGATCAAGGATTTTGTCATCTCACCAAAGGGTATTTATAAAATTCCCATCTGTGAGGAAAAATTCCCCTTCGCAAACTGACATCTTTTCATTTTTTCCCTGAAACAAATGTTGTAGCTTGCACCATGGTTAACTTCTTTCCAAATGAAGCTTGGTTTTATTCAGGAGGCACCCCTACAAACCCATGCCTTTGGTTTCCGTCATTTGGCCAAAAATGACCATTTAACAATTTGAAATTCTTTGTTTGTGACTCGCGTCCAATTCTCATTCACAAAGTAACAAATATCCCTTTTAGAGGCGATCCTTTCACAAGGTAACCAAATCCTTGATTGTGACTTAAGGACCAGATGGCCCTATCTTGTGAATAAGAAGAGGCTCGAAGAAGTTCTGTCAGTTCATGAAAGGATTATGCTGAAGAGATTTTGTCAGCTCAAGAAGGGATTGGGTTTTAATCCCTTTGTGAGCTGACAAAACTCTGCGTGAGCTGACAACATCCCTTTACGTAGCCGATCCACTGCGAAGTTTAAAAAATCCACAATCAGATGATCCTTCTCGTGAACAAGGATTGGCTAACGAAAGGGATTTTGAAAGCTCGTGAAAGGGATTTTTTTTATTCCTTGTTTGCAAGGTGACAAATCCCCTTTTGTGAGCCAATCCCTTTGTGAGCTGACAAAATCATTGATTGCGACTTCCAGACCAGATGGCCAAAATCAGCGACCAAGGATTTCTAGCGAATGGAGATTTTGACAGTTCGCGAACAGGGATTGACCTCGCGAATAGGGATTTTGCCACCCTGTGAACTAGGCATTTAAAACATTGCCAGTGCACTGTAAATAAATGGTTTGGTCTTTTGGCTTGAAATGTGCAGGGTATAAAGGGTGCCCCAGAGACGTGAATTATGCTGTTTAGGTATAAGAAGTTAATTGGTTCCATAGATATGCCATCACAAATTTCAGATTTTCCTATAGGATAACATTGAGGCGCCCACAGCAACTTTCGGTACCTGTATCTTGGAAACAATCGAGATACAGATTTTTTGTTACTCGCAGCTTGGTGGACTAAGCACATGTGGAGGTTTAGAAGTCATGATTACAACTGCAGTGAAATTTTGTTCATAGCTTGTACAGTTACTGACATATTGGCAAATTAGTGTTACAAGGGTTCATTTTCAGCCCTATAGTGCTACTGTGGCTCCGTCGTTATGTGTAAGTGGGCGGAGGGCCCAATGGGCCCATGCTCCCACAGACAGATATCATTGTGCACAAATGGGCAGCTTGGTTGGAGTGTGGGGCACAGCGGGACCACGCTCCCACCAACACATACTACTTACCAGTTACATTACACTTTCTCAAAAAGTAAGGAAATTCATTGCAAAAACTTTGTTAATGCATCAGTTAGGGTTGAAGTGACAAAGTAGGGAAATAAGACATTGAGGGATGAGCCCCTAACCCCCCCCTACCACCCCACCCCATCCTCCACACAACAGGCATTGGGGTGTGCCATGAGAATATTAGGCCTAACTCTCACCCCATTCTCCTATGCTGTACCATGTTAGCCTCTTTCACACATGGAGCGGGTGAGAGTTGGGCATACGACCCCATGGCACTGCCAATGCCTGATGATATGAAGAATGAGGGAAAATGATAAGTGCTTGAGGGTTAGGGGCTGATCATATATATATATATATATATATATATATATATACACACACACATATATATATATGTATATATATATATATATGTAGACCCGTCGCGGGCGCAGCGATAGGATTTCCGCTGCGGCGCCGGTGACACGGGTTCAGGAATGGATCCGGGGTCGCCGGAGGGCGGCGGGGAGTAGAGTTGAGCATCCGATGGGCAGCTCTCCTACTCCGGGGAGGGTGGTCCGCTATCGGTGCGTTGGGGACCCCTGGTGGAGATCAGGAGTTCCCACGCGGCCGGACGCCTGGCGATGGGGAGGGGAGGAGGCGGGCGGATGCTGGGCGTCATTGCACATCCCGCCTCCTTCCGGGGTGTAAAAGGTGGAAAAGGAAGGCGGGCAGGACCATCAGAATGAAGCCCTCCTGGAGAGCCTCACATAGCCATCGCTGCGGGACCCGACTAGTTACAGTTCCGGGGCCATGAAGGTGGCTCACGGCCCCACCCTCTGGGGGCAAGCTGGGGTGACTGTGGGTCCCCAGCAGCAAAGACGGCGGTGGAGGTCTCCGGGGGCCGTGACCAGAGGCGGATGGCCTGGTGGTCCTACCAGGATAAAGGGCAAATAAAAAAAAAAATATATATATATATATATATGTGTGTGTGTGTGTGTGTGTGTGTGTGTGTGTGTGTATATATATATATATATATATATATATATATATATATATATATATATATATATATAATATATTATAGCTGCTATAGTTAGGGTTGGCAGGCCACTTCTATGTTAAACCCAAACGTTTGCACTTTTATAACTTTGCAATCCTTTGTCTGATTTGCCTGAAATTTTGCATGCATGGTGTCCAACCATAGATCTCTGGATCTGGAATGTTTTGCTCCAGTCGAATGTATGGTTGCAGAGCTGCAGAGTGTCAAAAATGTGCAAAATCCTCAACTTTTGTGCAGTTCTTTGTCAGGCTCCAGAGACTGAACAGTGTGTGTGTCTGGCTTCAAATGTGCATTTATATATGTGGACTGGGTTAGGGTGGTGCCTTTTGAAGATTTGGTGAAAAATATTAATCCTTTCAAAAGTTATGGACGTTTTCATGTCCCATTTTAGTCTATGAGAAACTTCATATGGGCAACACAAAACTTACGTGAAAACATTTTTTGTGCATGAAAATATTTCATTATAAGGTATAGGGTGTCATGAAAACATTTTTGTTTTGTGAAAACAATGCTCAAAAACATTGTCTTGTGTTGTTTTCTTTGTCACTTCACCGTGCCAAGGTGGATTGTGCTTTGGGCTGAAATTTTCAGGGTGGCAAGCCCTCATCCCACAGATGTGCATTATGGTGGTTTGATCCCAAAACATTCAATGGGTCCATAGTTACAGCATTCCAAAACTGAGAAATTTCCCATAGGATAACATTGCAGCGCCTGTGGCATTTTTCGGTGCCTGTATCTCAAAACGATTTGTGATACAGATTTTTCATTACCTGCAGCTTAGTTCACCTTTAAGCAGGTATGGAGGTTTCAAAGTCATGATTACAACTACACTGGGATTTTTTCATAGTTGCTGTGATTACTGAGATATTGCCAAATAAGTGTTACAAGAGTTCCTTTTCTGTACTATGGGGCTGCTGTTTGGCTCCGTACTATGTGTGAAAGTGGGAGCACAGGGCCCAAAGGGACTGTGCTCCAACAGGCGCATACCATTACATAAAAATGGGCAATGTGAAGGGGCGCAGGGCCGGAGAGCCTGCACTCCCACAAACACATGCCAGTTACCAGTTACATTACACTTTCTCTCAAAGAAGGAAATTCATTGCAAAAACTTTGTTAATGCAGATAGGGCTGATAGCACAATGACAAAAGTATGGAAATGTAACATTAGGGTTGCCTACCACCCAACTTCACCCCACTCTCCACACCAACAGACATCGGGTGTGCCATGGGTCATCAGAACTAACTCTCACCCCATTCTTCTATACTGTAGCATGTCAGCTTGCTTATACATGGAATGGGGTGAGAGTTGAGCCTGACAACCCCATGGCACACTCCAATATCTGTTAGTGTGTGGAGGGTGGGGTTGGTTGGTGGTGGGGTAACCCTAGCATCACATTTCCATACTTTTGTTGCTGTGCTATCAACCCTAACTGGTGCATTAACAAGGTTTTTTGCAATGAATATACACACACACACACACACACACACACACACACACACACACGTGTTGGGTCCCTCAGGGCTCGGTGTTGTCCCCATGTTGTTCGCAGTATATTTGATACCCCTCAGAGACATTGTAAGATGATATGGGCTGAGGTTTCATTGATACCCAGCTCTATCTGTCTTTCACACCCAACTAGGTAGTGTGGTCTCATTGTTTAACAACTGTTTGATGGAGATCCATGACTGGATGAAGTCTAGCTGGTTGAAATTGAACTCAGAAAGACTGAGGTGTTGGTAGTGGATCCGGGGCTCTGGATAGAGAGGCTGGTGGTAGGTCTACCATCTAGGCTTTGGCTAGATGGTGTACAGCTACCTACCTCTGAACAGGTGCATGATCTGGGGTGGTTCTTGATGATGGGCTTACACTGCAGGCACGGGTGTCGGCAGTCATCAAGTTTTCCTTTTACCATCTTAGGAACATCTCCAGAATCAGGCACCATGTTCGTCCAATGATTTGCCCATGCTGATCCATGTCTTAGTGACCTCACACCTTGATTACTGTAACTCCCGTTACCTGGGGCTTCCTGGTTTGATATCTGCTGCTTGCACCTGGTGCAGAATGCTACAGTTCGGTTGTTGAATGAGACATCACGCCTAGTCATATTACTCCCATGCTGTGTGTTCTGCACTGGCTGCCTATACAGTGGCAGATCACTTTCAAGATTAGTCTGTTGACCTATAAAGCCTGCATGGACTGGGCCCGAGTTACCTGCAAGAGCTCCTGATTCTCTACAGCCGCTGGCCTCTATGCTCATCTGGCGAGGGGTTGTTAGAGGTTACCAGGGTACTTTAAAAACATCTGGGGCTTGGGCATTTATGTTTGTGGCACCGTCCCTGTGGAACTCTCTACCTCATCAGATTAGAGAGTGAAGGACTATGGAGAGCTTAAAACTAGCCTGAAACGCACCTTTTCCAACAAGCTTTTAATGACTGATATTTTAACTGGGGATGGTTTTAAACCAATGCTGTATTTGTGTTTAAATTTTAAATAGTTATGATATGTTTTGTATGTGCAGTGCTTTGAAATATGAATTAGCTATATAAATAAAAATATTATTAAATATTATTATTATTGTTATTTAGTCTGCCCATAAGCCCTTGTACTGGATTACTGCTTCCGACCCACCAGCTGCTGTACCTCTATGGTTCCCCTATGTCTGCTCCAAGCATGCTTGAATCCATACACTGTGCTCGCTCCACCACCTCCTGAGGCAGACCATTCCATGCATCTACCACCCTCTGTGAAGAAGAACTTTCACATTCCCTCTTAACCTCCCACCAACCAATTTCATGTCATTCTCTGTCGTTCTTGTGCTCCTCCTGAATTGGAAAATGTCTCCCCCCTGCACTTTTGTTTATACCTTTGAGGTACTTGAATGTTTCTATCATGTCCCTCTTTCCCACCTCTCTTCCAGCGAATACATATTGTGGTCCCTTAATTTCTTCTCATAAGTCTTGTGTTGCAAGCCCTGTACCATCTTAGTTGCCCTTCTCTGGACTGTCTCCAGCCTGTTAATATCCTTACAAAAGTGCAGCCTCAGAAAGGCACACAGTACTCCATGTGAGGCCAGACTATGGTTTTGTATAATGCCATCACTACCTCTCTCCTTCTGCTGGTGATACCCCTGCCTATGACCCCAGCATGTGACTGGCCCTCCCAGCTGCCTTAGCTCTCTGCTTTGACATTTTCAGGTTGTCTGAAATAATAACCCATTAGGTCCCTTTCCTCCTTTGTGACTGTCAGCAACTCCCCATCTTGTAGTTTTCCCAGGGTTTCTTTGTCCCAGGTGCATAAGTTTGCACTTTGTTGAATTTAACTTCAGTTGCCAGTCCTCAGACCATTTTTCAAGCTTCCCCAGGTCCCTCCTCATTTTCTCCACCCCTCTGGGGTTTCCACTCTGTTACAGATCTTGATGTCATCTGCAAATAGGCTGACCTTTCCTCCAGCCCTTCTGCAATGTTGCTAATGAAGACACTGAACAGGACTGGCCCCAGGGCCAATCCTTGAGGCACCCCACTGGTCACCCACCTCTCCCCAGACTGCACCCATTTACCACCACCCTCTGCCTTCTGTCTGTTAGCCAGTTTCTAACCCAGTTTACTGCCCTGTCCCCATGCCCAGCCAACCCAGCTTGTTTATCAGCCTCCTATGTTGGACAGCGTCAAGCGCTGCTGAAATCAAGGTAGCGGCGACCACTGACCCACCCTGATTTACTTCCTTTGTCACCCAGTCAAAGAAATCAACCAGATTTGTCATGTAATACTAATGTATGACAGTCTGTAGCACATATAAACAGTTACACAAGACATGTTGTGAGTTAACAGGCCATTCCATACCACCAGACGTCATGTTGGTGAAACCATCTGCATGAATTGTTCACAACATTTTTTCTTTGTCAAGATATCTGTATGGCTCACTGCTATCCACACTGATGGATGTTGCTGAGGTTTGTAGAATGGTTTATCTGTAAATGCTTCATGATTTTATTTAAAAAGGTACAGCCAAGTAGAAGCACACTTGGGAAAAGTAAGGTAACAGAAAAAAAAAAAAGAAAATTGCAGTAAAATGTAGCAACCCATCCTTTTTTCTTACTTTACTCAGAGAAACTTATGAGTTATTCAGCTACTACAATCCAACATTGGTGGTTGTCTGAATAATGTAACAGTAACAATTCACAAGTAAAGAAAACTGTCGATACATCACAAAGTATGTAGAAGATAATTCACTCATGCATTCCAAAACAGTGTCAGAACAACATGCCTTCTTACATTTTCAAAAGTAAATAATGAAGTATTATATTAAAAAGGCAGACTAACTGTAAATGTGACATATTATTTATTTTTATTTAATTATTTAAAAGTTGGTAACCGGAAAGGCACACTGAGCCAAGACCCAATTCCAGGTGCGACCCAGGAAGGGCAAGGGACAGAATGTAACAATACAGCATACGTGCACAGTAGTTAACATTTCACATATCATTAAACCAGCGTAAGTATAAATAACACAGTAGGAGAGAAAAGGCAATACAGAGTTGTTTCACGCTGTGAGACAAAGCAGGATAAGTAATACATAAGACAGTGATACAATGACAAATTATAGTTCATTGGGAGTCGAGGCAATTGTAGGCACAAGTTATAGTACAAGTAGTGCTTGTGGAAAGGGCTAGCGGTAAGGTGTTTGGTTGTTGAATAAGAGCGAGGGTTGGAAACTGAGGCTGGGGTGGGTGGGTTAGGGATGGGGATGGGGGGGAAGGGGGCAACGGACTGGCAGTTACGGGAAGTGGCAGAGACATGAGGGGGAATGCCTGAAGTAGTTTTTGATGGCCACCGTAGTTGTCAAGCCTCTAACTCTAGGGGCAGTGAATTCCACAGTGCAAGAAGCCAGTAGGCAAAGACATGTTTCCTCAAGAAAGCACAGAGAAGCTAATGAGAAAGATCATGGATCGCGAAGCGCAGAACATAGCAGAGCAGGGGCTAATAGGGAGGTGAGGTAGGAGGGATAGTGTTGAACCAGAATTTTTGCGATGAAGAAGACACAGTGTGGAAACTGGCAATTTGCTAGGGAGGAGGGATACTGTCTGGTAAAGGTGGCAGTGATGTGTATGATAAGGGAGATTTGTAGCAAAATGGCAGAAAGCATGAAACAGAGGGTCAAGTTTGGCCAAGGAGGATTGGGGAGCAGAACTATAAGCCATGTCAGAGTAGTCAAAGGAAGGGAGGATGAGCTTGGTTAAGATGTCTTTCCTGACAGGGAGGGAGACAGAGTGTATGCCTATGTAACATGCCCAGCTTGAGGCGGAGCTATTATGAATCGAGTCAAGGTGTAGGAGAAATCCAACTTGTGGTCCAGCCAAACTCCCAGGGTCTTACAGCTATCCACAACTGAGACTGTGGATCCATTTAGGGCATGGGGAGGGGGAGACAGTTTGCCTAGCATTTGGGCGGAACTGAAAGCCATAGTGACAGTTTTTAGAATCAAGCCAGTGCAGCATGTTCTGGAAGCTGGACTGAAGGGTGAGTTCTACTTGGTCTAGGGAGGGGTCAGAGGTGAAAATCACAGAGTCATCAGAATACATTTGCACATGGAGGAAGGGCAGGCAGCCAGCAGATTGTTTGTGAAGATAGAGAAGAGGGTGGGGCCGAGGATTGACCTTTGGAACTCTGACTGGGATAGGAAGGGAGGGACTTTATTTCACCTACCTGCATGAATTGGAACCTGCCTGAGAGGTAGGCCTTGAACCAGATGATGGCAGAAGGAGGGAGGCCTATTGATACAATGTCGTCTATTAGAAGTTTATGGGCAACAGAGTCAAATGCTTTGGCTAGATCCATGAAGATAGCCAGAGTAAGGTGACCTTTATCCATATGATTGTGAATATGACTGGTGAGATGGAGCAGGGATGAGAAGGTAGAAAGGTATTGTCAAAAGCTGGATTGGTAAGGGGTCAGGATGTCATGGAGGACAGGTAGGAGTTTAGTCTTTTGGAGATGAGGGATTCCCAGTATTTTGGAGGGTGAGGAGAAGTGAAATAGGCTGATAGTTACCAGGATTTGAGGGGTCACCCCTTTGTGTAGAAGAATGACCATGGCCAGCTTCAGGCTTTGGGCAGGAGCCGAAGCGAGGAAGAGATTAAAGAGATGGGTAATAGGAGGGACAATGGCTGGTGCTGAGATTTCCAAAAGTGCAGGGTTGATTCCATCTGGGCTCTGTATGGAGGAGTTTAGGGATTAAGGTGTGAAGTAACTTAGTGGGGTAAAAGGGGTGTTATGTTGGGGAGGTGAGAAGGGGTGATCACAGAGAGGTGGTAGTTGTTAGGAGTGTAGCTGGATGCTGGGGGGTCTGGGGTGGTGGGTACAGGGTGAGGAGGGAAGGGTGCCCTGCAGGGCACAGGTGGTGAAGTAGAGGTTTATGGAGAGGTGGCATCACCAACACTGTCAGCGGACTGAAGGATGGGGGGAATGGGAGGAGAGCCTAGCAGGAGTGTAGGGTCTTCCAGAAGGCAGCCAGAGTGGAGCGCCCACTGTCCAGTTGGACTTTGAAGAAGTCAGAGTTAGTGGTACACACTGCCTTAGTGCAGATTTTCCTTAGGGTTCTGTACTTTTGGAGGTCAGAAAGGTCTGAGGAAGCCTTGTATGCATTCCAGGCCTGATCTCGATTCTTGAAAAGCTTTACCAATTGAGGAGCTATCCAGGATGGTGCCTGTGCCACAGCCTTAACCTCTTAAGGGAGCGTGGGAGTTTCAAATATTCAGGAAGGTTGAGCTGAAGTCAACCAGGGCAGAATCTATATCAGGGTGATGAAAACTCCAGACCAGTCGGCAAGGCAGAGGTTGGCCAATAATGAGTGATATTTCAGAGACCTTAGCATCCTGGAACCACATGTACTTAGGTTGGGCAGGAGGGGACGAGACTTCCTTTGGCAGTGAATAATGCAGTGATCACTGAAGGCATCAGAGAGGGTACCAGATGAGGAGTATTTATGGAGTGAGCAGCAAGATCCCATTGATTAGTAAGTAATTGCTGGAGCAGTGGTTGAGCCTAGTGGGTCAGATATTAATTGTGTGAGGTTGAGGGCTTCTATTTCTTTTAAATTGTTGGATGAGCTAAAGGCAGACCAATTCAGATTAAAATTGCCCAGGATGAGGAGTTCTTTGGAAGTGGAATGGGAGAGGAGGAGGCTAGCTTGGATACTATAGATTTGGGGCGTATTGGGTGAGAAGTAACAATTAGCCATAAAGAGAGAGGAGACGATGAGGGGAAAATCAGCTTTAATAGAAGTAATTTGTGAGACTTGGGGATGGCCTCCTGAAGGACAGTAGAAGCTTGGAGGATTCCTGAATATAGATGGTGACACCACACCACGTTACCCTGTACTAATGAAAAATGGAGTAACTGGGAATGGCTACTGAGGGTTGGGGATTTTAGCAGAAAGCCATGTCTCGGTGATGCAGAGGATGTTAGGAGAGCATTGTGTAATCCAGGCCCTGAAGTAGTCTATTTTTGGCAAAGACTCCTGGTGTTTATGTGATAGATGCCCAGCCCACTTGCTGGGGGTGGGAAGCTGATGGGTAGTGGGGACTGATGGGGCGGGCCCAAGGGTTTTGTTCCACGTCACCGGCAAGTAGGAGAAGAAGGAGGCAAGGGAATAAAAACTTAGTGAGTGTTTTTTTTCTCTGTGAACTGTGTGGGTGAAGCCTAGGGTTGAGGGCTTGGTGGGGAGGAAGGTGGCTGAGAGGAGAGGGTCAGGGAGGTGAGGGGGACTGGTGTAGTATAGGGAAGGGAAGGGCTGAGGACAAGTGGGGCTGGACTGCCAGCGAGTGAGGGGTGAGGGGCATGGGTGGAAGGATCATGGGAGTTGTGAGTGTGTGGAGAGAGATCAGTACTAGGAGGGTGGCAGAGAGGGCTGAGTAAAGCACCCTGTCAGGAGCGAGCATTTTGGTTGGAAGATGGGGAGGTTTGGGAGAAATGTAGTTGCCTCTGTAGGGTTAGGTGCCTAGAAGATTAGGTTGGCTTATGTAAGAGAAAGAGTAGGAGGCCTGTTTGGAGTAGTGGTTAGAGGGACTGCCTTTGATGATGAAGGTTGGAGGTTCAAGTCCCTGGAAGTGAAAGAAGCAGTAAGGTGGGTAGTGACTGTGGCAGTGAGTGGAGTAAGGGTGAAATGGAGAGAAGGATCAGCTGGAGTGAGCGATTTGAGTGACAGTGGTGTACCACAGTGACCCTAGCTGGGCAGCTTGTATAATGAGCTAATGGAAAATGGGCTGATAGAAGCTAGGCAGGGCATCACGTGATCAGTCATATGACACCCCAGCAGGGATAAACCTGGGGCCAGACCAGGGTGGGAGGGCAGTAATGGCATAGTGATGGGCTAACTACAGGTGCACTGTGCACCAAGTAAGAACAGCAGCAGAAGAAGAATTTTCAGTCACCTTGTAGAGGGCTCTTTCCGTTCGGTGGAGCTCCAATGGGTGAGGGTTCAGCTGTAGCAGTAGTGAGGACTGGCCTTGTAGAGGTTCTTTCCATTCCATTCAGGAAGAGAGTTCTGCTCAATTGTATTGTTCCACTTTATAAAACTCTTAAACAACATATTGCTATAAAGTCATTACAAGATGTAACTAGGTAATTCAAAGCAAAGAGTAATGAATTTCATCTTATAAGAACTTCGTGATAATGAAGTTTGGTACAACATCAGTCTATTATCTCCATATCTGTATGCATTATCGATTTCCCTGGAAGAGGAAAAAAGAAATATCAAATATGTGTTCAGAATGTTCCTGCATTGTTTGAAAAATTGAATATGTTGGTTGAATAATATGTTATTACACGTTTCAAGTTTTATAGCTGCATGTTCCGTTACAGAAAAAGAAACGCTCAAGAACTACTGAATCACACTGCAAAGGCCTGTGTTAAGGTTTTAATACAATCACACATTTCATCATGAAGTAACTTCCGTCATTACATGCACTATTGTCAACACCCAACTTTCCATAGCCCAAACTTGTGACACACACATGCACATACTGTAGTTTTTAGAGTGTCAGGCCCTAAATATTTAAGTGCCTTATCAAGTTATGAAAATAACAATTTTAAAGTCATTTCAACCATCAAACTAGCTATATTTGGTAAAGCATGCACTTTAAGGTTATAAAAGAAAAAAACAACAACTCAGGAATCACTTAATATGCTTCAAGGCAGTGTTCTTATTTGACTGTGGAGTTTTACTTGTATCCATTTCAATGCAAAGTTTTAAACACTTTCATTGAATACAACATATCTAATGGCCCCTACTTTCAAGGCAGATGTGGCACATCCTGGCAGAAAATAGATGTGCTGTACATCCCAAACAATGCACGCAGTGTGATATTCAAAAGGTCGGTGATCGCCACCCAAAGAAGAATAGGCCATGGCCCACAGATAATGTATGCAACACATAAAATGGGGGTGTTCCTATGAATGTACCGCTCATGGGCATATTCATTGGGAACGAGCCCCACAAGGCCAGAACTGTGCCACACAAAGATAGGCCGGAAAAGCTGACCTAAATCAGCCAGTCACCCACAGGTAGGTTATGGAAGTGCAGCCAGGTGCACAGCAGCCTGCCAGCCCCAGTAGAGGAGATGTACCCCCATCCATCCCTATTCCCAATCGTGATAAATACAGTGCCCTCTCCCATGTTCCATAGTGTAGTGGTACACCTACCTGGCACCAGTCCCAGTTCGATGTGTAATGGTATGTACCACCCGGCCCCAATTCCAGTTCGATGTATATCGCATCCCTACCCAGCACCTATCCCCATTTGGTGTATAAACATGGCCCTGACCCAGCCTTGATCCCCATTCATAGCGCAATCCTGAACCAAACCTCATTCCTTAGTGTAGTGATCCCCTCCCAGCCCAGATGTGTAATTGTATCCCCCACCTGGCACCAATCCCAGTTTGATGTATAATCGTACCCCCACCCAGCACCCATCCCCATTTGGTGTATAAACATGGCCCTGACCCAGCCTTGATCCCCATTCATAGCGCCAATCTTGAACCAAACCTCGTTCCTTAGTGTAGTGATCCCCTCCTAGCCCGGATGTGTAATTGTATCCCCCATGCAGCACCAATCCCAGTTCGATGTATATCCTGCCCCCCACCCAGCACCCATCCCGTTTGGTGTATAAATATGCCCCACACAGCTCAGTCACCATTTGTAGCATAATCCCGGAACCAAACCTCATTCCTTAGTGTAGTGACACCCCCAGCCCGATCCCCAATTAAATTAACATACAACATCCCAGTATTTCCATAGTGCAATGGCCCCACCCCATCAGGACCCTGACCCCCCAACCTGTTCCCCCAAGCCCAACCAGGCTGGTGATTGGCTCAGCCTCACACACCACCATGGCTAGCCACCGACTGAACTGTCATAGCAGTGTACTGCACATAGTATGTGCTCTTTGGTTGAGTGCGTACTATGTACAGTGCACTACTGTGGCAGTTCATTCGTGCCTGGCTGTGGTGGTGTGTGGAAGGCTGGTGAATGCCAGCCCTGGTTGGGTTGGGGGGAGCAGGGTCGGAGTCTGGTTATGATGGGATAGAGGGCCACTAGACTATGGAAATACTGGGAATGCTGTATGTTAATTTAGTCATCAGGGACCAGGGCTGGGAGGAGTGCTACTCTATGGAAAAGGTATGGATCAGGATTGTGCTATGAATGGGGAATGGGGCCATGTTGGAGCCATTCTTATACATTGAACAGGAAGGGTGCCAGGTGGGGTACCACCACACTATGGAACATGAGAGGGTACTGTGTTCATCATATGATTGGGTATAGGGGATGGAGGGGAACACTAAATTATGGACAAAGGTTTGGGTTGGGATTCTGGATTGACTGGGTACTGGGGCTGGAGGGGGGCCACTAGACAACTGGGGCAGGCAGGGGATGTTGCCTGCCTTTCCATGGGATCAGGACTGGGGCATGCCCAACACATGCTGTTGGTGCAGCATGCTAATGAGCTCATAATGAGCATGCATGGGACCCAGTTGCACCATGCATACCCAGTGAGCTCATTTGCATGTTTTGGCTGAATATCACCCTTGGGGAATGGCACATTTAGGTATGCACCATGCAGTCCCACATTGGCAGTGTTCTGCCATGACTCTGGATGCACTGCACCCACGTGGCAGGCTCATGCTTTGTACCACGCATGCAGGGTCCCATATTCATACAGGATGCACGATCTGTACCGATTGTGCATTCTGTTTGAACATTGCTACACTGCGGCCGGCATCTGATTTGCATTATGCGTGTGCAACCAGCCGGCACTGGAATATGTTCCCCATGTGTTTTTTTTTTATTAAACAGGAAAACCCTTTGATGACATTGCTGAGTTAGTAAAATAACAGATTAACTACCGCACTTATGAAAGTCATTGTACTATTTATTAAATAAAGCATACATTAACAGTGATACAAAATGTATCTGTACTTGATTAATTTTTTTTACTTTTTATCTAGCTGGTCCACCTGCACAGTGGCAAGGCATCTGCCAGCAACACAGACAACCTGGGTTCAAGAATGTACATAGGAATTGGAGGGTTCACTTTGGGGATGAGGTTTGAATGTCTTGGGGTCTACTCTCTTTCACTGTGGGGGTTTGGGGAGGCATCACTGCCAGTGCCTGACTGTCCCCTAGCAAGGATTGGGGGTCAGAGAGTTACTGCGTACACAAAGTGAGGGTCATATGGATGCTGACATATGTGTCCTGCCGTCGGTTGTCAGCCACCTACCGGGGAGGTGGGGGAGGAGGGAGGAGGAGGGTGGATGGAAGAGGGAGTGTGCAGTAGGTGTAGTCCATTGAGAATGTAGGGACCAGTGCCCTTATCGCATCAGTGTTGGCATCGACAGTGTACCCTGGGTGACCAACACAAAATGGGGGAGGGTAAAGGGATGAAAGCTGTGGTAGAGGTTTGGGTAAGATAGATCCCTGGTTATCTAATGATATAGCTGTGGGAAGTCGGCAGAGGGTAAGATGAGGCACAGTGGAAGTGAAAACAAAAAGTCAGAAAAAAATAAACAGAAACATTATCTAATATTTTTTTTTTTTCTAGATGTCCTTACCTAATGAGAACAGGCCTTAGTTAATCTCCAGATATTCAGTGAGTGCATCCTTTTTGTGTAAAACTGCCTATTTCTTCTGCAGAGGAACAGTCGCTGCTCTCAGGCTGCTGAAACAAGCCATTTTCATTTCCATGAACCAACTCCTGATGAAATCCTGTGATTTACTCTCACATACGGTGTGCAGTGCACAGCATGCAGCAATGATGAATGGTACATTTTCAATGCTATACTCACTTTGTTTCAACAGACACCTCCATCGTCCCTTCAAGTGTCCAAGGCGCATTCCACCACCATGCATGCCTTACTGAGTCTATAATTAAAGTTTCTTTTTCTGGGTTGTATAGTCAAGATACAGCTCATAAGTCAAAGGCAGTAGAGGATATTCAGGGTCTCCAATAACACTATGGGCACTGTGGTACCATTGACTTCACAAGTCAGAGGTGGGAATAATTTACAAGCCTGCCCCTGTTTGAACAATTTACTGTTTTTCAACACTCTGGCATCATGTACCTTGCAGGCCATCCTACATTTATATCTATAAAGTGGTACTGATGGTCCACCACAGCCTGCATTATGATAGAATAGTAAGATTTTCTGTTATAGTATTCAGACGCATTTCCTGGAGGGCAGAGAATAGGGAAATGGGTACCATCAACCGCACCACCACTGTTGAGGAACCCCACTCCATCTCAAATCCCTGTATTGTGTCAGGAACATTCTGTATACTAATCACTTTAGGAATAATCACATGCACTATTGCTTTACAGACTTCAATCACTGTCCTGCCAACTGGCCTGCTGGTGCTGAGGGTTGAGGTGCTGGATACCACACACGCGCCACACCAGCACCAGGTTCAGGAATGAGCTCAGAATGCTGGGAGTTGGTGGGGAGGGTGGGTGAGGACTTGGATTGAGCTGCTAGCTGGCAGCTGTCCTTTCCTGGGGAGGGTGTATGGGCCTTTGTAGCTCGGTGCCTCTAGTGGTGACCAGGTGAAGCAGCTCACGGGCTCAGGGAAAGTGGGGTATGGAACTGTAGCAGACATCCTGCAGGTGGGTGTGGTAGTGTGCCCATGCTGTGCTGGTAGTCAATGCATGCTGTGCTCCTTGTGGACCCAGAGGGTGAAGCACAAGTAGAAAATCCCCTTACCATTGGTAGGCGAAAGAGGGTCTGGGGCAGCAGGCACCACATCCACATCCGGCTCTGGGATATCCCTGGTTCTTCCCTCACTTAGTGTCGCCCATCTTGATACTGTAGCTGAGCCGGTAAGGTGATGGCAGTCTTTGTCCAGGGGACATAGATCCGGGGTTTGAGGCACAGCGATGTGGAGTTCCCTCCCCACCAGGGATGCTATGTCTGGGCCTCAGAAGGACAGGGATAATCTGTCTGCTGACTCAGCTGGAGAACGACTCAGCTGGAGAGAGTCTAATGGGTAAGGGAGCATAAATAAAGTGTAAAAAAAAAACACTGTCCTGCCAACTGTTGATCTTCCCACACCAAGAAATGGCTAAGTGTCCTATACTCAATATTTGCAGCCAGACACCATGATGTGATTGCCACTCTTTCCACTAGCACTGCAAAGACGCATCCTTGTGCCTTCTTTTTTATATAAGGTTGTAGTTCATTACACAAAAATTAAAAGTTGTTCTATGACATTCTAAAGTAAGCCAACCACTGTTTCTCACTCCAAGTTTGTAATACAATGTGATTCCACCATGGAGCTGCACCCTGCACCGCACACCTCTCCCAATAGTGCTTACTGAATATGAGCAAGCCACAGCGTTGAGTAAAACTGTGACACTATGTATTAGTTTTGCCTTCAGTAATAGTATTCTAGCAGCCCTTAGACACCTAATGGATTTCCACCTATGCTGCCAAATTTTTAACTTTATTTTGCAGAAAATGAATCACATTGTCAACAGGATTAATAGGCACTGAAACATGGGTGGCGCCATGTTGTTGACTTCTGGTTTCATGGCAACGCCCCATGCTTCCTAGGATATCGGCTTTCAACGCCCTCATGCCCTCTGGTGCATTTTTTTTTTTTTCCCATTCAATTTTTATTAAA